>CM068718.1:11169645-12569645 GCA_035079005.1 Fraxinus americana | reverse complement strand
AATTGTGAATCGATCATTCAATCTGAGGAGATATTAATTATGGAAGACGAGTACAAAGAGAATGAAAGATCAATTATAAAGGAACAAAACGAAGATGAGACAATTAATGAAGAAGACATTAAACCCACACTCAGTCGACTTCATTGATTGCCCTATCATTGAATTTGTAATTAAACCCGAAGAGAAGGAAGAAGTCTACATAGTTGAATTCAAATCGGAAGAGATATGCACATCATATCACATTGGAGAGGGAAGTGTTAAAATTTGTAGAAGCAATGAAGAGTGGAGCAAAGTCAAAAGAGGCAAACTGAGTAAGGCATCAAACGCGTTCTTAAGAATTCCATGATGTCGAAACAATAAAGTCAAGCTAAAAGACTTTAAACAAAGCTCTTATTGGGAGGCAACCCAATTTTTCTTCAAATTTATTTATTATTCTTTCTAGAAATAGGATAATTTAGATTAAATTTTTTATTATTATTCAATTTTAGGGACTCATCATCCATACCCCGTTTTTCCTTAGATCTTCGATATGTTAGTAGTTTATTAGATGTTAGAACTAAATAACACTTGTTCCAGTTATTTGATTTTAATGCTTTATTTGATTGTATTACACAAGAACATGATGTCCCGCAACACTTAAACCAAACAAGACTAAGAAGCTAACGGGAGCAATATGAAGCTAGCCATTGGATTATAATTCATATCAGGGGAGTCTTTTGCTTCATTTTCTTTCCCACCCCTTTATATGCGGATTTAGAATTTAAAACATTGAGGACAATGTCCAGTTTAAATTTGGAGGTGGAAAACATGAGTTTTCGTTTTATTTTATTTTATTTTTTTATGTGTTTGTGTGATAAAAAAATTGAAAATTTTAAAAATATTTTCTTTTTGTGTGCTTGTGTGAGCTAGTTGGCCTGACTAGCAATGAAAAATATATTGAATCGTTAATTGATATATGAGTGGTGAATAAGTTGCATGCTTAAATTAATTTTTGCTTTTCCATATGAAATTTGATGTATATTGAGCACATGAATTAAGTTAAGCATTGTGTAGAAATGAGTTGATTACATAATTGGATAGGTTGAAATAGTGGACCATAGATGTTAAATCCAAAACTACTAAATTTTACATTTTTAGATCAAATTTATAATAGTTTGGGGGATTTCATTATTGTAGGAAGATATTGAGATAAATGAAGATTCCATGTGTGAAATTAAAAATCTTGTGTGGATTATCTAAGGTCAATATGATGAAATTGGATGAAAATCTCGAGTTAGAAGTCGTTTTACTTGAATAGGTGTTTGATGGGAGACATTGCACTAATCAAGATATGAAAAAAAAACACATTTTATTTGAAAATTTCTTTTCGTAACATTTGACTCGAGTTATTAAGCATGTAAGGGTGTTAAAACTTGTTGCCCTAAAGTGAACTGATTTGGGAGTCATAGACCTAAAACTTGTTACATGGGTCATTTAGAAAGGTTAAGGGAGAGAATGCTGCAAATAAAGAAAAAAGTGTTGAAAAAAATTGAGAAATATATGGAAAAAAGAGGGTGCATGAAACAAAAGACGCACCAAATACCTTGGTTATGTCCTAAACACTTATTTAAAAAAATGACTTTTGATAAGAGATTGTTAACCTAATTATGTCCTAGAGATTGAAGCAATCAAATTTAATGGAAAATCTTTATTTATTAACATATCGACTTGCAACTAGTGAGATTAACTTAAGTTAGAGAGGTGAGGCTAGTATAAAATTAAATCTTAGTTCACACACTTGAAAAGAGCGAAAAGAATAAGTTTGGGGGTGTGTGAATCTTACGAGTGATGAAATAATATATTTGACCATTGAGGGTAGAGAATTGAAACAACTCATGAATTCATAATGCTATGTTTAATTCTTCACACACACACATCGATTTTACATTGGAGAAGTAAATTTTAATTTCTGTATTGTGATTTTGAAGCTGTACATAGATCTGATATTATGATTTCAATCCTGAAATAAGAAGCCAGATCAGCTAGCTAATTTTTTTGCTCTACTTGATTGACTGGCCACCAATTAGGTAATTAGCATTGCGTGTTTATTTTTTTGTTAGGTTTAAGTTTTGTTTGAGGACAAACAAAGAATCAAGTTTGGGGGTGTGATAAGTATAGTTTCTACCCTTATTTTAAGTCCTAAATGATGTTATTTTACTGTTCTTTAGATAAAATACTACCTAACTTGTGTTATATTTTATTTTGTAGGTAAAACTCAATGTTTGATAAAAAAAATTGGAGAAATGAATGCAAAGATAGCGGAAAATGGCTCAATTGTATCAAATACAAAGTTCGGGGACGAAAATGTAAATACTCAAAAGTTACATCGAATCTCGCGATGGAGATTTAAGAGTGTTAGACATCAATTGGATGAGAAAAGATGTCAAAGGGATGAAATATAGTCCAAATATTATCACATATCAACTTCCAGCCGAAAAAGTTATGCTTCGGATTTTCAAGCTCACATTGAGACCCAATTTTGGAATAGCAAACTTTTAAATTGGAAAGATTATATTTATATAAGAGTTGTAGCCTTCCGAGTTATCTTTCCAATTCATTTTAAATCACCTCAATCGGATATCGAGAGAGAAAGTTATGATAAAAACACTGAGAACTGTTCAGCTGCCAAAATTTAGCCTAAGACGCGCGCCCTCGCCTGCGCACGCCTCATTTCAAAGTGGCCTCGACTGAGGCCAACCTAAAGGCTAAGGCGCATTCCCTAGTTTCTACTAGGCATGGGCCTCAATGTAAATGGGGACAAAACTGTAATCTTTTATTTCGTTTTGGTAATGTTTTAAGGCACTTTTTGAGGTAGAATATAAAGGGGAATTCCATGACTTTTAGGTGAGAGCCGTATTTTGAAGGGAAAATAAAAAAAGAAAAAACTTACATTGAAAAAGGAGGAATTCATCATTTGGATCCAATTTCGAAAGCTTGAAGTGAAGATTTCTAGATGTTCTTCCTATTTACATGATTCGGGTGATGGCTTTCTTTAATTTTCTATGTAATTTTCTTATCAATATGCTAGGCTAAGTTTATTTGTATTGGATGGATGATGAAACTACTTGATTACTAGTTTTTAATTCAAGACTTGTGATTTTTAGTTAATTCTTGCGTTGTAATTTTATATACATGTTTTTTCATATTATTTTAATGTTTACACACCATTAGGGCAATAAGTTGCTTATTCGTAGTGTTGGAAAACTCACGATAGGTAGAACATTGTATATGGAACACATGAAGAATAATATTTTTGAAGTGTGCGATCGTGTGTGATAATCCTATGTTTTAATGCATGTTTATCATATGAATGTGGACTAGGAATAGGATCATGCCATGGTCAACATAGATTTATTATATCTTGGAAAAAAATAATAAATAAAAATGAAATTATCGATCGTCACGAATGCAAGGATTGAATTAATTATCACAAGTTAAGAATTGAATTCTAGAGTCAATTAGTGGATTCGGAAATCCAATACATTCATCCACACTTGAGTTAAAAAATCACTTTCTTTCTTTTATTGCTTTCGTAGTTATAGAACGTAGTTAAATACAAATCAACCATATCTTATTATTGTTACGAATTTAGATATATCGGATACACTAGAATTGAGCCTTATTTCCTGTGGGACGATAATTCACTCATCACAAATATTACTTATACAACGAACCCGTACGCTTGCAGGATAAATTTCGCAACAGGTCAATCTGTGAGTCCTATGAAATCATCTATGTTTTTTTCCAAACACATCTCGGTTATTCGTAAAAGAAAACTATTGGCAACCTCAGGTTTTAAAGAAAATGCTCTACCATGTACCTACTTGGGCGTCCAAATCTATACTGGAAGATTGTTGAAGAGTTTGTTTGAACCATTGTTAGAAAAAATTCAGAAGAAACTGGCTGGATGGAAGGGCCATCTACTCTCCTTTGGGGGTAAAATCACTTTGATCAAACATGTACTTTGTAGCATACCAATTCATAAAGGAATTCACAATGAGCTGAACCATATTTTTTCATCGTTTATCTGGAATGCAACTGACGGATCTAGAAAATGAAAATGGGTTTCTTGGAGGAAAATTTGCCAGCCAATGGAGGAAGGTGGTTTAGGCATTCGGGATTTTGGCGAAGTACGGCGTGCATTATTTCTGAAAGTTACGTGGAAGCTGATTGTTGGAAATTCCTTTTGGACAGAATTTTTCTGTGCTAAATACATGAAGAACAAACCTGTTGCGCTACTGAAATCTTCTCCCACGCACTCCCGATTTTGGAAGGGGGTGGTCTCGGTACTACCAAGTTAAAAGGCTGACTTTGGCACTAATTTTGAGCGGGAACCGCTTGGCTATTTTGAAAGATGAAAGTTGATTTGTGTTCTCCTCCGTGAGTACATCGAAATCATATACTTGTCAGAAATGATGCTCGAGTGAATGAGAAATTGAAGCTCAAAGTATGCCATGTGAAAGGAGATTGTTGGTGGGAAAATAAATATTTAAGCTTTATCCCACATAGGAAGTGGATGAAAGTTAAAACCACTTTATAAAGGATTGCACTTTAGAATGGTGTAACCATGTGTAGTATAGAGGCTCTCTCCACGCGCCCGAGCAGGGGGGTGCAAATCTTGGACCGAAATTGGCGTCGGACCTTGAACTTGTGTGCGAGCGCGACCTGTGTACACGAATGTCAGACCGAAAGGAGCAAAATTGACCCCTTAGGAGTGTCCACGTTTTGCTACATTTTTTTAATTCTTTCAATAGACTTTTGGTTTTCCAAAACTGTTGAAACCCCAAAACTCATGTTGTAATTGCTATGAATTGAATGAGCAGGTTACAAGCCAGTCTATATTATTGTACATCGGTTTTCCACGTTCAGTACACGAAAATTTATCGCATATTCATCTGGACACAGTTTGAGTCTGCCTTCGTTTTTACTTTCTGTTCCTGTCTGTTTGGTGATATTGTTCGGGCACTGGTTCAGTTCACCGGAGTACAATCTGTAGTGCTCAGATTATACTGTTTCGCCGTTGTATCCTGGGAAACGGACGCTCTCTTAAACTTCAAGCACAGACGGTGAGGGAGCGAATCTGTTTTAAGGAAACTGTGTGGAACACAGACCTCGAGTTAAAAGTTTCCTGTCATTTATCTTCTGCGATTGGAAATGAAATTTCAAGCACTAGCGTACAAATATACAAAAGTTGTGTCAAACCAAGTAATGAAGATTTGAGAGTCAATTGGTTGAAAGAAGATGTCAAATGGATGAAATATCGTCAAAGTATGATCACACATCAATTTCCAATCGAAAAGTTATACACCGATTTTCAGCCTCATATTGAGACCCATTTTTGACATGGAAAACGGTCGAATTGGAAGATCATATCTGAATAAAAGTTGTATCCCTTTGAGGTATTTTTCCAATGCATCTTGAATCGCCTCAATCGGATATCGAGAAAAGAAGATACGACCAAAACACTGAAGGCTGTTCGGAGGAAATTTCGTAAAACCATGTGGCCGCAAGCCTTTAATTTCATGCGGCCGCATAGACCATTACCGAGAGTTTGAAGGCTGAGTTCATTTGTTCCTTGCGGCTGCAAGCCTCTAAACCATGCGGCCGCATGGTTCATTTCCGATACGAAAATTCTGGTTTCCTAATTTAAGTCAACTACCTATGGAAACAACTATAAATACATATTTTAAAACCCTAGAACGTACGAGAACGCCTCCAACCTATTTTCTCTCTATTTTTCTTAGATCTATCATGTGTAACTAAACTTCTACGCTTGGTCGAAGGAAATTGAAGCCTCGGAACCACATATTGTAAGATCTAAATAGTTTTTCTTATTGTTTGATTTATATTTTGCGTATTGAATGTTCTTCTGCATTTATTTCTATGATTTGTTGCGTTTAATTGCTAGAGGGCCCGCTAGTTTATTGATTGTAACAATCTACCGCTAAGTTAAACATCAAATCCGTAATTGTTTGATCCCTTTAACTTGTGAAGCACTAGGATTTGATAATTTTCTATGACAGAGGTTATTGAATCTTAAGAAGAATGTTTAAATAGATTGAATGCAATCGTTGGTGTTTGTGTTATCTAGTTCATCGATTTCTCTATTATGTAAAGTTGTTATTAAATTGAATCTTGAGCGCTGGTCTAGGGTTATTTAATAATTAGGGTTAATTAGAACGCTGGTTTCTAACTAACTAAAATTAAGGAGAAATAGGAATCAATTCCAACAATGAATATTCAAGATATAAATTGAATTATCATTGGATCTATGATCAATTGTGGATTTCCGATGGTGGATGTGGACTTAGACTAAGATTAATCTTTTGATTATTTTCGTTAATTTTATTTTCATTGTTATTGATTATGTTATTTACAATTGTTGCATACAAAAACCCCTCAATCATTGGATGAAGTATAAAATATTGAATTACAGACTCTTTGTGGGATCGACCCTTACTTCCATTACTACATTAGTTTTAGAGGTTTAAGGACTATTTTTGGGTGTCTATGACAGAGCGCCAAAATTTTGGCGCCGTTGTCGGGGAGTGGTACTAATTTATTTTTGTGCTTCTTTAATTATTTGTTTCTTTTTTTTTAAAAAAAATGTAATTTTCTAGGATTTTTAGGCTTTTATTGTTTTTAGAAAATTTAGCATAGAAATTTATTTTGTTTTCCTTAATCTAGCTTCCTTTTAATTTATTTTTCATTTGTTCTTTTTGTTTATGTACACAACTCTTTCTTCTAGTCCAAGTGATTTGCAATACGATCCAGAAATTGAGAGAACTTTGTGCAGGTTAAGGAGTGACATACGACAGAATCTTGAAGAAAACAATCTCAATCCCAACATCGCATTTGCAAGTGATTTTGAGTTTGAAGGAGAAAGAACCATGGCCGAAAATAGGACTTTGAAGGAGCTTGCAGCACCTACATTGAATCAACAACCTTTATGCATAACTTTTCCTATTTTAGATGCTACTACTACATTTGAGCTTAAATCGGGATTAATACACCTTCTGCCCACTTTTCATGGTCTTGCAGGTGAAGATCCTCATAAACATTTGAAGGAGTTTCATGTGGTCTGCACAAGTATGAAACCCACGGGAATTACTGAAGAACAGATTAAGCTGAGAGCCTTTCCATTTTCTCTGAAGGATTCGGCTAAGGATTGGCTCTATTATCTACCATCGGGAAGTATTACCACATGGGATGGAATGAAGAGGTTGTTCTTGGAAAAATACTTTCCAGCTTCGAGGGCAGCAAATATTAGGAAATAAATTTGTGGTGTCAGACAAGATCACAGGGAATCTCTACATGAGTATTGGGAGCGGTTCAAAAAATTGTGTGCAAGTTGTCCCCATCATCAAATCAGTGAGCAACTTCTCATCCAATACTTCTATGAAAGTCTTCAACCTATAGAAATGAGCATGATTGATGCCGCAAGTGGAGGAGCCTTGGTTGATAAAACTCCCGAAGGAGCGAGGAATTTAATTGCAAACATGGCAGCCAATTCTCAACAATTTGGCGCTAGATTTGACCCCCCCTTCTAGACAAGTTAACGAGGTAAATATCTCATCCATTGAACAACAAATAGCGAGTCTAACTACTCTTGTTCGCCAAATGGCTGCAGGTACTATACAAACAGCAAAAGCATGTGGAATTTGTTCATTGGTAAGTCATCCAACTGATATGTGCCCAACACTTCAAGAAAAATCCATTGAACACGTAAATGTAGACGGTAACTTTCCTGGGCAACCACAAAGGAATTATGATCCCTATTCAAACACGTACAACCAAGGATGGAGGGATCATCCAAACCTTAGTTATGGGAATCGACAAGTGAATCAAAATCGACAGAATTTCCAGCAATATAATCAGCCATACCCTCCTAGACAACAACATGGCCAATCTTCTAACTCTGAAATGTCTTTAGAAGATATTGTTAAATCTCTTGCAACTAACACTTTACAATTTCAACAGGAGACCAAGGCTAGCATTCAATGTTTGGAGAATCAAATGGGTCAAATGGCTAGCGCGGTCAGTCGATTGGAGTCACAGAATTCGGGAAAATTACCCTCTCAAACGGTAGTAAATCCAAGGGAAAATGTAAGTGCAATCACGTTGAGGAGTGGCACAGAGGTTGATGTTCCAGTAAAGGCAACCCCTACATTATCTAAGCAAAAAGAGGAAGAAAACGTTGTTACAAACAAGACTGCTCCCAACGATAATGAGGTAACTGAGCGTAAGTTTCCACCTCTTTCGAATTATAAACTTGTACCTCCTTTTCCTCAAGCTCTAGTAGGATGTAAAAAATATGAACGAGATCATGATGAGTTGCATGAAATTTTTAGTAAATGCGAGGTAAACATTCCACTTTTAGATATTATTAAACAAGCGCCTCGTTATGCTAAATTTTTAAAACAATTGTGCACAAGTAAGAGGAAACAGAAACTGAAGGGAATTGAAAATGTAAAATTTGGAGAACACGTATCTGCAATTATTCAAGAGAAACTTCCAGCAAAGTACACGGATCCAGGTATGTTCACTATCACTTGCATGATAGGCGACACTAAGTTTGAAAAGGCCATGTTAGATTCAGGAGCATCTATTAATGTCATGCCATATTCTGTATACAATTCCTTAAAACTTGGACCCTTAAATAACACTGGTGTGATAATTCAATTAGTTGATAAATCTAATGCATATCCTAAGGGGGTGGTTGAAGATATTCTTGTGAAAATTGATGATTTATTTTTTCATGCTGATTTTTATGTGCTTGATGTGGGCAATAGTAATCATACTACCCCTATCTTGTTTGGAAAACCGTTCTTAAGGACATCCAAAACTAAAATGGATTTTAATAATGACACATTGACCATGGAATTTGATGATAAGATCATTACACTTAATATCTATGATTCCATGAAACATTCGTGTATTAATAATCGTGTTCATTTTATTGATGTAATTGATCAATTAGCACAGGATATTTTCAAATTTGCTGGTAAAAATGAATGGGAAACTGTTATTAATGAGCATCTTGGGAAGGAAAAAGAGGAGTTGACCTCAAACACCGAGTTACAAAGAACTGTAGCAGCATTAAATGATCTTCCAAAGTCAGGTAATAGTTCTTGTTTTGTATTGCCAGTTCTAATGAGAAACCTTTATCTTTTGTTTTGCAGATTTTCATTCCGAATTTGAAACTTCACCCCAGTCACTACAAGTATACATTCCATGGAGGTGGAGGAACACTACTAGTTATCATTCCCAATGAACTTGGTGCACCGCAAGCAAGATCGGAGCCAACCATGATAGACCCGGGCTAAACAAGAAAGCAATAAGTCGAGCCAAAGACAATAAATAAAGGCACTGCTTGGGAGGCAACCCAAGGGGAGTTCGTTCCTTTATCTTTTTATTTTTATTTTTTATTTTTGTTGTTTTTCGCATTCATATTTTAGTTATCTTTGTCTTTTTCTTTGCATTTCACCTTACATTGGGGACAATGTAAGCTTTAAGTGTGGGGGATGGGATTTAGATTGAGTTTACATTTTGAAAATTTTTGCATGATTTTTCAAGAAAATGAATTGAGAGTTAAATGATTATTTTGGGTTGTGTATACTATTTGCTAAATTAATTAGACTTTTAAAGAACTCATAACATGATTGAATGAATGATCCTCCAACTTAGAGTTAATTAGTTGAGTTATTTTCTTTGAGAATGATAGTGACTAAATTTTATAGACAAAAAGCCGATGAGATTTTTAAGCCTTTAGACTGATACATCCATAACAGTCTCATTATTTTTTTCATATGTGATATTCTTTCATGGTTTTGTCTCTCTAGGACTTGTCTTAATTCTCTTCAAAATCATATTGACACATGCATGCATGAACATGATTAAGGCCATCTTTGTCACATAAATGAGCTTCATTAGCCAAATAGCCAACCCTGTAATTGAATTTTCCATTGTTGAGACCCTTTGAGCCTCATTGCCTTTTTTTTGTATAAACTCACATTACAAGCTTTAAATTGGAAAAAAAATGTCTTTACCCAAGCTTTAGAGCTAGTGGAGTATTGTTGAATGTCATGAAAAGTGTAGGTATGCAAAAAAATAAGTGTGGGGGTATCGAGATTTATGGTAGTGCTATTATTGGTGAATTGGAACAAATTTTCCATATGAATTCAGGGAATTCCAATATTGATGTATCATTTGGAGTTTACATTGTGCAAGAAAAACAAAAGAGAAAAAAAATGATTGAAAGAAAAGAAAAGAAAGAAAAAGAAAATACGTGGTGAAGGAGAGTGAATTTGATGTGAAAAAGATCTATATTCATAACTCTTCATATATTCCAAGAAAGAGTTCGATTTGTGTAGGATAGATGCAAAAAAATGATGAAACTATTATGTGGAGTGGTTGGTTTACATGTCTTATATATATGTTTGAGTTAAGTCTATTTATCTTTACTCCACTAGTTTCGATGGCTCTTGAGTCACATACCCAAATATTTCCCACCTTAATCATAAGCCACATTACAACTTTTGAAAAGTCCTTATGATTCTTGTAAAGCATGTGATCTAAGTGGTGGCGAATGAGAAGATATGCAAGCATATGGTAGAACATCTCCATTGGAATGAATTTGAGCGAAATACTTACCCTTTTAAACACATGAGAGTTGAGTACTTATATCCGTGAGGGTCTACATGTTTAGTTTACTCCATCTTCATATGAAAATGCTTGCTAATTGATTATGAGTTGTGTAGAATGTTTATTCATGAAATTTTATGTGTTTTGAAAAAGTTTGATGGTTCTATGTTCTTGGCATTACGACTTGGTTTTTTGGAGAATTAAATTTAAGTTTTGCCCGAGGACGAGCAAAAGCTAAGTGTGGGGCAATTTGATAGGAATATAAAATACACATTTTGCATTTTTATTTAATGCGCTCATATGACTATTTTTTGTCTAAATGTACTTAGTATTCTCATATTTTGGTTTAGGTAGCAAGTTGATGGATATAGCGTAATTTGGAAGAAATATGTGAAAATGGACCACAAAGTGAAAGGAAGTGAAAGTTCAAGGACTAGCGTACAAATACACAAAAGTTGTGTCAAACCAAAAAATGAAGATTTAAGAGTCAATTGTTGAAAGAAGACGTCAAATGGATGAAATATCGTCAAAGTATGATCACACATCAATTTCCAATCGAAAAGTTATACACCGATTTTCAGCTTCATATTGAGACCCATTTTCGACATGGAAAATGATCGAATTGGAAGATCATATCTGAATAAAAGTTGTAGCCCTTCGAGTTATTTTTCCAACGCATCTTGAATCGCCTCAATCGGATATCTGGAAAAGAAGATACAACCAAAACACTGAAAGCTTTTTGGAGGAAATTTCGTAAAACCATGCGGTCGCAAGCCTTTAATTCCATGCGGCCGCATAGACCATTACCGAGAGTTTGAAGGTTGAGTTCATTTGTTCCTTACTGTCGCAAGCCTCTAAACCATGCGGCCGCATGGTTCATTTCTGATACGAAAATTCTGGTTTCCTAATTTAAGTCAACTACCTATGGTAACAAATATAAATACATATTTTAAAACCTTAGAACGTACGAGAACGCCTCCAACCTATTTTCTCTCTGTTTTTCTTAGATCTATCATGTGTAACTAAACTTCTACGTTTGGTCGAAGGAAATTGAAGTCTCGGAACCGCTGGTGTTTGTGTTATCTAGTTCATCGATTTCTCTATTATGTAAAGCTGTTATTAAATTGAATCTTGAGTGCTGGTCTGGGGTTATTTAATAATTAGGGTTAATTAGAACGCTGATTTCTAACTAACTAAAATTAAGGAGAAACAAGAATCAATTCCAACGATGAATATTCAAGATATAAATTGAATTATCATTGCATCTATAATCAATTGTGGATTTCCGACGGTGGATGTGGACTTAGACCAAGATTAATCTTTTGATTATTTTCGTTAATTTTATTTTCATTGTTATTGATTATGTTATTTACAATTGTTGCATACAAAAACCCCCCAATCATTGTACGAATCATAAAATATTAAATTACACACTTTTCGTGGGATCGACCCTTACTTCCATTACTACATTAGTTTTAGAGGTTTAAGGATTATTTTTGGGTGCCTACGACAGCACACCAGGAAGTTAAGGAACCACAATTACGTATTAAAGATCTACTGATGAATAATGGAAGTTGGAATGGAAGGCGGCTTAGGGAGTTATTGGATGAAAGACAAGCAATGGCTATTGAAAGTGTTCCCATAAAACTATATGGACAGCTTGATCAATTCGTCTGGAAGCCCGGTAAGGATGGTTCCTTCTCCATAAAATAGGCTTGGAAATTGATTAGGGAAAAAGGTGTTACATGCACGTGGAAACGGTGGCTATGGCATCTCCAAGTTCCCCAAAGAATTTCCTTCGTTTCTTGGAGAGCGCTTCTTAATTGCTTGCCAGTTGATGAGGTGGTAAAAAACATTGGGATCCCATTGGTTTGGAAATGAGAATGTTGTGTTAATCCCTCGATAGAAACCATTGATCATGTGCTATGCAATGGGGATATCACAAAAAAAGTTTGGTCTTATTTGCAGCTTATTTCAATAATCCGTTCCCTATGTTACAAATTGGAAAGGAATGATGAATTTATGGCGGAAAAAATCTGTCTAGCTCTTCACATGCGGGAATTCTTCGCGGCATCACACCACTTATTATCACTTGGGAGTTATGGAAAATTAGATGTAAAGCTAGGATGGCGGGGCGCCCCATCTCTTGGTAGAAAACTGTTTGGCAGACCAAATCAATTCTTTCCCAGGTTGCTGGACAGATTTCCAAGCTCGGTAAAATTACAGGCTGTGATGTCTACTGCTTGCGTTCTTTGAACTGTCCCATCAATTACCCTAAGCAGAAAATGGTGCAGCTGATCAGCTAGAAGAAACAAACGGGAGAGCAGCTAAAATTAAACGTAGATGGCACATCAAGAGGAAATCCTGGTTCGGCCGGTGGATGAGGAATTCTACGGGACAGCAAAGGCACATGCTGGGCAGGTTTTTCTTGTCACTACGGTTCCTATACAAATATGGTGGCTGAAACTCATGCGCTTCTCGACGGTCTAAGTATGTACAGGGACCTCGGAGTTAGGAATGTCATAGTAGAAACCGACTCCAAGGTCATGGTTCAATGGCTTCAAAAAGGCATCTGCTCTTTATGGTGGCATTGGGAGTTTTGGGATGAAGTTTTAGAGCTGATCCGACTTCTTAATGCCCAAGTCCAGCATGTGTTTCGGGAGGCAAACATGGCAGCTGATCTTCTTGCTAAAAATGGTAGTAATGGTTCGTCTTTTAACCTGTCCTTCAGCGACGAGGCTTCAACACTTCTTAGAGGAATCTTGCATACGGATAGGTGGGAATTACCATATCTTAGAAGTTGAATTGTTTGGTTTTTCATGTCTTTTTGTAATCTCGGTTTTCCTCTGCCTCAAGTGAGGGTTTATTATTAATAGAATTTCGTTCAAAAAAATATATATATATATACATCCATCTTCACGCGCTCTTCTTCTTTAGTTGGTTCTTTCTCGAGTTGGATACCCAATTTATTATCCAAAATCAAGAAGTTGCAAACCACTTCTTGTTGTAATGCTTGGCATGTATTCCATCAGGTTGGCTTCAGTGTTGCTTGGAAAGAAGCCTTGTGGACTCTCAGTTAGCATCTTTGCTATCTTCCCAATTTGGCTTTTTCAAGCTCTTCAGGGTTACTTTTGTGCTATACAGGGTAGCATCATTATGCTTTTGGTACTTCAATTGCTAATCCGTCAATGGGGATACTGCTCTTCCTAGTGACCTTGGTTGTTTTACTAAGTAGTCCAAGTTATTTTGCCAATCTAGACAAATTGTAGCAGTAGGCAAAAACTTAATGTGATCTGTGATTTTCATAATTCTTTCAAGAGAAAGTCATCCTCGTTAGCGACTTGTGAAAAAAAAATTCTGCCATGGGACAAGTCATATTTGCAGGTACATCATATCCGCCCGTTGCATTAAAATGAAATCTTCCAAATGCATTACTCTCAGGAATTTCGTGGTCTGTCATCTCGTGTTATTACTGATCTCTTACTTCTCTTTGTTCCTTGACACACAATTCAAACAAAATTTTTTTACTTATATTAGCCAAAAAGTAAAAAAGACAAAAAAAAATATTAAAGCTAAAATGAGCTAAAGAAAGAGATAAATAAAAAGGTCTTAATAGTGATGCCAAAAACTTGTTGATTTTATCGCAAGTGGATGAATCTAATATAATGATGAATAGATTGACAAATCAACAGGAAACAATTATCTACTTTTTTTTTTTTTTTAGTTAATACTAACTCCGATTTAGACACATAATTTATTATATGGTTTTAATTTACTTATATCTAACTATCAACTAAAGTTAGACAATTAAAAGTACAAAAATTTTGGAGTTTAGTTAAATAATTAAAGGTATTAGGATTCCAAATCCATCATTGTTAACTACCCATTATTTATCAATTCCTAGTTTGTGTTAAAATAGTATGTCTTTATATGTGGAAACTAAAATATCACCAAAGATTGTACTAAACATAGAAGTATCTTTATCTCCTATAAGAGAAAAAATACCATGTTCTAATTTATACAACGTTCCAATGGTGATCAAGTATAAAAAAGAATAAGGGAATACAAAGCAATCAACAATAAAAAAAAAATTAACTAAATATTAGTATTAATTAATAAAATAATTAGCAAGATTTCATCGGTGTACTAGACTTAAGAAGTTTAGCCAAACATGATTCAATAACAAAAATACTTATTTGGTTAATAGTACATCACTTAGCCTCTGTTTGGTGGCCTTTTGTTTGAAAAAACATTATTTTAAATAGTAATATTTTGGAAAATATGGGGTTAGAAAGTAGAAAAAAAATTAATTTACGTGTAGAATATTTTATTGTGTAAATGTGTTATTTCAAGATAATTGAATAAAAAAATAGATAAATTATCAATTATTTAATTTCAATGGATTTCGATCTTCTTCTTCATCTTGCTTTGACTTCGAGAAACCTAGATAATTTCCTTTGCAATGAAAGATCTTATAATTTGCCTTTCCAAGATTTTCCTATTATTTCTCTACCATAATCTTGACATAACTTTGCTCTTTCTTGAAAATCGTGCCCTTAAAAATACGAACTTTTTCCTTAATTCTAAGTTTAAGAGTGTGTTTGGTAGGGATTTTTGGGGGAAGAATTGATTTTTGAATAGTGATTTGATGGGAAATGTGTGGTTGAAAAAGAAGAAAAAAGTATTGATGTGATGGAAAATATTATTTTATTGAAGAATGTGTGGTTGAAAATGAAAATTGATTTACTGTAGAAAAGGAGAATCTGTACCAAACAGGCCCTAAAATAAGGGAAATCTCTCCTGCTTCGGTATCTGTTCAGGTCGCATGTTATGAACATGCTACCTACACGCGACCTCCAGCTCAAGCATGTCCCATGCATGATACCTCACTCTCTCTATTTTCATATTTTTACATTTTGGACCTCCAAGGTTTAAGCCACTTGAATTTGGTTCTTCAAGTTTGAGCCTGGTCAATTTAGATCCTTGACCTTTCGAATTTGTACACATTGTCCCCCATATTTTCAAATTATATATATTTACTCCTCCAACTTTCGATATCATTAACTTCGATTATTCGAGTTCTTAAGAAGTTGAATTTAGTCCCCAAATTTTTTTATTTCATCCATTTTGGTCCCCAAACTAGCCAAATGGAAAATTTGTTCCCCAAAACTTATGAATTACTCCAATCGACCTTCCAAAACATCCAATCAAGTTACCAGATTCCCAGTAAATCCATCATATTTGCCTCAATTAAGCTCCAAATTTGCTTATTTTTCTGAATTCCACTCCGGTTTTCACCTAATAAAATAATATTTACACAAATATGAGCAGAACTCCGTCCATTTAATTAATTATAAGAAAATTCAAGAATATAGATATGCCTATAAAACACACTTATTAGTTCACAGGGTTAGCTAAAATTTGTATTCAAACCAAGTGTTAATAAATACTAATTGAAGCTTAATTCTTCAACTTTTTTGTATTAAACAAGTTTAAAACAAACGCATTCATCTAATTCTAAACATTGCTAAGACCCTTTTGTTATGCATAGATCACTTTGCCACTTGACGCTTCTTATAAATTTTTTTTACCTTAAATCTAAATATAATTTCGGATTTGCTCAATGCTCTTAATTGTTTGTTCAATTAAATTTAACAAGCAACTAATGCATGTATGCATAGACCAATTTGCCACAGGGCCGGCAGGGAGATTTTGGGTGCCCCATGTGACATTTTAAAATGGGCTCCCTTCCATGGAATTAAAAAAATATTTCAATAATATTATTTCATTACAAAAATATAACATTTAAATATTTGTTTACTTTTTTACATGTCGTGAATAAGAAAAATACAAGTGAAGTTCAAAAACACCTCCTGCACTCCAACAAAATTCATACGTTATCAACAAAAAACCATCCAAGTCACAAGCTCTTCGTGAAATTCTTTGAGTAAATATTAAAATTAAATGCAGCAAATACCGCTTGTAAAACTGAAATGCTACAAATCATGTAAAAATATTTCTTCTCACATTTTTAGAAGCAAACTCACCAATTAACTTTCATAATCAATATGTTGTAGCAAATCTTGTTCAATAAATATCAAAATTAGTCCATTTAATCGTTCTTGTAACATGATGATCGCAAATAAGATTTTAATAACTTCAATTTTGAAAAACTTCTTTTGACAGATGCAACAGTATCATGAATTATTAATAGTATTTTATAAGAAATAAATGTATTCGGAAAGTAATTCAATATTTTCAAATAAGTCAATATATCAAAAGCCGTTTTTGTTTCTTTTGGTAAAAGATTTTACAAAATTTTCAACTCTTAAAACAAATCTTCTCCATCGAGATCGCAAAAATTTACATATTTTAGAACAATGTCAAGATGACCACAACATACTTTCAAATTAACATCATCAAATGAGTTTAATTATAAGACAATATGTATCATACCAAGTCTAATGCTTACAATTAATAAAGAAATAATTTACAAAGAAAAATAGTTAAGCACAACATATTGAAATTAGCTACGAAGGAGTCTAACCATCTGAATCATTTCTCTTGCTCTAATAAAATGTCTTGGCACGATACACAATTAGGACATTAATGTTAAATAAGAGCCATTATTTTTCTACTTCTATATCGTTTTCATAAATATTGTGCCATTTAACTAACATAATAATAAAAATAAAAATAAAAAATTTAAACATTAAAATTATTATATATAACAAAAATTTTGATGCCCCCACAATGATGTGGCCTTGTGGGGTCGTACCACCTTTGCACCTTCAAGGTCACCTCTCCTTTGCCACTTGATGTTTTCTCAATGCTCTATACATAATGTGAGGCAAATGATCAAATAGTCGAATATACTCCACTTTCAAGAGAAGGCCTCCCACAAACTTGGAATCAACTAACAGCCATAAATTTGACCTTTCTAAGAGGTCGACAGATCCCACTACCGTCTAAACGCGCGATGATACTACTAATGATCAATAGCTTCACTCTAAAAGAATTGTAAATACTCGACTCATGACATTTCTCCGTTTACCACCTAATTCACTTTATTGTCAAATAATTGTTGGCCATGAAGCTTTGTATCAGTGCACTTGAAAATGATAAAAATCACTTTTTTAAGAATATATAACATTTCTTTTTTTTTTGAGATTTTTTGGATACTTAAAAACATAGTATTCATTGAAAATAATTTTGTGAGGGGTAAAGGATGATAGTCCATCCACCAAAAGAAAAGGCTAAAATATAAGCATCATGAAATATTAACGTTCAAAAAAAAGCTAAAATATTAATATGACAAAGATATTAGGCATTTTAGATGGAAATCATCTACAGAGACGATAACATCTAATTTATGAAAAGTTTAGGGTAAGAATTTCAAGATATAAAGGTTAAGGGTAAGAGTGCAAAAGGGATATTGGTTGAGGATTGTTGCGTTTTTTGTATCGCAAGGGTACGATATCGTAACAAGTAATATAGTGGACCTTTGAGTCTGGATTATCGTTCCCACAAGGACTATACTTCAGTGTTAACCTATTTTTCCTAACTCCTATTTGATAAAAGACAATCAAATAAAGGATTGTGATAGTGGTGAATATTGATTTTCTAAAATGAACTAAATGACTAAAACAAATGAAAATTATGATGAAATAACAAATACAAATGGATCAAAAATTCATGTATGTAAGATATATTAGGGCAAAACAACTTCATCTAATGATCACCTTAGTTCCCAATTCAAGATTCTAGCCTAGTGTAGTGTTCGGTCGAATTCTCCTATGGTATTCAATTTTCTCCTTTCCAGTTCTCATTGAGTCTATTTAACTAATTCAATTACATACCTCTATGCGAATTACCCTTAATTAAACGAGTTATGGCACTAGAAATTTATATAACGACTGCAATACTAGGTATAGGTATCTCTACAAGTTATACTTCGTTACCGAATTTTATTGCACATTCTAAGTCTCAAACTTACCTGTCGATTCGTAAAGAATTTAATGGATTATCCAATTATTGATCAAGTAATTCAATGCATTGCAATCATAATAAAATCAACACATGGAAGTAAAACACATAATTCTTGAATTAAAGAACTAAGGGTCTCAATAGATTAGATTGTTTGTCCTAATAATGAATTTAGCTAAATATGATGAAAAAGATGAAATAAATAAACATATTCGAATACATCACCGGATTTAATTGATAAAAAAGATGGAAAAGAATCAGTTCTTGCACCAAGATCTTCTTCCGCTTCCAATCCTTAAGTTGAACTCGAATCCTTGATGTATTTCTTCTAGCGAATTCATCTTCGATCTTGTGTTTTTCTCTCAATTTTACAAAGTGTGGAACCCTCTTTCCAATGTTTGGAACCCCCTAATTAGTGCCTCTTTAGGTCTACTTATACTTCTTTACACGTTCTTGGTCAATTTTGAGTCTTTTTATGGGCTTCTCGCAACCCAAAAAGAAAAAATATAACTTGTGCGGCTTCAGCGCCTGGGCGCTGCAAATCTGTTTTTTCTCGGTAAAATAGCGCCTGGGGGTTAGGTTGTAGCGCCCGAACGCTGTGTCGTTGTTCCGAATTCTGTGCCTTTTTTCAGTATTTTTGTCATAACTTTCTCTCTCGATATCCGATTGAGGTAATTCAAGATGCGTTGGAAAGCTAACTCAAAGGGATTAAACTGTTCTTCAGAAATCAACTTCAAATTCGATCGTTTATTATATCAAATATGGATCACAATATGAGTCTAAAAACCGATGCATAACTCTTTGAATTCTAAATTGATGTGTGATCATATTTTGACGATATTTTATCCCTTTGACGTCTTTCTTTATCTAATTGACTCCTGGTACTCTCAAATCTTCATCGTGAGGTTCTACACAACTTTTGAGCATTTGCACTTCAATCCCCAAACTTTTGATTTTGCCTCTTTTTCGCTAATGGTGCATTCTTTTCTCCAATTCTTCATCATCCATTGAATTTCACCTAATAACATATTATATCATAAATTAGGTTATAATCTCATTAAAAGAACCATTATAATTTAGAGCTCAGATAAGTGTATAAAATGCACTTATCAAACACCCCCAAACTTAAATATTTGTTTGTCTTCAAACAAAATCGTAACCTAACTTAATAAACAATGAATATGTAATGCTAATTACCCAATTGATGACCAGTCAATCAAGCAATGCAAAATGATTTAGCTAGCTAATCTGACTTTTTATCTCAAGATTGAAATCATAATATCAAATTTATACACAACTTCAAAATCACACTGCATAAATTAAAATTTACTTTTCAAACAAAAAATTGACGTGTGTGTAAAGAATTAAGTGTAACATTATGAATTCATAAGTTGGTTAAATTCCTGACCCTCAATAGTCAAATATATTTTTTTATCACTCGTAAGATTCATACACCCCCAAACTTATTATTTTCTTTCTTTTCAAGTGTGTGAACTAAGGTTAAATTTTATATTATTCTCACATCTCTAGTTTAGGTAAATCTCACTAATTACAAGTCAATATATCAATAAATAATGATTCTCTATTAAATTTAATTGTTTCAATCTCTAAGATTTAACTATGCTAATAATCAGTTATCAAAAGTCAAATTTCTGTAAATAAGTATTTGAAACATAACCAAGGCATTTGGTGCTTCTTCTATTTCATGCATCTACTTTTTCTGATTCTTTTTTTTTTCAATCTTATTTTTTATTTCAACAATTTTTTCTTTATTTGAGGCATTCTATCCTTAAACTTTCTAAATGGCCCATGTAACAAACTTTCGACCGATAATTCCCAAGTCAGATGACCATAGAGCACTTGATTTTAAAGACCATTGCAGACTTAATTGCTCGAGTCATAAAGGCTACAAAGAGAAATTTTCAAATAAAATATTTCTTTATACATTGATTAGTGCAATGTCTCTCATTAAACACTTATCCAAGTAGACCAACCTTTAATTTAAGATTTTCACCAAATTGCATCATATTAACCTTAGACAATTCACACATAAAATCCATATTTATCTCAATATCTCTCTACAACAGTGAAATCCTCCCAAACTATTCTAAATTTGGTCCAAGAATGTTGAATATAGTTGTTTTGAGTTTAGCATCTATGGTCCACTATTTCAACCTATCCAATTATGAAATCAACTTATTTCTATACAATACTTAACTTAATTCATGTGCACAATATATATCAAATTTCACATGAAAAAGCAAAAATTGATATAAGCATGCAACTTATTCACCATTTATAGATCAATTTATAATTCAATATATTCATCATTGCCAGCCAGACCAATCAACTCACATAAGCACACAAAAAGAAAATATTTTTGAAAATCTTCAATTTTTTTAATAATAAAGCATACAAAAACACACAAAAATAATAATTGAAAACTCATGTTTTCCACCCCCAAACTTAAACTGGACATCGTACTCAATGTCTTTAATACTAAATCCGCATATAAAGGGGTAGGAAAGAATGTGAAGAAAAGACTCCCCTGATATAGCTTATAATTATATGGGTAGCTTTCATATTGCTCAGTTGGCTCTTTGGCCAATGTTGGTTTAAATGTTTCGTGACGTCATGTTCCTGAAAAATCAAATAAGGCATTAAGATCAAATCACTGGAATATATGTTACTTAATAATAACCCAACTAACTTATGAAAGACCTAAGGGGAAACGGGTAAGGTTGATGAGTCCCAAATAAATTTGAAATAAACTAAATATCCTAAAACTTAAAAAACAAAATAAATAAATAAAAAGAAAGATTGGGTTGCCTTCCAAAAAGCGCTTTTTTTATAGTCTTTAGCTCTACTCTACGGCGGTTAATCATGGGCACCTAAAGAAGGCTTTTGATGCCTTTTCCATTTTTCTTCTCTTGGCTTTAATCCACTTTTCTTTGATCTCCCCACCTCTTCCTTGTCCTTTTCAACATAATATGACTTGTCTATTCCATCCGACTCAACTTCAACTATGAAGATTTCTATCTCCTCGTCAGGCCCAATCACAAAACCAAATTTTAGACAATCAATAAAATGGGAAAAATGTGAGTTGATTTCCTCTTTATTGATCGTCAAATTCTCGTTTAGCTTCATTTTGATTAAATCTTCACTCGTTTTTTACTCTTCTTCAATTGTTGAACTTTCATCGGCTGGAGTGTTAGGTCCACAATCTAAATCCACGGACAATGAGAAGTCGGTCCTGATGACCCCTTGAAGTGGATTGTACCCCCCATTGTTGAAATATGTCCCAGTACACAAAGTCTCCCATAAGCATATCGTTTTCATCCAACTTCACAAGTTCTTTAAAATACTTTGCAAGTACCTTCTCGTTCAATAAGGGGAAGACCAACTCCCACAATCTTGATGTCCTCATCCCACTCGTCAACTACAAAATCTCCCACGAGCATGTACTTTTCATCAAATTTTTCAATTGCTTGTTTTCTACACATCAAATATTTTCAAAATCTTAAAAGTTTCGACGTGTGTAAACTGCTGTAAGAGAACAAGAATTTCCCAGTATAATGGACCACGTAACAATTTTCACAAGTTGGATATCCTCAAAGCATATCTTCACAATCCTTGTAGAGATTTGTCATTGCAACTTTTTTATTACTTTACCAATGTAAGAATCATGCTTAAATATCTGAAAAGTACAAAGAAAGAATACTTACACAAGATAGATAAAACCGTATGGGATGAGTTAGACGATATAAAAAAGGAAATAAAAGAAAAAAAATCAAATAATAGTTAAAAATAAAATAAATTAAGACTAAAAGTAAATAGTCCCTGGCAATGGCACCAAAAACTTGTTGTGTTTTTTGTATCGCAGGTGTACAATATTCGTAACAAGTAATATAGTGGATCTTTAAGTCCGGATTATCATTTGCAAGAGGACTATGCTTTAGTCTTAACCTACTTTTCCTAACTCATATTCAATAAAAAAACAAACAAATAAAGGATTGTGATAGTTGTGAATATTGATTTTCTAAAATGAACTAAATGCCTAAAAAAATAAAAATTATGATGAAATAACAAACACAAATGAATCAAAGATTCATGTATGTAAGATATATTAGAGCAAAACAATTTCTTCTAATGATCACCTTAGTTCCCATTCAAGATTCTAGCCTAATGTGGTATTCGGTCGAATTCTCATACAGTATTCAATTTTTCCCTCTTGAGTTCTCATTGATCCTATTTAACTAATTCAATTGCATATCTCTATGCGAATTAACCTTAGTTAAATGAGTTATGGTACTAAGAATTCATATAACGACCGCAGTACTAGGTATAGGTATCTCTACACGTTATACTTCGTTGTCGAATTTTATTATACATTCTAAGTCTCAAACTCACCTCTCGATTCGTAGAAAACTCAATGGATCATCAAATTATTGATCAAATAATTCAATGCATTGCAATTATAATAAAATAAACATATGGAAGAATAAAACACATAATTCTTGAATTAAAGGATTAAGGGTCTCAATAAATTACATTATTTGCCCTAATAAGGAATTTAGCTAAATATGATGAAAGAGATGAAATAAATAAACATATTCAAATACATCATCAGATTTAATTGATAAAAAAGATGGAAAAGAATCAGCTCTTGCACCAAGAACTTTTTCCACTTACAATCCTTAAGTTGAACTTGAATCCTTGATGTATTTATGGGCTTCTCGCAGCCCAAAAAGTAAAAACCTAACTTGTGCGGAATAGCACCCAAGCGCTAGGATTCATCGCCTAGGCGCCGCGTCAAAAATTAGGGCAACGCCTGGGCACTGCAAATATGTTATTTCTGGGTAAAATAGCGCCTGAGAGCTAGGTTGTAGCGTCCGGGCACTGTGTCGCTGTTTCGAATTCTGTGCCTTCTTCAGTATTTTTGTCATAATTTTCTCTCCCGATATCCGATTGAGATAATTCAAGATGCGTTGAAAAGTTAACTCAAAGAGATAAAAATATTCTTCAGAAATCATCTTCAAATTCGATCGTTTGCTATGTCAAATATGGATCAAAATATGAGTCTAAAAACTGATGCATAATTCTTTCAATCCTAAATTGATGTGTGATCATATTTTGACGATATTTTATCCCTTTGACATCTTCCTTTATCCAATTGACTCCTAGTACTCTCAAATCTTCATCGTGAGGTTCTACACAACTTTTGAGCATTTGCACTTCATTCCCCAAACTTTGGATCTTGTCTCTTTTTCGCCAATTTTGCATTCTTTTCTCCAATTCTTCATCACACATCGAGTTTCACCTAAAATAACTATTACACAACATCTTGACTATCTTGTAAATAAGAATAATTGCACTACATTGCACAATGGATGCGTAGTTGAATGAGATTATATGGGTTGGAAAAAAAATGTACAATAACTGCATAGCACTAAAGTTCGCACAAGTCAACAACTTGGATATGCACATTGACCAACCTTTGAGTAGTTTAATCAGTGCTATATGAGCAGCCTTGTCGATGCCCCAATTAGAAACTATGTTGTGCCCCGTAAGTAGCTCAATCAGCACCTGCTCAACACTACAAGCATCTCAATCACCACCTTGTAAGCAACATAGTTAGCACGAGTCAATAGCTTGGTCACATGCCATGCAAACATTGGTGCATGCTTGACACACACTAGAATGCACAATCCGTACCTTTGTTTCGTGGGGCTTGAGGGGAATTTCAGAATTTGGACTCCTAAATCGTAGCAAGTAATCAATTTTTTTTATTTTTTTTCATTTATAAGAATCTTATGAAACTAAATTTGTTAACTTAATCAACAATAAAATAAAAAAAATGAAATATTCAAAAAATATATATTAGAATCAAATAACAATGCGAAAAATTTTAATTTTAAATGATCACTTAAATACAACTCGTCTTTCAGTCTTAGAGACAAAAAAAAAAAAAAAAAAAAAAAAAAAAATATATATATATATATATATATATATATATATATATATATATATTAATCAATTTTAAATAGTTGAGTTATTCAACAATTTCTTTTCCAATAGATAATATGGTCAATTCATTCAATCTTTACTGTGATAAAGTTGATCGGAGTTAATCTTGATTAATTTCAAGTTTGAGAAACTTTTTTCTGCTAATGTAACTGTAATCGGTATGGTATTTGACTTACTTATTTGACATTTAACTACTTTCCTAAATATTCTATTCCACAAGTACAAAATCAAACCAATATTTTTGTTTTCATTCTACAATATGGTTATAAGATATCTATGAAACCAAATTTGTGAGAAAAAAGTGTATAAGCAATCTACTAACAGAAAAGGCAAAAAAATAAAAAGAATCAATGATTAACAATGTTTAACTTAGCTATAATTGGAGAAGATTTTCTTCCATTACATATGTATGGTAAATACACTTCGCACTCATAATGAATTCAATTTTACATAAAATAGGAAATAAACTTCTTATCTGCAAAAATGGTTAAATTTTACACACTTTCTCATTTTGCACAAGGCTCACAACCGTTAGAGAGAAGAAATTGTTATTGTAACAAAAATAACGATATATTATCTAAATCCATAAATATTTTCATAATGTAACAGTAAAATGGAAAAAATTAAATCACATTATATTTAACCATATATTGCACCTAATTAACTCATAGAAGGCACAAATTCACATTAATTAATAATGGATTATAGATCAAGAAAAGAAATTCAATCCCAAACACAAATCAATGATCAGATCAGCAGATATTGAAAAAATATAATTGAATTTAGAGACAAAACTATACAGTAATCAATTAAAATATATAAAATCTAACAGTCAATGCAATTAAAAAAACTAGGACTAATAAACGATCAAATTAACAAAAATGTGTGAAACGATGCATAAATAAATATACCGAGGGTGTGTTACACAATGGAATGATAATTCCTAATCCAGACACTAATTTTGTGATTTACGAGTCATTGTTGAAGAAGCCTTATTGTTTGGAGCAACCGAACAAGGGTGAACAAATATAAACGACAATGAGTTTTTAAAATAAAAAAGAAATCAAATTTTTTTTTGGTCCCCCCTAAAGAGCTGAGCTTGAGGCAACTGTCTCTTGAGCCTCTACTCAGGTCCAGCTATGTGCAAATGAACCAAATCATATGGTGACATTTGTCATCCCCCTCTATATAAATAGGGGCTTAGCATTTTAGAAATTCATACGTAAGGAAAGAACTTCGAAAAAGTACTTAAAGCCCCTATGCTTTTGAAGCTCAATAAGTAGTCCTTACCTTTTGATGTTGCTAGCTTAGATCAATATGTTAAGTTTATAGATATTATATTTTGATGTTTTCTATCTCAATTGTCATGTTGATTTTCTATGTTATTGATGTGTGTGGTAGTACATGTTTTTACTTGCGTTGAGTATATAACTTAGGTTATGTAGTTTATCATCACTTTTCACGCTTTTATACTTGGTGTTATTTGAGTTGATGTGTTTTAGGAAATGTGTATGACAAAGAAATTGAGATGTAGTTGTGGTTTTGAGCTAATGGGTTCGTCAAATATAGACTTGGTAGGAATTAAATTGTGTATTCTTAAAAAAATGATTTTGTCAAGGGATGATAAAGGGGAAGTCTGTTAGGTCTAAAATATTGGCAAAGTTCCATATCCAAAATGTCATTTAACCGGTTATAATTAAGGTTGAGTTATCGGGTGTTCGGAGTGTCTTTGGAAGGATTTAAAGTTTGCTCAAGAAGATCAAGTAATGTTCAAAAGCGCTCAAAGAAAGCCACTTGAGTGCTCGAGCAGTTTTTACAAAAGCCGAGAGCCCGCTAACCACCTAAGGGGTGCTCGAGTGGTCGATTTACTGGGTGAAGCTCTAGTTCACGATTTTCAACCTTCTATAATCCTGAACAACTCATTACTCTCTAATACTATATATACCCAATGAAAATCCATCCCGATACGTGTGTAGTGCAAATAATTCATTGAACAGAAGATCATATTGAATTCATTTTATAAATCTCTTGTTTTAACCACAAAATCAAAATACCAAAATGTCAAAACACAAAAATCCTCACCAAATATCTTTCAAAGTTCTTAATATCTTGTGAGGTGGCCAGAATTCCGATTATTGAATAATGAGTTCGTTATTGGAGATCCACAATGAGAAAATAAGTCCAGAGGTACTGGAGCTAGTGCTGGAGAGTTCTCCGGTGATTACCGGTTTTGAGTCAAAGTTTACTAAGGTTTAGTTACGTCTTGACCAATTCTATAAATTCAATCTTTTCTAGTGGATTATTTACTTGCACTTGTGCCCGAAGAGTTTTTTTCTCTTGAAGAGTTTTTTCAAGGGTTTTTTCTTCGTAAACAAATCTCAGTGATATTTTTGTGCTTGAATAATTGCATGCTTTAACTTGACATTAATTCATCTAGATTTAATAATTTGTGATTAGTTGCAAGTTATTGGTAGCAAATTTTAAATTTCACGTATTACACCTATTCACCCCCACTATGTATTAGTTGGAGCAATCTTCGTTTATTACAGAAAAAATACATTGTTTATACTGGTTAAATGCTACAAGTCAAACAAAAGAGGCGATAAAAAGAAGTTTGGGAATTTAAGAACATACTCAGAAATATACTAAAAGTGATTGATTAATTAATTAAAACTTGTCCCACTTTCAGTAAAAGTAGGATTATTAAAAAACTGAAGTGAGATCATAAACTAGGAATTTGATTTTATTTGTTCTTGTATTATTGTGTTACATAATGTATAGGGAAAAAAAAAAATCATAAATCAGGTTTTAAGTTTCACAAATGCGAAAATCAAGTATTTATTTATAAATTAAAACTATTTTTATTAATTAAATATAATAATATATAATTAATGGTCACATATACATAATTATATGTCACAACTTTTATTGGTCACGTATTTTCAAATTAATTTGTCACAGATTATTTCGATTTCACAAATCAAAAATTTTATAGGTCACAATTTATTTCGTTGGTCACAGATCAAAAAATTTATAGGTCACAGTTTATCTATCTGTCACATATTTTCAAATTTTTGGTCACAAATTATCACCACTATCACCACCACCATCAAACCAAATCTGAACCTACCCACCCACCACACACCACATCTGCTCCACAACTGGTCAAACACCAAATACCGACAGTGTCACCACCACATCTCCAATATCATCGCACCCACAGCACACACACACACACACCACTGCATCCAACCACACACTATCACTATCACTACCACCACACCCCTACGCAACATCATAACCACAACTCGACTCCGTCACAACGTGCGCGCGCACACACACACACACACCCCACCCCTTGCGAAGTTGCTGTGAACGGCAACCTCACATGCTGCGGTGTTCACAGCGTCGTGCGGCAACGTCGCGACGCTGCTGTTCACAGGGAGAGAGACGAGGGAGAGAGGGGGAGAAGGGAGGAGACGAAAGGGAGGAATGGAGGAATTGATAAAATTAGGGTTAATAATATTATGTTTAATATTAATTAAAATATAAAATTATTACCTTATTTTTGAAAATCATCTTTAAACACCTGATTTTTTGTAATTTCCTCAGTGTATGTCGATTCTTGTGGACCATTACCCTAAAGCCCTGTCCAGATATTTCATGGAGCTGTAATCTGCTGTGTGCATTCAATTGGGGTTTATCCACTAGGCCTATTAGCCCAAGCCCTTTTAATTTGGTGCTAACTAGTGGATATCTGGCCTCTCCTTGTTTAACTAGGGATATCTAAGAGTAGGGGTGGGCAAAACCCAATCCAACCCACGAAAACCGACCGACCCAACCCAACCCGACCGGGTTGGGTCGGTTTTTTGGGGTTTTTAGGTGGGTTTCGGGTAATGGGTTAATTTTTCGGGTCGGGTTGGTTCGGGTAGTGGGTTAAGTAAGATAACCCGACCCAACCCAACCCAACCCGAAGAACATAAAAAAAATCGAGTAAGAAAAAAACAAAAAAGGGAGAGAAAGTGTAATCTCCTGTCCACAAAAAGCCCTAGAATGCTCTAGACATTCCTGTGACAGGGCGTGACTCTCGTCCCTCCTCTCCCGCTGTACTCCACACTGTCGCACAGAAGCCCTCCTCTCCCACGACCGTAACTCCCGTCTCCTGTCCAGTAACTCCCCTCTCCCGTCCCTCCTCTCCTCCTCCTAGTTAGTACTTAATAGTTCCCACTCTTCATTCTTGAATATTTGTCCAGAAAGGCAGGTTTGTCCAGAGAGGTGGAAAGTGGAAACCACTGATTCTTCCAAGTTTATGTGACTCAAAGGTAAATTTTTAACACTTTTTTTTTCTTCCACCTCCTATAATCCAAACTTAACATTATGCTAGCTATTAGGATGGGCGGCAATTTCATTTTGCGATCTGAAATTTTTCTGGATGTGGTAAAGATAGTGAGAGCCACCAAAGAATATGGTTGGTGGCTGTTAATTATTGGTAATTGCTTGGAGTTCACTGTTATTGTTGTACCTTAATTTTGGTAGAATACCTACATGTTATCGGAAGATGCCGAAATGTATTTTTGCACTTGAATGTTCCTTTATATCGGAAGATCCCAGTTGTTTCTTTCTTAGGAGATAATAGGCCTTATGACATTTTTCATCAAGTAAATATATTGTGGTAAGGACAAGTTTATCTTTTATTATACTGAGTTTTTGTTTATTTTTGAATGTTTCCTGACAGCTCTTATTCGTTCATGCTAGGCCGGGTTTGCTAGGGAGCACCAAATATGAATTTGCAAAATCCTACTGTTCTGTCAAATTTATCCGGGGTTGTCAAGGAAAAGTCTTCCAGGTAAGTTGTAGGCTGCTTCTCACTGCACAGTATTTTGAAAAGGGGCTATCAGTTTTCAATTTCGTTGAACTGAATCTGTGAATTAAAAAGAAGATCGCGTTCCATTAATTTCATAATTAATTTCTGATGTCGTTATCTTCTGAAATAGCTATGCATATCTGACTGAAGTTTCATAATTTTCGTTGACTAACAGGACAATCAATTATAGTTTAGTGGGAATTGGAATGTAGATTTCATCTTTTCAATGTTCTGTTTCTCTTTGTTTTCCTCTCTAATGTTAAGTTTTATGCTTTTATATTATTATTTTTGTTAGGGAATTATTGGGAGCAATTACCCAAGGCCCAAGCCCACACCACCAGGCCCAAGTGAGGTTCCATCCCAAAACCAATTGGTAATGGGTGGAGTAGCCCACTTGAGTTATATGGTGGATTTATTTTCTTCCCACAACCGATGTGGGACTTGTTTGCCCCAACAATCCTCCCCTCAAACGAAGGACCACATCATTGTGGCCTCCCATCAAACGATAATCCATTCGCCAATCATCTTGTACCGCCGTTATTACCGTCGCCCTCGACCAAACGGGACCCGCCGCCTAACCACCAATGTTAAGAAGACTTTCGACACAAGGCACCTCAAACGCGAATAATTTTTTAGTCCGATCGCCACCACGCTCTTTCTACTACGTTCCTCCGACCCTGGGCTCTGATACCACTGTTAGGGAATTATTGAGAACAATTACTCAGGGTCCAAGCCCACTCCACCAGGCCCAAGTGAGGTTCCATCCCAAAACCAATTGGTAATGGGTGGAGTAGCCCACTTAGGTTATATGGTGGATTTATTTTCTTCCCACAACCGATGTGGGACTTGTTTGCCCCAACAATCCTCCCCTCAAACGAAGGACCACATCATTGTGGCCTCCCCTCAAACGATAATCCATTCGCCAATCATCTTGTACCGCCGTTATTACTGTCGCCCTTGACCAAACGGGACCCGCCGCCTAACCACCAATGTTAGGAAGACTTTCGACACAAGGCACCTCAAACGCGAATAATTTTTTAGCCCGATCGCCACCACGCTTTCTACTACGTTCCACACTTTGCACCAAGAATCACCGGGCTCAGTCTCCAAAATCAACACCACAATCCAAGAAATCACCACAAACCTTCACCTCCTTCCTTGGTTGCTCAAAACCGAGAATTAACCCACAAAGAGTTATGGAGGAAGAAGAATGAATAGCTAGGAGTGTTAACCACACAGATTAACTTGAGAAGAAGGAAAGATTTCTCTACCAAGATCACAAAGCAAGGTAAAGAGAGAGCACTAAATCTGAAAATCAATTCTCTTCACAAAAGGCAGACAACGGCTTGTAATTTTCCTCTCTCGGCTTGTTGGACAAAGGCTACTATGTATAGTGAATTGATGGGCTTTTAGGTCATAGGCCCAATAACACAAAGGTGAGCTATTAACCGGTAAGAGCCGTCCTAATTCGGGTTGGGCCATGAGCAACCCTAATTAAATTAGGTTGCTTCGAATGGCCCATGTGGGTTACGTGGATAGTTCCATAAATTGTGGTGTCGATATATATTCAGTCAATTGGCCAATGCCGACTGGATAAAAAACAACCGAGACTTTCATCATCGCCCAGGGAGGTCGTTTGACAACAAATTGCCTAACAAACCTCCACCTTGGTGTCAAAGGACCTGCAAAGAAAGAAATTACTAAGCATTAGTAATAATCCAAGAAGGTAAGACCAATAAAATTGGAAATCATTTACCTCCACCGATGTTTAGAAGATCTTTGCAACTTCTAAACTTTACCAACGGTAACACCTTAGTACCCATGTCTGAAGGGTTATATTGTGTGTGTATTTTCTCAAGTCTTACAACTTCTTGAGACACAATATCTCTAATGAAATGTAGTCTAACATCAATGTGTTTGGTGCGTTCGTGAAAAACAGGATTCTTACATAGATGTATGGAAGACTGACTATCTGAATATACTACCACATAATCATTTAGAACACACAGTTCATGTAAAAGGCCCCTAAGCCACAAAGCTTCTTTAATAGCTTCAGTGGTAGCAATGTATTCAGATTCTGTAGTGGATAATGCAACTATGTGTTGTAACTGTGATTTCCAACTAACACAAGAGTTAGACAAAGTAAACACATAAGCGAAGTGGATTTCCTATTATCCCTATCCCCAAAGATAATCAAGATCAACATATCCCTTTATTTTAACACCATCATTATTAACACCAAACTTTAGACCTACATTACAAGTATCCTTTAAATACCTTAACAACCATTTTAAGGCTTCCCAGTGCTCGGGACCAGGATTAGACATATACCTACTAAGAGTGCTCACAATAAAGCTAAATCGTGTCTAGTGCAAACCATCAAATACATAACAGAGCCAATCACATTTGAATATGGAATTCTACTCATGTATTCTACCTCATTTTCATTACAAGGAGATTGATCTTTAGATAGAATGAAATGACTAGCTAAAGGTAAAGTAATGATTTGCACTCATGCATGCCAAATTTCTTTAGCACTTTAGAAATATACGATGATTGATGCAAAAACAAGATGGAATTTGACCTATCTCTTTCAATTTCCATACCTAGAATTCTTTTAGCTTTTCCTAGGTCTTTCATGTCAAATTCACCATTCAAACTTGTTTTTATATCACTTATCCATTTAGATGATGAACCAACTAAAAGCATATCATCCACATAAAGCAATAGGAACACATAGTCATTTCTAGTATCATTATGTTGGAAATAAAGGCAATGATCAAACTTACTACGATGAAACCCTATAGATAGTACAAAAGAGTCAAAACGTTTATACCACTGTCTAGGCGATTGTTTTAAGCCATATAAGGATTTTTTCAGAAAACACACATAGTCAGGTTTTAATTTATCTTTAAAACCTCTTGGTTGATTCATAAAGATTTGCTCATCAAGTTCACCATGTAAAAAAGCAGTTTTTACATCAAGTTGTTCAAGTTCCCAGTCAAAATGTGCAACCAATGCAAGCATGACCCTAATAGTAGTGTACTTAACAACTGGTGAAAAATCTCATTGTAATCAACTCCCTCCTTTCCGAGTGTATCCCTTGGCCACTAATCTAGCCTTAAACCTTAAGGGTTCAGTTGTGCTAATACCCTCCTTAACCTTAAAAACCCACTTACAAATACGGTAGATTTATTCTTAGGTTTTGGTACTAACTCCCAAGTTTGATTCTTCTCTAGAGAACTCATCTCATCTTTCATTGCCTTGAACCACTCTTCAGATTGGTCACTCTTCATCGCCTCTTCAAAGGTCTTTGGTTCCCTATCACCACCTCCTCATAACTCGCATGAGCAAAAGCTAGCTCGGATTCATAACCGAATCTCACAGTGCTCTAGTCTGTCTCCTCTCTCTATCCCTAGCTAAGTTATAGTCTGCTAGAGGATTCTCTTCTTCGTGGTGTTCTTCTACTACTACTTCCTCTCGTTCTCAACATTAGGTTGTTGTTCCCGAGTCTCCACCTCACTCGTGTAATGATGACGGATGTGCTAGGTTTTTCTAACTCCACCTCCAGTGACCACTCTCTTCACCTTGAATCTCCTCACTCACAAGGTTCAGATTCAGCTCTCATACATGGCATTTCACTCTCATTAAATGTGACATCTCTACTCACAATGATTTTAACTCCCTTATGGCTCCTATCCCACAACCTATACCCCTTGACACCTTCTGGGTAACCTAGAAAAACACATTTTCTAGCTCTCGGTTCAAGCTTTCCCTCACTCTGATGAGAAAATGCAGTGCAGCCAAAAGTTCTAAGCATGGAGTAATCACTTAGTTTACCAAACCATTTTTCATGTGGAGTGTCACCATTCAATGCAGCAGATGGAGTCAAATTAATCAAATAACAAGCAAATATAACAAAGATCGCCCCAAAAGGACTTTGGGACTCCATAACTTAATATCATGCAACGCACTTTATCAAGTATAGTTCTATTCATCCTTTCCGCTACCCCATTCTGTTGGGGAGTGTAAGGAACCGTTTTATGTCTTGTTATTCCACTTTCCTTGCACATATTATCAAAATCAGTGTTACAAAACTCTAGGCCATTATCAGTTCTCAAAAACTTGATCTTTTTACCAGTTTGATTTTCAACTTGTCTTTTCCAATTATTAAATTTATCGAAAGTGTCGGATTTATCCTTCAAAAGATAAACCCACACTTTCCTAGTGTAGTCATCAATAATTGACAAGAAATACCTATTCCCACCTGGAGTAGGCGTACTGGATGGACCCCACAGATCCGAATGCACATATTCAAGCATGCCTTTAGTTTTATGGACACTCGAGGAGAAAGTAATTTTGTGATGTTTACCAAGCACACAATGGTCACAAAAAGGTAAATCAGACACACGGTCATTTCCAAAAGCACCCTTATCATTTAGAAGCTTAATCCCCTTATTACCCAGATATGCAAGTGTATTGTGCAATTTTTGTGTGTGATCGTACTTAGCGGAAGAGATAGAGGAGTTTAAGCCTCTCGTCACTTCCCGTAGTTATGTAAATATCATTTTTTCTAACACCCTTAATAGAGACAAGTGTACCCTTAATCAATTTCAAAATCCCATTTCCAATTTTACCTAGGTGAAATCAGCATTTCTCAAGTCGTCCTATCGAAATTAAGTTTCTAGACAATTCAGGGATATATCTAACATCTTTTAAAGTATACACAAAGCCAAAGTATCAAACTTTAAAGTAATATCACCCATGCCAACGACATCGTAAGCGTAATTGTCACACAACACAACATGCCCATCATTTGATTCATGCAAATTTTCAAACCAATCTTTATGCGATGTCACATGAAAAGATGCACCAGAATCAAGAATCCACTCATGAAAACGAGAATTGGCAGTTAAGTTCAATTCGGCAGGAGAAACATCAGGACTTGTAACCAAATAGACTTCACCATCACAATTATCAGAAACAGAAGATAACACATTAACCTCATCTCGATCCCCCCCCCTTTTTCTTGTTTTTCTCTTTATAGCAATCCTTTATAAAATGCCCCGTGTTCCCACAGCCATAGCATTTTCGTTCCTTAGTCCTAGACTTGGACCTAGGTTTACCCTTGCCCTTCTTTCTATGTCCATTACTACTTGACTCGCCACTACTTTGGTAACCATCATGACTGTTTTGCCTAAACTGAGTTCTACCCCTCATCATGTGAATCTCACCGCTTTTCTTATCATGTTTTTCAGCTCTCATCTCCATCTCCTTACTTCTAAGGGAGTCAACGACAATTTCGGGTGTCAACGTGTCTCTACCATACTTAATAGCATTTTTGACTTCACGATAAGTATCAGGTATAGCATTTAGCAAAATGATAGCCTTGTATGTTTCAGACACTGACTCACCACAGTTAACAATATCTTGAACAAGTTTGTTAAACACATCTAAATTGTCATCCAATTCTTTTGAAGAATCCATTTTGAAACTGAAAAAACGCTCAAGTAAGTAAAGCTTGTTGGGAGTAGATTTTAGCAAATACAGATCTTCCAACTTTTTCCAAAGTTCTTCAGTGGTTTTTAGTTTACCCACTTTTCTTAAAACAAATACCAAGTGTAAAATAATAGAGGTGTAAGCAAGCTCATCAGCCTCTTCCTTTTGTTCTTTTGAAAAATCAGCGGGAAAACTGCCATCAATGGCTTTTGAAACCTTTTGTTGAACCAAAATACCCCTCATTTTCTGTTGCCAAATAGAAAAATCACCTTTTCCAGTAAAAGTCCCCAAATCAAAATTGCGCGTTGTCATTTTCAAATAAGAAACACAAAATCACAATTAAGCCACACAAAGCAGACCTAGGTTCACAACTATACACCGTTTTTAGATTCCCAGGGTTTCGTAAGATTCACGATCTTAGATCAAGGAAATTTTCAAACGGGTAAGGTCTAGGTATTTTAGAGACTTAACAAAAGCAACCAGAGAGATAATAACAAACAATAGTTTCACTCACAGTATATCAGAAAATCGATAAAAATGCTGTAATTAATCAAAAGAGCAAATTCCAATTACGTAACGAACGAAGAGAGCAATTACTTCCTAATTTCTAGCACAAGCAATGGTTACCCCTTCACGGTAACCCCAAACCTAATGTCACCCCACACGATGACGCGCTAGTGCTGGAAATTAACGAGAGGATCAGCCAATTTACCAGAGCGGACTTGTCTGAGTCCGTAATTATCGAGAGTTGCGAGATTACTGCTTTAGAGCCACAATTTATGGTCTAAAGTAATTCAGTAAGCGTTTTGCAGCCTCGACCGTCGAACAACCGGGGGCAAAATCGTCCAACTTTTCCTGCGTAACCTGAAACACTTAAACAAAAATATCAGTACGTTCAGGAAATCAAGACAAACAAACTGCCTGAAGAAGTCGAGGCCTGAAACGTTGCCACGCGCCGCCTTTCCCCTCTGCGCGTGGGCTTCACGCGCCGCCACACGCGCCGGCCGGAATTTCACGCGCCGGTCAGGGAGGTTCGCCTCCACCTGCAGAAGCCTCCAGTGGTGTTGGTTTCTTGAAAAACTCAAAGGAACGTGCTCAAACTGCTTGAAGAAACCCGGACTGCTTGAAGAAAACTGTCCAGAATTAATTTCAGCACTGTTCACGCGATTCCAGGTCCGTTCTTGGTCGATTTTTGGTCCGAAAATCACTCCTAAAGCTCTGATACCACTGTTAGGGAATTATTGGGAGCAATTACCCAAGGCCCAAGCCCACACCACCAGGCCCAAGTGAGGTTCCATCCCAAAACCAATTGGTAATGGGTGGAGTAGCCCACTTGAGTTATATGGTGGATTTATTTTCTTCCCACAACCGATGTGGGACTTGTTTGCCCCAACAATTTTGATATCATGCTGCAGATTAGACGGGTAAAGGAGCAAATTTTGCTGTAGTTGCCACCCATGCGTCGACAAATTATAAGACTGGTATTAAGGAAATCTGATATTAGTTTAGCAAAAGAAACTTTAGAAATGGGAAATAACAATGCTTCCTCACACAATGATGATGAAAATGGACCCATCAAGATGAAGTTCAAGGTACCCAGATGCTTTTTGACTGAATATATTCTGTGTTTGGGACCATTTCATGCCAGGATAATAGTGCATGTCATCAATAGTGTGGACACTTATAATCTGTTAATGTTTTTCAATTTCATCCTTCAAGATATTAGAATGCTTATTTTTGTTATTATTTGTTGCATCGTTGAGAATGCTTGGTTGTTGGAGTATTTGGTTGGTTTTTATATAATTGCAGAGAAAACTAATATACTGGAGTCTGACTATCCAACCCGACCAACCCAACCCAACCCAACCGACATTTGGTTGGGTTGGGTTGGGTTGGGTTTCAATCTTTACGTGGGTTGGGTTGGGTTGAATTTAAATCAAACCGATCGTGTTGGGTTGGGTTTGGGTTGGGGCAAAAACCGACCCAACCCAACCCACGCCCACCCCTATCTAAGAGATCTAATAGACTGTTCACCCAAAATATTTAATCGTTGTCAACTATTGTTCTAGTCACAAACCGAAGTTTAGTATCCACTTAAAATTTTGATAGTCTCTCAAGCAAACCGATCAAGCTCTGAAGGTGACTAGACACACCGTCATCTCGAAATTGAGTCTGAAAATAATTGTTAATAGTCAACTTATTTAAGTATGTACCATACCGTGAAATCCAAAGCTGTTCTCTTACAGAGTCAAAATGCATTTCAAACAAGGAGGTTTATATTGGAAGAATGCATACGACAACCAAGGCATTTTCTATCAAAGGAAAAATTCCTCATACTAATTAATCTATAGAATCTTAAAAGCAGTGATGAAACATCGCATAATCATACAAAAGATAGAAATCACTGGCATATATTATAGGTTAAAGTTGAACTTGAGGTAATTGATCGTTCACCATTCTTGCAACCATAACTTATGAGTATTTAGGTCATTCCTTTTAAGTTTGATCAAAGAGCACGATGACCTTTTTGTCAAACCTAACGATGTGCCAACATGTTGATTCATTTCCCACATTAGCTCATCTAAAATTGTAAGGGAGGCCATTGAACTTTCAACGTACTTGCAACTAGGTCCCTGAATTCAATTTAGGTGCAATCATTTTATTGTACTGCAATATGTATAAAGCTCATCTGCCAGAAAAAATCTGACACGCGATTTGACAGATTCTCACATTGTTGTGGGACCCGCTGCAATAAAAAATTTCCAAAAAATTGTGGGCCCTCCCCCTGGTGTGAGTGATCTGTCAAGGTACATGTTACTTTTTTTCTGGCATTGTAGCAGTCTCCATGCAATATACGAGTAATCGGGGCAATCCATTTAAGTTCTGTCGATGAGCCTACCAATATTAGTTGGTTTAAAAATTATTGATTTAGTGATTGAGTTGATTTAATTGAAAGATACCCAACATGAACCAAAAAAATATATAAACACAACACTGTATCGTCTTTTTGTGAAGTGGGCATTCCTTTTCACACCTCATTTGCTAATTATGTTTCCAAGGTTTTGGCATTCTGCAATAAATCTAACATTACACCATTAGATTGATCAATAGTGCAGTGAGAGCTAATACTAGGAGAAAAATCCACATATACATCCACCATCAACCTATTAAAAAAAAGGTTATTGCTTAGTAATAAAATAAAATAAAAAATTGAAAAATTTTATGAATAAGAACATCAAATATCTCGACTTTCTTGCTTATAAAAATTGTAAACTGGATTATTGTCTATCTATAGGGTTATAAAATTGATATTTATCCACAATGGCACAATGACATTACAATTGATCGAAAATCCATCTCCAATTGGGTGATTATAGAGAAGAAATGCTACATTTTTTTCTCCCACAATCGGAGTGAGCTAATTGCTCATAAATTAAATTATAGAGCTATTATTGCACAAAATTGAAGTTTAATGACCTAGTTGCAAGTATGGTGAAAGTTCATTGGCCTATTTATAGGTATGGAGAAAGTTTAGTGACTTCCAATGCAATTTTAGATGAGTTGACGTGAAAAAAATGGCTAATCAAAACGGGTTATCCGAATGCTCGTAAATTAAAGTAAAATGGTCATTGCAACAAATTGAATTTCATGGTAAAGTTCTATGACCTTTGGTACCATATCAAATTGTTTAGTTCTTGCATCTCAAATGCATTCTAATCTAATTGCTGTAGCATTACCATCAAGCTTACTTGTTAGAAAGAGATGATTACATATTTAACAGTGAATTTGGAATTTTCACTAAAGTTTCTAATTATTGTGACATACTATGCACCGCTCGTGCATTAGCTAGCAATATTTTACTTTTGATTTCTGTCTTACATTAATAATTAGCTTTATTTTCAATAACCCAACTGTGAACAACAAATTATGTAATGATTAATATTGACTAATTAGCGCAAAGTAGGAAGAATTTGGAACCATTTTTTTGCATATAATTGACAGAAGTATCTTTGTGCTTTCCAATATTTCCAACCAAGTTGGGATCTTTTTGACCCTTTTAACGTAGAAAAAACTACGCACCTTACAGTATGTAGTTTGTACGATTCTATCTTTTCTATTATTATCCCATCAAGATCACACAATTTTCCGTTATAATTTTTATTGAATTTTGTTAAACAGATGTACAAGTCTCTCGCCGAAAATGTTACCAAATTGTCTTATGAATTTCGAACTATTTAATCATTGACATCAAACTAGGTTAAACATTCTAGTCTAATTCATTAACTTAATCAAATTATCTAGAGAATATGTTAATAAAAAGGTCATTTTGTATGACCATATTCTTGGCCATTATTTTGAAAAAAATAAAATGAAGTTTTAAAAAGTGATTTATGTTTAATGTATGGTTAAAAAGCATGAATTTTTTTTAACATTTACGTGCAAAATATTTTATTGTGTAAATGTGATTGAAAATAAGTATAAGAATTAAAAAGTTTTGAAATAATAATTGTCAAATGGGGCTTAATTTATCAGTATCCATGTCAAAACCTAGTAAACATGGTTACTAGAATGTGTTGGTTAAGCCTTTTGGATTGCATTTAAGCAAATGTGCATCATTTTGTCTCTTGATTGTAACTCTAAAGGTAATATATGTTAAGAATTGTGTTTCCATCTTAAAAGGTCAACTTTATTAAAAGGAGTAATCTAATTCTTTATAAGTTTGTTTATATTTAAATCTTTATTCGATGTGAGATTCTATCCCTTCACATGCCCCTGCAAGATAGTGGCTCGTTTGAGCAGATCAACCTTGAAATCCGTATGCTCACTTTTGGAGTCTTAATCGGATCGAATTGCTCGTTAGAGTTTAATGGACTCTGATACCATGTTAAGAATTGAGTTTCCCTCTTAAAATGTCAACCTTATTAAGATGAGTAATCCAATCATTTATAAGTTTGTTTATATTTACATCTTTATTCGATGTACGATTCAATCCTTTAACAATATATATGTTTCCCTCCATTTGTAATCAAATATTGGTATATGATGCAGTGTGAAATGAAAAAAACTAGTTAATCTTGACTGTCATCCTTTTGAACTGTCCACGTACAGTGTATTAAGAACAAAGATTAAGTGCATTATGACCGACTAATTAATAATTTTTTCTATTAATTTCGGTGACCAGCTAACAACTAATGAAGTTATTGATAAGATTATGGAGAAAAGATAGATATAGAAAAAGGAGGCCACTAGCCACTTATGGGTCCATCCATGTTACTTTTGGATCATACAAACTCTACGTCAATCACATAGGCATTTCAATGTATTTTGCTCTTATAATTGAAATGGGATTTACTTTTTACTGTTGTTAAAAGTAAGGTTCTCACATAAAATAATAAATCTAAATTTAACTTTATTTGGTAAAAATATTCCAGCTTTTCCAGCATCGTCGCCACTAACCACCTTGTCGTCTCCTAATTCAAATTAGCAGAATTCCATTCTATCTTCATTTTCTGTGCAAAAAAGAGAGGATTTAGCCTCCGATGGACTTCAAATCGAAAAACGAGAATCGCACTACTTAAATTTTCAGATAGCTTTCAACTATCCAACCGTCTAAGGTGTCGTGTCATTTTAAGTGTCAAATCTAAACCGTAAATGTGAAAATTAATGTTACACACTACTTTTACGTGCGATTTTAACATTCAAATTGATTATTTTACATCACTTTTAAGGTTGGAGCTAGAATGAAAACACACAAAAAAGTCAGGAAATCTGTCTCTATTTTTACCTGTACAAAATCTACTAAGAAGAACACACACGTGTTGAGTGCGTTTTTGCGATTAGGTAAAATGATTAAATAGTACGAGTGACACATCAGGACATAAAATTACTTTCAGGTCCAAGATATTAATTGGAGGAAGAAAAGGCATAGGAAATTTTAATTTTAAGCACATAAAATGGGGGACAAAAGTAAAAACAATCATGTGGTGCCCCATAATATTTTCAAAAGCAAAACAACTAAAGCACTAAGTAAGAATCTTACTTCCACTCTTGTTGAATTATGGGAGGGAATGTCAGTTACTTTGGGGGAAAGCTCATAGGAGGAAAAAGAGAATTATGATGATTGTTTATTATAGATTTAGGTACGAAATCTTGATGGTGCAGTGAAAGCTTTAGCCTTCAATATTATTAGATTAGAAATCAAAAGACGAAAAAAAAAAGTTCCAATTATAGAGCGTATTTAATCATGAGGCCCTCCTTTAACCATTCCCTCCATTTTGCAAAATCTTGATATCCCAATACACATTTTACAGAAGGATAACTGGATCCCACCTTTGCCCCTCCATTAATTTCCAATGTTACACATTTGCTTTCGGGTTTTTCTTGATCATGCAAAAAAAGAAAAAAGATACATGCAACAACTTGACAAAGAAATTAAGTGTCGTTCCAGGCAGCAAAAGCTGGCAACTGAGCAATTGAAAGTGGAAGAGGCCTCAGTTGGGTATTAGTGTGCATCCAGGTATTAATGTAAGTCGAGGTAGAGGAGGTAGGCTTTGCAAAGAGGATGGAAGCACCTGTTTTATCTGGACTTGCTTCCCTTGAGCTGCTCAAGCTGGTAACCAAAGACGATGGGTTCGAGAAGTGCTGTGTTCCAGGATTGATAGGTTCATCCATAACCGACTGGTTTATGTTAGACGTGTCGATTCCAATCAGATCCTGCAGCCCAGCTGAGAAAGAAGGGTTTTGATAATTTCCTGAATGCATTGTTTTCTCATTCATTAATTCCAATGAAGGATCATTTTGTTGATGCCTGGGGGATTGATATAGCACCATTTTCCAATCAGGGACATTCTCCAGTAGAGAAAATCCCTCCGGTTTCTGTGCTACTGTGTTATATTCGATGGCCTCAGGCTGAGGCTCCCTCTCTTTATTTCGCCTTGCTAGCTCTGCAGTAGGCAGAGTACTGCTCGCAATAATTTTCTCTACGTCATATCTTGATATGTCAAAGTTTGTCACAGCATTTACGCCCCGGAACTTGATTGCAGCAATATCATAAGCTTCAGCTGCTTCCTCTTGAGTGCCTAAAGGAAAAAAACCATATACCCAAGCCTCATTTAGTACACAATATTACACCGTTGTAGCAGGCCTGATCTCTGCCCCCAGTAGGCATGATAAAAACTTCCTTACGTGTATGATTCTAATCACTAAGCAAAAAGTTTAATAAAAAATTTAGATAAAAATGACTTGTAGCTATCTTTATCATTTTGTCTCAAGGAGCAGCAGCCTTAAAAAGGTTCATTCCCACTGGAAATCATATTCAGTCAAAGTTGTGTGTGAACAGCTTTATAAAAAAGCATGCATATGCAGACAACTTTAAAATAAGGATACTGCTGTATGTACAAAATTTATATAATGAATTACGTAATAACACATCACATGCAAGTTTAACATACAATCAATTTTTTCATCCAATCTTCTCTTAACGTCATTTTCGGTAATCATTTGTGTACATTTTTCGTGTACAAGTAGCGAAATCCTTAAAATAAATGATGCAACACAAACTGAACCTCTAAGAAAGACAATAAAAATCCATAGATGAGAACTTACTAAAAGTTCCAAGATAGAGGTCCTTGTTCCCGGCGACCCGGCCAATCCGAGCTTGCCATCGGCCGTGCTGATGATGCCTGTAAGCGTACAACCCACCCAAGCTTTAATGTTATGCAACTTGAAATTCGTAGAAGGCTCTCTAATATTAAGAATAATAGAATATTATCTAGTACAAGGTATATTCGATTGAACCTCGTTACTCCTCTGTACATTGAAGCTCCCCTTGAAAATCCACTACTTTTCCTGGAAAACAAAAGCTGTAAATGAGATTCTGCTAGGAAACAAATCCGAATAGTCAGATTTGTAAGTTCCTTATTTTCAATTAATAAACCTTCTCAAGTGTGCTACGTATTCCTGTCTACTCATGTTCTTCATCCCCTCAAGTTCTTGCCTGTAGTTCTCCAACTGCACAATAGTAATATAACTGTAATTTTGTTTGAGAAAAAAAAAAACCGACCCAAGGTAAAAATAATACATACCGGAAAATTAATATGCGTTGAGGGTCCCCAGTACTTGAGGGCAGCAAGATCATATGCTCTTGCAGCCTTCTCTTCCATATCATAACCACCTAGAATGAGATAATCACAAGTTTTTACTTCATAAAATGCGCTTAATAGCTTTATACAGATTTAAAAACAATAAATAATCTTACCCAGATAAACTGAGATTTATTTGATTTGATGGAAACAGTACACGATCCAGAACAATAATGGAATATGTCAAGAAAAATCAAACCAAAAGTTAGACCATGAAATGGAGCCAAATATGCCAGTCCGAACCCATAATACATCCAAAACAACATTTATTGTCAAGGGTAACCATTATTCTCGTCTAACCTTGCCTCCCTTTTCTAGTCTGCCCCTCCTTCTTGCAACTGTTATCCCACAGATGAGCTTCATACCTACCGGTCCACCTATGTCTGAAAAAAATAGTCGATATCCCATCAAATCAAGGAGAAAACAGGCCAAAACACAACGAAAATTTTGTAAACAACCCAAAATGTTGAAAAATGGGCTGTAAACAGAACTAAAGATCTGGTCTAGCAAGAAAAACGTGCAATTCATGATACAGTGGAAAGTAGAGAAAGAGTGGACTAACCTAGTTACACCCCTATACTGAGAAGTTCTTTGACCAAATGTGTCAATAGATTTCCGATGAACAGTTTGCTTTTGTGCAACTTTTTCAGATCCCCTCTTCTTGGTTCCCAAGGCTATACAGTGAGTCTCAGTGGGTGAGATTTGCCTTGGAGCAGTGACACAACTAGACTGAGAATTAGGACTCATGGACAAACTCAAAGACTGCAAATCCCCATAGCCCATTGCACCCCCACCACCACAAGCATTAGAGCCTGAAGCACCCCTAACTTCAACCATACAACCATTTACCTGCTGCTCTAAGGGATGGTGATCCACCCATGTTTTCAGACATGGAATTTCATCTTCAGTTGTTGGAGGAACATGAGTGTTACAGTCTACAAATTGAGTTTCCTTAGGTTGTTCCTCATCTATTCTATGGTACATACCATTGCACTGTAGTTCAGAATAATACTGATGGTGTTGCTGCTGCCTAATGGACTCTTGGTTGTAGAATATGCTGTCTAGGCTTAAAGCCATCGTTTCTCTCTGACTCCCGTAGTCATGAGTAGCCATTGTTGCACCACCCAAGAAATCTTCCAGTTTAGGAGAGGAATTTGGTACCATAGCTACATGAAAGTCAAACATATTAAATCGTAAGTTAACAAAATGACTACAAATGGACGACATAATAAGAACCTAACCAACCTTGTGAGTGAGATCTAGAGAATGCTTCCATAATGCAAAGTGAACCATCAGATTTAAGAGGCATTACTGACAAAGGAGGGTGAAAACCACCCATTTCACCTCCTCCGTAACAGATTGTTGAAGTATTTAGGTGAAGAGGTGAAAGATAGAAGTTGCTTGATGGAACTGCAGTGGTAGGAGGAGCTTCAGTGTGATGATTGAACTGATGATGAGGATGAGGATCTGAAGCAGCAGAACCCTCCATATTCATGGGTGAGAGAGAAAAACCCAGCCAGTTACTGTTATTGCTGCCATCACTATTATCATTCACAGACTTCATCTTCTACAGATTCAGAAAAAAAATTCTCTCCTGTCTTTTGTTGCCTGTTCTCAGGGCAAGTCAATCATTGAGAGCAAATAAAGCAATTATTTCTCTAATTTGATTCTTCATCTGAAAAACTTTAAAATCTTCTTTTGTAGGTTTGTTACAGAAATTTCATATCATATGAACAAGAAAAACATTGGCTAACAAGAAAACTCTTATCTCCCTTCAAGAGAACAAAAAAGTTGCTTTTAAACAAAAAGAACGAATTTTCAGAAGCAGATGCTGGGAAGTTGGTAGCATTCCATGGGGATCTGTGTACATATCTAGGAAAGAGGAACCTTTTGATAATTTTTTTCTTGTCAAATTTCCTTGCCCAACCCTTGAAACCCTACCTTAAACCCAGAAGATGACATGAAGCCAATATCCCAAATGCACTTGTATTTATAGATGGTATTTTGTGGGGATTAAAATTAGATAAGGTAAGAAGAACCTGACCTTTTATTATCCAAATAACCAAGAATTTTAAGCCGATTAAAAATAGGGCAAAGCGCGTATTTTTTTTGACTTTTTTCTTCTCTTTCTTTTTTTTTGACTTTCATTATTTTTAAAATATATTTATCTCTTATTTTCAATTATATATTTTTAATAAAATAATATTATAAATTCAAAATTATTTTCTTTTTTTTAACAATATATTTTTCATCAAAATACTATTCAAAAATACTTTTTTGGCTAAGAATTCCAAAAAAGTTAATTATAAATACTAAAATTATTAATAGATATATCTTAATTAAATTTTGTATAAGCACCTTACTTATAAGTTTAGTCAAAAATGGTACAATTTTTTGTTCTTTTGTGGGTTTTGTATTACTAAAATTATTATTAGATATTTCTTAGAGTGTGTTTGGTAGAGATTTTTGGGGGAAGAATTGATTTTTGAATAGTGATATGATGGGAAATGTGTGGTTGAAAAAGAAGAAAAAAGTATTGATGTGATGGAAAATATTATTTTATTGAAAAATGTGTGGTTGAAAATGAGAATTGATTTACTGTAGAAAATGAGAATTTGTACCAAACATGTTCTTAATTAAGTTGCTTATAAGCTTAGGCAAACAATTATTTTGTGAATCTAGTGGAGATGTAAAGAACCAATGGGAAAAGAGGGTAGTCAGGGATAATACAAGATTGCTTTTAATTTTTACAGTCACAGAGGCTTGGATAGATTTGACGGGCAGAGACATCTGCATATCCAGTCACTTCATGCAGTACAGCTTTTCTGTACAATATATCCAGCTGCATCTCTCCAGGTCTGAGAATTGTTTACTCTCTCTTTCTTTATACCAGCTAAATTCCAATTTTCAATCGGTTCCAATTCCCCCTGCAGAGATTAAAATTAAAATTTTAATAAAATTAATTATTATTTTTAAATCTTCCCATACATTAACGAATTCATGCACACTTAGATCTTATTTGGATTTCATTAAATTATCTTTGCAACTTGAAATTAAATATTAAGGGGGTTTGTTTTTTATTTGAGAATTGATTCTCAAATCAATTTTCATTTTTAACCACACATTTTTCAATAAAATAATATTTTACATTACATCAATAATTTTTTCTTTTTTTTCAGCCACACATTTTCCATTATATCACTATTTAAAAATCAATTTTTCCCCCAAAAATCCTTACCAAACAAGCACTAACTTTAACCACTATTCACAATTATTATCTATATATTATACACACATTTCATAAAAACCATCACTCCTCTTCATTATATTTTCATTATAATGAAACCAAACAAACACTTAGGAGAATGCTTTTTTTTTTTAAATAGCATTTTTAGAGAATTTATTTTTAATTGTGAGGATTTTTAAAATGGAGAATTTTTCGAGAATGTGAACAAGCAGGAGTAATATGGAGAATTAAGATATACACAACATTTGAGTTTTCTTGAGAATGTATGATAAAAAAAAAAAAAAGAAGGAAGAAAAAAGTTATAGATCATATACAAAATTCTTTTATTGAGATAATGCGTTATTGAAAATAAATTTTAAAATTTTTTACCAAACAGGGCTAAATTTTCTTTCCTAAAAGTTTAAACTATAAAAAACGATTATTTTAAATCATTTATTAGACAAAAACTCTCCAAGAACTTACTTTTTCACAATAATTCGTAATGTGTATTAGTTTTGTGAATTTTTGGGAATATTTTCGAACACCCAATGAAAACTTGCCAGTGTCACCCTATACAATTTCCTATAAATTTCTCCCCGCACATATAACATTGTTCTAGTTTTGTTATTCTCTTTCCAAGTTCTCCCATTTCTTCCTTTTTCACTCCCAATTTCTATCCTCTTCTTCTCCTTCAACAATTTAATTTTCTTTTCATACTTGAAATTAAATATCAACCTCTTTCTTACATAAATGTTAAACATATATTATGTTCAAAAAATATTTAAACCAAATATATCTTTTTGAAGAGCAAGTGCTCCAAAACTTATTGCTTTTTCTAAGGCTAATAATAGTGTTGTAGTCAACACCTCCTCACGACAAAAAGTGGGTGTGGGCCTCTATATGCTCCCAATATTCCAGAAATGATGAGAAAAGGGCCCTCTAAAATACCAACGCATTTGGTGAAACACGTTTTTTTTTTAATTCAACACCTATACAATAATTTACAATAAATCTAGTAAATGATCAAACGACTCCTTTATATAATTTATTACATGAAAACAATTGTATAGCACTATTCCAGAAAATAATAGGTTTGTATTTCTGTCGCTGAGAGTGATGTTCCAAGGAGTCAAGGATCGTAGTTTTACTTAAGCCCCTTGATCATTTCTGTACTAAGAAGAAATACATCCTCGTGAAACAAGGGTTATACAATGTTTCCACTCGAATTTTAGTTTAGTTCCATATGCTTCGCTTCTTTACGATATTGTAGAGCATCTTGAAGATGTCGTTTTGTTCGCAATTAGCTTGCCTCTATTGCCATTTCAGTCCGTGTCCGACACTTGGTAAATTGTATTTCTATTTGTCTCCCACCAGCCCGTAGGCTTTGATGAAACTTTGGTTCACAAAAAAATATTGACATATTTTACATACTCATTTTCAACCACACATTTACACAATAAAATATTTTGCACGTAAATCTAAAATTTTTATCTACTTTTTAATCACACATTAAACATCATTTTATTTAAATAATAGTTGTCATACTGGGGCACAGCAATGTGTATGTTAGTGGTGTTTCTATTCCTTCCAGGATTTCTGCAAGAGAAATGTCTTTTTCGGGTGGCCAAATATTATTATAATAAAAAACATTAGAGATATAAGAAAGTAAATAAAATAAAAACATGTATCCCTTTCTTTATTCGAAACAATTTTTTTCATGAATCTAGTAATCAAAGAATATATAAGAAGAGGCAGATGTTTGATGATCTAAAGCAATTATGATGGGTCTTTCTTTATTCGTGCGGGTATTGCATGCAGAAGTGGATTCATGGAGACAGATTTTCCAATGTAAATGATTTGGTTTGAATCTTTGATAGTAAGAAAAGCTTGAGTTTTGGGGGGAAGGAAATACTCTTTTGATTATATAGTAATGATGAGTGAATCCACCAAGCAACTCCCACACAAATAATGCCTTTCCCTGTCAGATTAAAATCATACATGGATGCCATGCCACGATAAAGGAGCAACTTCCACTTTTAATTAATATATATAGGAGCCTATTTATTTGTGTGTTGCATTTTCTTCCTTAACTTTGTCACAACGCATTTAATCATTAATCTTTCACTTTCGTTACACTCATATTTCAAAAGTGGTCACTGCTACAACAGTAATAACAACGACAATGACAATAACAAAGAAGATAACCTAATTTTATTTGCTGAAGTTTGGTAATGGGTTAGTATGTTCTTGTAGCTAGGTTTACGGATTTCAAGCTAATATTAAGGATGGCAATGAGGTTGAATGCTTAGGCCCATGAACAGTTTGCGTCAAATTTTAACCAATCTCGAGCTTGAGTTTGACCTTGCTAGCTGAGTTCAAGCTCGAATGGCTAGTCTGCAAGCTTCACAAGCCGACTTTTAAGCTAGCACACAAGGTATGATAACGAGGCAAGGCAAGACCGAGTTTGCCATTACCATCCCCACCCCCGTTAAAGATTTTTTGGAGGCGGAGTGGGAGCTGAAAAAATGTTGGGGAATTGAATTCAATTTCTTGATTTGTTCACGGGATCCTTGTTCAAAGAGTTTATTTGGAATCTAGAAAATTAAAGATTAAGAAAAATAACAACATAAAAATTTATGTGAAAAGCTCTCAAATCGGAGAACAATCACAAGTTTCCAAAGACACGGTCTTCCACTATATCAAAAATTTGTACAATTTTATTAAATCTATCACATATCCCAAATTTCCAAACATGCCCCAACATCAGATCGGGTGAGAGTACAAAAGATCATCAAGTCTTGCATACTTGGGATAAATAAAATACTATATGACACAAAAGGATAGCCTTTTTCTTTCTATTCGATGCGGAATCATAATAGTATAATTACAAATAATAATAATAATAATAATAATAATAATAATAATAATAATAATAATAATAAAACCTATTATATTTGGGATAGACAAACACAATTCTATTTTTATTGGATAATACTAAATCAAAACCCAAACAATCTAAACATTGACTTTGAATTGTATAAGGTCTTCCAATGGTAATTCTTCCATGTCCCCTTCAAATCCAAAAATATACTTCCACCACATTCCCATTTCTTACTCTCTTTTAGTTACATCACTTTGGATATTTCAATGAAATTTTTCTTTATAACTGTTGGATTTGTGACCTAAATTCATTTAGAGTTTGCGTTGTTTGGTGTATTGGGCCTTGAAAACGTCTAAATATGGTCCATGAAGGAAAAAAAAGGATTGAGGGCTCTAGCGGATGCTCGAGCGGCGAGACGAAATTTTCAGTAGCGAACTACTACCCGCCTACCTCTCACCTAGCTTTTGGTACTGAGCCATTCCGGGTTTTCCTTATTTTATTTATTCTCCACATTTTTTGACTGAGTTTTCATCTTTTGGGCTATTATTAAGGTTTGACATATACTCCTATATATATTTAGCTTCTCTTCATAGTTAAAACAAGGTTTTACCTCATTATTATTGAGATTAGAATTATTGTGAGATACACAATATGTTGTAATTTTCTTTCTCCATTATTAGTGAAAAATTGTTCAATTCCTCTATTAAATTAAATTCTTGTTTCTTGTGTTCTTGTTATTGTATCAATACTTCATATCGTGCCGTATAACACTGTTTTGCCCCAACAAGTGGTATTAGAGCTTTCTTCTTGATTTCAACCATGAGATATGACATTCTGTTTTTGGATCGCAGTACCAAATTCTCGATGTGACATGTGAAAATGCGAGAAGTGTTCGCTTACATAGATTTGGATGATGTGTTTTTGGGATTTGACAAGATGTCCACATCTTGGACGATGGAGGAGAAACAACATAAGGATCAAAATGCACTTTCACAAATTAATCTTCATCTTTCGAATAATATTCTTTGGTACGTTTTGAAAGAGAAAATTGCAACTATGTTATGGTTGAACTTGGAATAATTGTGCATGACTAAAAGTGTAAATAGAAAATTGCACCTGAAGCAGCATTTATATTCTATCGCATAACAGAAAGCCGATATTTGGAAGATTACATGGTTGTTTTTAAAGAAATCATCGCTAAGACTTTAGAGGTAAAGTATGATGAAAAATATTTAACCTTAATTATTTTGTGTTCATTGTCCGCTTCATTTACATCGTTTAGAAGCATGATTTTATACAATCGTGATACTCTCACCAATGAAGATGAATGTTTTGCTTACAAAGGAAAAGATGAACCATCTTGTTGGATCTAAGGTTAGAGATGAGAAGCCTTGTTGTTCAGGTGGTCACGAAAGAGGGAGATCGAAATCTAATTTCAATGATCAAGTTTGTTTTTATTGCAAGAAGAAATGACACATCAATAGGGATTGCAAAATAAAGATAAGTTAGCTGCAAATTGGAAGGGAAGGTAATCAGATACTTCAGGTGAAGCCGATGTCATAGAGAACTATTTGAGTGATTGAGATTTTTTAGATATTTCTGAAGGCGAATCTAAACTTAATGAGAATCGAATTTTGGACTCAGCTTGTGCTTTCTATATGTGTCACAATCAGGATTTGTTTGCAACACATGTAACAGTTTCAAAATGTGTCGTCGTGATGAAAAACAACACACATTGTTGGGTTGCCGGTATTGATGGAGTCAGGCTTAAGCTATTGAATTGGACATTTAGAACACTTGATCAAATTTGGCATTTTCCAGATTTATAGAAAAATCTCATCTTGTTGGCTACTTTTAATTCAAAAAGGTATAAGTTCATTGGTAAACGAGGAGGTAGAGTTTTGAGGGTTTGCAAAGGCGTCACAGTTGTATAAGAGGGGCGAAGAAAGTCCAATTATATGTCTTGTAAGGATGTGCAAAATCTATGAAAAATAGTCAGCAAAAGTTTAGTACCATGGTGGATATTCAATTTGGTACAGTACCATTGGGATTTGATTTGGGGTCTGTGTTAATGAATAAGCTCAATCGAGTTCAGAGAATATAGGTAATGCCGCATTCCCTCTATTACTGTGGTGCCATCGTATTCAATTGTTAGGGACATACACATTGGAGAAAGGTACAAAGAAGCTTATTTTTTTGTGCATGCTTTAAGTGTATTCGAAGGTATTCAGTTTAGCAATGGGTCTTCTACAAAAACATTTAGCGTTGATTCTATTTCAGGGTGTTTTCGACCATGTTTTGTAAATTTTAAATCATTTGTGATTTTTTGGAACCCAAGGTAATTCTGTTGAACAGTGTTTGGCTTCATTTATTTTATTGGATATTGTGGAAGGGGTGGAAAAATTTTTGGTTCGTAGGAGAAGTTAGGTTGGTTCTTGTTGAAGAGTTCTGTTTATTCCTCACAGTTAAATTTTTTTTCTCTTAAGTAGAGAAATTTTGGAGCTTCGTTCATTGTAGTGGGATTTTTGTCAAGGTAGAGATTGTTGAGTTAGTAACCCAATTCATGCAAAGTTTGCATGGTTTGGTATATTAGGCCTTGAAGACATCTAAATAGGGTCCATTGAGGAAAATGTGATTGACTGCGCTAGCTTACTACTAGTTAGATGCTCGAGCGGTGAGACGAGATTTTCAGCAGCGAGCTGTCATCCACTACCACTTGCTGGCGCTCAAGCATCGCGCCATTCCGAATTTTCCTTATTTTGTTTATTCCACGTGTTTTTTTTTTTTTTTTTTACCTAATTTCCATCTTTAGGATTATTATTAGGAATTAACATATACTCACACACACACATATATATATATATATATATATATATAGATAGTTGACTTATCTTCACAGTTAGAACACGGTTTTACCTCATTATTATTGAGATTAGAATTAATGCAAGATACACAAAATTGTTGTAATTTTCTTTCTCCATTATTAGTGAATAAAATCTCCAATTCCTTTGCCAAATTAAATTATTGTTTCTTGTGTTCTTGTTGTTGTGATTAATATTTCATATCTTGTCGTATAACCTTGTTCCCCAACAATAGCCACACAATCCATAGAATAAAGAATTACCACACTCCACTACTAACACTTAGAATTATAAAAATTTTATGAATTTTATTGGCTTATTTCAAACAGACTTACAGAAAATTTATGGTGCAACCCTCATGTTTAGCTCTCTGAAAGTTTATTAGCCATCAACGTAAATTCCACAAAAAAATCTTCATCAACGTCAAAAAAGTTGCTGTATAACAATTGTGGATTCGCTGACAACTCATCATGTATCATGACAACTTACTAGCTAAAATCATTCCATAAGGATAACCTTGTCTTTCATGGAGAAAACAGACTCTTAGAGACTACTTCTATATCTATATTTATTGACTCAAGCAGTAGCCAAACATGATCTACCTTTCAGCCATTTTTTCTTGATGTGTCTGGAGTGTCCACGATTGCCAAAATAGGATTAACATATTTTTCCAATTTCTTGTGAAATCTAGATTGAATGAAAGCAACAATGATTCCCCATCAAACCTCTCCACGTCTCCGGACCTTTTTTTTTTCTCCATCATTCTAAACTATCTGACGCTTTGATACCATTTATTAAAGAATTGTGACCAATTTCTCAGTTTATTTGAAAGATAGAAGATATAAAGATTGAGAAAAAAAAAACAAAGATATACGTAAAAAATTCTTAAATCGACAAAAATCATGGGATACCATAAACAGAGACTTTTACTAGATGAAAATTTGGTACAACCAAATAGAATTTCTCATATAACTCCCACTCTCAAGCAAACCCCAAAATCTTAATGAAACAAATAGCATATTCATTTGAGATGGATAAACACAATCCTATTTTAGTTAGACATTGCTAAGTGTCCTATTTTAATTAGACATTACCAAGTGAAAATCTAATAATCTCCGAAATGACTTCAAATTGTGTAAGGTCTTCTAGTACGGACTTTCCCATGTTGCATCCAAATTGAATAATACACATCTGCCACAGTCCCGTCTCTTCCACCTTCTTAGTTATGTCACTCGGAAAATTGTGATGAAACATATCTTTTATTGTTCACAATTTTCAAAACTACCATAAAATAGTATACACTTAGAAACTACCAAATTCGAAGAATTTTATCATCTCATGTTAAACAAACTTACTGAAAAATTATGGTGCAACCCCATGTTTGGCTTTCCTAGGAGTTTATTAGCCATTAACAAAAAACTCAACCACACAACATGCATCAATATCAAACAAATGCATGTGTAATAATTGTGGACCAGCAAACAAATAGCATGTCCTCTATCATGGAAACTTATTGGCATAAATCATATCATAAGGATAACCTTGCCTCTTATGCAGAAAAAAGACATTGTTAACGATAATGTCAATATCTCCATTTATAGACTCGAGCAAAAGCCGAACCTGCCTACCTTTTGAATTTTTTCTTGTGATGTCCAGACTATCTACGTCTGCAAATAATAATAATAATAATAATAATAATAATAATAATAATAATAATAATAATAATAATAAATAGTGATATATCCAGATCCTTATGGAATCCAAATGAAAACAAAAACAAAAATGATTCTCTCATCAAACTTCTCACTTCTCCAAACACACATTTATGTGTTCCACTACTTTAAATGGCGTAATGCTTCAGTACCATGTGTTGGGAAAGTTGAGACCAATTCCTCGATTTTTCCACAAGATCTTTGTTCAAAAAAAATTATTTAGAAGCTAGAACATGTAAAGATGAAGAAGAAAAATAACAACATGATTTAAGTGGGAACTCCCAAATTGGAGAAAAATCACGTGATGTCAAAGACAGAGACATCCACTATATTAAAAATTTGTACAATCATATAGAATTTCTGACACATCCAAGCCCCAAGCACCTAAAATGGGATCATTTTAGATTACAAAGTATCCCCAAGTCTCACATCAAGATATTCCATGATAATATTAAGCTTGGGATACATTAAATAGTAAGGGAAAGACATTATTTATATGGATACAAAAGGAGAGGCTTTTGATTTCTATTTGATGTGGAATTCATAATAGTCCCATTACCAAAAGAAAAAAAAAATTAAAAAAAAATCTATTTGAGATGGGCAAATACAATCCCATTTTAACCAAACAAACTAGGTCAAACTCCTAGCAATCTCCACAATGACTTTTCTAAGGTCTTCCAATATGAATGCTTCAATGTCGCCTCAAAATCAAATGATTTAGCTCCACCTGGTCATGTCTCTTCCATCCTCTTAGCCATACGAATTGGAATATTTCGATGTATCTTTTCTTTCAATGCCACAATTCATAGAATAGAGAATTAACATGCTCCACCATAAAGAGTACACGCGCACATATTAAGATTTACAAAAATTCTAAGAAAATTAATTGACTCTTTGTTGAACAAACTTGCTAAAAATTACGGTACGACGCCATGTTTGGCTTTCATAAAGTTCATTACCTGTCGATATAAATTCTATGAGAAAACGTGCAATAATATCAAATCAATGCTGGTGTATTAATTCTGGACCCACTAGCAATAATAGATCATCTATCATGACATAAGTACTAACCACAATCATGCCATAAGGATAACCTTGTATCTCATGGAGAGAAGAGACACAATGTTTGCAATAATGTCGATATCTCTATTTATTGACTCGAGTAGTAATCGAACCTTTTGATGTGTTTACATTGTCTACATCTATCAAAATAGGATTAACATCATTTTTAAAATCTTTATGCAGTCCAGATGGAACCAAAATAACAATGATTCACCCACTAAACATGTCCACATCTTCCAACATATATTTTTGTGCTCCACCACTCTAAACAACCTGACTCTTTGATACTACTTGTCAAGGAATTGAGACAAATACATCGTTTTGTCCATGATCCTTATCCAAAGCATGAAGCTATAAAATATAAAAATCGAGAAAAATAACACTACAAAGATTTCCATGAAAAACTCTGAAACTGTAGAAACATCATAGGTTACCAAAGATAGAGACTTCCACTGTATGAAAAATCTGTACAATTATATAGAATCTCTCACATACCCCAAATTCCCAAGCATGCCCTAAAACTAAATTGCGTGAAACTATATAGGATCCTCTAGTCTCACATGAAGATAGTACATGTCCATATTAAAATTGCGATAAATAAAATACTACGGGGAAGACTATTTATTGGTAAATAAAAGAAGAGCCTTATGATTTTTGATCGATGTGGAATTCATAATTATGCCATTACATAAAAGAGCTAAAAAAAAAAACCTATTATATTTGGATAGACGAACACAATCCTATTTAATTAGATAATACTAAATGGAAATTCCAACAATCTCCACATTGACTTTGAATTCTCTGAGGTATTTTAATATTGTTTCTTCCATGTCGCCTCAAAATCGAATAAGATACTTTCAGCATAGTCCAATTTCTTCCACCTTATTAGTCACGCCACTTAGGATATTTCGACGAAACTTTTCTTTTATGGCCACAATTCAAAAAATAGAGTATTACCATACTTAATCATAAAGAGTACAAACACTTAGAATTATAAAACTCTATGAATTTTATTGGCTCATGACGAACATATTTAAAGAAAAATTAAGTGTGCAGCCCTCATGTTTGGCTTTCTTAGAAGTTCATCATCCATCGACATAAATTTCAGCACAAAATCTTCATCAACGTTAAATCGATGCTTGTTGTGGACGTGCTAACAACACATCCGTTATCATGGAAACTTACTAGTTAAAATCATCCCATAAGGATGACAACTTGTCTCTCATGGAGAAAAGAGACATATTGTTAATGACAATGTCAATATCTTTATTTATTAACTCAAGCAAAAGCTAAACTTGATCTACCCATCGAACAATTTTTTCTTTAGATGTCTTGAATGTCGTTGACTGACAAAGAAGGGAACAACATTTTTTTTCCAAATCCTTGTGCAATCCAGACAGAGTGAAAACAACAATGAATCTTCCATCAAACTTCTCCACATCTCCGGATAGATATTTTTGTTATCCACGAGTCTAGACTACCTTGTTATGCCCCACTACCAAGGCTCTAGTTAGAATGCCACATCGCTGTCTACATGGAAGAGAAAGTCAACGAGGACTCAAGTGGTCAAAGGTAAGAAAGTCTGATAAAATGCTGAACCTCATGCCAAAGCTATGCTTAGTGGTTGAAGCTGTATGCCGAAACTCCTGGCATGCAAAGGCTCTTCGCATCAAAGACCACCAACACGAAGCCTTTTCAAGCCGAAGCCCTTTGTTCATTTGAGGTCCTTGAGGCTGAAGCTGTCTTTTGCAAGATTTGCATACAATCTTTAGGAATGATTGATGGGACATCAGTAACAACAAATGTCATGTGTGTCAACATATTGCATGGGACGGCTGACCCGTTGTCAATGTATTTAATGTATGATAGACTTAGTGACATGAAGCTTCGGTCAAGAGGATAAGACCACATGGTTTTGATCCAACGGTCACTGCATCGGCCAGAAATATATAAATAATTGGTCTTTGTACATAAAAAAGGATGGTTCTTTGAACATTGAAAAAGATAATATACAAGAGCAGTCCCAATATACATTCTTGCTTGATCTATTATTGCTAGTTTGGATATTAGGTCATTGGTATCTTGGTTGGTGATTGTTTGTTAGCGCAGTCACTTTATTCATTACCGCCAGTGCTTGAACGTTATTGTCTTGTGTCGTGAAGCATCTTTCGCGTTCAAGTGTTACCCTTCTCCCACCAATTCACCAGTTGAAAATTGTCGAAATTTGCTTAGGTTGGCGTAAGTGGGCTCGACATCTGTTGTACATGTTGGCATTACATTTTTTCAGGGTCAACATATTGGCGCTATCTATAGGAAACTACACATTTCAAACACGAAAATCCTGTGGAAAAAAGCTAGTCGAAAACAATCCTTACGGAGAAGAAATTTTCAAACACCTGAAAAAGGAAAGGTTCGTAAAGAAAGATTCGTTGGAAAATCCAAGGTAAAACCGTTCTACTAAGATTTAGTATAGAAATATCATTTGTCTAGAAAATTTTATTGCCATGAGTTCAAATAATGAAAAGTTTGTGCCTCGAAGGGCTAGGGATCATCCTGGAGAAGGAGAACCCCTGTATGCTGTTTCGGCTACTCGCCATAGACCTCATCATCGCCATAGAAGAGGCAGGTCAAGGATAGTTGCCAGGCTCACTTTGGAAATGGCCACAATGGCTGCAAACACGAGAGAAATAACTCAGCAAAACATAGTCATGCATGAACTACTGAGGAGCATTCAAGGCCAAGGAGAATACCCAATCCCTCCATACGCACCACTGGAAATGCATTCCAAGACCCCTTGCGAGGAAACTACTACCCTAGCAAAGATGAGGTCTAAAGCCAAATGGCTGATTATCCTCACTATGTCAAGGAAGAAGCTTCATATGAAAGGAAAGTTGAACTGCATACATCCACCAATTATGCCACTAACCGCCCCACTGAAGTTCCATATGATTTTCCTTCAAACTTCCACCCGGAGGACATGCCCCATAGATAGATAAGTGTATTTGATAGATTGAGCCCATGGCTACCTAAAAATAGGCGGGCTCAACCTCCCATTGTGCCTCGAAATATGTAGGTTCAACCTTTTCCTCCTCCTGCACCTAGAAATAGGCAGTTGGAACTACCCCAATTTGGAAGGCGTGAGTAGGGTTATGTTGAAGTATCTCAGAATCCTCCCCTAGAAATAGGCGTAAGAGGAGGGCAGAGCAGGTTAGGAACCAAGCAGGACCTTCCCAACCACCTCCAGGGACGTAAGCTGGGGAGGACGAGGACTCAGATGGTCCACAAATGTCTTGCGACCTTGATGACGATGATGACATCTTGCCGTTTTCACAAGGGATTACAAATGCCCCTGTATTGAACCACTTCATGCTTTCTAATATTCCCAAGTACGATGGGAGAAGTGGCCCTGCGAAGCATCTGAATAGCTTCAGGACTCACATGAGTCTGAGATGAGCCACTCTTGCCATAAAGTGCAGAGCGTTCCACTTAACCTTAGGCGAAACAGTTGAAATATGGTACATTAGACTTCCGAAAGAAAGCATCCGAAGTTGGCCGGACTTCAAGAAAACTTTTGTAAAGTGCCTTACAACTAGTAAAGAGGGTGAAGGGCCGATATAGTGCCTACATGACATGAGACAATAGTAGGGAGAATCATTGAAGAACTTCATGTCCTGCTTCACTGATGAAATGACATAATGTACACAAGTGACAGATAGGGAAAGACTGGACATGAACTCTCTCTTCTGGAAGGATGTGCAAAACTAAGACTCTACTAGCTATGTCGCCTTATTAAGGCAGGAGATATTGAATGAAAAATTGAGAGATCACAGAAATAGGGAAAACCAAGGGCTCCCATCTCCTCAGAAGCAGAGAGGAAGAGACCCAACCTGGCCTATGAAGAACCACTTGGTCGGACAGTCGACCTATCTCAACTCAGGACAAGCATTAGCCGCAACAATATTAAGTATAGTTCCTATTCTGGCCTATGAAGAAGTGAATCCTAGTACTGACATGTACCAAGGAAGACTCTCCCCAACGGTTATCCCAAATAGGAAGGGTAGGGAGCGAGGCGTTGAACCTAGAAATAGGGACGAAGCACCCCTCTGTTGTACATACCACCACTCCTATAGCCACAATACTGCTGGGTGTAGGGACATTGCAATGCATCCTCAAAACAATAGTCAATAGAGAAATAGGGGCCTCCTAAGAGACACTCTTCCCAAGCAAAACCAACTCAGGCGTAGAGAGTTGAGGTGCCAAAATAGAGATAATTCCCCTCAAATGAGTGACAATGATTGGGAGAGACCCAGGGACGGACAAAGGCAAAGAAGAAGCCCCCAGTTGATGCTAGCTGTGAACCAATCAGACATATTGATACTATTTTGAGTCCCATATGTTGGGGGAGAATTTAGAAATTCTTAAAGAAATTATGCAAGGGAAGCAAAGGATTTTCCTATGGAAAACTTCATTGCAAACAACCAACCCTTCACCAAGAGAAGGGGCCAACCCATCACCTTCTCCAAAGACAATTTCGTTGGTGTGCATTATCCACATTGCGACGCATTAGTAGTAACTGCCATTGTAGCTCGCAATGGTCTAAAAAGAATGCTAGTGGATAACACAAGCTCTGTGAACATCATATTTGGAGCCACATTTGACAAAATGAAAGTTGATCATGAGCTGACTCCCTCACTGGTGACAGCATCTTCCCAAGAGAAAAAAACTCTAGCAATAGAGATACGAACAACACCCTTAACTGCTCATCATTTCATGGAATTTCTGGTGGTGGACAACCACTCCGCCTACTAAAGAGTGCTTGGGAGACTGGTGTTGAAAGAGTTATTCACCATTACGTCCATTCACCACTTGTGGATAAAATTCCCAACGAAGAACGGCATCGCCACGGTCAAAGGTGATTAGAGGAGTGCAAGAGAATGTTATTCAAATTTCCTTAGGAAAGTAGAGCCTCAAAATGTCAACATAATCCTGACAGAAGCGGACATGTATGACAACCCTAAACAAGGGCAAACTGCCGAACAAGAGGAAAACGTCGACATAACGAATGCTTCTGAGGAAGATGCGTTCCTCGGAGTCATAAACACCTCTGAAGAAGAGACTGTCCTAGAAACTCAAACATCCCCTGAAGAATTATGTTGACATTTTGAGGCTCTACTTTGGAGGAACTGGATCCTCACATCATCGATTGCGAGCCTCAAACAGCCCAGTAGTGGAGTTAGAGAGTTTCCAAGTGGATCTCTATATTTCCTCCAAATGTCTGTAGATTGGAAAATATCTGTCACCAGGGCCAAAGAAAAGTTGAAAAGCTTCTTGTGCCAAAATATGGATTCTAATCCTGGAAATATGAAGACATGGTTGGCATTGATCCAAAATTCAATTGCTACCACTTGAAAATTGATCCTAAGGCTATAGCTCATAAACAAAAAAAGAAGAGCCCTCAATTTTGAGAGATTTGAAGCCTCAAGGTACGAAGTAAAGAAATTGATCGACAATCGATTTATCTAGGAATCAATGTATCTAAAGGGGTTTCTAACTCCGTCCTGGTCAAAAAGCACAATGACAAGTGGAGAGTGTGTGTTGATTTCTCAAACCTAAATTAAGTTTACCCCAAAGACTATTTTCCACTTCCTCGAATAGATCAATTGGTGGACTCAATTGTAGGATATGAACTACTTAACTTCATGGATGCATACTCTAGGTATAATCAGATTCAGACGTTCGCCGCTAATTAAGAGCATATGTCATTTATAATGGACAAGGGTCTTTATTGCTACAAGGTGATGCCCTTTAGGTTGAAAAACACAGGGGCCGTGTATTAAAGACTTGTCAACAAAATGTTTACTGACCCCATTGGAAATACAATGGAGGTATATGTGGATGACATGTTAGTAAAAAGCCTGAAGGCGAAGGATTGTTTCAAGCATCTTGGCAAAACTTTCCAATTACTGCGGAGGTACAGAATGAGGCTTAACCCCTTGAAATGCACCTTCGAAGTTGCATTCGGAAAATTTCTGGGCTTTATGGTCAATCAAATAGGCATTGAAGCTAACTCGAAAAATATTAAAGCCTTACTAGCCATATTAAACCATTTCATCTCAAAGGCGACGGATCAATGGTTGCCGTTCTTCAAAAACCTGAAGGAGGGAATAAGTTTCAATCGACCGATGAATGCGAGGTAGCCTTGCAAGAGCTGAAGAAGCACTTGGGCCAATCTTCCTTACTTTCCAAACCTAAGGCTGGTGAACTATTGCAGCTATATCTAGCAGTAACCCTCGAAGCAATCAGTTCATTTCTCGTAAGGGAGGAAGGTGGTCACCAGCTACCCATCTATTACATAAGCAAGGATTTTTTGGCAACGGAGACTCGCTATCCAGACATGGTGAAGATAATATTCTCTTTGGTAACCGCTTCCTGAAAATTAAGGCCGTAATTCCAGGCTCATATCATACACGTGCTGACCAATTTTCCTTTAAGCAAGTGCTGCAGAAGCTCGATGCTTCGGGAAGATTGTTGAAATGGGCTATGGAATTTTAACGAGTTTGACATTGTATTCAAACCAAAGGATAAGATTAAATGACAAGCCTTAGCAGATTTTGTGGCAGAGTTTACCCTTGTTCCAGAAATGGAAGAGGAGATGAAACTCGTCGAAGCCCCCACTTGGAACCTTTTTGTTGAGGGCTCATCGGGAGACACTAGATCCGAAGCTAGAGTGGTTTTGGTTAGTCCAGAAGGACATAAGCTTAATTGTGTTGTGAGGTTCGACTTTAAGGCTATGAACAAGGCAGCAGAATACGAGGTCCTTCTAACTGGCCTCAAGTTAGCCAAAGAAATGAAAGCAAAGAGACTGGTGATCAGTACGACTCCCAGCTAGTGGTTAGCTAGGTTCATGGCAACTTCTCGGTCAGAGATAAGTCCATGGCTGCCTATCTAAAATTGGTCATGAAGCTTATTCCAAATTTTGAAAACCTCGAGTTGGTACAAATCCCACACTCAAAGAATGCTCATACCAAGCTCTTTCAAAATTGGCCAACAGTAAAGATTTCGAATTGCTCACTGTGGTGCCAATAGAACACATCCCTAAACCCTCTACTACTACAGGCGAAGGATAATGTAGGTCGAAGAGACCCCACTATGGATGAAGCCAATGGTAGTATTCTTTAAAGACCATGTATTACCTCTGAAAAGGAGGAGGTACAAAAGGTAAGAAGACGAGCTGCTCATTTATTTCAGGACGATGTGCTATACAAACGAGGCTTCTCCCTACTTTTACTCCGGTGCATATGGGGAGAGCAAGCCACCTATGTGCTCTGAGAAATTCATGAGGAGGTATGTAGTATCCACTCCGAAATGTGGTCCTTGGCACAAAAGGTGTTAAGATAAGGATACTATTAGCTTACCTTGAAAAATGATGCGCATCAGTTTGTAAAGAGGTGCGATAAGTGTCAGTGCTTCGTTACCATTCAGAGGTAGCCTTCTCAGGAACTAAGCATTATTTCTAGCCTATGGTCGTTTGCCAAATAGGGGATTTACCTTATAGGCTCCGTACCTAAAGGGAGGGGCAATTTCAACTTTACAATTGTTGCCATTGATTACTTTACCAAATGGGTAGAAGTCGAACCCTTTTCCAAGATCACTGAAGGAAATACTTCCAAATTCTTATAAAAAATATCATTTGCAGGTTCAAAATTCTCCATTCTATTGTCTTGGGTAATGGACAGCAATTTGACCACAAAAATGCTAGAAATTTATGTGAGGAACTGGGTATCAAAAAACATTTTTCCTCCCTAAATCACCCTCAGGCTAACGGACAAGTGGAAACTACTAATAAGACTATCAAATACATGCTGAAGAGGAAGTTAGATGCTTCTAAAGGGGCTTAGGTCGACAAACTACCTCTAGTCCTATGGGCAATTTGAACTACGAACCAAATGGCTACAAGAAAAACTCCTTTCTCTATGGCTTATGGAGTCGAGGCTATGCGTCTAGTTGAAGTGAGTCTCCCATCTCTTCGTTGTATTCACTTTAATAAAATATCTAATGTCGAGTTGAGAAGATGCGACTAGACCTCCTTGAAGAAATTAGGGATGACTATCAATCAAAGTTGGCTATTTACCAACGAAAAATGACTAGAAACTATAATTTTAAAGTTAAGAATAAGTCATTTCTCTTGAACGAATTAGTTTTTCGGAGGGTATTCTTATCTTCTAAAGAACATGGTGCAGGAACGATTGGTCCTAATTGGGAAGGCCCCTACTGCATCAAAGAGGAAGTTTGGTCCGAGACCTACAAAATTGAGAATATGGATGGAAAGGCACATCCCCATCCTTATCCTTGAAATGTGGAACATTTGCAGAATATTATCAGTGAAAATGTAAATACACAGTTTTTACAGTTCTTGATTCAATGAAGTCGATTCTTATTAAAGTGCTTGTAAAATAAAATATATCTCCTATTGACAAAACTCAAAGGAGAAGTCTCTGCATAGATGAACCGTCCCTATACAAAGAAGCGGGGGCACTTCAGCGAAGAGTTGGACCCCAAAAGGGGCGACCTCCTCACTTGCAAAGTGGATATCGCATGCTTTTTAACAAAAGTTGTTAAGGAAGCCTCAATATGGATGAACTATTCTTTATACTAAATTAAATCGCTTCCTAATTTTCATTAAGTTTCTAAAAAATAAAAGGTATCTCTGCATAGATGAGTCGTCCCAATTCAGAGAAGCGTTGGCACTTCGACGAAGAATTGGATCCTAAACGGACCACCTATATACTTGCGAAGTGTGGCACATGCCTTTAACAACAAAAGTTGTTAAAGAAGCCTCAATATGGGCTAATCACGCAACACCAGGAAATCAATGAAAGGTAAAGTGAATTGCCAACACTTGTGCAAATTGCAAATAAACATCTAAAACAAAAAGTCTGAAGTACAATAGATCGTCAATTCATAAATATTGTTTGCGCATACGTTCAGAAATTTTAAAAAGTAAATGACATTGTAAAACTTGTGCAAAATTATTAGTTCGAAAGTGCAATTGAAGTAGAATCAACTTGAATTACATTGGAGGGCATTATAATGCATGAAGAACAAAAAGTAAATAACACAAAAACATAGGCAAAAAAGAATTTTATTCATTCATTTAATAAATATTGTGTGGCCAATGCCATTTACATAGAAAAATACAACAAAACCTATCAGCTATACAGGTGGGGGGATGAGGGAGCTATAAAGGTTACTATTGCATTGGGAGCCACGACCTCGGAAGTTTTCTCAGTAGCATCATCTTCAATCTCGATCACGTGGCTATCCTCTGATGGAGTTTGAGGCTCTTGCTCTCATTCTTCCAAAAACACTGACCTCAACTCAGAAGTGTTGAAGGCTTGGAAGTTGACTTCAATCCACTCCACCATCTTGGTATAGGCGTACCTCCGCCAGTACTTAGCAAAACTTTGGTATGCCTCCGTCAAGTGAAAGTTGGCAATGTAGTGCCGGAGATCTTTTGGTTTAACCCCCCAACCTGCTAGTTCAAAGCAACATTTTCTTTATTGGCCTTCTCTAGGGCCTCAGTCGCCAGCTTCCAATGGGCATCAAAATTCTCCACTCGCTTCGTCAAAGAGGCCACCTCACTTTGAGATAAGTGGACCTCATTTTTCAAGTTCTCAATTTTTACTAAGGCTCGACCTTCGTTTTCCTGGTAAGCTCCTTGGCCTGAGAGGTTTTATTCATGAACTCTCTATTCTTACATTGAAGGTTTTTAAAGAGAGCTTCATCCTCTATAAGAATGCTAAAGGTCCTCCCCACCTGGCTTACCATGTTGGAGAACATGTTTACTGCGTTGCTGGCTCAACAAAAGTTTGCAGTCTCTCTATCCAGTACTTGTGAAAATTGGCAGTTGTAGTTTGAAATTCAGGACAAAGTAAGGCAAGAGCTTCCAGAGCCATCTGACCACTCATCTTTTTCAGGCCAAGTTTGGTTCTAGAAGGAGCATCAGAAGTGGTGGAGTCACTTGGAGTCCTCGCCCTTTTAGAAAGATCATGCCGCAGGGGCTCCACCACAGTTGGCCTCTTCTGCCCCCTGTGGCTGCAGCGATGGATGCCGCCATTAATTTCTCCACAACGAGGACTTTGGATCGTAGGGAAGGGGTGTTCATTGACCCACCCTCTCTGGTGGTTGAGAAACGGTATTTTCTTTTGGGGACCTCCTCCATTATCTTCTTCCATTTGCCCTTCACGGGAGGTCGCTCGTCCCCTTCTTGTCTGTCAGCCTCACGGATAATCCTTTCTAATTGGTCCCTCACCTATTTTGCCTCGACATATAAGGGCTTTAACTATTTTCTCTTGGAGATGGAGGTGGTAGCCAATATGGTGACCATATCAGACGTGGGGTGCCTTCTCTTCTCAAAGTTTTCTACAAAGGCAAATGAAAAGAGATAGCAACAAATTCTATTCAAATTTACTAAGAACTTGATGAAAATTGACATTACCTCTTCGGGCCATTAAACTAGACTCTTCAAAGAACCATCTGGAGAGGATCAGACGTTCAAATTCACGAGAAGATAAGAACATCGGTATATGTCTACAAAAACTTCACACTCTCTTCAGTCGAGTTCGAACAATTCAACAGACCCTACAAAACATCAAAGAATGGTTAACATCAGAATCATTAACATTGGAAAATCAAAAGAAAGATGCAACACTTACGGGCTTCAGAGTAGGAGGTCGGAACTTTCATGTGGAGAACTGTGTCACCCTCACATTCCTGTCACATCCCCCTCACCCAGAACCCCATCTCATTTTACCTTTTGATGGAGGAAGGAAGACCTAAGATGAAGGAAAAAGTTGACCCCCACGGGCATATGGAATACCACCCCTTGAAATCTCCTTTCCCCAAAACGCGGGGTTGGAAAATCGTTTGAAAGACATCGAGGGGCATTTTCTCTCCAAAACAAAAGTCTCCTTCCATAGAAAATAGGTTTCCACTAGTTGGGCTCAAGCATTGGGGATGAGCTGGGTGGGAGCTAGCCCGTACAACTTCATGGGCAATCGAGGACCTACCTTTAAAAGGAACTCACTGATGACAAAGCAACCCTGTCTAGGAAAACAGGCTCGCTCGTCAGGAGTGGGCGACATAAGTTCTACGTCGTAGGGAATATGATATTTTTCCCTAAGATTGGCTAAGTGTGATAGATTTATGGTTGAAGGGGCTTTGGCTGCCCCCCAATCCATCATGTCGTTTCTTTTACCCTCATCGAAAGTCAAAACACTATACCCGGCATGAATGGCTCAAACAAGGTCGACCGTATTGGTTATTTGGACACCCATCTCAGCAGCTACTTCACTAAAGTCTATATTCCCCAGTAGAGTGTAAATGTGCCATAGATTTTTAGAAGTTAAAGTTTTAAAATACTTACAAGTTAAATGTGAGAATCGGGAAGAAAAATCTTCGAAAATGAGAAGATTTCGCAAGAAGAAATGAAATGAGATTTTCCAAAAAGAAACAAAGGAAATGAAGAGTTTGGAGAGTACGGATGCTGGTTGCACGAAGGCAAAGTGATTTTTTGCTATAAACTGTTGCCTTTTATAGGCGGAAACTCTTAATCCTAGCCGTCAGGTGTCGATCTGAACCATCTGGCCGTTCATTTGAAGTTTAAATTCGAGCCGTTCAATCCATCTCCCGCTTCTTCTTCTATGGCCTAGATCATGGTATCTTCGTCACATGCTATTATGCGTCTAAACCTCGCAAGACGTGTGCACAACAGCATCATTATGCATTAAATGCGAAGACAATTGCGTATATGGTAAGAACCACCCATAACAATTTTTTTTATATACATACAAGTACATGCATTACATAAATAATCTTTCTTAGACTTAGGGGGACTATTGTTATACCCCACTACAGAGACTCCAATTAGAATGCCACATTGCAGTCCACATGGAAGGGAATGTCAAGGAGGACCCAAGTGGTCAGAGGCAAGAAATTCTGATAAAGGCCAAACCTCCTGCCAAAGCTATGCTTAATGGTTGAAGCTGTATGTCGAAGCTCCTATTATGCCAAGGCTCTTCGCATCAAAGACCACCAAAATGAAGCCCTTCCAAGCTGAAGCCCTTAGCCCTTAGTTCATCCGAGGTCCCTATTGCTGAAGCGTCTCTTGCAAGATTTGCATACAATCCCTTAGGAATGATTGATGGGACGTCTATAATAAAAACCATTAGGTGTGTCAGCCTATTACATAGGGTGGTTGATCTGTTGTCAATGTATTTAATGTATGATAGAATTAGTGATGTGAAGCTTTGGTCAAGAGAATGAGACCACGTGGTTCTGATCCCACGCTCATCACATCGGCCAGAAATATATAAATAGGTGGTCTTTGTACGTAAAAAAATATTGTTCTTTGAACATTGAAAAATATAATTCCTAATATACATTCTCGCTTAATCTATTATTACTAGTTTGAATATTAGGTCATTGATATCTTGGTTGTTGATTGTTTGTTAGCGCAATCACTTTAGTAATTACCGTCGGTTCTTGAACATTTTTGTCTTGCACAGTGTAGCATCTCCTGCATTCACGTGTTACCCTTCTCCCACCAGTTTACTGATCGAAACACACCGAAATTTTCTTAGCTTGGTAGTGGGCCCGACATCTGTGGCCACATTGGCGTTACAGTTTTTGGGGTCAACATACCTAACGCTCTAATACAACTTGTAAGGGGAATTGAGATTAATTCATCAGTTTGTCCACATGATCTTTGTACAAAAACATTATTTAGAAGTTAGAAAAAATAAATATAGAGAAAAATAAAAACATAAAAATTTATATGAAAAACTCTCAAATTGAGAAAAATCACGGGCTACCAGAGATAGCCCTATATGATTTTTTTTTTCAATCTTATAGAATCTTTCACATAACACAAACTCCAAAGCATATTATAAAGGATTTCCAAGACTCGTACCAAAATATTCCATGACCATATTAAACATTGAATAAAAAAAATACTTAAGAAAAAAAATCAGACACAATAGGAAAGCCTTTTAATTTCTATTCGATGTGAAATTTATAATAGTACCATTACAAGTAAAAAAAAAAAAAAAACCCTCTTTTATTTGAGATTGACAAACACAATTGTATTCATGAAGTTTTAGTTCATTTCCTCTATATAAAATCTTAAGATGTCATCTTAGATAGGTCAAGTAATCTTGTGGATCTATCTCTATAGATCAAGTTATTTTTCACATATCTTTTATGAAGATATTCTTTGACAACAGCAATTTCAACCATTGAAATATAGGGATGTTACTTCCTATTAATAATATGTCATCTACATATAATATTAGGAACACGACAACGTCCCATTATCTTTTTGTAAACACATGAATCATCTTTATTTCTAATAAAATCAAACCCTTTTGAATGTCTCATCATAATGAAGATTCCAGCGTCTAGAGGCTTGATTTAATCCCTATATAGATCGATCAAATTTACATACCTTATTAGCATATTTGAATTCAAAAACTTTGAGTTATGTCATGTACACTTTCTCTTTCAAGTTCCTATTAAGGAAATCTGTTTTAACATCTATTTGTCATAACTCATAGTCACGGTATGCAGTTATTACAAGCAAAATCCGAATGAACTTTAGCATGAAAAGGTTTCATCAAAGTCAACTTCTTGTCTTTATTTATAAAAAATTACTAATAACCTTGCTATGTATGTATGTATGGATGTTATCATCCATGTCGATCTTTTTCTTGTAAACTCGTTTACAACTTATGGTTTTATCCCATCAAGTTGGTCAATTAAGGTCTAAACCTTGTTCACATACATCAAGTTCAACTCAAATTTCATGGCCTCCGCCATCTCTTTAAGTCAACATGTGACTTTGTTTCTGGATAACTAGTAGGTTCATTATCCACGATTAAAAATGCTTGATTACTAATCATGAGTTCGTACCTTCAGGAGATCGAATGATCCTACAAGATTTACAGGGAGCTAACAAGTATTCGGAGGTCCTTACTTCCTGATCAAGAGTATGTCACTCTGCAGGTGTGGATTCAGACTCAAGTTAATCTACTTGGTCAACAATATATGTGGATTCTTGAGTCCTTTCAAGATCTATTCTGCTCCCACTGTCTTCTCTTAGAGTATACTCATTCTATAGGAATATAACATGTCTTAAGATGAACACCTCTTTTTCAATGGGATTATAGAATTTATTTCCAATTTTTTCTTTTGGACATCTCATAAATATGCATTTATCGGTAATTTAGTTTCAAGCTTATCCTATTCAGTACGCTTTAAATAAACATCACAACCCCAAACTTTAATATGAGACATGTTGGGCCTTCTACCTTTCCATAATTCGTATAGAATTTTGTCAACTGACTTAGATGAGATACGATTTAGTGTTTAGCACACTGCAATTGGTGCTTAAAATGATTTTGGAAGGTTTGTATGGCTTGTTATTAATCCCACTATATCTAATAGTGTACAATTACTCTTTTCAAATATATCATTGTTCTGCTATGTATAACTTGGGAGTCCACTGCAAATAAATCTCATTCTCTTTTAGATAATCTGAAATTTTACATTTAAGATATTCTCCACTTCGATCAGATCTTAGTGTAGGAATATATTTACTAATTGTTTCTTTATTTCTAGTTTGAATTCTTTGAACTTTTCAAAAAAATCATGCTTGAATTTCGTCAAGTATACGTGACCATTTCTGAAATAGTCATCAGTAAATATGATGAAATAAGAGAAACCTCATCTAGCATTAATTGATATGGGTCCTTATACATCATTATGTATTAGGTCAAGTAATTTTGCAGCTCATTCTCATTTTTCAATAAAAGGGAATTTGGTCATCTTGCCAAATGGCATTATTCGCATTCTCAAATGATTTAAAATCAATGGACCCTAAATATCCATCTCTATGTAATTTGGAAACATGTTTTCATTTATGTGATCCCAACTACAGTACCAAAGATGGGTATTATTTAGGTTATCACTTTTATGCCTTTTAATTTCTATACTGTTTATAGAATACTTAGTATCTAGAATATAAATGTTATTTTAGCATAACCACAAAGTATCTTATCAAACGAACAATAATTGTCCTTGACATTAACAATTCATGTCCAAATATGAAATTGAATTAATGTTTATGCTAATGTTGAGAACAAATTACTTTTCCCTAAATCTAATATTAAGCCTAAAGATAATGGCAAAAAGTATGCTCCTACAAACAATGCAGTAACCTCACTTTTCACGTGTAGGTCATCTCCCTTTTGCAACAGTCTACTTCTATTTAATTTATGCATATTTATACAAATATGAGATCCATATCATATATCAAATACTCAAGAAACTAATGAAATAGACATATTAAACATCAATGATAAGATGCCTAAAGTAGAAGCTTCAAAAGAATTATTTCCATTCAAACTCTACGAATGGATAACAAGGGTACCACTTCCAATGACCTTTCATTTTAAAATGATAACAAGGGTATTGGATTCGATATTGTCCTTCTTCACTTTGACTATCTTAGCCACATTGGATACTTTCCTAAGGCCTCCTTTAGACTTCCTTTTAATGCCCTTGTCCACTACTAGCTTTAATGTTGGGCTAATAGTCTGAAGCATGTTCAGCACCCCGAGAAGTGTGTAATCGAGTTTATTCATATCAAAATTCAAAATTAGCTATGAATAACTCTCTGGCAAAGATTGTAGAATCAAGTCAATACTTTGTTCATGGTCCATAATTGAACACAATTGAGACAACTTCTCAATATAGCCATTCACCTTCAATACATGAGCACTAACTAAATATCATTCTACCATTTTGCACTAATATAGTTGCTTGAAAATCTCATCATTTCATACGTGATTATTCATCATACAACTTTTGGAGATGAAAAATTATATGTTAGCATCTATATCCTCATGTTGCTTTTGTAATTCAGGTGACATTGTTGCAAAAATAACTCAGATTGCAGCATTATCGACATCGCTGTGTTTATTACAGTATCTACCTCTTCCTTAGTCGAGACATTAGCAGATGTCTCTGGAAATTCTCAATTTGAGATGACCAAGGACATAATGTCTCTAGAAATTCTCAATTTGAGATGACCAAGGACATAATCAATTTTTTCATGCCTGGGAACAATTCTCAAATTGCGGTGCCAATTAAGAAAATCTGACTTGTTTGTTGACATCCAATATGCTTCTCAAATTAATATGGGTACTCATAATTCAATAAATGTAAATGACGAGAAGTAAAAGAATAACATATAAAATACATAAATTAATTTCACATGGTCTTTTATTAAATTAATTATACTCCCATTACTTAACTCAAATTCATGACCCTTTCACATAAATTTATGAAATTCAGGCTTGACTCACAGTGGACTGTGATCTCATTTGTTATATTAAGACCTTGAGTGTACTCAACAAGGCCTAATAAAATATTTGGGTAACTACTATTATCAATTATATCTCTTTGCAACTTCAGACCATTAAACTAACAACTCTTTGTCTACACACTTCTTATGTGATAACTTAACATGCGTATAGAATTTATCACCTTGAGTATACTCAACAAAAGATAAATTTTAGTTAAGTTGAACTCATCATTCAAAAATATCTAATATTTCATAGTATCAAACATATTCATAATAGATCAGCATTAAGTGTACTCAACAAATTGAGATCAATTTAGAACTCTCGCTTTTCACTTTAATGATGAAAGGCGAATAATATATTTGACTTAATATTTTAATGAGGAATTTATCATGCAAAGGTCTCATCGTAATAATTATATATATTTTATTATACATCTAACGTACAAATAAACATACATATAATAGTGTAGACAATTGTGGACTTTTACTATCTAGTCTTCTCGAACCATAAGGTAGACTAGTTGGTCAATTCTTAGAGTGTATAGCATTGAATCATACAATACTCTATCTCCATGGTCTCCTCATCTTCTTGCATCTTCAATTAGTTCAACTACAACATGTATCCTACACTAGTGACACGCAGACCTAAATAATTACAATGGACTAGCAAGTCTAAAATAAGTAAGGCAGACCCATAAAACAACAAAAATAAAACGAACCATTCAACACATCAACATGGTCTAGTGCATAATCATCCACTAAATAAGCATTCATCATATAAATGTGCTTCTATATAATATCTAATATCATATGCAAACATTTTTCAAATCTCTAACAATTAAGGTTGTCTAAATTAATTTAGACAAGTGGATCAGAACAATTTAAATAATTAATTAATCAATTAATTTAATAAGCGAGTTTATTTAATTAAAATCAAATTTAAATTAAATACAAAATTAGAGTCTAACTCTAATTCCAAAATTATATGGGGGATATCAAATTAGAGTCTAATTGTAATGTCTGGATAAATTTTAGGGCAAGACACTTTAATTAAAATCAAATTCTAATAAATATCATATTAGAGTCCAACTATATTTTCAAAATTCTAGAGAGGATTTATCTAATTAAAATCAACTTTTAATTAAATATTAAATTAGAGTCCAACTCTAATTCCATAAAATTTTTAGGGCTAGACAATTTAATTAAAATCTAATTCTAATTAAATGTCAAATTAAAGTCCAACTCTAATTCCACGATTTGAGGGCAAATTGAATTAATATTTTAATTAAGGATAAAACTCCTAAATAAAATAAAATTCAATTTAGGGTTAAATTTCAATATTTAAGTTAAAATCCAATTTTAACGAAAAATATAAAAATTCGTCAATTTTAAATAAAATTTTAATTTGGGTCAAAATTTTAAATAAATTTCAAAATAAATTTTAAAACCTTTTGAAAAAATTTCATTTTAAACCCTTTTAAAAAAAATTGCATTTGACTAATTTGAAATTATAAACCGGCCCCTTCAATATGTGAACTTCCACAATAGCCCTTCATATAAAAATTACAACATGACCCCGAATTGAAATTGCACAAAGGGGCTTGAAATTTCTAAAATTTTAAACAAGCCCCAGTCCCCAAAACTCAATTCGAAAACCTTGTCGGTGCCGCACTTGGTGATTTACGGGGCGCACCACCTGAACGGCGCTACTGCTACGACAATGTCAAACACTATCGTCACAGCAGCTTCGATGTTGTTGCGAGTTTGCAGCCCGTGCTACAACAAGACGCAACGACACTCGTCGCTGCAAATTGCAGCGATGGTGAGTGCCACTGCAAAGTGCGCAACTGTTGCAGGCAACAGAACGCTTCGCCACTCGTGTTGTTGTCGTTTCAACGATGACAGTCGTTGTTGCCTCTAGCATTATTCTGTCCTTTGTTAGATTAAATAATTTATTTTCTTCTAAAAAAATTTTTGAAGATAAAAATTTTCTCAGAAGCCATAAACAAGAAAATAAATTAACAATCAACTATTAATTGTTCCAAGAAGCAATACAGTTTCTAACAGGCACATAGTAGGCTCTGATACAATAGTTGAGAATTTACATAATCACACATCGAAAAATAAAAGTAATTTCAATTCCTACCAAATATCTACTTTGTGTTTAGATAGAAATTTTGATAATAATAATATCTCTGCTTAATTCTGCAAACTACTTTTCTAATCTTGGAATACGAACATTCACGATCTGCAATCCACTGCTGTCTAATTATCCATCTCTAATGAAAATCCACACATGGAACAAGAATGAGAGAATTTTGGTTTCTCTTTTCTTATTCTAGCAAGATAATAAATTGTGTTATTGATTTGTCAAACCCTAACCGCTTATTAATGCAAGGCCAAGTGGGCTTAGCCCTACTTAAACTTAGCCTAGTCCAAAATTTAATTAATCTAATTAATTAATCATGAACCATTAACTAATTGTCCAACTATTGTCAATGAATTAATTATTGTATTTCATTCTTCCAGTTCTCCTTTTTGTGTGTTACTTATTAGGTTCCCGATCACAATATTTAACGACTTGAATTATTATTTTGATCCCATCAGAATAAGATAAATTAAAACACCCTTTTAAATTATCATTAATTTACCTCGATTAATTAATTCACATTCGTCGTCCCAAATTGACATCTAATAATGTGTCAGGACAATTCATGTGATGAAAAATGTCACGTGGTATGTCAAAACCAAAATTGTTCTTTTACCGTGAAACTAAAATCCCTTAGTCAATAGTACGATCTTATCAATTACGAGATATGAAGTGTGGCAATCTCGATTATCGATCATATTTTTCATCCCACTATTAAATCAACGTAAGTCGAAAACTCTTTTTACTTATGAGTACACTTTGCCTAAGGATTTTGTTATCAACTTAACTGAATGAATTGTTGATCATAATCTATTATTATCTAAAAGTGACAAATCATCTATTGATAATTCACAATATTCATATGATTCTTAACATACCCAAACAATGTCATATTAGCGATCTTGGCAGAGCAACATCCAACTTCACAAAAGTATGACTGTCCACATATAAGAAACTATGGTGACCTCAAATGGAAGGATCAATTTCAATACCGAACATTAGAGTTTAACTACTAACACTTAGATAGTTATCCATGTGGAATCTCTCCAGCGGGTCTCCAATATTTTATTTTATAACAAAATATTCGCATATTCATTTAAGCATCACCACAGCTTAGTTTGTAAGATCAACTACTTACTTCATAATGCTAGGCATGATGATTTATTTGTAATAACGATATCCGTATCTCGTTAATACTTACAATCGCTGATGATTTAAGATTGTGTCATATGTAACTTGTATATCATAATAACAACTTTTTGTGATTAACAAATCACGAAAACTTAAATCTGTGAATTTTATTATTTAATTTATTAGAATGTAATTCAATCAAATAATAGATCCATCATTGATGAAATGCATCAATTATATATTAAAAGTGTTTTATATCCTAAATGATTGAACTTATGTCATAACACTTACAACAACATCAATATTTACATTTATTCTCTCGGGCAACAGATGAACATTCTTTACCTTTTGAAAAAAATTTCTTGAGGTGTCCCGATTGTCCACATCTGCAAAACAGAGAATTATAACTTTTTTTTTTTTCTAAAACCTTGTAGAATCTAGAGGAATAAAAACAAAACAATGATTATCCCATCAAACGTACTTTCTAAAATCATGTCTTAAGGACAACCTTATATTTCATGAAGAAAATAGACATTGGTAGCAACAATGTCAATATCTTTATTTATTGACTCGAGCAATAACGAACTTGTTGATATGTCCAGACTGTTTACATCTACTTAAATAGGGATTAACATATTTTTTCAAATCCTTGTACAATCCAGATGGAACAAAAATGACAATGATTCTCCAGGCAAACTTGTCCAAAGTCTCCCAACATATATTCTTTTATGTTTTACCACTCTGAATGAATTGATGCTTTGATACTATTTGTTGCGGGAATTGAGACTAATCCATAGGTTTGTACACATGATTCTTGTTCAAAGAATTTATTTGAAAGCTAAAATTTATAAAGATGGAGAAAAACAGAAACACAAATATTTGCTTGAAAACCCTTAAACTCGAGAAGAATCATAGGTTTTTGAAGACAATTTATTATAATTATATAGAATCTCTTACACATTATAAATTCCCAAGCTTGCCTTGAAATCAAACCAGGTGAGACCACAAAGGATCCTGTTACGGGTCTATGTCAGACCCTCACCTCAACCTCCACGTGTCAGTGTACGTAGCCATCCCACGGGTCGACCGAGGCGATTACGCATGGGACGACCTGACTACACCCGCCGAACCGATTACCCCCTTTTTGAAACGAACTGAACACGCGTCAGCAAATGAACCGGACTCATCCACGAGTACGCAGTGGACGCAAAGGCCCGCACTCCGCTTCTACACTGCTGCAACGCCTCACCTCGTCGTCAAAGATCTCTTATACAGAGATCTTTCCAAAGTCAAATCCCTGACTGATGGGACGTGTGGCAGGCACCCAAACGGTCAATTCAACGGCTATGTCAGAAAGCATTCAATTCCAGCCAACCTATGGATCGACAGGTTGACGCCTAGGAGAGGACGGACTTTCAGGATCTGAAGTCACGTGTCTCCTCATCCAACGGCTCTCCTCTTCCCATCCTTGGTATAAATACTCACTCCTTGTGCCTTAAGAGGGGGATCTCTCTCTTTTTGCTAAGTCCATCATACTACACTAAACTTGAGTATTATCTTCTCCCCCATATTGTTGGCATTTTTATACTTACTCAACCATTTCCCGGCGAGTGTCCTACTGCCGGCGAACTTCCTTGTTGAATATTAAGCTGACTTGACCGTCGGAGTGCTTGCGGTCGCTCCCAACCCCTTCGGGAAAGGCCTCAAGCGATTGACGGTGTGCCACATGTGTAGGGAGAAGCTGACTTGAAGACATCTTCTGTTGGCCACGTGTCGGAACCATTTTTCGAGGTCAACAGATCCTCTACTCTCACACGAAGATATACATGACCGTGTTAAACTTGGATATACAAAATACCAAGGGAAAGACTTTATTTATAGGGATACAATAGGAGAGCCTTTTGATTTCCATTTGATGTGAAATTAATAATTGTCTTATTACAAATACAAAGCAAAAATACATATTATATATGGATAGATGACATAATCCAATTTTAATTAGATAATACTAAGTTAAATCCTAACAATCTCTACATTGACTTTGAATTGTCTAAGATCTTCCTAAATGAATTCTTCCATGTCGCCTCCAAATCAAATAATATACCTGGACCATACAGAGTATACACACTTTGATTTACAAAACTCTAAGAATTTCGTCGAATCATGTCAAATAAACTTGTTAAAAATTTACGGCGTAATCCCATGTTTGACTTTCCTATGAGTTAATCAGCCTTCAATATAAATTCCACCAAAAACCTACATCAACTTCTAATCAATGCCCTCATAATAGTAGTGGACCCACTGACAATAATACATACTCTATTATGGAAACTTATTATACAAAATTATCTCATAAGGATAACCTTGTCATGGAGACAAGAGACACATTGTTAGAAACAAAGTCAATATCGTCATTTATTTACTTGAGCAATAGCTAAACATTGATTGTCAGACTATTTACGTCTGTCTAAACAAGAATTAACATTTTTTCCAAGTACAATCCAAACGAAAACAAAATAAAGATTTGCCAGTGAAACCTCTCTACATCTCTAAACATATATTTATGTGCTTCACCACTCTAGATGACCTAAGTCTCTGATACTACTTGTTGAAGGAACCGAGACCAATTTCTCGATTTGTCCATATGAAAGCTTGAAAATATGAAAATGGAGAAAAATAACAACACAAAGACTTATGTGAAAACTCTCAAACTAGAGAACGACGCGATTTCCAAAGATACTTTCACTATACGAAAAAAATCATAAAATCAAATAAAATCTCTCACATACCCCCAAAATTGGATCAGAAGAGTCTATGAAGGATCCTTATGTTTCATCCCAAAATAATCTATGACCATCTTAAATTTGGTGTAAATAAAATACTAAGAGGAAGACTCAACTTATAGGGACATAATAAGGGGGACCTTTTTAATTCTATTTGATGGGAAATTCACAATAGCACCATTAAAAATGAGAAACAAAAAGGACTATTATATTTGGCATAAATGAGCACAATCCTATTTCAATTAAAAAATTACTAAATCAAAATTCTAACAATTTCTACATTGACTTCAAATTGAGCAAGGTTTACCATTATGAATTATTTCATGTCGCCTCATAATCGAATAGACTAATGCTATTTATCATCATCATGATAAATCATAGGTGATATAACAACTCATTATCCTTCACCTTTCTCTCTCTCTCTCTCTCTCTCTCTCTCTCTCATATAAATTGAACTACCCAATCTCACTATTCCACATAGAATGCAACATCACCGATAATTTATCATCATAATGGTAAATAGTATTATTCAATTGAATAATATACATGTGACATAGTTCCATCTCTTCCATCTTCTTGGTCTCTCACTTAGAAGATTTTGATAAAACTCTTCTTTTACAAAAAAAAAAAAATTCTAGAAATAGAGAATTATTATTCCACCATAAAAGACTATACAAACTTAGAACTATAAAATTCTAAGAAATTCATTGGCTCATATCGATTAACCTTGTTGAAATTTATGGAGTAACCCCGATGTAATAATTACCGACCTGCTAATGAATAACATATCATTTATCATGGAAACTTACTCGTCAAAATCATTCCATAAGGATAACCATGTCTCTTATGAAGAAAAGAGACATTGTTAGTGATAACATCAATATCTTCATTTATTGATTCGAACAATAGCCAACTCTACTTTTGTAGGTAAACTCTGAACAGTTAACTGAATTAGAAAAAGTAATAGACAAATTGCAGTGGACAGAAAAAGAAAATATTGCAGTTGACAGAAGATAAAATTGGCGTCTTTGAAGCCGGGGCCTGTGTCGAACACAGTGTCCTTAAAGCAATATTCGCCCCCTCACCGAAGTAATGCGAGCGCTTGCTTCTCAAGATACAGCGGCGTGAACTGTAGTTTGTACAGTCGAACTGAAAGAGTGTGCCGGAACGGAATCACCAAGTGACTGTAAGACGACAGGAATTTGAAAAGGAAGCAGAAAGATTTCGTGCTGTTGTGGTGTGTCTGAATTGAAGAGATTGTTCGGGATATATAGGCAAGGAAGAGCATTTGCCTCTTAATGCAATCATAACTCCAGTCATAACTCTGCCATTGAATTCTCACGTTTTGGAGTTACAAAAATAAATGAAAACAGTTTTCAAGTTATGTTTTAAATGGAAAAACGTAAAAGAAAATTTTCAAAACGTGGCTTGCACTTGATGGCCAATTTTTGACTCATTCGGTCCGATATTCGTGTACGCAGCTCGCGCCCGCACACAAGTTCAAGGCTCGAAGGCCAAGTCGGTCCAAGATTTGCACCCCCCCTGCGGGCGCGTAGGCCACGGAGGAGTCTCTATGCAACAAATGGTTACACCTTACAAATTGTTAACCATATATAAATTGGTCCAAAAACTTATTCTTATCCTATGTGGGATAACTATTTAAGTTTTTCCACTTGCCACTTTCTTTTTTCTTTTTCCAATGTGGGATGGTACTATTTATAGTCCCCATATATTCCCACTTTTCCATTTCTAACCAATGTGGGATTGTTAATCCCTTTTAAGGCTCCTCTTCAAATCCCAACTTTCAATCAATGTGGGATTAATTTCACATACACAAGTGAAAATTCATTTGCCAAATAATATATTTTCCAACAACTTTACCTTTTGGACAATTTATCTTGAGGTGTTCAAATTGTCAATTTTTTCCAAAAAGTGGATTAACATTTTCTCCAAGTCCTTGTGCAATCCAAATGGAATAAAAGCAACAATGATCTCCTTGTCATTACTAAGTCAAATTTAGTTTTTCTTGTTCATTTGAAAATAATAAAGTTGGTCTTTTCAAGATTCATATATTATTGCAACTGGTTCTTTGATTGATAATCTATACATATTGGATAAAATTGTCTCCTATAATGAAATCTTGCAAACAACTCCTCTTGGTACAAAATAAAAATTAACTAATGAGAATTTCGTCCTACTTTGGCATTAGCATTTAAAACATATCTCCAAACAGAGAATAGAAAGACTTGTGTCTGACGGAATTCTTGATCTCCTTGATTTAAAAAATTTCAAAGTTTGCATCAAATATGTAAAGGAGATTAAACAAACTAAAATAAGAGAATTAGGTGCCAACATGAGTTCAGGTGTCTTACAACTAATACATACTAATATCTGCACCATTCCTACAGTTTTTTGGAATGGTCAACAGTATTTTATTACATTCATAGATGATTATTCTTGTTACGGGTACTTATATTTAATTCATGAAAGTCACAATCATTAGGTTTTTTAATGCTTTCAAAGTAGAAGTTGAAAATCAATTAGGCAATCAAAATAAAGGCAACCAAATTTGATCGTAATGGTGAATACTATGTCAGATATGACGGATCACGTGAACAGCATCTAGGGCTTTTGTGAAATTTTTAGAGAAATGCATAATCGTCCCACAATACACAATGCTAGGCAAACCTAGCATAAAAGATGTTGTTGAGAGACGTAACAAAATGTTTAAGGACATGGTAAGAAGTATGATAAATCATTATTCTTTACCAAAACCACTCTGGGGAGAAGTACTAAAGACTACAACATATATTTTGAACAGAACACCATGTAAAGCGGTAGATAAAATCCCTTATGAATTGTGGTTAAGCAAAACGCCTAGCATAAAGCATTTACACAATTAGGGTTGTCCAGCTACGAAAAGGCCTTATAAGCCAAATGAAAAGAAACTGGATTTAAGAACAATAATCTAAGACTTTGTTGGGTACTCTGAACGGTCAAGGGGCTTTAAATTTTTTGATCCCTCAACAAAAACCTTCTCAGAGATAGAAAATGCGAGATTCCTTGAGGATGTTGAGTTTGAAAGAATAACTTAGTTCTCTTCCAAGTATTGCTATTGACAATGATCGGTTTATTGACATTGTTCATGATGCAATCCAAGACAATGATGAAGTACTCCTTGCCCAAAATCAAGAAATTGTTCCTGAAGAGCAAACTCAACAACCACAAGAGAAAGTGCCAATAAGGCGATCCACTAGAGAAAAAAGAAGTACAATTTCAAGTGATTATATTTTCTTTCTTCAAGAACATGAGTTTGACATGGGGACTATAAAAGATTTTATAAATCAGCTTCCAACAAGTTAAACAAATTTCTAATTCTCAAAAGTGGATTGATGCCATGAATGATGAAATAAAATTCATAAAAGATAATGACGTTTGGGATCTTATTAAATTGTCTAAAGGTGCGAAGCTCATTGGTTGTCAATGGATATTTAAAACCAAAAGGGATTTAAAAGGCAATATTAAGGTACGTCTAGTAGCAAAGAATTTTACTCAAAAGGATGGAATTGATTACAAATAGACTTTCTCTTCGATTTTAACTAAACACTCTTTCAGGATAATAATGGCACTTGTAGTTAATTTTCATTTAAAGCTACATCAGAAGGAGGTAAAGACTGCTTTTCTCAATGGAAACAGTTATGGAATCATATATATGGTGCAACTAGAAATCTGTGTTAGGTGATCCAAAGTTTTTGTTTTGCAAACTAAAAAAATTTATCTATAATCTCAAGCAAGCTTCTCGTCAATGATATCACAAATTTGTTAAGTCATTATCTCATATGGTTTTGAGGTAAATGCAATTGATGATTTTATATATCACGAGTTCAGTGGGAATAAATTTATATTTCTAGTCTTTATGTTAATGACATACTATTGGCTAGAATTGATATGGGCTTATTGTACGAAATCAAGAAGTCAAGATATTTCTAATTAAGAATTTTGAAGTCAAAGATCTTGGGATGCTTCTTGGTGGACTATTCCGACCGTTACATTGGCGTAATGGCATCCAGCTTGCTATACGTTTTGGTATTTCTTTGACTCTCCCCCCATGTCCTCTCCCTATCATGGTTTGGTGGCGCTTTCCATCATTTGGATCTGTCAAGATCAATACTGATGGTTATGTTAAGGATGTATTTGCAAGCGAGGGAGACATCATCAGGGACTACACAGGGAATTGTATCAGGGTTTTCTCAACTTCATATGGACAATGTATGATATTAGAAGCGGAACTCAGGGCTATTTGTGATGGGATACTATTGGCTAGAGATCTTGGTTTGTCAGATATTTGAGTTGAGGCAGATTCGACTATTGTCATTCACTGCATCACCAGAGGTGGTGGACCGTAGCGTATCCAGGGCATATTCAGACAGATTGCAGATATTGTTTCACTTGACAGAGATATTGTCTCCCACATCTTTAGAGAGGGGAATCAAGTTGTAGATGCACTTGCTACCGAGGGTTGACACCATTGTAGATATCAGGAATATGGACCAGCTGACATACCACGATATATCAGGGCGCTTGTGCAGACTGACAGGTATGGTTTGCCCAACACTAGAGTTTTTATATTTGTATTTTGTTTTTACTTTTAGTTTTGCTTTAACTTGTTCTTTTTGTAAGGGAAATAGTACTTCCTTATTTATTGATTTCTTTGACATCATTTGTAATCACACTATTCTTCCACCACAAGTGAGGACATATTAATAAAATTTCAGAGGTACCGCTCTCCTTCCAAAAAAAAAAAAAACATTGAGATCACTCTCGGGGTAGCCTTAGGTTATCACAAAAGAGTTATATTGGAACGGTTCTTGTTAGATTTATGGCTTGTTTGGTAGGGATTTTCATTTTGCTACAGTAAATCAATTCTCATTTTTAACCACACATTCTTCAATAAAATAATATTTTTCATCACATCAATAATTTTTTTTTCTTTTTCAACCACACATTTCCCATCATATCACTATTCAAAATCAATTCTTCCCAAAAAAATCCCTACCAAACAAGCTATTAGCATAAAAGATTGTACACTAGGAGCCATTGATAAGGGCGACAAGTTTAGTCTCAATCAATTCCCCAAGAATAATGTTGAAAAAATATATTTGATATATTTTTACATATTATTTTAGTTGGCTTATATATATATATATATATATATATATATATATATATATATATATATATATATATATATATATATATATATATATATTAATTTTTAAATGTTAAAGACGTGCTAAAAACATTAAAATGGGATGTTGTACAAGCGATCAGTCAGTCCTAACTGATTAGGGTGAAAAGCAAATCCGTCCAAAAATTCTGTGGCCACGAATTTTAAAGGTTTTCACACCCAAAATAGGACGAAATCTATAGCTTTCATATTGTGGTTAACATAGATTTATTTAACTACCATCTAGATATTATTTGATAGATTTAATTAAATATTAAGGAAATATTAATTTAATATTAAACTTTCCTTAACTTTCCTTACCATATCAAATAAATCTTGTATGCTATTATACGGAATTATTCTCTTACCATCCTAGATATTATTTGAAATGTCGATTAATTAATTTTAAGAAAAGATTGATTTCATATTGAACTTTCCTTAAGTCTATTAATTACCATATCAAATAAATCATATGCGATGCGATTATATACCTACCATGTTTTAGTTTTAGGTAAGTTCAATTCGTGCTTTGTAAATTACTTTACATAATTGAAGCAAGAAATCAAGGGATGATCAATAGCTTTAAGAAATTTGTATACTTAGTTGGTGAACCTGAAGAGTTCTACTATATTACAGCGGGTTCACTCGGTGACATGCATTATTGAATAATCTCATAGCAAAAATGTGTTATTCAACCCTACTTTAAAAAAACACACCAGAGCGTGAATGTTTAATCAAATTCAAAGATCAAGCTGCTTAATCCAAGTAGTAGTTGTGATCGAGTATAATAATGAAGTGATGATAAAGTCAAGATCAGAGGAGTTGATTTCACTTCTACAACAAGTCAAAAGAAGAAGAAAAATCGAGACTATTGTCTTTTTTATCATTTGATTTAGTCGATTGATTTACCCGTCGCATGGCGCTCGTGGATGTTCCCCTTAGGGGTTTACCACATTTTATTTGGTTTTCATACTTGTTAATTTCCACAATTGAGTAAATAATGTAGACTACTATAATCTGTCTATATGTTGTAGTCCGAACTGTTTAATAGTTACTTGAAAGATATTCAGACTATCTGACATGTACTGTTTGAACTAGGTAATTAAGACATAATTTTTAATTAACCAAGTTTAAGTATTTACAGTTGATGTCAGAACGGGTTAACATTTAAAAAGTGCGATCCACAAAAAATCTAGTAATGGAAGGTGCACCTTTTAGACCTCCTATTCTAGATGGACTAATTACTACTATTGGAAAATTAGGATGCAGGTTTATGTCCAATCCTTATATGAGAAAGCATGGCATTCAATCGTGTATGGCTATAAAACTCCAACCGTGATACAAAAAGATGTAAGAGAGAAATGGAAGATGAGTGGGTGACTACTAATTTTAATAGTATTAGTTGGAATTCAAAAGCCTTAAATATTATTTTCTCATTTGTAGGCTCTAATTAATTTCGCTTGATTTCTACATGCAAGGTAGTTAAGGAGGCGTGAAACGTATTGCAAGTTGCTCATGAAGGAACCTCATTGTAAAGTCTTCTAAACTTCAAATGCTTACACTTCAATTTGAGCAACTAACAATGAGGGATGATGAACATTTCAAAATTTCTATACCAAGCTAAGTGATATCACTAACTCGACCTACACCTTGGGAAAGAAGTATCTAGAAAGTAAAATAGTAAAAAGACTCTTATATCACTACCTGACAGTTTTCTATTCCAAGGTAACTGCCATTAAGGAGAGTAAAGATATAGAGAAAATGAAGGTAGAAGAATTGGTGGTGTCTTTAATGACCTATAAGTTGCATCTCCATAGGAGAGAGAGAGAGAGAGAAAAATATCAGGAATTTCATTTAAAGTTAAGCGGGTTTGGTAGAAGATGAGGAAAATGAATGTGATAGGGATGAGTATGTGGAAGTGCTCACTAAACAATTAAAGACATTCCTAAAGAAAAATCAAGAAGGAAGAAGCTCAAGATCTCAACAACCACAAAAGAAGAAGTTTTTTTAAGAACTCGAGGCAAAACCTTGCCTTATCTATAGAAAGAACTTAGAATCATATTCAATGTCATAAATGCAAAGGATTTCGTTACATAGTTGTTATATGTTCGAACACATTAAAGAAGTCTTGGGGTAAGAAGACAATGAACATAACATGAAGCGAAAATAAGGACAAAGTGTCAAATTTAGACAAGGAGGACAGAACATACATAACCAGGTAACCTCATTCACTGTCAGTCTAGTGCTACTCGCTACAACTATTGCCTGTAGGTACAAAACTTATTGACCAGGGACACATCCAGATGAAGTCACATATGTTCAGAATGTATGATACTGAAAAGGAATCTAAAAATTTAATAAGAGAAAAATGTCGTACTTCTGGCAATGATGAAATATATTGAAGAAATGGGCATTGTTGCAACTGACAAAGAAGCTCAATCCAAAGTTCTAAAAGAAAATAAAATCAAATCTTGGAGTTCTTAGCTAAAATGGACCGCACCAAGAAGGAGTTAAACAGATGACCATTGGATCCACCTGCTTAGATGGAGTTCTTCATTATGGAAGAACCTTAAACATCAAAAAAGACCTAGGTTATAAAGGGAAATGAAAAGAAAAAGAATCTACCTAGATGAAGTTTGTTAAAGCAACTAGATATGATAAATCGCTAAGACGGACGCCTAAAAATGTATTCAAAGTACCTGATATAACCTCTGACAACGGGACAGTATCCATGGCTGACTCTCAACCGCAGGTTCTGACTACCTCTAAAAACTTGATTCCGATCATGCCATCGGGTAATTAGGTAAGGCTTCATTCTCATAATCAGATAAGCAAGTCACGACACATTGTCGATGTATTTTTTGTGGTCGGTATGGACATGTTTCACTTCACTATTTATCACACAAAAACCAACATCACACAAAAAGAATTGACTTGCTGCACTTTAAAAAAAAAAATCCCAATGCTAGAATAAGGCAAGATTAGGTAAGAAAAATTGATCTTAGTTGCTACATTTTTAATATGATTTATAAATCTATTGTGCCCAACTCTTGATATTTTAATAGTGGTTTTTTGAGACACATAACTAGTAACCGTTCTATGCTAACATTTGTTACTTTTAGGGATGGTGCCCAAAGTAAAATTGAGGGTGTTGGTATAATCATGATAGATGGATTACTTGTTTTAAATGATGTTTTGTTTGTTGCTGACTTGAAAGCTAACTTGATTAGTATTAGTCAACTTTGTGGTAATGAGCTCATGATAATATTCACTAAAAGTTCATGTAAAGTTCTAAAAAATGATGGTAGTTCTGTCCTACGCAGTGCTAGGTTTAGTGATAAATGTTATTTGCTTGAATTCGAAGTTTCATGTCATGTTTCTAAAGTTGTTATTACAGACTCTGGTTAAAAATGATTGGGACACTTGAACTATGGAAATCTTGTTAGACTTACAAAACTCAGCGTAGTAAGATGAGTTCCTAAACTCACAGAAAGGTAAACTAACTAGAACTGCTCATAAACAAGTCAATTTCTTGTTACCTCTCGCTATTTTGAATTGCTACATATAGACATGATGGGGCCTATTCAGACTGAAAGCCACAGTTGTAATAGGTATATTTATGTTGTTGATGATGATATCTCTAAATAAACTTGAGTAGACTTTTTAAGAGAGAAATCTGATTTTATTTTTAAAGAGTTGCATTCTTATATAAAAAATTGAACATTGAAAAACACATTGAGTTGACTAAAATTGTATGAATTAGGAGTGATAATGTTAAGGAATTTAAAATTGCTAGTTTTCTAGATTATGTGAAGAATATGGTAATTCTTAATGAGTTTTCCACTCATAAAACCCCTGAGAAGAATGGTATGGTGGAAATGAAGAATAGGTCTTTACAATAGATAGATAAGGTGATATTGAATAATAAGAAACTCCCTATTAAATTATGGGCTAAAGCTATAAACACTGTTTGCTATATTTTAAAGCGTATATCCTTGAGAATTGGTATCTCACGAACACCTTATGAAACTGGAAAGGTAAGAAACAGAATTTCAAGTACTTTATACTTTTAGTTGCAAGGGTTATGTGTTAAATGACAGGAAACATTTGAGAAAATTTGAGCATAAGAGTGATGAATAGTGTTCGTTGGGTATTCAGAAACATGTCGAGCTTATAGAGTTTATAACATGAGGACTCCAATTATTGTTGAATCCATAAATGTTAAAATTGACCATACCGATGGTTACTCTGCTTATTCTCAGGAACTTGAGATTCATATTTTGAAAGAACAGATTTAATATGATCAGAATATTCAGTAAAATTGTGTTGCAGATTCAGGGAGTAACAATCGGATAGAATATTCTTTTGAATGCTCATTGTGTTGACTCTTTTTATTTTCTTTTAAAATATAGTTCTTGAATTCATAGAGCTGACTTCTACAGAGCTATAGGGGTAGCCTTTCTCTCATAATTTATGTTTATTATCAAGGACGACTTCACACACCCATGGTGGTAGCCTTCTACTCCAATAAACTTGCATGTTAACACGATACCATATTATGGTATAGAGAGACATAGGTATTGATCATGAGTCTACAACTAAGTACATGTCACTTTTAAAGATGACACAAGTTCATATTCATTGGATGTTCTTTTTATTAGACACAAGTTTTTGATTTTATATATGTACGCTGCAACGCATTTGGTTTTTTGTAGAATAAAGTAGATGGCTTAAATTTTGTTTATTCTAGCTATATTCTTTTTGGCTTAAATATAAGGTTGGAAAGACCAATGATTGATCTCACTACGGAACAAAAAATGAATAGTTGGAAATATGCATGTTTGAGATCGCATTGCCTGTAATTTCTCGTTGTCTACTTGATCTACGTCATTGAACATATTTGGGAGGTGAGCATTGATGGATCTAATTACCAAACAAGTGTAGCAAAGGTCGCTTTGATCTCATGCTGGTGTAGGAGAGGGACCAAATTGTAGTTGAGAAGTTGTTTCAAGCAAGATAGCAAATTTATTATACACTTAAGGTTATGGATTATAATTGTCTTCAGAAAACATATGTAACCCCAGTCGGAAACTGTTGAGATAATATTTCCTTTTGACGCACTTATATGTTTAATTAATAATTGTTATATGGACTATCTAATTAAGTAGGGTCAATTTAAGTGATCTCATTATTGGGCTCTAGAAACATCAATTGAGTATGAGCTTTGCAATGTATAGTTATTCATTACTAGACTAATTAGGATTAAAGGGCTCGATTTAAAACCTAGTATGTAAGGAACCTTATGGGTTGCAGTCCCCAAGGTTAATCATTCATGATTGTACATCTTTTCATTCCTATTTGTCAGAGAGAATCCATTGATATATCGTGATTAGCCTGTATAAGACCTTAAACCCCCTACTGATTTATCACCTTGGATTTATGTATATTTTATCTTCTATTGAATTCTCGATAATTTGACATGAGACCCTTTGACATGTATGATAGATTAAATTTAGGGTTTTATCTATCTATTTATGAATTAAGATCCAATAGCTTTGGCAACATTTATGTTCTTTTTAAGAGGAGTATGTCCAAAAATATTCCATAAACACAAACTAAAATCAGCTTTACGTTGACGTGCAAATACTAGTATTTTCATTTCGTATAAATTTAAAAAATGATTCTTCATGAACTCTCGAAAATGTTTCTAAAACTCAAAAAATGTTTCGTAATTTTTTTATTTTTATAGTTATCCTAAAAATATTTGATGGAACTAACTCTACATTAACTTTTAATAACCTTCTGACCAAAATATTTGAAAACTGCAATTAAGAATTATAATATCGCCGGTTTCAGCTAAGAATTAATTTTTTTACACGATTGTAGGCTTTAACTCGATACTAAAAAATATTAACAAACATAGAGTTTAAACTAATGTTAAATATCCTTTCCAAAGTTAATAGTCAAAATTATAAAATTAAACTATTATTTTTTATCCTACATTTCCGAAACGTTTCCACATATTGCTCGTATTATTGCACTACGCTTTTCCATTTTTTGTTTCCATACAACTTGGGGCAATACTGTTGATGAATTTATGCATACTGTAACAAGTTGCTTTCACACAAGATAAGATGAAACCTACAGGTTAGATACAGCAACCCGATAGGCCGAATTCGTACCCTCCAGCCCAGCTCAGCCTTTACTATCCAACCATACTATAGGAGAGGACACAGAGAGAGAGCAGAAGAATAAATGAAGGCGTACTAACAAGGAAAACAGATGTTCACGTGAGAAGTGGGAAAGGAACACAAAATCCAAAACAAAATCTACGGAAAGATCGAACCTATAGCCCACACCTAAGTTGTATGGAAATTTTAAACATGCTCTTGTTTTCATTTTATTAGTAACTGAAATTGTACATCCGGCGCACATTAGAAATTGCTCTCCCATCCAAACAACTCCTAAACGAGAAATGAAATGTCACAAGCTAGGCCTAATTGTCTAGTCACAATCACCATGATTCTCTCTATATTTCTGAGAGTAGATAGATTGACTATAGTCCATTTCCTCAAATAGACTGAGAAGCTATGAAACATAAATAGATATACAACTACATTCTATGCACCAAAAGCAATTTATCTAAAATACAATTAAAGTCAAATCAAATATTAATTTTACAAGAAGAGCAACCTAGAATATTTGTGGACTTTACTGGATCGGATAATATTTGAAAATAAATTATTTTAAAAGCCATTTTAAGCGATTATAAATACAATTAAAGTCAAATCAAATATTAATTTTAATAACTCATACATAATTATTAATAATTTATTAACTATACATTTCGTATGATCTACTATCATTCTTCTCACTATGAGTGTGTTTGGTAGAGATTTTTGGGGGAAGAATTGATTTTTGAACAGTGATATGATGGGAAATGTATGGTTGAAAAAGAAGAAAAAAGTATTGATATGATGGAAAATATTATTTTATTGAAGAATGTGTGGTTGAAAATGAGAATTTATTTACTATAGAAAATGAGAATCTGTACCAAACATGCCCTGTATTTCTTGTTATAAACCATTTATAAATTTGTCAAAATGGAGGCTAATACATTGAAAGAAATTATTTATAACAAATTACAAAACACTAGCCAAAATTACTAATAACTACATAGATATTCAATCCGTTTTCAAGATTATAGAACTTGCGAAAACAAAATTTACCTTTTTACCTGGTATTAGATTTGGAAACATCTTTTTTTTTTCCTTGTATTTTTTAACTATTATTAATTTAAATAAGAAACTCGTATTTTGCTTAAAGTAAGTTTTTTCTTGCATTTTATCTTGCACGAATAATTGTACCTCAAGAATATTTTTAAATTAAAGTTCATATTTTTAATAAAAATATGACTTTTTATTGATTTTGACGAATGAATCTCTATGAATGGAGAAGAGGTTCTTTAGATCAATATTAACCACCGGTGACACTAATAGGGCAAAAATAGAGGAGAACGACAGAAAAAATAACCATGCCATTCCGGTATTAAATCAAGATTAATTGGTTATAACAATATCAATCTAAAAATTTTACTTGAAAGAAGAAAAGAAAGAGAAATCTAAACTTTTGACATTGTCCAGTGTCATTTTTTTGTCTGATAATAATATCTTGCCAGACTCAAAAAGATAGTTCCTCAGCTAGTTTGTATCTTCAAGACGGAGTAAAACTCTAGTCCAAAGCGTCCATGACATAAGGTAGGCAATCGATGAGTCACTGAAAAGTTACTTGACATGATTATTGTTAATTTGATCTACTCAGGAAACATCTTTCTCGTAGAGGCTCTCTCCATCCTCAAAGGAAGGCTCAACATGAACATCATATTCTAGAGGGATATTCATAAGAACCCAACCACCAGTCATCAGCTGGTGAAACTTATGAGATCGTCAATAAAGTGATGATCAACCATGATAACCGTGATGGTGGAATGCTTCAACTAGTATGCATAGAGCAGAGGCCCAATATCTAATCTAGTAAACCAACGATAAGTGTGATTTGTGCGCTTATTTGAGCCATATTATTAAGCTTTTATATTGACAAAGTATTATTTTATACTTAGAGTGTGTTTAGTAGGGATTTTTGGGGGAAGAATTGATTTTTGAATATTGATATGATGGGAAATGTGTGGTTGAAAAAGAATAAAAAAATATTGATGTGATGAAAAATATTATTTTATTGAAAAATATGTGGTTGAAAATGAGAATTGATTTACTGTAAAAAATAAAAATCTTTACCAAACATGCTCTTAATTTAGGTTAATTTCATTTTATTTCAGTGTTGGAACCGTTCCGAGAATTTGGAAAAGGAAGAAGGATAAATTGGTCATTGGATGAAAATTTGGGATCAAATCCCACACTTAGAAAATTGAAGGACTTGAATTAAATTAAGGAAGACATGGGTCACAAATAAAAGGGATTCAAGTATTGAATTTTATTATTCTCAAAGATAGAGGACTTGAAGAAAAATATAGAATTGATATAAGGGAATTTGGGACCCTAGTACACTTTTCATCATCATAGTTTTATAAAACTTGCATTTAATTATAACCTTGCATTGATTTTAATTAATTTAGGTCATGCATTCATACGTAATTTAAGTGTGTATAATTTAGTTATTGAAAAATCATAAATTTCTATTGTTTCAGTTGAGATTAAGTTAATTCGAACTTGAACATTACAATCTCTGTGGGTGTGATACTTGAACTCAAAATCTATTTTACTACTTATTAACGAATCGTGCACTTGTGGTATTTTTGGATGAATATATTTTTGCAACATGGTTTTGGCTCCATTGTTGAAAATTATTACATTAGTTTGGGTTCGATTTATTTTAACACTAATCAGATTTCTACCTATATTCTTGTATTTTATTTTCCATTTTAGTTTTTTTTTTCTCATTTTCAGGATATAAAAAGACTAAAAATAGTAGGATAACAGATGACTGGTTAATTTCAACAACATGCTTGTATGTGACTATTTTCAGGATATAAAACAATAACAATTTACAGCTCAAGAAATTGATAAAGGGGATATGTTTGGGGGGAGATTTTATTATATGACAGTGACTACGAGATATAAAAGTAAAATGTGAACTTGATAATACTGCTCTGGGTGACTTCTCTGTTGTATTTTTTCTCTTACCAAAATTTGACGTAGGTGATTTGCTTGTGAGATTATTTATTCTGCCTATTATTAATGGACATCAAGTAAGGGAATAACGTCCATTGGCTTCCAACAAATGCAACAAGATGAGAAGACTTTCCATGAAGAAGTCATTGTTTTTTCCAAAAAGTTTTGTATACAAATGTTCAATTCGAGAAACTTCAATTAAAGGAGAAGAGCATGAAAATATTGAGAAATTAATCAAAACGGACAAAAAATAATTAGTAGTGTTCAAAGAAGAGGAAATTAGCATGCAATCCCTCAATTTTATCATTGCTCAAAAATTCTTTTGTGATTAAATCCTATGAGGAGATTGAGATGTACATTATTGAGTTCGAAACGAGTGATGATGTGAAATCATACTACTTGAAGAAGAGCAATGTTAAAAGTTAAAAGAAAGTTGCAATATAGAACAAAGTCAAATTGAGCAAACTAAGCTTACATTATTGAGTTCGAAATGAGTGAAGATATGAAATCATACTACTTGAAGAAGGGCAATGTTAAAAGTTAAAAGAAAGTTGCAATATAGAACAAAGTCAAATTGAGCAAACTAAGCAGGACCTCCAAACCCATAATCAAAGTGCCATCAGTAAATCACTCAAAAGTCGAGCTCTAGACTATAAATCGAGCACTTGATAGGAGGCAACCAATTTTTCTATCACTCATTTTGATTTACTATTGCATTACATGTAATTTACGGATTGCATTAGTGTTTAAGGGTATATGTTGAATTTGTGCTTTTACATATTCTTTTTCATCAAAACTTCACCACATTTAGGTAGTTTTTCTCATATGCGCTAAATACCGGGCGGTCCTAAGGCAAAGCTATCGGGCTGTCCTAAGGCCAGCAGGCTTTATTTCAATTAACTAGGCGGTTTCCTAGTTTTACATTGGGTCCTATCACAAAAAAAAAAATGATAGGGGTAACACCCCAAAAATTTTATAATAGTTTTTTATTATTTATATACTATATTTTTAATATTTTGAAAAAACATGAGGACTAAAATGAAATATGTTTTAAATTCCTATCTTATTTGAGTCAAATAATTATGTATCAATAGAGTGATAAATGTTGATTTTGATAATGATAATCTTTTTGTGATTTGGATAGAGTTTGATTGCAATCTTAATTTGATAAAGTTTAAAAGTAATCATAATTTTATTATTTGAAATCAATTCTTATCAAATTCCTTATATACATCGTTTTAAATTCTAATTGCATACAAACTCAATTGAAAATTTCAACAATAAATAATGTAGGAATTATTATTATTTCATCACAGAAAATAAAGAGAGTCGCGGTAGAGAGAGAATGAGAGGAAAAAGTATAGAAAAATATAAGATCTTTTGCGTACAAAATTTTATTCTTTCCAACCATTTAAAAATCAAGGTAAGATAGTTTCGTGCAAGTTGTTTGTTTCCTTATATTTTTATATTCAATAATTTATACATGAATTGTCAGTGAACTTTCGGGTTATTTATTAAGAGATAAGAGATCCTACAAGAATTTAAGATGACTTAAGATGTTTATGTCGTTTGATCACTGATATACTCCATAAGAAAAGAGTGATATAAAGTGTCTATTTTATTGTTATATATTTATGTATGGAAACTGCACGTATCTTACTGGGTATTTTAATTACTCACTCTTACAAAATTTTACAGGTTAATTCGGGTCGATTGAGACTGTGGTGGGATGGTGATGTGGACTGCTACGATGAATTGAAGAAATAAAAACATTAAATTTTTTCCTTTAATTTATTAGTTAGTTTTAATTGTTCAAATGCACGTTATTTAATTAGTGATTATGTTATTTTCTTAACTATACAATTTCCATGTTTAGTTTAAATTTATGGATATTTCAGTTATATTTTTTATTAAAGAATATTATTTTATTGTTGCAAATTTGATACAAAGAAAATTGAATTATTATTTTTTAATACTTAAAGGTTTTTGAAATTTTGGGGTGTTTCAATAGGGCACCATTTTTTTTCCTTCTGTTTTTTTACACAAGCACCCGGTTCCACAAAATACAACCTACACTTGCACTTGAAAAAACGCACGGCTTTGACTTTGCAAATCAAAACGCACGACACATACAAAATTCTACTTCTCTTCAAATCTTCTCATGAAATTCGTCAAGAATCTGCAACAAGCCATTGACTTCCATAATTTAACGATCTAATTCTTCATCTTACATCACCTAAGCAAAGTTTAAATGTATTATTCTAATTCTCTTTGCTTTCTTTCTAAGTAAGGGATATTTTGTTGTTTTAAGGAAAAAACTGAGTTTGATTGAGGAGTATGGGATTAGGTAATTGTGGAGTATTGGATTATGTATGTGTGAATGTGAAAGTTGTTGCTTGATTAGAACCCTAGTCCTTGCAACAATTAGGAAAAAAACTCGATGCCTTCTCAATGTATTTGATAAAATGACTCAATGAAAATTCTTCTCTAATTAGGACTCATTTAGCAATTGGCAATATTGATGTACATTTAGTATTGCTCTTGGTGTTAAAATTCATTGAAATTATAGTAGAGAACACCTAAACCTAATTAGCACCAAAATAGCTTGACATGCCCAGGTTTCACGGGTTACCTTTCTTCTTAGCTCAGAAATGGAAACCGTGCGACAGTAATCTGCTTCGCTAGACTACTTTCTGCCTTCTCTCGGTCGTTTTCGGGACGAAATGAAATTTGATCACAATTTAAAGAAAGCTTACAACATGAAATTGAAATGCATTGAAATAAACTTGATCATTGATTCCTTGAAAACTGAACATTACAATAGACGAAAGCATAAAATTACAATGGCTAGTGCAGAGGGCGAACACTAGAAAACTTGAAAATGTTTGAAAGACTAATACCCCTTATAACAGACTCAACAACAAAAACCCATCTGACGGGAGCAGACGTTTAAAGTCTCTAGATTCATACTAAAATTTTCTAATTTCCAACTATTTTATAATTAAATAAAATATTTACAATGTGCGATCGAAGTTGGGCAAACTGCGGCTACGATAGGCTCACGGGGCCTAAGTAAAGCTACAGTCCGTGACATTCTCCCCCATTTATTTTAGCGACGTCCTCAGAGCTCTTAATGAATGATATGCTTGATGGTTTGAAGGATTCAAGGTCTTTTCCATTTGCTCAACTATTCTCATCGCTATTGCATCCGCTCCATTTGACCAAGTACTCTTGAAGGTAGTTCCTAGAAGCTCGAGTAGTTCAATGGTCAAGAATCTCTTTAGTATGAGGGAGTAATGATTGATGGCCAGTAGTAATCTCGAAGGAACTCTTATTGGGAGAAGATCTCTTTTTAGCATTGAAATACATCTGAGTAGCATCCAGGAGTTTTACCCAAATTTTCTGCGAAGCAGAGATAAGGTACCGAAAATAGTCTTCCAGCATAGCATTGAAACGTTCCATCTGTCCGTCAGATTGTGGATGAAAACTCAAACTCATGCTCAAAGTTGAACCAAGAAGTTTGAACAACTCGATCCAAAGTATGCCAGTAAACCGAGAATCCCGATCACTGACGATGTTCTTAGGCAGTCCCCAGTATTTAACAATATGTTTGAAGAAGAGTTGAGCTGTCTCTTCAGCTGATACATACTTGAGTGTTGTGGTGAAAGTTATCTCTTTATGTAAGTCGTTTATCACGATGATAATAGTGCCAAAGTCTCCAACTTTTAGCAATACACTAATGTAGTCCATCGACACACTCTCGAATGGTCTGTTTGGGAAGAAAATGGGCTCCCGTAAGCCTGCCTTTTTCTGATGATACGTTATATCTTGCGGACAACTAAGACAAGTTTTCACATAACTTGAATTGTCACCCCGCCTTTGAGGCCAGTAGTATGCACGTTGTAGTAGTGCGGAAGTGCGCTCCACAGTAGTCTCACTTCCCAACATTTCTCCCACATGTTTTCGAGGCTCTTCAAGCTCCGGCTGAGACATACGGTATGGTGCCCTGGTGGGAAGTTTGGCACCCGGATCAAGTTCAATCCCACGATCAATTGTCCTCCTTGGTGGCAATTTCTTTGGTAACTCGTTCGGCTTGATGTTCTCAAATTCCTTAACAATCCTTCTGACAGGTTTTGGAATCAGACCAGTTGCCTATTCGATCTCTTCTAATCGAAGAGTGCACAAAGACGAGGGTTTATTCCTCTTGAAACCCTTACTATATTGTATGGTCGAGATACCCTTCTCGCCTGTTTTCCAAACTTGTGTGGGGATAATGCATGGTTTACTACCCATTATTAATAACAAGTCGGAATGCGGCAACACTGTTGTTCTTGTATCTCGAAGAAATTTCAATCCCAGAATGAGCTTGAAATCATCCATCTGAACTGCCGACAAGTTCGTCATTCCTTCGAAGGGACCTATTTTGATCGACACCGATTTTGCTACTCCCGCCATTAGTTGAGCGGCGGAGTTAATTACTTTAACTTTCCCCTTACCTCTCTCTAGAGAAAGTTCGAGCCGCTCTACTTTCGCACTTGCGAAGTAGTGTGGGTAGCACCTGTATCTATCATAGCCCTAATTGGCTTCCTATTGATCTTCACATCAATGTACATTAAGCCTTTCGCCCTATAATTGTGAGCCTTCGATTCTTCTATCTTCAGCTCTTTTGAGGGACCATATTTCCTTTTAGTACCTCGGTGCGATAATGTAATGCACCAATGTGAGAATGCACCAACTATATCCTCATCTTCTTCAGAGACGGTCTCACCATGACAGCTAGCTTGTGGGGCAGTTTGCTTTGATTTGGTCCCGCCACTTGCTAGTTGGCAAGCACTTACCATCCATTTCTGAGGACACTCTGCCACCCGATGTGGTCCTTCACATAAAAAGCACTTCAATTTAGTATTGTCATCAGATCTGCCCTCATTTGCTTTTCCTTGGTTCCAATTGTTACTCTGACGGTTGGCTTAATAGGCTCCTCTCCTATTTTGAGAGTAACGCTCTCCCCCATTTGAGCTCGAGCTGGGTCTATGAGGTCTATTTCCACCTTTAATAGACTGACTATTTCTCAAAGGTCGATCCTCTCGATTCTGGTTGATAGTCACTCAAACATTCGGTAGCTCCCATAGCTGCGCTTAAATCAGTGACCTTCTATCTTTGAAATTTCATACGTGTCCACGGTTCCAACCCTTCCATAAAGGTGAACAACTTATCCTTTTTCGACATATCTCGAATATTCAACATATGTCCTCAAAAGGCTTTCACATACTCCTTGATGGAGTTTGTGTGTTTCAGTTCTTGTAAGGCTCGACGTGCTTCATATTCCACTTTCTCTCGGAAAAACTGAGATCTGATTACTTCTTTGAGAAGATCCCAAGAATCTATTCGAACCCTGTTGGCTTGAATATCAGCATACTTCGTTCGCCACCATAGTTTTGCATCTCCTATAGATATATGGTAGCTATTGTAACCTTTCTCGCTTTGTCTTGAATCGAAGCCGCAAGAAAGTATTGTTCCATATCGAACAAGAAGTTCTCAACTTCTTTAGCATCGCGTGCCCCTCTATAGGTACACGGTTCTGAAATTCTGAGCCTAGCACAGACTCTTGTGCGGTGGCTTGCCCATTGCCAACCGCGCGTTGAAGTACTAGTAACTGAGCTCTCAACGCTCCCATCTCATCCTACAGATCAGGTATGATATTTCAGTAATTGCTGTGCAAGCCATTCGGCTTTCAACCAGTTGGGTGTTTACTTCACGAATCTCCGCCTCTGTCGCCTCAACTCTTTTGTCAATATTCTCCATGGCATAGCACAGCCTAACAGTTGTCATCTCAAGCGCATCCACAAGCTGTTTCGTGTTCCTCTTTTGAGGATCTACCACCTCCGTGGTGTTCGATTACATTGGATCCATAGCTTTCTTATCGAGGGTCTTAAGCTGTAACTCTGATACCAACTTTCACGGGTTACCTTTCTTCTTAGCTCAAAAGGGACACCGTGCGGCAGTAGTCTGCTCTGCTAAACTACCTTCCGCCTTCTCTGGGTCGTTTCGGGAAGAAAGAAAACTTGATCACAATTTAAAGAAATATGAAATTGAAATGCATTGAAATAAATTTGATCATTGATTACTTGAAACTGAATATTACAATAGACAAAAGTAGAAAATTATAATTGCTAGTGCAGGGGGCGAACACTAGAAAGCTTGAAAATGTTTGAAAGATTAATACTCCTTTTAATAGACTTATCAATAAAAACCCATCTCACGGGAGTAGACATTTAAAGTCTCTAGAATCATACTAAAATTTTCTAATTTCCAACTATTTTACAATTAAATGAAATATTTACAATGTGCGGTCGAAGTTGGGCAAACTGGGACTGCGATAGGCTCATGGGGCTTAAATAAAACTGCAGTCTGTGACACTAGGCATCGTTCACATCACGTCACCAACTTCGTTCCCCCTCGTCTAACCCAAACAACCTCCGTTTGACTTAAAATTTGAACATGAGTAAGAACAACATATAGTCTTCTATATGTCTAGAGATCGTTTGGGAAAATTTCACTTTTTCTTCACGTTATCCGGTGATGAAATTTCTTTGTCGGCTTTGGGTTAAAACGTGAAAATTAAATCTTTTATGTTAGTTTAGGGAATGTGAGCTATATTCTCTTTATCTATTGAATTCAGACCCTATATCATGACAAATTTCTCGGGCATTTCATGAGTTTTTATACCTTGGTGTATAAAAAGTGACACATGGTAGTATAGTCTAGGGTCCCACTTTATCTTACTTTTATGTTTCTTACCCATTAAGCTAATTATTTTCACGTTATATATCTATATAGGTACAATGCCACCAAAGAGAAAAGCTATTGCTCAAGAGAAGGGAAAGTCCAAAGTGGACGAGACATCATCCCCATCTCAGAGGGCGAATGATAATCTCGTCGACGGAGGGAAGTCGATTGGAGATGATTGATAGAAACGTCACCCAAATGGCAGGTTGAGTCCTTGCGACCCAATACTTCTATTAGGTAGCCAGACTAGCGAGATCATTCGACTCATCCATATCTATCTCTGGGGAGTTTCTGATATTTACTCCTTTATTTTGCTTACTTTTGCTTTTACATTGGGAACAATGTAATATTTTTGTTTGGGGGTAGACTAAGTATTAGGATTTTTATTTCTTGCATTTCAACTACTTATTGGGTCTATATAACTATTTTAATTTTAAAAAAATATTTGAAAAAACCGAAAAATAGTGTCTAGTATAGTGCTGAACGGTTTGCCGCCTATGATGAAACTTATTTGTTTGAATTAAGTACAACTTTAGCTAGAATATGACAATATCATATATTATGCCTTTAATTGAGTACTTATCTATGTTACACTTGATTAATTGAGCACATAGCTGTATTGACTTATCACTTATGTTGGAACATGACTTGAATATGTGAATTTAACTGCTGATGTTATTGACCTAAGTTGGAGTTGAGTTCTGAGATCCTTAATGTAGCCTTTTGTGACTCGAGCGATTAAGTTTGTTAGTGATTAAGTTTGGAGTCATCGGTTTAAAGCTCGTTATATGAGTAATTTAGATAGTTTAATGGAGAGAAGTTCTGCACATAAGATATCAAAATAAGAATAAGAATAATATAAACACAATCAATGCATCTGATCATAGAGAAAGAAAGAAAAGAAAAAAGAAAGAAAAAGAAATTTAAATTATCAAAAGTGAGAGGTGCCCAATGAGAACTTTTAGACTTGAACTCTAGAGATTGTAGCGTGACTTTGAGAAAGACTTACAACATCCCTTCTAGGTTTACAAGTATTTAATTCCGATCACTTTATGTAGACAATGCATTATAATAATTTATAGGAATTCACATGTGCTAAAAATAACTCAAGCTTGGAGAAAAAATTATAAGTGATTTTGCAAAATTGGCCACAAGAGTATTGAAATTATGAAAAATCAACGACACTTGATTGGTTGTGTTCTGGTATGTATATGGGTTCAACGTTGGTTAATCACACACACACACACACACTAAGTCGAGAATCAGATAAGTAGAATTTTTCTTTTTTATGTTATTCAGATCTTTCTAAAATATTGCTTAAATTTGAATCTGAGGCATATGGTAAGCATTTCAATGTTTAGTTAGTTATTTGTGATTTGTTTTAGGTAGTAATATGATTTATGTCTAAATTTTGTTTTGTTTTGTTAGAGGGTGAATAAATGCTTTAGTTTGAGGGTATTTGATAAGTGCATTTTATGCACTTATTTTGATCTTATTACTAAGCTTTTATACTGTTAAAAGTATTGATTTCTACTCAATTTTGGTTAATTTCCTTTTGTTTCAGTGTTGACCCATTTCTGAGCCTTTGGAAAAGGAAGAAGGATATATTGGCCATTGGATGACAAATAGGGATCAGATCCAACACTTTGAAATTTGAAGGACTTGAATTAAATTAAAGAAGACATGGGTTGCACAAATAAAATGATTCAAGGACTGAATTTTATTACTTCGAAAGATTGAGGACTTGAAAAAAAATATAGCATTAATGAGCTTCAACTAGGAATTGCAATGGGAATCAAATTTAATTGGCATTGGACTTCTCTTTGATGATTAAAAATGACTGGCGGCCGAATGAGCTGAAAAGGGGTTGGATTTTTTGTAGTTTTTTATTATTTATATTTTTGTTCTCCTAAGGAAACAAAACAATTGGCAGATTACGTATACACACGGGGGATTAAAAAAAGGCAGACACAGAATTATAAATGTAGAATTACACCAAAAAAGGCTGCAGAAATTGGGACGGCGGAGAGGAAGACACGGCAGCACAATTGGAAAATGATTCTATTTTTTTGTGCAATAATTAATTAATAATTGTGCAAAGAATTTTAAAATTAAACATGTTTAGTTCAATTTATTGATGATGTGGTTCCACTTTTATTTGTTTAGTTTCAATATTATGAGTAGTTAAGTATTTTTAGTGCTAGGATTATAATAAATCTTATATAATGAATCTTTAACAACGGGATTTTACTTCTTTTTGACATTTAAATTACGTTTTCAATTCTAGAATGATTCATATGTGTTTAATTTTGTCTACCATTATATGCGCAATAATTGAATGATCATTGTTTTTTGTTTTACCTTCGAAAGATTGAAAATAAGTTAAACATAGTGTCAATTGTCATAGAGTCCGATAGAAGATAACAATATACAGCTATACTTTACGTGATCTTTAAACATTCATAAATTCTTAATTCATTCTTGTATGTTTACATCTGTCATAAAAATATAATTGTATCACATGTAAGAATATGTTTAATTCTATTCGAGTAAGATTGTTAAACAAATTAGGAATATTGATTTTCATAATTGAATCATGGTGTCAAATTCATAAGGTTTGGGGTTACAGGAGATTGATATAAGGGGGATTTGTGATCCTAGTACGCTTTTCATTATCATATATATTTTTTTAAAATTTGAATTTAATTATAACCTTACACCGATTTTAATTAATTTAGGTACTGCATTCATACTTAATTTAAGTGAATACAATTTGGTTATAGAAAAATTATAAATTTCTATTGTTTCGATTACAACTTAGTTAATTTGAACTTGAACTAATACAATCACTGTGAGTATGATACTTGAATTTAAAATCTATTTTACTACTTGTTAACGAACCATATACTTGTGATAATTTTAAATGAATATATTTTCGCAACGACCAACAATGACACTGGCAAGGGAAACATATCGCTCTCACCTCAAGTTAGGCCTATGCCCCTCCAGTTGAATGTTCTTACATCTCATGCTTATGACAAGGCAAGTCCTAGCAGCTACTAACACCAAGGGGTTAACCCCGACACCCAGCCTACTATGAGGCCAAGGGACAATAGGGCCCCACAGGTGTCGAAAGACCTAAGACCTTGCTACAGGTGCCATCGAGCCTACGACCATAGAACCAATGATTGCTGTTACATGGCAAACGCCAATAAAAAGAGCAAGCCTCGCGGACTTTGGAAAGGAGATTGCCCCCAACGAAGGAATGGGAATTTGTCCCCATCATGACAATATACGCAACGCTGATAGGAAGAAACGAGAAAATTCCAAAGAGATAACCTCCCTCGATAAAGATGAGAGGCAGAAAGAGATAATTGGCCTACAAATGCGCAAAAGCAAAGGAGAGAAGCCCCAAGGAGAGATGGACAGACGTACTTTTCGATGATTTGTTAGTCATTCATTTCGTTTACAATGTTCATCACAGTAGATGCTACAATATTATCTAATCTTGTAAAATAGAAATAACTTTTAAAACATGTATATAGTGTAAAGCTCATTTATAAAAGTTGTATGTCATTTAGATATTGTTCTTCAAGTGTTTTTTGGATAAAATTATAAGTTATTGAAATTATAATTTGATAGAAATAAGTAAATAGTAATGTGGGTCCCATAAAATTTATAGTTAAAATTAATGTTTGATTTTGTGATTAAATTATAAAGAATTATAATATTTCCCAAACATGCACTAATTTCATATAAGGTTGGAGATATAAAGATGACAGATAAATGTCACATGATTCACAATACATTTTGTCGAACAAATTATTATATGCCCACACTGTAACATCATTTGTCTATACTTTTCTGGACATTTTCCGCTGGATTTGCCACTTTTTTGTCAACCACAGTTAGTGGCGACATAAGCTATTGAATGTTCCGTTTATTTAAAATAAATACAATAATACAAAGGTATTACAAGATGGAGCTAATTACCATATCTTAAACATTCAAAGGTATTACATGAATATCTTTTTGTTATTGTGATTGGTCCAAACTTGTAAATCCAAAGGGCTGTAATTTTTACATTGTTTCATCAAAAATAAAATTTATTTTTTTTAAAAAAAATTGTATAAAATAAGAAAAATTACTAAAAAAAATATATAAAGTTGAATCTACTTAAAATTTCTCAAAGATTAAAGTGATATTCCAGTGTAGGAAAACCTTGTACACTTTCTATGAAGCATTTGAAAGTTGGGACTTTGTTTGGAAGAAGTATTGTTTGTAAAAAATTGATCAAATTTAATTTTTGATAACACATTTTATTCGATAGTCAAGTACATAACTATTGCAAAAGAAAGATATAAAATTTAACATCCATACCAACGAGTTACATAGCTAATTAATCCTACTCTTCATTTTCCGTGATGGCTTATTTTTCCTTAAAACAAGAAAAAAAGGTTCCAAATTGCAACAATTGTATATGTTTTATTTATGAGCAAATTATGCAAAATTTTCTTGAAATTTATGAAAATTACAGAGACAATCCCTTTAATTTCAAAAAAAATTCAAAAACCACCCATCTTAACATAAATTTTCCATTTTGCCCTTCTGTCTTATGCTAACTTAGATGTATATGACTATATTTGTTTTCTGATTCATTTTTTTTTCAATTTAAATTTAGACATAATAAATTGTTTTAGTCTTAATTTTTTTTTTTTTAATATATTTTGTACAAGTTATTTAATCCTAATCATATGTTTGTGAATATTGATTTCTAATTTAAAAATGAACGAATTATAATCGATCTAACATATTAACTAAAAGATGAGTTAAAAAGAATCTGAGCTTTAAACCTTTGATATCAACTTTTTTACATCTTTAATATTGTGATAATATTAATTTAATTTTCTAAACTTAGTATAGTATAAACGTAAATAGTATAAAAACAGGAGAAATGCTACTAAATCATGCAATATAAAATATTTAAAGAAAGAGTAAAACATTTAATAAATTTCATCTAGCTTTATTAAATTATTGTAAAAATATCTATTTACATTAATTTGTTAATTATTATTTGTAAATTGTATTTACTTAATTTCCTCTTTATTTATTCTTTAACTTGAAACAGAATAAGTACGTAACTTTTTCTTAATCGAAGGAGAGAGAGAAGAAGAAAAAAGTTCAATAATGTGGTGCACTATTTTTGTACTAGAGTTGTTGATCAATCACTAATAAATACTGGTATAGCGTTGAATGATCGTAAAACGTAACCCTTCTATATATCAGAGAACCCTTAAATGTTTGCTGTTGCAAGGACTGAAAATTTCATTTAAAGGTCTCCCTTTTTCTGATTCCTTTTGCTATCAACGGATAAAAAGGACACAGAGACTTATTTCCTGAAATGGTTTAGGGAGATTTTAAGAGCAAACGTGTCTCAGCTTGCCCAGAATGAGTTGATAATGACAACCCAATAAAGAAATCTTACCACTAACACCCTAATAAAAGCTTTTCCCATTTATTGTTGGCCACTTCTTTAATCGGAACTTAGACAGAGTTAATAATGGATGGAGCCTTATATGTTGCCCTTCAAATATTTGCTTGTTCGAGGTAGATCTGCATAAAAGCATGTTTGAGAAGTTTTTATAAATGTTTTCTATTATAAATATATAGAAATAAGCGTGGATAAATGAGCAATACTTATAGGTCTCTTAAACTTGGTTGATAAAATGTGACATGAATGATCAGTTTATGAACATGGGCCAAACATAGGCTAAATATCAAAACTACAATCAATTTGTAAGAACTTACAAGTTCATGTAAAACTTGTACAGCCCTGTTTGGTTTAGGTAAAAATATGATTTTTTGTAGATTTTTTATAAAAGTTGACTGAATGTTTAATTGAAAAGCTATTAGTTAAAATAAACGTTTAGTTAAAATTATTTATTGACTTTAATTTGAATTTTAATAGGCTTTTTTAGTGGTACCGAACATGGACATATCTATCAAAAATGATTTCCCGAGCTTGTCGCTGCCAGAGGTGTAAAAAAATAGATTTGGGTGGCCAAGCCTACTATGCACAAAGTCCAAGTCTAGCATACAAAACGAGCAGAGCTACATCTATGCTAGGGTCAGCCCGCCAAAATAGGCCCATTATTGAATAATAAAAAATGTGAAAATTACGCCACACAACTATTTAAAATAAAATTTTCATGTTTTACAATCCATAATTTTTATTTAGGCAACGACAACAAAATCTTGGTATAAATGATATTATAAAAACCACTTAACTCTTTATCTCATTTAATCCAACCCCATAGATCACTCCACTTCAATCAGACCAACTATATGATCGCATATATTCCCAACTATGCACAAGTATCTCGCTCCATTTTAATTCGTCTTTTTAAGTCCTAAAATTTGTTCTTCGATTCCTTCTCCAAAATCCATCAATCTTTTTTGTCCTCGTAGTGGAGCACCATATTGGAGGTTTGGATACCATACGTTTCCTTTTGCATCAGATCTCTTATCAATCAATTTAAAATATTTTTTTCACACACAAGAGACAACGCAACAAATCCCTATAAAACTTCATTCTGAGCAATTACTATCATATATCATCATACTAAAGTGTTAAAACAGAGAAAATTAGCATACTTATCTGCAGTACACCTATCAGCTTAGCTCTGCCGTGAGCAATGTATTATCAGCTAGATATGAACATACATCATAAGACAACATGCTTATCAATCCAGGTATCATGCCAGCTATATAGATTGCACATGATTAGGTAGAATAAATATTCCTTTTGTTATGTAGTTTGTTAGAATGATTCTTTACATCTGTACCCTCTTGTACATTTTATATATTGGCCCTTGTATTCACGATTCAGCATGAAGTAAATTACTGATTAAATTTAATCATCAGTCTCCTTCATCATCTTCATTTCCATTTGATTTCTTACATAAAGCATCCTATATTGAATTTGGAACCCTTTGGGATGCAAACCCCAAATCTCATTATAAAAAGGGCTCAGACAAGAATAAGCTGTCTTGTCATGCCTCTCCATCATTGAAGGTAGTCGTCCAGCATATCAAGTCATAGCTAAATGAGTTTCCAGTTTTTTAATTAAATTATCTCCATAAAAAAAGTATTCATATTGTTGTTTTTGCGTTGCCAAGAAATTTTTCAAAATCAAATTATGCAGCTACTTTGTAAAAATTGTACTGCACTTACTTTATTCTTCACAATTCCAGCCACAAACGAATAAATGCACGTGTTACACAGTACATAATAGTAACTAACTCATACAAACTAGTTGATGTTGTTGGATATTTAATATTTTCCATATACAACATGTATAAGTCCATGTAACCTTCGATCCCATACTATCCTAGAGGTCATCATGTGTTGACCTAAGTTGGAGCCCAATCTACAATGGATATTCGGTCAACACATCTATTTGTTGTTTGCTTCACTATATTGAAATATATCTCATACTAGTTGTTAGGTTTTCAATTTTTTGTAATTGACGATTCTGTAAACAAAAGGGTTGAATTGTACTATATTTAAACAGTCAAGGAGTAATGTGCAAATAGTTGAAAATAGGGTTATAAGATCTAGGGTTCGAGAATGACAAAAAGAGGAAACGGCGAAGATTTTCGTTAGACTGTTGCCAATGTTTGGTTCGAGCTAAAAAAGCAGAAACATTGTTGCTAGACTGTCACCCCCACTTCGCTCGAGCGACGGTCTGTCGCTCGACTGTCGCTGAGCCCTCGCTCGAGCGACACGTTTATTCGAGAAATTTATATTTCGCATTTTAAATGCTTTTTCCCTGACCCATTCATTTTTCTAACCTACCTATATATACAAAACACTTTTGTACGAAATTAGTGAGGTTTAATATTGAGAGAGCTTTATCTGTGAAAGAATCATTGAATTCCTTCTTTCAACCTTCATCTGCTTTGATTGTTTCAGTGAAAAAAACATCGTTTCTATAATACAAATACCAACTGCCTTTCCTCTACATTTCATCAGAGTTCTAAAGATCGAGCAAGTTCGATTAGAGTTCTAGTGTGTGAGGGACGCGATGTTCTCCATTGATCCACGGGAAATAGACGATTCCACAAGATTAGGAGTGCTACAGGATAGCAGATTCCATGGAGTGATTTGGCAACAGTAGTTAAGGATTGGTGTAGGGGAGCACGGGATCCAGGAAGAGCTGTAGGGAGTGCAGTCGAGTGATCAGATAGTATGTGTCGTCTAATCTGATAGACTATAAGTTGTTCAAATCGTTTATAGTGGATTGTTGACTGGCAAAGTGCTCAAAGTTTTTCTCAGTTGGCTTTTTTCGTTATCATTCTGGTTTTAATTTACTACTTTCGTTATTGTTTATTGATTAATCATATAAACTGCAGTATTAATTAGGACTAAAATGACTTGTATGTTTAATCATCTATAGAAGAATTAAAAAGTGATTTGTTGCCGTTTAATTAAAATATTTTTAATTCCGCATAATATACATATTCATCCCCTCTAGGTATTGTTAGGGTCGAACTGCGTAATTCTCAATTGGTATCAGAGCCTTAATTCGATTCCTGACCTTTTATAACATCTAGATGAGTCAATTATTGTCTGTTCCTTCGTTTTTCGACGAAAGCAACTATGTCAACTGGAAAGTTCGAATGAGAACCTTCCTTAAATTTTTGGATGAACGTCTTTGGATTAACGTTCAAAATGGGTGGGCTCCACCTTCAACAACTGTTGCTGGCGTAGCCACTCCCACACACATATTTCTGTGGACTAAAACGAACCTAGATGAATACAACTGGAATAGCAAAGCATTACATGCCCTGTTCATGGCTATATCTGCTGAAGAGTTTAGACGGGTGTCACTGTGTAAAACTACTAGAGAAGTTTGAGATATTCTAGAAACCACACACGAGGGAACTAAAATGGTTAAGAACTCTAAACTGCATATGTTAACCACTAGGTTTGAAGAAATTAGGATAAAGGACGATGAATCATTCGATAAATTCTATGCGAAGCTGAATGCTATAGTTAACTCTAGTCTTAACTTAGGTGAAAGGATCCCCGAGACCAAAATCATTAGAAAAGTTCTTAGATCCTTGCTCCGAGGTTTAGACCTAAGGTTACTGCGATAGAAGAGAGCAAGGACTTAGATGTCGTTAAGATTGAAGAACTCGTAGGATCACTTCAAACTTATGAACTCACTAATTCTCAAACTCAAAATGTTAAATCCATTGCCATGAACACCATTAGACAAAAGGATAGCGAGCCACAAAAGGACGATGAAATTGCTTATTTCGTCAAAAAATTTCAGAAGGTGATGAGGAATAGGAGAAAACATCAAGAACGAAGAAATGGACTTCCTAGTAAATTCATGAAAGATAATCGTGAATAGGGTGACTCTAGAACTGCTAATAAGAAAACTCAATCTGTTAGATGCCATGAGTTTCAAGGTTACAGTCACTACATGAATGAATGTCCCAACTTGAAAAGGAGTTCTAATAATGCCAGACGTAAGGCTTGAGCTGTGACCTTAAGTGATGACGAATCAGATTCTAGTGCTCATAGTGATACGTTTGGTGAAGAAGATAATCAAAGGCTCATGGCCTTCGCATCTATGGCCACCATAGATTCTGATGAAGAAATTGAGATGGTTTGGGTTAAGAAGATTGATGTATCTAGGTCAAATGATCAGGTGAACTGTTATGTTGCCCACGTCGCACTTAAGGCACAAAATGCCTCTGTGTGGTACCTTGATAGTGCTCTAGACGTATGCGTGGAGACAAGGCCTTATTATCTTCTCTAGATGAGTGGAATGGCGATATAGTTACTTTTGGAGATGGGGCTACTGCACCGATCCAGGAAAAGGTATTGTTAAAATTGCTGGACTACCTACCATATCTGATGTACTTTATGTGAAAGGGTTAAAGTCAAATTTGTCGAGCATGAGTCAAATTTGTGATGCTGATTTTGAGGTTAGCTTTGTTCAGAAAATGTGCACTGTGTATGACTGACCTAACTGGTAACGTTGTCTTCAAAGGTGTAAGAACCTCTGATAATTGTTACGGAGTTTTACCAAATCCTCGCTATGTTTGTAGTAGTGCCAGATCAACATTACTGAGTTGCGACATCAACGGCTAGGTCATATGAACCATAACAGTTTGTCTAAACTTCCCAAGAAGAAAATGGTCAATGGCCTACCTAAGCTAGAAAATACTGATACCACTGGTTGTGGTCCGTGTTAACAAGGTAGACAGATTAGAGTACCTCACAAACAAACTTCTAAGATCTTGACAAGTAAGCTACCTGAACTACTCCATATGGATTTAATGGGACCATCTAGGACTGAAAGTCTCGATGGTAAAAGATATATTCTGGTTGTGGTTGACGACTTTTCTCGATATACGTGGATTGAACTGCTGAGGGATAAAACTGAAATGTTCTGTCTTATCATTTCATTGTACTAGAGACTTAAAAATGAGAAAGAATATTTTGTTTCCAGAATTCGTAGTGATCATGGAAAAGAGTTTGAAAACTCGAATATTGAGAACTTCTATTTGGAAGAAGGAATCCAGTGTGAGTTCTTAGCACCGATCACTTCACAACAGAATGGGGTAGTTGAAAGGAAACATCATGTGCTTTAATAAATGGCAAGAGCCATTTTTCATGGTAAGGATCTTGCCATGCATTTCTGGGGGAAACCATCAACACAGCTTATCACATTGTTAACAGGGTTTATCTGAGACCTAAAACTGATATCACCCCATATGAGATCTGAAAAGGTAATTGGCCAACTATCAAGTACTTTGTGTGTTTGTGAGTGAGTGCTACATACTAAGAGATAGAGAAAATTTGGGGAAGTTTGATTCTAAAAGTGATCAGGGAATTTTTCTAGGTTATTCCAGAAATAGTCGTGCCCATCGTGTATACAACTCTCGTACATGGGTTGTAATGGAGTCCATCAATGTAGTGGTTTATGATGTCAGTAGTGAGGGGGAGATTGAAACCAATGAGGTAAAGATGGACCACCTAAGCGTTGATCCTGTCATGGTAGTTGAACCTAAAGAGACCCCGTTCATGATTCCCCAATGCTTCTAATGGTTTTGATAGTCCTACTAAGGAATCCACATCTATTGATAAACCTGAACCTCCAAAAGAACCCTCGTCTCGCGTTAAAACGAATCATCCTATGGGTAAAAATCTTTATCACACTCTTTACAGAAGTATGATAGGTAGTCTACTTTATCTCACTGCTAGTAGACCTGACATAACTTTTAGTGTAGGTTTGTGCACGCTTTCAGGCAGATCCCAAGGAATCTCTTCGGAGTGCCGTTTGATGTATCATCAAATATGTCAATGAGGCTGTAGATTATGGGATCTTGTACTCTCAGGACTCTAAGCTTGATCTTGCTAGTTATTCTGATGCCGATTGAGCTTGCAATGTGGATGATAGAAAAATCACGTCTGGAGGTTACTTTTACATTGGAGCCAATCTTGTTGATTGGATGAGTAAGAAACAAAATTCTATCTCATTGTCCACGACAGAGGCAGAATATATTGTAGTAGGAAGCTGCTGCAGTCAACTGTTTTGAATGAAGCAGATGTTGAGTGACTATGAGATTGAATAGAGAACTATGACTGTATTTTGTGATAATACCAGTGCTATTAATATATCGAAAAATCTTGTTCAACACTCTCAAACTAAACATATTGACATTAGTCATCATTTCATTCAAGAGCTTGTGGAAACCAACATTGTTAATCTTGAACATATTTCTACTGAGAACCAATTAGCTGACTTGTTTACTAAATAGCTGGATGGGCTTGGGTTCGAATATCTTAGAACAGCTATTTGTATTTGTGTGCCTTATTGAATGAGTATATTTGATGCATGTTAGTATTCTACAATTGTGAGATTTTGAGTTATGCATGCATCATGTATATATTTCTTTATTCTCATGCATGTCTAATTTCTTTTTTTGTATTTTGTTTGTGTAAATTTTCTTGTGTTTTGTGTGCTTGGTGCATTCATGTTGTTAATTTTTAAAAAAAAACTTTTCATTGTTATAATTAAAATTTTTTTTTAAAAAGAAGGAAAAGAATTTTTTTATGTAAATCATTGTTTTACAGCATGATATACAATACACTTGATTTTTTTTTTGTCGTAATCAAGCATGAGTTTATTTAGTGAGCTAGAATATAATTCTCATTACTGGCTTAGGATATTTTTGGAGTATTTGATATAGGTCTCTTCAGATACTATCTGCACTGTACACACACTATGAACCTGATAGTGAGATTTTACCGTGTGTGTGAGATTTGGGATGGATGTCACATGTTAGTAGGGTGACTTTGAACATGAATTGACCAACTTCTTTAGACCTAATCTCGAATTTATCCCTGGAATAATACATAGACACATAATGAAAAATTTAAATTAAAGGAGCTCAATCTCTTCTGGTACTTTTCAAAGCCTATTTGACTTGAGTAATTAAACCAGTGAGGTTTCTCATAACCTGGTGCCTATGGTCATCTGACTTGGGTTAACCGATCTAAAACTCGTTACAATGGTCATGTTTGTCGCTCAATGAAAAGAAGCCTGCATTTAAGATGAATACAATATATATGAGCATTCCTGTTTACTACTGTGATATAAGATAACCGTTTTATGCTATAATATAAGTCAGGGGGAGAAAAGACATTCTCCATAAAAATGAGCTTTCATATGTAGGTTCTAATGTGCTTCACTGGTTTGACTTTCATAAGTAGAGGAATACACTTATTAGCAGTGATGTTTTGCAACTCTTTTTTCACAAAATTAAGGTTTGGAGTCCTACTATAAGAAGATTAGTGACACTTAAATACATATGAGTCACTTCTATCATTTACTCATTGTGTACTTTGAGTTAGTTTGTGGGAAATTTTATAGTTCATTGAGTATACTTTTGACTGCTTGCACCTATATTCTTAAGATGTTGTATGTTTTTTTATCCATTGTCATTTTGTGACAAAAAGGGGGAGTAGAAATTCAGCTTTGTTTGATTTATGACTTAAAGGCAAATTATTTAATTTAAGTTATGCTAAATTAAGTTTGATATTTTAGTAGCATCAATGTGTTTTCTTGGTATGTTGGGCTGCATTGATATTATATCTTGTTTTAGCATACATGATTGAAACTGAATAGCATCATATGTTTGTAGATTGCCTAAATTATTTAAACCGCTTGAACTGTTTTTTACACTATTTTCACACATCTTACACTGAGTGTTGAGTTGTTTGTTTCAGGAAACAGGTGCTGATTAAACTGTAGAATTGTTCAAGTCAATTAGTTTGTCATAGGTTATGAGTCTGTAATTTATTTTTGATTACTGCATTGACTTAGTTTGTAGTTTTGTCATATAATGCCAAAGGGGAAGTTTGTTAGGTTTTCAATGTTTCGTAATTGGCGATTCTGTAAACAAAATGACTGAATTGTACTATATTTAAAAAGTCAAGAAGTAATGTGTAAATAGTTGAAAATAAGGTTATTAGGTCTAAAGTTCAAGAATGGCAAAAAAAGGAAAATGAAGTGGATTTTCGCTAGATTGTAGTCAAGGTTTGGCTCGAGCTGAAAAAGCAGAAACATTATTGTTAGACTGTCGCCCCCATTTCACTTCGAGCAATAGTCTGTCGCTCGATTGTTGCTGAGCCCTCGCTCAAGCGACAAGTTTATTCGAGAAATTTATATTTCGCGGTTTAAAGGCTTTTTCCCTGTCCCATTCATTTTTCTAAGCTACCTATATATATATATATACCAAAACACTTTTGTACGAAATTGGTGAGGTTTAACATTGAGAGATCTTTATCTGTGAGAGAATCATTCATTTCCTTCTTTCAACCTTCATCTGCTTCGATTGTTTTTGTGAAAAAAATATCGTTTCTATAATCCAAATACCAACTGCCTTTCCTCTACATTTGATCAGATTTCTAAAGATCGAGGAAGTTCGACTGGAGTTCCGGTCTGTGAAGAACGCTATGTTCTTCATTGATCCACTGGAAATAGATGATTCCACAAGGTTAGGAGTGCTGCAAGATAGCATATTCCACGGAGTGCTTTGGCAACAGTAGCTAAGAATTGGAGTAGGGGAGCACGGGATCCAGGAAGAGTTGTAGGGAGTGCAGACGAGTGATCAGATAGTACGAGTCGTCTAATATGATAGCTTGTAAGTTGTTCAAATCGTTTATAGTGGATTGTTGATTGGCAAAGTGCTCGGTGTTGGGTTTCTCCGTGATCATTCTGGTTTTGATTTACTGGTTTCGTTATTGTTTAATGATTGATCATGTAAACCGCGGTATTCAAAGTTAGGACTAAAATGACTTTTATGCTTAATCATCTAGAGAAGAATTAAAAAGTGACTTGTTGCTGTTTAATTCGTAAAATATTTTTAATTCCGCATAATATACCTATTCACTCTAGGTATTGTTAGGATCGAACTGCGTAATTCTCAATTGATATCAGAGCCTTAATTCGATTCTTGACCCTTTATAACATCTAGATGAATCAGTTATTGTCTGTTCCTTCGATTTTCGAATAAAGCAACTATGCCTACTGGAAAGTTCGAATGAGAGCCTTCTTTAAATTTTTGGATGAACGTATTTGGATTAGGGTTCAAAATGGATGGGCTCCACCATCAACAATTGTTGCTGGTGTGGCTACTCCCACAGACATATTTCTGAGGACTAAAACGAACCTAGATGAATGCAACTGGAATAACAAAGTATTACATGCCCTGTTCATGGATGTATCTGCTGAAGAGTTTAGGTGAGTGTCGATGTATGAAACTGTTAAAGAAGTTTGGGATATTCTAGAAACCACACACGAGGGAACTAAAATGGTTAAGAACTCTAAACTGCGGATGTCAACCATGAGGTTTGAAGAGATTAGGATAAAGGACGATGAATCGTTCGTTGAATTCTATGCGAAACTGAATGATATAGTTAACTCTAACTTTAACTTAGGTGAAAGGATCCCCAAGACCAAAATCTTTAGAAAAGTTCTTAGATCCTTGCTTGAGAGGTTTAGACCTAAGGTTACTTCGATAAAAGATAGTAAGGACTTAGATGCCGTTAATGTTGAAGAACTCGTAGGATCACTTCAAACTTATGAACTCACTGTTTCTCAAACTAAAAATGTTAAATCCATTGCCACGAACATCATTAGAAAAGAGGAGAGCGAGCCCACTGATACTCAGACCCTTAGGGACACGAAATTGCATATTTCGTCAAAAAATTTCAGAAGGTGATGAGGAATAGGAGAAAACCTCAAGAACGAAAAAATGGATTTCCTAGTAAATTCATGAAAGATAATCGTGAAGGGAGTGACTTTAGAACTGCTAATAAGAAAACTCAATCTGTTAGATACCATGAGTGTCAGGGTTACGGTCACTATAGGAATGAATATCCCAACTTGAAAAGGAGTTCTAATAATGGCAGACGTAAGGTTTTAGCTGTGACCTTAAGTGATGACGAATCAGATTCTAGTGCTCAGAGTGATACGTTTGGTGATGAAGATAATCAAAGGCTCATGGCCTTTGCATCTATACTTACCATAGATTCTGATGAAGAAATTGAGATGGTTTGGGTTAAGAAGATTGATGTATCTAGGTCAAATGATCAGGTGAACTGTTATGTTGCCCACGTCGCACTTAAGGCCCAAAATGTCTCTGTGTGGTACCTTGATAGTGCCTGTTCTAGACGTATGCATGGAGAGAAGGCCTTGTTATCTTCTCTAGATGAGTGGAATGGCGATGTAGTTACTTTTGGAGATGGAGCTACTGCACCGATCTAAGGAAAATGTATTGTTAAAATTGCTGGACTACCTATCATATTTGATGTACTTTATGTGAAAGGGTTAAAGTCAAATCTGTTGAGCATCAGTCAAATTTGTGATGCTGATTTTGTGGTTAGCTTTGTCCAGAAAAGGTGCACTGTGTACAACTCAACTGGTAACATTGTTCTCGAAGGTGTAAGAACCTGTGATAATTGTTACAGAGTTTTACCAAATCCCAGCTACGTTTGTAATAGTGCCAAGATAAACATTACTGAGTTGTGGTATCAATGACTAGGTCATATGAACCATAATAGTTTGTCTAAGCTTGCCAAGAAGGAAATGGTCAATGGCCTACCTAAGCTAGGAAAAACAGATTAGAGTGCCTAAAAAATAAACTTCTAAGATCTTGACAATCAAGCCACTTGAACTACTCCATATGGATTGAATGGGACCATTTAAGACTGAAAGTCTTAGTGGTGAAAGATATATTTTGGTTGTGGTTGACGACTTTTCTCGATATACGAGGATTGAACTGTTGAGGGATAAAATTGAAATGTTTGGTCTTATCATCTCATTGTACAAGAGACTTAAAAATGAGAAAGGATATTCGATTTCCAGAATTCGTAATGATTATGGAAAAGAGTTCGAAAACTCGATTCTTGTGAACTTTTGTTTGGAGGAAGGAATTCAGCATGAGTTCTCATCACTGATCACTCCACAAAAGAATGGGGTAATTGAAAGGAAAAATTTTGTGATTCAATAAATGGCAACATGCTTCATTGTAAGGATCTTGCCATGCATTTCTAGGGAAAGCCATCAACACAGCTTATCACGTTGTTAACAGGGTTTATCTGAGACCTAAAACTGATATGACACCATATGAGATCTGGAAAGTTAAACGGCCAACTGTCAAGTACTTTGTGTGTTTGGGAACAAGTACTACATACTAAGAGATAGAAAAATTTTGGGGAAGTTTGATTCTAAAAGTGATCAGGGAATTTTTCCAGGTTATTCCAGATGGACCACCTAAGCGTTGATCCTGTCATGGTAGTTGAACCTAAAGAGACCCTGTTCACAATTCCCCACATGCTTCTAATGGTTTCGATAGTCCTAGTAAAGAATCCACATCTGATGATAAACCTAAACCTCCAAAAGAAACCTCATCTCGCGTTAAAACGAATCATCCTAAAGTGAATACTATAGGGGATTTGGATGAAGGAATGAGACTCCGTAAGAGGGTTTTGAACAATCTGACGTATGCTAGTTATGTATCTCAGATTGAGCCTAAGAAAATGAAAGAAGCTCTTAGCGATGAATGTTGGGTCAATGCGATGCATTAAGAGCTAAATCAGTTTGTGAGACACAAAGTTTGAGATCTATTTCCTAGGCCTGATGATTGTAATGTTATAGGTACTAAGTGGTTATTTAAGAATAAAATCGATGATCAAGATACTATAACGAGAAACAAGGCGAGGTTAGTAGCCCAAGGATATACTCAGGTCGAAGGAGTTGATTTCGATAAAACTTTTGCCCCTGTTGCTAGGCTTGAATCCGTTTGAATTCTTTTGGCTGTTGTCTGCACTTTATGTTTTAAATTATATCAAATGGATGTCAAGAGTGTCTTCTTAAATGAAATACTTCAGGAAGAAGCCTATGTTGAACAACTTAAAGGATTTATTGATCCTAAATATCTGCATTATGTTTATAGGTTGAATAAAGTCTTATATAGTTTGAAACAAACTCCCAGAGCTTGGTATGAAGGCTTACTGCATATTTTATAGAACATGGGTTCTCGAGATGTAGTGCGATAGAACCTTATTTATAAGACATATTGAAGATACCATCACGATAGCTTAGATCTACGTCGATGACATTGTTTTTGGTTCTCCTGTTGATTTTCTTGCTCATGATTTTGCTGAATGTATGAAGCAAGAATTTGAGATGAGTATGATTGGAGAATTGAATTAGTTTTTAGGGCTTCAAGTCAAACAAACTGATGGTGGCTTGTATGATAGGTAGTCTACTTTATCTCACTGTTAGTAGACATGACATAGCTTTTAGTATAGGGGTTTGTGCACGCTTTCTGGCTGATCCCAAGGAATCTCTCCTGAGTGCCGTTCAATGTATCATCAAATATGTCAATGGGACTGTAGATTATGGGATCTTGTACTCTCAGGACTCTAAACTTGATCTTACTGGTTATTCTGATGCCGATTGGGCTGGCAATGCAGATGATACAAAAATCACGCCTGGAGGTTGTTTTTACATTGGAGCCAATCTTGTTGCTTGGATGAGTAAGAAACGAAATTCTATCACATTGTCCACAGCAGATGTTGAATATATTGCAGCAGGAAGCTGCTGCTGTCAACTGCTTTGGATGAAGCAGATGTTGAGCGACTATGGGATTGAACAGGGAACTATGACTAAGTTTTGTAACAATACGGGTGCTATTAATATATCGAAAAATCATGTTCAACACTCTCGAACTAAACATATTGACATTAGACATCATTTTATTCGAGAGCTTGTGGAAACCCAAATTGTTAATCTTGAACACAATTCTACTGAGAATCAATTAGGTGACTTGTTTACTAAACCGTTGGATGGGTTTCGGTTCGAATATCTTAGAACAACTGTTGGTATTTATATACCTTATTGAATGAGTATATTTGATGCATGCTCGTATTCTACTATTGTGAGATTTTGAGTTATGCATGCATCATGTTTATTTCTTTATTCTCATGCATGTCTACTTTCTGTGTTTGTGTTTTGTTTGTGTGAATTTTCTTGTGTTTTGTGTGATTGGTGCATTCATGTTGTTAATTTAAAAAAAAAACAACTTTTCATTATTATGATTTAAATTTTTTTAAAAAAAAAGGAAAAAGAATTTTTTTTATACAGGTCATTGTTTTACAGCATGATATACAATACACTTGATTTTTTTGGTCGTAATCAAGTATGAGTTTATTTAGTGAGCTAGAATATAATTCACATTGTTGGCTTAAGATAATTTTTGGAGTATTTGATATAGGTATTTTCATATACCATCTGCACTGCACACACTATGAACCTGATAGTGATACTCTACCACATGTGTGAGATTTGGGATGGGTGTCACATGTTAGTAAGGTGACTTTGAACATGAACTGACCAACTTCTTTAGACCTAACATCAAATTTGTCCCTGGAATAATACATAGACACATAATGAAAAAATTAAATTAAAGAAGCTCAATCTCTTCTGGTACTTTTCGAAGCCTACTTGACTTGAGTAATTAAGCTTGTGGGGTTTCTCATAAACTGATACCTATGGTCATGTGACTTGGGTTAACCGGTCTAAAGCTCGTTACAAGGGTCATGTTCGTCGCTTAATGAAAAGAAGTCTGTACTTAAGATTAATACAATATATATGAGCATTCATGTTTACTGCTGTGATATAAGATAACTGTTTTGTGCTACAAGTCAGGGGGAGAAAAGACATTCTCCATAAAAATGAGCTTTCATATGTAGGTTCTAATGTGCTTTACTGGTTTGAATTTCATAAATAGGGGAATACACTTATTAGCAGTGATGTTTTGCAAGTCATTTCTCACAAAATTAAGGTTTGAAGTCCTATTATAAGAGGATTAGTGGCACTTAACACATATATGTCACTTTTATCATTTACTCCTTGGGTCCTTTGAGTTAGTTTGTGGGAAAGTTTATAGTGCATTGTATATACTTATGACTACTTATACCTACGTTCTTAAGTTCTGCTATATTAAGTTTGATGTTTTAGTAGTATCAATGTGTCTTCTTGGTATGTTAGGTTGCATTGATATTATATCTTGGTTTAGCATACATGATTGAAATTGAATAATATCATATGTTTCTAGATTGGCTAAATTATTTAAACTGCTTGAACTGTTTATTACGCTGTTTTCCACACATTTTACACTGGGTGTTGAGTTATTTGTTTCAAGAAACTGGTGCTGATTAAACTACAAAATTGTTCAAGTCAATTAGTTTGTCATAGGTTATGAGTCTGTGATTTATTTTTGATTACTGCCTTGACTTAGTTTGTAATTTTGTCACATAATGCCAAAGGGGGAGTTTGTTAGGTTTTCAATGTTTCGTAATTGGCTATTTTGTAAACAAAAGGACTGAATTGTACTTTATTTAAAAAGTCAAGGAGTAATGTGCAAATAGTTGAAAATATGGTTATTAGGTCTACGATTCAAGAATGGCAAAAAGAGGAAAAAAACGCGGATTTTCACTGGACTGTCGCCCCAACTTTGCTCGATCGACAGTCCGTCGCTCGACTATCACTAAGCCCTCGGTCGAATGACATGTTTATTCGAGAAATTTATATTTCACGTTTTAAAGGCCTTTTCTCTGGCCCATTAGTTTTTCTAACCTACCTATATATACCAAAACAGTTTTGTACGAAATTGGTGAGGTTAAACATTGAGAGAGCTTCATCTGTGAGATAATCATTCAATTCCTTCTTTCAACATTCATCTGCTTTGATTGTTTTGGTAAGAAAAACATCATTTCTATAATCCAAATACCCAACTTCCTTTCCTCTACGTGTGATCAAAGTTCTGAAGATCGAATAAGTTCGACTGGAGTTCCAGTCTGTGAAGAACGCAATGTTCTTCGTTGATCCACAGAAAATAGACGATACCACAAGGTTAGGAATACTGCAGGGTAGCAGATTCCACGAAAAGATTTGGCAACAGCAGCTAAGGATTGGTGTAGAGGAGCACGGGACCAGGATGAGATGTAGGGAGTGCAGTCGAGTGATCAGATAGTACGGGTCGTCTAATATGATAGATTGTAAGTTGTTCAAATCGTTTATAGTGGATTGTTGATTGGCAAAGTACTCATAGTTTTTTCCAGTTGGGTTTCTTCGTGATCATTCTGGTTTTGATTTACTGCTTTCGTTATTATTTATTGATTGATCATATAGACCGCGGTATTCAAATTTAGGACTAAAATGACTTTTTTTAATCATCTAGAGAAGAATTAAAAAGTGACTTGTTTTAATTCGTAAAATATTTTTAATTCTGCATAATATACCTATTCACCCCCTCTAGGTATTGTTAGGGTCGAACTGTGTAATTCTCACTAGTTATAGGTCATATGTAGTTCATCCTATATACTGCTATGTGTCTTGAAATTTCAAAAGTTTAATATTTTATTTTTATGCATGTGCACTTGATGCGTAAAACTACACATTCATGCGATATGTGGGACAACAGTGTCACGATTATTTTCATGTATTATATTTATGTGTGTTACTATAATGTTAGCACCAAACATTATAGTTTCGTTAGGGTAGATATCAAATATATCTTTATCAGTAATAAAAATTTGTGGTGATTGTTACATTATTATTATTTTTTTTTGAGATTTTATTTTATGATCAGCTCTCATCACATGCAACGTAGACCAATATTTTAGTTGTCTATATTATATGCATTTTGTGTAATTACATTGCACGCTTGATAGTAGGAGCAACTAATTGTTTTTATCTTTCTATGTTAGTTCACAATGTATAATCATTTTGTCTTCAAGTTGTGTTCATAAACCGCCTTTCGAATATATATGAATTGTGCAACTTATTGTTTTTATCTTTCAATGTTAGTTCAGAATGTGTAATCACTTTATCTTCAAGTTGTGTTTATCTATACCCCTGTCGAATATATATATATATATATATATATATATATATATATATATATATATATATATATATATATATATATATATATATATATATATATGCATTGCATTTCGTGCATATATATATATGAGGAAATTTCTCAAAGAATATGTAACACAAATCAATATTTTTGTTATCTGTATTATATGCATTTCGTGCAATGTACATGACAGTATGAGCAAATGATTGTTAGTTTAGAATGTGTAATCATTTGTCTTCAATTCCATGTTCATCCTGTTGGAAAAATGAGGACATTGATGACTTTTGGCATAAATTTTGAGTGGGACCCGTTTGAAGATCAACATTGATTTGTATTCTCCTCCACGAGAACATCGAAATCGTGAAAGTGGACTATTGGAATATGGTTTATGTTGGAGGGAAAACTAAATTTGAGTTTATCCCACATAGGAAGTCTATGAAAGCAAGAACCACTTTATTATATATGATTACACTTTTATAGTTCCAAAACACACGAAATTGTCCTCTGTCTGCATACATAATTTATTGTCTATCAAGGTCTTTGTGGTGATCTTGTTCAGATACTAAGTCAGTTCGCTAGAGTAGAATCTGTAGTGCTCGGATTCTACTGATTTACTGTTGTATCCTGGGAAATAGACCCTCAAATTAAATCTCAAGCACCTACGGTGAGTGGATGAATCTGCTTTAAGGAAACTGTGTTCACACAGGCCTCGGTTTTAAAGTTAAATTAAATTTTTATTCTCTACTATTTAGATTATTTGTCCTCTTTTATGGTGTTATATATAATTTATCTTGTTTGTTGTGATTAGCAAATTATTTAATCTGCTATATATTAGTTATTATTCTGTAAGTTATTGTCTAAACAATAAACTGAATATACGGTATGTGAATTGTATAAACGGTATGTTGAGTTGCATATCCGGTAAGTTGCATATCCGGTAAGGTGCATATACAGTATTTGTTAAATCAATATTCGTTCACATTTATTTTTTCTAACACATCCATCCCTCCTGTTGAATATATAGCATTGTGTGTTATATCCACGAATATGTGGATTCATTTATTTCTATTCATAACCACAATACGTCACTTCTTTCTCGTAATTACTCATTACGTATATCATAATCTAAAGATAAAGTCACGTGCAATTTTTGTTTGATTTCTCTTAATTAACAACATTCAATAATGGATGACATTCTTGCAATTTATCAGTATGCTCTTTCGTTTTCACAAAGTCTTACGTATTGAAAAATTATTCAAGAGGAATGGAAGTTCTACGTCAATCCTGGAAACAAATTCAGTACTAGTATCAACGTATTCTATAGATTCGATGTTATACCGAACCTCAATCTTAAGTTTAATGCAAAGAAGAAGGAGGGGATCCTGTATAAAGTCCCGAATTTTATATTTTTAATTTGGTTAGTGTGACTCATTTGAAAAAGGAGCTCTAAAGGCTAGACCCATTTAATTTAATGAGAGCTCAAGCATAAGTTATTTAGAGGCCCAAAGATTTAAAATATTTAGTTTAAATAAATTTGGGTACAAATTGAGTTGCCAAAATGATCATTTGCTTGTTATTTCACATGGGCAACCTATGCCCAAATCATCATGCATATGCTTTTGTAAAATATTTTTATAAAAATGTTTTTGGAGTCAAAAACTTCTCATTTTTCATATTAAGGCACAATTATGTTACGTTAATTGGAGGAAATAAGTTTATTTATTAATGAACATTCATGAAGATAGGTTACAGCCACATAAACCATTCATTTTTCCTCTATTTTTCACCATGTAGATGTTTTTATAAAAAAAATTATAAGAATTATTTTTGGGCTTAAAACTCTTCAAATTCTCACTTGAATGCCCAATTTAACAAGATGTATTATTACATAACCATCCATCCTATTTAGTATTTTTTAACTAAAAACAAAGGCTACAAGAGGATGAAGGTTATTTTTTTACCTCACCTATAATCCGAATTTCACTTTTCTTCATCTCAAATTTGTGTTAGTTTTAGATTATTTATAAGAAACATTACTATAAACTTGATCATTCAAGGCAAAAAATTGTCATTTTATATCAAGAATCAAGGTAGACGGTGCTATATATATATATATATATATATATATATATATATATATATATATATATATATATATATATATAACTATGAACTGATAGATTTATTTATGGCTGTAATTGATTTCTACTATCCAAAGGGATTCTTCAGAATCATGAACTTGCCGATATTCATCTACGTGAAATGTTAAATTACTTTCTATCACTTTGTATATATTTGTATATGTTTCAGATCAAAAGAGTGCACCTAGTGATGTAATTCCTACTGAGGCTAAAGCTCATGCACTCTACATTGATATTTTTTCAGATTAAAGGATGGTCGAGGAAGTGGAATTCACATGGATTGTGGTGGATTCAAAGGGAAAAAGGTGCTTCATTTGTGTAGTCAGTCAGATTTGAAAAATTTCTAGTGTTACTAGTTATGTTTAATTTGTAAAAATGTTAGTTTATCTTTACTTTTTGAAATACGTTTTAGTTCTTTTTCTTAATGTGAAAATTATAATTTTAATTGGTTTAAATAGGCAGTTAATTTAAATTGCTAAAAGACTAAACCTTCTGCTTAAGAATAAAATTTTAGTATTATGTCTGAACTTTGCTCTGTCAGATAGACATAATTTTTTGAGTTTGAGGACAAAATCAATAGGAGTGGTTAGCCCTATGAGCATCTGTCCATTGGTTATGAAATCAAGTCATTTGGATGTTGATAGGAAAAGTTATGGCATTTCTCGTGCTCTACTACAAGTGTATCTCAGAGCAGTTGGTGGCATGAGTTTGAACAATTTATTAAGTGGTTAAACATTGTTCAAAAACTCAGAAATTTTAATAAGTGATTTTTAGATATGTAACAAAGATATTATATGAATTTCACTACATTCTGAATCCAACAGATAATTCAAATGTGCGTGAACATTACATTGCGCACGATTTGAGGTTAAAGAGAATAAGTTTGTTAAAAATTTAACGTAACCAGTTTTTAAAAAACTTAAAATCCTAATAATGCATGTTAGTGAACCGGACTTAAGATTTGGGATGTTACAACATGGTATTAGAGTTCAAGGTTTTAAAATTGATTCTGTAGTTATTATCGATACATAAAAAAATTATTTATTTATAGTCTATGTACTTACATGTGTAGATGTAATTTATATGAGCACATGTAGTACTATGTCAATATGGTAGTATTTAGCATGTTGCATGCTTAAAAACTTTAAATAAATTTGTTCGACACAAAATATCGTATCTGCTTAAGAAAGTATTAAAAGCTTAAACAAAATAGGATTGGCTAAGGATTTATTTTCTCCTTGCTACTCTGCATCCTTCAGTCATCCACACCCTCAAACTAGGTATGCAAATTTTATTAAATAATTTCATGGAATTTCAAAGTTATGGTTTCGCGAATTTTATTGTTAATTGCGAAAAAATAATAAAATATATGTATTGGGCTTTAACAACTATGGGCGAAAAATGGCTAGATGAAACCAATCGGCTAGAAGAAGAGGAACAAATCTAGTTAGCACCCTAGAAATGGCGATTATGGCGTATTTGGATTTTGAAGTTGATGATTCCCTAGATTTAGAGGATCATGTGTAAAGTGTTTATGCATTGGGTTGTAGCTAATAATGTAGGCTATCATATTAGCAATCGATAGGCCATTCAGCATCTTTTGGATACCTTTTCATTGCTCTAAGAGCGTATTGTCAATCTTTTGTTAAAAGAAATGTGATTTGTAATTTCATCGGGGAATCCTAATGAAATAGGGTATCTAGATTTTTTAATACTATTATTGAGTATTGGGAAATTTACCTCGGGGAAGTACTCTCATGTTTAAGTGTAGATTCAAGAGTGATAATAGACGATGAGGTAACTCAACCATTGGGGATTGATGAGGTCAATCAACTAGTGGGGATCATCAAGGAGGTGGTAGACGATGACCCGGAAGAGGATCTGGAGGAAGATTGTGAGGGGATGAGAAGGCTTATAAATAGGCAAATAAATAAAAAATAAGGATAATATCAATCATTATGTCTTTCTTCGTAGTTTCAATTAAGTTCGAGTGCTGTAATTTTTTTTTTTTAAGTTAAGTTTGGTTTTTTAGATTTTAAATGAAGTGTAAACTTTTCTTTTAAAAATCTGTTCTTGAATTGGTGGCGTGCATATGTGATGGGAACTTATTTTCTTATCCAAAGGAAAATGTGCAGTCAAACCATAATGATTTGATAAAAGATTTGTTGCAACTGGTGAAAGAGGTTGGAAGAAAAGTTCAACAAGCGAACCACGTAGTTGTCCTGACTCAAGTTTCGATGGTGGAAGCTTTCAAAAGGTATAAACCTTATTTTAACGACGAGGCTGATCTATTAGCTGTCGAGGAATAGTTGTGAAAGTTGGGGCTAATTTTTTGGCTTATAGGTGCCAATGATTCACAAAAAGTGCAGTGCACAAAGTTTATGTTCATGGGAGCATCAAACCATTGGTGAGAGTCAATGCGCTGAACTAGTATCAAAGCTCAATAACAGGCTTTGGTAAGTTCGAAGAAGATATGATTGAGAAGTTCTTTCTATAAGCATTAAGGGACTTCAAGGAAAAAGAACTCCTACAACTAAAGTAAGGAAACATGACCCTGACTGATTATGAGAGGAAGTTTGACCAGCTAACCAGGTATGCTTCTCATTTGGTAAATACTAAAGCTAGAAAAATAAAGAGATCTCAACAAAGGCTTCATCATAACCTTAGTATGATCCTCATGTCACACTGTTTTACTACCAATACAGAAATGTTAGAATGGCTTATGCTATCTGGTATCAAAAGGCTAGTACTAAAAAAGTATAGAATAAAGACATATGCTAACTATCATGGTCAAGGTAGCTAGCACAATAAGTTTGTGGCTGGTAAAAGGAAGTAGAACAACCTGGACAAGGTAAAGGTTGTTGGTACAATAATACATCTAAGCACAACATAGGACGTGTCTTAATGCAATAAGGAAAGGTGGTTGTCTATGCTTCAAGGCAATTAAATCAACATGAGAAGAATTACCCAACACATGGCCTCGAACTTGCAGTAGTGGTTTATACGTTATAGTTATGGCAGAACTATCTATATGGAAGCAAGTGTGAGATCTATACTGATAGTAAGAGTCTCAAATATTTTTTTACCTAAAAGGAATTGAATATGATATAGAGGAGATGAGATGATTAGAGCTGGTAAATGTTGCCTTGCTCCAGTTTTCCATTTCACACAAATGAGCGGCGATTTGGATTTTAATTCATTTATAAGGACAAGCTAATGTGGCCATTCTCCAGTAATGCTCCAAAACGTTTTTGGTTCCCTCCCTACTTATAGTCCATGTCAACCTCTGTCAGGATTACATTGACAGTTCTGGGTTTTGCTTTTCTAACGGAATTTGAATAGCATTCTATTGCACTCCTTAATCACCTCTGACCGTAGAGATGCCATTTTCCATTGAAAATTTCATACATAAATGGTGAATGGAAATAACGATAAATAATTCCTTCAATGCTGGCCTCCCAAGCACTCTGTGGTAGGCGGAGAGGTTGTCCACCACCAAAACTCCATGAAATGATGACCAATTAAGGGTTTTGTTCCCATTTCTATTGCGAGAGTGAATTTACCATTGGGACAATGCTATCACCAGTGAAGCCATACAAGGGAGAAGTCATTGAGGTCAGTTCATGGTCAACTTCCATTTTATCAAATGTGGCCCCGAAGATGATTTTGACAGAGTTTCCATTAAACAAACTAAGTCTTCTTGGGAGGAGGTGATGGGTTGAGCCTTTCTTTTGGTGGAGGGTCGATTTTTGATTACTACGAAGTTCAACATGGAGAGGTCCCTTGGTTCCCTTGCATAGTTTTTTTGGGAGTTTCTAGATTCTCCCCCAACATACGGGCCTTCAAAAATTATGTCAATTTATTTGATGGGTTAATGGCTAGTATCAGCTGGGGGCTTTTTCTCTGCCTTTGACTGTCCTCAGGTCTCTCCCCATCATTGTCTCTTCTTCGAGGGACGTTGTCTATATTTTCGCGCCTTAAGTTAATCATTCATGGGTTGTTGGTTCTGTCTAAGAAGAATGTCTTTCGGAGGCGCCTATTTCTCCATTGATTGTTATTTTAAGCATGCTCGCAATATCTCTACAGCCAGCAGTGTTGTGGCTACAAGAATGATAGTATGTACAATAGAGGGGCATTCCATCCCTATTTTTAGGTTCAGCGTCTTATCCCCTTCCTCTCCCTGCTTGGGAAAATCATTGGTAGGGTCTGACTTGGTACGTTTTAGTACCAGGATTCACTTGTAGGCACTGCACTTAATGTTGTTGTAGCTAATGCTTATCTTGGATTGAGAGAGGTCGACTGTTCGACCTGGTGGTCCATCAAGTGTGAGGTTGGGCTTCTTCCTCGTTGCATTTGAAGATGTGAGAGTTCTTGGTTTACCCTTTTCCTGTGATCTCTCAATTTTTCATTGATGATCTCTCACATTATCATTTTCAGTATGTCATCATAACTGGTAGGGTCTTTGTTTTATACATCTCTCTAAAAGAGAGAGTTCATGTCCAGTAGGTCCCTCTTAGGGCCGTCAGAATTTCCCTATATGTTACTTACACACAGTAGGTCATTTCATCTGTGAAATGGGACAGGAAATTTTTCAATAGTTCATCATGTTGCTGTCTCATGTCCTGTAGGCGATGTATTAGCCCTTCACCACCTTGCTCATTATAAAGCATTTAAGGAAAGTCTTCTTGAAGTCTGGCCAACTTCAAATATTTCCTTTCAAAAGTCTGGGATGCCATATTTCAGTAGCTCCACTTAGGATTAAGTAGAATACTCTACATTTCAAGGCAGGGGTGGCTCCTCATAGGCTCATGTGAGTCTTAAAGTTATTGAGATGTTTCACAAGATTACCTCTTCCATCATAGTTGGAAATTTTAGAGAGCGTGAAGTGGTTCAATAAAGGGATATTCCTAATGCCTTGTGAAATAGTCATCGTCGTCATTGAGGTCGCAGGACATTTGTAGCTCGTCTGAATCCTCATCTTCCCCAACCTGAGTTTCTGAAGGTGGTTGGGAATGTCCAGCTTGACTCCTGACTTGTTCCACTCTTTTCTCACGCCTATTTTTAAGGAAAGGATTTCAATGCACTTCTTGATAACGCGACTCATTTTTTCTTTCAAATCGAGATGGTTCTTACTGTCTATTTCTAGGTTCAGAGAAAGGTTGAACCTGCCTATTTCTAGGTAACCCTGGGTTCAGCCTATCAAAGATACTTACTGACCTCCTGTACATGACTTTTGGGTCACAGTTTGGAGAAAACTGGAATGGGACCTCCGTGGGTTGGTTAGTGGCATAGTGGTGGATGTATCAACTCCAACTTTCCTTTCCTGGGGAGCTCTCTCCCTTGTGTAGTGTTTGTGGTAAGTCATTTGGCTTTGAACCTCCTCTTTATCGTGGTAGTAATTTCCATGTAAAGGATTGTGAAATGCATTTCCTTGGGCTGTATATGGAGGAACTGGATATCTTTCTTGGCCCTGCATGCTCCTTAGCAGATCATGCATAGCTATGTTCTACTGGGTTATATATCTCATATTTGCGGCCATTGTGGTCACCTTTCTAGTGAGCCTGATAGCTATCCTAGACCCACTTTATCTGTAAAGTTGGTAATGTCTAGGCGAGTAGTTGGAAGAGCATGCAAGAGTTCCCCTTGTTCAAGGTGTTCCCTAGCCCTTCGAAGTGCAGATCCTTCATTTTTTGAACTCATGGTGATACGTTTTTCTAGACAAATCATATTTCTTTTTTCAAGGACTAGAATGGTTTCCAATCGAACGGTTTATCTTGGATTTTTCTCAACGATTCTTTTTTTAAGGACACTTCTTTTTTTTCGAAGGTTTGAAAATCACTTCATAGTAAAAATTGCTTCCAATTGGTTTTTTCACACCAAATTTTCGTGGTAAAAATGTGGATTTCCATATATGGCCCCAATATGTTAACCCAGAAAAATGTGACACCAAAGTGGACAACAAATGTCGGGCTCACTCATGCCAACTCAAGCAAGTTCCGACGTGTTTTGACCTGAGAATCGGATGGAGAAGTGCTTTCAACGAGGTATGCTTTACGGCGTGAGACACAAATGTTCGAGTACCGATGGTAGTAACTAAGATGATTGCTCTAACAAAGAATAACCGACAAAGTGTAAATAACCTAAGATCAAACTAACAAATATAGAACAAGCAAGAAAGTTTCTTGAAAGTATTTGTCTTAAGTGTTTTCTTGCATATTAGAATCAATGTTTCCAAAAGACCATCCCAAAACCCCTACAATTTACAAAGACCACCTATTTATAGTATTCTAGCTGACGTGGTGTCCGTTTGATTAGAACCACGTGACCTCATCTCCTTGACTGAAGCCTCACATTACTAAGTCTATCATACAATAAATACATTGACAACGGGGTCAGCCGCTCGATACATTAGGCTGACTAACATTCTTTATTACAAATGTCACATTAATCATTCCTAAAAATTCTCTACAAATCTTGTAAGACATAGCTTCAACTTGTATGAACTGGGGGCTTCGGAAAGAAGAAGCTACGTATTAGTGGTCTTCTGTGTGAAGAGCGCCAATTCTTCTTTGATTTGTTACGCAGCGCTTCGACTTAGAAGCTTCAGCCATTTAGGCAGTGTTTCGGCACATGAGCTTCAACCTTTGTTTGATTACTTTGCTTTTGACCAATTGGGTTTCTGTTGACTTTCTTTTCCACCTGGACTGTGACATAATACTTTGACTGTAATGTCGTTGGCGAGGCGTAACAGGATACATTATGACAGCTGAATCCTTCACCGGCATGTGTTCACAAGCCGCCGTCAAAAAAACCCTAAGATGACTCCCATTCCCAAGAAGGAAATATATTCTATAACAGTTCAAATGCAGAAAAATTAACAATATAAAAGAGAGAAACAAATTCTAAAATCTTGTCATTTTGAGTCTAAATATTTGTAATTTTAAGGCTACAAGTTTCAAAGTTTTAGATGTTTGTAATTAATTCTTACTGTAATTTTGGAATGTTAGGACTAAGATTTATTCGGTATTTATTTTAAATTATAAGACGGTTCCGTATTGAATTTTTTAAAAGCTAATTATAATTAACTTATTTGTTGTGATAATAGGTAACATATTTCCTTTACTATCAAGATAAGTAACATTTTGTATTTAAAAGCAAAAATATAACTTTTTAAATTTAGTGATAATGAAAAAGGAAGGCTACTTTAAGTAGCTTAGACTATATATATATATATATATATGAGGCATTACTACATTGTTTGATAGTTTGTTAATCTAATTGTGTCAATATAAATATGCGACATAACCATGTAATATGATGCTTCATTAAACTTTTAACAGAAATGCATCGACATCGCGTTTTACGCTAGTCATTTATTATATATTCTTTCAATGTGGAACAACTATGATCAAGTGTAAAGGCCCCTAAATCCTGATCACATATGAAGGCCCTAAATGATTGCTCACTCATATAAAATATGAGACAAGTAGAAATTTCGTATATTCATACGTGTGAAAGGAAATAAATATTTGTGCAAATATCTAAAATTAATTTTAACTTTATATTCATTGTAATGGGAAGTGATTATTATTATTATTATTATTATTATTATTATTATTATTATTATTATTATTATTATTATTATTATTATTATTATTATTATTATTATTTTATTTATTTATTTATTTATTTATTTTGAGTATACAATATCAGTTGTTCAAAAGAAATTAAAGCAAACATTATTTATTAATGTATACATATATTTGTTGGAAAAGCGGAGTTAGTTTTAAAACACACCCGTCTTAGTTCGATAGTCTTGTTGGCTGTGATATAAATGTATTGTACAAATTACGATAGTTTATCAATCAATCAAAAGAAGTAAGGGCCACTTCCAAATAATAACAGCAGTTCATTAATTTTATGGACACGGATAAGAGGCATCACTTCGTTGTGGAAACAAATACAAGAAATTAGTCCATAGTAGGATAGTTCATTAAATTAGGGTTACAATACAAGACATTAACATGCATTAATTAGTTAATTATTTTTTATAGATGCGGACGAGAGATGTTACCTTATGACACTCTAATCTTTTTATCTTATCAATGTATGTAATGTACATGTAACAAATGCATATATTCATATTTGAAAAAGGGTAGGTAAGTACTTGTAAGAATGTAAAATTCATATTTAAGTATGCGTCAAGTCTAAAAGTTTTCCTTTATCCATAAGAAAAGTAATGAAAAAGAGTTAAAAATAAATATTTAATGATTATACATCAAGAGTAAATGAAAGAAATGATACCACTTGTTGTGACGTCAATCACCGGATTGAGATGTTGAAATTATATGACAAATAATAATGAACTATATGATCAAACAAAAGAATAAAAGAAAACAAGAATATGGTTGAGGAATTAAGAGATTTTATTGCATCAGAAATAATAGAGAAAAGAAAAAATTACAATAGATCCTATAATTCTAGTAATTTATTTTCTCACTTGTAATTGTTACCAAAAATTGTATAGAAGATGTATTTATAGGGAACATGTAGGGGACGTCCAAATTTAAGATTGATAAATTGCTTGTATTCATAAGACAAGATCCGATTATTATTTGTAAGAATATGGAGTTCATTTTAAAGTACATGCAAATCATGAAATGCTATTAAAAACAATAAAAAAAACATACCTATTAATGTATGTAGGAAATGATACAAATATTTTAGAGATCATTTTAAAGTACATGCAAATCATGAAATGCTATTAAAAACAATAAAAAAAACATACCTATTAATGTATGTAGGAAATGATACAAATATTTTAGAGATCATTTTAAAGTACACGTGGTTGAAGGATGGAGATAGCAACACAACATTCTTCCACTGTATGGCTACTATTAAACAACCTCAACAGATCACTAATTTTCTTCGCTTTGGAGACTCTCTCGTGGAAGATCCGAATGCAATAAAAGTAGGATTGGTTGATTATTTTTTCAAAGTTTGTTTTCATATGCGCAAGTCCAAAATAGATCAGAGGATGATATTATTGAGGAAGTGATACCGCATTCGGTTTCCAGTGGGAATAATGATTCTCTTCTTTGATGAAGTCAGGGAATTGATGTTTGGATTGGATCCATTCAGTACACTGGGTTTACGGTCAAATTCTTTTGCACTTAGACCATTGGAAATTTATTTAATATGCATAGCGAAAAAAAAATTATTTTTCAATTTTCACTATGGATCTGCTTTGTGTTTAGAATAATATTTTTGATAAATTCTGCAAACTTTTTTGCTGATTATCGAACACGAACAATCACGAACTACAATTCACAACTGTCCAATTATTCAGCCTCCAATGAAAATTCACGTAAGGAATAAAAATGAGAGAATTAGTGTTTCTCTTTTCTTGCGTTAGTAAGAATATGAATTATTGTCTGTTCACTTTTTCTAAAATCCTAATGACTTATTGATATAGGTCCAAGTGAGCTTAACCCGTCTCTTAAACTTAACATGATCCAATATTTAATTAATCCAATTAATTAAAATTGATCAATGAATTAATTAATCAAATTAATTAATTCGGATATATTAACAAGCAACACAATTAATTAGTTGTACAACAATTGTTAATTAATTAATTGGTGAATCTCATTCTTCTAGTTCTCCTTTTATGTGACGGCATCAATGCAGGCTCAGCAAAATGCCTTCTATGCTCACTCCTATACACTTTTTCCTCCATTGCCTCCTCCGAAGCCGTAGTCATAGTTTTTGTTGCTATTTTGAATGTGTCTTTATGTTTCTATGACTTGTGTACACTCCTAGCTCGCTTAGCTTATTTTCTTTTTGCTGTTGGTTTTTTGGACATCATTTTGATATTATCTATGGTTATACTACGGTTATTTCATAATCCATGTTTTATCTTATGCTTTTTGCTTATGCCAAAAGGGCGAAAATGGAGTGAGATGATTATACATGATTTGATTTGATAATAATGTGCTTGAAGGGGGAAAGAGAGAAAATCATCTATATATGGTTATTAATTGTAAAAGACAGTGGAAATATGAATTGCATGATAAATCTATAATCTTCTATCAATATGATATCAATTGTTTAAATCATCTTATTTGTCATAATAAAAAAAAAAAGGTGAAATTGTTGTCCTATGGTAGATCTCGTGTTTTGATTATAACAAATAAATTGTTTTATCTCTAACAATTAAATTCAAGTCTGCATAGATATTGCGGCAAATTGATCAATTGAAGATAAAAGAATTGCTACCAAAAGACTCACAACTTACGATCAAAGAAAATCGAGATGGAAGCCAAGCAATCACGTCAAATTAATCGAAGCATTCACAACGAATCAAGCATTTTTTGAAGATATTAGACTTCGATACTTTGAATTCATATGTAAAGATAAAATACTTTAATTCTTATCAATGAATCACTAAAAGCTCATAACTTAATTTTTTATGCACGAGATAAACTTTTCATAAAAATGCTCGCATAAAAATTATTTTTGATGTGACAAAAATCTTCACTCGATTTTTAATCTTTTACCAATGACACTAATTTTGAAAAGTTAAGTGAATATGTTCTTCAAGAGTCTACACTTGTTAAAATAATCAAGAAAAGAAAAATTCAGAGATTTTCTGTCTTGGCGTACGTCCGGTGTCCAACGGTCAAAATTTTAACCGTTCTGATTTCTGATGCACAATGGCTAGTTCATTCATCTAGTTCATTGGCGGACATCCGGTGGGATTGTCCGATTGGCCATAAATTTTGGCATTTTGACTGCTATAAATATCACTTCACTTTGCATTCAATACAACACTCTTAAGAGCATTTATTTGAGATGTTCTTAAGCAAAACTACATTGATTCATTTTTATCAATTTTGAAAAACTTTTGATTGAATTAAGTTTTGAAAATCACTCTACTAATCAAAGTTTTTCTCAACTAACACTCGACCTTTATTCATTGTTATATATTAAAGTGTTAGTCTATTTATTTCTTGGTACTTAATTTGATCATATCATTTATTAAAAGAGAAGTTTCAATTGTAAAATCACTCTTCTATTAAATTTGTGGGTCGTGTTGAGGTCCTATAAATCTCAACGTTGTATACTCCTTGTTCGTAAGTCACCGGAAGCATTATAAAGGGTTGGATTGCACCATAAGTCAATCAACATAGTGAAAATGTCTTGCTTGTACGGAGAGCTCCGTAATGGAGGACATAGATCATTGCTTTGGATCGAACCTCCACAATTATACTGTTTGCATCATCACTCCCTTTTATTTATCGCTTTTATAATTCTGTTTATTATTTGAATTAATCTATTTAGTCTTCACTTGCTTTGATTTAGATTAATTCTTCAAAAAAGTTTTAAAAACAAATCCACCCATTCTTGGTTAACCATTTTTGGGCCTTCAACTGGGACATTATTGGGAAATATATCACTCGAACTATTCAACACTTTTTTAAACCCTTAAGTTCCGACTAGGATTAACTCTAGTTTTGTCCTTTTGTTTAAATTTTTATGATGTGCATTCCCTACTTTTTGGGGGCAACACAGACTCATTGGAAATAGGGGACTGGCTAGCAGGTATAGAGAGAGTCAGATGCGGCTCTGAGGGTATACAAGTTGAGTGACCACATAAGACCTCAAAATTGTAGGGGCACCAAAACAAATTTGTTATAGTTGTATATTTATGTATAATTATATGGGTTAATTTCACAAATGGTCACTGAAGTTACGTCAAAATAACAAAACGGTCACTAAAGTTCCAAAGTTGCACCAACGGTCACTGAAGTATCACCCGATTTCAAGAATGGTCACTGAAGGACCAAATCAGTTGAAGCGTGAAAGATAAGGACCTGCACGCAAATTTGACAAAAAACCTTCTTCTCCCTTGTTTTTCCGGCGATTTTGCAACCAATTTCCGGCGATCTCCGACCACCTAAGCGGCTGGAAATAGAACCGGTCGAAAGCAAAACTCTTCCTCTTCAATTAGCATCCAACATCTCCCAATTTCATGAAGTTATGCGATCGGAATCGATGCTCAAACATCCACTGCCGGAAAATCTGAAAATGGTCAATAACTCGAGCTCAGGGCAAAATTGGCGAAGACCCATACCTGGGCAAGCTGGGCCAGGTGAAAAGGATGAAATCCACGGTGGTCGCGACCCATATCTTGGTCGGACGGCGCCGGAATCTGGGTAAAAAGCAGACCCAGTCGCGACTTCGGTGGGGGAATATAATTTCCTTGAATATAATTTTCTTAAATAGTATATCCTGCCTTAAATAATGTGAGGGAAAAGAGAATAAAGTATTTGCCTTGAATATATTTTCTTGATTCCGAAAATTTTGGGATTTTGTTTAATTATCACCGTTTTATGGCATATTTGCCTTGAATATATTTTCTGGATTCCGGAAAAGTTGGGATTTTGTTTAATTATCATTGCTTTATGGATCTTTTTATTGTCCGTTTAAACCTTAAAAGTAATGAAAAATTGTATTCTTTTGAAGTTTGATATATACATCTCGATAAGCAAGAAAAGCCTTTGATGAATTTTGGTGATTTAGAATTTATACATTTCTGTGGGACACTAATTGATTAAGTTTATTGAGGCTACATCTAGCACTTCCTAGGCGTTTGGGAAGCTGAGTGATTGCTTTTAAATTCAAATTCAAATTTATACATGTATATTTCTTATTCCTAATTCTTCTATATTTTCGTTTGATTAGTGGTACACGGATTTTTGAAGAATCAAGATCGCATTAATTGTTTATAAAGATATTACCAATTTAATCTATAATCAGGTTCCATCTTCTATTTATTTATTTATTTTTTTATCTCATTTGAACTTTATATGCTTTCATAGTTTTTACTATTGCCATTAAATCAAAGTTTAAAATGTATCCCAGAAAACAACAGTCAAGATTTAGAAAACGAAAAATTGAGGAGTTGATAAAGTCTCAAAAAGGTGCTGTTGACAGATTTATTGTTAAAGAAAATCAAAATGTAGGCCAAGTACTTGAAACTAATAAAAATGAAAACGATCACTACAACAAAAACAACCTACCGTAGGCCTACGGCAACGTTTGGACGTGTGTTGCAAATCGAGGTGTTGTCGTAGAGTAGAAAGATACGGCAACGTTTGCCAAAGATCTACCGTAACGTTTAAAAAATGTTGCCAAAGACCTACGGCAACGTTTAAAAAACGTTGCGGTAGGTCTTTGGCAACGTTTATTTAAACGTTGCCAAAGGGTCATATTACAATTTTTATATATATATATATATATAACAATTTATGTAAATTGATCGACAAAATTGAAAATACTCATTTTGAACAAATTTTAAAATTGCATAAAAATTAATAATTTCATTACAATTTTTTGAATCCATACACTTGAATATTAAAATGTAATACAATATCACCTAAATAAAAAGGAGTTTCAAAATGAAATAAAATTTTGGACAAATAACAACAGATATGAAAATGCTACCCTGAGAACTTCACAACATTCCCACTACATTTAAAAGAACTTGCATTAGCCGCTTTTCATCACCAATGGCATACTCTGGCAATAACACTTGACGATCATCTTTTAACATCAGTTTCTTTTGACATTTCTTCTGACAATAACTTCTTTATTGGTGTTATAGTGGCTCGTCTCGAAGAGTTTTGCCCCAGCTCAACCATGAACTGCATTGGCCATTTATAATTTATCATATGCTAACAAATCATACAGAACAAAATACACATACACGCACCATATCATTCCCAGTGGTTCCACCAACAGGAGTTTGAGAATCAGAAGACAGTCTCTGAGTAGCTTTGTCGAATTCCTGGAAAAGTCGAAATCATAAGAAATTGATTGCAAGACTTAAAAATGTAGTTGAAAGCTATCAATCACTAATAATTCTGGAAAGAGTGTCAATGGAAAGAGTTCTCCAGATGCACATCTCAAAATGGATTAAATAAGACACATTCATCCAAAATAGTACTAAACAATAAAAAAAATAGAAAATTAAAAGCAAAAGAAAATGTTATTTATGTAATAAGATTGAAAATCAAATAAAATGTTTGGCTTAACTTAAAAAGTTTGCTTATAAGTAAATGAAAATTTGAAATTTATGTAATAAGATGTTGTAAAATGTTGTAAACTTCTGTTTCCTCAGGAAAGACACTTTTTACTTTAGCCATGTCCTCTTCTCTTTGTTAAACATCAATTCTATACCATTCTTGTCAAACAGAAGACCACATTATATCAGGTCAAGGAATGAATCCAAGCAAACAAATTCCAAGTATTTTTCTTCTTAATTAGTAGTAGTTTTAACCATGGTTTGCCTACTGGGATTCTTGTTTAAGTGCAAGAATTCTTCTGTCGTGGCTCTTAATCCTCATTCGAATTCTCATGGCTCTTCGCCTGATGTGTCATTGGATCCAGCGGCTGCTGAAAAATGATGACTACAATAGCGATCAAGGCTAGAGTGAAGGGGTTGAGATGGAGCCATGAATTCCACGTGGCCTATTTTCGCATCACTCGTGATATATTTCATAACTCGAACATCCAATTTAAAGCTCATAAAGACAGATGTCAAGAATACTACCAGATGATCTTAGAAGAGTCCTTCTACCAAGTGATCAAAGAAAGTTTCACTTCTTTTATTGTTTAGTACTATCTGTCAACTAATTTTCACAAGCATAAGAAACAAGCAAAAAAAAATTTACAAAAATTACCTAGTTGACAATTTTAGCAAGAGCAAAGTGGTAAAATAGAAAATAACTTTATTTAAAACAATACATTACGAGAAAGAATTGTATATGAAGGTGATCTTAATCAGGATGCCATGACGGCTATACATTATGAGAAATAAATTGCAAGAGCTGCAACTCCAAAAGTTTAAATTGAATTGGGAAATGAACAAACCTGCTGCAATTGTACTTGTCATCTCCACCAAGTGTTTCAGATGCTCTGAATTGTACAAGGGCCTCTTCAAGAGAACCAATAGCCCCATCTATTTCTACGGTAAGATCCATAAGTCGGTCATACTGCTCAAATCTCCCTGAACATTTCATGCACTTGATCTGGTATGTCCACTCAACACTAGTTAGTGGAAATCCACGACAACATAAGTTAGTACCAAAAACCAGAATTCATCTTTACTGAACTAATTAAATTATAATAGCAGCCAACAAAGTAAACAATCAGATAGAAGTTATAAAGGATTCACCCAAATATATGCATCTAACCGAGAAAGAACAAATAAAAAACAAGAAAGATTACAACAAGAATAGGGAGATGGCTAATGCCGAATCCATCGACCACCCAGAATCCTTTAAGTCCAATGACTACAGCTTATCAATCTGAGAAGACAGTAAAATATTTTAATTCCTTCAAGTTGAGCAAAATATTCAATCACGAAAGCATAAGAGCATAACCAGAAATTTTGGAAAAACTACAGAAAAACCAACCCTAAACCACATGTCCAAAATTCCTTCCATGCTCTAAGTCATTAACAAAAACGCTATATATTTCTTCCCATCCTCCGATTAAACCCAATATTTTTCCCGGCTTCTTGAATCAAAATACCAACAGTCATCAAAATCCCTAATTAGAAAACCCTAAATCCTAAATCAAAAAACACAGACACAATCACACAGTGAGGAAAATTGAAACTTACTTCATCAGAGGAGCAGGGCGACTGGCGACCAGAGTTGGAACGGGTGGAGCTCGGAAACGGAACATGTGTGGCGTGGGAGAGTGGAGTCTGGGACTGCGGCCTGCGGGCGGGAGACGAGAGAGAGGAGAAGAGAAATGAGGATGAATTTTGTGGTGGAATGGAGTGGTGGTGGTGGCCGGTGGGAGTTTGAGACGGGAGAGAGAGCGCCTCAGGCGAGCTCGAGAGTGAAATGTGAAGAAATGATGAGAGAGGTTGATTTTTTTTTTCCTTTTATATTGGAAAAGTTGCAACTCACTTTTCGCAACGTTTGATAAACGTTGCGAAAGGCTTACTGTAGCGCCCCGAGTTCTGTTAACCCGGATTGCCACGTCATCATCTTTTGCCCTAATTTTGTCAATCAATTTTGCGGAAATAACCTAATTTTTTTTAAATCACATTTTGCAATTGAAAACTACTTCGGCAATTAAAATACATTGGATAATTGTTCAAAATTTAAATATCATGTTTTTGGAATAGCGGAAACGAGAAATACGTTAACAATGTTTCAATACATAAATTTGAAATCTTAATAATTTCGATAATCAAATTTTATGCCACCACTGCCGGATCAATCTCGATCGCCTTCGAAATCTGCAAATATTGTTAAAAATAGCAAAATGAGTATTTCGAAGAAATACTCAGTAGACTCATCGCCGATAATTAATTTACAGAATAATTGAAAACACACTCATGCAATAAACAACGTGATATCATCTTTGGTTTATTTTCTTGAAAATCATAGGCTCTTTTAAAACATGGGTTGTGGGTAGTCTTTCTTTCTTGTGTTGATGAAGCACATAAGTTATGCATAACATTCTCTTCTTATCTCATAAGAGATTCTTTCTTTCTTTCTTTCTTTCTCATGCAATTAAGCATATAAGTTATGGCAAGCATAACAATATCATATATAGCATATGACACATTCTCATCCTATGCATAAAGCATATAAATCACGTAATTCACATAAAGCATGCAATTATAATTTAAACTAATTAATGGTGGCGAGTCTATCTCAAATATTTTGAGATGCGTGAAAAGTGGAGCGGGAAAATAACTTCAAGCTCCTAATTGCTCGTACGTATCGTCTAGCCAAAAATAGGAAATAAGTTTGAATTAGTATTTCGAACTTTAAAGTTTTAAAGTGTTGAAATTAAGTTTAAGGGCTTAATTGAAAATTATTGAAATTGAAATAAATGACTTAAAATGATAAAATAAAGTTTAGGGCTAAGTTGGAAGTTTATTAAATCTGAAAATAAAAGTTTAAGGGCTAAAATAGTAATTTTCATAAGTTTAGGGACTAAACTGTAAATATAATAAAAGTTAAAATAAAAGTTAAAAACTGAAATAATAACTTTTAATAGTTTAAGGACTAAGCTGTAAGTATTTTAAAGCTGAAAATAAAAGCTGAAAACTAAAATAATAATGTTTAATAGTTTAAGGACTAATCTGTAAATATAATAAAGCTGAAAATAAAACTAAAGGGCTGAAATTAAACATTTTCAGAACTTAGGGACTCAATTGAAAATCTGCTGAAACTGGAAATAAAATATTAAGGACTGAAATAATAATTTATAAACTTGGGGGTTAAATTAAACATTATCTAAAACTAAAAATAAAATTAAGGGACTGAAATTAAAACACTTAAACTTAAGGGCTAAACTAAAAATAATTTAGGGACTAACTTAAAACAATATATAATTTGGGGGCTAAAACATAACTTTTAGAAATTAAAAAAATCAAAATAAAATAAAATCAAAATAAAATCAAAAACCTAAATTCAAAATCAATTTCATTCATCTCTCTCCCTCATTCGACCGAGAGAGAGAGGAATGATGGAGGGGCTTCGCCCCTCCTCCGATTCCCACCACCGCCGGCGACAGGTGGTGCGCACGCCACCGTCTAGTGGTGGCGCCCGGACGGGGTGGAGGTGGTAAGGGTGATTTTTGGTGCGTGGGTCGAGGGCTAGGGCTCGACGTGTTCCCAGAATGAGGTAAGTTCTCTGGGTTTCCTTCTTTTATTTTCTTCTTGGTTTGAGGGATGGTGGAGTCGGCCATGGTGTCAGTTTGGTGGTGATGTTGGTCTCTGGTTTGGGCGTGTTCTTGGTTGGGGCTCGACTTTTCGTGGTTGAAGTCTCTGCTGGGCGATGGGTGAGTCCGCCGGTTTGTCGTTGGTGGTGGTGTTGGGTGAGCCGAAATGGTAAGTCTTGGGTCTTCTTTGTTCTTTGGTTTTTGTGAGTGGCTCGAGGCCGAAACGTGGATGGTTCAGCTTGTTTGCACTGGGTTTTCTCGTTGAGTTGTTCGGGCGTTTGGTGCAAACTTGGTTTTTGGGGATGGTGGTGGCGTAGCTTGGAGCATGAGTTGGTGGTTTGAGGTTGGTGGTTGCGGTTTTGGACAAAGGAGTTGGGCGACTGCAGTCGCTTAGGCAATGGCGCTTGGGGCAGGTCTCGCTTTTTCAGCTGGGGTTTTGGTGCAGCGAGTTGGAGTTGCGCTTTGGTGTTGTTACTTGGGGGTGAAAATGCAGATGACCGGAACGCGGATGACTCAGCCTTCGGCTTTGTGGCCGTGCAGAACTGTCTGGTTCGAGACTGGTGGTTGGAGGTGGTGAGGTTGAGCTAAGGAGATAGTGTTGATGTTGGAAATTGATGTTCTAGCATCAACATTAGTCTCCAAAAATGGGGGAGATGGTGTTGATGCTAGAAATTGATATTCTAGCATCCACATTAATCTCCAAGAATTGAGGAAAAAGGGAGAGAGAGCTTACCAACAAAAATGGCTGCTAGAAATGTTACGATGGGGATGATGGTGGGAAATGAGGGTGATTAAAAATAGAAAGTTTTAGGGCACAATTCCCTAGGTTGTTTAATGGGCCAAACAGTTGGGCTTAAATTGGAATGGGCTAAATGAATTAAAATTTCAAGGTGTTGGACTTATATAATTGGGCTTAAAAAATTGGGTTTATGTAATTGGACTTGAATTTAATAATAATTGGATTTAAATAAAATAAATCCGAATTGAAATAAAAATAATTATTCAATATTCGATTCGATTCGAAATAATTTAAATTCATATTTATACGGCTAGACGAACGCGTTTCTCTAGAGAATTAGGGTTACGTTTTAGCGACACGTTTTTCAAGAAAATAAATTTATAAAATTTAAAAGTTCGCGGTCGCTACACTTACCTTTCGCAACGTTTATCAAACGTTGCGAAAGGTGACTTTCAGCAACGTTTGATAAACGTTGCAAAAAGTCTCACATTTAACAACGTTTGATAAATGTTGCTAATTGTAAAACCTTCCGCAACACTCAATAAACGTTGCTAAAAGTGTCTACCGCAACATTTTTTTTAAAAACGTTGCCAAAACTCATTTATTAATACCAATGGCAACATTCACTTACTAAAATATTGCCAAAAGACCATTTTAACAACATTTGTTAACAAATGTTACCTTTTTAATGTTGCAAATGACTATTTTTGTTGTAGTGGATAAAAATGAAGATGTCGAGAACTTGAGACAAAATGAAAATGATATGCTTGACAATGTTGATGATGATAAAAATGATAATGTTGATGAAGAATTTCTTAAGGAGAATGATACTAGTGAAGATGTTGATGATGAATCTCTTAAGGAAAATGATACTAATGAAGATGTAGATGGTTTAATTCATAATAGGTCCATTCCCTTCAACATCTATGATCCAAGAACTTGGGATAATCTTGATATAAAATCTAGAGATTTGCAAGTGATAAATGGTCCTACAAGAGACCATTCACTAGAAAAGGATCCTAAAGATAATTTGTCTAGATGTTTCTCTTCAATTCATTACACTCGTAATTTATCAAATGGTGAGAAACATGATAGGCCATGGCTGGTGTATTCAAATGATCTTGATAAAGATTTTTGTTTCTGTTGTAAGTTATTTAAAAATGGTTTACAAAAAAGTCGGTTGATGAATGAACGATTTTATGATTGGGTACATCTCAGTGTCAGGCTTAAGGAACATGAAATGAGTAGTGTGCATATCAACAACATGGCTACTTGGATTGATTTACATGCCAGAATGAAGAAAAACAAAACAATCGATGTAGAAATTCAAAAACAAATTGGAAAAGAGAAACAACATTGGAAGGAAGTACTGCAAATAATAATTTATGTCGTGCAATACCTAGCTAAAAATAGTTTGGTTTTTCGTGGAACGAACAAGAGACCTCTTGAGGATAGCAATGGGAATTTCTTAGGACTAATTGAAATGATTGAAAAGTGGGATCCTATCATGAAGGAACGTGTGCGGTGTATTAAAAGTAATGAAATTCAATATCACTAACTTTCAAATAAAATTCAAAATGGGTTGATGGCTTCTTTGGCTTCTAAAATAAAAAAAGCACAAGTATTAATAAAATCAAAGAAGCAAAATACTTTTCTGTGATACTTGATTGTACTCCGGATGCAAGTCACCAAGAACAAATGTCTTTGATCTTAAGATGTCTAGACTTATGTAGTAATCAAATTAAAATACATGAATATTTTATTGAATTTTAAAAAGTGGACAATAAAACAGGTCAAGGACTTTTTGAAGAATTACAAAATACTCTAGTAACTCTTAATCTTGACATTAATGACGTAAGAGGACAATGATATGATAATGGATCTAACATGAAAGGTAAGCACCAAGGTGTTCAGAAAAAACTACTAGATATAAATCCTAGAGCATTTTATACACCATGTGGATGTCATAGTTTGAATTTAGCACCATGTGATATGGCAAACTCTTGTGTTAAAGCAAAAGGTTTTTTTGGTGCTGTATATGGTATGTGTACTTTGTTTTCTAATTCTACAGAGAGAGAAAATATTGAAAGATAATGTTAAAACTAATGTCAAGCCATTGTCAACTACACGATGGGAAAGTCATATTGAAGTTGTTAAAGCAATTAGATTCCAAGCTCTTGAATTAAGAGAAGCTTTACTTAAAGTCGTTGAAATTGAAAATGACAATGATGTATGGTGTTGGGCTAATGCTTTGGCAACCCTTTATATCGGAAATTTTGAGTTTTTAGTAGCTATGATTATATGGTATTAGAAATAGTATGCTGTTAACTTGATTAGTAAACGCTTGCAATTTAATGATATGCTTATTAACGTTGCTATTGAGGAAGTAAAAGGGTTGATTGCTTTTTAAAAAAAATATATGCGACAAATATTGCTAAAGAAATTGCCATTGAAATGAAAATAAATCCTTTATTTCAAGCGAAAAGTATAATTCGTAGGAAAAAAACATTTTGATGAAAATGTTATAGTAGAGGATGCACAATCACCTGAAGATTCTTTAAGAACCAATTGTTTCCTTTATATAGTAGATCAAGCAATTGAGTCACTTGAAAGAAGGTTTGATCAATTCAATTCATATCAAAAAAATTTGGATTTTTATTTTCTTCTGACAAGTTAAACTCATTGGATGATACTAATTTGAAAGCATGTTGTGATCATCTTAATCTTGTTCTAAGACATGTAAATTTTTGCGATCTTAATGGCAAAGATTTATTTCAAAATTTAAAAGTTTTACAAAATCTTTTACCAAAAGAAATAAAGACATTTTTGATATATTGACTTATTTGAAAAGCTTGGATTGCTTTTCGAATACATGTATTGCTTATAGAATATTATTGACAATTCATGTTACTCTTGCATCTGGAAAAAGAAGTTTTTCAAGATTGAAGTTATTAAAATCTTATTTGCGATCAACCATGTTACAAGAACGATTGATTGGACTAGCTTTAATATCTATTGAACATGATTTTCTAGAACATATTGATTACGAAAGTTTAATTAGTGAGTTTACTTCTAAAAATGCGAGAATAAATATTTTTACATGATTTGTTGCATTTTAAGGTTTGCACGTGATATTATTATTATTATTATTATTATTATTATTATTATTATTATTATTATTATTATTATTATTATTATTATTATTATTATTCCATGGTTTTCTTATATAGAATTGCACGAAGAGGTTAGTGGTTTGGATGGTTCTTTGTTGATGACATGTGAATCTTGATGAGGTTCGAGAGATGCTTTTGATCTTTATTTATAACTTTCTCATGATATGTAAAAAAATAAACAAATATTTAAATATTATATTTTTACAATGAAATATTTTTTTCTTAATGTATTTTTTAATTATTTAAAAGGGGCACTATTTTAAAATCTCACAAGGGCCAGCGTTGGAGAGAATCTTTGAACTCGAAGCTTCTCCATTTCAATCTGCTAATCATTCATATTTCTTGTCATTTCAAAACTAAACCATCTCCTGATGCCAATGATTTACCTAGGGCTGTAAATGGATCGAATATGGACCGGATCTGCTTATATCCGATCCAATCCGATAAGAAAATTTATCCGATCCGATAATCCAACGGATATTTAATCGCTAAATCCATATCCGATTTGCAATGCTATCGGAAATCCGATTCGAAATTAATAAAAATTAGGGAAAATTTTTTGAACTAACTTAAGGCCCACCTATTTTCCTAACAAGCCCAATAGTGACTTCTATCATCATGATATTCCTTTTTAAAGGAGAGGTCATCTTCTAGTTTTCTATTGACATTCGATGTGTGATAAGGTAAAATTAAATTTCAATTCTAAATATAAATATTTTATTTCATTATTTCTATTAACAAATCAAATTATTTGTTACATATTAATTATTTGTTTTTGAAATTATAAAATTAATTGCAATAATAAATTTAATTAAGAAAAGTATAGATATTTATTTACTTTAAATTAGTAAACTAAAATTAGAAAAATATTGGTTGAAATCAAATTTTTTTTTTTAATTTTCCATTTCTTAAACAAGTTTAATAATTATACATTTTTTAAACTTTTTTATGTTTTGAATTTGATCATTTTTTATTCTAAATTTATTTATTTTCTCATTTATTCATTTTAGTGACAAATAATATGCCATAAAAATATTTTATCGACTCAATTATTTATAACAAATCAGATCGGATTGACCTATATCTATATTTGATCCATTTAGTTAACGGATTATCGGATTCGAATTTTGATCGGGTTATCGGATTGAGACCCTAAATCCATCTCCCATTAATTTAGTCGGATTCGGATCGAATTCGGATCAAAATTCAATCCATTGATAGCCCTAGATTTAGCCTTTACTCTCGGGTTTTTTAGCGAGGAAATTACAACTAGACCTGCTTTTAGATTTCTATTTTCACAAATCCTATCACACATTTAAATTTTCAAAAATCAGGTTTTTTATATTTTATTAAATATTAATTATATATTTATCATCCCAATTAAAAAAACCTAATCAAACCCTACCATTTCTTCTCTCCTCTCCATCCCGTTCTCTCTACCCTACCCATCGCCGCCGTCGCCGACGTCGACGCTTCCCTCTCCACCCCCTCTCCTCTCCCATCTCTTTCTCTTTCTCTTTCTCGCCTGCCTCCCCCTCCCCTCCCCCCCCCCATCTGCTGCGATGCGAATCGCGCTGTTGAGACGCGAATCGCGCTGCTGCGACGCGATTCGCAGCAGCTTCTGCCTTCTGTTGCTGCTGAAGTTGTGGTGCGGTGCGGTGCAGTAGCCTCAACCTTTGGGGTTTTTTGGTTGTGGTGTGGTGCAGGCGGTGGTTGTATGGTGGTGGTCTGGTCCTTTTTGTTGGAGATGGTTGGGGCAACTTCTGCCTTCGGTTGCTCTTGAACGGGATGGATTTGCGTCGTGCGGTGGTGCGTGCGTCGTGCGGTGCTGCTGTAGTTGCGTCGTGTGGCGGAGGTGATGCTGTAGTTGTGCGTGTGTCGTGCGGCGGTGGTCGTGGGCTGCCCCGTCGTGATTTGGTGTCAGATTTTTAGGCTATGTTTCAGTTGTGGATCAGACGGCGGCGGCGGCACAGTGAAGGTGGTGGTGGGACGGTGGTAGCGGTGGTGATGTGCGGTTGGGTGTATTTGTTCTGTGTGCGGATGGGTGTTGTCTGGTTCCTTGGTGTTGAGATCGTGGTTATTGTTGTTGTTGGAGTCGTCACAGAAGTTGGCTGCCGTGGTTTCGTGTTTAGGGTGGTGTTGGCGGTGGTTGTGTGTTTTGCGTGTGATTTGTGACTTGGTGCTGCCGTAGTGGTCACAAACGATTTTGGTGGTGGTGTGACCATTTTGGTGGTTCTGTGTTTGGGTGGTGTTGGCGGTGATTTGTGACTTGGTGGTGGTCACAAACGATTTCGGTGGTGGTCACAAACTATTTTGATTGTTTGTGACCATTAATTATTAATTGTGACAAAAAAATTATTAATTGTGACCTAAAAATTATTAATTGTGACCAATAAATTGATAAATTGTGACCTAAATAAGTATTGCGACTTATAAAATTTGTAATTTGTGACCGACAAAAAAATTGTGACTTTTAAATTTTTAAGTTGTGACCGATGAACAAATTGTGACCTATGAATTTTTTGAATTGTGACCTAAAAAATTTCGAATTTTGTGACCAAATTCTATATATCTGTGACTGTTATATATTTATTAATAAAACATATAATTAATTAAGTAATTTATAAATAAATTTAAATAAAAACCTGATTTTTGAATTTTGAAAACATCTAACCTTAATTTTGAAATGTGTATAAGTAAAACCAGGATTTATATATTTTTCCCTTTTTTAGCCCCTTTTCCACAATTAGCCCGTTTCAAAAACCTCATTTCCATCCCTATAAACTTTCTTTTTCAGAATTCCATCCCATGGCAATGCCTTTTCCCATAACGTTCGGTTTAAGTATAAACTGATTAAATCTTCATCAGTGGCGCAAATAAAACCCTGGAAATATGTTTACTGCCTCTTCCAGCTGGAAAGTTAAGAAGAGCAATTGCTACCCTCAGTTCGGCGGAAGCTTTTAATTTTTACTGTCTAGGCTTGTAGTTGATATTATCTAGAAATCATAACTTTCGTGTTTATCCTAAAACAACGAATTTTAGTAACTTTTATTAAACTCTCCTACTTGTTCTAGAAGTCGAGTTCTATTCAAATTATAAGTCACATTAAAATCTTATATATAGGAGTCATTATAATCAAAATATGTACATCCCTCTCAATTCAATTATCTTATTCTCGATTTAATACTCAAAACTTTTTCTTTGAAGTCCAAATTGAATACAAATTCACGAGTTGCACTCTTCAAACTTCAAATGGGCTGCAAACCAAACTTTGATTCACCAATAAATTCACCATCAAAGAAAATCAAATTCACCAAGCACCAGACTCAAACCCAGGAATTAATCCCACACCTTCCACAGGAAATCATAGAAGAAATCCTCTCGAGGTTGCCAGTCAAGTCTCTTTTGAAATTCAGTTGCGTTTCAAAATCATGGCTTTCTTTGATCTCCACCCCAAATTTCATTGAAACCCATCTACAAAATTCGTCCCACCACAGAATATTATTAACCATTGATGATCCCTACACCGACTCGCCTGATTACCTCCAGAACTGTTCTTTACATTCCTTGCTGTATAACCCAGTCACTGACGCAATGAATATTCCATGGGATTGGGACGAATTTTCGGTTGTGGTGGGTTCTTGTAATGGGCTGGTTTGCATTGCTAATCGTTTTGATAAACTATTCTTGTGGAACCCTAGTACAAGAAAATCCAGGAGGCTGCCATTTTCTGTGGTGGAGATGTTTTTTAATGACGATATCTATGAGTTTGGTTATTTTACGTATGGGTTTGGTTTCGATGAATCAACTAATGATTATAAGATAGTGAAATATTTTTGCTATGAACATTTGACATTAGTAATGATTTATAGTTTCAAAACCGATTCTTGGAAACATATTGAGGATTTTCCGGGGCGTCCAATCAAGAACACTGCCAAGTTTGTGAATGGAAAGTTTTATTGGATTGCTAGTCATTTGCTTAGAATCAACATTGTTTCTCTAGATATAGAGACACAAAGGTTTGAAGAAATCGAACTTCCACAGCTTTCCGAACCTGATAATTATAAACATCTGACATTAGGAGTGTCGGGAGAACGCCTTAGTATGCTTATAAATTATGAGAAGTACGGGGATTTGTGGATTTTGAAGGAACGGGCTTGGAGTAAAGTGGTTAACATTCCTTTCATCGTCCATGATACCAAGATATTTGAACAGTCTTGGAATAAATTGTTCACCATTCCTTTCGACATCAGTTATCCCGGGATTTTTGAGGAATGGACACCATTGTACATGCTAAATAATGGGGAGATTTTGTTATTATTTGGAACAATTTTTTTAGTTTACAATCCCAAGGACAAAGGTCTACGGTGTCCTATTATTAATAACTTTACTCCTTGTCTTAAAGCGAATATTTATGTTGAAAGCTTAGTTTCACCGATGGACATGGGGCACACATAGCCGGACCCGAGGAGAGACCCAAGAGGCTGTCGCCTCAGGCCCAGCTCTTTAGGGGGCCCAAGAAATTTTTTTTGTTTCCTTCTTTATTTAGAAAATTCATTGTCATTTATACTCGTTCACTCTTGTTCGGCTGCTTCAAACAATGAGGTTTCTTCAACTGATATCGTAAATCATAAAATTAGTATCTAGATTTGGAATACTCATTCTATTGTATAACACCTCCTTGGTATATATTTATGCATCGTTATACACATTTTTGTTGATTTGATCGTTTATTAACCCTAGTTTTTTTTAATTGCATTGATTGATAGATTTTATATATTTAATTGATTACTCTATAATTTTGTCTCTAAATTCAATTATATTTTTCAATATCTTGTTAATCAGATCATTGATTTGTGCGTGCTATTGAATTTCTTTTCTTGGTCTATAATCCGTTATTAATTAATGTGAATTTGTGCCTTTTATGGAGTAATTGGGTGCAATATATGGTTAAATATGATGTAATTTAATTTTTTTCATTTTACTATTACATTATGAAAATATTTATGACTTTAGATAATATATCGTTATTATTGTTGCAATAACAATTTTTTTTTTCTCTAAAGGTTGTGAGCCTTGTGCAAAGTGAGAAGGTGTGTAAAATTTAACCATTTTGCAGATAAGAAGTTTGTTTCCTGTATTATGTAAAATCTAATTCATTATGAGTGCGAAGTGTATTTACCATACACATGTAATGGAAGGAAATCTTCTCCCACTATAGCTAAGTTAGAAACATTGATAATGATCGATTATATTTATTTATTTTTTCCTTTTCTGTTAATAGTTTGTTTGGACACTTTTTTTTCCCTCACAAATTTGCCTTCATAGATATCTTATAAACACATTGTAGAATAAAAACAAAAATCTTGATTTGATTTTGTACTTGTAGAATTGAATATTTAGGAAAGCAGCTAAATGTCAAACAAGTAAGTCAAATACCATACCGATTACAATTACATCAACAGAAAGAAGTTTCTTCAACTTGAAATTAATTAAGATTTATCTCCGATCAACTTCGTCACAACAAAGATTGAATGAATTGATAATGTTATCTATGAAAAAAGAAATGGTTGAATAACTCGATTATTCAAAATTTATTAATAATTTTGTCTCTAAAACCGCAATACGAGTTGTATTTAACTGAATATTTAATTTTCTTATTTTATTGTTGATTTTAAGTTAACAAATTTAATTTCATAAAACTCTTATAAATGAAAAAAAAAATTGATTACTTGCTGCGATTTAGGAGCCCAAATTCTGAAATTTGTCTCAGACCTCGCGAAATAAAGGTATGGCCCTGGGGGCACAATACCACTAAGAACGCAAGAAAAGGTATATCATATATTTGATTGATTCTTATAGTAGTAGTTTTTGTTTGACATTCTCATTTAATTTGAAATATGTTGATTTTTACAGGAGGCTTGCAACTTTTTGGGAGTAAAAAGCGTTGATTACTGTCTTGATATAGGAAGTTATTATGGACTATTTTTTGCCACTTGTAAGTTGAATCACCATAGTATGTATGTCGGCATTTTACATGTGATTTGTGCATCTTTGTATGTTCGCGTTTGGGATGCGGATATTATTGGTTGATATGTGAAGTTAATTTAATTCTACTCGGGATAGATTCATTTAAGTATGAATAATTCTTTTCTTTCCCATTATCTCCTCGTTAAATAGGGGATTTTTCAAGGAGTTGATTTAAACCGTAAGTGGAGGAAGCGCAGGATATGTTTATAATGCATCTGAACCCTCCATTAAATCTGGCTTGATTCAAATATCAAGGAAAGACCTCCCCAGTCGATATTATAATCACTGAATCAAGGCTTCACAATTGATTCAACCATATTAATTTCTAAATTTTATTTTTAAAACGAAGATATTCCATTAATAGCAAAAACATTTTCAGTGTTGTTTACGTTAGATTTCTTAAATTTTTGCGGGTGTTTAAAGAAATTGTACATGTAATATCTAGTTTTTGTATAAATTAAACTCCATCTCCTTTAAAAGTAGTTGATCCCAAACTCCGGGAAGGGTTTCAATTTTTTTATTTAATAAATAAATGGGTGAGTTCGTGGGTGGCTTGGCGTGGTCCATGAGGCCCATGAGCCAATAGGTTGAATCGAGCCACCCTATTTTGTACTATGAGTCATAAAAAGGTCGAAGCTCATTCCTTTCCCTTTTTGGGCCGGGCTTAAAGAGGCACAATTCCAAGTCATGTGGTCTTCAGTCCGGTGGAGATGTTTGGCAAGTTTCATATGTTGAATTAGATGGTACAATCGGTTATAAATATGACTAATAATGTTCACAAACACAAAATTGATCGTTATTTAAGTGTTTTGTGTGCTTTAATAGTAAAAGCATCTAAATAAGCTGATAATTGTGGCATCTAAATATTATGTAATGACAAAGTTGACACCATAATGTACTTATGAACCACCTCGTTTAAGTACTTAAACTATTACAAAGGGAAAAAAAATTATATATCCACAGCAAGTAGTGAGAAAAGGCTTAACCCAATGACCAAGTAAAACATTTCCTTGCCAATAGTATTTTTATTTATTTCCTTTGACTCTTATTCGTTTCAAAGGACAATAAACATCGAGACGAGAACAGTTTACTGTACTAAATGTTTTTCAGAAGTTTGTCGCTTCCAAAAACTGAATCAGTGGGGGAAAGGATTCAAACAATGGGGTATACTCCTCATTTTCACCTTTGGTATCCCTTCTTATTAGTGTGAGAGAAAGGTGCAATACATGGAAAACTCATTCAGACTACAAGACAAGATAATACATGTTTGCAAATTCAATACCACGATCATTCTACGCTTCAATCTTTCAAGTGTCCCTAAATTTTCTGAAAACAGTCTTTATTGAATTCTATCCAGAAATTTGTTTTGTCGAAGAAAATTCTTATGAATCGTCTTCTCCTTTCAGTTGGGCAAACATCCAATATTGTCCAGAAAGTCTAAACAAAATTCAAGCATACAGTTCTGTAATGAATCAACCTGATATCAAAAACGTTTTGATATCACTTATTGAGAAATCGGCCAAATAATTAAAGGCGAAAAATATGAACAATATGAAATTTAATGGATCACACAACAATCAAGTAAATTGTAGAAGATGAGAATTTATCATACCGAGAAACAAACAATTGTCTTACAAGATTTTGATCATCTCAATCTAATCTAAACAATTCTCTCTTGTTTCTAATGTATACAACAATGATCTAATTGTTATAATCTCTCATGAGTTTTGCATTTTCCATTTTTGAAGTGCCTAAACCTTATGGAGTATTTATAGAAGCTAAATCTCGAAGCTGCAGAGTTCAAGATGAAGAAAAAGTCCAAAAATTCAAATAAAACGGAAAAATGGCGATCAGGTTACTGTTGCAGCGACTAGGCGTTAGGTTTCGGGTTAACATTCCAAAATATACTTTTTCCCATCCAATAGTCCATTTTCAAGCCAAACTCCTAATTATTATTAAAATTTGAACTTCACAACTTAGGATTCTACAAACCCAAGTACTTTAGACTTCCTCTAATCAATCAAATCCCAAATTACATGGAATCCAATCAACCTGATACTTCTAAACCAAGATTAAACAAACTTCATTCATGCAACAAACTTCTAAATCACAAAGAATTTTTGTCATAAAACCTAACAAAATTCCACATTGACACAAATTCCATAACAAGGAATTAAATCTCCACTCTTCAAGTCATTTTCCAATTCTTCCACCATGTCCCAACGGAACACCCCATGCACCTGTCGGGCACGTCATGCCCCTTCCGAACATACTCTGTAACTATGAACTACATCCAACCATGCATACCAGCAGAACTACCTTGCGTGCCATCCTTGCTTGAATCATCCCGTTCACTTCCAGCTCCAACTGAGTCAATAAACTTGCTCAAACCACCACAAGCAACCCTAACTTCATCTGAGTTGTCAAACCTGCTCAAATCACCATGAGCAACATGATCAACAAGATCACAACCAACTCCACCTGAGATACTAGAAGGTTTCCCAATATTGTTGTCCGAACAACCTAATCAAAACCAGCTATATCAGAGTTACCGCTTACTAAACCATAAGCTACAACTGCTTCCTCCGTGATCGTCGAACCTTCCAACACATATAACGGGGACTTTCTCTGCCCCTTAACACAACCTGGACACCTTTGCTAACTTTCAGAACTCAACCTCCACTGGTATACCTGTACCCTTTTGAATCAAAAGTACTCAAAGAGATTAAATTTCCGTTCATACATGGAACATGTCAAACCTGGCCAAGTGTTCTAACCGTCCCATTCAACATCTTGATTTTGACGTTACCAATCTTAGCTGTTCCATAAGGCTCATTGTTTTCCGTCATCACGGAACCCCTTGTAACTGTTTCATATGAAGAAAACCAATCCCGATTTGAACACATATGAAAAGTGCAAGTTGAATCAAGAATCCAATCGTCGTCAGGTTTGGAGTCACGTTCAGTAATCACCAACAAATCTCTATCAACATTCTCTTTTGAAACATTAATATTACCGAAATTTTCTGATTGTTCATCCTGATCTATAGTAGCAAACCTCGTCCGCCACTCATAATAATCTCTCTTCATGTGCCCCTTGTTGTTACAATACCAACAACTATACCACTATTACTGTCATTGACTCTGCCATTTCCATGACTACCCATCTTCCTCTCACGAACAACAAGAGCCTCTCCATGAGCCTCAGAGATGACGAACAGATGCTTCATCTTCTCCTTAGAATAAAGCGCATCATATACATCGTTAGTTGTAAGAGTATCCTAACTATAGAGAACGGTATCTCTAAAAGTCATATAGGAAGGCGGCAATGAGTATAACAATATCAACCCTAAATCCTCTTCATCATACTTAACCTCCATCTTTTCCAAATCAACGACGATTTTCTTGAAGACCGATAGATGACCTTCCAAAAATTCACCTTCCGTCAAGCGTTGAGAATACAAGTTCTGCTTCAAGTGTAACTTGTCAAGCTCTTTGTCATACAAAGCTGCTCCAACTTCAACCACAATGCAGCGGCACTTTTCTCCTTTATCATGTCCTGAAAAATTTCATTAGAAAGATGAAGTTGTATCTAGGGTGCGTTTGAGCTACATTATTTTGAAAGAATATATTATGAAATAGTGGAGAATGTGTGATTGAAACTGAAGGAAAATTTATTGATGTGATGGAAAATATTATTTTATTGAAAAATGTGTGGTTGAAAATGAGTAGAAAAATGAGAATGAAAAAAATAATGAGTACCAAACAGGGGCCTAAGATAGGGCTTTTCGATCCTTTTGTTGTTTCTCCTCTACAGTCATTATTATAGGCATTCTATCAATCTCCAACAAAGTATCATCAAGATCCAATTGAGCAAGAATCACTTGCATCTTGATTTGTTACAATGAAAATCTATTGTTACGATCCAAAAGCAGAATATCAAATTTTAAGGTTGTCATCCCAGAACAATCGACCTTGTTCTAACCTCGCTTTTAATTATCAATTTGGACCTCCCAAGAAACGGCCAAAAAACCCTTGGCTCTGATATCACTTGTCATGAACCAACCCAATATCAAGAATTATCACTTGTTCAGAAATCGGCCAAATAATTAAAGGCGAAAAATATGAACAATATGAAATTTAATGGATCACTGAACAAACAAGTAAATTGTGGAAGATGAGAATTTATCATACTAAGAAACAAACAATTGTCTTACAGGATTTTGATCCTCTCAATCTAATCTAACCAATTCTCTCTTGTTTTTAATCTATACAATAATGATTTAATTTTTATAATTTCTCTTGAATCTTGTTTTTTCCTCTTTTGAACTGCCTATACTTTGTGGAGTATTTATAAAAGTCAAATCTCGAAGTTGTGAAGTCCAAGATGAAGAAGAAGTCCCAAAATCCGAATAAAACGAAAAAATACCGCTCAAGTTACTGTTGTTGGGCCTAGGCACTAGGTGCAGGGCCTAGGCGCTACATCACAGTGCCGGGCACTACACCTAGCGCTCAGGCGCAATTTGCCTAGTGCTTGGGCGCTAAGTCTCGGGTTAATATTTCAAAACATGTTTTTTACAATCCAAGAGTCCATTTTTAAGTCAAACTCCTAATTATTATTGAAATTTAATATCCACAACTTGGGACTCTACAAACCTAAGTACCTTAGACTTCCTCCGATCAACAAAATCCCAAATCACATGGAATCCAATCAACCAAATATTTCTAAACCAAGATTAAACAAGCTTCCTTCATGTAACAAACTTCTAAATTACATAAAAATTTGTCACAAAACCTAACAAGTTCAGTTTTGAATTCTTTGGCAAACATCCCCATCAAAATTAGACCTTTGGCATAATACGTTAGGGCACCCCTCTGCCAGGGTAGTAAAGTCTGTAATATCGTCATGTAATATCTCGTTTTCAAGTGTATTAAAACCTTCATTTTGTACAGCATATTTGTCTTGACAAGATCCATATATTTCTTCTTCCTCCTGTAATTACTACTATTACAACATCTTTATTGATTCCTACTCAAGATTTACATGGATATACTTTCATCAGAAACAAGTTGGAGGCCTTCCAAACCTTTCTTAAATTCAAGGCTCAGGTGAATTACCGCTTGTGTCTCACTAAAAGCTATACAAACATTCAATAATTATCTGCAAACAAATAGTATTATCCATGGAGTTTCATGTCCACGCACACGTTCAAAAAGGGGTCACTCAAATTAAGAACCGATACATAATAGAAATAGGCCTCCCCAGGGGCGAAGCCAGGAATGATGGATACGAGGGGGCTAAAATTTTTAAAATTTAATGTACGAATAAAAGTTATATATAACAAGAGAAATTGTAATATAATTTTACATATTACAGTTGTATCCGACAATATTTTATAGCATAAAATTAGAAAATTTAGCACAATCTTTATTAGCCTATTATTGACAATTCACAATTCCAAATGCCAGCATCACATCACATGTGAACAAATAAAATCACAGGAATCACAACTAAAGCCTAAATGAGTAATCTGTAACTGTAAATGACTATCACAACTTTTATCTCCAATTTTCACTCAATCACAGAGATTTTCCCCAATTTTCACTCAATCTGTAACTGTAAATGATTTTCAGCCAACTTTTATCCCCATTTATCCCCAATTTATAATCAATTTATAACCAACTTTTATCCCCATTTTATAAATCATTCATAAATCATAATCATTCACAATTTATCCCCAAGAAAATCATTCATAAATCATAAATGAAAATCATAAAATAAAAGTGTTTTACTTGAAAATAAAATGACATGCTGAGTGCTGATTGTTGAAGAAGCCGAACTACCGAACCGAAGTCTAAAGCCTGAAGGCTGAAGTGCAGAAGCGGTGAAGAGAAGAACTTCTAGGTTCGAAACTGAATGTTGAAGCCTGATTCTGCTGACTGGTTGAAGAAGAAGACTTCGAGCTTCGGCCGTTCCCGTTCGCCACTTCGCCAGACGAAGGAGGAGGACTGAAAAGTTTGTTTGACAGTGAAACCCAGAGGCTGCTCTGCTATTGATCCTCAAACCGTGAAACGTAGAAGGGTTTGGGAAATGCTAAAGAATTGGGTGATTGAGAATTAATTGGGTTAATGAGTTTTCATTTGGGCTAATGGGCTATTGACTAGTACTGGGCTAAACAGGGGCTAAACAATGGGCTAAAAGCATGGTTACATTTTTCTAGCTGTTTTTTTTCTTTTTTAATACATCTGAGCTTGGGCTGCACTGGGCTGTAGCCCAGTGCAACCCACCCTTGGATCCGCCCCTTCCCCCTTCTAGCTTCAATTTCTATACCTCTCCAATATAAGGATGAAGCTTTTAGGATAGTCATGTATCTCATTAACAGGGTGCCAACCCCTATTTTGCACAACAAATCTCCCTTAGAAACCTTGTTTGAAACTGCTCCAGACTATTCTTCTCTTAGAGTTTTTGGCTGTTCTTGCTTTCCCAACACTAAACCTTATAATCATCACAAGCTCCCGTTTCATTTCAGTTGAATTCACCTTTATCAGCTATAGTCTAAATCACGAGGGTTACAAGTTCTTAGACTCTAATGGCAGGATCTATATTTCTAGAAATGTTATTTTCATTTTCATTTGCAAGTTTTTTACAAACAGAAAGTATCCCACTCAGCATAGGACCATTGTTGGTCCCTCTGGTATACCTCCATTAATTCTGCATCTTCTTTAACCCAATTGAGTCCACCTATTTCGTCACTTGTTCAACATATATATTTGTCCTTTCCCCCTCATATGCTGATCATGCCCAACCTACTAATACTACACGTAGACAGTTATCTACTCAACCAATTTGTTCTTATCATCCCTCAAATGTTCATCATGCCCATTTGGTGATATTTAGACAACTCCCTCATCTTCTCTGAATTCATTGTTTCCTCCAGTATTGCAGGAGAAAAACAGTCATTCTATGATGAGTCTGACCAAGCATGGTAAATTCATGCCCAAAGCAGCCAAAGAACCCACCGATTTTACTTAAGCTCGTAATAGTCAACACTAGAGACTACCCATGAAAGAATAGCTGAAAGCCATGATCAGAAATCTAACCTGGACGTTAGAACCATTACCTGCTGGAAGAAAGGCAATAGGCTGCAAGTGGGTGCAGGGGCGGACCCAGAGCATTTGTCTTGTGGGGTCAAAAATGAGATTTCAAAAATATTTAGAACAACATATCATGAACAAAAATAAGTCAACGAACTGTTACAACAGTAGCCTGTGCATTTTCATACTCTGAAAACGTCGTATAATTACATTGTTATCAATATTGTTTAGTACATCGTTTTCATGCAACCAAACTGTTCTACTGTTTGATGTTCTGACTCCAGATTCAATTCAATCGACTCACCAATGTTCTACTGTTCTTCTACACAAACTCAATTCAATCTTAATTAACCAGGCTGTAAAATTCAAGATTTGTGGATAAGGGCTTTCATCAAATTGCCGGATTTCATTAAGCAAGCCACGATAAGAGTTGTTCTCACCATTGCACTCTCTAGGTGTTGGTCTATACATCACAGTGAGTGTTTATGGGGCAGCCAAAACCACACTATTTTACAAACTGCATAAAGCATTATAGGGTCTAAAACAGGAAACTAGGGCTTGGTTTGACTAGTTGTGATCCTCTTTGAATGCACCTTTATTAGCTATAGTCTAAATCACAAGGGTTACAAGTTCTTAGACTCTAATGGCAGGATCTATATTTCATGAAAAGTTATTTTCAATGAAACTTCATTTCCATTTGCCAAGTTTCTTACAAACAGAAAGTTTCCCACCTCAGCATAGGACCATTGTTTGTCCCTCCGGTATACCTCCATTAATCCTGCATCTTCTTTACTCCAATTGAGTCCACCTATTTCATCACTTGTCCAACAGATATGTTTTTCCCTTCCCCCTCATATGCTCATACTGGAAGTGTTATGCCCTACGTCCAATCAACTTTGGACATAAACACTTATATATATAATCGATGCATATTTATGGTAATATCTATTATTTAATTAAATTAATATTTTAATAAGTTAAATAATAGAATCTGTATATTCAAGTCTTAGTGATTTGTTAATCACAAGGACTTGTGATTGTAAGATACAAACTGAATCTTAAATCGTTCATGGTCGAAATAATAACGAGATACGGATATCGTTATTACGAATAGACTATCACGTGTGACATTCTTACTTGTGAAGTAAGTAGCTGATCTCACAAGTTAAAGTGTGGTGACACTTAAATGAACACGTGGATGTTTTGTTATTGTTGGGTATTGACACTTTGTTGTCAATCAAATTATATGTTAATTGTGGTTTGTAAATGTAAGTCTAGTTTGGTTGAAAGCCAACTAAGACATGTGATGAAATGATTTGAATATTAGACAACTTGTCCTTAAATTAAGGGGAGTGGCATGTGAGTTGGTAGTAGTATGGTTGCGTAAGAGTTGATAGGATAGTTGGTAGATAAATCTTGTAAAATCTATCCAGGTTTTGGCTATAAATATAGTCGTGTATTACCAACAAAATACACAAGAAAATATATCAAAATGTAGTCCCAAAAGCCTTCTCTTCTCCTATGTTCTGTTTTCAACAGAACAGAGTGTATGTAACTGTGTTTATGTTTAAGTTTTACTTGTTTAATGTTGTCTACCACTGCCATCTTCCCCACACAAAACCACATTTTTATTGATGGCGATTCTGCCGTATTTCTGGTTTCCCAATATTTGCTTTCATTTCTCCTTTACATCTGGCACACAAGATTTCTTCGTTCTTTATGGGTTCTTTTCCTCTAATACGTTCAAACACGCTGACATGTTTTTCAGGGTCTTCTTCATCGACGATAACCAACTTGAATCTTGGCAACTTATTTTTAAGACTGGTTGTCACCATATTCATTTCAAGTGGCTGTGGGAAAGGATTTTCATCCACTGCCATTTTCTTTTTGTCTTCGAACGTGATTCGTCCTGACTCAATAGCGTCCTGTAAAACATGATGGAAAACCAAGCAATAATTAGTCATATGTGACCATGCATTATGCCATTTACAATATTTTTTACCCTTAATTTGCTCAGGGCTTGGCAATTTATGTTTATCGCTCAATTTTATCTGTTTATCCTTATACAGTTTATCGAATATAAGGTCAGCCTTAGTTACATCAAACGAGAACGTTCTGCCTTTTTGTTTTCTCCTTTTATAGGCTCATCTCTGGCTAAATCCATAGGCTTAGCCATTATGGGACAGATATATGCATCCCCTTTGGTTAGTTTAGCCAAACATACTTCAATTTGATCGTAAAATTCATCGCTTATTGTATGAATGTCAAAGTTTGGGTCTTTGTAATAAGTCCCTTTACTAGAATTTTTTACTTGCTCTTCTTCTCTTATCAAACGTTCGTACCTAATTACGTTCGCACTAAGTTGGAACAGGTCAGGGAACTACCTATCCTGGAACTTTTTCCTTAAATCAAAACTTAAACAGTTTTGAGCAATTTTGAAAAATTCTTTTTCAGGCAGGGCACAAAACATTTACTCCTGGCTGTTTTATACATTTGAAGAAAACATTTTGCCCATTCATTTCGCATTTGACGTAAGTTCGCCAAATCGGCCAGTGTAACTTCAGATTCTGTTTTATAAAATTGAGCATGGAACAACTGCTCCATTTGTTGCCATGTCTGAACGGAATTCGCTGGCAAGTTAATAAACCAGGAAAAGGCTACTCCTATTAATGAACTAGGGAATAGTCTCATTTTATGGTAATCGGTCACTTTACCACTCTGTAGCGTGAATCACCCTATATGCTCTAGAGTAGATACTTCTCCTAAACCAGTGAACAACGAGAATTCGGGTACCTTATACCCTCTAGGCCATGGATATGCTTGATCTACCCAATCAGGATATGGTTTAGTGTAAGTCGGCCTGATGACAGGACGTACCCCAACAGCCATTTGGTATTGTACTATTTCTGTAATTTGATTCCTCAACAAAACATTTGGATCATATGGGACTCCTATGGGTTGGTTCATTTGAGGCGGCCTGATGTTTGGTCCTTGATTGGCAGGGAAGGTGCCATTGTTCAGACTATTGTACCCATTATATTGAGTATTTACTCTCTCATTAACACGGGGTAAATTATGTCCACTATTCAGGACATTATCTCTTATGTTTAGATTACCCCCCAGGTTGGTAGTCACATTATCACCATTCAGATTTGACGCTCCATTAACCCCCTGATTTGAGGTGGAAGGACCGAAAAATGTTTCTAGACCTGGACCTGGGTTCAAACCAGGGGAATTGTGTGGTGAAGTATGTCCTATAATCGCCCTGGTTTGGAAATGACTTCCTATGGGTATTGCTGGTTGACATACTTGGCCTACTAATTTGCTCATAAGATCATTCAAAGCACTTAATTGTTTGGCCATGTTATCATAGTGAACATTTCCATTCTGGGTAAATTTTTCCATATTATGGACGTTTCGTAAATTTACCTGTTCGACGACATCTTGTGTGAGTTCTCCAAGCAATGCACGCATGGTTCGAGGACTCAATTCTGTCATTGGTTCATAACGACTGTGACTGCTTGGAGTCTGTCCTTCCGTCTGAGGAGAATGTTGCTGCTCCTCGTATCGCTCGATCACAGACTGGACTACTCCGTGACTTGCTGGTGCTTTATCAGAACTTTTATGAGGCATAATGTTTTCCTTTTGCATCTTCGAACACCAATTGTCCCACCAAGTGTGCCAAATTGTTTCGCGCGGTTACTCGCTAACAATTAAAAAGGGATCAGACGATTGTGTAAGGGACAAACCTCTTGGAACAAAGTCCCAAAAATGGGTGTTTATCGAATATGAAGATTACAGTTTGGATACGAACAAGATGCCTCCAAGGGGCGCAAGCACACAAGTACAAGGAAATTGAAGTAATTAAAGTTAATCTAAGAAAAAGTAAATTACATATTCTCTGTTTGAGAGTGAATTTTGTCGGGGCTTTCTTCATTGCTTTCCTCTTCCTTTTATACTCCTTGGGCAGTTCTCGACCGTTTGGACTCTGCTCGTAACTACCCATTTCTTTCATAGTGGCTGACTGGCCAATAACTACCATTTGTAACTCCTACCACCACGTTTTCTTCATAACCGCTTGTCACTAATTTTCTCAAATCGTGGGATGTAATCGTGATGTGCTCAAACTGCCTCAAACCGTGACTTTTAGATAACCGCAGAGTTTAGTCATCGTTAGGATTCTGGGCGATCCAGCAATTTGGGCGACGACTCCTTCGCTCTGGGCGTCCATAAGGCATTTTACTCGCTCAACATCTGGGCGTTCTGCAAGCTTGGGCGACAATGTTCCTTTGTTTGTGGGCTGCTTACCCTTTGTTTGGGCTTTCATCTTGGATTCTCAACTGGGCTTCGTTCTTTGGGCCATTTAATTTGGGCTGCACTTTTAGTGTGTCAACAATAATAGCACTGGACATTGATTCATAATCCGTCGGAACACCATTTCAAGTAACATCAGGTGCTTACAGAGCGCATCAATGATGGCGTTGGCCACAACCTCCCTTTGGAACCACGCAATGATAGCATCCTTTGTGAAAGCCTCCGACGCCGTCATCATCGTTATGCCCTTTGTGATAGCCTTTCATCCCATGGATATTGTTGCAGAACAATCCCATCTCCCTTTTCATCCTCTCCAATATCTGAATTTTGTAGTACATAACAAAATTGTTAAAGGAGCTTCACTGCCCAGTTAATAGAAGACATAAATCAGGTATTGCCTCAAATATATTTCACTTATTAACAAACTTCTCACCGTCTAAATCATCGCCTGCATTCTCTTTGTAATCTTTTAGAAGATCGGTATGAACCTGCAACAGTTCAAAATGATGTCAATTACAATACTAATTGCTCAAAAAAATGATTTTTCCAAAAGAATCACAAAATCAGAACAGGTTATACAATCACTAACTGGTTTCTTCTTCTTTTTCAGGCCAGCAAATAAAGTTTCAAGACCATCAAAATATGCATAATTATTGCGGCCCCAAGAAAAGAGTTGCAGAAAGGGAATAATGTATAAGAAATCAAGAAAACTAGATTGCTGAATTAATTTACCAGATAGGCTCTCAAATTTCTCAGCTAGATTATCAACCCGTCTCATCTTCCAGGGGATCTTGAGTCACAACCTTCCTTCTTTTTCATCTTCTTTGTGGTACAGACACCCACTTTGCCCCCCTGTTTGAACAGGGCATATGTGGCTCTACTCAAATAACAAGGTTCCTCATTTTTATATCAACCATGCTACAAGTACAATTTTTTTGACAACAAGTTTGACAATGTGCCACATGTTGAAGGTTGATTGGCCAGTTTTTAAACACCACACACTTTCCCGCTCATTCGAATTTGAATTAACATTGATTGTCAAATACATTGTCAGCTAAACATTGTACACAAAGCATTATTCTTTTTATATAGTACACTTGGCCTAATTTTTTGTTTAGCGTATTAATTGAAGATTAAAATCAAGTTTTTAGCAAAATTTTGATAAAAGTTAATGAAATGTGTGATTAAAAAGTGGTGGGATCCAAAAAATATGCGGTTAAAATTAATTGTTGACTTTGACTTAAATTAAAACTCAAATTTTAATCCTTATCAAATAAGGCCTTAATTTGTTTTAGTATATTAATCTAATTTCTTCGTTTTTATTAAAGTAATGGGCCTAATTTCCTCGTCAGGAAAAGGGAAAAATTCATAAATAAGGTGTTTAGTTTACAACAATTCAAAAATCATGTTTATAGTTTGAAAATTCAAAAATCAGGTTTTTTTTTTTATTTCTAATATAATATAATATAATAAACCCACGACGATTTCGACGACCATTCCGGCGACTGCTCCGATTCCGGCGACCATTCCGGCAATCATTCCGGCGACTATTCTAACAATCATTCCGGTCACAGATTTATAATTGAATTAGTCACATTATTTTTCAGTCACAAATACTAATTTTTATATGTCACAGATTATTTAATGGTCACAGTTCAAAAATTTTATAGGTCACATTTAATTCGTTGGTCGCAGATTTCAAAATTAGTTAGTCACATATCAAAATTTATAGGTCACACGATCACAGATTTCCAAATTAGTTGGTCACAAATTATTTCGAGGTCACAAATCAAAAATTTTTATAGGTCACCGTTTATTTCATTGGTCACAAATAAAAAAATTACATGTCACAGATTATGAATCGGTCACAGATTTTTAAATTTGTTGGCCACTTGTGACCACCCTCACCTCGGCACCACCACAACAGCACCAACGCCACACCACCACCAATGAAAGCCGCCACTCCACGGCGCCACCACCAACAAAACTGTCACCACCAAATCAAAAAAAAAAAATAAAAAATAAAAAAAATCTCAAACCCACAACCAGATCTTTGTAAAGTTTGCTCTTTGGCTTAAATTTAATGAATTGGAGACAGCAAAAAACCCAGATAATGCGTGATAACGCCGGACTGTGTGCAAGCTTTTTGTTAAATTGAGAGATTTTTTCCATGACATAGGGGAAATGCGAGAATTGATTGATAATAAAAAGCACCATATAATAAAATAATAAATGCTCATTACTGAGAAAGCAGAAATCATGATGGGGAGATAATCCAGTAGGATTTTACCACATTTTGTCTTGAAGAGAACACTTTTCATCATTTTTCTACTGAAGCATATACACAAATTAGTTCAATCATGTCTTTATAAAATAGCAAATCTGCAAGTACCAACAAATCATGGCCAAGGGTTCCCACTTACCAATAGAATCAGTGCCATTACATGTGTGTTACTAACATTCGGTCACCTCACATCCTAGATATATCCCTCAGAGCTCATTTATGTTGCGAAACCTCCACCCCCGTCGATGCCAAACACACCACCAACAAAACCCGTTGCCGCCACTGCCACAACACCAACAAAATCTCCATTTGTCACTTTGCGAGGACCATATATGACTCATGGATAAATCAGCACTATCGACAAACCCTCAGATGTAGCTTCCAAAGCAATTTTGTTCGCTATGGCCTTCGATCTTTCGTGCCGCCGAACAAAGTCGGAGATTCTCTTCCAGGGGGACTGATTTTAGAGAGAAAGGATAGCGATCGCGAGAAGGGAGATGAGAGCGATGAGATGAAGGAGAGAGAGGCGAGAGAGACGGGAGAAGGGGAAAAATGGAAAATTAGGGTTTTAAATTTTTAATTACCTGAATTGTGATTAAAAAACTTTGACACCTGACATTTGCATAGTGAACTTTAAATACCTGGAACCGTGTAATTTCCTCTCAGGAAAATTCATTTGACCCATTGATTGCACTGGAACTTCAAATTTGGACTGTAACAAAATCAGAAACAACCGCCCAAATTATAATGAATTCACTCATTTGTACAATGATCTTGCTACATGTACATCAGGGATTATATAATGAGTTATATAACATCATATGACACTTTACTATTTGTCAATTTAAATTCAAATCAAATTTTCCATCTAATCTTTTTCTTCTACATTATATTAAGTGTCCCATATGTACAATTTTGATGTACAAGTAGTGAAATCCTTTGGCCAATTATTGTTGACAATTGTGGTTAACAACAATGATGTTGTCAAAAGCTGAATCATTTATTTAAAAAATAATTTTAAAATAGATGAATGTGATATTGTCAAGTGTAAATTGTCAATCTCGATTGTAAGAAAAAATTGTACAAGTAGCATGATTAACCTAAAATTAAGCTGTCAAAAATGCTGCATGTACATGCATGCCAGCGGTACAACTATACAGAGCCAACGTGGCCATGTACTTGTAGCATCATTCTTAAGGTATCAATCAAGGATTCAATTTGCACTTGGCCCCAAATAATGACCAAACCAACTGATCGTAAGCAGATGGTAGCAGCTAGAATGGGTCACGATTGCACTGGAATTAATGACAACTCTTCAAGGAAAAAATGTTTAACTTCTCCAGCAATTTTTTTAGAAGATGCTGCTGAGATTAAGGTTGCTGATGCCCGTCACGAACTCCTGGAAAGTGTTCGAGCAACCTTGAGATGATGTTGCGATAGCTTGAGGAATGATTCGAGTGAATGATTTAAGGTCAGAGTCGGGGGTCTTGAAAGAAGAGATCTAAGGTTCCCTCAATTCCAAACCCAAGTTTGCAGTGATTCCAATGTAGAAAAGATATTTTATTTCTATTTAATCAAACAATAGAATACAACGGTGAATTTATAAGGGTTGAGATCCACTATCCAATTTGTTGTCCACAATTAATTATTAACACATCATTTTACATTAAAATGTCACCTATTTTTTAAGCATAAGTAGTAGTTAGATAAAAGTTGAACACGTTAATGACGCGTCAATAATTAATTAAATGGACAACAAATTGGACAGCAATTAACAAAAAAAATTGGACATGTTAATTTAAAATGACGTGTCAATTATTAATTTGTTGAACAGCAAAATTGGAGAGCAAATCTGAACTCAATTTATAGATTGCACATATTGAAGAATTCTAGAATAAGAACTATTTTCAGGAAAGAAACTAGAATCATCCTAATTACAAAATATTGACAATCTTAAGGAAAGCTTCCACAAATCTTCAACATAGTATGAAGAAGTAATATGTTACATTAGAAAGAAGAATATATATATATATATATATATATATATATATATATATATATATATATATATATATATATATGTATTAAGCAAACAAAGTTCGAGTTACAAGCCTTGCTCCTCGTGGTATCTGTAAGCCATTAGATTGATCTGAGTTCATGGAACTTTTACCAACAGTAAATAATCATTTTCTGAAAGTAGTAAAATATGGCAAATGATCAGAAATTATGTTAGAACAAAATAAACAAGTTTCCCAGTTGATATGGATACATAGAGATGCTTAGTAGGAAGCCTACAAACAAAAGAAGAAGAAAAAGGTGAGGAACCTGCATTGCCACCAAACCGGAGCTCTGTTACCGTTTTCTTTTTCGTTGGGACTTTTTGCCCAACTCAACCTCACCTGAATTAGTAGATAAGATTTTAAATTTGGAACCTACAGAACAACTCCATAAAGCCTGTTCAACATCAGATGGTTTGAATTTATTCTCCTCTGTAGACAATTCCTGAAAATAATTTTCCCAAAACCGTATCATAACTTATTAGTGAACATGAAAAAGCAAGCATACAGGATGTGGAAACTTTATGACCTTTAGAGAGTGAAAATTGATGGGAAAATAGTCATTCCAAGCAATAGCTAAGTGTCATACAGAAGTCAATAATTTTTTTTTTCTTTGCGCAAGTACATTTTCCTTTTTTATATAGCAGTAAACAATGAAACATTGCAACAGACCAAGAGAAACTGTTGGACAGTTGAGAATGACTTCTTATTTAAAACAAATTCTAATATAAAGTCCACTAAGCTAGAGCTTGCGACGGAAGAGGCATTAGAAACATGCCAAAAATACACAAAATTTGTAATAAGAAATTGGTTATGATTTATTTCAATAGATTTCATTTTTACCAAAAAAAAAATAGGAATTAATCGGAGCAGAATTCAATTAATTATTGATGATTAATTGATGTTGAATTTGTTCTCACAATTTCTCTCTTCTTCGTGTCTCACATTTTCAATCAATTGATACCAAATCTACTCGTTCCTGTGATAAAATCTCAGTCAAAAGCTACTATTCATGGTATATCTGGTCTACAAAAAGGTATTTTTAATTGGATTATTTGTAGAAGAAAAATACTCTAGTTATTTGTTTGTCAAAAAAAGAAGGAAGAGTTGTTAGAAAAACAAACATTATCACAGCCCAAGTACCAAAAATCTTACCCGCCAAAGCAGCCTAGTCAGATAAACTCTAAAGCCATCAGCCAACCACTAAAAATGACCTAAAAGAAACAAGCACAATTAGCTCAAACCTACTGCAACAAAAGCCTTAAAACTATGTCAAGCACCCAACATGAACCTCACAATCCATCACAACTATCCATGTGTGATCTCATGTGACACCTTCCTTGCCAGTCTACAGGGCTCGGAATTGGCAGATGTACGTACCCAACCATACGCATTCACCAAATGGCACAATAAACAGCTGCAAGCACTACCGTAGTGCAGGAATCCACCATCCAAACCAGTCATTGTTTACTACACTTAGTGAGGACCTACGTTGTTTACTATGAGACTATGATAAGCATCGTGGGGGGAAAAGAATACATGAATCAACTGTTGGCCACGGAACCTCATTCACCAGATCAAACTTCAAGTTCTTATAAGCCCAAAAACCATGAGCTGCAACCCCAACTTATCCTTTTTGTACTTATAAACAAGCACTGTGCTAATTACTTGGGCTTACAAGCACTTTTCAAAATACAACTAACACCTTTGAATAACATTCTGAGAAGAGCCCATAAGCCTATTTGACACGATAGCAATCCGAATTGGCCCATTTGATATGTATCAATGCTTACTGCAGCATTTTGTCATCCATACTTGTTGAATAATCATCTCCAAGTTGAGCTCCTAGAGATGTTTAACCAGTTGAATAGGTAGAATATCTATAAGATTATTCTCTTTTAGACAAAACTCAGAGATTGAAATGGGAATTCAAGAAATTTATAGTTCACACTTGAATGTGAAAATTCTAATTTCGGACACGGCATCCTGATTCCATATATATATATATATCTCTGTGTGTGTGTGTGTGTACAGCAAACATAATCAAAGAAGTGAGAATCAAATGCAATTTCAGGACGAAAATTCTTGGATTTGGTCCCCCACACCTCCTTTTAACATCCAAGATTTTCTCCAAGAAATCAAATTAAGGCAAAAGCTGATTCAGATACTGTAGATGGCCTTTAATCAGATCCAAAAAGATGCAGAAAATAACTTTGCAGATTAAGGCAATCATTTCTTTAGCCCAGAAATATTGGAATATTTGAAGTCAATGTTAAGAATAGTAATCACTTCGCACTCTAATTCTAGTGATTCAAAAAAAATAAGAAAAATAAAAACTAAAGTTGCCACATAAAATGGCTAATCTGTGGAATTCTTGGCATCTTATATTCACCTATTAAGTCATATCTCTTTGCATTTGGTTAATGTTATGGACTCTGAAAATACCTGTTATACTGTTGCAAACAATACTAAAAAATTATTCAAAGTCGATACAAGTATTCATGTATATCAATGGTCACTTGTAAAATAAATATGATCTTCTCTAAGATTGTGACTCCTCGGTGTTTGTATTTACAAAATGCCCTACCGACAACTAATGAAGTTTTCTAATGAAACTATTCAATTATTCACATGGATGCATAATACAGAGTAACTTGAATAGCACTACAACAGTACAACAATTTAGCTTAATAGTCATTAGAAGCGTGTCAAGAGTCAAACTTCTATCCAAATCCACTAAATTGCTTAAAATTTTGTTCAAGAAAGAATAATAGGAGAAATCATTCACAGAAATATCAATGCTTTGCAGTAATTTCAATCACAATTCAAATACGTGCAAAAAAAGTATTGGCTTATATTAAAATGATTCTGACCAACCTTCGCTTTCGCTTGCATCTTCTCCACAAACACCAAGTATTGCTTCAACGAGTAATCCTTCGAGTTCCCTACAGCAGCCAACATCGCCTACTTTCACAGTGACAAATAAAATCACACACCCAAAAAAAATCATCAGAAAACACGAAAACAATTTTTCTCCAATTACCTCATCGGACATGAATGGTGCAATATCCGGCGAGTAGGCAGCGAGAACGGCCGACGCGGTTGCTGGGCCTACTCCTTTGAGCACAACCATCTCCGATACGGCCTTCGAAACATCAGGTAAGGATCCGAATGCCTTTTGGGACGCGGCTCTGACTGCGTCGTCGTTTAGTGAGGAAACGAAGTCCAAGAGGCGCGGCCTCCACTTGCCACGGGTCAGCTTCCACTGCATGAGCTTCGAGAGCTCCGGAGTCGTTATATAGGGACACGGGTCTCGTTGGTGGAGAAGATTTGGGAGTTCTGTGCGGTAGAAATTGTCGAGAGAAATGAGGTTGGGCTTATTGAGGGTTTTGATATGGGTTTCGTAGGAGTTGAGGGCATCTTGCCACAGAGTAACATTGGAGCATGTGAAGTCCATCGCTGCAAAGTTTGAAAAAGTAGAGAGCTTCGGTAATGGTCAGAAGGGAAGGTTAGTGGCGGCTATGGAGGGAGGGCCGGGGAATGTTGCGGTTTTGGTTTGACTAATGCTATCATATTGGTGACTAGAGAAAGGGGAAAAAAAAAACCCAATCAAACGAATTTTCATATTCAAGCAAAATTCTGCCTCTCTGACCGGTATGAATATTTAGGGGAAATTATTAAAAATACCCCAAATTCAACCATACCCTTTCCAAAATACCCATTTTTACTATTCAACCTTAAAACTACCTAAAATACCCTTAACATAAAAAGTTTCAAAACAGGTCATTTTAGTCCTTCAAACTTTAATTCTAATTTTTGATTCGACAAATTGTTTGCCCCTTGCAATAAAAAATTAACTTTTCTTCACCATCAACTCTTTCCACCTATCTTGAGCCAAAAAATTTGATATTGATTAATAATTTTATTTTTGAATTAATTGTATTTTTGCATTTTTAGGACCCCACTCAAAATTGGTATCAGAGCCCTATATTCTGAGAATTTAAAGCCATAAGAAAATGGAAGATAATAAAAAAATTTGCATAGGATGGTACGTTAACAATTCTACTGAATATTTAGATACTGATAGTTATATTCAATATCTTGTTAATAAATCAAGAAATTTGATTGAAAAAATAAAAGACTCGGATAGTCTTAAAATAAAGAAAAAATTTGAAAAGAAAATTACTTTTCTTTTAATAGATTTTGATGAAATTTTAGACGAAGACATAGGATATCTTGTTAAAATACCTATTCTTATAGAAATAAAAACTTTAAAAAGAATTCAAAGAGTTCTTAATAATGAAATTAGGAGAATTGAAGAATTAGAAACCTAAAGATCATGGAAATTGAAAATTCAGAAAATATAGAAACTGAAGTATACGAAAGAGTAGAGGGATATGCCTTAAAAGGAAAATTTGATTGGGAAAAACTTAGAAAAATTAATAGAGCAGAATTAAGTCTAAAACCACCAGGAGAAAATAAATTATTTAATATTTTAGGATCAGCCTTTAGCAGAAAGAAGTTAGTCATTAATGAATATCATGAAATAGAAAAGGTCATAGATATTAAACATACACAAGGAAAAATAAAATTAAATTTTATAACAAAAAGAAATATTAATGAATTCCTAGAAAAATTAAAACAAGAAAAACGAGATAAAATATCTTATGTTTACCTTGCTGGAATACAAATAATAATAAAATCATGTTTTAAAGAAGGAATTAATAGTCCTATAATACTTAATCTACAAGATGAAAGATGTATAACTGCAGAAAATAGAAATTTAGGAATAGTTAAAGGAAATCTAGCCTATAAAAAATTAAAATTTACTTGTTATCCAAGATATTGTGTACATATAAATGATAAAAATTTAGATGATTGCCTTAGTCTACATTTTAAGATGACTAATAAAATATTAAAAGATGATAATAAAGTTTTTACTATATTATATCAAGGATTATATTGTTATACAAATAGTAATTATGGAAATATATATAAAGAAAAGCCTTTTATAGAAATTGACGAAAAATTTAAGGATATAGGAGAAGCAATCTTACCTAGAGAACAAGATATAGAGGAAATAGAAAATTTTGAGATAGGACATGATGATACTATAAGTATCGATCAACCTATAATACCAAAACAAATAACATATAAAGAAAATAAGATAATTATAGGAAATAATACAGTAAGACATAGTATTTCAAAAATAATACAAAATAAAAATAATAGTGTTTATGGAATCAAAGGAGAGTTTTTTAATGGAAATAAATGGATAAATGAAATTAAAATACTTATTGATACTGGAGCAAGTCAGAATCATATTTGCTTTCTTATTGATGAAGGAATTAAAAAGAAAAAAGTTGAACCTTATAGTTATAGAGATTTTGAAGGAAAAATAAATTCTTGTGATATCATAGGACAAGTTCAAATTAAATTAGGAAATTTATTATTAAGCATAGAATGCTATATTGATAATAATATGAATTTTGACGAACATCCAATATTATTAGGAAATTCATTTTTAAATAGTCTTGATAATTATAAAATAGACAAGGAATGAATTCTTATTATATATCAAGGAATAACTACATATTGTCTTAAAGAAAAATGAGTAGAGAAATAAAATTCTCAATAAGTGTATATATACAAATAACTGTATTTGAATCAAAAATAACTACCTGTGCTCTAATTGATACAGGAGCTGAGATAACTGTCTTTAAAGAATTTTTATTACCAAAATGGATTGAAAATAAACAACAATTAACACTACAAGGAATAACTGGAGTAAGAGAATCTTTAAAATATAAAAATGAAAATATAGAAGTTATAATAGGATCTAAAATAGTAACCATAAGAAATGTTTACCAATATAATATAAATGATTGTGATATTATTTTAGGAAATGACTTTCTTCAACAGTTTAGTCAATATAGTCAAAATATTTATACAATTCAATTAAAAATACCATGTGGACATTTACTAAAAATTGCTCGAGAATTTGAACCATTCAGAGTTCAGCCAGCTCAACGTGGTGAAAAGATAGAATTTATACCAAAATTACTCAATTATTCAATCAAAACAATTACTCTTGATCAAATAAAAGATCTTTTATCAAAAAATTATAATGAAAACCCACTTGAAAAATGGGAAAAATCAAAAACAACAGCTAAAATAGAACTATTAGATCCAATAATCATTATTAGAGTCAAACCTATGCTCTATAATCAAGAAGATAAAGAAGAATTTCAAGTACAAATTCAAAAACTTCTTAATCAAAAACTTATAAGAAGAAGTAATAGCCCTCATAGTAGCCCACCTTTTATGGTTAGAAATCATTCAGAGATAAAAAGAGGAAAACCTAGGATGGTTGTAAATTATAAATAACTTAATAAAAACACTAAATTTGATGGATATTATCTACCAAATAAAGAAGTATTAATAAACATAGCCAAAAACAAAAAATATTATTCAAAATTTGATTGTAAGTCTGGATTTTGGCAAATTAAGCTTGAAGAAAGTAGTATATCATTAACAGCATTTAGTACCCCTCAAGGACATTATGAATGGTTAGTTATGCCATTTGGATTAAAAAATGCACCACAAATTTATCAAAGAAGAATGGATGAAGTCTTTAGAACTTATAATTTTCTTATTGTTTATGTTGATGATATACTTGTTTGTTCAGAAACATATTAAGATCATCTTAAACATCTTAGAAGTTTTGCTACACTTTGCTCAAAAGAAGGTATAATACTTAGTCAGAAAAAGGTAGAAATAGCAAAAATTGAAATTGAATTTTTAGGAATGATAATAAATAGTGAGGGAATAAAATTACAACCTCATATTTCTGAAAAGATAATTTTATTTCCTAATAAACTTGAAAATAAGCAACAAATTCAAAAGTTTTTAGGTTGTCTTAATTATGCTGAAGGATTTATAGAAAAACTTGCAGAAAAAAGAAATAAACTTCAGAAACTATTAAGAAAATCAAATAAATTAGGATGGAATGAAGAACATACTCTTTGTGTTAAAAATTTAAAAAAAAATTGTAAAAATTTACCTAAACTTAGACTCCCAGATGAAAAGGATAAGTTAATTGTTCAAACAGATGCATCAGATTTATATTGGAGTGTTTTATTAAAAACCGATTTAAATGAGATTTGTAGATACACTAGTGGAACATTTAATAATGCTGAAGTAAATTATTCAACTAATGAAAAAGAATTATTAGCAGTAGTTAAAGGAATAAACAAATTCAAAATGTTCTTACTACTTAAGGAACTTACTGTTCAAACTGATAATACTCAACTTAATGGACTTGTAAATAATAAATTACCAAATTCACCTCAACATAGAAGATTACACAGATGGCAAGTGCTATTATCTTTTTATAATTTTAAATTTGAATATATTAAAGGAAAAGATAACTTATTTGCTGATTTCTTGAGCAGGAATCATGATTTTGGACAAGGTTGAAGCATTTACCAAGGAATTGCAAAATCTTCTAACAGATTTTAATGCAGATTATCTTGCTATTGAAGAGGATCATCTTGACATCAGACAAACTTTGTGCGATTTATCAAACAAAGTTGTTGAAAGTGGAAAAAAGATTGATAAACTAAATGATAATAAAGAAAAAATAGCTAAAAAATTGATAGAATGTTTAGACTTTTTTGTAAGTTGCAGCCAGGAGTACCCTCCTTTAGAAAAATGTGAATATAGCCAAAAGGCGAGTCATATCCCATTTCGGGAGATTAATACATCCACTTCAACTGGAGATTCGAAATCTAAGAGAAATGACCATCTTACCTCGCAAGAGGAAAATGTCATAACAAAGGGTCTACAACAATTACCCGTCAGTATTGACAAATTGTTGGAAAAATTTACTAGTAGAAAAGGAGCCGCTGAGTCTAGTACTCAAACATCCTTATCAAAAGGCCCATTGGAACGACCATCATATCAGTGAATTCCAAGAAAATAAAAAAGCACCGGTTGGTGACCTCAAATCACCAAAGGGAATAATTACAACTCATCATATTCGAAATAATCTATATCCTATGGAAAATGAGTATTATGAATTTTCAGAATGGGTATATAATTTCAGAGAAGGAAGTTCTCTATATTTGACAGCCCTTCCAACAACGATTTATCCAAGGATCAGTGCAATTCAAGGAGCAGATCCTAATATTGTTCGAAAATTGACAGCATTTGGATTTTTAGATCGACTCTTCCCAGGGATAGATCTAAAAGAAATTGAACAGTTTGATAAAGAATTTGTTAATTGTGTTAAAAAATTCAGTGATAAACAACCAGTTGAACTGAGGTTTTACACAATTAGTCCTGAATATAAAGAACCAGAATGGTATGGAGAACATCATCTTGTCACTATTCGAAAAAATAATGGAAATCCACTCAAGGAGATTCAGATTTTTAAAGAGTTACCTACTATTAATAAGAAATGGATGATCTATAGAAGAGCTCTTGGAATAAAATCAGTCTGCTCAACGATGCAGTTCTTTTATGGAGAAAGATACATGGTCTATGGTATGAGCAATAATTGGATCCTTATCTGTAGAGGAGATAAAGAATCAAAAATTCTTGAAGAAAAAATCTGTGGAATTATGAACGATCAATTCTCTGGAAGTGAAGAATGCATTAAAGAGGTTTGCCGACTCATGGGACACGTCCACAAGTAAAGGACGATAAGAAAGCGATATCACAAGACAGTACCATGTGAGCATTAAAGCAGAAGGAGACAGCTCAAAGCTGGAATAAAGCAGCCGACGGTGCTTTAATTATTTCAACAACTTTGAAGAAATAATTGTACTTTAACTTTTTTGTTGTAAAAATTTGATTGGCCAGAAGCTTCTCGGTGAAGTGAGTGCCTTTCTATAAATTGTGACTCTACTGAAGGAGAAGATCATCGAAAATTAGCCATCTGAAATCTCATCCTGAACTACCATTTCAAACTTCCAAAAAATGATCTTTGTAATCCTTCTCGTTAGAGAGTAGAAACCACTCTTCGGAGTATCAATCTTTGTAAAAATCTTTGTAAAAATCTTTCAAGCTATCTTCAGATCAATAAAATCTTTGAGTTTGAAATAAATCTTTTATTACGCTTTGAGTATTGTTCTACACAGTAAGTCTGTTTGAGAGTTTTGAGTGCCTTTGTGTCCATTTTGCTATGATGCTGTCGGACTTTGGCCAACTCTTGTGACGAAGGTGACCAGGAACATATAACATTCTTGCTATTTGACGAAGCGTGGTAAGGCCCTTATTTTAAGCTACAAGAAAATTTATTGTCTGAAAATTTGCATGAAAATTATTATATAAGAATTTTTATAAGATTGTTTACTTTGAAAAACTTTTATCATGGAAAGTTACGAGTTTTATTATAGAACTGTACCTTTTAGATATACTAATAGTATTGATTATAGTCACATAATAGAAATTCCAAAAACTTATGACAATTATACTAGAGGAATAAATTTCATAAAAAGAGTTAGTAGATATTATGAAAAATGTCTTACAATTGTATCATTTGGATTAAAAGAAAGATTGCCTAAAGAAATAATAAAAATGATTATATTTTTCTGGTTATATAGTGAAAATAGTGAAAGAGCTTTTGAAACTATAGAATAGCATGTAAGTTATAATGAAGTTTCTGAATTATATGATTTTGATATTAGTTTTGACGATATAGAATAAGAATATGCCTGGAATAACTAGAAAGTTTTGTGATAATAAAATAAAAATTTTAGAAGAACAAATAATAACTGATAATAATCGTAGAGAAATAGAAAAAGAAATTTCTAATTGGAATAAAATTAAAAGAGAATTATTAAGGAATGAAATTACAAGAGAATTAAGAAGAGAAGAACAATTTAGAAGAGAAATAAGACAAATAATAAATAATATAATAATTAAATCCTTAAACTTACCAGATTAATATGAGTTTACCAACAAAAATAAGATTTGATAAATAAGAAATAGAAAATATTTGATTACCAATAGGAAGCTATCAAACTAAAAAATGGAATACAACTCTGTTTCAACCTTTAAGCTCATGGGGAAATACTGATGAATTATTAAATATGACTAAAACTGGACTAATGCATTTTTATGGCAACAATTAGGACAATTAAAATCTAAAGATATAAAAGCTATAGACGAGATAAATAATATAGATCTAAAAGATGAAATAGCGAAAGAAAGATTAGAAGTTTTAAGCAAAAATATGTCTAAACAATTTAATAAAATAAAAGAACAAATTAATAATTTAGAAATACTTGATGAAGCTAAATTTGAAGAAATTCAAAATCAAATATCAAAAATTGCACAGAAAAATAGTATTAATAAAATAGCAACTTTAGAAGAAAAGATAGATATTATTAATTATAAACTTGATATTCTATTAAATAAATTAGTATTTGAAATTGAAAAACCATCTTATAAAAAACCTAAAGTATGAGTATGAATGATAAAATCAATTTAATTGAGAAAAATATAAAAGCAATTGATGAAAAAATAACTAGAATTGAAATATACTACGAAGAAGAAAAAGAAAAACTACAAAATAACTTTTTAACAATAGAAAATCTTTTAAATAGAATAATAGAAAATCTAAATAAAGAAAAACCATTTAAACTAGATTATGCCAAAGAATTTAAAGAAGTTAGAAAGAAAATTGAAAAATATGAAGAATTAATAAAACTTAATGGAGGATTAAAAGAAGATATAGAAAGATTATTGATTGATCTTAGAAAGCAAGAAGAAAATCTTATAGAAAAAGAAGAAGGAAAATTAGTTATAGAAGAACAATGAACGAAGATATGGAAAATTTAATATTTGATTTAGAAGATTTAAAAATTTGTGAAGAAATAACTAAAAATCATATGGTCGGAAAAACGGGAGGACCACGAGCAGTTAAACAAGAAGAATATGGAGAAACTAGCACAGCTAGATATGAAGCAAAAATAGACCCAAGAAGATATGTCAATACAAAAGTAGATTTTAAAACTACCAAAAACAGAATGTATAGAGATCAATTTAAACCAGTATTAAGAGAATCAAACCCAATGAAAATTGCAGGATCATATTTAAATTTAGATTGTGAATTAGATGTTAGAAGAGCTATAATTGAATGGAGTACTAATATGATAGCACACTTTAATTATAATCGCAGTAATACCGATAATAAAAATAGAACCGAATATTTATTAGCAACATTTAAAGGAAATGTATTTAATTGGTATAGAGGATTAGAAGAAACAACAAAAGGTATTTGGAAAGATAGTATTGAAGCAGGATTTGGAATTAGTATAATAGAAGGAATAAATAGAGTAGCTACAAGAATTTATAGAGAATTTGCTGGAGAAGACTAGGTAAATGAAAGTACTAAATCTAGATTAGAAGAAATAGAAGATGTTAAAAACAGAATGGAACATTTACAAATTTGTAATGTGTTACCTTAATGAATATTGTTGTGAATATAGTAAATATTATTATATGATGTTTGGAAGTGGAGCTGATAATAATTATTATAAAGAAGTTCTTATTAGAAATTTACCACCACCATGGAATAATTATTTTCAAAACAAGATTAAAGAAAAACAATTAGGAAGAAATGAAGAAGGCTATACATTAGGATTTATTATAAGAACTATAAAAGATGAAATAAGTATTATGTGTAGTATTCAAATGATTTATAAACAATCAGGATTTATACAAGATAGGATTTGTTGTAGAGATACCGAAGTAGCAGGAAATTGGGGATGTTATGATTATAAAAGAAAAAGAAAAATAAGACCCAAAAAATATAAAAAATATAATAAATTTAAAAAGAAATATTTTAAACCAAAAAGAAAATACTTTAGAAGAAAATATAAACCTTATAATAAAAAATCATTAGATAAAAAACGATGCAAATGTTGGAATTGTAATGAAGAAGGACATATAAGCACTGAATGTCCAAAAAAGAAAGTTAGGATATTAATTACGGATTTTGAACAAATTAGAGATGAATGTGAAGAAGTTAATATTGAAGAAATAGAAGTGAATGAAGAAATATTTGAAGAAAAATCAGATTTAGAAAAAATATCTAGTGATGACGAATAAAAATAGAAATAAAACTAGTTTCTAAGAAATTATAAAGTTTGAGGACTTAATTTGCAATAACAAAACATTTCATTAAGAGCAAAATTGACTTTTACACAAAAAACCCAAATGGGTCATTTGACCCGGCTATTTTGAAAAATCCCCCAATATTTAGGGGGTGTTTGATATATTATTGAGGGAAGAATGTATTTTAAATAGTGATATGATGAAAAATATGTACTTAAAAAATAAGGAAAAGTTTTGGATGTGATGAAAAATATTATTTTATTGAATAATGTGTGGTTGAAAAAGAATTTTTGAAAAAATATGGATAAACAGGGGGTTTAATTGTAATTTTTCCAACACTTTCTGAAATGCACAAAATACTATATGCAGAGAAATATAAAAATAATGCAAAGTGGAAAGAAAGATAGACTTTTAATAATATAAAAGTCAGGGATAATTACAGTAAAAGTTTCAAACCTTTGAAATATTAGCAGATTTTTCTCAAATCTTTGATAGTTGCAGTCGTCATCTCTAACATTTCCAAATGTTGCAGGTAAAGCTCTTTTGGACGGTTTCCATCAATAATTTTGTTAGTTGACAAAAAATCTAATTTTGACCACATTTTTAATATTTTAAAAGGTGACAAAAAAGTAACTTTCCATTTATTACATTAAATAATTAAATAAAAAAAATAAGAAATGAAAAAACAAATGCGCGCACGCACACTTTGAGCTAGCTTTTTGCAGTAATAGCTTCCACTGCTTCCTCCAATGCCCATTTCATCCATCGCAGAACCTACAACAAATGTCACAAAGCTTCTCCTTTCCCTCGTATCAATATCATAAATGGGTCGCACAAAAAGGAAGAAGTGGTCCAAAAAATGAAAACCAACCAAAAGGGGCATAGGTATTCCAATTTACTATTTTGCTTTTTCAATCAAATGAATTTTCGATTAACCCCAATAAATCTATGTTTGAAAGGGAAATAATATTGAGGAGCTGTGAAATTGCGATTCTCAAATCAATTTTCCATTTCAATCATGTTTTTATCCCCCTCATCATCTCCTCGATCCTTTCTTTGAACCATTCACTACACATTATTACTACTTAGGATTTAAAAATAATATTGTTGAGGAGGATAGTGGAACGAAGCCAAATTACTTGGGGGTGCAGAAGAATCCTCTTGGTCTAGCATTATGTCCAGCCACCAACAATTGTGTTTCAACTTCTGAGAATATCACTGATCTTACACAGACACACACACACACACCCCGGTGGGTTTGCCCTGGCGGTGCGGGAATTCATTTGAGTTTTCGATGAAACATGGGCTTTTCTGAAGGAAAATTTGTCCATTGAATTTGTACATGTAGGACATTGAAGATAACGATCCATATTAGATGACCTAATGGCTTCTGCCAGAGGGAAGGATTGAAGAGAAAGGAAAAGTACAATCATCCACATTGCTATAGAAAAAACCCAGAAAATCTCATAATCTACAACATTTTCCTTCCTCTATAAAACAATCTCCAATTATTATCGTTCTTTTTTCTCCACGATTTGAAATCGAAACTATTTGAGAAAATCGAAGAGAATAGAAAGGTAGTTCTCTTTAGCTCCGCCAGAGTGAAGGGCAATTACAATTTACAATACAAAGAACATAATCCCAATGGCAATTGTGCTTTGTTTTTTGTAATTTTTCTTCTCTCTAATATGATGTCGTGGAGACAAGGCAAATCTCAATTTTTCCAACAATCCACCACCGTTGACTCCGCCAACCCTGTTCAGCCACTGGCCAAGCGATTGTGTGTCAATCCTGAACCAAACTTGTTAATGGATTACGTGATTCAAACTAGCCTGCAACAAGTGGGGATAGGTGAGGGTTGAGAGGAAGAAGACACGTGTTTTTTTTTTTTTTTGTTATCTCTTATTTTTTTTATTTAATTATTTAATGTAATAAATGGAAAGTTACTTTTTTTTGCCCCTTTTTAAAATATTGAAAATGTGGTCAAAGTTAGATTTTTGGCCAACTAACAGAATTATGGATGGAAACCGTCCAAAAGGGCTTGACCTACAATATTAGGAAAGGTTATGGGTGACAGCTGCAACATATCAAAGATTTGGGGAAAGTTTACTAATATTTCAAAGGTTTGGGGTTTTGCTGCAATTATCCCTAGAAGTTATTCAATTTTAGTCCTATGTTTCTTATGTATTTTTCATACTTTCAAGGCATCTATTTGTAGGCAGTAGGCGTATCCTACCAATGAGGCTGAATTAATCTATTTGAACTAATCTTTATCTAATGTGCATGAAAATAGCTAACAAACTTAGTCGTTAAAGTCTTCTTATCTTCTTGATCTATTTTCTTACTAGATTAGTTGTCAGACTTTTACTTGTATGGAACATGTGTCCTCAAGATCGTCTCATCATGGCCCTCCTAATTAGGAAGAGCCCGCTCCTGCTGGTTCTAGAATTAGAGATGAGGGAATCGTGCTTGCCCAGTCTCCCCGTGAAAACCATTTAGCTTCACTTGGCCACAGACCTTTTTGTCCAATCCGAAATGTTTCCCTTGTGCCACATCGGGTTATAGCTGTCTTTCTTTCTATCATAGCATCTTCATCTAATATAGCTTCTTGTTCAGTTACTAAATCTTCTACCATCGGCAAAATTTCGTTAGGCTTATCGTCAAGCATGGATGGTTCGAAGAGCTACAATTTCTCGACATTGACTGCCGAGTATATTTCCATATAAGCTGGTAACTCCAGTCGACATGCATTGTCTCCAATTTTGCGAATGATTTTGAAGGGTCCATAGCGGATTGGTTTAAGCTTTTTGCCTTATCCCTGCAATCGATTCTTGCCAGGTGCAACCAAACAAGATCTCATTCTTGGAAGTTACCTTGTACACGGTGTCTGTTATAGCGCTCTTTATATTTTTGTTGCGCTTTTTGCTGCTGTTTCTCTACCTCTTAATGCACCTTCCTGATCTTACAACAAATTATTGTACTCGTCTGTGTCACCTTCACCTTTTTCTAGTTGTGGCATGGATTCAATGGTGAGCTCCAAATCGAAGGGACTTGGCGGTAGAAAACCTAAGCAAACTTCTAATGGTGACCTGGTTGTTAAGCTATGTATATATAGTATGGTTAATGGCAAACTGTAAGAAATAGACGCTTTCATCCCAAGTTTTAGGGTGTTGAGTATTGTATCATCTAAGAAGGTATATGACGACACTATAAACCACTTTAGTTGACCATCTGTTTTTGAGGATGGAATGCAGTACTTCGTTTTAACTTGGTATCCATCTTGACCCATAGCGCACACCAAAATTTACTAAAAAATATGCTATCTCGATCAGATATAATGGAGTTGGGGAGCCCAAATATTTTCCAAACATTTTAAAAGAAGAGTCGTGTTGCTTCCCCTCCAGTGATCGTCTTTTTGCATGACATGAGCACCACCATTTTTGAGACCTATCAACAACCACAAAAAAATAATCATATCCCCTTCTAGTGCTCGACAAACCACCTAGAAAATCCATAGAAATGCTCTCCCATGGCATAGCTGAAACTAGAAGAGGGGTGTAAAGTCCAATTTTTCAGTTTGCCAACTTTGAAGTGCTGCATAACATACAACCCTTCACAACACGAGCCACGTCCACCTACATTCTCGGTCAAAAGACATAACAAAGGAGATTTTGTATTGTCTTCATCACTCTAAAGTGCCCCACAATCTTCGAAGTGTGAGCTTCCCAAATATACATAACTTTCTCTGTTGCTTGTGGAATACAGAGGTGTTCCTTTTGTAGGAGGAGCTCGTTATGGTGAAAGTTCAGTAGGCTTGCCACCCCTTACATCTTCTAATTGAGATTGAAAATCCAAGTCTACATCGTACCGACTACAGTACTCTTCTTGAAAATTTGGTTGAACCTGCATAAAAACAGATAAACACAAGGATGCTACTGATGGATGGGATAACATGTCTAGAAGCTTATTTTGACTACCCTTTTTATATTTAATCACAAGATTAAATTGTTGCAATTATGTCATCCACTTCATATGTCGAGCTTATGCAATCCGAACTGCGTTTGTAAATTTTATAGAGCTCGATGATCAGTATGTATGATGGTCTCCTTGCCTAAAAGATAGGCTCTCCAATGCTTCACCGTTTGTTGAAATACAAATAATTCCTTATCATATGTGGGATAATTCTTGGCCGCCCCTTGGAGAATTTCAGAATGATATTCCATTGGCTTTTTTTCTTTCATGAGGATAGGCCCCATAGCATAGCCGGACGCATCTGTCTCTTATTCAAAAGGCCTTTAAAAATTGGGCAAAACAAGTACAAGTGCCTACCTGATCATCATTTTCTAAAGAGGGAATGGACCCTCACATTCAGTGACAGACCCAAGATTTCAAGTCAACATGGTCGACCGTGGATCGTCGACTATTGTCAGCAATAAAATATTAAGAGCCTCGTTTGATGCCTTTTTTTTTTTTGCAAAAAATGCATTTTGAAATAGTGATTTGATGGAAAATGTGTGATTAAAAATAAGAAAAAGTTTTAAATTTGCATGTAATAATATTTTGTTAAAAAATGTGCGGTTGAAAGAAGAGAGAAAATTGTATTTTGAAAAAAATGAAAATCAAACAAGGTCTAAAATTTAAATATAACAATTATTTTGTTCAAACTGAACATATATAATTTTGTTGTAAAAATCAACAATATTCATCAAATGATATTGTGGTCAAGTTTTGTATAATTCAAATGAAGAGTACGGGTTCTAATTTTTACAATTGCATTAAAATCGCTAAAATTTAACATATATATCATTCGGTACATTTAATATCAAATTCCATGAGTGTCACAATGATCAAGTGTTCAATATCTTACGGAGAGGTCACAGTTCGAATCCCCTCCCTTATTCCATTTAATTTTGGCAAAAATTGTAGAATGAAAAATATTTCACAATAAAATTGTTGGGAAATGGAATCGAAGCTGGGACCTCTCATGTGAATATACAAGTTCTAGACGGCTGAGCTACAAGAAGTGTATGAAAATAAAAGAACTTATCAGGAGCCTGTTTGGTTGTGATTTTCAAAATCAATTATCAAATCAATTCTCATTTTCAACCACACATTCTTCAATAAAATAATACTTTCCATCACATCAATAACTTTTTCTTCTTTTTCAACCACACATTTCCCATCATATCACTATTCAAAAATCAATTCTTCCCCCAAAATCCCTACCAAACACACACCAGGTATATAATCTGAAACGTTTATTCATTGTAAAAAAAAAAAAAAATTGTTTCGACGGATCCAACACGCACGGCCTCAGAGGCTCGTCGGGGCTCGCTGTGTGCTGGGTTTGACACTGCTCACATTCCTTGTCCCATACAAACTTCTAATCGACTTTAGTCAATGCATGAAGTTGTGAGATAATAATAGAAAAATTGCGAATAAATTTTCGCAAATATTGACATGCTCCCATGAAGCTACGAACATCGATAACAGATTTGGGTCCTGTCCACTCTTTGATTACTCGCACTTTCTATGGATATACCTTGAGTTCCTCATTCCCCACAATGAACCCGAGATAAATTATGGAAGTTTGCCCAAATTCACATTTCTTCCTATTCAATTTCAATCGATGATCTGCCAACTTGTTGAAGACTTGTTGCACATACTGCAAATGCTCCTTCCAAGATCAGCTACAAATTATGATATCATCGAGATAAACAATAACAAAATCATCAATAAATGGTCGAAGAATGTCTTTCATCAGTCTCATAAATGTTGCGAGTACGTTACATAGCCTAAAGGGCATGATTAATCATTCATATAGCCCTTGTCGAGCTTTGAAGGTGGTCTTTCAAGTATCATCTTCACGAATACACACTTGGTGACACCTCGACTTCAAATCAAGTTTTGTAAAAACTAAAGCATGTTTTAATTGATCTAATGGATCATCAATTCGAGGTAGAGGATATAGGTTTTTGATAGTGATTTTGTTGAGCCCTCGGTAATCAATACATATGCGCCATCCCCTTTCTTCGACACTAACGTTATCGGAGAACCATAAGGAGAATTACTAGTTTTGATCACCCCGACCTCAAGCAATTCTATTACTTTTCTTTATCTCTTTATTTTCCATTATTAAATTTTGATACATGGTAAGGTTTGGCAAGGTCGAATCTAACACCAACTGAATTTCATGCTCAACTGCATGTTTAGGAGGCAAGTCAATAGCTTCTGTAAATAAGCTATTAAATTTACCAAGTTAAGATTTCAACTCGTCAAGCACTCCGCATTTTGGAAGTCCCAGAGCTGAAATTTTTGTCGTTTCTTCCAGCGGCTTCACCATTATCAGTATAAATTTCTAACATGCGTTAACCATTCTCCATGCTTGGCAAGCTGTAACCAGGTTTACTCTTTCACTTATATGATCCTTCTTAACGATGAATTTTTTTCCACCCTTCATAAATTCATAATTTTTTGCCCATCAGTAATAGATAGCATCCCGCTCCTATAAATAGGGGCGAATCCAGCATTGTAGTTCAGCTAGGACGGAGACTGTTGATCGATGACTGTTGACAATCAACGATCGTAATAACCGAAAATATAATTCAATACATAAGTAATCCTGCATTAAGTGTACACATGATTTAATCGAGCCCAACATCTTCTCCATTTTTCTTTTCATTTATCTATAATTTTCCAAAAACCTAAATTTCAAAATCACAATTCACAAATCAAAATTATAACTAATAGGAATTACAATAATAGAACATAAATTCTCATTTCTCATAATTCATAAATCACAAAATAAAAAAAAAATAAAAAAAGAAGCAAAAAAACAGAATGTTCATAGGCGGCAGGGAGCCCAGAATCATGGCTAAATCCGGGAAAGATTCTTGGGTAGCATAGCAAACTAGCAATATAATTGATTTCAAATATTCAAGGGGCAAGATTTTGAGCTAATACATTTTGCCTTTTGCCCTTTTGGTACAGCCACAATCGCAGACGAAGTTGTCCAGGCCCAAGTATTTCATTTAGTTCTGCTGCAACCGTTGAATCACCACCGTCGACCACTATCGTGGATTCGCCAATAGTCCCTGGACTCGTCTCCCTCCAGCCTCCTCGTCTTCTGCCGGTTTCGATTTAGGATTGTGGGTAATGGACTTTCAATTGCAAGCAAAACCCGTGGATTGAGATTTGGGTTGGGGCCTTGTTTTTTTTTAAAAAGGCCCGAAAGGAAAAAAAAAAAAATTCAGCTTCTTCTTCATTGTTTTCTTCCCGGTGGACAGTGAGCCGGCGACTTACCTGAAGAAGCTCCCAGCGGATCCAACACGGGCGGCCGCAGGGTCTGGCTAGGTGCTGGGTCTACCCCTGTCCATAAATAAAAACTTCCGAAAATAACCTGACATGTGTCCAAGGTAACCACCTCATCTATGTATTAACTGGTAAGCAAATCAAAATTTGCACTAGTGATCAATTTTGAGCTCTATATCCTTTTGAATCCATCCCAGCGGATATGGGCGAGGGTGTGGCGTCGTCGTATCTACAATGGCTCTAATGACTTCCTGTTTAACTTGAATCTGCAGGGTAAACAACTCTTCTTTTTCGTCCACCATGGCAGCTGGGTTCAAGGCTTCCTCCTTTGGTAATACCATCAAAGATAGACTTTTATCCACCTCCTCTACCTGACCAAGCTCTATCTGATCATTACAAGTTGTTGCTATCATCGTACGCTTTGTTTCTCATTCTTCTTCTACTTCTCAGGAAAAGTTCACGATGTAACTTCCAGCATTAATTTCCCTTTCTCATGCCCTGAAATCTTACAATGCTCACAATATTTACTGGACAAGATGAGGCGGAGTTACCTTGAGGCTGTTTCTTGAATTGCCTTCTTCCACCATTTTTCTCATTTCCATTGTTAGAAGCTCGTGGTGTACCAGCTTGGTTTTTCTATTCTATTGCCAAGGCAATCCCATTAGCATGAGAAATATCTATAGCTTGATATAGGCGAATCTCTCCCAGAATTTGTCGATGTAATCCTACCACGAACTTGGTGAACACATCGATCACTAATAAGACTTATTCCCAATGCCACTGTTAGCCGTCGGAACTCAGTAGTATATTCTTACACCATCTGCTTGTGTCGCCACCTCAAATTGTGCCAACGCGGCCAACGGTCCTGAATGTGTCCCATCGGTAGAATTCCTGGCCTAAGAGACGAGTAAATTCCCTCCTGCTCACCTCATTATCATCTTTTTTCTTCAAGAACGCATTCCACCAAGTTAGTGCATGGATGGTAAGCTTTAACAAATCCAACTTATCTGCATTGATGGTGCCGTCAAATGTTGGAATGTCAATTATGGCTTCAACTTTGAAAGGTTGGGGCCCTGCTTCTATGACATGGTTGCCAATGTTGTCATCTTCCTTAGTGAAAGCCTCATCTTTTTTCGACCTTCAAGATAGCTGGTGGAAGAAAAATTCCATCGCCTTCAAACTTCTTTTACGGGGACAATGAAGAGGATTGTTTAGCTTGAATCCACTTTAGAACAGCCTCTAATTGCGTGGTCAGCCTATCAACCTTATCCGAAAGGTCAGACTGATCTGGAGTAATTTCTTCTTCGGCCGACATTCATAGCGATGTTTTGGCCTTCCTTGCTGATCTTTGTTGGAGTTGCAAAATGGAGAGAGACTCACTGGTTGCTTGATATCCATATTTTGTTGGCACCATACACCCAGGGAAAGTAATTGCCTAAAAATTGTTTTACAGAGAATTGTTAATTAAGTGTGTTTGATTGGTATAATTTTATGAGGGGAAAATTTTTAAATTTGTGTCCGTTTGACTTAGTTTTACATGAAATTTGTCTATTAAAGTAATTTTTTTTTTCACAATTGGTTATATAATTTGTTTCCATTACCAAAAAGTTAAAAAAAAAAACGATCATTTTTTAATCAAAGTTTAGTATTCGTTTAATTTTGTTTTACATGAAAATTGTCTATTAAAATAAATTTTATTTTATAACTAGTTATGAAATTTGTTTTCTTTGGCAAAAAATAAAATAAAATGACAGCAACCACATGAAAAAGCTTTTCCCACCAAAATAGTGGTGGCAATCCGAGCTGGCTCGGCCCATACCCACACGAGCTCGGCTCGTACCCACATGAGCTCGGCTCGTGCTCGTGCTCGTGCTCGCGTGAGCCGAGCTCGGCTCGTTGGTTTTTTGGGTGAGCTCAGCTCGTGCCCGTGCTTACCCAAAACGAGCCGAGCTTCATTTTGACGTCGTTTTTTTAACACTACTATAACTAATTAATTAAATCTTAAATTCAAAAAATATATATATACACATTTTCTATTTTTTTAAAATATACATTTTTCAAAACATTTATAATTTTTAAAATAATAAATATAAATTTTCTAAAACTTTTTTATTTTAAAAAAAAAAAAGAGATAAACCATCTTCCTTTATCCGGACTTGGGACCGGTTACTTCAATTTCGAGTAGGTGAAGTTAAAATTGTACACGAACAACTTGTTACGTGTACAATTTTTTTAAAAAAATTATAAAGGTATGAAAATAAAATTTTGTAATAAATGTAGTGAAATTAAATATCACTTACTTGATTACATGCAATTTCGGTATATTTATGTTGAATTCGATAATTAGCGTCTTCCCAATCCTTCACGCACATTAACGCTTCCAAAATATTTTCTTTTGGTCAACTTCGGATCTCAAAGAGAACCCACTTCCTTGCACTAAAAGTAGACTCCGAAGCTACAGTGCTAACTGGAGGTGTTAATAGATCTTTTGTAATTGCAGAAACTATTGGCCATTAGCGTTCGTTATTTCGTCAGAATTCAATGACATCTTCTGAACTTTTCTTAACTAATTTTTTACTAGACAAAGTATGACTAAAGTAATCAATTAATTCAGATGGCAACGCATTTGGACTAGTACTCGAAGTTTGAGTACATGCAGTGGAAACCAAACTACTACTACTAGAGGAACCACATACATATGCAGTTGATTCATATCTATATGAGTTCATGTTTTCGAATAAACTTAAAACTTTAGCATCGTCATCGTTTATATTAGTGGGAGGAGGAGTTGTAGGTACACAAGTAATATGTGTACCTATTCGTGTAGCATATGATTCATACATTTCATTTAACGTTTGTTTCAAATTCCTATAAGTAATAGGCATATTAAAAGTTAAAACATTTGAAATTTGGTCAACTACAAATTTAGTACTCGATAAATTATATCAGAGTTCCATAACGCATGCTAAAGGAAATAACATATGTAATTCTTCCGAATATTTTCTAAATTTTAATCCATGGAATATATAACCACATGAAAATCGGGGTCATTTTGATATCTCTTAAAAGCCCTAACAGTTATATAAAGACGTTCAAGAACTATGCAACTAGTGGGATAATAAACACCAGATAATATATTTGTAGACTCATCAAAACTTGCCAAAAAAATTTTAATTTTAAAAACTAGCTATAGTCCAATCGGATTCATTTAAGATAGTATCGTCTTGTTTCTAATATGCCTATTGTTATAAAATTCAGTGATAAACGTTTCAAAAATTTCACAAGATTTTTATAATAAGTAAGTTGAATTCTATCTATGACCTACGTCAGTAATAAATGTTTTTGTATGCTCATTTCCAGCTTGTTCACAAAATTTCTTAAATAATTGTTTTCTACTAGGTGTAATCATGATATATATAAGTGCATTCTTAATTCGGTTAATTTCATTCTTAACATATTTTAAACCGTCTTGTACAATTAAATTAAAAATATGGCACACACATTGAATATGAAATAAATAACCACCGAAATCGGGTTGAAGTACTCTATGCAATTTATCGATAACAACTTTATTTACAGAAGCATTGTCAAACGTAAAAGAACGAATTTTACTCTTGTATTTATATTCTCTAATTATTAAGCATTAAATATAGTTTGAGCGTTATGAGGATAATCAACAACTTTAAAAACAATAATTTTTTTATGCATGATCTAAAGTGGGTCTATATAATGTGCAGTTGTAGCTATATAACCTCTCTTATTAATCCCTTCCCACAAATCCGAAATTAAAGATATCACACCCCCATATTTTTCTAAATCCGCAACCAATAATTTATTTGAATTAAGAAAATATTCAATTGTATTAGAACGAAGAGTATTTCGACTTACCGCAACGTACCTCGGTTGAAGATATTGTTTGACGTAGTTTACGAAATGTTGGTTGTCCACTATTGCTAGTGCCAGCTTCGCTGCGGCAACGAACTTCACCATTCCAGTTCGAAGTTCCTCCTTTGAATACATCCACGTAGAAATTGGCATAGTAGTAGCGCCTGCTCCTGGAGTACCAAACTATAGTTGCGTTTGACCAGCTGGAAGAAGCCCATGCTTGGCCGCACATGTTTTGTAGTGACGGTTGAGGTGGTGGTTCCAATGTCTTTTTGCCATGCCAGTCGTTGTTGGCATTATTTACATACTGCTTTGGTTTCTGGAAGTCCATCGACCACACGACAGTGTTAACCAATTTGAAATGGTCTCAACATTTTGTTTGCTTCTTCCCCTTTCTTTTCCCTCTTGCATCGGGAATATTTAATGTAGGTTCTTCTTCATCTTGTTCCAAATCAATTGGAACACTATGATCTACATCAACATCAACGTTATCCAAATCAATTAGATGACTACCTTCACGAACGTCGAAATCTTCAATGTTTTCTGGAATTGGTAATTCATTGTGACCGGCAAATTCATTCCCAAATTGATTTTGAGTAGGTATTTCACCTTCCATACCGAAAATGTTTTCAATAAATTGTCGTGGATCCATTTGTGAATAATAAAAATTGAATGTTGAAAACTTGAAGTAGAAATGTAGAATGTAGAATTGAGAAGTGAATGAAGATTATGTAGTAGTGTATAAAATGAATTGTAAAAAAAAAATGATAATGATTTGTAGAATGTAAAAAAAAATGTATAGAGGATTATAGAATAAATGAATGATAAATATGATATTGTTGATAATAATTTGTAAATTGTAGAATGTAGTAGAGAGTAGAGTAGAAAATGAAAGTTTGTTGGGAAAACAATTGTGTAATGAGTCGGTATTTATAGAAGAAGAAATTAAGAAAAAAATTTAAAAAAAAGTGATCAAACGGTCACTGAATTCCGATCACATATATTTTAATTTTTTTAATTCTTTTTGAAGTCAAATGACAAGGCACCTGCCCGAGTTGTTCTTCGTTGGCTAATTAAGACCCTAACATAATCCAAAATCAATACATCAAGCACAAAACAATTGAAATGCATAACAAAGTGCAACTGAAATACCACCAAACAATTGAAACTTGAGAGCAAGTCAAGGGAAGAGTTCATGAGAAGCTTTCTCCCTCATATTGGAACCAGAATTAGATATACAGCTTTCTCCCTCATATTTACAAAGGAATGAAAAATAAGGGCATTACAGTGAGTTCAAAGTTAGCTTCTGTAAGTTCGATCAAAGCAAAACTCACTAATACCAAGAGTTGCAGAGAAAACTGCATCTACCCTTTCATATACATATGTGAAGAATGTATCTAAACCACTCACCATTTTATGAGGTATTGTACTTGGCCCTTCAATTTTCGCATTCCAGAAAACCCCAAAATTATAAAACAAACACAAAATCAGCTAAAAAGGAAGAAATTCGCGATACCCACCAGTATCAATACCCATCAGCAAGCTTCGAGTGCTCAGCCTCAGCTCCCAACTCGGGCTCTTCAATGTGCAGGTTTTCGAAGGCCATTTTTTCTCTCTCACCGCAGATCAATTTCTTTCTTCCGAAGAACGAAAATGGGATTTTTGATTGATTGTTTCTAATTTCCCTCACCGCCTTGTAACGGAGGATCTCCGGCTGGACCAGCTCGATTGGGACGCCATTGATCTTTATCAATCCGCGCCCCCCTTCCACAGAATTCCCTAGAGAGAGAGCAAGAAGAAGAGAGGCTGCTGAATGGGATTTCATTTGTTTGTGTGGAGGAGAAGAGAAGGGGTTGCGTGATTAGGGTTTATATTTTGAGAAAAGCCTCGTCCATTTTAGTCAGTGGGTTAGACCGGTTAAATTGCTATAACAAATGACAACGTGCAATGAACGTTGCGAAAAAGGTTAATGGCAACGTTCAAACGCACGTTGCTAAAAGAATTAACGACAACGTGCAATGAACGTTGCGAAAAGCTTAATGACAACGTTCTAACACACGTTGCTAAAACACTCAATAGCAACGCGCATTGCATGTTGCTAAAAGTAATTAACGGCAACGTGCATTGTACGTTGCAAAAAGAAAATTAACATCAACGGACTTTGAACGCTGCAAAAGGGTGTATTAGCAACATTCTTTAAAAAAAACGTTGTCAAAAGTCTTTTTGGTCGGTCAATAGCAACATGCACTTGCTGAATGTTGCCATAGACCCCTTTTAGCAACGTGCAACTGATGAATGTTGCATTTTGCATGTTGCAAAAGGCCTTTTTTCTTGTAGTGTAGTGTGATGCTAAATTTTTATTGCAGTTCTCAACTAATCTTGAATAACATGGCTGGAGGTACGCAATTTATTTTCTAAATGTGGTATTAGAGCAACTTGGTTATTCAAATTTTAAAACATTTGAACATTTACATATTTGTTCTTATGTATAAAGATTTTTTTTTAAGTTTAAATTTGAATTTGCTACCTATTAGTGCAATTGCTTTCCTATGTATGTAAAATATATTTGGTGCAATTGGCTTATTAATTGCATATAATCGTTTAATAAAAGTGAATTGTCCAAAGTTGTAAAATTCATGGGACTGCATATCATTAAAAAAAATGCAGAAACTATATTTAGTTTGGTTATTATCAAGTTGCTTTATTCCTCCCTATTACTATTGCTGTTTTGAATACATGCTATTTGAAATGCAAATTATTTATTAGAGGCTAATTTATGTTTTGTTAAAGCATGAAAATTATTTAAAATGCAAAAGTTCAATGAAAATTGGATTATGAGCATATCAGTATATGTACAGCAATAAAGCAATATCCACATCATAATTACTCTATAAGACTTGTATGCATATTATAATATCTTAGAATCTATAATTGTAAAGTCCGTACGTGGGTATAATTTGCATGGTTTATTTTTCAGAGTTTAAAGGGCTTGTTTTTAATTTTGTATGTTGAGTAAAGTATGCATTTAATTTGATGACATTCTGTAATTTTTATTAAAGATATATTCAATGGTTTAAATTCTAATTTTCAGTTCAACGGCATGTAAGATTTAAGGGTTACGTTAATTAATTATGTAAATTTATTAACTTAAAAAAACTGGAAAGAAAAGGATTTAATTATGAACAAGAACTTTAGTCTTTATAATATTCACTAACCTGCTGGTAATTAAAGGTACATATAGATGATCTTTAATTAATATCCATTGGTGATGTCTTAGTATTTTGATTCGAGGATTTAGCCACCATTCAGTAACTAAATTTTAGAGATGTTATTTGGGGTTTCGACATGTTATTATAATTTAAGATTAGCAAAAGCATTTTTAGTTATAATTCTATGTTATGGAACATAAAATCACGTAAAGAATTATTCTGGTGATAGATACGACATCTCATAAAGTGCGGTTAATCTATATGATGATTCTTTGGCCTTATGAGGAAATAGTTGTCTTAAGGATTTTATAACAATAAAGTGATTAATTAAATATCGAAATAAGAAATGTTCTATGCCCACATATTTGAAAATACTTGTATTTGACATTATTAAAACCTCTCTAAACTTAATGTTTGATACCAGCACTTATCTACAGGAAGGTCTCAATTTACAAAATTTGAATTGACAATAGTTAATTCAATATAAAGCTTATCTTCATAACATTAATGTATGTGTTTATCTTATGCAGCAGTTCCTAGTTCTTTTAATGGCTCTATTTGTATTCCAATTCCATGTGGTGACAACTTTTTGGATTTTGCTGGTTGAGTAGACACAAAGAAGTCTACTTTAGAATGCATTTTTCTTCTAGCGGGAGGAGCTGTATTTTGAAAAAGCAGTAAGCGGATTATAATTGCATCATCTACCATGGAGGCAAAATTCATTGATTGTTTGAAGCTACAACACAGGCATTATGGTTGAGAAATTTTGTCAATTGCTGAAGAATTGTCGATATTATAGAGAAGCCTTTGAAAATTTATTACGATAATTTAGTTGTAATTTTCTTTTCAAGAAATAAAAAAAGTGGAAGCTGAAGCAAACACATCAACATAAAGTATCTAGTTCTTAGAGATCATATAAAGAAAAATGAAGTGAAAATTGAGCATATAAAGACAAATTTTATGATAGCAAATCACATGACTAACAGCTTGTCGCCTAAAGTTTACAAAGCTCATGTTAAGAATATAAGATTTACGTGCTCAATCATGATACTCTATTTTTTGTTTAAAAGTCGTGTTTCTGTATTTGAAACGATTTTATCAGTTCACTTAAAGTTTGTAATGGATATTTATTATGATCATTAAAGTTTGGACCCTGAATGACTTGTAGAAAGCTCATTCAAGAAAGCTCATTCATAAAGTAAAGTACTCTTTTAGAAGTAAATGTACTTGTAATACATCTAAGTGTTTGATTATTAAAACATGACCACTGTGATTCATGTATTGTGTATTTCTATTGAGTAAGTTATTGAAAGTTTAGTACATGGCCATAAAGTATTCAACTTAAAGTTATTGTTGAATATGTGACCAAGTGAGGGAATGTAACCGTTTATGGCACATATTCAATTCATGTCACATAAAATTTCAAAGATAAGGAAATTAAATAGTGAGTTTAATCTTTGTCATAACTTCTATGATGGATGGAAGTTATTAAGTGATTTTTTTTAATAAATATGCAAAAGGGTCTTTAGCCAAACATGTCCACAAATCCCCACAGATTTTTCATTCTCAATAGAAATGTTTTGTGTTTTATTTCCATTAAGTAAAGGGGTTATAAAGTGGGTATTGATTAGAAGACTTGTTGGTAGTGTGAGGCTTAATTTCTATTGCAGATTCACAACTAATCATAGATAACATGGTTGGAGGTACGCAATTTATTTCTTATAGAAGTTCCATGCCTCGGGTTCTGACTAGATGAAAGATGGTTCGTGGATGAAAGAATGGGAAAATAAATTTCACTTTTACACTTAAAAATTACATATTTTAAACATGTGGATAAATAAATTTCACTTTTACACTTAAAAATTACATATTTTAAACAAGTGGATAAATAAATTTCACTCATTTGCGCTTTTTTGAAAAAAAAAAAAATTGGAATTACAATTTTATTTTATTTTTATTTTTTCTTCCTTTCTTTTTGTTTTATTTAAAGAATAGTATATATTCATCATTTCACAAGACTTTATTGAAAAATTAAAGAAAATATTGAACTCCGCAAAGAAAATGTCATCTAGGAGGGTATTCCGACAAAATGTAATGATATGGAGTATTTCGCAAAGATCAGGGGTTTTTGTGCCAATTATCCAATAAAACTTATGGTGGAAATATAAATACCCTTTTAGAATTTATTAATACAGTTAACGTATCTTCCTTTCTAGTTTTATGGTCTTCTATACTAATGGTATATCTGAAACATTGAACTAAACTATTTGAAAAGGTTGAAACTTAAAACTAAACGTATTTCCAAAACAAGAATTCGAACGGATTCTAGCAAAAAATTTATCTTTAAGGACTGATCATATGGAAGGGGTCAAAATAGGTGGGCCGATCTTGGCACAATTTGTTTAATTTTCGTTGTGGTCTTTTACCTGATTTTAGTGAAAAAAAAATAAATAAGTTAAAAAGATTTGAATAAAGGGAAAATTACATAAAATCAAGGGTTTACTTTGACCTTTTTAAAAATCAGGTATTAGTTTTAAAAAATCAGGTTTGAAGTTTATGTTTGCAAAAATCAGGTGCTATATTAAAACCCTAATTTATCAATCCCCTCCCCCACTACATTTCCCCCAAACCCATTCTCTCTCTACCTCTCCTCCCTTTCATCGATCTCCTCTCTCGTGTTGCCGTCACCACCCTATTACCAGCCCTAGCCGGCTATCGTCACAAAGCAAGGTGCCACTGTTGCAGATGCGACCCGTCGCATCTTCCATTCTCTCTCTCTCTCTACACAAACTCATCCCCTCTAGCCAGAAGGAGCGCGAATCGTCACCGGGGTTTTTGATAGATGATATGGACGAGGATGATGAGCCCTTAGTATTTAAACGTAGCAGCTCATTATCGAAGCAAAACCAATCAAACCCACAACTGCAAAATTAGGAAGGCTGATGCCCAATGGATGATCTCAAAATGGTCAAAGTTCCGGGATTCAAATGGGTAAGATGGTTTTTGTGTGGCGACGATTTTATGGTGGTGGATTTGGCGGTTGCGGTGCCGTGGTGTTTGTACAGTGGCAATTCTGTGGTGGTGGCTGTGGTGCTTTGTGTGGTGGTGGTGTTGAAGGTGTTTGTGTGGTGGCGATTTTAAGTGGCGGTTTTGGGTGGTGTTTTGTGTGGTGGCAGTTTTATGGTGGTGGTGATGTCGACGGTGAGTAGCAGGATGGGGTGTGGGTGATGGCAGCCGTCACAAAGATGGGGTCTGATTTTGGAAAATATCATAGATCTGGGGATGTGTGGTTGTGGAGGTGGTGGATCTATGGTGGAGGTCGTGTGGTGGTGATGGTGATCTGTGTGATGGTCATCGTTTTTTGTTATTGTTGTGGCGAGGTCAAAGGCGGTGGTGATTCTTTTTTGTGTCTGTGACCTAACTATTGAACTGTGACTTTAAAATTGATAATTTCTAACTAAAAAAAGAATCTGTGACCAATAAATTTGAAAATACGTGATATATGACATATAAATTTTTTGATCTTTGACCAATAATATAATATGTGACTTATAAAATTTTAGATTTGTAACCTCGAAATAATTTGTGACCTACAAAATTTTTGATCTGTGACTGATAAAAAAATTGTGGCCTTAAAATTTTAGATTTGTGACCTCGAAATAATCTGTGACTTATAAAATTTTGATTTGTGATAGGAGAACAGTCACCGGAGTGGTCGTCGATCGCCGGAACAGTAGGGGAGGTGGAGGTGGGGGTGGGGTGGGGTGGGTTAATAGTTAAATATTTAATTTAATATAATAATTGTGAAATATAATTAATTAATTTATGAAAAATTTGATTTTTGTAATTCTAAACCTTGTAGCCTGATTTTTTATTTTGGGATAGATAAAGTTTGAGTTGTGAATTTTTCCTTTGAATAAACAAGTGGGTCGCAGGCCCAGAAGGTCCAAGACTAGATCGGCCCTCATCATGGGCTGGCGTAACTATAGACCAGGTCTATTCATCATAAAATGTCCTAATCTTGTTTCATGTACATAAAACTGTACTTAGTCCAGATTTTATTAACCACCCTAATAATGTATCCAAATTCAATAACCTGCTTAATCGGGTATTCATGTCGAGGATGGGGCTGGAAATTTTGCCTCAGGGTGGACAAGGATAACAGGTGCCCCGCCCCCTTTAATTTTTTTTTAATTCAATACTTTAAATGAAAATTTTCACAAAATTTCATTAGTTCTAATAGAAAATGACAATTAAAATTATTTGTTTAAATCTAATGAATTTGAGCAATAAAAATAATTTATGAAAAACTTAAAAAAAATAATAATAATTAAACGGGGCAAGACCTCGTCCCGCCTTAAACGAGTAACGAGTCGGGGAATTGCTTGACTTGGCGTGGCGTGGCGTGGCGTGGCGGGGCGGGAGGTTGCCTTGACTCCGTCCCTCCCCTGTTCACCCCATCCCACCCACCCCACGGGGCGGGGGGAGATTGCCCGTCTCGTCCCGTTGTCATCTTTAATTCTTTCAACCACTAATATAAACAATGTGATCATCGCTAAGGTATATCTGGTTTCCATATAAATCACGTAACATGCATGGGTCCCATACTGATCGACTAGATATTGATTGATTATGTTAATTGAATTTGATTGATTAAATCAGGTGACCCCGTCTTAGGCTTAAGCTCGGTCCATTAGGTATACAGTCCACTTTCCTTTCTCTGTATATGGGCGAGTTGACTACTAACAAATTTTATAAAGATCGATGATGGAAATTCGGACAACCATTCGTGATACTATCTTAGTGGTGGCAATGGGCCGAGCCGAGCCGGCTCGGCCCATTGACGGACGAGCTCGGCTCGTGTTCGCACGAGCCGAGCTCGTGGCTCGTCGGCAACGAGCCGAGCGCGAGCTCGGCTCGTTGCCATTTGGGCGAGCTCGGCTCGCGCCCGAGCTCGCCAAGGCGGGCGGCTCGGCCGAGCTGACCCTCGGCTCGCCGGCTCGCCAAATTTTTTTTTTTTTTTTTTTTTAAATAACGCTACTACTACAAGTCTATTTTTTCTATTTTTTTTAAATATATATTTTCCAAAACATTTATCGGGGATCGTCAAAACATTTATAATTTTTAAAATAGTAAATATACATTTATTTAAAAAAAAAAAAAAAGATAAACCCTCCTCCTTTATCCGGGCTTGGGACCGGCTACTTCAATTTCGTGTAGGCGGAGTTAAAATTGTACACGAAAAACTTTTTACGCGTACAATTTTTTTAAAAAAATTATAAATGTATGAAAATAAAATTTTGTAATGAATGTATTGAAATTAAATATCACTTACTTGATTACATGCAATTTCGGCATATTTATGTTGAATTCGATAATTAGCGTCTTCCCAATCCTTCACGCACATTAACACTTCCAAAATATCTTCTTTTAGTCGACTTCGAATTTCAGAGAGAACCCTCTTCCCTGCACTAAAGCGAGACTCGAAGCTACGGTGCTAACCGGAGGTGTTAGTAGATCTTTTGCAATTGCGAAACAATTGGCCATCGACGTTCATTATTTCGCCAGAATTCGATTACATCTTCTGAACTTTTCTTAACTGATTTGTTACTAGGCATAGTATAACGAAAGTAATCAATTAATTCAGATGGCAACGCATTTTGACTACTACTCGAAGTTTGAGTACATGCAGTGGAAGACATACTACTACTACTAGAGGAACCATATGCATATGCAGTTGAATCATATCTAATTGAGTCTATGTTTTCTAATAAATTAATTACTTCAGCGTCGTCATCGTTTATATTAGTGGGAGTAGGAGTAGGTACACGAGTAACTTGTGTACCTATTCTTGAAGCATATAATTCATACATCTCAGTTAACGTTTGTTCCAAATTCCTATAAGTAATAGGCATATTAAAAGTTAAAGCATTTGAAATTTGGTCAATTATAAATTTAGTGCCCGATAAATTATATCGGGGGTCCATGACGCATGCTAAAGGAAATAACATAGGTAATTCTTCCCAATATTTTCTAAATTTTAATTCCATAGCATATATAACCGCATGCAAATCGGGGTCATTTTGATATCTATTAAAAGCCCTAGCAGCTTATATAAAGACGTTCAAGAACCATGCAACTAGTTGGATAATAAACACCAGACAATATATTCGTAGACGTATAAAAACTTTCCAAAAATCTCTTAATTTTAAAAACCGTATTCCAATCGGATTCATTTAAGATATCATCTTAGTCGTCTATAATATGAATATTTTTATAAAATTGATTGATAAAATGTTCTAATCCTTCAGTTGATTTTAATAATAATTAAGTTGAATTACTCCTATTAGCTACTTCATTAATAAAATTTTTTGTATTAGAGTTCCCAGCTTGTTCACAAAATTCTTCAAATGATTGTTTTCTACTAGGTGTAATCGTGATATACGTAAGTGCATTCCTAATTCGACTAATTTCGTCCTTCACATGTTTTAAACCGTCTTGTACAATTAAATTAAAAATATGGCACACACATCGAATATGGAATAAATAAACACAAAAATCTGGTTGAAGTAATATATTCAATTTATCTATAACTACTTTATTTAAATAATCATTTTAAAAAGTAAAAGAACTTATTTTACTCTCGCATTTATATTATTTAATTATTAAAATAATTGCATTATATATAGTGTTAGCATTATGAGGATACTCAATTATTTTACAAGCAATAAATTTGATATGCATAACCCAAAGTGGGTCTATATAGTGTGCAGTTGCAGCTATATAACCTCTCTTATTAATCCCTTCCCATAAATCCGAAGTTAAAGATATGACACCCCCATATTTTTCTAAATCCCCAATCAATAATCGCTTTGCATTAAGAAAATATTCAATTGTATTAGAACGAAGAGTATTTCGACTTACCCCAACGTACCTTGGTTGAAGATATTGTTTGACGTAGTTTACGAAATGTTCGTTGTCCACTATTGCAAGTGGCAGCTCCGCCGCGGCAACGAACTTCACCATTCCCTTTCGTGCTTCCTCCTCCGAATACATCCACGTAGAAAGTGGCGAAGTAGTAGCACCGTCTCTACTAGTACCAAACTGTAGTTGCGTTTGTCCACGTTCAAGAAGCCCATGTTTGGCCGCACATGCTTTGTAATGACGGTTGAGGTGAGTGGTTCCAATTTTTTTTTGCCATGCCAGTCGTTGTTGACAGTATTTACATACTGCTTTATTTTCTGGAACTCCATCGATCACACGACCAGTGTTCACCAATTTGAAATGGTCCCAACATTTTGCCTGCTTCTTCCCCTTTCTCTTCCCTCTTGCATCGGGAATATTTAGTGATGGTTCTTCATCTTGTTCCAAATCAATAGGAACACTGGGATCAACATCAACGTCATCCAAATCAATCGGATCGGCATCGCCTTCACGAACGTCGAAATCGTCAATGTCTGGTGGAATTGGTAGTTGGTTGAGACCGCAAATTCATTCCCAAATTGATTTTGGGCAGGTGTTTCACCTTCCATACCGAACAAGTTTTCAACAAATGCTCGTGGATCCATTTGTGAATTGTTGAAATAGAATGTAGAAATGTAGAATAAGTAGAAATGTGAATTTGTAAAATGAAGATAATAATGTAAAAAAATATAGAAGAGAATTATAGAATTGTTGATAATGATTTGTAAATTGTAAATTGTAGAGTAGAGAGTATAGAATGAAAGTTTGGTGGGAAAAAAATGTTGTAATGGGTTGGGTATTTATAGGAGAAGAATTGGAGAAAAGTAGAAAAAAAAAAAAAAAAAAAAAATTTTTTTTTTCCAAAACAGTGACCAAACGGTCTTGAACCGATGGACCGTTTGGTCACATTTGTGACGAAGCAGTCCTTTGGTTCGATGACCGTTACGGGTCACTTTTTGCTTTTATATATATATATATATATATATATATATATATATATATATATATATTTTTTTTTTTTTTTTTTTTTTAATTCTGGGGTGGGCTCGTCTTAGACGAGCCCAGGCAGGCTCGTCTAAGACGAGCCTGGCGGCTCGTCTAAGACGAGCCCACGAGCCTGGCTCGTGGGCTCGTCTCACGAGCGGCTCGGCGAGCAGCTCGCCGAGCCGCTCGTGAACAGTGACGAGCCGAGCGGGCTCGGCTCGTCTAGTCCATGAGCCCGCTCGGCTCGTGCTCGGGCTCGTTTTTTTACGAGCCCGAGCGGCTCGTGGGCGTGAACAGTACGAGCCGAGCGGGCGAGCCGACGAGCCGCTCGGCTCATTTGCCACCACTATACTATCTTGTGTTCGCACCCTTTACGAATCGACGTCACTACCAGCAAACATTTCAAGTGAGAAGTATTATACTCTATTTTAAACATGAATAACAAGAACACATGGACTAATGAATAAAAAGTAAAATGCTTACATATTCAATTATTAGTTCAATAATCAGCGATCACCATGTGACATAAATGTAAATGACTTATTTTAGCCCCGAGGCCTCATTAGAAATTTAATAGCTTCCTCCCAAATATCCTTTCTCATCTTGGTCCTGTTTGAGCATCAGATCAGAGGTTAAGTGAAATGAATTTGTTGATCAATATTTTACGACCAACAATATTTGTACTAAACATTTAATTCCGAATAAATGATTAAGGAGCGATTCCAACTATTATTTTAAGAGATCGTTCTTAACATAAATAAAAAATAGTGTATAGCAGTCGGTTTGTTAACTCAATTATACACAAGTTCATCAAATTATCAACAAAATATGCAATACTAAATTTGGAATAACCTAATCCTTAAACTGGGCTCTCATTTTTACATGCTTTTATTAGTAGGATAGTAAAATAGATCTGACTTTCAAAAAAAAACATGCACAAAGAAAAGAGAGTAGTGAGCCCTTGGGAAATGGATCCATCATCCATTTGTACTTTAGCCAAAATGTTCAGTACAAATGATTATGTAATACCTCGAGACCATATGCTTAAAGAAAGATTTAATTAATTTAATAAATTAATAATTTTGTCGGGTTGGTAAGATTGGATCATTTCCTTGAACGAAAGACTTGTCGTGTGTCAGTGGTAAATCCGAAGATCTTGTCACATGCTATAAAGGTTTTTACTTAGTATAATAATCATACAGCCTATGTGTGTGTGTGTGTGAATATTCGTTAACTATTCCTATTTGTTAATTGTTTTCACGAATATTTGTGAGCTTTGGGAATCTTCATAATTAATTCATTTGCATGTGACATAAACTTTGAATAACTCACGCAACCAAATGTTTTTAGTGGGAGACTTTTGCGCATATTATCCTAAACATTAGGAAATGATTTGTACACTTTCTCCTATAAATTTGGTGTAAAAAAAAAAAAAAAAACTCCAATTTTTAATCATTGAGTGAATTTTCATGAGAGTTTTTCATAATTCCTATTTTCTTACTTAATAATTTAAATTTATTTTACTTTGATTATTATTTTTAATAATATTTATAATGTAGTTGGTCACATAAAATTTTTGAATAATAAATAGCTACGTGGTTGAAATTAATTTTTGACTTTAACTGAAAATCATAAGTTACTAACAATGTTAGCTAAATAGGGCCGACTATTGATAAATAAAATAATACATTTAAATTCATTTAAAAAGAAAGATTTATTTAAAAGTAACATTAAGTTCAAATAGTCGAGATCGATTACTAATAATTAAAGATATGAATTATTAATTAAAAATAAGGAAAAGTATTTGTGATTTATTATTTTGATATGGTTTGAGACCTAAAAGTATAAATCAATCAACAGTAACTAATTACTTTTTGTTAAGGATAATTTTATATTAATCTTTCTAGATTTGGGTTGCAAATTGCAAGGGAATTGCCATGAGTGTGTGCAACTAATTATATATTTTATTCTCAACCTCATTCTCTAGGCTCGATTTAATCTTGAAATTAATATTATAATCATAAAAAATGTCTTGATATTATCGCTGGTTACCTACGGGGTCACGTGCCACGTGGGGTCATATGCTAAAATCCAATTTGCTTAATTGAATAAATTTCATCTACGGTGATTGAACTTTCAGCAAAATCTCAATTAATTCATCGAACTCTAATTTGTCTTAATTACGTTACCGTACTTCAATTTTATTTCAAAATTTCACCACTTCGTCACATTCCGTAACCTGTCATCTCAGTAATGATAAAATAGAAGTTCAAACTTTATCTTTATAATAGAAGGTTAAGTGCCGTATTTCTTATTTTAAAATTTCATCTAAAGTCATTGAGTTTTCAGTAAAATCTCAATTGAGTCATTGAGTCTAATTTGTCTTAATTAATTAGGTTATTGGACTTTAGTTTTATGTCAAAATTTAACCATTCCATCATATTTCATAACCTATCATCTCATAAACTAATTAAATTTCTTAGTTGGAAATCTTTTTGTAATTGATTTTCCACGTAATCACTACGTGGTTCTCCACAAACAAAAAAGGCCAAATAAAAGTTCTAGCAATATCTTTAGATTAAAATGTTAAAAGTCTTATTTTTAATGCATTTATATATAGAACAAATCCTCATGCACGTAAGGCCCCTCACAAGGGGCCGGGCACCACATGTATTAAAAAAAAAAAAAAAAGAATTTTGCTAGTGTGCTAGAAGAGGTGCACCCACCTGGGTGACTGACCCTCACAAGAGGGTGGGACCGACGTGGGACCCGCGTGTAATAAAAAATGAAAAAAAAAAGGCCACGCCCCCTCCTAATGTATTTGTCCTGTTAGGGAGGGTATCACACCCTCCCTGGCACTGCAGCATTTCTCTAAAAAAAAATTGTGCGCCACCATGTGTGTTTTCTGTACAACACCTGTAAAAAAAATTATGTACACCAAGAGGGTTCTTATATATAACGTGGCATATCAAAATTTGGTATGCCACGACGCAATTACGCATAAGACCCATTGTGGTATGATTATCAAATAAAAAAATGTTCATCAATTTGGGCGACATGTAACGGGTTGGTGAAATTTAAATTTAAAATAACTCAATTGAACTAATTGAAGTTCTGTGATCCAATTGAAAACAAAATTGAAGTTTAATGACCTAATTGGGATAAATTGTAATTTAATAACTCAAATGGGATTTTGTGGAAAGTTCGGTGACCGCAAATGAATTTTTCCAATGGAAGTACATTTGAAATAAAATTAGGCCTACAAGAGTTGAACCTGGCTTTGATTTTTTTCTTTAAATGGTCAAAGATTGAATTGTTGAGGAAAATTGAAAATGGTAGAATTCACTTCCACATGCATCATCATAGACCTTTTCTTACATTTTATTTCCTAGGTAAAAGAAAACAACTTTTGAGAGTGCAATGGAAAGATGATAGCTTTCGGGGATAGAGTTCATGCTAGCCATTTGACTTTATACAATATGATGCAACTGCTCTTTTGCTACTAGCCATGTGCGTGAATCGTGTGACATAATCCTTCAGTGTCTATATTCTGCATTTGCTTGCTAGCCATTTGACTTTATAGAATATGATGCAACTGCTCTTTTGCTACAAGTCATATGCGTGAATAGTGTGACATAATCCTTTCAGTGTCGAATCTATATTCTGCATTTGCTTTATGAGCGATGCTTGGAGTACACGCAATTTTTTCACAGGGGATTTACACGCAAGACAAATGGTGGGATCCGTGCAATTTTTATTTTTATTTTAATACATGTGTGGTTTGCCCCTACAGGCCCCTGTTAAAACTGCCATGTACGTGGGGCATTAGCCTTGCTTTATAGCATCAAATTCAGAATTTTGAGATAACGGGATCATATTAGCTCTTGTTTGATCCCAGTTTTTTAAAAACTCGTTTTTTTTTTTTTTCTTCAAAACTCATTTTAACCACATATTTACGTAATAAAAATATTCTGCACGTAAATCCAATTTTTTTTCATTATTTTTAATCACGCATTTTCCTCAAAAATAACTATTCCAAAATCTATTAATTCCAAAAAGGAGGCTCGGACAAGGGCTTAATATGGTGGAATCTTAATAGACATTTCAAGGGCTAAGATACCTACTTGTTCGATGTTTTTTTTGTAAATGAGTGAAAAGTTTGTTGATGTTAATTTTTGTTGCTTCATATATTTGGTTAGGGTCGTCAACGGGTATTTGAAGAGAATTTATTAAATAGAGTGTTCATGTGTTTTGGATGTCTTGTGTAAATGAATTGACTTGTTATGCATGAACTTGTGAGTTCGAATAAGTATAGATTGACAACCCATAATTTGTTATTTGAAAATTTGTTTAGTGCCGGCGTTTTCCTATTAGGATTGTGTCGTAGTTGGTATTTGAAAACGTTTAGAAGTTAAAAATCGGTGAAATTTCTCGATGACATGTCTAGAAAGAAATTTACATCATCATAGTTAATATGTTCTATTTTACAACACCTTTCAACTGAATATGGAGACATGAAAATTCCCTAGAATGCCTAATTGAGTATGAAAACTACTCCAGTTATATATTGTAGTTCATCATTATTATTGAGTCTTTACAAGGTTTTTGTTTGATTATATATGTCCAATATAGATATTAATTTGTGGGTATTTTCATTTACATCTTTTTCTTTATAAATGAGATTTCAAATTTGTAAGAAGAAACTAACATATTGATACGTTATACCTTGACATTTTCTTAATTGATAAACACGTGCATCAAAATTAAAATAAGAAGACAACAAGTTTAACGCACCATAACAAACTCGAGATACGGATCATTGCCAAGGAAATCCAACCCATTACATTAGTCAACTAGGACTCATGAATAGTGAGAGATGGAGAATGTGGGGGGGGGGGGGGGGTTGAGAGCATAGAGAGAACAAAAAGCAAAGAGATTAGAGAGGATAGAAGGTTATGACAAGAAGACACACAAATTGATGCGGGAGTTTTGACCAACTAACTAAAGTTGATAAGACGTGAAAGAATTCCACGTAAGTAAACCAGAATACTCACAAATGCGTGGGCCCCATCATGTATTTAAAAAATAAAATGTGTGGGACCCACACTTGAGAGTGCTCTGGTAAATTTTTGTGAGATTTCCTTCTGTACATCTAGTAAAATTGATTTATTTATGACATCTACTACTCAAATAGGACTGGGGACAGGGATGCACATCAGTCCCTCTTTAAATTCCTTGTCCACATACCTGTTTGAGTAACATTAGTGATTATTTATTTATTGGGTTTTCTTCCTTGTCAACTGACACCCCGATGTATAACCCCCGCACAATAGGGGCAGTCCACATCCAATAAAAAGTTGTGAGACCACTATTGTAAAGGGGGTTGTACACCCCGATGTACCAAAACCCTTATTTATTTATTTATGCTCAAGTATCAATATCTATATATATATATATATATATATATATATATATATATATATATATATATATATATATATATATATTTTTTTTTTTTCGGTTTCATTATTCTCACGGGGGAATTTACGAAAACGCCTAATTTCATACATGTCAATTAAAAACTGTCTAATATTTTGATAATCTTTGAGAAATGGCCAAATTTGATACCAAGTTGTGTGTGTGTACCCTTAATGAAAAATGAAGCAATTTTTTTCCAATTTATCACGAATTTCGAGAAGAAGTAGCTTCCATGAGAAGTTACGTTAATGTTAGCTAATACCTAATATGTTCACTTGCTTACATTATCTATTAGGTATTGACCAATGATTTTGCAAAAAATGATAGTTGAAGTTAAAGAAATTAATAAATGCATATGGTGAAGTATCTTCCAAACATATCATTCTTGACATATTGCGTGCAGGTAGCACGTTCCTTTTGCATGCGAGAACGATATAAAGAACTTCGCAAAGTTGGAGAACATTTTGTGTTTAGCATTTAACATATTGCATGCGGGTAGCATGTCATTTTAGATACTCGTGTTAATCTTATTTGCGTTGATGACATGTAGATATGAGAAATGTTATGACATTTATTATCTCACATGGTGGTACATTCGTCAACATGGACGACGAGTTGAAGTGATTTGAGTATCGAATAATATCAATTGTAATTCTAAGTGACATTAGATATGAAGAGTTTGTCAATAAATTGTTCGAAAAGCTTAATCTTGATATTATAAAATTTCGAACATACATGTAACCCATGCTGATGTAACCAACGTCGAGGATTTGTAATGGTACATTTATATTCACACCCCAGCAGCCTTATGTGTTACATACCTGTTTCACGTACTTCTTAACATTAAAACCAATTCACATATTTTGAGAACTTGTTCTTGTCAAGTCAGGGCAATGTTATATTCATCATCTTAATGCAATGTTGTAGTTATTATACACCTTTGATCGAAATCATATTGAGGAGCCTGTATGTCCACTTGGTTTCATTTAACTCTTCATTTAATCTTGTTGTTATTTTAACTTTCGGTTAATTGGTTTGAGTTTGACCTTGACATTTTAAAAGTTATGGATATTTGGACTATGTTTATCTTGACACTTGAAACTTCATTTGTCTAGAACGAGATTTTGTTCCGAACATGAGAGTTCTCTACATTTCATAAAGTTCTTGATATTTGAAGTGTAGTTCTCGACATTTAATACATGTTATCTCGACTCTTGATATTTCATTTGTCAAGAACGACAGTTCGACAATGATAACAATGCAATATAAGAACTATCACACCAACTTGACATCATATACCAACTCGTATCAATGTTAACAAGATCGAACTGAATGAAATGCCACTAATGAAACAATCATAATTTCGCATTGAGTTCAATTTTACATCCAACGAACGAACTGTACCATCAACAAAAAACATTACGAATGGTAACAAAGGAACTAAATCAGCATAGTATGACTGTAATGCTTCTTCATCAGTAGTGCGCATTGTCCCTCACCAGTGCAGTTGTAATGGAAAAGAACATACATACATGCAGTAAATTGAGTGATGAATATATAACTATGGAAAACAAAGCACGTCTCATGCCTGAATGGAATAACATAAAATGCTTCAAACACAGAAATAATATAGATACTTAGACATATGTTTACCAAAATGAAATTGCCTGAACTCTCTTTCAATATTAATGTAGATCACCTAAGCATGAAGTGAATTTTAAATGAGCTGCATAAACATGCACACTATTGAAAGGAAAAGTCGTGACATGAGAATCTAAAGGGCTTCATCTTTCTTAAATGTTGGTTTAGTTATTTGTAAGTTGTCCTTATCTCTACAATTGTCCATGGTTGCCTATTTAAGCAACACATGATTGTTGTGTTTTGAAATCACTAGTGATGTGAGAAAGAACAAATCTCAAACACTTAGATTCGTAAACTCGCACTTCAAATCAAAGGATGTAGATGGAATCATGGGCATCAAATTGACAAAATTAAAACTAGGAACAACCTCATTTTTGTAGGGATAACATGGCCAACAGATCCCAGGTCAACTTACGTCCACATAAGCCTTTAGTCCTACATACTTGAGAAACCGTAAGTTACATGTAGCCTTATTCAAAGTAGGAGAGATGCGGTCGCGTGCACTCTGATGATCAAATCAGTCAATGTATAAGTGAAGGGATGTGGGACATGCCAGAAATGTGAGCCACTAAGTACAAAGAGGTCGGATCTGAAAATGTATGAAGTGAATATATTGAAAGCAAACTAAAGTAGCATTATTTTCAAATGATACAATGTGAGAGCTTTTATAGTAGTAGAGGAGAAATGATAACCATTGGATGAATTGATATGTGACCTTATCTTGATGGGTGAGGTCTTCTCCTAGGTGTTACTCCATCAATCCTAAGTTGGCGCTCATTTAATGCTTCAACGAGCAGCCACTCTAAAGCATGTTTGACCTCTGAATTATAAAGTGAAGATTTAACCTTTTAGGTGTTTGTTACAGAGACGCCACATCAATCAATCATAGATTGATCTTTTATGGAAGATCTCTTTGGACAAAGTGATTTGGGAGGTCCCTTTTATCATTATGGAGGTTGAATGTCTCGCACTTCTTCCCTACAACATGTGTGGCACTTCGCCTATGTCATGGAGGTTGTTCTTGACATAGCAACTCGGCTGAAGTGATGCATCACATTGGCTACCTTGTATGTGGCCTCACCTCAGCTAGGTAGGAGGAGACATGAAGTGTTAGCCTTATTTATTTTCTTAGTTGATTGCCACATTGTTATGACCTGATGCCTATTTAGAAGAGGTGTAACAGAATTTATAATAGTTCAAGTACTATGATTTATACTTTTGTTTTAAAAAAAATTTAATTTTAATTATTGAACCGATAATGACATGTCCCTTGAACTACTAACTTGTTGAGTACTGCTTGGGTTGAATCCATATTATAGTAGAGATGACATAATGCTCCAACCACGATTCTCTACATTGTTTCATTCCATTGGGAAATTAGGATGGGAACAAGGAACATAGTCTCCTCTCCAAATCTTATGTTTTTTTTAATTTAAATTGTATTTAGAAAATAAAAAATAAATAAATGGATCGATATATAAGGGTATTTTAATCCCCATCTCATCTTCGAAAATCTTAAGAGAATGGAAATGGGCACCCTATTTTTGTCCATACTAAACTGACCTCTAGAAAAAAGTTTATTGTGGAAGACTAGAGTGTCTAAATGAATTAAAAACTCTCGTAAACTTTGCTTTATTTAATGAAAATATCTAAACCCGAGGCTAGTGTTTAACACTGTGTCTTTAAGGCCAATTTTCCCTGTCATAGTGTTTACAAAATCTTGACAATTGTCCCTAAGACACAACGGCATCTCCTTGCAATAGAACTAATTCAAACTTCAAGGAATAGATGAAATAGAAAATGAATTTTCACTCTCTACTTTGAATGATATTTTATGAAAGAAAACCAAGAATTTTTGGAGAGTTTTGATGCAATATGATCAAGACATATGACATGGAATGAATTTAGATCACCTAGTGAGTCCAATTTATAGTGGTTGAGGGGTTGTTACCGGAGAGACGCTCCAAAATTCAGTTGATTTTACAAAGAAATACACCCCTTCAAATCGTTCGCTGACCGCCTACCACACCGCTCGAGCATCTTTTCAAAGACATGGCCACTCAATGTGCATTGGGCGGCCGCTTGAACAGTCAAGTTATATAATTATTTGTCTATTTTTTCAAACTAAATTTGGACATCAATTTTCATTAATCCTGAATTGGTTTTGTGAATTCAAATATACCACGATCATTTATTCGACGAGTAGAAAAAGTTAGTATATTCGTACATATGAATTGACTATCGGAATCTATCCGCATACTTAGCCAAATTTATTACAAAATCAACATTTTATGACACCTAATTCTAACACATTTGTATCCCAATATTTCTGCTATAATTTTGGTTATAGAAAGCATAGCTTGTCATGTTTTATAGATGACTTAGTCCCACATTTTTCTTTATTGTGTTGCCTTTGTAACCCTTTTTATTTTTTTGGAATGTAGATATAGCATGTGTGTTTACATTGATTTTGTAGACAAGTCATTAGTCAAGAAAATTTTGAAATCCAGACTTGTCTAGAATGATAGAATGTTGACTATAACACGATCAAAAGTTCTTGTATTTTGGAAAATATGTGGTAAGCTTGAATACTTTTTTACCATCCTCATTTATAAGACAAAATAGAATTATACCCTACTAATTACTTCATATTAAATATAGGTTGTGGCTATTTTCAACAATTTGATCCTCCGATAACAATTGTGCAAGGAATGTTCAAATATGTGCACTTTGCATATTAGACGTGTTGGAAAGTGAAAGAGAGACGGTGGAGAGGGAAAGAGATGTTTTCATGGGTAAATGGAAGAATGCATATATTGTAAATTTACTCATAATTATTGAGCTACTATTTCTATTGTTGATGTTGGTGGTGTTATTTGCTAAAACGGTGGAGCTCAAACTAGTTCAAGTGCATTTAGAGAGTACAGTATTACATAGGAGTGGCAATGGATTCAATCGAACTCAAACTCAACACATGTCCCAAATAGAGACTTGGTTCGACCAACGGATCTTGGGCCAAGTCGAGCTCGTCCATGAGCCATATTTCCTTCTTTTTTTTTTTGAATTTGTTGACATATATACTCTTTTATTTTCAAAAGTATTACAATTTATTTCCTTTTCTTATTGCATAATTTTCAAACCATCTTGATATACTTGTCAAACTAGGCATTACAAGCAAGTTGTTACTTTGCTTTGTTTTGTTTAAGCTATTCAAATTGTAATTTGTAATTCACACACATGTACACCAACAAAGTTTAGCAAATTTTCTATTGATTTGCTTGTTATAATTTGAATCTCTTCATCTTTTGGAATAAGTAAATACGTTACTATTCATTTCTTCATTTGTTAAACTTCTGTTTTTATAGCAGAAAATGATATCTTTGGGACTAATTCTAGTTAACCAAAAATGATACAACAAATGCGGTTCTTTTGATGGCTATATTGCTTTAAACTACTTCCATACCACATGAAAAAAAATCGGAGAAATTCAGCGAAGTGGATTTCAAGATATGACAACAAAAGATATTGTTCTATCTCACCACTTTGAATTTGGCAAGGTTCTTCACTTAAGAAGCTCCCACTATACAAGAAGGAGAGAATAATCGAGAATTGATTATTGGATTGGATAAATGGAAGTACTTAGACTTCTTATGAAATAACTATATCCTAAATGAATTTGACAACACACTATATAGAGTGTATAGAGCTATGAAGTCAGCAAATGAATTTTGTGAATCTTTGGAAAATAAGTACAAAACGAAAGATGCCAACACCGTAGCACCAAGAAATTCATCGTCGAAAAGGTCATTGACTACAAGATAGACTCCAAAACTGTCATCGAGCAGTCTAAAAACTACGGGTTCTTTTACATGACATAGATACGGAGAATATGAAATCGAGTGAATAGTTCCAAGTTGCTGCTATCATCGAGGAATTCCCTATTTTATGGAGAGATTTATGAAATTATTTCAAGCAGAAGCGCAAGGAAATGAACTTGGAAGAACTCATTGTCCGACTGAGGATAAAAGAAGAACAACAGAAAGATCGAAAGGAAATTTGGTATTCAATGCAAGCAAAGGTCAATCTAGTTGAATTTGGTTCGATGATCAACAAGAAGAGAAAACTCTCTGGTGATGTACCACATAGAGACAATAACAAGAGTGCTAAGAAGCTCAAAACCAATTGCTATAATTGTAGAAAAGTGAGACATCGTGCAAGTGAATGTCACGAGCTTAAGAAGAATGCACGAGCAAATGTGATTGAATGAGACACCTTATCTGAAGGGATACAAGAGATGATCTTGTCTGCTGTTGTTTCTGAATGTAACAACGTTGGAAATCCAATAGAATATTGGGTTGATACTGGTGCTACTCGCCACACTTGTGCCAACAAGGTAATGTTCTTGAACTACAAAAAATTCAATGGAAAACAACTTTTCATGAGAAATTCTACAAGTTCAAAAGTTGAAGTACAAGAGAAAGTGACTTTGAAGAAGACTTCCGGCAAATAGCTCATCCTTAACAATTTCCTACATGTATTCAACATTTGTAAGAACCTTGCTTCTAGGTCTTTATGATATGATCTAGGAGTTGAGCTCGACGAGGACAAGCTCGGGACGGGATCCATTGATTATCGAAGGAGGCCCGATGACACGTTCGAGGGCAAAGCGGGTGAAAGAGGCAATGAGATTGCTTGCTCAAACTATGGTAGATGAAATTTCAAAGTGAACAAGTCAAGGAACAAGTTTCATGTTGGGTTCTGAAAAAGAAACCAAATGGATCAACTCGATTCAAGCAGCAAACGAGCAATATTGATGAAAACGGGCATCACTTTCAGCTCGATTGTCGGATTTTAGCCCATGATTACATTTCAGAAACGGCACGACATTCTACACAAGCATACATGGGTGCATGGTACTTTTGGGTTTACGATTGCACAGAAACATGCCGAGAACAATTTGGCGAGAACTTTAATTTTTTCGCGAATTTCCTTGTTAGACTAGAATTCTATTTTCTTTCCGATTTTACAATATTTTGTGACCTAATTACCTTTTTACTAGGTTTTCTGGCAATTAGTATAAATAGGACTTCATTATTCAATGTATGAACCTTTTGACAAATTTAATATTGAGATATATTCGAGAGGCTATTGTGTTTTTCAGCATTGTTCTTCTTAGAACATTCTGAACTTATCAAGAGGATTCTTGCGGTGTTCAACACCGAGTGCGGATCACGTGTTGTGTAATCAAGAGGTCATTCAAATTTCATTTTTGTTTGGTTACTTGGTTCATTAATTATTGGTTCAAATTCAAAATCGGGATTATTCTTTAGGCATTCTTAGGATCTTAAATCTCGTTGTAGGTTGCGTAGTGTTCGTTGTTACGTTGTTCTCATCAGTTGGAATCAGAGCAAGGCTCCAAAATAATTAGGTTATATATATATATTTTTTTTTGTTTGAGTCTTGTTTTTCTTTTTTTCCATTGTTGTTCGCGTTCTTCAGGTCCGTCTTATTTCTCGAGTTTTGATCCAGAAACTTACAAAAAAAGAGTCAAAGTTATTTTTCAGACTAATTACAAGTCCAAATCAAATTTTCTTTGTTTTGCAGGAATTTTAGTTAAATTCCCAAGGTAAAAAAATTCGAAAAAAGGTATTGTTATTTCTGGAAAATTTCCAGCTGTTTAGATTTTAGCTTTGAGTAAAAAAAATGGATCATTCAAAATTTATTCTATTTTACGTTATTGAATAGTCCATTGAATTCATTCTTCATCCCTTCACTTCTTTCGTATTTTTGAGTCATTTTTTCATCTTTTCTTTTCTTTCTCCTATCACAATTCGTGATCAATACTCGATTGGATCCACGAGAATACAATATTGGTTGAGTTCACCTTGTTCTTTGAAGTACTTGGGCGAAAGAACTAAATGGTAAAAGGTAGAGTGACGAGATTAATATAGGGAAAAAGCCAATAATTGGGTGATACACTAGTGATCATTTGTAAGGTAGAAATTCAATAGAATTAGGATGTCAGACAAAGAGGGTTTTAATTCAAACAGGCAGCCGAATCAAAACCACATGGCAGATGATGTACTAAAGCGGTTTTGAGCGAGTTCTTGGGGATGTGAGTGAAAGACTTGATAGGTTAGATACATTGGTGGCAAACCTTTACAGGGGACAATCAAATGCAAGGAGACCGGGTAGGCGGGAGCCTAGGATGGATGTGCATGATGATTATAGATTTAGCAGTGATATGGATGATGGTGCATCGATGGTATGGGTAGAATGAGAAGTAGATGAGGCATGTTTGAAAGAGGGGGTAGAAGTCGTTTTGGAGATGAAGTGGATGGGAATATGGGAAATATTAAAATTTCAATTCCACAATTTAAGAGAATGAGTGATCCGGAGGCTTATCTAGAGTGGGAGAAGAAGGTGAAGTTAATATTTGATTGCTATAATTTTTCGGAGGAGAAGAATGTGAAAATTGCTGTTCTTGAGTTTGTTGACTGCGCTATAACTTGGTGTAATCAAGTGGTTACATCAAGGAGGAGGAATTGGAAGCGAGAAATTTTTATTTATTTATTTATTTTTTTTTTTTGTGGAAGGAGGGCGGTACCTCCAAAATTTTATTAATATGTCCTCACTTGTGGCAAAAGAATATTGTGGTTACAAATGATATCAATGAAATTAATAAATAAGGAAATACTACTTCCCTAACGGTGAAAGTAAAGAATAAAAGGAAAACAGTAAAAAATGAGTACTATTTTCCTTACAAAAATACAAGTAAAAGCAAAATACAAATACATAAACTCTAGTGTTGGACAAACCATACATGTTAATGTGAACAAGCGCCTTGATATGTCGTGATAGGTTGACGGTCCATATTCCTGGTATCTACAATGATGCCAACCCTCAGTAGTAAGAGTATCTGTAACTTGATTCCCCTCTCTGAAGAGGTGGGAGACCATATCTCTGTTAATATGAACAAGCACCTTGATAGGCCACAGTCCGCCACCTCTGGTGATGCAGTGAATGGCAACAGTCGAATCTGTCTCAATCCAAATATCTGACAAACTAAGATTTCTAACCAATAGTATCCCATCACGAATAGCCCTAAGTTCCGCCTATAATATCATACATTGTCCATATGAAACTGAGAAAGCCCTGATACAATTTCCTGCGTAGTCCCTGATGATGCCTCCCCCACTTGCAAACCCATCCTTAACACAACCATCGGTGTTGATCTTGACAGATCCAAATGATAGAGAGTGCCACCAAACCATGATAGGGGAAGGAGATGGGGGGAGAGTCAAAGAAATACCAAAAAGTATAGCAAGATGCATGTCATTACGCTAATGTAATGGTCGGAATAGTCCATCAATATGGAGGAAGGATACCATACGGTAAACTCTCTGGATAATACGTCTCGAGATTATACGTATGTTCATGTGCTTTGCATTATTCCTCTCAGTCCAAAGAAACCAGAAAATCAATAGAGGAATAATGATGTGAATGTGTCCGTTCCTTGCAAACTGTCCAAGATACCTCCGTTTCAAAAATCTCTGTCTGACACTCTCTCCTGTACTCATGGTAATCTAAAATTAAGCCCCAAAATGTTGTCAAACATGATATGAAATACTGCTACCAGTAAAAATATGAGTAATGGTCTCAATCTCATAACAACACTAACATCGAGAAGCCAAATGACTGCTGATCCTCCTCTGGATAATGACATCAACTGGTATTAAATCCTGCCATAGTCTCCAACAGAAGAACGAAACGCTAGTAGGTATGATAGGGCTTCACAATAAGCAAAATGAATCTTGAATTGGCCTGCTAGAGCGGATCAGCTGTCATGCTGATTTCCTATTAAATCTACCATCTGATGTGGCCCTTCAGAAAATACTATCCGAGACATCAAGATATAGTGGAATGGTCGTGATCTGCTATGGCATAGATGATGGAAGAGCCTGAAGTAATCGCCCAAAATCCCATCCAATCTCCTCGAAAAAGTCCTGCACCCTCGCAGATATATGATGTATGTGTGGAAAAAATGGATGTCAATATAGAATTACCCATCCAATAATCATGCCAAAAGAAGATCTGCCCTATCCTAAGGCACCACGCAATGTGTGTCTCGACAGATGGTCTAAATTTCTTCAGTCTCTTCCAAATAGGAGAGGCTGAGTGATAAATTGCTGCAAGCGAAGGATGTGTCCTTCTACAATATTTGCCTAGTAGAACCTCAGCCCAAAGAGAACTCTGAGACTTGAACAACCACCATAGCTTCAATGAAAATGTATCTACCATATCTTGTAATCGTCTAAAGCCCAGACCTCCCTCGTCAGCGAGAAGGCAAATTGCCTTCCAACTACTCCAATGTAAACGACGCGCATGATCCTTAGAATCTCATAAGAATCGTGCAAATATACTCTCTAACCTTTTCAGAATGACTTTAGGAGGTCACGTAATTTGAAATAGATACAGTGGTATAGAGGAAATAACAGACCTCAGTAGAGTAATCCTACCACCAGGAGAGAGAATGCGCGAAGCCCATCCAGAAATCCTACTCCTGAACTTCATAATGAGATCATCATACAGAGCGCTCCTCTTAGCCCCTTTAAACATAGGAACTCCTAAATATGTGAACAGTTGTCTCTGATGTGAAAATCCAGTCAAATTCACTAACCTCCGTATTTGAATATCAGATGCCCACCTAGGCAATATAAGACCACTCTTGTCTCTATTCACCAATTGGCCAGAGACCCCCTCGTAGTGCTCCAAACTATCAATAACTCTTCTGATAGACTTCTTTTGTCCATTGGTAAATATAATCATATCATCAGCAAAAGAAAGATGAGAGACAAGAGTACTACCTCCCTATCGATACTGCATACTAGGATATGTCTGAAACCTCTTAGTAAGTAATCGAGAAAAGTAAACCACAACAATAATAAATAAGGATGGAGAGATAGGATCTCCCCGTCTGAGTCCCCGTGATGAAGAAAAGAAACCACATGGTCATCCATTTATAAGTACTGAGAATCAACACTCCGATATACAACGTCTGATCCGATCAATCCACAACTGGTCAAAACCAAATGCCTTCAGTATAGAATAAATGAATCCTCAATCCATATGATCATATGCTTTAACCATGTCAAGTTTCAACATAACATTCCATCTACGCATTTTATTATCCAACGTGTGTAGAAGCTCTTGGGTCAACAAAACATTGTCCCCAATAAGTCGACCGGGGACAAATCCACTCTGCTAGAGGGAAATAATACAAGGCAGAAATGAACTCAATCTGTTGGTCAATAGCTTTGTGATAAGTTTATTGAACACCGTACACAGGCTAATAATGAGGATGATTATGAAGGATGATTTGGAGGAGGTTAGTGAAGAAAATGACACTGAATTTGCTATTGGCGAGTTACTGGTCACGGGCGAACTCTCAACACTCAAATCAAGATAGATGACTGGGAGCAGCAGAGGGAAAACATATTCCATACACGATGCCATGTTAACAACACGATATGTAGCATGATCATTGATGGGGGGAAGTTGTACTGATGTGACTAGCACAAATCTTGTTAAAAAATTGGGATTAACCTTATTGAAACACCCTAGACCATATAGGTTATAATGGTTGACTGATAGTGGAGAAGTTAAGGTGAATAAGAGGCTGTTGATTAGTTTAGCCATTGGTAGATATAAGGATGAAATTATGTGTAATGCGGTACCTATGCATGCAGGGCATATTTTGTTGGGTAGACCATGGCAATATGATAGGAAAGTCATTCATGATGGGTACAAGAATCGCTATAGTTTTGTTAAGGATTGGAGGTCCATTACCCTTGCGCCATTGATACCGGTATAAGCGTATGAAAACCAAATCAAATTGAAAAATGAGGAAGAAAGGAGAGTGAAAGAATTAGAAAAAAGAAAAAAAATATTGAGATGGTGAGCACGGGAGAAAATGTTGAGGTGGCTAGTGGAGAGCAAAAGATAGGGAAGCCACACGAGGGAAAAGAAAGAGAGTCTTCTGAGAGGAGTGAAGCCGAAAGTAAATTTCTTTGCAAAGGAGAGTGACTTGAAAAATGCAATAAATGAGAGACAACAAATGGTATTGTTGGTTTATAAGGAATCATTTCTCAATTTTGAGGAACCTAACACACCCCTCCCTAGAATGACTATATTTTTATTGTAGGAATTTGAAGATGTGTTTTTGGAGGACATGCCAGTTGATTACCACCCATTTGAGGTATTGAACATTAAATTGACTTCGTTTCTAGAGCTGTCATTCCAAACCAACCAACTTATAGAAGTAACCCGAGGAGACAAATGAGTTTCGGTGGCAAGTGAAGGAATTGATGAGCAAGTGGTACGTGAGGGAGAGCATGAGTCCATGTACCGTTCCAGTGCTACTTGTGCCAAAGAATGATGGAACTTGGAGGATGTACGTAGATTGCAAAGCCATCAACAACATAACGGTAAAGTATTGTCATCCTATTCTTAGGTTAGATGATATGTTGGATGAATTGAATGGTGCTTGCATGTTTAGTAAAATAGACCTTAAAAGTGGATACCACCAAATTCGAATGCGGGAAGGTGATGAGTGGAAAACTGCTTTTAAAACTAAATATGGCTTATATGAATGGTTAGTTATGCCATTTGGACTCACTAATGCACCGAGCACTTTATGCGCTTAATGAATCATGTCTTACGTAGGTAAATTTGTTGTTGTGTACTTTGATGATATTTTAGTATATAGCAAAGACCTTAATGAGCATGTAGAACATCTTAAAAGTGTACTTGTGGTTTTAAGGAAAGAACTATTTTATCCTAATTTTAAAAAGTGTACATTTTGCATGAAAAATGTTGTTTTCTTAGGATTTGTGGTGGGTGTTATGGGTAGAAGTTGATGAAAAGAAAATAAAAACTATTAAAGAATGGCCAACACATAAAAGCATAACTGAAGTTAGGAGTTTTCAAGGATCGGCTAATTTTTATAGGCGTTTTGTAAAAGAATTTAGAACAATTACTACATCACCACAGAGATTGTTAAAAAAGTGTGGGATTTCATTGGGATGATGAACAAGAACATGCTTTTAATACAATTATGGATAGTTGTGTAAGGCACATGTTTTAGCACTTCTTAATTTTGATAAAACTTTTGAGATTGAGAGTGTGTTTGGTAGGAATTTTTGGGGGAAGAATTGATTTTTGAATAGTGATATGATGGGGAAATGTGTAGTTGAAAAAGAAGAAAAAAGTATTGATGTGATGGAAAATATTATTTTATTGAAGAATGTGTGGTTAAAAATGAGAATTGATTTACTGTAGAAAATGAGAATCTATACCAAACAGGCCCTGCATATGATGTGTCGGGGAATAGGTATTGGTGCTGTTTTGATACAGGATAGAAGACTGATTGCATACTTCAGTGAAAAGTTGAATGGAGCCGCACTTAATTATCCCAGTATGACAAGGAGTTATATTCACTTGTTCGAACCTTGGAGACACGGCAGCACTACCTGAGGGCTAAGGAGTTGGTGATATACACGGATCTATAGGTGTCAAGACGGACGGGCCGGCCAGACCCGTGAAAACTGGCACAGATCGATCCTGGACCGTGGACCGACCCGTGACCCGAGCGGATAGTTCACGGGTCAAGGAGGTGTGACCTATGGGCTTCGCGGGTTGCACCTTCACAGGCCGCGGTTAACCCGTTAGCCCGTGAAAATTTTTTAAAAAAAAAATTTGAAAAAAAATGGGGATTCTAAGCATAATAGCTCTATTACAACTTCTAAATACAAATTTTCTTTTTTCTCCATAATAGCTAAGAAACGTAATGCTCTTGGTTCTTCATCCACAACTTCAACCGCAAATCCAAATACCACACCTGCTGAATTAGAAATATATTATCAATTTGATCATTATAGTTTAATACCTGAAGATGAAGTGGATAATTTAGATATTTTACGATGGTGAAAATTAAATGAGCGGACATATCCTGTATTATCTAAAATGGCACGAGATATACTAACAGTTCCAATCTCAACAGTGGCATCTGATTCTGCTTTTAGTGCAGGTAACAATGTATTGGATGAAAGAAGATCTAGACTTATAGAAAATATTTTGGAAGCTCTCATATGCGTGAAAGATTGGATATTAGCGGATCGAATGATGTAAGATAAAATTATTGATGATGTTGTTGAAGATTTCAAAAATCTTGCAGTTCCTTAAAATTGATTGGAACACAAATATTAAAATATATAATTTTTGAACAACTAAATTATAGTTAAGATTTAAGTAGGTGTCAACCTAATTTGGATGTACTTAAACTATAAATTATAATAAAAGTAGGTGCCACCTAGTTGGGATGTACTTATACTATAAATATTTGATAATAGTAATTAAAAATGCATTTAGTTGTTATTTGTTTAAATTAAATTAAATTTTGCAAAGTTATAAATAATTCATGTAACGTTAATTTTGAATTCTATGCAAATATTTCTCGGTATAAATATGAATTTATCATTTTATTCAATTCTTAGTTTACATTTAATCAAAAAAATATTTTTTGTTATAAATATGAAAAATTCTATATTTTAATAATTTTATTTATACAATAATACGGGTCAAATCGGAACAAATCGCGACCCGGACCCGCATGGGCTCGACCCGAATGGGACAACGAACGGGCCTGGGTTGTAATCCAAAATTTGTGGACCGACTCGAAACCAGCCCGTAACCCATAGTGGGCGGGCTTTTTTTCACACGGCCCGTTATCGGACTCATATGTTGGCGGACCGACCTGACCCGGACCACCCAGATTGACACCTCTACACGGATCATGAATCATTGAAACATTTGCGAGGTCAAGACAAGCTAAACAAAAGGCATGTAAGGTGGATGGAGTTTGTAGAGACATTTCCTTATGTCATCCAGTATAAGCAATGTCAAGACAATGTAGTGGTAGATGCATTGTCTCGAAGCTTAGATTGTAAAAGAAAAGCCGAATTGGTAAAGTCTCTTCATGAAAAGGTAAGGGCGCAAATTGAAAGTAAAAACAAACATTTCGTGTCGCAAGCAAATAAGGGTCGGAAAAGCGTGACATTTGAATTAGGAGATTAGGTTTGGGCATATCTCATAAATGAACGCTTTCCAGAACAAAGGAAATCAAAGTTGCAACCATGAGGGGATGGTCCATTTCAAGTATTGGAGAAAGTCAACGACAATGCTTACAAATTGGATATTCCGGGTGAGTATAATGTTTAAGCAACTTTTAATTAGTCTGATCTCTCTCTTTTCAATATAGGTGCAGATTCGAGGACGAATCATTTTCAAGATGGAGGGGATGATATGATCTAGGAGTCGAGCCCAACGAGGACAAGCCCGGGACGGGATCTGTTGATTATTGAAGGATGCCCAATGACAAGTTCGAAGGCAAAGCGGGTGAAAGAGACAATGTGATTACTTGCTCAAGCTATGATGGATGAAGTTTCAAAGTTAACAAGTCAAGGAACAAGTTTCATGTTGGGTTCGGAAGAAGAAACCAAATGTATCAAAGAATCCAAATGGATTAACTCGATTCAAGCAGTAAACGAGCAATATGGATGAAAACGGGTATAACTTTCAGTTCAGTTGTCGGATTTTCGTCCATGAGTACATTCCGAAAATGGCACAAAATTCTACACAAGCTTATGTGCGCGATTGATACTTTTGGGCTTGTGATTGCATAGAAACATGCCGAGAAAAATTTGGAGAGAACTTTAATTTTTTCGCGAATTTCCTTGTTAGACTAGAATTCTATTTTCTTTCCAATTTTATAATATTTTTTAATCTAATTACCTTTTTACTAGGTTTTCTAGCAATTAGTATAAATAGGACTTGATTATTCAATGTATGAAACTTTTGACAAATTTAATATTGAGATATATTTGAGAGACTATTGTGCTTTTCAACATTGTTCTTCTTAGAACATTCTGAACTTCAAGAGGATTCTTGTGGCGTTCCACACCGATAGCGGATCACGTGTTGTGTAATCAAGAAGTCATTCAAACTTCGTTTTTGTTTGGTTGCTTGGTTCATTAATTCTTAGTTCAAACTCAAAATCGAAATTATTCTTTGGGCTTTCTTCTGATCTTCAATCTCGTTGTAGGTTACGTAGTGTTCGTTGCTATGTGGTTCTCATCACTTAGAAAAAATGGGTTTAAGTTGGTATTTGTGTCCGACAAATTTATACTCACTAAAAATGAAATGTATGTGGGAAAGAGATAACTTTGTGATGGAATGTTCAAAATATACGTCCTTACTATTGAACCCAAATCAAGCAATATGAATAAAATTTTAAATTCTACTTATATGCTTGAGTTGTCTTGTTTATGATATAGTTGAATAGGACATACAAATTTTAAATTCGTGTGTAAACTTATGAATTTAAGTTTATACATTCTTTAAGATTTGATCATAATCATAAATGTGAAATTTTCGTTGAGATAAAATTAGCTAAAATACCATTTATTTCGGTTCAAATGAACACTACACCTATAGAATTAATTCATAGTGATATTTGTTATTTAAATTTATGCAAACTAGAGGTGGAAAAAAGTACTTCATTACTTTTATTAACGATTGCACAAGTATCGTTATATCTACTTGTTCAAAAGCAAAGACGATGCCTTAAATGTTTTCAAATATTATAAAAATAAAGTTGAAAATCAACTTAGCAAACGAATAAATTCAAGTGATAGAGGCAGATAATACGAGACACCATTTGAAGAATTCTGTTCAGAACATGACATTATTCATCAAATAATGACACATTACTCACATCAATCAAATTGTGTTGTTGAATGCAAAAAATGAACTCTTAAGGAGATGGTGAATGCGGTATTGATAAGTTTAGGCCTACCCAGAACGTGAGGAGAAGCCATAATTTCAACAAATATTATTATTAATAAAATTCCTCAAAATAAAATGGATGAAACTACATATGAATTATGAAAATGTCATCAACCTTCTTATAAGAACTTGAAAGTGTGGAGGTTTTCTGGCTAAGGTTGAAGTACCAAAGCAAAATCAAATCATAACTGAGCCTAAGATAATTGATTACATATTTATTGGATATGCAATAATTGTAGTGCATGTCGATTTTTTATTCATAAGTCTGATATACAAGACATACATGAAATGCTTTCTTTTTCGAAAATGTCTTTCCATGCCAAGACAAGTCAGAAATAGGTTCAAACAAGCGAATTTATGAAACTACAAATGGTACTCCTTCAAGTAATGAAGAACCAAGGCGCAGTAAAAGGGCTAGAATATCTATATCATATGGTCTTAATTTTCTAACATATATGATAAAAATGATCTTAAGACATTTAATGAAACATTTCGATATGAATGATATGGGTATGATAGATGTATTAGGATTTAAGATTTCTAGAACATTTGGTGGTATTGTTCTTTACCAATCACGTTTTGTTGAGACTACACTTAAAATGTTTAATGTATATAAGGAAAGTCCAGTGAAGACCTCAATAGATTTAATTTTACACTTAGTCAAAAGTAAGGGTGAACAGGAATCTCAACTAAAGTATTCACAGGTTGAAGGAAATTTAATGTATATTACAAATTGCACTCATTCGGATATAGCATTTGTGGTGAATAAACGTAGTTGATTCAAAAGTAATCCAAGCAATGACCATTGGAAGTTATTGAATAGTGTTCTTAGATATCTAAGATTTACCTTAAAATTTAAATTACATTTTACAAGATATCCAGTTGTATTGGAAATATATTTTCATAAAAATTAGATAACCGATACAAAAGATTTCAAGTCTACTAGTGGTTATGTTTTTACCATGAATAGTGCTGCCATATTTTGGAAGTCTTCCAAACATACTTGTATAGCTAGATCGACGATGAAATCAGATTTTATAGCTTTAGAGAAAGCTAGAGAAGAAGCATAGTGGCTTTGCAACTTCTTTGAGGACATTCCATCCTGGCGTAAAAAGGCACCTGCAATTGGTATTCATTGTGACAATCAATCGACTATTTAAATGGTAGAAAACAGTATGTATAATGAAAAGTCTAGACATATATATCGTAAACACAATACCATTAAGCAATTGATCTTAAATGATATTATTTTTATTGATTAAGTAAAATCTTAGGAGAACACCAAGGATCCACTTACGAAAGGTTTACCTAGAGATCAAATATTGCATATCGAAAGAAATTGGATTAAAGCCTACTACGTAAGAGTCTTTATAATGGGAACCAAATCTTGTTGATTGGATATTGAAAGATTTTGATTCAATGGGACAACTAAGTTATGAAAATTTCATGAAGCACTTAGGAATTAGTTCCTACTCATTCCTATGATAATAGAAGTACTTTCTGCAAAATGTTGGAGCTTAAGTTATACTTTTAATTATTCTTGTAACTTGAATAATTCAAGTAGAATATGACAAAATACTCACAATAGGAAGTCACTTATATAAGTACGAAGTGGAGTCGCTTCTATTAGAATTTTTTATGCCGAAATTCTCTAAAACACTTACGAAACCCACAAGTTATTCAGGGCCAAAATGAACACAACCATGAGAACTAAAATGGTTTGGAAAGATATTGTACGAGTACTATTGCCTTGGTTTACAACAACGACTGAATAATTCAAGACATCTCATTCACTAATTAGCCAAGTAAATCCGATATTATTTCACTAAAACAGATTCAAAACCAGAAGCTACTTCTCCTGATGCAATATCTTTCCGCTTGTATTCTCTACTAGTGTCAGCATTATTATTTCTGGTAATTTTCATTCATGTGTGGGATTGTTTGAATTAGTTTTAATAAAATGTTGATTTTGTATCACCTTCGAATAAGTATTTGGGTAGGTCTCGATAGTCAATTCACGCATATGAAGAGACTAACTTGTTCTACTCGTGAAATAAATGATTGTGGTATATTTGAATTCACAAAACCAATTCAAGATGAAAGAAAAATTGATGTCCAAATTTAGGTTTAAAAAAATAGAAAAACAGTCATATAACTTGACCGCTTGAGCGGTTGCTTCGTGCACAGTGAGTGGCAAAGTATTTGAAAAAGACACTCTAGCGATGAGGTGGGCAGTTAGCGAACGATCTGAATGATTGTGTCTCTTTGTGAAACCTGCTAAATTTTGGAGCGCGTCTCTCCAGCCACAATCCCTCAATCTCTATAAATTGGACTCCTTAGGTGATCCAAATTCTTTCCATATCATATGTCTTGATCATATTGCATCAAACTCTCCAACAATTCTTGATTTTCTCGTATAAATATTATTCAAAGTAGAGAGTGAAAATTCATTTTTGAGTTCGTTGATTTCTTGAAGTTTGAAGTGCTTCTACTGCAAGGAGATACCGTTTTATCTTGGAAGACGATTGCTAAAACTCCGTAAGCACCTTGGAAGGGCAAAGCCGTCTTAAATACAGTGTTAAACACTAGCATCGATTTACATACTTCATTATTTTTCTTCATTTTTCTGTGTTTTTGATTGTCATTAGAAGTTATTACTTTGTTTTGTTTTGTTTAAGTTATCGAAATTGTTATTTGCAATTCACACACATATACACCAATAACAAAATGTACTCGGAAGAAAAAAAAATCAATTTGATACCCATTAGTTCACATGTTTTTACACGATCTCCCTCAAAATGAATAATTGCACAACATACTAAAATGTACATAAAAATACACAATAAAATCAAATAAAAACACAATATGAAATAAATCCGCATTCAATAATGGAATTGCCTAATAGGTATAGTCAACTATTTTTTTCTTTTACAATGAAAACGATAAATTACTTTAGCAGAGTTAAAGATTTCTATGCTGGCGATGTTTAACCAACTCATCAATCAAATGATCGAGTTGCATAATAACCATCCCGTGTGCAAATCGTGGTTTTGGGTGGGAGATATAAAGGGATTTATTGATTTTGTCTATGGTTTGAACATTTGTGATAGAAAGAGAGAACTGGAGAGTAAGACGGAAATACATGTTTACAGATTCAAGAAAAGAGAGATTGGTGTCGATTCGTACGTCAAATCAAGGATAAAAAGTTGTACGAAATTTAGGCGAGAGATTTTTTTTTAACAAAAACAATGTAAGGGCATTATAGTCATTTTAAAAAATTACGATTCTATGTTTGACTCTCATTTTTTAAAACTCAATTTTTCAAATTCATTTTTAAACACAAATTTTATGAGACTCACAATTTTTATCAACTTTTCAATCATAAATTTTATCAAATTTTTTGCAACAAAACAAAAGCTGAACATTTTTAAAATTGGGTGGAGAAAATTGGAGTTTTTAACAATTTCTCGAATATTTATCATGTGTACATGTTGCAACTAAAACTTTTTCAATAAAAATAAACAAAACATTGAGAGCATTGTAGTACACACATAGAAGATAGATGTCCTCTCTTTAGATTTTAGATTAGAATTGGATGGAATTATCATAATGGGGAGGTGAGGTCCAATAATGAGAGAGAAAAATATCGTAGCAAATGGGTATTGGAATGGTGGTAGTACACATGTGACGTCCAAAGTTGGCAAGCTTTGGGTCCCAAACCATCCCTGTCGGCAATGAGGAAGCGAACTCTTCAATCCAATATCTCGCTCTCTCCCGAGCGGCATATACAACTCTTAAAATTACATTTTTCATAGATATTAATAAAAATTAGTAAAATATGTGATTAAAAAATTATGGGTGTGATAAATTATATCATTAAAATTAATTGTTGATTTTGATTAAAATTAAAATTAAAATTAAAACATGATATTAGGACATACACACGCACAAGAATTAAAGGCAATATAAGGTAAAGTTTTTAATTGAAGCTCGCACTAAAGCCAATATCCATAATGATGGACAATTTTTAATTGAAGTTTTCAAACGTTTTGGTCGAAAGTCTTCTCTCTTCAATTTTTATTAAAAATTAAAATATTACTTTTTAAATTATGAAAATGTGTTTGAAATAGAAATTTTATTTAGTCCCCATTTAGTTCTTGTTTTGTACATATTAAAATCTTGCTAAAAATTCAGATCAAAGTCAATAATTAGTTCATGTTTGATTCCCTTTACTTTATTTTAATTTAATTTATTTCTTATACTCATTTTCAATCATATTTACACAATAAAATATTTTACACACAAATTCAAAACTTTACTTACTTTTTAATCACATTCTCCAAAAAATATTATTCAAAACTATGTGTTTTAAAATTTTAAGGCCACCAAATAATAGTTTAATTTTAATTACATATTTTATGAGATTCAAAATTTTTCAACAACACATTTAATTAATTTTTATTAAAATCTACTAAAAATATGGTTTTTAGTTACAACCATGCAAAAGTGTACATTAAGCATGACACCTCCTCACAATAGATGGGGGCATGCTTCTTTTTAGAAGCGGACCCTCTATTGTTAAGGGAATGTACACAAAGTTGTCAAACTTGGTGTACAATGGCTCAATTCTTTTTAATTATGACAAACAAGAGCTTAGTACAAAATCTTTAAAACCTATTTTTTTCCAAAATCATTTTCGACTATACTTTCACATTTATTTACATTTTCATTACACAATTTCTAAAAAAATCAATTTTTACAGAATTTATTCTCAAAAAAATCTACATTAAACGAGCCTTAATATTTAGCCCTCATTTGACCCATTTTCTAAATTTCATTTTTTTTCAAACTCATTTTCAATTATACATTTATGAAATCCCTATTTTTTTATTAGTTTTTCAATAGCACGTCCTATTATCTTTTATAAAAATTTATTAAGCCTTATTTGTTCCACATTAAAATTTTAATACATTTTTCTTTCCCTTCTTTTCAACTATACATTCTCCAATAAAATAATATTACACGTAAATAAAAAAAAATCATTCTATTTTATTAACATATTCTCTCAAAAATTACTATTCTAAAATATATTATTTTCAAAAATCACATGGCCAAGCTAAATATTTAAATTTTTAGTTAAATCAAACGGGCTTAGTGTTAATGTAAGTGGAATATGCATACATACAAAGTTTATATGGACATGTAGGTATCATGAGAAGGAGCAAGCAAGTTGGTGCGTGTGAATTAATGTCTTGTTTTGTCTCGGGACCATGTTTGATGGTGGGTCTCGCGTGGCGCCATCGCCACCACACCACCCACCGTTGACACGTCTACATCAGCTTTGCTCTCTCTCTCTCTCCAAATTCTTATCTTTATTTGTTTTGTTCACTATTGCAGACAATATTTAACCAATGCGAGAACCAAAATGCATGTTAGAGCATGTTTGGCAAGCTTCAAAGAAAAGTAAGGTACCACTTATTTCTTAAAACTGAAGTTTTGTGAGGACAAATATATTTTTTATATTATTTCAGAAAAATAAATTACAAGTAAAGTTTTATAGGAAATTTATTGGGTTAATTACGTCAATGGTCACTGATGTTTTGAATAATTACAGTAATAGTCACTCATGTTTGTTAAAGGTTACTTGGTAAATCTATTTAGGCACCGTTTGGTAACCATTATTCTAGAAAAAAATGTATTCTTTGTGTCAAATCACACATTTTTTGTGGTTGAAAATGAAGGAAAAGTTATTGATGTGATGGAAAATATTATTTTATTGATGAATGTGTGGTTGAAAATTAGTAGAAGAATGAGAATAAAAAAAAGAATGGTTACCAAACGGTGTGTTAATATTAAACCCTACATGTCACATTAAGTACCAATGTGTAACCAAATACCGCTATTTATTATGCCAAATCAGTTATTAAAAAACAAAACCTAGATTTTTTAGACGAAAAACCTTTTGAAAACAAAGTTCGCAATATATTTTCTCATTCGAACATAATTAATACTCAATTCCTAACTCTGTAATTTTGCTAACTTAGCATAATAAATGAAGTTGTTTGAAAATAGTGCATATAGGGGATTTAGTGTTGACTTTTTTGATCAATTGACTATAAATGTAATAGTTAGAAACTTGAGTGACTATTATTATAAGAAATAACTTCAGTATTGATTATTAATGTTATTAACTCGTTTTTTCTTTTTCTTCCTTTTTTTTTTCTATTATGACACTAAGAAATTTTTAAATAATTTTTGTTTCTAGATTTTTGTGTACATGAACATATCATACTCCATTCAAAACTATGAACAAATTCTCTATTTTTTGCCCAAATTTCAAATGATCTAGATATTCTCATCGAAAATGTTAACAAAAATGGATGGTACATTAAGGGCCATTTGATGTGGATTTTTTTAAAAGTTATATTTTTATATAATATATGGTTAAAAGTAGAAAAAATACGGAAACACATATAAAACTATTTTAGTAAAAAAAAAATGATTGAAAATGAGTTTTGAAAAAGTAAATAAATTTAAAGATTAGGTATCAGACAAGTGCGCCTTAGACTCGCTCTCTATTCCTTTTGCACGAATTTCAAATCATCAAAAATTCTCATTAATTGTTTGGTATGAATTTTTGGAGGAAGAATTGATTTTTGAATAGTAATATGATGGGAAATGTGTGGTTGAAAAAGAAGAAAAAATTGTTGATGTTGTTGGGGCAAACAAGTCCCACATCGGTTGTGGGAAGAAAATAAATCCACCATATAACTCAGTGGTTGAAATTACCAATTGGTTTTGAGAATCAATTCTCAAATAAAAAACAAAGAAAGTTGACTAAGAATGCTAGTCCATTTGAATACACGCGGGACCTTTACCTTTTTACATGAATTTTAAAATATTTAAGCATCCTCATAAAAAATAAACCAAGTTGATGAGGATTTTTAATTTGTTTAGTTACTCTATACTCTTCAAATGTTTTCAAATTGCTTAAAAGTTAGTTCGATAAAATGCCTCGACAATTATTTTGCATGACTAAATTGTCACTTTTAATAACTTTTTTCACGGAGACATTTTATTTTGGCAAAAAACTAGTTGACTTGAGTAGTCGGAAAATGTTCCCTTTTTATATATACGCGGCATTGCAGAGCCTTCTTTATTGAAATTAATTATCACCTTCCAACTTTATTCTTTGACTAGCAATTGCCGAATAAAATCGAAATACCAATTAATACATCGCTTAAAAAAATGAAAAATCTGCTAGTGTATAACACATGGACCAGACTTTAGAAGAATTAATCTAGCACGTACACAAGGAATTGCCAATGTTACATACATTAAATAACAAAGTAGGTCTTTCATTAATTGGACATTGCATGTACTAGGTTAATTCATTGAACTACGAAAGAACAATGTGTTAAGAGTGATTTATAAAGTTTATACTTGAGGAATTATTGTTCATTGAATGGATAACTAGCTAATTCAGTGTAGTTATATTAATTGTAGGAAAAATTTCAACTTTAATGCAATTGTTGTGAAGAAAAATGATTTTGAGCTTAATTGGAGGTAATTAAGGACAATTGAAGACCATCTCCATTGCACTTGATCAATAAGAATTAGGGATAATTGCAGCAAAGGTCCCAAACCTTTCAGATTTTTGCGCATTTTACCCTAACCTTTGATTTGTGCCAGGGAAGGTCCCAAACCTTTCAAAAATATGCATCGGAGGTCCAAATGGATGGAAACCGTCCATTTGACCGTTAGTTTGACCAAAATAGTGGAGTTTGACTTATGTTGACCAAATTGGGGTGGGGTAAAATAGTACATTTATAATTAAAACATTAAAAAATAAAAAGAAAAACATAGATCTGCCAACGGGGAAGAAGCAGTCCAACTGAAAGGACCAAAACCACCGTCACCGACCAAAACCTCTCACCCCCAGCCCCACCCTTCTTCTTCAGCCACCGTCACCGACCAAAACCACCGTCACCGGCCAAAACTACCGTCGCACCTCCGGTCAGCCGCCATCCCTCCCTATCTCCTTCCCCAACCCCACTCTCTCCACCCCCAAAATGTCACCACCACAATCAACAAAATCAAAACCCACAAAATCCACTCTTTCCTGCAAACTTTGCCGGCACCACCGTAACAGTGCCGGCCACAACCATCAGCCCCAAAATTAAATCCAAACCGCCACCACCACCCATATCTCAACCCCTCACCTAGTCTTTCTCCCTGAAATCAGCCACCGCACCACCTCCAGAAAAACAGTACCCATATCTCAACCCCTAAATGAAGTTCAGCTTGATATGTTAAAGAGCTGAGACCTTTGGAATCTCCACAGGGAACTCGTGAATTTCATCGATCTAAAGGTTCTTCTCCTTGGCAGGATTTATAGTCTTAAGAGCTTTCCACACTGCACTATTGCGTTTGAACCCAGATCCAAAGGCTATCTGCCATGTCCTGTCTCTCCTCTTAATCCTCCCTTTGGCTTCTGAATACGCTAATTCGCACCAAAGAGAGCTGCTCGAGGTATTACCAAATCGATGAAGTGTCATTCTTGAAGGCTCCATGTGCCAATTGGATAGCTGCAGGTTTTTTATTCTAGTTCGTCCCAACACTGCTCTTCCACCAGCGTGAATACAGAAATGTTCAAAAGCCAATTTGAAATCGGGGATATAAGACTTCAATTTCATCTTAAGGAGCTTTCTCCCGATCAAAGTGGCAAAGAAAAGCAACTGTTCAGACATGGGAAGAACAAGAGGGCCCAGCTACTGCGGCGCATATTTTTGACATTTGGTGGTTACCTGCGGTAAAGTAAAGCCACAGAAAGCTTACTTTTGGTGGTAGAGTTGTACGTCGACATCGTTATGTGTTGGATTTTGTGGGTTTGAGAACCAGAGATTTGAGAAAATTGTGGATTTTGTGGGTTTTGATTTTGTTGATTGTGGTGGAGAGAGTGGGGTTGGGGAAGGAGATAGGGAGGGATGGCGGCTGACCGGAGGTGCGACGGTAGTTTTGGCCGGTGACGGTGGTTTTGGTCGGTGATGGTGGCTGAGGAAGAAGGGTGGGGCTGGGGATGAGAGGTTTTGGTCGGTGACGGTGGTTTTGGTCCTTTCAGTTGGATTGCTTCTTCCCCGTTGGCAGATCTATGTTTTTCTTTTAATGTTTTAATTATAAATGTACTATTTTACCCCACCCCAATTTGGTCAACATAAGTCAAACTCCACTATTTTGGTTAAACTAACGGTCAAATGGATGGTTTCCATCCATTTGGACCTCCGATGTATATTTTTGAAAGGTTTGGGACCTTCCCTGGCACAAATCAAAAGTTAGGGTAAAATGCGCAAAAATCTGAAAAGTTTGGGACCTTTGCTGCAATTATCCCCAAGAATTATTAAGAGAGAAATATGGGGAAATTCAAGAGTTTTGGGAGCCGAAATTCAATACTTGGAGATTTTGTAAACTAAATTACAATATTTCGAAACTTGAAACAGATCAATTATAGATGATTGTGGAGGATCAGGATCAAAAAACAAAAAAATTGAAAGATAAAAGACCCGTGATGAAATAAGAAGGGACTCGAGTTGAACCAAAAATAAATATAAAGACCAAATTGAAAGGAAGAAAACTTGTCAAACCTCATGATCTCAAGACTTTACTAGTGCAACCTCAACGACAACAAATATTTCACTACCAAGTTCAAGCAGTATACCATACGTTGTAGCAAAGTATACCATGCGATCACATGGTTATACGATGCAGTCCAAATTTTCTTTTCTAATCGAAGTTTACTTCTACATGTAACGAAATGGAGAGCCTTTCTTTTCTAATCAAAGTCAAAATTTTCTTTTCCAATCAAAGTCCAAATTTGACTTTCGGTATCTGACAAGTTTTAGAAATGGAAAGCCTTTCTTCTGGTGCACAGTTGGATTTCAAAAGATAAAAAATCGTTAATTTAAATAGTGATATCATTTTGGTATCTTTCGTCTTCCGTTATATTGATCTATTTTCTTTCTTGGGCATTTAGTACATATCGTTGTTCCTTGATTGAAAGAGGAGTATGTTCGACGGAATAATTTATTAGAGGTATAACCTCATCCTCAAGGTTTGAGACATAGCTATTATGATTTACTGTTTACAACTATACTGCATGTTTTTGAATGATTTGAGATCTCCGTTGCGAATTTCAGTAAATGAAATTGTAGAAATTGTTCTCTGATAATACATACTAATACATTCCTTTAATTACCTAAAATTAAAGTAACTAAAAAATAGATTGTTCAATATTCATTGTATGGTAACAATGTTAAGGAATAATTTCACATTGGTTAAATAATGGAAATTAACCATTACATAAAAATTTGGTTACTTCTTAGCAATATTGTCATTTTAAGATAGAATTTCGAGTCTTAATTCGATATCAGAGTTTGATACGCAATCAATAAGTTTAAAAGTGAATAAGCAATCAAATTTGAAGGGTGATATTTTCAAATAAAACACTATCTAATTATTAGGACCACTCCACTTATCAAAGCAGACCCTTTAATATAAATAAATTTTAATACATAAGCAACCTAGGCCTTGTTTGAGCCATTTTTTTGTAGAATGAGAATAAAAAATAAAATCGTTATTGGAGTTCACACAAGAGATAGGAAATTTGAATTTAAATATTGATGTGATGTATAACGATCATATTTTTCATTTTAATGAGAAAATAAGGTAGCCCAAGTGGGGGGCTTAAGCCATGAAATAGAAAAATATGTCTTATAGTTTCACATTATTAGTTAGTGTGTGGCTTCCATTTTGGAGAAATTATAAATTTTGGAATAGTGATTGGTGGGAAAATGTGTGGTTGAAAAATAATGAAAAATTTGAAGAATGTGTGGTTAAAATTAAGAAAGATAAAAATTTAAAAAAAAAATTAATGGTGACCAAACACTAGCTAAATATCTTAAAAAAACTTTTGTACCAAGAAAATAAATTTCATGGTGATCTGGTAGATTATTTATTTCAAGGTTTTGGACACAATATATATAGAAGTGTACATTATAGCAGTTTGTCACAAACCTCGTAGACAGTAGTATCCCCCCCCCCCCCCCCCCCCCCAACCCATCTCTCACACACACACACACACACACACTCACTCCATCTCTCCAGCAATACTTTCCTTTGACAAAAATCAAACTCACTCAACAAAAACCAATGCAGCTCCCTTTTTTCAAGTGTGCTTTCAACCAAACAAAGCATCTAACCACAGTCTTATAATGATTTTCCTTCCAACAGACAAAGCCTCTGCATCCTTGTGCAGTGAAAATTTGTAGGCTTGGCTTTTCTTTCACTCTTTATGGATTCTGGGGTTGTGGGCCTGGATGGTTTAGTTTGCTTAACGACTGCAACTACAACTAATAATGTCTTCGCTTCAGAAAATGCTGCTGAGGCAAAGCACAAATGGTACGGATCTGGATTTTTCAAGCAAGAAAGGCCAGGCACCACAAATGAAGATGAATATAGGGAGTTTAAACTGGCCAAGACAGCTTCTAGTGAGGCAATGCTGCTTCAGGAGAGAATTCCTTTACTGAGATCTAATAGCAATAATCTCTCTGAAGGCCAACAAATGCTCAGTTTCTCTTCTCCCAACTCTCAAACTTTGACATTGCCCTACTGTCAACAAACGTCAAGTTCCTTTAATAGAAACACAGGTTAGCACAAGTATTTTGATTTTGATTTGTTCTTCTGTTGGGATAGTCATGTCGTATGAACGCAGTGTTGGTCCTTTTTTAAGCCTTGTCCAAAATAAAAGAGAAAAAAAAAGACTCTTTTTACCTCTCTGTGTAACCATGATTTAGTTCTTTGAGGAAATCAGTTATGATAATCTTGAAGTCGAATGGATTAGTAGATTTGCAGCTATTGGGAGGCAGTTAAAGAACAAAAAGAAGATAAAAAAGCTTTACTTTTTTGGTGGGTAGGAGAGCAAGAAAAGATTCGATTGCTTCACTGACCACGAAACAGTTTTCTTTTTTTCAAGAAGCATTGAGATGGTGATATTTACTTGAATATTTTCATCTTTCTGATTCAGGATATGGGTCTGGAGGCATAAATGCTGCTAGCATGCAAGGGGTGCTATCAGTGGTTAGAGGGCCATTTACTCCATCACAATGGATGGAGCTAGAACATCAGGCTTTGATCTACAAGTATATCATTGCAAATGTGCCTATTCCTACTTATCTTCTAAATCCCATTACAAAAGCCCTTGAATCTACTGGTTTCTCCAGCTTTTCTGGCCTAAGACCCAATACTTGTGAGTTTCTTTTCTACTTTAACATGTTCTATTTTCATTTTTAGCAGAGATTGCTCTCATGTTTGCAAAAGTGGATCATGTTTTCAGTATTGATTATTTGTTTATGAAGTCAAGTACTTGTTATGTAAAAGAAATTGTATTAATTGAAGGTTGTAGGAATATCTTTCGAAGTCAGACATTGTTTCATTCATTCTCTTGTCTTTATAATAGGGCGAGATTTCATATGTTCTGTATATTTTGATTATTGACCTGGTTTCTTTGGATGTATGTTGAGCAGTGGGATGGGGAGCATTCCATCTGGGATTTTCCAACACTGATCCTGAACCAGGAAGGTGTCGAAGGACTGATGGGAAGAAATGGCGGTGCTCAAGAGATGCAGTTGTCGACCAGAAATATTGTGAGCGGCATATGAACAGAGGCCGTCACCGTTCAAGAAAGCCTGTGGAAGGCCAATCTGGCCATTCCGTTACCGGAACCAACACAAATACCACCAAGCCTATGCCCGTGACTTCCTCCACCTCAGCAGCAACCATGGGGCCCAGAGCCGGTGCATATAACAATCTTGCACTTTCGCATCATCAACTTAATAACTTGCAGTCTGGTTCTAAAAATCCTTTGTCCGCGACCCTAAATATTAACAGGTATATTAATGGACACCCTACAGATCCATTCCATGTATTTAAGTTCAAATTTCTAACCATTGAATGAAATAGTTTCGGCTTTGGTGTCAAATTATTGATTGGTCTTCTAAGTTCACGTCCTTTTTAAAGTTTATTGTTCTGTTTGATTAGACAAAGTCAGTATTAAGTGGGGAAAGGTATTACAATATAAGATGAAACTTGCAAATTCTTAGGGAACTAGCGGTCCATAAAGTTTTTCCGTTTTCCATGTTATAAAAATGTTACTTCAAATTCTCTCTCTTTTTTCTGGCCTAATAAACATTGAATTGTTATCCTTTTAGCAGGAGTTTTCTCGAAAAGGAAAATGTGGACGAGGGATATCAACGTACAACAGCAAACACAAGTCTGAAAGACAATGAATATTCTGTTCCCAAACAAAAGAATGCATATGTGGAATCTTCTTGCTCCGAGTTCGGATTAGTGTGCTCTGATTCTTTGCTCAATCCTTTAAATAGAAGTTCTTCCTTTGTGAACAGCAATCTCAATGATCAATTAAGCAAATCACAGCATCCACTTCGCCAGTTCATGGATGAATGGCCGAAAAACCCATCAGAATGCTCGGCCATTTCATGGCCTGATGTTGATATGCAGTCGGACAGTACTCAACTTTCAATTTCCATCCCCGTGATCACATCAGACTTCATGTCTTCTACCTCATCTTCCACGAACAAAAAACTTACAGCCTCTCCATTGAGATCATCCCGAGAGCTTGAGGCAACTCAAATGGGATTGGGAGTAGGTATCATCTCAAGTGAACAGAGGCAAAGACAAACCCACTGGATTCCCATTTCCTGGGAACATTCCGAGGGTGGACCTCTTGGGGAGGTTTTGCATAGCTCCAACAACAACAAAACTGATCGTAAGAACAACACGGCTCTGAGCCTGATGGAGGGCTGGGATAGTAGCCCCTGTTTCGTATCATCTCCCACTGGGGTTTTACAGAGGGGTGCGTATGGTTCCGTATCTAACAGCAGTGCAGGGAGTAGCCCAAGGGCAGGGAGTAGCAAGACACTTGATGGGGCTAGCCTTTGCAATGGACTCGGAGGTTCAAGTTTAATGAATCCATCCTTCCTTGCAATGTAGTAATGTCATGGCCAATTGCTTTTTCCGTGCTGACAATTTTAGTCTAATTAGATTTTGAAATTTGTTAATTTGTTCACTCATGTTATTGTAGTTTTATTGTTTTCTTTTCTTGAATTTGTGATCAAGGCATGCTCTAATGCTTGAATCTTAACGTAAGACCTTTAGATTTGACAATTTCAATCACCATGTTCTTTCGGTTTTTGAATGATTGTATTGTCATCTTGGTTTGCTATAAATTCAGACATCCTAGTATGAAAACAAATTATTAATACTCTTGATTTTGTTCCCACTGAATTTTACTGATTGGTGCCAATTAATACTCTTCATCAACCCTTTTCCTAGGTTGAAAGACTCGACAAAACTCTGTTCTTATTAGATGCAATTTTTACTTGTGTATGCATTCCTCCACAGTATGACAGCAGAAGTTTCTGTCGTAAAATTTCCTCGGGTTAGATTTTTTTCTCCGTCCAACTGTTGTTTGGTTTTTAGAAAAAGAATGCTTAGCTGTCACTGGGGTTAAGTTTCATGGGCTGCCTCACAATTCTTGGCCCAGTTCTGTTTGTATTTGGGCCTGTGCAAAGCTTCTGGTTTGAAACCTATTTAATGAAATCGTGTTTCCATATTACACAACTCTTTACTTCTTGATCTTGTGATCTAGCCATACATTTGGCCATTTCTTAGCCGTTGATCTGTGACTTTTGGACCAGTGTATTAGAAGCTCCTTTTTGGGTTTCATTCAGTGGTTATTGTTTCGTGTAAGAGGAAATCTGAGTTGTAGGATTTCGTTTCTTCTCTCTGCCATTCTATGTGTTCTTAGGCCCTGTTCGGGAGGGATTAAAAGTCAATTAAAATTGAAAATATAGCCGTTATTGGGTCCCACTCGTCTAATAAAAGTCAACAATAACGGCTATATTTTCAATTTTAATCCGATTTTAATCCCTCCCATACAAGGCCTTAGTGAATTTTGTTCAATCTCTGTAATTTAGGGTGTGTTTGATTGTAAGGGTGAAAAATGGATGGAAGAAAATAATTTTCAGGGAAAATAATTGCCTAAAAAATGTTTTACAGAGAATTGTTAATTAAGTGTGTATGATTTGTATAATTTTTCACCCGGAAAATTTTTAAATTTTCTATTCGTTTGACTTTATTTTACATAGAAAATGTCTATTAAAGTAATAATTTTTTTTCCACAATTGGTTATAAAATTTGTTTCCATTGCCAAAAAGTAACAAAAAAAAAAAAAAAAAAGGAAAAAAGATTGTTTCCTAAAAAATTATTTTTTATCAAAGTTTAGTGTTCGTTTGACTTTGTTTTTCATGGAAATTGTCCATTAAAGTGAATTTTTTTTACCATTGGGTATGACATTTGTTTCCATTGCAAAAAAAAAAAAAAAAAAAAAAATTGCAGCCAACTTGGAAAATTTTTTAATATTTTCCGTGGAAAATTTCGCCTATCAAACAGTCAAAAAAGTGGAAAGTGAAAAATATTTTCCTAATTCTCTGAAAAATCCGGCCCATCAAACACGGCCTAAGTAATATATTCAGTTAGAAAAATTCTACTTGTACATCAACTTTTGTCCATAAGGAGTTACACCCCCCTCACATGGGGGTGAGACCCATTACATAAAATATTTTTTTATTTAAGCGGGTCCCATCCCCATGTAAGGGAGGTGTACACCCCGATGTATATTATGATGTACAAGTTGCAAAGTCATTTCAGTTATTATACTTGGTGTACAGTTGGGTGAGATTGTGTATTGTATCTATGTGATTTGAGGCGAGAGAAAACAGCGAAGAAATCTCTCTTCATACATTTGTAACTTTTCTTGGTGATTCTAGAGAAACTAGAGCTATATTTACTTTGTAGATGCTCACGGGTGATTAGGCCTTTGGCTGAACATCCGGGCCTTCAGAGGTGAAAAATTCTTCGTGTTCATTTTACTTTCTACAATTTACAGTTATTGTGTTCGAAATTATATTTTAGAACCAATAAGTGGTATCAGAACTTCCTTTTCTTACAAGATCTAAGTTAGTGCTTGTTTTTTGAAAAACCCTAATTGCAAAAACTGTTGAATATTGCAAATCTTGAGATCTATGAAAGTTTTGTGGAAAAATGAAAAAAATTTTGGTTTTCTAAAAGGGTAATCGTGGATCTTTCTTTGATTCAACTTTCTGGTTGGATCTCTGAAAGATTCGAGAGTATTTCTTGTGTAGATTTGTGTGATATGTTATTTCTACTGAGTTTGTGGCGATTCTGATCTGACTCAGTCGAGTCTTGGTGTCTCTTTTGACTCGTACTAAGTATTGGCCATATGAGTTGGCTCATTCTGATTCTTGCTAAGTTAATTCTGAGTTTTTGTGATTCGTTGTTTCCTGCACTTATACTAAGGTTGTTGACTTGATTTTGGTATTCTCTAAACCCGCTCTTTATTTTTGTAACTAATGTCAATTTTTGGAAATGGTTATTAAGGTAAGTGATCCTCCTCTACTTTCCTTTGTCCAAGATCTCATTCGAGGATCTGGGAATCTGAGGGAGTAGGGGAATCAAGGGTTACCATTCCTTAAACATCTTCAAGATTGACGGTTTAACTTGATATAATAGTATTTGTTGATCAATTGTTTACTTTGATATAATTTTGTAATATCTGAAGTTTATCTCTCTCATACTGTCTATATTTGTTATATTCTGCGTGGTGTCTAATCTTGAATTTGTGAGTTTACCTACAATCATGACTACTGCACATCAATTTGAAGTAGAAATTTGGAGAAAGACTAAAGATTTTAGTCTGTGGTGCCAGAAAATGAGGGCTCTGTTATTACAACATAGGTGTGTTGGTGCTTTGATGGGACATATGGTACTGAAATTAGTGCCTATAGGAGACATGAGTTAGATAAGGTTACTTGGAGTTCAATATTTCTTCATCTTTCTGATACTGTTATTAGAAAAGTTGGGAAAACCACTGATACACAGGGTCTTTGGACCAAGTTGAAATCTCTTTTCCTAACTAAATTGATGACCAACAAATGTTATAAAAACAATGCCCAACAAATGCTATCTCCTAAGATAATTCTATAATTTCAGATTTAATGCTTTTTCCAGTTTAGAAGAAAATATTGACAAACTCACTAGACTTGTTCAATAACTGACTGACTGTGATGAGAAACTATTTGAAAATTAACAAGATGTTGCTCTGTTGAATGCACTAGGTGATAAATACAGAGAACTGAGTAATGCCTTAGAATATGAGAGAACTAATCTTATTGTTGATATTGTTATATCATCTTTAAGGAATAGAGAATTTGAATTAAAATCTGATTTCAAAGACTCTAAGTTTGGAGAAGTTTTGAATGTTAGGGAAAAAGTGATCAAACAAAAGGGAAAATCAATGCAATTTCAATTCTCATAAGAGAGAAAAACCTCAATTTCCTAAGTTAAGGAATCAGAACAAGAATCAACCAAAATCTAAGCTGCAAGTTAGAAAATGTTATTATTGTGGTAAGGCAGGACACCTAATAAAAGATTGTTTTAAAAAGATCTCCGATATGAAAGATAAGCACACTTCTGATAGTTCTGCTGTTGTTTTCTGCAAAAATGAACCTGATATTCAAGGGGTTGTTCTTGTTAACACAACTAATATAGACCCAAAAGAATGGGTCCTTGACTCTGGTTGCACATTTCATATGTGCCCTTTAAGAGATTGGTTCACTGACCTTGCTGATCTGAATAGAGGACAAGTTCAGATGGGAAATGACATGAGTTGTCAGATAAAGGGAATATGAAAATTAATTATTCTAATAGACAACAACCATATACTTGAATTTGACAAAGTCAGATATGTACCTGAACTGAAAAGGAATCTAATTTTCTTAGGAGAATTAGATGAAATTTATGACGTAAAGATTCATAAGAGGTTCATAAAGTTGAATCTTAATCATAAAGAAGTTATCTCTTTACCCAAGCTAAATGGTATCTATACTCTGCAAGCTGAACCATTAGTAGGTTATAGCTCTGCTGTTGTGAATTATAATTCTGATAAGTTTTTAATTTGGCATAAAAGACTTCGCCACATATCTGAAAAATGGATTAACTATTTTAATAAATTTGGATATCTTGGAAAAGACAATTTTTAAAAGTTAAGGGGTTGTTCTTTTTGTATTTCAGTTTTGTGTTTTGAGTGTTCATTTTGAGATTGTTGAAAATGTGTGGCATTCTGAAAAATTGTTTTGAAAACACCGAAAACGCATTTTGAAAATTTTAACTTGATTATAACTGAAAACACTCAAAACGACAAATTTGTCGTTTTGAATTTTCTTTGTAAATTTTTAACTTATTTTCAAAAACTCGTTTTCGAAAATAGGAAAAAAAAAAACGCGTTTTCACTATTTTGAAAAATTGAAGATAGAAAACGGCTTGAAAATAGTAAAGAGAACATACCATAAGCTTCTGTGAAGAAGGTGTGTTTGGAAAACAGAACAAACTACCTTTTAAATTTGGAATCCACAAATCTACTTCTATTTTGGAATATTTAAATGTTGACATGTGGGGTCCAGCAATTGTGAATACCTTGAGTGGATTTAAATTCTACTTACTTATAGTAGTTGATTTTTCAAGAAAAATATGAACTTTCCCTTTGAAACATAAATATGATACTTTTCAAAATTTTAAACATTGGAAATTGATGATTGAAAATCAAACCAACATGAAAATTAAAGCACTTCGGAGTGATAATGGCCTTGAATTCTGCAATCTGGAATTTGATTCTTTTTGTAAGGAAAATGGAAATCTGAGGCATAGAACTGTAACATACATCCCTCAGCAAAATAGTGTTGTCGAAAAAATGAACAGAACCTTATTAGAAAATGTTAAGTGTATGATACACAGTTCTGGGCTTCCAAAATTCTTTTGGGGTGAAGCTTTAAGAACTGTAACATGTCTTATAAACAGAAGTCCTTCTAGTGTTATTGATTTTCAAGTCCCTGGGAAACTGTGGTCAAATACTAAGCCCCTGTTTGGCCCCCATTATATTACATTCCATTACATTAATTTTTTTTCTCTCTTCATCTCAACCATACATTCATCAAATAAAATAATAATACACACAAATCAAAAACTTTTCAACCACACATCTCCCATCAATCACTCTTCTAAAAATTATTTACCCCCCAAAAATTTAATTTAATGGGGGGCAAACAGGGGCTAAACCTTATTATAACAGACTTAAGGTTTTGGCTATACTGCATACTTCCATCAAAATGAAGGTAAACTTGAACCAAAATATTTAAAATGTGTTTTCTTGGGGTATGGAGAGGAGACCAAAGGGTATAGACTTTGGGTTAAGTATAAGGGTGGTTTCCAAGTGATCATCAGCATAAATGTGATATTTAATGAGAGTGACTTTCCTTGCAAAACTACATCTGGAACAGAATCTGTTGAATATGCACCTATAAGAAAATCAAACTAATTACTATAATCATCATGATGATTTAATTGAGGTAGAGATTACCCAAAATAAAGTGTATCGAGATCTAGGTGAACCTGAAGTTGAATCAACTAATTAATTTCTTGCTGACTATCAATTGACCAGAGATAGAGATAGGAGGAATAAAATTCCTCCACTAGGTTTAATAATGATGATTTTGTCACCTTATTCTCTGTCTTAGACTCTTTGAATTCTGAACCTTCTACCTTTGAAAAAGCTGTAAACTATTTTGAATCCAAATTTCGGGAAGAAGCCATGAATAAAGAAATTGAATCTCTGATAAAAAACAAAACCTGGATTCTTGTTAACAAACCTAAAAATCAAAAGGTTGTTGACTGTAAATGAATTTTTAAGATCAAAGAAGTGTTGACCTATGATTTAATATAGCTCCACTTGTTTCGATTATAACAAACAATACACTTATATTTTTAACAAGTTTTGTTTCTTGAGTTTTTTATGAATATATCTTCTTAAGCATTCAAAGAGTCAAATCGCCATCCATTTGAAGAACAAGCAATCAAATGAGACTCGAAGAGAACAACAACTTTGAAGATTAAAGTTAGAAGTAGTTTATCGGAATTTCAATGTAAATGTATTAACTCTTCAATTCTTAGCAAATGCATAAAACTCAAATTATTTTCATAATCTATCACTAACATAAAAATTCTTTTCACTCATAATATAAAATAGATTTTGAAAATGAAATTTAAAAAAAAAAAGTCAAATTTCGGTGAACCGAAATTTCAAATTTTCGATCGACTGAAAATGCTGTACTGGTCAGCCGAAATTGTAAGGGATTGATTTTTCAACGATTATATCATTTCGGTCGATCGAACTTACTCAACCGAAAGTGACTGAAAGTCCCTCTTTTCTCTATAAATATCCATGCCTTTTGTATTCAATTTTAAACTTACTTACAAGAAATTTTAGAGAACTTATTTATTGAATATTATTGAGATTACTTGTGTTTAAATTCTATTTCATTTATTACAAAATAATTTTTTGATTGATTCAACATATTTTATTCATCTTATCAAGAATTATATTTTGCAAAGAATTTTTCACAACTTCATCTATTCTTCATTCTTGAGAAAAGTTTTCTTTGCCAACACTTTGATTTAAGTGTAAATCTCTCTTCATACTTAACTTGTAATATTTGTTAAGAGAGATTATTGGTTTGAAAGCTTGGATACAAAAACTCAAACTACTTCATTATCAATTATTCATCAAAGTTTTCTTCATAGACACTTGAGCTTTATTACTTGCTATCTATTGAAATGTTATCCTAACTCTCTAAATACTTGACTTGATTATATCATTTGTTAAGAGAGTTCTTTTAATTGTAAAATTGTCATTTATACATTGGTGGTTTTGAGAGCCTTGCGAAACTCGATTGTGTTAATGATAAGTGCTCCTTGTCGAAAGTCGATTAAGGATAGGTGCTCCTTGTTGTAAGTCACCTAAAGATAGGTGCTCCTTGTTGTAAGTCACCTAAGAATAAGTGCTCCTTGTTGTAAGTCAGTTAAAGATCGGTACTCCTTGTTTGTACGTTATCATTATAGTGTATTTGACCTTACTCGTGACGGAGAGATTGGTAATGGGGATGTAGAACACATTGTGTATCGAACCCCATTAAATTGGTTTGCTATCTTTACATTATTGCACTGTACTTTACATTACCATTTATATTGTGTTATATTCTTACTTGAATTAAGTTATCGATCTTCCATATTTAATTATAGTATTATACTTTGCATTCATATCTTGTGTATTGTATCGTTTTGAGACTAAGTGTCGAAAAAGTTTCAAAATCTAATTCACCCCCCTCTTGGTTAGTTAATCTTAGGTTATCAATTGGTATTAGAGCGTAGGTGCACATTTTTAAGATTTCACTATCTTGTGTTATGACTAATCTTAATATTGAAGAGCATTCTACAAATCATCATCATTTGTTTGATGGTAGACATTATAATTATTGGAAACTAGAATGATAATTTATATTCAATCAAATGATTATAATGTTTGGGAGGTTATTGAATTTGGTCCTCATAAGCTTACTAAGGTTATTAAAGTAGATGGAAATTCAGACCAAATTATTCCAAAGCCTAGAGAAGAAAATGATGAGGATGATAAAAGAAAATTTCCATTGAATACTAGAGCCAAAAATCTTCTTTATTATGCTTTGAACATAAATGAATTTAATCGTATTAGCACATGTGATTCCGCATATGATATTTGGCAGGCATTAGAAATTACACACATGGGCACAACTAAAGTAAAAGAAATTAAGATAAATCTCCTGTTTAAAAACTTTGAAAAATTCCTTATGAAACAAGATGAACCCATTGCTAGCATAATTACTCGATTCACCGATATTGTTAATGGCCTTAAAGGTTTTGATCGAAAATTTACTAATGGCGAACTTGTGAGCAAAATTCTTAGGCCTCTCTCGAAAGATTGGGATTCATTAAGGATGTTGATATAAAACACCAAAGATGCCAACACATATCCTTTGGAAGAGTTATATGGAACCTTGATGACCTATGAGCTAAATCATGCCAAAATAAAGGAGAAATCAAGAAAAGTAAAAGAGGAAGAAAATAAGGATCCTCCTAGAAGGCAAATAGCTTTGAAATCATCAAATAATGAAGAAACCTCAAACTCAAACAAGAGTGATGAGGAACTTGATGATCTTGTTTTTCTTGTCAAGAAGTGGAGAGGTTTTCGCAACAACTGTTGATTCCGAAAAAAAGAAGACAAAGGTGAGGAAAAGAATAAGAAGACTGTATGCTATGATTGTGACAAACCTGGCCACAAAAGAACCGAGTGTCCAAACAAGAGAAAATTTTTTAAGAAGAAAACTCTACAAACCACTTGGGACGATAGTGATGATGAGCAAGAAGAAGATGAAAGTCAAGAGGAAGTTGCAAACATGTACTTCATGGCTATGGAAGATGAGGAAAACACAAATGACACTCTTTCTTACGATGAACTATCTACTTCATATGATGAAATTATTAGTGCTTTTGAAAAACTTGCTCTCAAACACTCTACCCTCAAAAAACAACATATTTTTATTGAAAATTGAGACCAAAAAGTTTTTGGAAATTCTAAAGGATTTTGAAAAGGAAAATGACAATCATGAAATCCTAATCAAAGAAAATATTTCCCTAAAAGAAAAAGTCCTCGATTTAACCAACATTGTGCATAAATTCACACAACGAAAGAAAAACTTTGAGTTAATGCTTGTGAAACAAAAATGTGTCCATGATAGAAGTGGTATTGTATACAAACCTTCTCTAAAACAAAAATCTCTTGAAAATATGTTTGTCAAAATTTCTAACACCACATATAGTTTTTGTAACAAATTTGGACATGTACCTTTTAATTGCTCAATCAAAAAAAAATTACATTTTCAAAGAAATAAGCGGGTTCAAGGGTCCACTAGCACTAACTATTAAGAACCCAAGGTTAAATGGGTACCAAGATCAAAATTTGAATCAACTCTTGTAGGTGCCTTCAAAGATAAAGAGCAATTTGTTATTGGATAGTGGTTGCTCAAAACACATGACCGGAGACAAAACATTATTATCAAGCTTCAAAAGGAAAGATGGAGGCCATGTCACATTTGGAGATAATGCTAAAGAAAAAATCATGGGCTTTGGAAATATTGGTAATCCTTCATCTCCATCAATTCAAAATGTTTTGTCAGTAGATAATCTCAAGCATAACTTGTTAAGAATTAGTCAATTATGTGATAAAGGTTATCATATCAAATTTGATTCTTCGAAGTGCCTTATTAAGGATGCTACATCAAAAGAGGTGTTGTTCATGGGTGGCCGATGTAAGGATGTTTATATCATCAATATTGAATTTGAAAATGAGTTGAAATGTTTGTCAAGTTTTGAAGATGATACTTGGTTATAGCATTGAAGACTAGGTCATGTTAGTATGTACCTAATTTTAAAAATCTCAAAAAATTGTTTTGTTAAAAGCTAACCAAACTTGAAATTTGAAAAGGACAAAATTTGTGATGCTTGTCGATTTGGAAAACAAACTAAAACCTCTTTCAAAACCAAGCAATTCTCTTTAACTACAAAACATGTACAACTTCTTCACATGGATCTTTTTGGACCTTCTAAAACCGCAAGTTTAAGTGGCAAGTACTATGCATTTGTTATCGTTGATGATTTTTTAAGATTCACTTCGGTTTTATTTTTGAACTTGAAAAATGAAGTTTTAAGAGTATTTAAACACTTTTGTCAAAAGGTTAAAAATGAAAAATGATATTCTATCACAACCATTAGAAGCGACCATGGTGGAAAATTTGATAATATTGCTTTTGATGATTTTTGTAAAGAAAATGGATATAAACATCATTTTTCGGCTCCTAGAACTCCTCAACAAAATGGTGTAGTAGAACGAAAGAATCGTACATTGTAAGAAATGGCTAGGACCATGTTGAACGAAAATAATTTACCAAAATATTTTTGGACCGAAGCCGTTAATACTGCTTGCTACATTATGAATAGAGTTTTGGTAAGTCGAAAGAACACCAAAATCCATATGAGCTTTAGAAAAATAGAGTTCCCAACATTAGTTATTTTAAAGTTTTTGGTTGTAAATGTTTTATACTTCATACAAAAGAAAATTTGGGAAAATTTGATTCAAAATCCGATGTTGGAATTTTCCTTGGATATTCACCTACTAGCAAAGTTTATAGAGTTTTCAACAAAAGAACTTTAGTAGTAGAAGAATCCATGCATGTTACTTTTGATGAAACTAATTCTCTTGATCAAGAGAAATATATCAATATAGGTTTGAAAACCCCTTTTGAGCAAATGAACATTCAAAATCAAAACAAGGAAGATCCTAAAGAAGTTGAACACAAAGACTTGGAAGAACAAATTCCTCAATAAGGAGAAGAATAAACTTTCAAGAATCAAAATGATCCAACACTCTCCATTGAATGGAAGTTTGTTTCCTCACACCTAAAGGAGCTTATCATTGGTGATCCTTTCAAAAGTGTAAGTACTAGAAATTCTACCAAAAGCTTTCTAAATAATTGTACTTTCATTTCTCAAATTGAACCAAATAACTTTAAAGAAACCGAACTTGATGAGTTTTGGATTCTTGCAATGCAAGAAAAATTAAGTCAATTTGAGAGGAATCATGTTTGGGATTTGATTGATAGATCAAATAATCAAACCATTATTGGTATAAAATGGGTTTTTCGAAATAAACGAGATGAAAAAGGTATTATTGTGCATAACAAGGCTAGATTAGTAGCCCAATGTTACAATCAAGAAGAAGGTATAGATTTCAAATAAACCTTTACATCGATTGCTAGATTAGAGTCTATTCGCATGCTTCTCGCTTTTACTTGTTATAAAGACAGTTTCATGGGCTGCCTCACAATTCTTGGCCTAGTTCTGTATTTGGGCCTATGCAAAGCTTCGGATTGAAACCCATTTAATGAAATCGTGTTTCCATATTACATGCCTCTTAACTTCTTGATCATGTGATCTAGCCATACATTTGGCCATCTCTCAGTTATTGATCTGTGACTTTTGGACTCATGTATTAAAAGCTCCTTTTTGGGTTTCATTCGGTGGTTACTGTTTCATGTGAGAGAAAATCTTTGAGTTCTAGGGTTTCGTCTCTTTTCTCTGCCATTCTGTGTGTTCTTAGTGGTTGTTATTCAATCTCTGTAATCTGAGTGATATTTCAGATATTATACTTGGTGTATAGTTGGATGAGATTGTGTATTGTATCTGTGTGATTTGAGGCGAGAGAAAACAGTGAAGAATTTCTGATTTCTTCATACATTTGTAACTTTTCTTGGTGATTCTAGTGAAACTAGAGCTATATCTACTTTGTTGATGCTCAACGAGTGATTAGGCCTTTGGCTGAATATCTGGGCACTTCGAGGTGAAAAATTATTCGTGTATATTTAACTTTCTGCAACCATGCGATTGCATAGCATTCCATGTATGCGACCGCATGCAACCAAGCAGGGAATTCCAGCGTGCAAAGGAAGTGTTCTATGCGACCGCATAGAATCCTTCTATGTGGTCGCCTAGAAGGAAAATTTAGCAAGAATTTGAGTTTCCTAATTTGGCTCGAACTCTTTTGGAAACAGAATTTTGGGCTCCTTTATAACTCGAATGACGTCCAGAATTAGGGTACACATTATTTTGAGAGAACTACGCATTCTTGAAGAGAAAAACACGATTGAAAAGCAAGGAAGAGGGTTAGAACCTGGGTTTTCACTTCAAGTTTCAAAATTTTGACCCTAATTCTTAGTTTTTTGGTGATATATTCTCTTTATTTTTATTGTTCTTTTATCTTATTCATGTTAGACTAGACTTTTTAATGTATTAGGTGAACGATGAACATCGCATTGTGATCTTTTATTTTTTATTTTGCAATTTGATATTTAAACACGTTTGATAGATGTTAAATGATTTATATACACATTCTTGCCTCCATGATTATAGTGCACGATAATTGTGTGAGTTTGGGTGGTTTATTTTATGCATTCGAAAGAAGGGAAATAAACTCAACAAGGTATAAATTATCGTTTTATTCATAGATGATAAAAATATACCGATATGCATTACGTGAATCTTTAAGTGTTTACAAAACGTCATGCATTCTTTTATATTGCATTTGTCATAGAAATATAGTCAAATGGTATGCAAGAATAGATTCAATTCTACTCGAAAGAGATTGTTGGATAAGTTAGAAACATTGATTCTTCAACCAATTCATGGTGTTATTGAATTGTGAAATAGATGTTAAACGTGAACTTGTTTGGTGATTCGGGATCCTAGTGCATTTTTCATACATTAATTTTTTCAACATTTTGCATTCAATATCATTTTGCATTTATTTAGTTACCTTAGTTTAAATTTCATTTTAGTCATAATTTAATTACAAAATTCAAATCATCAACTATCTTGAGTTAAATAGATTCGGTTAAAGTCGCGCTAATAGAAATCAAATTAAATCAATCATCGTGCGATGGTACTCGACATTTTACAATTTCCACTTTATTACTTCTTAATGAAATGTGCACTTGCGGTGATTTATAAAGTGAACATATTTTCATGAACAAAAGTATTGTATACTGTTTGTTGTCTATTTGGGTGAAGCAATTGTAAAAAAATGCGAACTTGCATTTTCATTCTGCAATCAGTTTTGTTTAATAACTGTAATTTTTTTTTCCCAAAACATTTTATGCTATTACATGTTGAATCAAGATCACTCTATGTCCATGAGTCAAAGCAACCCTTTTTATAGAATCTGTCATGGTTTCGAATGTCGAATTATCACATTTCGATGGAAAGGAAGATTATCCATTTGGAAGCAAAAAATGAATGACATTTTGGTCCAACAAAGGATTGCTAAAACACTTGAGAATCCTGAAACTTTTTCTGTTGAACATAAAGAAAAGCCTAATGAAATTGAAGACGTGAATGAAATTGCATACAATTCCATAATCTTACATTTATCTGATAATATTATAAGACAAGTTCATGAATCTAAAACTACTAGAGCCTTGTGGATTGTACTTGATATCTTGTTTTCGACTAACTTCACCAAATAAAATCTATCTTTTGAAAAAGTAGTTTAGTTTTAGAATGAATCCTTAAAAGAATTTGGAGGAAAACTTGAATGATTTTAGTATCATTGTTAAGGGCCTTGCACACAATGATAAGAAATTTGATGATAATGATCTCTCTATTGTTTTGTTGAATTCTTTGCATGAATCTTACAAAGATATCAATTATATATTCAAGAGATAAACTGCTACAAACTATAGTTATTGATCCTTTAAGATCAAGAGAGTGAGAGGTTGAGTTAGAGGTTGAGAAGGAATCCAAAACTAACTCTACAGCAGAGTGTATGTTTGTAAGAGGAAAATAGATAATAAATTCTAGAATAAAAAGAATAATGGAAAGTAAAAAAGGAGATCTAAAGCCAAAGATAAGAGTAATAAAAAGTGTTATAGACACTTTAAAAGAGTTTGTTATGAATAGAAGAAGACACAAAAAGAACATAACACTGACAAATTGAATAATGCTGTAGTAGGTCCTGAATTGGACAATTTGTCTAGTGAAGAAATGAATTAGGACTATCACAATCATGGTGTACATTTCATATGTCATATCAGATCCTAATTTGGAAACAATAAGGAGATAGATCTTAGAAAAGTATATATGAGTCATAATAACTTACAAACTATGGTTAGAATCGATGACATTGCCATCAAAATTAATGATGGCATTGTTAGATCAATGAGAAATGTCATATATGTCTCAAATCTAAAAAGAAACCTCATCTCATTGGGGATTCTTGAAGATGAGTGATGGAGGGATCCTTAGTTGTAATGAAAGGACCCAAGAGGAATGGATTGTATGTATTGGGAAAATCTCACTGAATGAGCTTTGAAATAGGTCTGCACACTGATAAGTGTGGTTTATACACTTATTCGAAATCATAAATGATGATATTTTATTGTTATTTGGATAATATACTACCTAACTTGTGTTGTATTGCATTTTGTAGTTAAATTCGATATTTGATAAAGAATTGGAAAAAATAATGCACAAATAACGAAAAATGGCGAAATCCAAAAGTCGAGGACTAAATTGAATATCGAAGATACTAAGCATTTAATTTGATACAATAGGAAGATAAATGAACAAGATTGCAAGAGAAACGGGCTGAAATGAAGCAAATCCAAAGTTTGAGGACTAAAGTGCAACTACTAAAAAGTTTTGTCGAACCTCACAATAAAGATTTGAGATTTATAGGGGTCAATTGGATGGAGGAAATAAGTCAAAGGGATGAAGCATAGTCAAAATATTATCACACATCAACTTTTAACCGAAAAAGTAGTGTTTCAGATTTTTAGTCTCATATTAAGACCCAATTTTGAGATAGAAAGCTTTTGAATGGAAAAATGATACTTCCATAAGAATTTTAGCTCTATGAGTTATCTCTCCAATGCTCTTTGAATCACTTCAATCGGATATCGAGAGAGATTGTTATGACAAAAATATTGAGAACTGTTTAGCTGCCGAAAATACGTGGCGCACGCCCCAACCAAAAATGGGGTGATTGAGGCATACAAAACCAGCCAGGCGTGCACCCTAGATATGCCTAGGCGTGCACCTCAGTACAAAAAGGAAAAAAATCCGCTTTTCCTTATTTTTGTTTTGGTAAAAATTCGATGCAATTTTTTTGGCATCTTTTAAATACCAACCTCAATTAGAACATGGAAGGGGGCTATTCAACCTAAATTTCATCATATTCTACATATTTTGGAGGCGAAGAACAAGTCTATACATCAATTCAAGGCGAATCATACAAGAATTTTGAAAATTCATAGTCTATTTTTAACATTTGAGCTAAAAACATGGATTTCTCTTACTTCTTTCTTATTTCCAAATATTTTTTTTCAATTATTCTTGTTTAATTTAATTATAAGAATGTTAGGCTAATTTTTTCATTGTATTGGATAAATGATGAACTCTATTATTTGTTTATTTTAATTTAAGACAATTAGTTTAATATTTCTTGATTTTTTTGGATTGGTTTTGTATTCCCATTGAACTATTTGATTGTTTGATCACCAATTAGATAGTAAGTTGCTTGTTGTAATGAATAAACACTCACAATAAGTTTAGAACGCAATAAAATCAACAAATGGATAATACCAATTAGATGGTAAGTTTCATCTTTGATTTTGGAAGTGAGTGAATGAATTTGATGCTTTGAATATTTTTTCCAACATGAAAACCATCCCTATATATATGACTGCAACCTCCATGCACAAAATATTGACAAAATCAAGTCAAAGGGGAGTGAGAACATCCAACACAACACAAGAATTCAAAAACCCAACGGACAAAATTTTGTGCTGGACGATCATCCAATTCACTAGAAATCTCTCGGGTTTGTTTTCTTGAAGCCAGGCGATCACCCAGCTGATCGCCTGACCTTATTTTTCTTTTTCGTTTTGCTTCTAGTTGTTTTCATACATGGTTGATCACATAATTGTTCACATCCAAATCACACCTCACTATAATTTGAACAATATTCCAACAATATATTTTTAGATAAGATAGTAAAATCTGTTACTTATAAAATATTGCACGTGAAAGTCTTTAATGAAAATAGAATGAACTAGGATATGATGGGACGGGGTTTTATTTACGCTTAAAAAAGACTTATCTCTCTCTTTTTTCTTGGAGCTGTGACAAATCCAAGAAACTGGCACGTGTCTAAGTTATGATATATTAAACGTTGAATTAACATCGAAGAAGTTGCTAAATTCACACGTAAACCTAGCACAATTTTCATCGAGTTAGCATTAAATTTTGTGCATCTTTGATCAAGTCATCACATAAGTTCATTTGTCCATTTGTAATGATAATTAAGAATTTGTAGAAATTGCTAAAATCTTATGTTTTTTTTTGATAGGCTATTCTCCCTTTTCAACGTGCCTCGTGATTTAGATTCAAAAATCTCGTTACATATTTTCGTTTTCAAATAGCGATTTATTATTATTATTATTATTATTTAATTTTTTTTTGCACATTCACTTCTAGCATAAAAATATCGACCACATATATTACTTTTAACACAAAATTTGCAAGCACAAAATCATTTTATAGAGTCAATAACAAACACAATAATAAGATTTGGCCAATATTTTCTCACCAATGACTTTTGAAAATGTCTTATTAATAAGTGTTCTAAACTATTTTTTACATTAAAAACCTCTTTTTAATTATTATGTTCTTACACTTATTATAATTCTCGTGAGATTTATCTACTCAAAAGATCTTCCAACTAAAAGAATAGCTGACTAAGTGGCAATGGCGTGACGGTAACAAAGATATTAGTTATGTCATATAATGTCAAGCAATGTGTTAGGGGTTAATCCAATGTACATAATGATTTGTACATAATGGATTATCACCCCCCTAATGCGCCGAGCCCGCGTGTATTTAAAAGTTTTGATAACGTGGTCTCCATCCCCATTGTAAGTACTAAGTAAAATATTCGGTACATGTAGCACGATCCATGTGTTAGTGTATGTTTTCTAAGCTTGAAATTACTCATTTCATAAATTAGTAAATTTCAAGATAAATGATTTTCTTTATCCACTATAAGTTAAAATAAGTAAGTTGCTTATTTTGAAAGTGTCTTACAATATTTTCAAAAATAAATATTTTTTTAATATTTTGACAATAGTTTAAGATATTTCAAAATAAGCCCATGTTTGGTACATATTATTTTTTTCATTCTCATTCTTCTATTCATTTTCAACCACACATTCTTCAATATAATAATATTGTCCATTACATTAGTAACTTTTCCTTCATTTTTAACTACATATTCTCCATCAATCTACTATTCAATAATACATTTTTTCAAAAGAATGTGTCCTAAACATACTTAACTTAACTTCCCAAAATATCTTTAAAAGAATTTACTTAGTAACGACAACGTTAATTTGAAGGTAGATAAAGAATTGAGACTCGGGCATGGGTTTATTACGCCCACTAAAATGGCTCCAAAAGAAAGAAAAAGGTTAATATTGCACTTGCGAAGGACCGGCAGAATATAGGAGGAAGTAAGTAAAGTTTAATTTTAAGCTTAGGCAAACATGGTCTAAACTCATTCAACCATTTCATTCTTGTCATATTCTCCCCAATTTTATTCGCATACTTTTCCACACATTGCATGATTTAGACCTCAAAAAATGTAAGCATCTTCTAGTCGTTTTGTTGCCCATTTCTTCATCATATGTATATTATTTCTTGTCTGATATCATTTGTTTAAAAGCTAAACTCCCACCTCATCACATTTTATTTGCTTAACCTAAGGAAAATTTGCCGTTTGAAAAGTATAAAACTCATGACCAAACCCCTTGTATAAATCACAACAAATTCCATACCCTCTTATTGGAATACAATTCAAGATGAGTAAAAAGGTTCATTCACAAGGAAATGTCCCCTTCTCGTGGGAGAACAAGCCTGGCGTAAGGAAGATTACGCTACAAGAATATGACGTCCACCACCACCAATATTTTGCACCACCAAAACTGCCGCCTCCACCTTGTCCGCCCGAAAACGGTAGGGCTTCTTTCCATGACATGCAAATTCCACTTCCACCATGCACTTTTCAACAGCTATCAAGAAGTGATTCAAGAAAGGGTCTTAAAAAGATTGATGATCCATTTCTGATTGCCTACAAAGAGTGCACCAAGAGCACTAGAAAAGGTAAGACTACATCGTGTGCCGGTCGAGAAGACAATAAAGGGTTTGGACTGATAAAAAAGAATGTGCCTGTGTCTGTTTTTTCATGTAAGAAGTCATGTAGTGTGAGAGAGGATAGTATAATTAAGTTATCTTAGTTACCAGTTTCAATATCCCCTAGAGAGAGATATATGGAGAGAAAGAAGGGCTTTAATCTTTGATTCCCACCTAAATTTGTTTGTATGTCATAAATTTAATCTGTTGGAGATCAGCACGTAGAAGAATTTTCTTCAAACTTCCTTTCTTTTTGGCATCCTTTCCTTAGAATAAGCTGAGTTAAGATCTGTTGTTACCCAACTAAAATTTTGATATCTCATTATATGAATTCTTGTTAGCAAATAGTAAGATACCAGTTAAAAAATGATAACAATTATAGTATTGTGATAACGTCTTACTATTGTTTATGAAAAATATGTAGGGATTTTTGACGAACTTTTCTGATAAAAGTTTTAGCAGATTTTAATAAAAAATTGATGAAATGTAATATTGAAAAGTTGATAAAATTTATGAGTTTTATAAAATGTGGGATTAAAATTAATTGCTGACATATATAGTCATTAATTTTTTAGTAACTTTTTTAAGCCTTTCCAAACGAGCACGAATGAGATGACAACATTTTATTAGGGCAACCACCAAATAGGACAACAAATAAGTCATCCCAATGTGGAAATTCTTTTTAGGGTCAACAAAAGAAAATTTTTGGGAGAAAAATTCCCTCTTTTTGTATTTTATTTCTCACTTTAATCTTCTGCCCGAGGAAGATGATGTTCCGAGAAAATCTAAAATAATGTTGATTGTTAATATAAGTCATGATTTTTAGTTTCAGTTATGCTAAAAATATTTGTAAAAATGTGATAAGTCTAATTAAATCAGAGTCCCATAATTCTAAATTTAATTGGATTTTACATATTATTCTTTCACTGTGGGGTTAGATATATTTAAGAGTAATGCTTCTGATAAATATATTTTATACACTTATTTAAACTGCTAAATATGATTAATTGTAATTAATTTTGATGACTTGTGGTTTAATTAGAATTTAATTTTGTTTGTTAGTTAAAACTGGAGGAAAATTGGGCGAATTAGAAGAAATAAGCGAAAAATGGACGAAAAAGGAAGAAATACAAAGTTTTGGACCAAATTGTAAATATTTAATAGTTGATTCGAACCACAACGATAATTGAAGATTGCAAAAAGTTAATTGGATGTAATTAGAAGATAAAAAAGAATGAAATACAATCAAAAGATTTTCACAAATTAATTTCCAACCGCACAAGTCATATTTCAGATTTTTAGTCGGAGATTAAGACCCCTTTTTGGAATAGTAAGGGTCTGTTCTCTTTACCATTTTCAAACCTTTTTTTGTTTTCGATTTTTCAAAACAATGAAAACGTATTCTCTTTCCTATTTTCGAAAACAAGTTCAAAATTTACTAAGAAAACTCAAAACGACAAATTTGTCATTTTGAGTGTTTTCAGTTATAATTAAGTAAAATTTTCAAAACGCATTTTAGGTGTTTTCAAAATAATTTTTCAAAATGTCAAAAAGAATACATTTTCAACAATCTCAAAATGGACACTCAAAACACAAAATTCAAAACACAAAACTGAAACACAAAGAGAACAACCCCTAAACTTTCGAATTGAAAAAATGCTATTTCTACAACAAGTAGCCCTTTAAGTTCGCTTTCGAAGGCACTTTGAACCGGCTCAATCGGATATTGGAAAAAAAATATGATTAAAATATTGATAGATGTGCAAAGACATAACTTTGCTCGTGCGAATGTAACTTTCCTTATTTCATTGAAACTCTTTTGGAACCCAACTTTAATGTATTTTTGATCTTATTCTACCTTATATAATACAAGACATTGACAATCATTAAAGAAAATCAAACTTCCTCTAATCTCTTGATACACAATAATATGATCAAATTCACTAAGAATAAGAGGCTAATTCATCACTTCTGAGAGAAGATCAAGTCCTAGCAAGAATTGATGGTTAATTATATCAAAATTTTGAAGAATTCATCCTTGAAATTGAAGAAAAAGAATTTTCGCATCATTATTTTGCTTGTAGTTTATATAAAATCATACTAGGTTAGATCCCTTTTGTATTGAATGAAAATGAATCATATTATTTATTTATTTTAATTGAAGACTAGTAGTTTAATATTTCTTGAGTTTCTTAATTAATTTTGTATATTCATTGCATTATTGAATTGCTTGATCATCAATTAGATAATTAGTTGTTTGTTGTAATGTTTGAAAACTCATAATAAATTTAGAATGCGGCAAAATTAGCATATATACGATAGATGTTTGAAATAATATTTATCACGTGTGCAATCATATTCATAATCTAAAATTTAATGCATTCTTATTTGAATTCGAGTTATGAATAGATTCGGGTGGTTGTTATGATATATTATCTTGGAAAAAATTATATATCACAACTTTATCGATTGTCAAGAATGCATGAATAAGACTGGATTATGTAATCGGGGGATTGAAATAAATAGTAATAGGCGGATTTGAATTCTAATACAATCATTCATAATTAATAAAAATCAAATTTTTACAGCTTTCTTATATTAATTTAGCATAAATCAAATTAAAAACTCATTTGTGTCACATAATTCTAATTCCTTACCAAGCTAGTGCACTTAAATTGAATTTATTCCCTATGAGACGATACTTTCAACTCACTAATTTTATTATTTGTGAAAAATCACGTATGCTTGCAGATTTCGTATGAACAGCTACTTATAGATAATTATTTATAGATTGATTAAAGAGAAAGAGAAAAAATAGTTTGAAAGATAGAAAAAGAGAGAAGAAAATCAATTAAATTTTAGTATATTGTCATGTCAACAATTTGTAAATAATTATGTACATATAATGTTACTCTTTAGTATGTCAGACATAATTAATATCAAAATAATTAAAGGATATTTGAACTTAATAGATATATTTTTTTCTTTTGTCTAATTTAACGTACCAAACGCGAGGGTGGGACACAGTATTTAGCTCCTGTCTGGTGGGGATTAAAATTGAATTTTTAATAAATTTTGACGGAGATTGATTAAATGTGTGGTTGAAAATTTGTGGGGCCCATAAAATAAATGATTTAGAATTAATTGTTCATTTAGATTTATATTAAAATCTAAATTGTACTCGGTACGAAAGATGTTCTAAATTAGTAAGTAGCACCATCGCAAATCTACTTTATTAGCCGGCTTCTCTCTTCTCTTTTCATTGTAATGATGGAGTTAGAGTAACTTTCATAGTTAACCATTCATTAAAAAATACATGGACAGTGACAAAGTAGGTTAATTTTATGTTTAGTGTTATTGTTTAGATAACTTCGATATTTTAGAAGATTTTACAATTTCTTTGTCGTATATATGTAAATTTTGAGTTATTCTACACGATACAATAGCATAGGAAAATGAAATCACAAATTTAATATCAAATAATTGAAGGATCGCACTACTAATTCACGAAAATCCTTATCATCTCCAATCGTAATTAACTAAACATAGAATAAATTAAAAAACTAACTTAGCCGGCCTTGGACTCCTTCTTAACTTATAATTTATCATTAATTATCATCGTGGTCTCATCTTGTGGAACAATTTGAGTAACAGGTGTCAAATGGCCGGGCTACACCACACCAAAATATAGCTTGTCCGTCCAAATTTCTTTGACCAACTCAAAACTAGTAGGTGAAAACGCTCTTTTACCGACTAATAAAAATATTTAGTGTGTCATATCTTTACCGACAAATTTTTTCCCAACCCAATGGAAATGGTCAATGAAAATCGTTCGTTTTCGATCGATTTTTTAACGACCACCAAAAATAGCCATTAAAAACATCATTTATCGACGACAAATGAAAACAACATTGAAATCGTCCTTGCCGATTAGTTGTAGACTTATAAACATCTTATTTACGTATGCTCTTAGTATCCAGACATCTATATACTGTTGAATGTGGTATGTTAGACTTGAATGTAAGAATAAGTGTTGGCATTACATATTATTGACATATTGTACTTTAATCCAGTATCTTTTATGTTTCACTAATATGATTTGTAATCCGGAGATATCTGACATGTAATTATTTTTTTTTCTGTAGTTTGTTAATGAGAAGATTCAGTGGATGCACATTGACATGGAATGATAAGAATAAAAGAGAACCAACTACAACCCACTATTTTTTATTTCGGAAGAGCATTGTTAGGGGTTTTCTAGAACTGGAGGCAATTCCCTCTGGTGATCAACAGCCCATCCTTGATCCAATATGAGGTCAAAAATTGCGGAGGAGCAGGATCCAAAGCGATAACTGCTACTAAGATGATCCTCAGTTTAGATAGGAACTTAAAATAATTATATTATTGTTTTATAATGTAAAACTAATTCACAAGATATATATATATATATATATATATATATATATATATATATATATATATATATATATATATATATATATATATATATACACACAGAGGCACACCTCTCCTATTAGTTCGTCTTGCATTTACTTTGCTAGAGGCTTTTGACTGTGACTATTGGTTTGTGATTTCGGATATTTTTGAATTCTTGCTTGTGCATTGTGTATGAGCGTGTCAATTCCTATGTTCAGTATAGTTTTGAGTTGGCTTTCAATATGTTTTGGAATTTTGATTACTGCACAAGTTTAATTGGTTTTTTTTTTAAATCACATTTGTTGACTAAAATTATAGTGGGAAATGTTACTGCATAGATTCTAATTTCCCGACTCAATTTTTCTTTGTTGATAGATGGAGGTTTTTCCCGACCAACGACAATGGTTTGGCCAATGTTTACTACCACCACTTGCAACATCATGCCAAGTACTATTGTCGATTTTATTTTTTTACTTTTCCCGGAAAATATGGGCACGAAAAATTTGTTCTTGTCCAACCAACATAATTTTGGCAAGTAAAAATCTCTGTATTTCCCAACTAATGTGTATTCTAATCGGTGAAAACTTTTGCTCGCTGAATTTTGGTGACCAACTATCAATCAACATTTTCAAGTTAGTGATTGGCTTGACCGGGCTAATATCAGACTTTTAGAGACTAATTTCTTGATCAGTTTAACTCATGTTTCTTGTAATGCTACCCTCCAACTCTAGTAAAAGCATGACCTTGACCATATATTTATAGGTTCCATGACCAAATAGGACAGGTCGATACATCTTCGGGCCATATTGAGCCTAGGGTGTAGCCTCACCGGCTCTTACGACTGTAACTAGTGCTTCCACACCTAGGCTTGTGCATACAATTGAACATGAGCCGACCTTACTAAAATTTAAAAGAAAGTGATCATATAGTTGTTGGTCACATGATTATCTCAAACCTGAAATAAATAAAACAGTGAAGGGAAAAACTCTATTTACAGGGATATAAAATGAGAGTCTTGATTTCTATTCGATTCTAAGTACAAGTAGGGAACTAAAAAATATATTCTATTTGAGATAAAATATAATCCTATTTAAATTGGACAATACCAAGTCAATATTCCAACATGTATTCAGAAAACCATAATTTTAATCGAAGAAACTTGACACTTCTAAATATTATGTCGTTCTGTACGCATATTTTATACTACATTGTTAGCATTTAGAAAAGTCCATGAGTTTATTAAATGTATAAACAACTCTAAACTTGTTCTTATCACAAAGAAGTTAAGGTCTTTAAAGTAGGTCAATTTTTAGAAAAAAAACTAGGGGTGTCCAAAAGTCCCGAACCGAACCGGACCGAACCGAACCCGAACCGAACCGAACCGAACCGAGCGGTTCTTCATAAATTAAATACCCGAACGGGTACCCGAATCGAGAACCGATGGGTTTGGGTCGGGTCACGGGTCTAGACCAAGAACCGAAGAACCGAATAAGAACCGAAACTAAATAATTTTTTTATTTTTTATATTGAATTAATTAAATTATTTTATTTTTTTAATACAAATTAGCAAATTAATTAAATAAATCAGATTATTTCATAATTTTAATTTTAAAGTCCAAATCATTTTTAAAACTCATTAACCCATTTTAATTTGAAGCAAATGAATATACTTTATGTAATTTTGCTGTAATATTAATATTTACTTTTTGGTATTTGTATACACTGAATTAATCTTATTGGACGGCTAGTTATTTATATGTTTTTGAATTGGGCTACGTTAATTTGTAAAAATTACGAATGGAATGTCATTAGTTGTATTTATGTAGTGTTGTTGTAAATATTAAAAAATTTGATCATAGTACGGAACCGAACGGAACCGAACCGACCCGAACCGAACCGAATGGAACCGAACCCGAACGGTTCCATAATTATATTTGGACCCGACGGGTCCATTTATTAAATACCCGAAAGTTTTGGGTCGGTTCGGGTATCTTCAGAACCGAACCGAACCGACCCACGGACAGCCCTAAAAAAAACAGAAAATTTTGCAAAATGGACGAAGAAGATGAACTGTTTTTCTCTCTCACTCTCTTCATTGAGTTGTTGTGCCAACCAATGTGTTAAGTATATCTTATGCATTTTTTAATTGGCATGTGAGTTCTATTTGGCAATTCTTGAAATCTTAGATTGAGACTCGAGTTATTCAGGTATTTTTAATGTTATGTTTCACATAATAAAAATATTTTTTTATAGTTAATGTCCAAATTCAATTATAAAACATAAACAATATTTTCAGTTCGATTAAAATTCTCAAAGTTTTATATTAATCCAGAATATATACATTTAGGGTCATGTTATCTGGTGGGAGTTTTAAGATGCTCTTGTACACCGATTATCATCTCGTATTTTGAAAAATACTTTAAATGTAATTTCAATTAGGATCCGTTTGATAGGCAAATGTGGAAAGGAATTTCAATTCCATGTTAGTTGGAAAATAAAAACCCACCAAACCCATAGAAATTTATTTTCCATGAAAACAAAGAAAATGTAGCTTAAAGTGGTTGTACCTTGAAATTCGATTTCAATTTCCACGTTTCAATCAAACGGTCAAAGTGGAATTCGTTTTCTTCAAATGTGACATTTTCCATGAAAAATGTGGTAATCAAACATGACCTTATTTTTTTCTTCGAAAATTATTTAATTCAGAAAATATGTGGCAAAATTTTTCTGATTGTAAAATACTACAGCGTATTTCATTCTTGAGTGGTGCATATCTTTTTGTGGTTATGTGAGCCATTGTGAAATCTTCAAGTTTTATATGCTTAAACTGATTTTGTTAGATTCATGTACACTTATAGCATTGCTAGAAGAAAGGCTAAAAAACTTTGTTGTAGAATGTGTTGAAAAACTACACATTTATTGATCGTTCGAAATCTTTCCAGTGCACGATGTCGTAGATAAGTAATATAATGACAAGTATAGTATTGTCCCACGAAGACATGTATTTAATCTATACTCCGTTTACCTCTTTTTTTAGGGGTGACATGGCCACGACATCTCACGTCTACCTAAGTTTGATCCTGATCACATAGACAAATCGTTAACCACACGCGACCTACTTCAATGGTAGGGAAGGCGGCCACGTGCACTATGATGGTCAAGTTAGTTATTGATATAAGTATTTGAATGTGAGACGTGCTCTAGACATGAGTCACTTATGTAAAAGGGGTTTGACTTTTGAGAATATAAGAGTAAATGTAAAGAGCAAAGTTATAGTTTGAGAGTCTAAACTAGCATTATATTGCAATGGCACAATATATGAGTTTTTATAGTAGAAGATGATGAGTAAGAACCGTTAGATGCAAGTCTTTGTGACCTCATTCACACGGTTGATGCATCTCATCCCAGGCGTTAATGAATCAAGTGCATTTAATGCTATGACCTCTTTGCCACCCTAAGCCTGACACATAGAGCTTAAACTTGACCTTCGACTTGGTAGGGTGACTCTTGCAATGAGTTGTTATATTAATCATTCATTAAGGTTCTATATGGAAGATCTTCTACAAAGGCCCTACTAGCCTCACCTTGTCCATGAGGGTTCGGCCTTTCCATATGGGGTCAGCTCCAGCAAATGATTTTGGCCACTCCATGACCTCGTTATGGGAGTTTGACCGAAACTACTACTTGGGGTAGAGTGACGTGGAGTGCGGAGTCTAGGTTCGCTTACTTATGTGGTTTCCAGGTGGTCATACTTGGCGCCTCATTGGAAGAGGTGTAATAATAGTTCTCCAAGTTTATGTATGAATATTCATATAATGCATAAACTTTGGGTTGAGATGCCATGTTGTTACACGTTTCATTTTCTGAAGAAGCAATGCTCTTGTTATATCATGTTGTTTGAACTTGTACTTTTCCAATGCCTCCTCACTACGGAGAAATAACGTTGCACAATAATTTCACAAGACAAATCATAGTTTTTAATATAATATGTCGGCTTATAATGTTGAGTTTGAATAAACTTTCATGTAGTACGCTGACCTGATCATGGGCGAAGCCTTTTTATTGAGAGCGAGCATGTTGAAGTAGTCGAAATTGTGTGATAAGGTGATGCCCTTGTTTTAAGGGGAAGCCCATTGAAATAGTTGAAACTTGTGATAATGCTGAAATTCGCTTAGGCGATGCCCTTGTGTTGAGGGCGAGGATGTTGAAGTAGTTGAAACTTGTGATAACCCTGAAATATGATTAGACGATGCCATTGCATTGAATGAAGTAGTTGAAATCTGTAATAAGGTTGAAATTTGGTTAGGCGATGCCCATATATTAAGGACGAGCATGTTGAAGTAGTTGAAGCATGTGATAAAGCGCAAATTCGCTTAAAGCCTTTGCATTGAGGATGAGCCTGTTGAAGTACTTGAAGGCTGTGATAATACTAAAATAGAAGCCCGTGATAAGGTCGAAATTCTCTTAGGCGGTGCCCTTGCATTGAGGGTGATCCTATTGAAGTAGTTAAAGTTTGTGATAAGTGTGAAATATGCTTAGGCGATGCCCTTGCATTGAAGGTAAGCATGTTGAATTAGTTGAAATCGTAATATGGCTTAAATTCCCATAGGCGATGTCCTTGGGTTGAGGACGAGCCAGTTGAAGTAGATAGAACTAATGATAATGTTAAAATATGCTTATTCGGTGCATTTGAATTGAGGATGAGCCTATTGAGGTAGTTGAAGCCCATGATAAGGCTAAAATATGCTTAGGTGATGCACTTGCTTTAAAAGCGTGTCTATTGAGGTAGTTGAAGCTCATGATAAGGCTGAAATATGCTTAGGTGATGCCCTTGCGTTGAGGACAAGACTGTAGAGGCGGTTGAAGCCCGTGATAAGACTGAAATATGCTTAGGTGAAACCCTTGCATTAAGGGCAAGCATGTTGAAGCATATGAAGCCAATTATAAGGATGAGATATGCTTAAATGATACTTTATACATTAAGGGCGAGCCTCTTGGGGTAGTTAAAACTCGTGATGAGGCCAAAACATGCTTAGGCGATGCCTTTGCATTGAGGTCGTGCCTGTTGAGGTAGCTGAAGCCCTTGATAAAGGTGAAATATGCTTAGAAGATGCCCTTGTATTGAGGGTCAGCCTGCTGAATTAGTTGATGCCTGTAATATGGGTGAAATTCGCTTAGGCAATGTCATTGCATTGAGGGTGAGCTTGGTGAAGTAGCTGAAGCCTATGATAAGGTTGAAATATGCTTAGGCGAAGCCTTTGCATTGAGGGAGATCCTATTGAGGTAGTTGAAGCTCGTGATAAGGCTAAAATATGCTTAGACTATTCCCTTTGCATTGAGGGCTAGCCTTTTGAGGTAGTTGAAGCCTGTGATAAGATAGAAATATGCTTAGGCGATGCTCTTGCACTGAGGACGAGCCTGTTGAAGTAGTTGAAGCCAGTGATAAGGCTGAAATATACATAAGCAATGCCCTTTGCATTAATAGCGAGTCTATTGAGGTAGTTTATATGCCCGTGATAAGGCTGAAATATGCTTAGGTAATGCCCGTGCGTTGAGGGCATACTTGTTGAGGTAGTAAGGCCCTGATAAGACTGAAATATGCTTAGGCGATACCCCTGCATTAAGATCGAGCATGTTGAAGTAGTTAAAACCTGTGATAAGGCTGAAATATGCTTAACAATGTCCTTGCACTGAAGGTAAGCCTGTTGAAGTAGTTAAAGTATGCGATAAGCCTAAAATGTGCTTAGGCGATGCCTTTGCCTTGATGGTAAGCTTGTTGAAGTAGTTAAATCTAGCGATAAGGCTGAAATTCACTTAAGCGATGCCCTTGCATTGATGGCTAGCCTATTGACATTGTTGAAACCTATGATAAGGGTGAAATATACTTAGGTGATGCCTTTGCATAGAGGGCGAGCCTGTAGAAATATTTAAAGCTTTTGATTATGCTAAAATATGCTTAGGCAATGCCCTTGCATTAAGGGATTAAAACCTGTGATAACATTGAAATTTGCTTAAATGATACCATTGCCATGAGGGCGAGCTAGTTGAAGTCGATGATGGGCTGAAATATTCTTAGGTGATGCTCTTGCGTTGAAGAGAGCCTGTTGAAGTAGTTGAAGCCTGTGATAAGGTTGAAATTCACTTAGGTGATGCTTGTGCATTGAAGACGAGCCTATTGTAGTAGTTGAAGCCTGTTATAATGCTTAAACATGCTTAAGTGATGCCCTTACATTAATGGTGAGCCTATTGAAGTAGTAGAAGCCCATGATAAGGTTGAAATTCGCTTAGGCGATGCCCTTGAATTGAGGGCGAGTTTGTCTAATTAGTTTATGCCTGCAACAAAGGCTAAAATATGCTTAGGCAATGCCCCTATATTATTGAAACCTATGATAAGATTGCAATTTGCTTAGGCAATATCCTTGTATTGAGGGCGAGTCATTGAAATATTTGAAGCCTGTCATGATGCTAAAATATGTTTAGGCAATGCCCTTGCCTTAAGGATGAGCTTGTTGAAGTAGTCGAAACCAGTGGTAAGACTAAAATTTGCTTAGGCAATTCCCTTGTGTTGAGGGTGGGCCTGTTGATGTAGTTGAAGCTTATGCTAGGTTGAAATATGCTTAGGCGATGCTCTTACGTTAAGGCCAAGCCCGTTGAAGTAGTTGAAACCTATGATAAAACTAAAATTTGCTTAGGCAATGCCATAGCGTTGAGGACAAGCATGTTAAAATAGTTTAAGCCTGTGATAAGGCTAAAATTCAGTAAGGCAATGCCCCTTACATTGGGGCGAGCCTATTGAGGTAGTTGAAGCCTGTGATGAGGCTGAAATATGCTTAGGTGGTGACCTTGCATTGAGATCGAGCCCGTTGAATTAGTTGAAACCTGTGAAAAGGCTAAGATATGCTTAGGAAACACCCTTGCATTGAGGACGAGCTTGGTGAAGTAGTTGGAACCTATGATAACATTGAAATTTGCTTCAGCAATGCCCTTACCTTGAGGTTGAGCCAGTTAAGGTAATTGAACCCTGTAATAGGCTAAAATACTCTTAGATGATGCTCCTATGTTGAGGGCAAGCCTATTGAAGTAGTTGAAGCATGTGATAAGACTGAAATTCACTTAAGCGATTTTTGTGCATTGAGAGCGAACCTGTTGAGGTAGCTTATGCTCGTGACAAGGCTGCAATATCCTTAGGTGATGCCCTTGCATTAATGGCAAGCCGTTGAAGCAGTTGAAGCCTGCGATGAGACTGAAATTCTCTAGCGAGGCCCTTGCATTGACCTATTGAAGCCTACGATAAAGGCTGAAATATGCTTAGGCGATATCTTTACGTTATTGAAGCCTGTGATAAGCCTGAAATTTGCTTAGGAAATGTGCTTGCATTGAGAGCGAGTCTGTTGAAGTAGTTGAAACCCGTGATAAGGCTAAATTGCTTAGGCGATGCCCTTGTGTAGTTGAAGTAATTGAGGCCTGTGATATGGCTGAAATTCACTTAGGCGATGTCTTACTTTGAGGTCAAGCATGTTGAATTAGTTGAAACTTGTAATAGAGCTGAAATATGCTTAGGCGATGCCCTTGTGCTGGGGACGAGTTTGTTGAAGTAGTTGAAGCCTATGATAAGGCTGAAATTCGTTTAGGTGATACCCTTGCATTGAGGGTAAGCCTACTGAAGTAGTTGAAGCCTCTGATAAGGCTGAAATTCACTTTGGAGATGCCCTTGCGTTTAAGGCCAACTTGTTGAACTAGTTGAAGTCTGTGATTAGGTTGAAATTCACTTAAACGATGCCCTTACATTGAGGGTGCACATGTTGAAGTAGTATAAGCTCCTGATAAGGTTGAAATATGCTTAGGTGATGCCCTTGCATTGAGGGTGAGCCTGTAAAGGTAGTTGAAGCATGTGATAAGATTGAAATATGCTTAGGCAATGCACTTTCGTTGCGGACGAGCCCGTTAAAGTAGTTGAAGCCTCGTGATAAGGTTGTTGATTGTAGAGTTTATACGTGCTTTGAACCCTTTAAGCAGAGTTAGAGTGTAGCTATGGAAATATATTGATGTGACGCATGCTGCAATGATTTGAAACGTCTTTCATTCCCAAGATACGACATCGAGGCCCATGCTAGTTTTCAATACACGTATTATCTCGCAAGTGAAAGGGATCTTGTACAAGTAGTAAAGTAGTGAATAGAGTGTCGAACACATAAGGACTATGTACTTAATCTAGTGTCAATTAATTTCAACCTTAATTCAATAGTCAAATTGGTTTGAGTATTTATACTAAATGATTTAATTATATTAACTAAGCTAATTATGAATTATTATTTTATATGTGAGATGAATGCTAAGATTTCTAGTCCTCCTTGTTAATCCATTTTTAATAAAATTAAAAATTATGACATTACGTACTTATTCATGTTGATCAATGTTCCTAAGTTAATTAAAAGTATATCTCGATTTCCTTAGGCGATGCCCTTGTGTAGTTGAAGTAATTGAGGCCTGTGATATGGCTGAAATTCACTTAGGCGATGTCTTACTTTGAGGTCAAGCATGTTGAATTAGTTGAAACTTGTAATAGAGCTGAAATATGCTTAGGCGATGCCCTTGTGCTGGGGACGAGTTTGTTGAAGTAGTTGAAGCCTATGATAAGGCTGAAATTCGTTTAGGTGATACCCTTGCATTGAGGGTAAGCCTACTGAAGTAGTTGAAGCCTCTGATAAGGCTGAAATTCACTTTGGAGATGCCCTTGCGTTTAAGGCCAACTTGTTGAACTAGTTGAAGTCTGTGATTAGGTTGAAATTCACTTAAACGATGCCCTTACATTGAGGGTGCACATGTTGAAGTAGTATAAGCTCCTGATAAGGTTGAAATATGCTTAGGTGATGCCCTTGCATTGAGGGTGAGCCTGTAAAGGTAGTTGAAGCATGTGATAAGATTGAAATATGCTTAGGCAATGCACTTTCGTTGCGGACGAGCCTGTTAAAGTAGTTGAAGCCTGTGATAAGGTTGTTGATTGTAGAGTTTATACGTGCTGAACCCTTTAAGCAGAGTTAGAGTGTAGCTATGGAAATATATTGATGTGACGCATGCTGCAATGATTTGAAACGTCTTTCATTCCCAAGATACGACATCGAGGCCCATGCTAGTTTTCAATACACGTATTATCTCGCAAGTGAAAGGGATCTTGTACAAGTAGTAAAGTAGTGAATAGAGTGTCGAACACATAAGGACTATGTACTTAATCTAGTGTCAATTAATTTCAACCTTAATTCAATAGTCAAATTGGTTTGAGTATTTATACTAAATGATTTAATTATATTAACTAAGCTAATTATGAATTATTATTTTATATGTGAGATGAATGCTAAGATTTCTAGTCCTCCTTGTTAATCCATTTTTAATAAAATTAAAAATTATGACATTACGTACTTATTCATGTTGATCAATGTTCCTAAGTTAATTAAAAGTATATCTCGATTTCCTTAGGCGATGCCCTTGTGTAGTTGAAGTAATTGAGGCCTGTGATATGGCTGAAATTCACTTAGGCGATGTCTTACTTTGAGGTCAAGCATGTTGAATTAGTTGAAACTTGTAATAGAGCTGAAATATGCTTAGGCGATGCCCTTGTGCTGGGGACGAGTTTGTTGAAGTAGTTGAAGCCTATGATAAGGCTGAAATTCGTTTAGGTGATACCCTTGCATTGAGGGTAAGCCTACTGAAGTAGTTGAAGCCTCTGATAAGGCTGAAATTCACTTTGGAGATGCCCTTGCGTTTAAGGCCAACTTGTTGAACTAGTTGAAGTCTGTGATTAGGTTGAAATTCACTTAAACGATGCCCTTACATTGAGGGTGCACATGTTGAAGTAGTATAAGCTCCTGATAAGGTTGAAATATGCTTAGGTGATGCCCTTGCATTGAGGGTGAGCCTGTAAAGGTAGTTGAAGCATGTGATAAGATTGAAATATGCTTAGGCAATGCACTTTCGTTGCGGACGAGCCTGTTAAAGTAGTTGAAGCCTGTGATAAGGTTGTTGATTGTAGAGTTTATACGTGCTGAACCCTTTAAGCAGAGTTAGAGTGTAGCTATGGAAATATATTGATGTGACGCATGCTGCAATGATTTGAAACGTCTTTCATTCCCAAGATACGACATCGAGGCCCATGCTAGTTTTCAATACACGTATTATCTCGCAAGTGAAAGGGATCTTGTACAAGTAGTAAAGTAGTGAATAGAGTGTCGAACACATAAGGACTATGTACTTAATCTAGTGTCAATTAATTTCAACCTTAATTCAATAGTCAAATTGGTTTGAGTATTTATACTAAATGATTTAATTATATTAACTAAGCTAATTATGAATTATTATTTTATATGTGAGATGAATGCTAAGATTTCTAGTCCTCCTTGTTAATCCATTTTTAATAAAATTAAAAATTATGACATTACGTACTTATTCATGTTGATCAATGTTCCTAAGTTAATTAAAAGTATATCTCGATTTCAATTAAATATATCCCTTCACGTAACCTTCCTATATCTCTATGAAAGATGCGGACATGAAAACACGTATTAAAAACGATAGAAGATCTATGGAATCATTCAAAGCATCGATGTATATCTTTATCATTTATCGGATTACAATAATTTTATAAGTGCTATCTATTTTATTATTTCTCTTGAAATCAATAAATTCACATTCTAGACATTTGGTGATCAAGCAATTGAAAATGCATTAAAACTAAATAACAATTTGTTCTTCGTTAATTGCCCTTGAATTTCTTGCTAGATGTGTTCTTTGCGCCAATAGTACATGATGTGGTAGAATATGGTGTATTATGATGTAGCTTCATTCTGGCAGTCGCTTGTAGATTAAATAGTTGGTTGAATTTGATTTCAAAAAGAGTTTGGATTGAAATAAGAAGCTGGGCTTTTTAGGCCCTAAAAATGCCCACGCCTGAGCACCAGCAGGGAATGTAGCGAAGCCCTGCCATCCAGCAGATTTCGAATAAGATAATTGTTTATAATGTGAAGGTGGCCTCGTTATCCACACCTCCGGTCGGATGAATGGAGGACCGACCGACCCGAGTTTTCACGAGCGTTGGCCGGTTCTGGACTTATCTCTCCAGATTTCGATCTATATGACCTCCGGGCAGTAGAAAGTAAACCTCTTCCGTAGAAGGAGTTCATTATGAGCATGTTGTTCGATGGTTTTGCTCTTAGTAATTGGAGATTAGGGTGTCGCAGGCGTCATTGTTCAATTTTTCCGTTCGTTACACTTTGGTCCCTATAGTTTATTCTTCGTTCATTTTATTCCCTTTTGAGTTCATTTTTCATGTAATTTTAATCCTTCATCTTCTAATTGCTTCCAATTGAATCCAAGAATTTTCCAATCATCAATCTTAAGTCTGACTCAACTATTGAAATGTTGTAATTTAATCCCCATACTTTGGATTTTTCCGTTTTCTCTTATTTCTTCCAATTCCACATCCAATCATCGAGTTTCACCTATTAAACGAAATATACAATAAATTAGGAAATATTAGATCAAAAGAACTACAGAATATCATTATTTTAAGGTCCGAATAAGTGTATAAAATATATTTATCACGTACACATTAAATAGGCAATTTTAACTATCTATTACAACAATTAGGGACAATGCATAACACGTGCGCATGTTGCCCACAAATTGACATGTTCCCTTGATTTAAATTTGAGCTTCTATGGTTTGGATGGAGGGGACGGATGGACGTCCAAGATTGAGTGAGTTTCAGTTGACAGTTGTGGTTCGATCTCATTCCCTATAGAAAGGGGCCTTAAGCTTCCTTTGCCTTTTTTACTTTTGGAAAATCTAAATTTTTCTAAGGTAAATTTACTCTATGTTTTTTGGCCAACTGAAACGTTATTTCCGACGTGTAGCACTTCTTCTCCAGTAGGCCTTCCCTTCACTGTGCAAGGAAAAAATTCTTTTTAACTCTTGATTCTTTATCCCTTTTACTTTTTAAAGAAAGATTAAGAGATGGCTTCAACTTCTAAGAACATGGGTTATGGGGATTCATCTGGGCTAGATATGAGATTAATATGTACAGATGCGGGTATCTCCCATTATTCTTACTAAGAGGATAATGGATGCAATGAGAGACCTTAATAGTGTCTAGATGATGCATGAAGGGCGCAAAAACTATAGTGTTAGGTGGGGGTATCCCTATGACCAACCTGTATGAAGGAAAGTGAACTGGAGACTTTTAGGGAACGATTTAGGGTACCGACATCGTAGAGATATTCGTGCCAACCCTTGACGAGTGAGCCTGCTTTCCTAGGCAGGGTTGTCTTGCTGTCAGCGAGGTGATTTTATATGCTGGGATGAGGTTGCCTCTACACCATTCTTTAAATATATACTTAGGTAGTATAACCTAGCCCCGACTCAACTTCTTCTAAATGCATAGAGCTAATTGGCAAGGACTTTTATTAGATGGAAAGAGATCACTCTTGGCAAGGATATGTCTTCCCATGTTTTTGAAAATCTATTCCAACCCCAAAACTCAAGTGATAAGGGAATACTTAAAGAGCTGGTATTGTAGGAACCCTTGGGGTCAGTATTTGCCATTTATTTGGGACACCCCGACCTCAATTAAAAATTGAAAGTCTTCTTGGTTCTAGGTGAGGTTACCATGCCAAACAGTAGAAGGCAACGTGGCTCTAAAATCACAGTTTCAACCCAGTAACACGAGTATAGTTAATTTTTCCTTTTAGTCTTCCATTTTCTTGCTTTTAGGTCTTCGATCTTATTCTAACTCTGATTTGTACAGTTGCAGTCGATCGGTTCAAGCTTTCTCCCCATCGAGTAAAGGTCCTTCAAGTTTGTAATTGCTAGTCGATACCTCTTTGTCACGCATTTACTAATGGCTACCAAAGGTATAGCCTCTTTTGTTTCTTCCTTTCAATGATTCTAAGATTTTTTTTTTAAGTGCAAATGCCTCGAATTTACTTGTCGAACAACATGAACATAAGGAATATGTCAAGCCTAACATGTTCTTTATGAGACATTTGAGCGAGACAAAAAAAAAAAAACCCTTGAACAACAACACTGTTTCTTACAAATCCTAGCTTAACGAGATGGCTCACCTCTCCCAGTTGAACCCATCCCTGACAAAAATAAAAAAGAGGGAGAAAAATAAAGATGCTCGAAAAGAGAGACCGTTGAAGGGATGCCTCATTATAACCAAAAATGTTGCACCAGCACATCTTCCAACTAGGCGGACTACAATAGAGGAGTCTAGGAAGAGGCCCTTGGTCAGCGAGCTTATATCCGTCCTTAAGTTTGTCAAACCTGATGAGGTGGATGAGCAAAATAGGGGCCTCATCAAAAGGCGTAAGGAGAAGGGACTTACCAAAGAAAGGTATGACCTTGTGGGTGACGTTATACAAAGATCGTTGATCATACGAATTGGGGCAGTTCGTTCTATGAGCGATCAATACAAACTAAATCTCTGGAATTTTCACTCATTAGAGCCCTTAGGTGGAAACATTTTTACTTCTTTGCAAAAGGAAGCTCATTCGTACAATGATTTCTTCCATGGTGTTTGAGTCATCCATAGAAGGGGTCACCTCGCATGTTTCAAGGTAGGCCCCATATAGGTATTTCAAACCTCTAATTTTAAGGCTAATTATTTATTTGGAAGGGATAGCTCTTTCATGCAAAAACTCTTTCCATGGCGTTCGAGCCATCCATTGAAGGGGCTCGCCTCACAGAATTCAAGGTGGACCCCATATGGGTGCATCACACCTCTCATTTCGAGGCTAATTATTTCTTTGCAGTGGATGAATTTTTGTACAAAGACTCCTTCCATGGTGTCTAAGCTATCCATGGAAGGGGCTTCTTAATGCAATGAATTTACTTTTTCTGAAAGTCCTTTATATTGACTTATGATTGAATTCATGTTTTGAATATAACAAACAAATTATTTTTATTTCCAACAATTGAATTCAAGTTTTCATAGCTATTATTGCAAAGTTGATCAATTGGAGACAAAAAAAATTGCTACCAAAAGACTCTCAATTGACGATCAATGAAAATCGAGATGGAAGCCATGTATTCACGTCAAATCGATCGAAGACAAGAACTTTTGCAGTCAAATATCAAAGCTATTAGACGTAATACTTTAATCCTTAGCAATGAATCATTAAAAACTCAAAAGATGAATTTTTTTGTGCACAAGAAAAATTTATTCATAAAACGCTTGCATAAAATTTTCTTCATAAAAACGAATGCCTTTTATGCTCACTTCTATGCCTACTTTCCTCAACTGCATCCTCCGGAGCCATAGTCATAGTTTATGTTTTACATTTCTGTATTTTGGATATTTCATTATACTTTTTGGATACAATATTCTTTCGTCTAGTTTATATCTTATGGATGACATTTGGTTTTGTGTTTTGGATATCGTGTAGCATTTTCAATGAAATTTCCTTGCTATCACTTGTGCCTATGGTTGCTTTTGATCTATGCTTATGTACTTGGATCTTCACTTTCATGTTCTTTTTGCTTATGCTGAAAGTGGGAAAGTATATATAAGATGATATACGTGCTTGATTTGTATAAGTAATGGGTAATACGTGCATAAAAGATAGGGGTAATGTTCAAACCATATGTGCAATCAAAAGTTTTGTTGCAAATCATATTTTCTTTGTCATAATTAAAAATGGGGAAATTTTTGACATATGGTTGACTTCATGTTTTAATTACAACAAACAAATTGTTTTTATCTCTAACAATTGAATTCAAGTTTTCATAGCTATTGTTCAAAGTTGATCAATTGGAGACAAAAATATTGCTAACTCTCAATTGATGATCAATGAAAATCGAGATGGAAGTCATGTATTCATGTCAAATCGATTGAAGACAATAAATGCATGAGAAATGTACAGTAAAACATCGAAAATATTAGACATGGATGTTTTGGATTCATTTGTGAAGGTAAAATGCTTTAATCACTAGCAATGAATCATTAAAAGCTCAAAATGTGAAATGTTTTTATGCATGAGAAAAATTTCTTTATAAAAATGTTTGCATAAAAATTATTTTTCAAAGGATAATAATTTTAACTTGATATTTAAACTTTTTACAAGTATTACTTACCTTAAAAAAATAAAGTGAAAACGTTCTTCAAAAGTTTACATTTTTCAAAATAATCAAAAAATAAAACAAAAGAAAGATCCGAGAAAACAATGTCCAAGCGGATGTCTAGATGGTCCTAGTGGAAGTTCGGTTCGCCCAACGATCGATTTTTTAACCTTTCTAAATTTTGATGCACAATGGCTAGTTTGGTTGTTTGGTTCAGCATGCGGACGTCCGGATGAGTCGTCTGATTAGTCAAAATTTTCGACGTTTTGACTGCTATAAATACTATTTCACTTTACATCCAATACCACACCTTTGAGAGTATTTAAATGAGATATTTTTGAGCAAAATTATATTGATCTTACATCTTATTTATCTTTACCAAATCATTTATTTTGAAAAACTTTTGAAAATTACTCTATTCATCATGTTTTTCTCAGCTAACACTTGAGTTTCATGCATTGTTATTTATTAAAGTAATAGCCTATTTCTCTCTTGATACTTAATTTGATAATGTAATTTATTAAAATATAAGTTTTCAACTGTAAAATTAACTTCCTTTAAATTTGTCGGTTATGTTGAGATCCAATAAAACTCAATATTGTAGGTTACTGAAAGCGTTGTAAAGGGTTAGATTGCACCATAAGTCAATCAACATAGTGAAAAGGTCTTACTCTTATCAGAGAGCTTAGTAGTAGATGACGTAATCATTGATTTGGATTGAACCTCCACAATTACATCGTTTGCATCCTCTTTCCCTCTTACTTATCGTTTTTCTATTTGCGCTTATTATTTTAATTTGTCTATTTAGTCTTTACTAGCTTAAATTTAGATTAATTCTTTGAAAAAATTTAAAAATCAATTCATCCCTTCTTGATTAGTTATTTTTGGGCTTTCACTTTATATACTAAGGAATAATTAGAAAGAGCATCCAGCCAAATGGATGAGCCATGCTCTTTGATTATAATTAGTCTTGATATTCCATGGATGAGGCTGTGTTTTTCCATCCAACTCTTCAATTTTATAAGTGACGGGTCTTAGTTTGTCTAGGATTCGATAGGGGCCTTCCAATTGGGGGCCAATGTTCCTATGCCTGGTTCGTTTGAAGATAGAAAAACCTTTCTCAACATCAGATTATCTCTACGAAATGACATTTTCTTCACTCTTGCATTATAGTAATGGGTCATTTTCCTTTAATATGAGGTGAGCTTCACTTAGAAACCTTCTTCATTTTTAAAGGAAGTCAAGTTCACATCTTCTCAACTCGTCATTAGATATTTCGATGAAGTATAGGTGACAAGGTGAAGGCAATCCTACCTCCACTGAGCTCATAGTTTCAATTCCATATGTCATGGAATAGGGGATCTCTTTAGTGGCGTTTCAGCTCGTGGTGCAAATAGCTCACAGTATTTGGGAGAGCTCATCCACTTATGCCCCATTGGACCCATCAAGCTTCATTTACATGGTGTACTTGATGGTTTTATTGATGGCTTCCACTTGGTTGTTTGGTTGAGGATGATGGGGCGCTGAGAAATGCTTTTTGATTCCTAGTTCTTCACATAGGTCCCCGACCTTTTTTTGTCAATCTGCCTTTCATTATCTGATAAGTTTAATGGGAAATTTCATACCGATAAATAATATTCTTCCGAATGAATTTGGAGGTATTAACCTCATTGATTTTGGCCAGAGGTTGAGTATCTGCCTACTTGGTGAAATAATCAATGATGACAATTGCATAACTAGCACTATTTCTCTTTAGCAGGGGGACTATGAGGTCAGCCCTCTACTTGGCAAATGGCCAAGGTGAAACCACTATAAGCTTTTGGGACATTGCCTCTTGATGGTAGAAAACCATCAATGCTTGTCACATTTTCATACAAATTGAATCGCTTCTTTGTTCAAGGTAGGCCGATAGTATCCTTGCCTAAACACTTTATGTGCAATTGCTGGTCCTCCAATATGGTTGTGGGATACACCTTCATGAATTTCACAAAGAGTGTCGTTAGCTTTTTTTCCTCTAGTGCATCAGAGAAAGGGCGAGGAGAATCATCTTTTATAAAGTACGTCATCCTGGAATAAGAAAGTGTGCAACTCTTCTTCTGAGTTTATGGACCATGTCCTTATTTTCATGTAGAACTTGATCTTTGAGAAAGGCTATTATTGGCTACATCCAAGATGAAGTGCCTTCAATCCACATTACTTTATTCCCTTTAAGATAGTGGTCTAGCAAGGTGATCAATTGGGACCACCTTAAGCAGTTCAGAATCTTTGTTGCTTGTTAATTTTGATAGAGCGTCAGCATAGACATTTTCAACGTGTGGAATTTGTCCTGGCTCGAACTTCTCAAAAGATGGGAGGAAATCCTAACCTTTTTGAAATGTTCTACCGTACTCTTATCCCTTGCAGTGAAACTCTCCTTAACTTAGCTTACCACCAACTATAAAACACTACTGACGAGTAGCTCTCTTATTTACATCTCCTTGGCTAATCTGAGGCTAGCTAGGAATGCTTCATATCCAGCTCCATTGTTGGAAGCTTTAAGTTCAAACTTTATTACACAATTAAGTTTGTGGCATTGAGGGCTAATCATGACCACTTCAGCCCTAGAGCCTGTCTATCCACAAGGGCCATTAACAAAAAGGCTCCAAATGGGAGGTCTACTGTTTCATTGCTACCTCTATTTCATGGGGTTGGTAAATTTTGCTATGGAATCTGCAAGGGCTTACCCTTTAATGGATGTTTTAGATTTGTAAATGATATCAAATTCACTCGGCTCCACAACCCATTTCATCAACCTTCCCGATGCGTTTGGTTTTTGAAGCTCCTGCTTGGGTGGGAAGTTAACACGTGTATAATACGGTCCTAAATCTGGTGTCAGCTTTCTCGAAGCAGTGACAAGGAAGATGACAATCCTTTCCATATTTGGGTATTGAGCCTCTGTAGATTTGAGGGCCTTGCTTACATAATAGATAAGTAGCCGAATATTGTCTTCTTTTTTTTATAAGGTCATTGATAAATGTGTTTTTGAACACTTATTTAATACCTAAACAAACTAATTATTGATTAAAATGAGTGGATTTCTACTCACAATTGTGTAACATTTACTTTTGTAGGCCAAAAATTACTCAAAGAAAGAGAACAAGGCAAAAGGAGTGAAAAGGGACCAAAAGTGCACAAAATTATGAAGTTGGGGACCAAAATGATCAAGGACGGATAGTTGGAGGACTCATGATGCAATTTATGGAGGGCAAAATTGATATAAATATCAAAATTCGAGAATCATATTGTACAAATTCATAGTGTGGGGACCTGATATGCAATTACCGGAGGGCTAGTCTGCAATATTTCGGAAATTCACAACCTTGTGGATCATTTTAATTATTTTTTGAAAACCTAGGGACCAAGGTTATAATTTTCACCAGGTTTTGATTTTAAAGCCTCACTTGGACTTTTCTTGAAGGAGAGAGTTGCTGTGGACGTCTTTTTTTGGCCTTTTTATTTTTCTTTGCTTTTCTTTCAACAGTTTCTTCTTCTCTTCATTTTCTTTTCTTTTTCTTTGTATTTTGAAGACAAAATCAAGAGCACAATAAGGAGAATAAATCAAAGAAAATGTGGAGAAGAAGTGGGGAAATTAAGATTCAAGCAAATCCATAAAAAAAGGGTTTTATCTTTAATCTTGTATTTTCTTTATTATTTTCTATCATTTTTAATGCATTGGATAAATATTTTCATTTGTTATCATTTATATAACATGGGCTAAATTTCTTGCGTTGGGATTTATGGTAAAATTTAATCTAACCTTAATTAATTTTAATATTTGCTTTTGTATGTTAATTCACTTATTTTCATGTGTTTCTACTATTGTTATTATTGCATTTTCATTTATATGACCAATGAATGATCATGTTTAGTGATTTGTACGTCGTTCGAGGGAAGATTGTGCATTTTTGACCAAATAGTAGAAACCATAGGTTTGTGTAGTGGATAGATATATACCACTAACGTTAGGTGATCCATTGAGTTATTTTCACAAATATTTAATGCGATTATTTGGTTTAAATCAACATAGAGATATAGTAGGTTAAACCAATTAATTAGGATTAATTTTGCTCGAGAGAGATTATTAACTAAACTTGGAAAATCGGATCTAATATCGTAAATGAGTAATATTAATTAACTTGTGTAGAAATTAATTAGGTGACGGTTAAGCGAAACTATGAATCTCAACCACGTTTCCCTCCAAACTTTGCAAGTGTTTAAATTTTCCTAATTTGTAGATTTTTAGTTAATTTCTCATAATTTCCAAAATCAAATTTTATTGTGTGTTTGTTCTTATTGTCAAAATTAAATTAACTAAATTTTTGTAATTAAAAGTAAGCATTCATCGAGGGATCGACAACCCGAACTCAAAAAATCCACTTTATTACTTGAACGCGACCCGTACACTTGCGGTATATTATTTTAGCGAACAGTCATACTTAGATACAGCTAAGTGAAGCAACAACGACTCTCCAACCTTTGGTTTTGAGAGGAATGAGGCTTATCCTAAGTGCTTCTTTAGCCCTTGGTAAACCTCTTCACACTCTTCATGCTATTGGAACTTCTTCCTCCTTTGAGGAGCCTAAAAAAATGAATGCATTTGTTAGTGACTTTATAAACGAACTACTTCGGGCTACCATCAGTCCTATGACGCTCTACTCCTCCTTTGGTTTTTAAGGGGTCCTCATCTTAAGGATTATCTCAATTCCTTTTTGGTTAACCATATAACCTAGTAATTTTTCAAAGGCGACACCAAACGTGTATTTAAGGATATTCAATTTCAACCCGTAGCTTTTCAATATTTAGAAAGCTAAGATGTGGTGTTTTATATGGTCTTAAGGCTTTTATAAGCATGTCATCCACATACACTTTCATAGTTTTACTAATGAGGTCGGTAAACATCATATTGACAAACCTCTGTTAGGTGGCTCCAGTATTTTTCAGGACGAAGGGCATCATCTTATAGCAATAAAGGCATCTGTCAGTGATGAAAGTGGTACTTTTTTCATCTATATGGTACATTAGGATCTGAATATAGCTTAAATAGGTGTCTATGAAGCTTAACAACTCATGTCCCACAGTGGAATCCATAAGTTTATCTATCCTTGGGAGTAGGAAGCTGTCCTTTGGGCAAGATTGATTAAGGTTGGAGAAGTCCATGCAAACTCTCTACTTGTTATTGTGCTTATTTATCAAAATTGGACTAGAGATCCATTTTGGGTAGATGGCCTTCCTAATAAAACCATTGGATATCAATTTTTTCACTTCATCCTTTACTGCCTTACACCTTTCGAGGTTGAGGGTTCTCCTTTTTTTTGCCTATGAGGGGCAAAATTTGGGTCAATCTTGAGATGATGTTAGCTAATGTTGTGGTCAATTCCTTGTACGTCTTCATGTTTCCAAGCAAAGATGTCCAGGTTCTTGCATAAGAAGTTCTTCAACTTTTCCCTGGCTTCTGGAGATGAACCATTTCCCATTTGATAAAGTGCTTCTGTAGGATCTTGAAGGTCTATTGGGAAATTTCTCAATTCTTCCACTAAAGTTGTCTGGAATTGGACTCTACTATAAGGGTCTAGTTTGTCGTCCAAAACCCCTTCTTTAGGGATCTTTCCTTGTTCCTTCACATCTTTCATTTTAGTGTCTCTCTCTTGTTCAGGGGCCTACCCTTCTCCAGGTGCATCAAGCATTTTAGTGTCTAATAATACTATATTAATAATACAAGGTTCAGCCATCCTCAAGGAATTGAGGTAACCTCTCTCAATCCCGTTTGATTGATTCTAACAATTGCAATACCATAATTAGTAGGGAACTTCATGCACAGATGGTGAATAGAAGTGATGACCTATAATTCTTTCAATGTAGGTCAACCTAACTGATAGGCTAACATGTAATCTACAATAAGAAATTCCATGAAATGGTAGGCTACTAAAAGGGCGACCCCATCTCTACTGTAAGAGTGATTTTTCCCTTTGGAATAATGTTATCTTCAGTGAACCTATATAAAGGACAAGTCATAGGTGTGAGCCGTGATCCACCAATATCTTATCATACGTGGCTCTGAATAGGATGTCAACAGAGCTCCTATTGCCAACTAGCATGCCCTTCAGCCCATTGCATGCAATAACAGCCCTTACCACCAAGGCGTCACAATAGGGATAATACAGACCTACCGCATCTTCTTATGTGAAAGTGATGGATGGCATGTTCCCAGCTCCATGAAGGTTGTTGTTGATTATGTAGCTAGTCCTTTGAAGTCTTTAGCTTCCTTGGCATAATTCATTTTAGCGTTTTGAGACTCTTCTTCAATATGTAGACCTCCAATGATTGTGTCTATCTACTAGATGTGAGCATTATCCATGTTTCCTGAGGGGTCTCCTCTTTTCCTTTGGCCACTTCTTGGCCTTTCCCTATTTTTGTCCCTCATATGATCAGTAATATCTTCCTTAAGATGTCGTCTTGCCTAGATGTTTATCATACCTAGATGAGAGTGGATTCCTTTGCATGTGATGATCATCCTTTCTAACCGTATGGGCATTAGTTCGTTCCAGGTGCTATAGCATGGATGTGCAATCATTTGTACCATGATTGTAGGTTCGATGATAAGTACAATATCGTCTATTCTAGGCGCATTGTTCTGTCATGTTCCTTTGCCTCTTGAATAAGCTGGCTGCCTTGGGATGCTAGGTCCAACTTCTTTATATGCTAATGATGGTACAACATTTAGGGTAGTTTTGGCTAGGGCCTGAACTGAGGTAGGGATGATGGTATGTCCACCTTGAGTTTGTTGCTGGTTCACCATATGGGAGATAGGGCCGGTTCTATGATTTTCGGGGCCCGAGACGAACTCCATAAATTAGGCCCCCCAAAATCAACGTAAATGCAAAATTCAACAGTATATTATGCAAAATATTGCTAACTTAAAACTTAACGGTAAAACAACGATCAAATATCTCAATCATCTCACAATCGAAGTTTTCAATATAATTACTACGTACGTCTATGCAATTGATCTTACAATAAACAATCATAAAAGTCGACCAAGCCACAATTGTATAAGCTGACAAGGCCTCAAACATTTCAAATATATTCAATAATAATTTAGGACAAGCCATAACCTACCTAAGAAGTAAAATTTCAAGGAAAATTATGAAATCACAGCATCACACCCTTGAGAATTCCACCGTCACAACTCACAAGCCTGAAATAATATTTAACATCAACCACCAACATTTGGGATGTGAAGACTACATCAAAAACATAATATATGAAATTCAGAATCAGATGCAACATATTTCTTACCAAAAACTCTGGCCTTTCACAGTGGTAATACATTTCCGCTTGTTTCTACTCACATTTTCAATAATAACTTTCTGCTTCTCCTGCAAAACAATTCATAATATGTTTAGTGCTACCACCTATTGTGCATATGGGTCAATTATTGAAGGACACAATATTATCACAACATTTTCACAATGAATGCTAAAGCATGTTTATATATAATGATCTCAATTATTAATGAAAATCGAGAAAATGCTATTTTTTTAATAAAAAAAACCACCATCCAGAAGCTTTCCCATGAGGTCTTAACACGTCCAATGGCTTAGAATAAAGGCACAGGTCAGGAAGGAGTATCAATATCATATATGAGACGCTTGAAAATAACAATTTGCCCATGCTTCCTTTAGTGCACCGATAGAACAGTCCCCTAATAATCAAGCTCAAATGGAATACCACCATCTAGAAGATTTTCCATTGGATAAGGACACATGTCAATAGCTCGGAGTAAAGGCACAGACCAACAAAGGTCTCTGGAAGCTTAGTAGAAAGCTAAACTCATAAATCCCAATGGATAACATCAAATGTTTGTTTCAAGTGAAACTTTTTCAAAACTATAAATTACTAACCTCTGAATTTCGAACTTCGATAAAACAAAATTACTAAACCGAGAAATTGAAATAAAGGAAATTGTAGTAGAAAAAACTAGAAGAATATAAGTTACTGAGTAGAATAAGCGAGGCTGAAGCGAATAAGTTATTTCCTCCATTCTCAAAAACATTAGCAATCAGAACAAATTTCATATTGACAGATTTGTTCTCTCTTGTTGTGATTTGACAAATTTGTGAAAGAAACAAAGAGTGAAGGGAAGGGAAGAAAAAGAAGATAAGAAGCCACCTAAGGAAATGACATCGTTGCCTAGTCGTCGTCCGGTTGGAGTTGGAGGAGTCGTCGGTCGCAACATCGAGCATGAGGTAAGAATGAAAATAGATTGCCCATTTTCTTCCTATAAAAATGTGGGCCAAAAATAGGCCCCATTAGGGGTGTCCAAAAGTCCCGAACCGAACCGGACCGAACCGAACCCGAACCGAACCGAACCGAACCGAGCGGTTCTTCATAAATTAAATACCCGAACGGGTACCCGAATCGAGAACCGATGGGTTTGGGTCGGGTCACGGGTCTAGACCAAGAACCGAAGAACCGAATAAGAACCGAAACTAAATAATTTTTTTATTTTTTATATTGAATTAATTAAATTATTTTATTTTTTTTAATACAAATTAGCAAATTAATTAAATAAATCAGATTATTTCATAATTTTAATTTTAAAGTCCAAATCATTTTTAAAACTCATTAACCCATTTTAATTTGAAGCAAATGAATATACTTTATGTAATTTTGCTGTAATATTAATATCTACTTTTTGGTATTTGTATACACTGAATTAATCTTATTGGACGGCTAGTTATTTATATGTTTTTGAATTGGGCTACGTTAATTTGTAAAAATTACGAATGGAATGTCATTAGTTGTATTTATGTAGTGTTGTTGTAAATATTAAAAAATTTGATCATAGTACGGAACCGAACGAAACCGAACCGACCCGAACCGAACCGAATGGAACCGAACCCGAACGGTTCCATAATTATATTTGGACCCGACGGGTCCATTTATTAAATACCCGAAAGTTTTGGGTCGGTTCGGGTATCTTCAGAACCGAACCGAACCGACCCACGGACAGCCCTAGGCCCCATCCAATTTTGGGCCTGAGGTGCAGGCCTCATTTACCTCGCCACAGGACCGGCCTTGATGGGAGATAGGGCCTCTCACCTTATTGAGTTTGTTGCTAATTCACCGTATGATTAATCAATTTTTAATTGATGATTTCGTTTCTCATCATTTCTACCAATACGTCATAAGTGGTGGAATTTTTGTTTCTCACATTCCTCCAAAGAGGGTATTCATGTTGAGGCCTTATCTTAAAGCTTATAAGGCCTCTCTTTCAGTGATCTATTTACAATAGGTCATTTCATTCATGAAACAAGCTAAGTAACTCTTCAAAGTTTCACCTGCTTGTTGCCTCATATCTTGGAGGCACTAAATATGGGTCTTCCATTCTTTGCTAGATATGTATTAGTCAAGAAGGCCTTTTGAGATCAGGCAAGTTTCTGATACTCCTTATCGGTATTCTACAATACCATATTTCCCGCTTTACCTTTCATTGTAGGCGATGAACCTCTTAGACTCATGTAAGTCTTATAGTTGTTGAGGAGTTTTGCTGGATCACATTTTCCTTCATAATTAGGAATCTTTTAAGGTACAAAATGGCTGGGGATATGGGCATTCCTAAATTATTGGAAAAAATGGAAAATATCATCATCATCTAGTTAGTAGGACCTGCACAGCCAATTCGAAATGGACAAAATGGCTTGATATTGATGCGTTTGAGATTGACTTGCTTTTCCTTAGATTCTCCTCATCATTTCTCTCGCACCCATTTCTTGGCGAGTGGCTTGCTATGGTCCTCGATCTTGCTTATGTTCATATGGCCTTGAAACATGAGGTTGTTGTTGCTGCCTATCTTTATACATTGATGGTCCACTTCTACAAAAATACTAGTTGGCTTTTTTAGGTTAACGCTTTTGCTCTCATATTCTAGAGGAAAGTTATCCTCCCCGTGACGCGGTCGTTCGCGGGTCGACTAGATGTGTAATTTGTGGGTATATCCACCACCACTTTTCTTTTAGCAGGGCTAATATCCCTCATTTGCATATGAGAATGAGCCCTTTGGATGTGCACTTCATCTTTCTGTTGTTGGAAAGCATCTGGCTCAGATATATTTTGAGGCACTTGATAACCTACTTGCCCTTACATTTATATGAACAGTTGTTGCATGGTAGTATTTTATTGTGTTATGTTCCCTATGTTGGTAGTCATTTTCTCCACCTCTTTTACAGGACACGCAGTTGTCCCATCGTCTCTACGATGCTAGTGATAGGTTAGTGGTAGTTGACATTGTCATTGCTCAGGAACCATCATTGCTAGAAGTCGTAATGGGTAAACATCTCTTTCTTCAAAGAAGGTTTTCTTGATTGGGTTTAGACCTCCAAATGCTCATTTTTTAAGGATTTAAAACCTCATAAAATACTTTAAGTAGTATTTCTTTGGAACTTCCACTTTTTCTTTATTGAAGAACAAAACCTTTCTTCAAATGGGAAGTTAAGGCAATTTCTGGTAGGTTTTTTCCACGGGATGCCTGTGGTTATAATGCGACTTTCCATAGACGGCGCCAATATGTTGAAATCATTTTTTGTAAGGACGAAGTGGCCAATAGATCTCAATGCCTCTCACGTCCACGTAAGCATGCTCCTGCAAATTAGGGCAAATTGTTAACCACATGTGGGCTACTCCAGTAGTAGGGAGGTGGCTGCATTCACTCGGATGGTCAAGTCAGTTGATGATATAAGTATTTGATGTGGACATTCTCTAGATGTGACCTATTAATGAAAAAAGGGTTAAGCTTTGGGAGAATATATTAGTAAATGTAGAGAGCAAATCAATAGTTTGAGAGTCTAAACTTGCATTATCTTTGAAATGGCACAGTGTGCGAGATTTTGCAGTAGAAGAGGATGATTAAAAATCGTCAGATGCAATGACGCGTGGTCTCATCTACATGGTAGAGGCATATTATCATGGGCATCAATTAATCAAGTGTACTTAATGTTATGACCTTTTGCCGCCCTAAACTTTACTCATAGAGCTTAGACTTGACATGTTGACTTGGTAGGGTGGTAGTTGCAGTGAGTTGTAACATTAATCATTCATTAAAGATTCTATATGGAAGATCCTCTATAGAGCCCCACCGCCTTGCTTCGCCCATGAGGGTTCAACCTCTCCATATGGGGTCGGCTTCAGCAAATGGGCTCGGCCACTCTATATTGGTTCTGCCTCCTCATGGGGTTCAGCCAAAATTGCTACTTAGACAGAACGATGTCGAGTGCGAGCCTAGTTTAGCTTATTTATTTGGCTGCCATGGGGTCGTACTTGGAGCCTCACCGAAAGAGGCATAACAAAATCAATTAATGATAACACTAATCAAATTTATACTAATTAACTATTTAAGCTAAATATTCTAATGAGCAAATTATGAAAATATTTTATAAAATTATGTTGAATGCTTACTAAGCTCTAAAACACTTTTATTATTCCAATTTAATACAAATCAATATCATGACAATATGTATTCATTCTTGTTGATCAATGTTCCTACATTATTTAAGAATCAATCGAGTAAAATTAAATATATCACTCATGTAACATTTCTACATCTATGAAAGATGCGAACACAAAGCATGCAATAAAATTCGAGAACATCTATTAAATGTGTAAGATATAGATGTATAACTTTAACCTCTATTAGACCTCTTAATAATTGTTATAACATGCCAAATTCCTTTTATTTCTCTCCGTTGACAATAAAAATCAAATAATAATTCAATTAGTAGCTAATTAATTGAAAATTATTAAGCCCTATAACAATAATTCAAAAATAAACACATATTGGACATCAAAATATTGAAATTATATAAAAATTCATAACAAGAATTCATATATGTCTTAGTAAATAAAAGTACATCATAACATTACAGGGTCACAAGAAATTATAATTATTTTCTGAAACATCACCCGAATATTTTATGAATGAAGAAAAAAGAGGAAAAATCTTGAAGTGCTTGAATCTCTTAAATTTTTTGTTTTTAATAATCTTCAATTGCATCTTCCTCTTCTTTGTCCAAGAATCAAGGTTGGATCTTCAATTAAATGAGTTCTTATATCTTGCCTCTTGATTTTTTTCCCCAAAAGAACGATGAATTGCATCTCTTTGATTGCAAGATTTGGTGTATTATATGATCCGAGAGGTAATTACAATGTTTTTTAGAGGTTATCTATTCATATGGCAATATTTAGATCTTAATTCGTGCCCAAAAATGCTAAAATATGGAGTTCGAGTAAAATAGGATGCTAGATTGCTTATTTTCAAATTTCAGAAATTGATTTGCGATCGTAGCATAGCTATGGTTACGATCGTATAATGTAGTTAAGTTTGGACAGCTGCTAAAATTTTCGTATTTGCGATCGCATTCCCAAGTACGCCGTGTGATCCAACGGTCACTGAACTACCAATTTGTTTAATGAGGTCTCTAGATTTAATCTTTTATTCTGTTGCATCATTTTTTCTTTGCAATATTGGTCCTTAACCTTTAAATCATTATAAATTGATCTTCAACATTTTTTCAATCATTGATAATCGATACAAACGCAAGTTCCAACAGTTTGCAATTAAGTCCCTAAACTTTTCAAATGTTGGATTTAACTCCCGAAACTTATGAATTTCATCTGATTGCTCAATTACCACTTCCAATAGATCAATTTCAACTCAGTTAGCTTCGGATCAACTCCAACCAAGCTTCAATTTCACCTATTTTACTTCAATTTCATCCAAGTACATCCAAATTTGGGGTTTTCCTACAATAATCGATATTTAAGCAAATTAAGTAGTGATCAATTTAAACAAATACCTAAGTATTTACTTCTATGGCCCAAATAGGTATAGAAATTACACTCATCACTTACCAAAATTATGAAACGGATTTGGAGCATAATCTAGTATAACATATTGAGCATCTTAAAGGAATGTGTCTAGATCAGGTGCATCTGGGCTTCATATTAGTGAAACGAAATAATAAATCTTCTTTCTAGTTGTTGGAAATGTATTGCAATTGAGATTTTGGTTAAGATATTGTATAATAAAACCTTTTTTTTAAAAAAAAAAAAAATCACCACCGTTGTCTGGTATGTTTTTTAGGCTCACCAAGAAAGGACAGAGTATGTTATGATTCCCCTACCATAAGATAAATGAAATATAAATGAATACATTGGAGACAGGTATAAACCTAACCTTAAGTCAAAGTTATGAAAACTAAAAGTAGTAAATGAGAAGGTACTACCTTCCATACATATTTGGACTAAACAATATAGCATAGGGATCTCTAAACCTACTAAGACCATAATTGTCATTTGTGTAATGGCAAGTATTCATCAGGGCTCATCGAGAGGACCATACTCCTGAGACTAGCATTAGTCCTAGTTTAGCTAATTACCTATCTCGAGCATTGAATTAATCTACTATATCTCTATTTAGATTAATAACACAATTGATCACTTCAATTTTTGTGAGAATAGCTTAAAGATCAACCTAGAGTGTTTGCTACCGTGTCTAAAATAGGAAATGGGTAATACGTTAAATTGCTTTTCACAAAATTAATTAGGCAATGATTACTTGATATCATGAATCCTAACACGTTCTTCACAGTTTTTGAAAGTAAATGAGAACACCACAAAGAAAAGTAGAAGCAAAATGGTCTCAATAGCGGAGTTTTCCAAATTACACCAAATCTATTGTTGTATTACAATGTCAACTAGGATTCGGCTTTGCCATAATTGCCAACAAAAGAAACATATCTTCAGAGGAACAAAGCTTTATTCAAGCAGCCTCTCCAAACTGTCGTGCTCATTTTTTTTCTAAACGGACAAATTCAACATTTTTCTTGTACATGAATTCAATAGCATTTTCTTCATTTTCCGTCGGGGGCTAGAATTTGAGAGTATGAACCCAAATTTTTAGCAAATAAAAGGAAAATTCTTGGATTTTCTGGAGGCTCAAAAGGGAGAAACGAACAAGAGCAAAAATCTAGAAGAAATTTGGGGGAATTCAAGAAAGAATAAACTAAGTGCAATTCACTCGGGGATCCAACCAAGGGACGAGGTTCAAGTGTTGTCTTCAATGTTATCTCTATTTTCCTTAATTTTGTACTGCATTTCTTAATTTCCTTGATTTTGATAATTTTCTACTATGAGTTAAAATTATAGATGTTAGAATTTTTTATTTAAAATTAGTTTATTAAGTATAAATGTTTGCCTCTTAATTTTATATTGCACATTCCATTTTACTTGTTACATGCTTAATGTACTTTCATTTTCTTGATCACCAAAAGTTGGTTTGGTCAAGTATTTTATCTATGAGCGCTATTAGATATTTTAGATTCGGTAGCAAGCATCATAGGTTGATCATTTGAGCTATTCTCTTAATAATTGAAATGATGGATTGTGTTATTAATCAAAACAAAGATATAGCAGGTACATATACTCAATTTGAATTAATTTAACACTCGAAAAAGGTAATTAGTTAAGCTACGAGAATCGGGTCTATCATATAAAATGGGTAATACGTTAAATTACTTTTTGCAAAACCAATTAGTCAAAAGTTACATGATATCATGAATCCTAACGTGTGCCTTTCATTTAACTAGTTTTTTAAAAAGATCAAAGCAATTTGCATATGTTACCCGACCATTCAAACAAACTGGAATTGAATCACTTAACAACAAATAGGCTAATCCTCATATATTCGACACTCCTAATCACTTCATTACTCGTTCAATTAAAATATTATGTCATAGTTAGCGGATAAGTTTTTTTTTTGCACTGGTTGGGAATTGATCTTATTTGCATTATGTTGTTAATTTTAGTTAGTCTAATTGTCTTTTCCTTTTCCTTTTTGCCTTTAGTTCATGGATTTTTAATTAAAATATGCAACAACAACAATATTTGGAGTTTCTTCTATTTTATCTTGAACCCAAAAAATGTATAGAAGAATAATTGAAGAGAAGAAGGAAAAAGAGCAGCAAGGTATCATGAGCGATAAAAGTAGAGTACGAGGGGAAAATGTAAAGGCCTTTTGTGGATGATGAAGATTTTCCATTGAGGGAGATTATAAACTCTTTACTCACTTAAAACCAATAAGGTATCGCATATCCTCCATTTGCATAATTAAAGATCCAAAACAAGCCGGATGTGATCAACATTGCATCGCATATCTTTAGATCTATGGGTTGATGGATGAAAACCAAATACTCACATCTTTGTTTTTGGAGATGTATAGTAATTTCATGTATAAGCATCTTAAACGAGGCTATTCATATAAGACTATTTTTACACACTCTTCTAGATGGGACCGCGAATGTTTAAATGTCCATCCAGATAGAACTATCACGACATATAATGACCTCGTCCAAAAGTTCACCAAAAAGTATTTTCGCTTGACAAAGTTAGCAAAGTTAAAGAATAATATAACAATCTTTCATCAATTTGATTCACATTATTTTTATATTGCGTGGAAGAGGTTTAAAGACATGTTGTAGAAATGATTAAATCTTTGGTTAAAGAAAGCATTGCAAGTACAATACCTCTACATTGGCTTAAATTTCTCTAGCTGAATGGCAGTTGATTCTGCCTCAAATGAAGCATCACTGTTTAGGGCTCATTGGTTGTCTCTTTTGCATTCTAGACCTCACTTTGGAATAGATCCCAAGTGCTTGGCTTGCCATTTTCAGATCAACCCCAATCATACCAGCATGCTTCTAGGCGAGCACTTCAATGTTTGCCTTTAAGCAGTCTTTCAGCAAGCTTTTCATAAGCTTAACCAAAATTTTCTTAATTTTTAAGGCCTTCATTTCATCATCCTTGTTGACGGGAAATCTTTTTAGCTTTTCACCTGTTACAGTTTCAGAAGTACATTTAATTGTGTGAAGGTCAATTGAGTCATCAATCTCAAACTTTTCTTCCACATAATTAGCAGTTTCAACCATCATTGTTGTATTCACCTTCGGGCTTCCGAGACTATGTTTCTCAAAGTACTAAGATAGCAGTCTTGCGCGATTGCTTGGTTACCCTTTATGCAAGCTATTCCTATACGACTTGGAAATTTTATGCATAAGTAATGAATGAATGTTACTGTTTTCATTTATTTCATAGAAGAATTTTGGAAGCTTCCATTGTAAATGGATACGTTATCAATAATTAAGAAGTCCATGTACCCTTGGAATACCTTAGGTTCCTCTCCTAGTTCCACTACTGAAGTAGTATGTCTGTGTGTGACTAGATTGTCTCTAGTGAAGCTATATAGAGGATTCGATATATGGGTAAATAGGTGATCAATTTGTGTTTGGTCAAATGCACTTCTATAACAGAATATTCACTGGTATTTAGTTATGATTAAGACCATTACGAGCTACTATTGCTCGTATCACAAAGTATCGCAGTGGGGGCAAGTACCTCATATTAATCATTGTCAGTAAATTCAATTAAATGAGATCTATGTTTAGAATTACCTCCAACCTAGTAGTTCTCCAAAGTAGGCTTCTTGGGGGCTCGTGCATAGTTCCTCTACGAATTTATCGTAATATGTGGTTCATATAGAGTGAAACGCATGTTTACTGAAATAAATACGCCGATATCGGAGTGAAGCGTACTGAACGGAACGAGCCAATTGACGAGCAGGGTTAATAAATATACATACGATGTAACTTTATTATTCATACATAGTACAAATCATATCTACTTCACTCTCGTAGATGTAGGCCAAATGCTAAACCATGTAAATCTCTATTTCTTCTTCTTCTTCTTCTTCGTTAATGATATAATATTTATCATTGTTGTTGCACAAATAACAACATAACTCATTGTCCCTTCTCTTACATAGGTTTCGCCAGCGATAGTGTTAATCTCTTTGACCGGTGGCTGATGATCTGGACCATCGGTGCATGTACTATCCTTACATTTTGTAGTATTCACCATTTCCTTTGGTTGTTCTAGGAAGGCCTTTGGTTAGGGGAAGGAACTTTGTGCGCACACCTCTACTGGCTTCGTTGTTGGGCATTCCTACTTATTTCATGACTTTTCTATTTCATGGTCCCTAGTGTGGTGGACTTTTCAAAACTTTTGCTTGCAAACTTCGAGGGGTGACACATAGGTTTCAATTTTTGCTCATGAATGGACATGTGACAATGCTTACATCCGATTTGGGATCCCTGAAGCATATGTATGGCTTTAATAGCCTCTGCCCATGCATCGGGGCTTTCTCTTTCTTCTTTTCCTTTAGCTTCTCTGTTTTGTTATACTTTCTTTGTGTTTTCTATGGTTTTTTTTTGTAAGAGTTTCAGCCTGAATAAGAATGACGAGCTAGTGATATATAGTAGGGTTTTAATTGTGAACATTTCTCCAAAAGGGAGTTTCCATCTAAAATCCATTTAGTAGAGCATCATTCGCTTTTTATCACATACGGATTCACAGTAATAAGCTAGGCACTAAGGCCATCGAAATAACTTTTCAATGATTCTCCTTCCTGATACCTTATATTATTTAGTAACATAAATTTTGCCTAGATAGCTTCTAGCGAACATCAAGGAAAACTAATTTCAATTGTGGCCAACTCTTAATTGACCTTGTTAGAAGCTTAATATTCCATCTCTATGTTCAGATACTCAATGTTAGATGGGATGCTTGACACTTTAGCGTTGGACTCGCCTTTTTCAAATTCGTCTTGGTCAAGTATTCATTAAAGTGGTACATAGGGTTACCTTGTTCATTATACTTCTCAATTTTTAGTTCAATAAAATTATCAAAAATATGAATCTATCAATTCTCTCTTGAGAATGATAAACTCTTATCATCATCCAGCTCATAATTCTTGTGTTGGGTGTAGAGTAGGAAGTTTTAGAGAAACCTTCCTCTATTCAACAATTTATGCTTGCATGCCTTGTGTCCTCGTCGTCCATAATCAAAATCGAACTTATGATATCGTATTAGAAATGATCTTTGACAATGACAAAAGTTCACTCGCATAGTTGAGCTCATGATAGAGTATCATACTAATGGTCAAAATTCCTGCAACAAACTTCATCTTTGATGTTGACTCTAACTTGTACACAATTTCTAATATTAAGCCCCTGTGTGACACCATTTTTTATTATAAAAAATAAATTTTTGAATAGTAATTTTTTGGAGAATATATGGTTAAAAAGTATAGAAAAGTTTTGGATTTATGTGAGGTATATTTTATTGTGAGAATGTATGGTTGAAAATGAGTATGATAAAAAAAGAGTTTTGAAAAAATGATTACCAAACATGGATTAAAATTTATATATTACTTGGATCATAATTTTTTTTATTGAATAATCAAATTAATTCAATAAAATATCATAAAATAAATCTTCAAATTTTTAAATAAAATGTATTTTCTAGTTTTTTGTTTTGAGAAATATTTTTTTTTAGAATGACAAATCAAATGCCTTTTTAACAATTTTAAAATAAACCATCAGAATAGAAAATTGAAAATAAACTCAAAACTTAAAACTGAAATACAAACTAAACAAACCCTAAAGCCCTGTTCTCTTTGTCGTTTTCCAGCCGTTTTCTGTTTTTAATTTCTCAAAACAGTGAAAACGCGTTCTCTATCTTATTTTCGAAAACGCGTTTTGGAAAATGAAGAAAAAAATATAACTGAAAACGGAAAACAACATAAACATTGTTTTGTAAAATTTTTGGAAAAACAAGGTACAAAATGAAAACACGCGAAACGCCCAAATCCGTCACTGTAGCTGTTCCCTCTCTCACAACTCCCTCGCTCAATTCTCTCTCAACTCCCTCTCAACTCCCTCTGTAAATCTAACACCAGCAGCAAGAAGACAACCACATCGAAGGCACTGACGACGGGAGGAAGGGTGCTACACAGGATCGAACAATTTTGGATATCTTCGTTCCGGTCACGCCTAATCGCACGCTGCAGCGACGGGTTTCAGTTGGAATCCAGATTTCGCATCTCGAACTCAAGGTTTTTGTTTCTTTGCTTGTAGTAATCTATAGGTATGAGTGAGCATTCAATTTTTAGGGTTTAGGGTCCGATTTGCCGTTTGTTTCTTTATTTGATTGGTGCGAAATTGTGGCGGGTTGGTGAATAGTTAGTAGTCACTGAAATTGTTCGCTGGGGGCAATTGCTGGTGGTGGAGGTGGAAGTGGAGCTGGTGGTGGAGATGGAGTTGGCACTGGAACGAAGATGGAGCTGGAGGTGGGGGCGATTGCAGGTGCTGGAGCAGTAGGCGATTGCTGGTGCTGGTGCTGGAGGTGGAGGTGGAGCTGCTGGTCGAGGTGGAGCTACTGGTGGAGCTGGGGCTGGAGGTCGATGTGGAGCTGGCGCTGGAAATTCAGGTGGTGCTAGAGGTGGAGGTGCAACTGGAGGTTGGGCTGGAGGTGGAGGTGCAGCTGCAGGTTGGGCAGAGGTGGATGTGCAGCTGCAGGTTGGGCAGAGGTGGAGGTACAGCTCAAGGTTGGGCAGAGGTGGAGGTGCAGCTTCAGGTTGGGCTGGAGGTTGGGCAGAGGTGGAGGTGCAGCTCCAGGTTGGGCGGAGGTTGGGCAGAGGTGGAGCTGGAGGGCGAGGTTGGGCAGAGGTGGAGGTGCAGCTGGAGTGCGAGGTTGGGCTGGAGGTGGTGCTGGAGGTCGAAGTTGGGCTGGACCAGTGGGTGTGATGGTTGTGGTTGTGATGGTGGGTATGTGGGTGTGTAAACTGTCATGCTGAATATACATTCACCCCAACAATGAATTGAGTTTGATTCTTGCTGTTTGTAGATATATCGTTTGATTCTTTTTGTGTTCAGAAACTATTGGAGTTCTAAAACTAATCATTCAAATACCTTGAGATTTCAGATATATGAAATGTAGCAGTTAAGACTGAACAATTCTAGAGTATAAATTACGTGTATGAAGTGAAACAATATATAATCTTCATGAGATTGCCTCAATTTGGTGTAATCTACTAATTGTTAGAATATTCTTGAGGTTTCAAATGGATAAAATGGTTTAGTAAATATTTAGAATAGTTTGTCCAGTGTCACATTTGAGTTTAAGAGAATATTTCATCTCACCTTCAGTCTTTATTTCTCTCACTTGAAGTTGGTTCGAGAAAATAAATATACTTTAATAATCTACTCACGAAATTACATTTTCAACCTTTAACTCCCATAATCAACTAAGGGGTCTCGTTTAATCAATTAGGAGTTGCACCATTGGCAAAACCAAACATGGGCGTTGCACCATAATATTCAAGAAGTTTGTTTGATATGACCTAATGCAATTTACTGACCTGCGTGTTCGTACAATTACACTTTTCTTAATAGGTTTATGTTCAACTATTAAAGTAACATGTATATCTCGTTTTTTTAATATCAGTCTAAAAGGAAAAATTAAGTCTAGCATTCAGGAAATTTTCTTATTGTGGAGTTCTAAAACTAATCATTTTGTATGTGACAATTTTATTTATGTTGAATATAGAACATGGGTGAGCATAGAGTTAGGAATAAGGAACCAATGTCTTGGTCGGATAAGAATGAACTTGCTTTTATCGAAATTCTTTACGAGATAGTGAAATCAAACGCATTGCAATGTTCTACATTCACGAGAGATGAATGGGGCAGAATCAATGAAACAATGGTTGCTTCAACCAAAGTGGATTACGGGATAGATAGATTAAAGAGAAAGTGGAACCGTTTACGTAAGATTCACCGTATGTTCTCCGAACTGTTGGGGCTTACTGGGGTTACATGGGATCCAAATACCAACAAAGTTAACGCTGCAGAGGAAGTTTGGCAACACTTTTGTACGGTATATTTATTTATGAAAGCATATTTTCTTTTAGGGGTGGGCGCGGATCGGTTCGGTTCGGTTTTTTTCGGTTCCAGAAATTTTCGGTTCTTTAGTAAATAGAACCGTCGGTTCCAAATATAATGTTGGAACCGTTCGGGTTCGGTTCGGTTCGGTTCTATTCGGTTCCGTACTATAATTAAATTTTTGAATATTTAAAGTAATACTACATAAATACACCCGAAAGTAGATACTAATATTAGCCCCTGTTTGGTGGGCATTTTTTTTCCCATTTCTAGAAATTTTCTTACCGTTAGACATGGGGCCAGTCGAAATATTTGACCAACTTGTGAGAGGGAGGGGCCCACTAATTTGAAAAAAATGGTCTAATTCTTCATTTTTTTTTCACAAGAATGCTGGCCAAACAGGGGCTTAATAACAAGAAGTAGATACAAATACGAAGTTCGATTTTAGCAACTAAACCCTAAACCCAACAATGAATGGCTAAAATATCAACTAAAGCCTAGCCCAAGACTGAAATCAAATCCAATCTAAATCAGGTCCAATAGGAAATAAAAACAAAACTACAAACTAGCCCAAAATTAAACCCGTGTTAGGTTAAATAATATATATATATATATATATATATATATATATATATATATATATATATATATATATATATATATATCAAATAGTTAAAACAAAAAATTGTTAATTTGTTTAAAAAAATAAAATAAATTGATTTATCAAAAAAAATTCGGTTCTTATTCGGTTCTAGGTCTAGAACCGAGAACCAAACCAAAATTTTTCGGTTCTTCGGTTATCGGTTCTTCGGGTTTTTAAGTTAAGAAAACCCGCTCGGTTCGGTTCGGTTCAGTTCGGTTCGGACATTTTGCCCAGCCCTATTTTCTTTCATCATTTTTTGAGATTTTCGATTGTGATATTTTCTAATGTGACTTCTTTTGTAATGTAGAAGGAAAACAAATGTAACACAAAATGTGATGTTAACATGTAATTTCGATATGAAATTCACATTTGTGTATTCTGGTTGGGAAGGCACTACTAATGATTCGCGAGTATTCGTTGACGCAGTTACAAGAAGATCGAACAACTTTCCAATGCCACGGGGAGGTATATTCTTGCACTACAAATATTTATTGTCAATGTATCTGTAGTATTACACTATGTGAGTTTTTTTTTTAATGTAGATCAATTTTACTTTGTTGATTCTGGCTACCCAAACATGCCTGGGTTTCTTACCCCTTATCGGGGTCAAAGATATCATCTGTGTGACTATGTTGGACGGGGAAGACTACGTGGGAAGGAAGAATTGTTCAACTATCGACACTCCTCGTGTCGTAACATTATTGAACGTTGCATTGGAGTTTTAAAGGCAAGATTTCCTATTTTGAAATTGATCACCAATTATCCTCTTAGTAGACAAAGACAAATACATACTGCATGTTGCGCAATACACAACTTTATTCGTCAGAAGCACGCTTTAGATAGATTGTTCGCTGAGTATTCAGAGGAGAATATGGTGTTCGATGATATACCGGAGTCAAGTCAAGCACAAGAAACCATACATTTTGATGCTAGTCAAACAGCTCAAATGGGACAAGTTAGAGATCAAATTGCGACACAAATGTGGAATGACTACTCAAGACGTCGTACATGACTTCGTTGATTTATTTTGTATGTAGTTCAGTATCTGCTTATGTTGTCATGATACGTAAACTTCTAATTGTATCGATTGAACTGTTTCATCAAATGTAATTTATGTTGTGTTTTTAATATCTTGAAAAAAAAATATACGTATGACTTTTTCAAATGTATATATTATTTAGTATTATATTTAATCCCTGGTTGACACCCATTTTGGAGAAAAAATGAATTTTGAAATAGTGATTGATGGAAGAATGTGTGGTTAAAAAATAATGAGAATTTTTGGGTTTCCGTGTAGTATTATTTTATTAATAGAATGTGTGGTTGAAATGAAGAAAGAAAAAAAAATGAGAATGAGAATGAGAATGAGAAGAAGAAGAAAATGTGTGTCAAATGGGGGCTTACATTAAACAATTACAATTTATTGAATAATCAGTTTTTTTGAATAAAATATTATTAAAAAAATTATCAAAATTTCAAAGTAAACGCGTTTTCTATTTTTATGTTTTCGGAAACTGTTTTTCAGAATGGCAAAAAGAACGCATTTTCAGAAATTTCAAAACAGACACTCAAAACACCAAACACAAAACAAATTCAAAACACAAAACACAAAACACAAAACTGAAACACGAAGAGAACGGCTCCTAAAACTCTATAAAAAATAGCAACTATTAGAAAAGAAGTTGTTAAAAGGATAAAAAATTGCAACGAAAAAAATTATGATAGCTACTCTCACACCCAAGTCTTTCATAATTTCACCATATTTTAACTATAATGAAGGTCTTTAACCTTCACTCATTATCATGATAATATCCCCAAATTAAATTCAATACATCCTTATCATCAACGTTTCAATAATTAGCACATTTTGTTTTGAGATGATTTCTGTCCAAAAAATCCATTAGGTCTGTTTGGGAGTTTTGGGGTACCGGTTAAGGGTATTTTTTAAAGTATCAATATTTTTAATCATTCATAAACGTTGTCACCGAAAACTAGTGAAATAAAAACTTATAAGTATGCCCTTTGGCTATAAAGAAATTTATTTGCCCTTCATACTTTTAAATAAGGAAAAAAATAATAAATATAATAGCTTGACAAAATATTTGCTGCTCATTTCAAACTACGTTAATAGAGTATTTAAATAATAATTTGTTCTAATTAACTGAATGTTATGAATAACAAGACGACAAAGAAAAGTTAGGAATATTATCGCAATAATGAATAAATATGAATAACCTTCATTATAATTAAATTGTATATGGAAATCCTATTTTGCCCTTATAGAGCTTAAAATTCTTTGAACAACCTTTCGCCCTTGTTTAGGCTCCATTTTTTTCAAGAAATACATTTTAAAATAGTAAAAAGTTGGAGAACGTGTGGTTAAAAGATAATAATTTTTTTTGATTTATATATAAAATTATTTTATATGAGAATGCGTGATTAAAAATGAGAGTTGAAACAATGAATTTTATAAAAATGAAATCCAAACATGGGTGGTCTCAACTGGTAATAATGCTATCGAGCACCATTCATATCATTTTTAGTCAATATTTGATACGCATTCTTTAAAAATATATTTTTTTAAAACTCATTTTCAATTATATATTTTTTAATAAAATAATATTTTTCATCACATCAATAATTTTTCCTTACTTTTTAACCACACATTCTCATCATACAACTATTTAAAATACATTCTTTTCACACCGAACACCGCTCATGACAACTGCACATCGGTCCATTCACTGCAAGGCAATTTTCCACGAAAACCGACCACTGGAGACTCACCCGTTGTAATCAACTCGGACCCGACCCCTTCCTAGGGTTTATTCACTGATTTTTACCGCAAAAATATTGCTTCAAATTCCCTGTGATCCCTTTTCCGGCAAGTCTCCGTTCTATTATCCCCAATTAGGAGTTAGATAATTCATGGGTTCTCGAAAATCATATTTTTTATTTAATTATATTAGAGCCCAACATACAAACGTGTCTATATGTATCATGTATGCGTGGTTTTCTTAGGTTAGATAAATTTTGGGGCATAATAAATTTAGTTTCACGCCATTTATTACGCTCTTCTCCCTTTATTTGATTTAAATTTTTAAGAAATATAAACAATATGAGTTGCTTTTTTTTTTTTAAAATTTTTTTTTTGTGGTTTATGATGCTAAATGAAGTGTTATCTGTAGGTTTTGAGGAAGACTGTCTATGTACAGGAAGCATGGCAAGTAACCCCCCATCCTATGGTGCACAGGTTGTTCTGAAGAGTGTGTATCTTTTGATTCTAGATTTTTTATCCCGTTATACAGTACTATATGGATTCAGGCTTAATATAGTGAGAATTTGTTTGATTATGGTAATGTTTCAGTTCTGAATAGTTTCTTGTAAACTATAATTGGTGTGGATATAACAATTGAAAATGAGATATAACTCTTTAATTAGGTTGCTGGATAATCACTGCAGCAAGTCGTAGAAAAGAATGATGTTATAGTTTGCTGCTTGAAATATCTGTTAGAAAATTGCTATCAAAGTTAAAGTACGACGCATTACTGTTTTCTGAATACATAATCTGAGTTTTTTTGTCTTTTTTTCCTTTGATCGAATACATAATCTGAGTTGATTTTATAACAGAAAGAATAAGCAGTTCTAATGTAACAGTTCTATTTGTTCTTTTCGAGGTTTTTAATCTCCTTTTGTGTTTCTGTTTCTTTCTCAGTCACTTTGGCCGCCGCCTGCGGCTGGATCCATGGGCCCTCAAAATTTTGGTCCTTCCTTTCCTATGCAAGTATGCTATATTACTCATTTTTCCTTCCATATTTGGTCTTCTTTATTTGTGTGCTTTTTTCCTTTTTCCTTGTGTATCATAATTTTATGAAGCCTATCATGATCCTATCTGCCACAGTTTCGTCCGCCAGCACCAATGCCACATGGACAGCCATTTATCTCTCCCTCTGCCACTCAGCAATTTCATCCAGTTGGACAAACACAACATGTTGGGTTGCCTCCTGGTCAAAGTCAGCCTCCACAGTTTTCTCAACCAATGCCACAGTTTCTGCCACAGTCTAGCCAGCCAGGGCAAACTACACCAACTTCATACGCCCAACCAAGTATGCCTATCACATCAATTGCGCCACAGTCTCAGCCTACTGGCCCAAGTCCTGGAGTTTCATATTCTTCGCCATACACTGTAAGAAATGGGCAAAAGCTTATTTTTTTTCATGTTTTGGAGAGCCATTGGCATCATTTTGCATATTTTATTTTTTTCCAGTTCGCTCCATCTTTTGGCCAGCCACAGAATAGCATGAACATGACTTCCCAATTCCAACCTGCATTCCAAGTGTCTGCTCCTTTTGGCCCTACTGGTGGACAACCTTGGTTGCACTCTAGTCAGGGTGCCTCAGTTGTTGCACCATTACAGCAAACTAGTCAGCAACCTTTGGTAACAGGCCTTACGGCTGTTCCTGTGCCGGTTAGTGTCCGGATGTGCTTCACTTTTAATAGAAACTTTTTCAAGTGCTTTTAACATTAGTTGCCAGTTCTGTTTTTGGTTGATGTGCTTCGAGAACTCCCTGAAGACCGTTATATAATTCAAGCATCTGTTATTTAGTGTTATTCAAAGGTTAACTGTAATGACTTGTCTCGCATCTAGCACGTTACTGAGAACGAAGTTAAAAGCATTCTGTTGCTCTTTTGGCTGTTCCATGTTTGTAGTGGATAAAATTCCATCAGCCTGGTCCTGTAGTCTTATTTCTAAAACATAGTTCACTCATGATTCACTTATCTAATTTTTATTGAAAAATCTAGAAATACCATATATGCTACACACGCACGAGTTTTTTGCACAAGTTAAGCCCCAAATTGTAAATTTTTTTTTACTGTATTTATAGATTATAGCTTTTCTTTCAGTTCTATAATGAATTGTGGTATATATTGATTACAACTTTTCTTATAGTTCTTTAATGAATTGTGGGCTGTAGAAAAAAGCAATCTCATCTATATTGCTTGCCTCCACCCCCTTCTCTCACTTCAATCTCTGTTGGAAGAAAGTCTTTTTTTCCCACCCCGGGTTTTGACAAAATTCATCAAAAATTGGCATTTTGGTATGAGAATAGGATAAATTTGTGATTATTCGTGCATGAACATATTGAACTTTCGTGCATTCCTGATTTCATGCACCCTGCAAGCCCCTTAATACGTAAATGCCTGCCTAAAATGAAAAATTGTAAAATTATAAAGAAACCCATATAAAAATTACACTTGTCTACGTTTTCAAAAATATGTTAAAAATTCTATGCTGTGGACCTATGTTTACCTTGGGACTTACCGTGTTGTATTCTGTTTTGACCATTCGGAAATGGAAATGTCTAGTCAAAAAATGTGAGAAGTCTCGAAACAATCATCAACTGCAATTTAGGAACAACTTAATTAGATGTGTCTTATAAAGAGCATGTCTGGTGAAACTTATTCACCCAATTAAAATCATTTTTGTGGCCGTTACATATCATTTCAGTAGCCCTTTTTGACTGCTTGTGAGAGAAGGGGGGCCCACCAGTGGACTTTAACGGTAACATTAATACTTAAAATCTGAAAATAATCCTTACCAGACATGCACATAATTTTTCTGTTTTAATATGTAATGCTTCTTGAAAATGAATTACTGTCTGCTTTTTGTCTGTCATATTTATGTATAAGTCCTATGGAGCATCCTAATATTAGTTTTCTTTCAATGATGGTTCTCATTTTCCTTTACAAAGTCTAGACACTTTTGACCACGTATCAAATTTAACAACTTATATATATAACATTTGGATTGATACTTGTTTTCAGACACCAGACACCCATATATGAGTTGAACTAATTTAATTGTTGTCAAACTACCCTCTGGGATGACTAGATAATGAAATTTCGTCTCCAAAACTTTTATATTGAGGGAATGGGCATTACGTATGATAAGTTGCTATGACCATCTCTTGTATTATTCGTATTATGCAATTTCTAACTGTGTTTTACAGAATGCAATAGGTGAAAAAGAAGAAAAGAAAAGAGAGCTCACTCCTGATGATCCTAAGTTGTGTGATGCTTTTAGGGCACCCATAATAGTGTCACCTACGCTGTTTTTGTTTCATTAAGAAACTATATATGGATATACTTGCAAACACTAAACAGACAATTTGCCTCCAAGAATCACACAAAATGCTTAGAATATTGTGAATGAATTCAACTATGGCCGAAGGGAAAGAAAATTGAAATATTCCTGGATAATTTTACGTTTTGTAGTTTCAAGGTCTAGTTTATTACATTCATTTTACATACCATCTCACTCCTACCGTTGTCTCCACCTCAATCTCCAAACTTGTATTCATCAATATCAAAACCCACCAAAGTGCACTTTCATGTATGAAGATGCGAATGGTAAAATGCAGTGATCTTTGATTGCCAATATAGTAACTGTATTGGCAAATTTATAAGAGGGGTAATAGTAAATGAGACAATTGTGTTTGAAAACTTTCCCTTGATATAAAGAACTTTTTGGTGCTATGAATCTAAAATTTGTTATCAGCATGAATTGATTGCGTGTTGGGACACTTCTAAGGTATCTAGTCATTAAGAAAATCATGTGTAGCTACAAATTATGTTTTTAATGCTCCTTTTCTTTCTTGGATCCTTTCTCTCTCTTTTTGTGTGGCTATGTTTAGTTTGCTTTAACATGTAACAAAGGATAAATGTGGAAATTAGATGAATCTCAGGACAGTCTTTATCTCAATTTTACCTTCCCATTGTGTTTGTGTTTAACATTTCAAGGACATGAACTTTCAAATGAAGGATATAGTCATTATTTATTTAGCTTCATGGGCAAATTATTTTTGAAGATCCAGATAAATAGATAACCTTTGATTCATTTATACAATCTTTTGAGAATTCTGTCATAATTTCTGTAGATGTTTTATTGCCAACCTGAAAATAAATTACCTCTCTTTTCAGCCTGATTTTTCTCCACTTTGTTTCAATTTTTTTTTTATTTTAAATACTTTTCTGACCCTCTCAGTCATTTCCTATTTTGGAAATTCAGGCTGTTAATGGTCTTAATACCACTCAACAGACTGCTTCTGATTGGCAAGAATATGAAGCTGCTGATGGGAGAAGGTAAATTATTCAGTTTGATTTCCTTGTAAAGATTTTTCTTATTTCCCAACTAATTCGATTATTATGTCAAGATATGGAATGGTAGACCACTATGGTGGTTTAATCTGCTACCATTTGCATGGGAAGATTGAGCTACTGGGCTGACTAGCTCTAGCTTACAAGTGTTAAATATTGTTAGTCCATGCAGAATTTGTTGATGCTGCATTGTTTTGACTCTGTTACTAGTGCAATTTTTATATTTGTACAGTGAAATTTTAAACAATTCATATTCAGTTGTCTCTGAATTGGAATTTTGAAGGGGAAATTGTGTTATTCAGATATTTTTACAACAAAGTTACAAAGCAGTCTAGCTGGGAGAAACCTCGTGAATTGATGACACCCTTAGAGGTGAGTCATTTCCTTGAAATGTTGCTGTTCATAAAACTTGAGTGGTCTCTTCTATTAATGAAATGACATTTTTTCTTGCTTGAAATGTACAGAACTCTCATTTGTGGATATCAAGATTTGTAGGTTCATGTAAATTGTTCAGTAATATTGTATGCATATCTTCCTTTTCTTTTCCACTGGTTTGTAGATGTCATGGCAAATCAGAAGAAAATGGCAACTGCCCTTTATTCTCACTCTGAAGGCTGTTTCACTTTCTCTGGGCTGTTAACAATTTGCTATGTAGTTTCCTCTGTAACAGTGGGATTTAAATTTGTGTAAATAGTCTCTTGATGCCTCTGTTACCTAGCATTAATATCACAATGTTTGTAATTTTTATTGTTTGACTTGGGAAGAGTATATGCATGCATTTGGCCCTTTAAATTTCATAAATCGCTTGTACATGCCTTTTTTAGGGTGTGCTTTGATTTTATAACCACGTGAACAATAGTGTAATACTCAATGCCAAGTCTGTTTCAACAACTAACAATTGGAGTTCTGTAGGATATCCATCTTACAATTGTGCATGTTTTTGGCTATTCACTGTATGTTCAACCCTAATTATGTAATTATTATTTTTTTCCCTTTCTGCTTGCCGCTTGGATACTAATTTGCAGGTCCTTTGAAGGTATAACAAATTTGTATTATTTGATTTTATCTGTTTGTATTGGATTTGCATAAAATGCTAATTTTCAATTGGTATGATGGAAGTCTATTATCATTTCTTTGTTCATGAAACCTGAGTTATGGTGCACAAGAAATTCTGCTAGTACAAATTCAACTCATAATTGCAAGTTTCAATTAACCTAAGTGGATGGATGGGAAAAAAACCCTCGTACCAAATGGACTGCCCTAGCAATTTCATAGTATGATTGACTCTTGCTAATGTGTGTTACTGTTTAGTGCTGTTAATTTCTTTTATCCTTTTGCTCCAAATCTTTTCTGCAGTGGTGAAAATTGCATTTATGGTCTCAATTCTTTCCTATAAGTCTGCTTTAATCATTGTGTAAACAATTCTCGTGTTAAATGTGCTGCGAGCTGCTGTTAGTACCCGGCCGTAAACTTCAGGGTCCCGTGGGATTAGTCGAAGTGCGCGCAAGCTCGCCCGGATATCCACGGTTATTAAAAAAAAAAAAAAAAAATCCTCTTCGTCATCTTTCAATGAAAGCCTCTTTAGGAGTTTGTTGCAAAAGGTTAGAGTGATATTAACTAAAATAATAGGTAGCCTTTTTTTTTTTGATAGCCGTGGATGTTCTGGTCAACTTGCGCTCACCTCGACTAATTCCACGGGGCTCTGAAGTTTATGTTCGGGTACTCATGTCAGTGGTCCTGAGGAGACTAGAACTGGTGCCATCGGGAAGCAAACCCAAGACCTGACCAATTGAGCAACTCTCAAGGTTAAAAGAATTGGTAGCCTTGAGATTCTATTGATATATGGAAACTGTTGCTTAAAGTTTGGAGCACAACCTTCTATAAATTTGCACCAATGATGGAAAGTCGTCATTAATTATGACCATTGTGGCTTCTTTTGACTGAATTCTTGTGTTTGTTCCATATATTATGGGAAGTTCATGCGACGAAAGAGGGAAAAAAAAGGAAAACAGATTAGTTGCATAATCTCTATCATGAATAAGTTTTTATCTTTTTATCTATTTATTTTTTAAACATAAAACTTGTACTCAATATTATTATCTGAATATATTCCTGTCAATGAAAGTGGTTGATATGCGATGCATTGACATAGAAGTGGTGCATTAGTGGTCATTTTAATTTTTTTATCCTTTTTATGTTGATATCTATTGGACTGCCAATAAATTGACCATAAGAGTTCTATAAGAAGTTAGGAATGATAACTCCTCAAAGTTATTGGTGTATGTTCCCAGTTTAAGGAGTATTATGCTTCTGTGAACATTTGTTCTGAAGTCGAGGTTCTACTTTTAGTTTATTGGGATAGACAGCAAGGACATTCATGGATGGAATTAGGGTGTGCATGATGACTTGGAACTGAAATTCTGTCTTCCACTGTAATTCCAATTTTTTATGCTTGTTTGCTTCTAGTTGAGACCATTTATTTGTACTCTCCATTTGAAATGTGTGCATTTTTTCTAGTGGAATCATGTCATAGTTTCTGTGTTAACATTTTGTTAGTCTCATATATTTATTATCATCATTGGATTTGTTAATAGATTTTGGATGGACAGCGCAGGTGACATCCCTTTTCTCTCCATTTTCAATTTTAATAAATATTTCAAACATGGCTTTAACTTTGTTCATCAATTTAATGCTGGCATTGCAGTTCTGGAAATGTAAACACTGTCTACTTTCTTAGAAAGACTTATTTGAACTTATCTGCTTGAGCATTTGTGCTTTAACAGAGAGCTGATGCCTCAACTGTTTGGAAAGAGTTCACAACTCCTGAGGGTAGAAAGTGAGTGCAATTATAGTGTTTTATGTCTTCTCAACTTTTTCGGTACTAAATATCTTGATTTAGTGGATTTATAGTTGTGAACTTAGCTAAATAGGCCTTTTACAGGTATTACTACAACAAGGAAACAAAGCAATCTAAATGGACTATACCTGATGAATTGAAGGTTTATCACTAGAAATAATGCTCTTGTATGATTATTTCCTTATTTTTTCTTTTGGACCTACTTTTGCAATATTTGCTTCCAGATGGCTTGTGAAGAGGCTGAAAAGGAAGCTTCCCAGGGAGCACATACTAGCTCTACTGCACCGCCATTTTCTATAGGCACTTCTGCTGAACGATTATCTGCTGCTGTCACCACAGTCAGTTCCACCAACACAAAAATGTTTCCTGTCACTTCAAGCCCCATTCCATTTGCCTCCATTACTGATACTAGTGCTTCTCCAGTGATGGTTTCTGGATCATCAGCCACCCCCACGATACACACTGCTCCTACAAGTGCAGTTGGTGTGCCCTTAGTTGGTGAAACAGTTGTGCCATCGCCTTCTAATTCAACACCTGTGTATGAAATTCTTTAATAGATTTGGCTTTCACAATTTGTTTCAATCCCTTCAATAGTTGCTTGTCCATTTCAGGAGCAACATGGAAAGTTCATCCTCCAATGTTGAGGCTTCACTAGGTGGGGCTTCTTTGATGAATATTGAGGTATGGATGGCCTCTTAAAGAGTTCTATTTGTGATTGTGCTACTCATCCTATATTAAGCAGAGTGAGGAAGCTCAATAAGAGAGTACATTGAATTTTTAAATTTCTTTCTGCCTTTCACATTGCACGTCCTTTGATTTGTTTTTTGGAAATGTCATTCATCTGGTGCAATTGTGGTTGAATGCCAGCTTTTCTCCCTTTTTAATATGCTTGTAAAATTGGTTCATTAATTGAAGAAAACATGTTTGATTTATGGAGGAGTCAGCAAGTGGGGAAGTACTAATACATTGTAAATTGAGTATAATTACTGCAGGAGGCAAAGAAGGGAATGGCTGTTGCTGGAAAAATAAATGTAACGCCAGTGGAAGAGAGACCATTGGATGATGAACCCTTAGCATATGCTAACAAGCAGGTATGAAATTTGAAATACTTCTGTTCACATTTGACAGAAGGAGAGAGATTTATGAGTTTTATATCACTTCTATTCAGGAGGCAAAAAATGCATTCAAAGCACTATTAGAATCTGCAAATGTTGAGGCTGATTGGAGTTGGGAGCAGGTAAATTTAATGTATTCCTCTGGTCTTCCATATATGTCCTTGAAGTGCTAATAATTGATATTGAGATGCCATATCAGGCTATGCGAGTCATAATTAATGACAAACGATATGCTGCACTGAAAACTCTCGGTGAGCGGAAACAAGTGTTCAATGAGGTGATTGACTTACTGAACATAGTGTTAAATCAAAATATGTTACTGTTCAGTTCCTTTGTGTAAACTATAAATTGGTCTTTATGTCTTACTTGATAGTACTTGATGCAAAGAAAAAAATTGGAGGCTGAAGAGAGACGTCTCAGGCAGAGAAAAGCTAAGGAGGAGTTCACAAAGATGTTGGAAGTAAGCATCAAGTACTTTTGGTATTTTTTGCTTTTTAAGGAATCTTGGTGCTGTCGGTGCCATGGCTTCTTTTATTGCTACTACTATCATTAAGCATCCAAGATGTCATGTAATGCCTTTTTATGTACCAATATCTTTCTTTCAAGACAATCCTTCATTTGGTGCTTCTGAGATCAATAAAATTTAGGCATTAGACATAGTCAGTGTGACATGTAGATAGCCAAATTATAGTGATTGTATAAGTTGGAAAAGGAAAAATTATGTAGGTAAGATATACACGGACAGCTCTTTTTTTTAATTACTTAATTATTATTTAACTGTTGTGCTGTGCTGTTGGCAATGAAACTGCTTTTGCTTTTGCATTTACTTAACCGTTCTCTTTGCATTGTGTGTGTCTCATTGGTTGAATAATTTGAGTTGTTAATTTCCTCTTAGGAATGTGAAGAACTGACACCATCCACCCGCTGGAGGTACGTCTCTTTTTTACTTAATATGACAGGGAAAGGAGTGTCTTATTTGAATCTTATATTATATATATAAACCAGCAAAGCAGTGGCAACATTTGAAGGTGATGAGCGTTTCAAGGCTGTTGAGCGAGAAGCAGATCGTGAGGATCTGTTTAGGAACTACTTGTTAGATCTTCAGAAAAAGGTAAACAATTCTTGTCATGATTGTGATTGTTGTGTTCAGATTAGATCAATTATTTATACCAATGTAATATTTCCTTGTCATCAGTGTTCCCCAAATGAAATAGATCATTCTTTTTTGCTTCTTTTATGCTTGTTAAAGAAGGCTGTGTGCAAGTAATTTGTATTTTCTTGTGGGTTGGGGTGGGGGGTCAATTAACTTAGGAAAATATGTCTGTACATATTTATCTGATAACTTCCATAGCTGGTAACTGAATATGTTCATAACTGGATTCTTGCATATTCTGGTCCCTTTATGTATCAATTTTGCACACGTTCAGGAAAAGGCAAAGGCTCAAGAGGAGCATCGACGGAATAGATTGGAGTTTAGGCAATTTCTGGAAACCTGTGCCTTTATCAAGGTATACATCTTGCTTCATTTTTCTTGCCCTTCTGTATCTCTATTTGAAATGTTTGACCTTTGCAATTAAATTGTTTATTGTCTGTAGGTTGATAGCCAGTGGCGGAAAGTTCAAGATCTCTTGGAAGAAGATGAAAGATGCAGATGCCTTGATAAAATAGACCGCCTTGATATTTTTCAGGTAAATAATTAAGCATAATGGGACAATCAGGAATCTTGTTCTTGGTTTTCTTGGTTTAGAATTGCATTTCCTTAGTCATGTATTAGACTATTCTCTTCTCTTCGCCCTTTTTTCCCCTCTTAATTCACGAGAGTCAGATAATTTTATAGTGTGGTTCAGCTTATCCCTGTCTTCTGCTTTTGACCTTGAACAGGATTCAGGGGCAGTGCATCATTTATCCTAATAATCCACTAATATTTTCTGTCAATGCAGGAATACATCCGTGACTTGGAGAAGGAGGAGGATGAGCAGAAGAAGAGACAGAAGGTGTTCTAGGAAACAACGCTTTTGTAGTTAGTTCCATATATGATTTGTGTTTTCTATTTTTTGACTATTTAATTGCACGTAAAGGAACAACTGAAACGAGCTGAGCGTAAAAACCGTGATGAATTTCGCAAGATGATGGAAGATCACATAGCTTCTGGCACTCTTACAGCTAAAACTCACTGGCTTGATTATTGTAAAAAGGTATTTTAGTTCTGTTATTCTGTTTAAAACATATTTTTCAATTGAAAAAGTTTGTGGCCATTTTACTGATCATCAAAGTTCGTTTATCACCTTTTTTTTGTTTAGGTCAAGGATTTTGAAGCTTACCAGGCTGTTGCCTCAAACACTTCTGGTTCTAAGCCGAAGGAATTGTTTGAGGATGTTGTTGAAGAATTAGAGAAAAAGGTACTTGATAGTGATCACTTTTACGTGGAGGCTTTGGTCAAGTGGCCAAGGCTGAGGCCTTTGCGGTCAACTTTCTTCTGCTATGGGGTTATTTTTTCTATCATATGGTTCTTGTAATTAGTATGTTATTTGTCATTTTGATGTCTGGTTTCCATTTTTTTTCTCTTCATTTGTGATAATCTTTTCCACCTTGGAAAGGAGATTCTCTTGCAACAGTTTGAAAATTTGGCAGTCGATTGAATTCTGTAGTCTCACCAACGTATATCCTATCTTTATAACTTTTATGTTGTAATCCCTTGTTAAGTTCTTCCAACTTCACTAAATAGTTTGCTTACATTTAAGGTCTGGTGGAAGTCTTAATGTTTATATAACTGATGAACCTGGAAGAATTGTTTCTAGTCCTATGTTAATCTATTTTGTTTCTTGTTGCCCTTGGGGTGCTAGACATGTAGAGATAGCTTAGCTTTATTGGGTAGTGAATGCCTCTCAACTGCCTACCTGTTCCATGGAGTCTTCAATGGGCCTGTTAAGACTTAATCATTTAATGGTCTTTTACGTGTTTACCTCTCATTTCTGATGATTACATGAGCCACGATCTTATTTGGTAACTGTTCCAAGTGTTTGATCACCTAGTTTGTCATGTAAGACCATTTTAATCAGAAATTACAAGTCGCTCCACTTTCCCTCTCATCAGTGTGTGGGGAAGTAGTGGAGCTAGAAGATACATGTTCAAATGTGAATCATAATATTATTTTTATTAAGATGTACTTTTGTTTGTAAATAATAAGTAGATATATATATAGACACTTACACGGACAGACAACAAAATATTTCGAGGTTTTTGTCCAGTGTTCGAAAAGGCGCCAAAATGCGCTGCCTAGGCGCGATGCGGGGACCAAACGCGTCGAATTGGTGCAATGCGCGAAAAATGCGTTTTTGACTGTTTTTGTTCGAAAATTCGCGCGCCTAGGCCCGCATTAGCGCGCCTAGGCACGCCTAAGCGCGCATTTTAGAACAAATTTTTTTTTTTTTATATAAAAATATATTTAATGCCTTAAAAATATGAAACGCATTATGCCGTTTATTCTTCGCATTGACAAGCCTAAACTTGTGATTCTTGATTCTCGACCTCGACGCTTCGCTACGCATTACGCATTTTAGAACACTGTTTTTGTCCATGAAGTTATGCATAGCTTTTTAGCATTCAAGCTCTGGTAGCTGATGATACATTCAAACAATGTATAGTTGCCAACAAATACTTTTTGCTTGTATATAATTGTTTTAATTTTCATTTTATGGAGATGGAGGGGTGTTGTCATTTGAACCAACACTAAGTGTTCATTTTTTTAACTTAACAGTATGAAGGTGACAAAGCCCGTATAAAAGATATGCTGAAGTTGGAAAAGGTAGGATTCCATGACTTCTGTTTCTCTATCTAATGATATGGTATGCCCTATCGTTTATGTGTTGTCTAAATTGATAATACATTCCCCTTGTATTATCCTTTGATGAATAAAATTTTCTGATTACTTATCAAAAAAAAAAAAAAAAAAGTGTGTGTGTGTATTATATTATTTTTTGAATTATGTTTTGCTTATTTTCCAGATTACAGTTTCATCAACATGGACAATTGAAGACTTCAAGTCCTCTATTGAACCAAGCAGTGGTTTATTTTCAGTATCTGACATCAATTTACAGGTACCTAGTTTTTGTTGCTCCTTATTTTATCCTCGTCTTTGCTTCCAGGAAAGCATAACTTAGAAGATGACAAAATGGATAGTCGAGATGGTTCCTCCCTCGTGTATAGAAATTCAAACCAATACTTTTCTCTTGTATCATGACAATTCCTGACACTTTAACCATCACTATTGCCAGAACCAAATGATTTGACTACAGCCTTCAACACAACCATTGCAGTCACCTAGTACTTAAGCCTCTGTTTGGCAATGTCTCACGCTCGAACAAATTTCTCTCAGCTCCAGTTTGTCTCGTTCAAATGTAACATCATTGAAATATTTAGTTGGTCCCATGAGCAAAACGATATTTTCATCTGCACTTAATTTGATATGAAAGTTCACTGACCATGTCCATTATATTGATCGAAGTGCACTGTTAAAGCTTTCTCTTCATGGTTAACATTCAATTCTGATTTAGGCCTAAAGTGGGTCAACTAAAACTTAAACAGTCATGCTAGGTTTAGAAATCTACACTCCATAGACAATTAGTAAATGACTTGCACATTCAATAAACAGGCCTCCAATAGAGAGAGTTAAGTATATGGGCAAGTTTACGACCTTGTATCTTGGTGAAAGTTTTCTAATTCTCAGCTATTGGACTCATCTTTTTGTCATTATATTAGCTGTCAGACTTCTAAGTTATACCTGCTAGGTTTCTACTAGATTTTAATTTTTTTCATCTTACCTGGTCTTGTTGATTTATAATAAGCTTCTGGGACGTAGCTTGGTTGTTTCTGAGTTTAGTGTTTTTGTGTAATTGCAGCTCATATACGAGGACCTTATTGAGAGAGCAAAGGAGAAAGAAGAGAAAGAAGCTAAGAAACGTAAACGTCTTGCCAAAGATTTCACTGATAAACTGAGCACTATTAAGGTCTGTAAGATCTGCAATGACAGCAAGATGAGGGGATTATATTTGGTATCATTGAGGTTCCTCGTGGCATCTGTTGACAACTTTGACCTTTTTCGTTATTTCTTTAGGAAGTAAATGCATTTTCAAGTTGGGAGGAATGCAAACAACTTGTTGAGGACAGCTCTGAGTACAGGTACTGTTTTCTCAACTGGATAAGATGTGCATTCTAATGGTTCGGATGCTATCTTGATATCATCTAGAGCATTGAAAAGTTATGCACGGTTTTCTGGCCTGCATTTATTTTAGGTCCATTGGAGAAGAAAGCATCTGTAGGGAGATATTTGATGAATATGTTAGGCGCTTGCAAGAGAAAGCCAAGGAAAAGGAGCGTAGAAGGGAGGAGGAAAAGGTGACGGAAATCTGGGTGCTTAAATTTAATTGTTGTTATACTTTAATAATGTTGATATGATAAGAGCTCATGGAATTATAATAAGAGCTTTTGTGTTTACCACTGAACTTCTGAAAAGATTTTCAGAAATAGACAATTGGGAGCAGATTACGGAAATTGAGAATTTTAATACTGACGAAAGAAGTTGTGAAATAGCAATCAACGGGTGTTTATTCTTACCCTTGATATTAAGTTAAGTCTGGCTTAAATTCGGTACCTGCTAAAATGAAATGCATAATATTGGATTTAAGGAGGCAAAGCTAACCTTTGTAACCGAGCTTCCTTTCTGTTTATTTAGGCATTTGGGCAATCATCATGAGCTTATCTTTGTTCTTGAGTTTAGATTTTTCTGTCATCTGGCTGTATCTGATCTGTCTTGGAAAAGAATTTGCAAGAATTCAATATATTTCTGTCTGTGCTTGTGGTTTTTGGACCTTTTTCCCTCTGTTTTGTGTCTCCAGGTAGACATGACATATTTGGTGTTGAGTCTGCTGGCCCCTCTTTGTATTTTCTTGTGGCTGCTTATTCTTTGTAGTGGTTTACAGTTTAGGTTAGCCGAGTCTTTACTTCTTGAAACTTCTTGATTTTGATGGTATTTATTTCCTTATACGTGTACCCTTGGCAGGCAAAAAAGGAAAAAGAGAGGGAGGAGAAGAGAAAAGACAAAGAGAGGAGAGAAAAAGATAGAGAGAAAGAAAAAGAGAAGGACGAGAAGGAGAAAGACAGAGACAGAGACCGAGAGCACGAGCGCGAGAAAGAAAAAGACAAGGTGAAAGAACACTTGAAAAAGGATGAAGTAGAGAGCGAGAATATGGATATCACAGACAATCATGGGCACATAGACGACAAGAGGAGGGAAAGGGACAAGGAGAGGAAACATAGGAAGCGGCATCAGAGTGATGATGCCAGTTCCGATAAGGATGATAAAGAGGAGTCAAAGAAATCCCGTCGTCATGGCAGTGACCGGAAAAAGTCAAGAAAGGTATTTGAGTATCTGTATTTTGAATTAAGGGTTCCCTTCTCATTTTTCTTTGTTGATGAGTCGATTGCAGTAACTCAACGCCTTTTTCTCTTTTGTTGCAGCACACATATTCACCTGAATCAGATAGCGAGAGTAGGTACAGAAGACGCAAAAGAGAACATAGGGATGGATCTTCTCGTAATGGTGATCACGAGGAGCTTGAAGATGGTGAACTAGGTGAGGATGGGGAGATCCAGTGAATTCAACTGACCCACTTTTTCTCCTTTAAGGAGCTTCTGCAAAGCTTCGCCATTAAATCTTTTTTAATTTTAATTTGCCAAAGTATGAATATAGTAATTAGCTCTTGCTATTTGTTTCCTTGTGCTGCTGTCATATGATATTCGAATCATGCTGAGAAGTTGCCCTGTCACGCCCCGCCAAAAGAAAATATTCGTCTAGTTCAAGATAGTGACTGCTACCTTGATGGGGGCCTTACAATTTTTCTTCTCTTCCACCTGATTGTAATTTTTTCGAGTCGAGTTTGAGGCCTTAAGTCCTGTATTCAAAATGGCTTGTTTTTTGTATTTTTGAATACTCAAAGAAATGTTTTTAATTTTGACTCATTTATTGTTTTATCCAATTGCTTAGTTATAGGGTTTGCTTCCCAATGATCATCAGTTCGAGTCCCCTTAGGGCTACTGAGGTGAGTACTCTGTAAACTTTAGGGCCCCGTGGAATTAGTCGAGGTGTGCGCAAGTTGGTTCGGACATCCACGATTATAAAAAAAAAAAATTTATGTGCCAAAGTTTTAAATTTATTTTAGTTTCCTCAGTGAACGTTGAGCATATTTGGCACTCGGTGACTCGGATAGTTTGGTGCAAATAATATTTAGGTTAAATTAATTTATATTCAGAATCATAAACCATGTTTTTAAAACCCGATGAGCAAGTAAATTTGTTGAAGTATTAATTGAACTCATAAATTATACATTTTAGGTAATATTTTTTATTTTAAAATGATTGAACCGTTCTAATTTGATTTCAAGTGATTTTTAATTATTGAAACTTAAAACAGAACAATTTTTCCATATGGTTTGGTTCTCATTTGAACTGAAATGTTGACATGTCCACAGGGCATGTCCTGTAATTTTTGGGGTGCGAGGCAAACTTAATAAGTTAGGCCCACCAAAATTAATGCAAATGCAAAATCCTAACGTGTACTATTCTCTGCTTGACTTTTTAATGCAATTTCATTTTTTTTTTCCTTTTTTCAAACTCATATTTAGGAGGTGTGGTATATGAATTTATATTTAATGTCCAATGATTAACCTAAAAGATAATTACAAAACATTCAATCATTTCACAATTAAAGTTTTTAATATAGTTAATACGTGTGTCCTTGCAATTTATTCTACAATAACCAATCATTTAAGTCGACCAGGCTGCCATTATATAAGTCGAAAATGGTTCAAACATTTTCAATATATTCAATAACAAGTCAGAGCAAGTCATCACTCTTTTGAGAAGTAGAATTTCGACGAAAATAATGGAATCACACCCTTGAGAATTCCAACGTCACAACTTACAAGCTGGAAATAAAAATTTAATATCAACCACCAATAAAAATATATAATTCTATTGTATTAATCTATTATGTTTAAATTCAGAATCCTATTGCAAATTGCAATTTCATCACAAATCCTATGAAATCAAAAATCCTATTTAACTATTTTCAAAAATCAGAAAGTGGAAACCAAACCATAGATAGGAAACCAAAACACAGATATTCAATCTTGGGGAAAATGTTGCGGAATCTTTATGATATGTAACATAATTAGAGTTATGGCCAGTTTAAAGTTTTTGAAGCATACATATAAAGAAGAAAAACGTGCACGTGGAATAAGAATTCTTTAAGAGAAAAAAGGTGACTACATATTGCACTTGGAGTGATATGACAAAAAAAGGAAATATACTTGAGAATTTACTTGTCAATCACCTTCAGCTCTCTTCAAAGCATTCTGAGGTCTGTCAAAAGTTGCTATCTCAAAATGTCTATCACAAGAGATATTTCGGCTGCCCAAAGTGTAAGAAAATTGTTTCAATATTGGATATCGGATTCCCAGTAGCAGATTCAATAACTTTGAATACAATGGATTTAAATATACACAACAGATTTAATACAGTAGCAGATTCGACAATATATGTTAAATTGCACTAAAGTTTAAAAGTTGATTTAAGCAGAACTACAAAAACAAATTTGCATAAACGAGTGACAAACAAATAATCGCAGAAGTTAAATGATAGGAAACTTTTAACCCGAGGCTTGTGTTCCACACAGTTTCCTTAAAACAGATTCGCTCACTCACCGTCTGTGCTTGAGGTTTAACAGAGCGTCTGTTTCCCAGGATACAACGGCGAAACAGTATAATCTGAGCACCACAGATTGTACTCCGACGAACTGAACCAATGCCCGAACAATATCACCAAACAAGACAAGAAACAGAAAGTAAAGACGAGAGCAGACCCCAACTGTGACCAGATGAATATGCAGATGAATTTTTCGTATACTAAAGACTGGAAAAACGAGATATATATAGGTTTAGGATCTTGTAACATGCTCATTCATTTCATAGCAATTACAACAGGAGTTTTGGAGTTTCAACAGTTTTGGAAAATAAAAAATCTATTGGAAAAAAAATTAAAAAATGTAGCAAAACGTGGACACTCCTAAGGGGCCAATTTTGCTCCTTTCGGTCCGACATTCGTTTACGCAGGTCGCACTCGCACACAAATTCAAGGTTCGAAGCCAATTTCGGTCCAAGATTTGCACCCCCCCTGCGTGCGCACGTGGAGAGAGCCTCTATGCTACACATGATTACACCATTCTAAAGTGAAATCCTTTATAAAGTGGTTTTAAATTTCCTACACTTCCGATGTGGGACAAAGCTTAACTTTTTAGTTTTCCCACCAACAAACTCCTTTCACATGGCATACTTTGACCTTCAATTTCTCATTCATCCGAGCATCAATTTTGACAAGTATATGATTTCGATGTACTCACGGAGGAGAACACAAATCAACTTTTATCTTTCAAAATAGCCAACCGGGTCCCGCTCAAAATTGGTGCCAAAGTCAGCCAACTTTTCCAGTTTTTCCAACAATCCCCCACATGAATGAAAATTGGGAGCGACACATGAATGTGACACATGAAGACTAGGTGATATAGTTCAACAGTTGAAACCTACATAGAATAGGTAGGTGTTACCCTTTGAACCTTCCCTTGTAAAAGCATATTTGCTTTACTAGCTGACCAGTAGACGCGATGTCCTTGAACTGTTCTGCCGTTTATGTAAACGATGATATATTCCACACAGGATTCTTTCTAACACATTTTAGTTCTCATTATTATGTTCGTTTTGACCATGAACATACACCTGGTTCTGTGAGAGTTCATAAGAATTTTGCCCCACACAATTCCCTTAAAAGCAGCCCCACTTCTCTCATACATAGGTGATTTCTTACTACAAGTAACCCGCATTACTTGGCTCGATTTCCGACGCATAAGAATCATTAAAAGTCTATTGCTTATCCTTCATCTTTACGTGCATCACTGTTATATCATAGGAATGGACATGAGGTAATATCCCCCACAGTGGTTTTATCAAGTTTTTACAATTAGGTTGTCCATTTGAACCTAGATCTTGGGATCTCCAGTCAACTAGGTTGGGTTTTCCTTTGTACTAACTTATCCATTCAAGGGCTTAAGTCTCATTCCTCTCGATGATTTTTCAATTAACTCTCTATTTAACCCTTTGGTTAGCGGATTCGCAATGTTATCCTTTGATTTTACATAATCAACAGTGATAACTCCAGTTGAGAGCAGTTGTCTTATGGTATTGTGTCTACGACGTATATGTCTAGACTTACCATTGTACATGTTACTCTGTGCCCTTCCAATCGCTGATTGACTATCACAATATATGCAAATTGCTGGCACAGGTTTTGACCATCTTGGAATATCCTCTAAGAAGTTGCGCAACCACTCAGCCTCTTCACCACTTTTATCTAAAGCTATAAACTCAGATTCCATAGTGGATCTCAAGCATATTCGTTTGTTTAGAGGATTTTCAGGATATAGCTGCACCTGCCAATGTGAACACAAATCCACTCGTAGACTTTGAGTCTTTTATATCAAATATCCAATTAGCATCAGTATATCCTTCAATGACCGCTTGATATTTTGTATAGTGCAGTCCAAAATTACGAGTGTATCTTAAGTACCTTAGTACTCTTACTATTCCTTTCCAGTGATCAGCTCCTGGATTACTCGTATATCTACTCAATTTACTCACTGTGTAGGCTATGTCTGGTCTTGTACAACTCATCAAGTACATCAGACTCCCAATAAATCTCGAGTATTCTACTTGAGATACACTTTCACCTTTGTTTTTGGATAGATGTTGACTTGTATCTATCGGTGTTACTTCTCTAGAATTTTATCCACATAATGTGACTGAGTTAGAGTAAGCCCATCTGATGTTCTTGAAATTTTGATTCCAAGTATAACATCAGCTAAACCCATATCCTTCATGTCAAATCTTGAATTTAACATATCTTTAGTGGATTTAATCATCTTATTGTCACTACCAACAATAAGCATGTCGTCAACGTAAAGACATAAAATGACATAACCATTTCCAGTGTCTTTAACATAAACACATTTATCATACTCGTTGATTTTAAATCCACTTTCCATCATGAAACTGTCAAATTTTTCGTGCCATTGTTTCGGTGCTTGCTTCAGGCCATATAATGATTTCACCAATTTACAAACCTTCTTTTCTTGCCCTGGAGATGAAAACCCCTCGAATTGTTCCATATAGATTTCTTCATCTAAATCTCCATTCAGGAAGGCAGTCTTAACATCCATTTGATGTACTTTAAGATTTTGCAGAGCAGCAATCGCAAGTATCATCCTAATATATGTTATTCTCGTTACTGGAGAATATGTATCAAAATAATCAAGGCCTTCTCATTGTCTATAACCTTTTATTACTAATCTAGCCTTATACTTTTCAATAGATCCATCTACTTTCATTTTTTGTTTGAAAATCCACTTGTAGCCTAGTGGTTTACTTCCTGGAGGAAGATCCACTAGCTTCCATGTATGATTTTGCAAAATTGAATCTATTTCAATTTTAATGGCTTCTTTCCATTGGGGTCCTTCTGAGGAGTTTATAGCTTTTTGATAGCTTTGAGGTTCACTTTCTAGCATATAGGTCAGAAAATCTGGACCATAAGAATTTTCTGTCCTTTCCCTTTTGCTACGTCTTGGTTCAACCTCAACCCCCTCTTCTAATTTTTGGTCCTGACTATCTCCAGTCATAGTCTCATATGTCCGTTTAGAAGAGTTTGCATCTTCTTTGGACTTGCATGGAAATACATGTTCAAAGAACGAAGCATTTCTCGATTCCATTATTGTGTTTTTGTGTATCTCTGAGATTTTAGATTCATACACAAGAAATTGATAAGTACTACTATTTTGAGCATATCCAATAAAGATACAATTTACAGTTTTCGGGTCTATCTTCACCTTCTTTGGTGTTGGGATAGCCACTTTAGCAAGACACCCCCATACTTGTAAGTATTTATAGGAAGACCTTCTTCCTTTCCATAACTCATAAGGGGTCTTTTCCATTTTCTTTCAGGGTACCTTATTTAAAAGGTAATTTGCTGATAACACAGCCTCCCCCCATATGTTCTGAGGTAACCCAGAACTTCCCAACATTGCATTCATCATTTCTTTTAAGGTGCGATTTTTCCTTTCAACAACACCATTTTGTTGCTGTGAATAAGATGCGGTGGTTTCATGTATAATTCTGTGTTGTGCACAGAACTCAGCGAATGGTGCTTCATACTCACCACCTCGATCGCTTCTTATCACCTTAATTTTCTTGTTAAGTTAGTTCTCAACTTCATTCTTGTACAGAATAAATTTCTCTATCACTTCATCCTTACTTTTTAGCAAGTAGACATAGCAATATTTTGTACTATTGTCGACAAAAGTAATGAAATACTTGTTGCCACCTCTTGTTTGTACAAATTTTAAATCACATATATCACTGTGAATTAAATCAAGTGGTTCTGTATTCCGTTCAATTGATTTAAATGATGACCTTGTCAACTTTGTTTCAACACAAGTTTCACACTTATGTTTTGAATCAATATGGAACGCGGGTATGCAATTCAAGTTAACTAGTCTACGTAAAGAATCATAGTTAACATGTCCTAGTCCACGATGCCACATATTGGAAGACTCAAGCAAGTAAACGGAAGAGTTCACTTTATTCATTTTTGGTTAAACAACCATTACATTAAGTTTAAACATACCATCGAAAACATAGCCTTTTCCGATAAACATTCCACTTTTTGACAAAATGACTTTGTCCGACTCAAATACAATACGAAAATCATGCTTATTCAAAAGTGACCCAGATACAAGGTTCTTGCGAATTTTCAGCCTATACAGCACATTGTTAAGAGTCAGCTCTTTTCCCGAAGTCATCTTCAGAACCACCTTGCCTTGTCCCTTGATTTCAGAAGTTGCTGAATTTCCCATGAACAACTTTTCTCCATTTTCAATTGTTTCGAAAGCAGCAAATAGTTCTTTATCAGAACACACATGCCTCGTAGCTCCGGTGTCAATCCACCATTCTTTTGGGTTAGAGCCCACCATGTTCACTTCAGAAATGACAGCTGCTAGATTCATCTCCGCCACATCATACGCCATGAAGTCAACTACATTTGCTTCTTTCTTCTTCTTTGGCAATCTACACTCCGAAGACTTGTGACCCACCTTGTCACAATTGAAGCATTTTCCTTGAAACTTCCTTTTAGAAATTTCACCTTTAGATCCTGGTTTGGTCCCTTTACCACCGGATGACCCAGCCTTATTTTTGTAGGCTTTACTGCTTTGACCATGCTTCACAACGTTGGCTTTAGCAACACTAGGATTGAACAACTTCTTCTCAGAACTCTTGTTGTCTTCTTTAATTCGAAGTCTAACAATTAGTTCTTCGACGTTCATTTCCTTTCGTTTATGTTTTAGGTAATTCTTGAAATCTTTCCATGCAGGGGGCAATTTTTCAATAATTGCAGCCACTTGGAAAGTTTCACTCAACACCATTCCTTCGGCATGAATTTCGTGAAGAATTACTTGGAGTTCCTGCACTTGACTGATTATAGTTTTGGAGTCCACCATTTTATAATCTAAGAATTTGCCGACAATGAACTTTGTAGCCCCGGCATCTTCAGTTTTATATTTTCGGTCCAAAGACTCCCACAACTCCTTATGTAGCGCCCCGAGTTCCGTTAACCCGGATTGCCACGTCATCGTCTTCTATAACTGATTTAACAAAAAAGTTTGCGGAAAATAACTAAATTTCAAACTTCGCATTTATAACGGTAAAAATCTTGTCGACAAACAAAACTCATTTTAATAACTTAAGAAAATTGATTAAATTTCAAATCTCGAGTTTTTTGAAATACTGAAATAACAAAGTACATTAATAGCGTTCAAATACGAAATTTTCAAATATAAATAACTGAATTCATTAAATTGTTGCCACACTGCCCATCAATCACGATCGCCTCCGAAGTCTGCAAATATTGTTAAAATAAGAGGGTGAGTATTTCAAAGAAATACTCAGTAGACTCATCGGCGATAATTAATTTACAGAATAATTGAACACATACTTATGCAATATACAACGTGATATCATCATCATCTTTGGTTCATTTTCTTGAAAATCATAGGCTCTTTAAAAACATAGGCTGATGGTAGTCTCGTCTCGTGCATTTAAGCACATAAGTTATGCATAACATTCTCATCTTATCTCATAAGAGATTCTCTTCTTTCTCATGCAAGCATAACAATATCATATATCTCATATGACATATTCTCTTCTCATGCAATTAAGCATATAATTCACGTAAATTCACATAAGACATGCAATTATAATTTAAACTAATTAATGGTGGCGAGTCTACCTCAAATGTCTCGATTTGCATGAAAAGTGGAGTGGGATGAAATCTCAATCTCCTATTTGTTCGTACGTATCGTCTAGCCAAAATAGAAAATAAGTTTGAATTAGTATTTCGAATATTTAAGGCTTAAAAGTGATAAAATAAAGTTTAGGGATTAAATTGGAAGTTAGTGAAATTGAATTTGACAAATCTAAGGGTTGAAAATACTATTTTCAAAGTATTGGGGCTAAATGTGAAAAATAGGAATTCTAGGGACTTAATTGAAAATTATTGAAACTGAAAATAAATGTTTAAGGGCTGAAATTGAACTTTTATAAGTTATGGACTAAACTGTAAATTTATTAAAACTGAAAATAAATGTTTAGGGCTGAAATAGTAACTTTTACAAGTTAGGGACTGAACTGTAAATATATTAAAACTGAAATTAAAACTAAAAGGGCTGAAATTAAACATTTTCAGAATTGAAGGACTTAATTGAAAATCTGTTTAAAACTAAAAATAAAATATTAAGGACTGGAATAAACTTTTATAGAAACTAGGGGCTAAATTGAAATTTCTTAAAACTGTAAATAAAGAATCTAGGATTGAAATAAAACAATTAAAAACTTGAGGGCTAAAACATAATCTTTAGAAATCAAAAATTAAATTAAAATCAAATCTCACACACTCTCTCTCATTCGAAACCGAGAGAGAGAGTGAGAGACGATGGGAGGGGCTTTGCCCCTCCTCCGATTCCACCACCGCCGGCGGCGGTTGGTGGCAGCGCCACCACCTGAGGTGGCGCCGGCAGTCAGGTAAGTGGGGGGGGTTTCTTTTTTGGGCTTTTAGCATACGGGTCGAGAGTCGACCGAGACTTGGAGTTCAATTTTCAGGTGGTTCAAGCTCGAGAAATGGGTTAGCAAGTAAGGTACGTTCATGGTTGTTGATTTGGGGTCTTTATTTCATGATTGGGTGGTTTGATTGGTGATGGGTTGCTGTGTGTTGGTGGAGGTTCGAACGAGACTCGTTTTTTTCTTTTGGAGCTGTCGATTTGTGACTGTTGTTCTTGGAGGGTTTTGTTGGGTTCTTGAGTTGGTGTATTGGAGCTAGTGGCGGGTAGTGCCTTTGGGTGTCGATTTTGGGGTTGAAATGGTGGTTTCGATTTTGAGCTATTGGCTATGGTGTTGGGTGTGTTCAGATGGTTACAACTTGGGTTTCTGCTGGAGCTTCGAAATGGTGGTTCTGGGTTTGGTTGGCTGCAATGTGGACAGTGTCTTGGCAGTGGCGTGTTGGTGGTGTGAGCTTGGTGTTGGTGTTTTGATTTCTCAGCTCGTGTGTGTGTTGAACTGGGTTTGAGCTGCTGCTGAGTGGAATGGTGGTGTCTGCTGGTGAAGGTGGGGGTGTTGCAGTGGTGGTTCGATGGTTTGCAGGCTGCTGGGTGAGGAGATGGTTTGGGTACTGAACTTGGTGGTCTCGGTTTTGAGTGATGTTGGTGAATGGTGAACTGTTGAATGCTAGAAATTGATATTCTAGCATCAATGGTGAGTTTCCAAATTGAGAGAGAGGAATGGTTTCTTACCAATTGGATTGCTTGGGTGCGTGAATTTTGGAGGAGTAGAGGATGAGGGAGAGTAAGGATGGTATTTCAATAGTGGAATATTAGGGCACAAATCCCTAGGAATTCAATTGGGCCAAAAATTTGGGTAACAAGGATTTTCCTAATGGGCCTAGGTGGATTGGGCTGAAATAATTTCCTTTTTTGGACTTATATAATTGGACTTATATAATGGACTAAATAAATTGGATTCTAAAAATAAAATAAATCGGAATTGATACCAAAATAATTATTCGATATTTGGACTCGATTCGAAATAATTTAAATTTGTTTACAACGGCTAGACGAAACACGTTATCTCTTTAAAATTAGGGTTAAAGTCGGCGATACGTTTTTCGAGAATTAATTTTATATTATTCAAAAGTTCTCGGTCGCTACACCTTAGCAGTTTTCATAGTGCTATACACGTTGTATAGCGCGCCTGCTAAGCTGTTCATAATATAGTTTCGGCATAGAAAATCCGAATGGGTCCAAACATTAAGTGCACTGATCACTTGAATATCTCCCTCACCCTTATTGAGTTTTGGAGCAGTTTCAGTCAAGAACCTCGCAAGATTCAAGGTGGTCAGATAAAATAACATTTTCTGCTGCCACCTCTTGAAATTCAAGCCATTGAATTTCTCCGATTTTTCATTATGATTAACCGGAACAGTAGCCACATGTTGGCTCACAACATGACTTGGCAATCTAGCCACAGTCTGAGCCCCAACAGAACTAGAGCCCGCAACCTGATTTCCAGTAGCTACAACTTGGGTTACATCCATGGTAGTTTGTTCGGTTGCCATTTTTGAAAATTGAAACAAAAAATATTAGTTTCCAATAAACTAATATTAATCAAATGAAACAACGGGTCTGTTTTAAGCTTGTAAGAAAATTGTTTCAATATTGGACACCGGATTCGCAGTAGCAGATTCAATAACTTTGAATACAATGGATTCAAATATACACAACAGATTTAATACAGTAGCAGATTCGACAATATATGTTAAATTGCAGTAAAGTTTAAAAGTTGATTTAAGCAGAACTACAAAAACAAATTTGCATAAACGAGTGACAAACAAATAATCGCAGAAGTTAAATGATAGGAAACTTTTAACCGAGGCCTGTGTTCCACACAGTTTCCTTAAAACAGATTCGCTCCCTCACCGTCTGTGCTTGAGGTTTAACAGAGCGTCCGTTTCCCAGGATACAACGGCGAAACAGTATAATCTGAGCACCACAGATTGTACTCCGGCGAACTGAACCAGTGCCCGAACAATATCACCAAACAAGACAAGAAACAGAACGTAAAAACGAGAGCAGACACCAACTGTGACCAGATGAATATGCAGCTGAATTTTTCGTATACTGAAGACTGAAAAAACGAGATATATATAAACTTAGGATCTTGTAACCTGCTTGTTCATTTCATAGCAATTACAACAGGAGTTTTGGAGTTTCAACAGATTTGGAAAACCAAAAGTCTATTGGAAAAAAAATTAAAAAATGTAGCAAAACGTGAACACTCCTAAGGGACCAATTTTGCTCCTTTCGGTCCGACATTCGTGTACGCAGGTCGCGCTCGCACACAAGTTCAAGGTCCGAAGCCAATTTCGGTCCAAGATTTACACCCCCCCTGCGCGCGCACGTGGAGAGAGTCTCTATGCTACACATGATTACACCATTCTAAAGTGCAATCATTTAAAAAGTGGTTTTAAATTTACTCCACTTCCTATGTGGGACAGCTTAACTTTTTAGTTTTCCCACCAACAAACTCCTTTCACATGGTATACTTTGACATTCAATTTCTCATTCATCCGAGCATCATTTTTGACAAGTAAGTATAAGATTTCGATGTACTCACGGAGGAGAACACAAATCAATTTTTATCTTTCAAAATAGCCAACCGGGTCCCGCTCAAAATTGGTGCCAAAGTCAGCCCACTTTTCTAGTTTTTCCAACACAAAGTACGACAAACATTAGAAATTTGGTTGATAATACAGACTCACATTGTAGCAAGAAAAATAGCTGGATTTTTGTAGCAAGAGATAGTTGATGAGGCCTCCAAAATTTTTGTATTTACGTAATTCTTAATTTATGTTTTCAGTTAGAATAAACAACTCACTACAGTCAATACAACTAATTCTTGAAAAATTCACCCATAGACAACCCTAACGGAAAAGCTCTTTAAACTTTCCATGCATGTACAGTGGCGACTGGCGGAGGATTGAGGACTCCTCGCGGCATCGCACTATTAGGTTTGAAAAAATGGCTGGATTGTTTTGATTTGTGAAAGAGTGAACGGAATGGAAGAAAAAGAGAAGAAGCCGCCTAAGGAATGAGGCCATCGCCTGGTCGACAGTCCGGTTGGAGTTGGAGGAGTCGCAGCGTCAGCATGACGGCGTCAGGGTTGAGTAGAGTAGAGACGGGGTAAGAATGAAAACATATTTCCATTTTCTTCCTTTTGTAATTAAAAAAAAAAAATTGGGCAAAAAATGGGCCCCCTCCGATTTTGGGCTTGAGTCGCAGCCACCACGTCACATGGCCGGCCCTGTACGTCCATATGAATTCAAATCAACAGTTCTAAAATTACGACTTCAATTCAACGATAGTTTTAAGGGAAAAGCTTATGGTTCAGGGGTTTACTTTCAGCAAATTAAAAATCAGGTACCAAAGTTTTAAATTACAAAACTCAGGTTTTTTTTTGAATTAATTAATTATATTTCAGAATTATTTTATTAAATTAAATATTTAACTGTAATATAATAAAATTAACCCACCCCACCCCAACCATTGCTCCGGCGACTACTCCGGCATCACTTAATTCCGGCGACTACTCCGATCCAGCGACTTTTTCGAGGTCACAGATCAAAACATTTGTAGGTCACGGGTTATTTCGAGGTCACAGATAAAAAATTTTTGTAGATCACAGATTATTTCGAGATCACAGAATTAAAATTTTATAGGTCACAGATTATTTCGAAATCACAGATCAACAAAATTAAGGTCACGGATTCTTTTTTTAAGTTACAAATTATGAATTTCAAAGTCACAGCTCAATAATAAGTCACAGGCACCAAAAAGAACCACAACAGCTAGGTCACAGTCATCCAAACACCCTTCCCCCATCCCAGTACATCACCACACTTTGTCACACGTCACAGATCGACCAAATAAATAGTTACAGACACTTCGACCCATCCGTCGTACCCGTCTCCCAATCACAGTACACCAACAATACTGGGTCACAGGTTACGGAACGATCAAATAGTTAACAATACCTGGTCACAAATATCAATTGGAGATGCTGAAGTTCAAATGATGATATTTGACATTGCAAAATACTTCTTTTAAAAACACATTGTATGCTGGATCACTAATCACATAACCAAATGCTTTAATATTTCAAAACAAATGACAAGTGGCCTTTAGTTTGTCATTGATCAAGATGAGTTCTCTGATATGTTATTCTTCCCTCTGTACATAAGCAGGAACGCAATCTCCCCACTTGACTTGTGTTTGCCTGATTCTTGACTGTATTCCTTTCAGTAACCTTGTGAACTTCTCTGCCTCAGAAGAAAAAAGAAATATACTGTTTGATAAATTATATATAATATCTAACACTAAATTCGGTTGAGAACAGCTTAGGATAATGAAGAAAATTTGCTGGTAACAATGAACATTGAGGTCCATATATGCCTTGTATGCAAATATGTGAGGGGATAGATGAATGTTCAGAGACGGGAGGAGGAGGAAGGGGAGACGGGAGGAGGCAGGGGAGACGGGAGGGGAGGAGGAGGGAGGAGAGAGATTAGGTTTGGGAATTTTGTGAAATTTGGTGTGGGGGTGGGGTATGTGTGGATATATAAACTAATTTAATTTAAAATATCATTATCAATATTAATTGTTGAAATTAAAACCTGATTTTTGATTAAAAAAACGTTTAAACTTGATTTTTAAAAAGTTAAAATTAAACACTTGATCTAGTTAAATTTTCCTTAGTGTTAATCATCTCTAATAGAGACAGAAAGGCAATGTGTCCTTGCCACGTGCAGCCAAAGGACATGTACTATCTTCTACAACTAACGCAATAAAAGGCAACGTGCAATTTATTTATATATAAGATTCACATATATTTTTTCGGGCGTTGAAATATCAATTTATATGCATTTATTTTTCATTAATCAGTCTTTCATTCATAAAGGCGGACAACCATATATAACTTAAAAAGTTAAATTGCCTGAACTGGCTAGAAAAGGGACTTGTCTACAACTACTCTTCCTTTATTTGTAAGCCATTGTTTTATTCTATTATTTTCGAGATAAATTTTTTCTTTTTTTCATTTCAATCAAATATTCTTCAATAAAATAATATTACACTCAAACTAAAAGTATTTTTTTTATTTTTTAACCACACATTCTCCATCAATCTACCATTTCAAAATGTATTATTTAATAAAAATGAGACTCAAACATGCTTTAAGTAAAGTCCGGAACTAATTTCCGGAATTAGTTTTTTCCTAAAGGATATGAATGACAACACAATTGATTAATATTTGTATTTTTATTTAGCCACAGTTCGATTTAGATAAAAATCAATTTTTTAATAAATTTTAATAAATAGTCGATAAAATTTGTGGTTGAAACTTTGTTGGTCTTATGAAATATATAATTAAAATTAATTTTTGATTTTGACTTGAATTTAAATCAATTTCTTTAACTGAACATACGATGAATAAGACAAAATCACGGGGATAAATATCTGTGGTCACTGTACTTTCAGAAAAATTTCAATTAAGTCACTAAGCTTTAATTTGGTTTCAATAGGATCACGAACTTCATATTTAGTTCCAAATTTCACCACTCTAATCTGTCATCTTCCAAATTGGTGAAAATTGAATAATTGGAGGCTATACTACAGCGAACATTCTACATTATAGGTACCATATCAATTTACCATTATGCCACATCAAAAAAGTGTTCAAATTATTTTTTTAAAAAAACACGTCATTTAAACATTTTTATAACCCTGATTTATCATTTTAGTTTCTATTATTGTCTACTAAGCACTTTTTATCAATTTTGAGAATCAGAGGTGACAAAATGTGACGGATTATGCTAATGGTACATCAAAAGATGTATTTAAGGGGTTACACCCCCCCCTCACATGGGGTGTGACCCACTTGCATAAAATATTTTTTTATTTAAGTGGATCCCACTCTCACGTGAGGAGGGTGTAACTCCTTAAGTACACCCCTAGGTACCACTAGCATAATCCAAACGTGACGGGATTGTGAAATTTGAAAATAAATTGAAGTTTAGTGACCCATTTGAGATTTTACTGAAAATTTAGTAAGCACTAATGAAATTTACTTAAATTATGGATATATAAATTCGAGTTATAGATACCTTATATTGTCGAGTTTTGCGTATTAAATATTAAACATGTAAAACTTTATAAATATCCTATTTTTGGACTCTGAAAACAGAAGCAAGGGATGAGAAAATCGATGAGAAGTAAAAGAACGAGATATTCAACTAATAAAAATAGTTAAATAATTTCATTATACAATATTTACCATAATCTCGTCGATAACATAGTCCAAAATTGCATCACCAACCTCCATAGAAATATCCTTTTTCTGCTGTTCATAATCACCCCATTCTTGTGTAGAAGCCAAGAAATCAAAATGCAGCAAATCAATTATGTTAGTTTCACTAATTGAATCTTGGCTCCATAACCATACATTTTCACAAACAATCTTCCAAAGTTCCTCAGGTCCCAATATTTTCTTAAGATTTTCTCCTCTTTTGTCATTTTTTCTGTGGTTTTCTACCACCTCCCTCACACAATCAAACAGAAGCTGCTTTGTTTCTTGTAAGGCCCTTTTGTTTTTCAAGTATTGAGTGGAAGAATTCGACACAGCAAGCTTTTGAAGTTCTTGGACACTATAATGTGTTGGTTTCATGACTTTACATGGAGAAAATGAGGTTGAGGATTCCCCATCATTGTTATGTTCTGTAAAACAAAGACAAAAAAAGAAACTATTATACTGAGAAATTTTGATTATGAGAAGATTCTATAGTAATTCCGCTACCAAACTATTAAGCAAACAATAACACGGCCCCTTTTGGAAATCCGGGTTTTTTTTCCCAGTAAAGTCTTTCAGTGGCATGTTTTGGTCTCTATCCCATTACTTAAAATAGCGAGTCACCAGTTTAGGTAAAAGATACTATTATTACCGTCCGGAAATTAGACACCCAAGTTGAGAAAGAGGGCTAGGCCACAGGAATGGCTTTCAGGGACTGGTGAGGATGGATTATAGGGCTCGAGGCAAATAAAAGGTTTGTCCATGAAGATTTAAAAACCTCGACTTTTTGGGCTATCAAAACATTCAAGAAAGATAATTAAAGTTACTGTAATGAAGTGGTGAACCATCATCGGATTCAGTTTCTGTTTCTTCTAGCACTGATACGGGGCTGTGTTGCTTATTTTCTTCCTCAGCTCTCCATTTCAATTTTGTTTCTACTTCTTTCATAGAAAGATGATTGCCCTTCTGTCCAGTATCTGCTTTAGAAAAATTTACATCATCTACATCGCTTTCTGAGCAAGAATTGAATACAGATGTGCTGCTTGCTGTGGAAAATTTATCATCTTCTGCAATATCTTCTTCACGCCTGCTAATCTCTGCAGCAATCTTATTTTGATCTCCACTTCTATAATTCTTGTCACCGGACAAGAGCCGAGTAAATACACCTTTAACGAACTTTGAACAACTCGGGATACCATATTTTCTATTCTTTAGGCCATTGCTAGCTGATCTGTTAAAAAATTTAGCAGAACAGGTCGAGCCACAACGGAAATTGGATGCTGAATTAAGATTAGTACTTTTGAGATAGCCTCTTTCAAGAAGGTAGACCTCCAAGGCAAATGGTTGTTGTTGCTCTTGGAGGAACTCTCCAAGCAATTTGGACATGGCAAAAATTGAATGAGGCCCAAAAGAATAAATTATGGGACATATAATAAACAATTTAGGATCTTCAAATATGGGGCAGTTCAGTACAAGAGATAAGGAGTACTATATTGCATTGTATGTGAGTTTAGGAATGAAACATAGCACAAGATTGGTGAGTTTAAAGCCTTGAGACATAAATTTTAGGGATGGGCATGACATGAAAGTCTTGACATTTGAAGATGCCAAAACATGATATACACATATATAAGGTTAAAATATTTGTCACCTAGCTTTTTATGCATTGCAATATTATCTCATGATCTACTAGTCTCTCTCTCTCTCTCTCTCTTAATGCACATAACACAGTGTTAATTGTAATTGGATGGTCCCAGAAATGTTTTGTCATTTAGTTGAAGTACCCATGATAGACACAACATGGAACTGACATTGACAAATTGAATTTCAATTTTGACACCTTCCAACATCATCATTTTGCTCACTTAAAGCTGGCAATCTTAATCCCCACTCTAAACTTTTTGAGGATTAAGGTGGGATGGGGTGGAGGGTTGCACCACTTTCTGTTGTTGAGAAATCAAGACGAGACACGATGTTTTCACTTGGTATCTAAGCATCAAAATCTTAATAGGAAATAATTAAGAGGACAACTAAATTGGGATAGTAGATTTCAGTTCTGTAAAATCAATGATAGAATTTGATTTTTTTTTTTTTTTTTTAATTTGGCTTATTGAAGAGTCACTATCTCTATTTGTAGACAAACTAATCAACATACAGTTATTATTATTTTTTAAAATGATATATAACAAACTATCGAAGGGAAACAAGAAAGATTTAATTTCAAGTTTCTATACGAAGAATTTGAAAATTTTCAAGACAAGAAATTCAAGTTGATCAATGTGAAATACATCTCCTTTTAAAGAAATATCAAAGGAGGATATTTATTTGATAGATATTAACATTTTTTTACAGTTCTATATCTTTTGAAAAATTAAGATTTCCACATTGATTTGATTAGAAATAAACAAATTCAAATGGCATTCAATTGAAGTGCATGTGCTAAGGCCTCAAACTTCGTTTTCACGTCTCCATTGCTTAACTTTTATTAATTTCAAGTCACAATCAATAAGAAAAACCAGATAATGCTTATGAGAGAAAAAGAGCAGTGGGATAAAAATTAAAATTGAGTATATGTAATAGGACAAAGTTTATAGGAGAATATCGATTGAAGATTTAGTGGCTACCAACCAAAACATTATTTGACTTTGAAATGCTAACAATATTTGTTTTCCTCAACAATCGGTGGGACAAATTGGTTGTTTGTCTACCAATCAGGTAGGCTTAACCAACAGTGGAATCAACAACTTTGTTTCTTCCCTTCAAATATTAACCAACCAATGATCTTCACAATTCTTGTTTGTTGAAGAAATCACGTGCAATTAGGTGATATTCTTTTAACTATTTTATTTTAATTAATTAGCAGTGTTATATTGTGATTATGAACCGTGTTTAACTTATAGTCCGGTTTGATTTAGATAAAAATCAGATAAAAAAAAAGATGGAATGTGTGGTTAAAAAGTTGTGGATTCAGTAAAATATGTGGTTAAAATTAATTGTAGACTTTGAATTAAATTTTAATATTTTTTTAGTTGAACCAAACTCTTATATGTTGATTTGTATTTTTATATTTTTAAAAATTAATTATGTTTATTAATTATGTTAGAATCTGGGTGAGACCCGAATTTCTTATTGAAGTAATTGAAGAATGCTAATTGAAGTGCACGTCAAGATGAATTCAGTTTGGAATGCTATTGAAGTCCTACGTCAAGTTGAAATTCCATTTTGGAAGCTTATTGGAAGTTGAAAATTGGTATTGAATTTGAAGAAGAGTTCGGGATATAGAAAACAATTTGGGAACAAAAATAAAATATAAAAAAAATTTCAGGCGTTCGCTTGGCGCTGGGGCGCCTGAAGGTGGGCGTTGCGATGCTACCTGACCCGTTTCAGGTTTTTTCGCGTTTTCACTCCTTTTTATTTTGAACTCGATTTTTTGATATCTTACTTTATCAACAACTCTATTAGGAGAGTTTGGACATCCCCTACATATTCTCTATAAATATTAGGTTATTCTATACAATTTCATAAGTGTGAGAAAAGAGATTACTAGAACTTTAGGATCAATTATATATATCTCTATTATTATTGGTACAATAAAATCTCATAATTCTTCTGCCATATTTTCTTGTATTCTTTTATTATTTTACTTGTGATTAAATACTTCATTATTGTGTCATATAGTTTCAATATTTCAATTTGGTGGTTATTTTCATATCAAGTGATATCGAGTAATACGTGATCCTTGAATTCCCAATAGCTGGTATCAAATATTTTGGGCATAATTAACACAACAATTGGTATCAGAGCTTAGATTCAGCATTTCCGCAAGAGCGCGATGCTTGATTTATTCGAAGTTTTTGTTCGTGATGACTTCCTTGAAATATGACATTCCGCTTTTGGATCGGAGCACTAGATTTTCGCTATAGCTGGTTAGATGCGTATAGTACTTGCACAGTTGGATTTGAATGATGCGTTGCTGGAAATTGACAAGATGCCTGCAACTTTGACCATAGAGGAGAAATTAAAGAAGGATAAGAACACAGGTTCTCACATTCATCTTCATCTATCGAATACCATTCTTCATGAAATTTTGAATGAGGGTTCAGCAGCTGCTTTATGGTTGAAGTTGGAGTAATTGTGCATGACTAAAAGTCTGACAAGCAAGTTACATATCAAACATCGTTTATACTCTCATTGAATGACAGAAGGAGAATCATTGGAAGATCACTTGACCGTATTTAAAGAGATCGTCGTTTACAATTCCATGTAACTTTGTTGTGCTCTATTTATAGTCAAAATCAAACTCAAGAGCACGTATATGCTAAATTTTAAATTGTCTACAAGTAAAAATGAAGTTTAGAGCTGGTTTGTGAAAGATTTTTTGAAATTAAGAAAATAATTTCCAATCACACATTTGATGCAATTCAAAACTTTATCCTAATTTTTAATAACACATTCTTCAAAAAAATCATTATTCCTTTCAAAAAATCCCTCTAAGCAAGTTGTAAGCATAATTTACAAGAATCTTATTGGCAATGGAGAAAACTGTATGACATATAATGAGTGAAATTTTCATTATAAGCCCCTGTTTGGGCACATTATTTTTTTCATTCTCATTCTTCTATTCATTTTCAACCACACATTCTTCAATAAAATAATATTTTTCATCACATCAATAACTTTTCCTTCTTTTTCAACCATATATTCTTCATCACATCACTTCAAAAAAATGCATTCTCTCATTTTAATGTACATCAAACGGGCTCTAAATCTTATTGTTTCGAGTTATAAATACGGCACAAACCATTTCACATTTAAGAGAGTTCACTTTCTATCGATCATCCTCATTCCCTTATCGGTTAATCAGAGTTCGTTTTACAATCATCTTCTATTATTCTCTTTTACTATGCAAATCATGAAATTTTATTTTTCATAATTTCTGAAAGAAAAAATTACAACAATATCAAAAACTTTTATTTGTCTCAACTGACAGTATAACACTCAATGTTTGGCTTATTATACTAAACACGACTGAAAAAACCGCAGACTATTTAATAACTCGTGTCTACTACAATCTAGTGTATCAAGATGTTTGCCATAAATTCTTATTTTTTGAAAAACCGTAGACTATTTAATAACTGATGCAGCATGTTTGCCATAAATTCTTATCAATGGCACACATTAGTGCACGCCATAAATAGTTATTCTTTACGTAAACTTTAAAAATCATAATTATTTTCTTCATCAATCTATGCAGCATGCTTGAGAATTATGCCATAAATATTCCGCTTTTATGGCGTGCTCAAAATGTATGATGTAAATACTTTAACTAATGAAATTTTAACAGCACACATTTAATGCATGCAGTAAAAGTCCGTTTTTACGACATATTTTATATGCATGCCATAAACGAATATCGTAAAAAGCTAGGTGATGGTATGTTCGTTAGTATTATTGTCGATGGAGGGACAGGCAGGCAGGCAGGCAGGCAGTTGAATTAATTTATTCTGACTACCTCATCTATTTCCAGATATGTATATAATCTGAAATCTGGTTGGGTCTCCATCACCCGGATTCGGGATATCACACATAGTAAAACTAAGTTAAAAGCATTTGAGAAATTTGTACCTAACAAGGGAAATCTTGCAAGTTTATGAATTTAAGGGTATTTTTGTTGAGGATCATAGAATACCACAAAGTACACAAAAACTAAGACTATGTTTGGCTCATGTTTATAAACACTCAAATTAATTTTTATTCATACATTTCAAGGGATCTATAAGTATTACTCAAACATCAAATCAAATGAAATATGAGACTGTCAAAGGGTTAACATCAGAAATTATTTCGCGTAGGATTTTGGTATGTCACTTGCTAGAGTTTTATAGTTTTCAAAGACAAAGTTGAATAAGAAACTGAAATTTCGGGATTGATTTTGTATCAAAATTTAGTTCGTTGATGAAAACGGGTTTTAACCCAACAGTCAGATAGTGGTGCAGTTGAAGCTGGTATTGGGAATACGTATACAAATAAATACATGAAGAGAAATGAGAAATACATAAGGCAATAAAACATTCACTGAAGCTGAAGAGATAAGTAGAAAGACGGTGGATCCATGTTATGGGCATGATCATAACAACACAGACCATATTAGAGAGATCGATCTAGATGTGGTCCTTGAATATTCACTTATCTTTAATACTCAATAGTGGTAGATGCATCTGCAGGTGCTATGCTATTTCTGCATTATATATATCATATCTATCACACAATGACAGAGAGCGGCAGACAGAAATTTACTGACCAGCAACTTTCAAATTTTCTTGAATTAATTATAAGTTGGGAGTCAGTTCTGCTGGCAAGATCAAGTTGCATTATATAACCATTAATATATATTGGATTGACATTTCCTTAGTTTTTCAAGGTTTTTAAATTCAGTCACCAAAGTGTGGAAGAGCCGGGGCGCGGCGAAGGTTGATAATGTTTGATGTGGCAAAATCTAAACAGCTGATTTAAAAATAGATTTAAATTTTTTTCAAATGGATGAATGTGATGATACCAAATCATGATTGTCAACTATCTTTATACATGAAACAATCTATAACAGATTTAGAAAAAAAAACAAAGAAGCAAGTGTTGAGTTGTGTGGAGCCTGACTGTACTGGACACCCAGCCACAACTGGCGGGTCGAAAATTCACACAAGGGTATTTTGGGTATTTTCATTGTATTAGGGTTTTTCTTCTTCTGACTATATATATGTTATTTTATGACATATGGCTTGTAAGCGAAATTAGTAGTCGCCCAACTACTGTATTGTGATTCCTCAAGAAATAAAAATTCCTCTGCAAATCCGTGTGTTTATCTTTTACTTTTATTGTCATCTTTTTCACAACAATTGGTATCAGAGCTAAGGTTCGGGTCTGAGGAAAAACGATGGCTGGAGACGAAGTGAAGATATATCAGGGATCGAGAAGTTCGATGGCACAGATTTTGGATACTGGAGGATGCAGATAGAGGACTACCTCTATGGGAAGAAACTCCATCTTCCATTGTTGGGGAAGAAACCGGAAAAAATGGAGGAGGCAGATTGGAACTTGTTGGATCGACAGGTTCTGGGGGTTATTCGGCTAACCCTGTCGAGATCCGTTGCACACAACGTCAGTAAGGAGAAGACGACTGCGGGTCTCATGACGGCTTTGTCAGGTATGTATGAAAAGCCTTCAGCAAATAACAAGGTATATTTGATGAAAAAGTTATTCAATTTGAAGATAGCAGAAGGTACGTCTGTTGCACAACATCTGAATGATTTTAACACCATCACAAACCAATTGTCGTCTGTTGAAATTGAATTTGATGATGAGATACGTGCATTAATACTGTTGGCATCATTGCCAAATAGTTGGGAAGCCATGAGAATGGCTATCAGTAATTCTACCGGTAAATCAAAGTTGAAATATGTTGATATTCGTGATTTGATTTTGGTTGAGGAGGTGCGCAGGAGAGATTCAGGCGAGACCTCTGGCTCGAGTTCAGCACTGAATGTTGATTCTCGAGGGAGATCACAAGACAGGAACTTAAACAAAGGCAGATCAAAATCAACGAATAGGGGCAAGAGCAAGTCAAGGCCTGGTCAGCAGGCAACTTGCTGGAATTGTGGCAAAGCTGGCCACATAAAGAAGAACTGTAAAAATCCTAAGAAAACTGAGAATGACAGTGCTAATGTGGTAACTGAAGAAGTACATGATGCACTATTGCTTGCAGTCCACAGTCCAGTTGATGACTGGATACTGGATTCAGGGGCTTCCTTCCATACATCTTCCCATCGGGAGATAATGCAGAACTATGTTGCAGGTGATTTTGGGAAGGTGTACTTGGCTGATGGAGAGGCTTTGAACGTGGTAGGGATGGGAGACATTGACATTGCACTCCCTAACAAGAGCAAATGGACCTTGCAAAAGGTCAGGCACATTCCTGAGTTGAAGAAGAATCTTATTTCTGTTGGGCAGCTTGATGATTGTGGTCATTCAGTGGTATTTTCGGAGAACTCTTGGAAGGTCACTAAAGGGGCAATGGTACTGGCTCGGGGTAAGAAAATGGGTACACTCTATTCGACTACTGGTCTGAATAATACTATTGCTACTACCGTTGCAGAGAGCACATCAGATTTATGGCATTGCAGGCTTGGCCATATGAGTCAGAAGGGCATGAAAGAACTTCTGTCAAGAGGTAAGCTACCAGAACTGAAGACAGTTGATCTCGGAATGTGTGAGAGTTGCATCATGGGGAAACAAAAGAAGGCCAGTTTCTTGAAAGGTGGCAGAACACTGAGACCTGAAAAACTGGATCTTATGCACACAGACGTGTGGGGACCTTCCCCAGTGGCATCTCTTGGAGGTTCTCGTTACTATGTCACATTCATTGATGACCATAGCAGGAAGGTATGGGTTTATTTTTTGAAGCATAAATCTGAAGTATTTAATGTATTTAAATTTTGGAAAGCCATGGTAGAAACAGAAACAGACTTGAAGCTGAAATGTTTGAGGTCTGATAATGGTGGTGAGTACAATGATGCCGGGTTCAAGGAATACTGTGTAGCTCAGGGCATCAGAATGGAGAAGACCATTCCTGGGACACCACAGCAAAATGGAGTTGCTGAACGTATGAACAGAACCATAAATGAGCGTGCTAGAAGCATAAGGCTGCACGCTGGATTACCACCTACTTTGGGCGAGATGCGATCGACCTTTGCGATCTACTTGCTGAACAAAGGGCCATCAGTTCCATTGGATTGTGGATTGCCTGAGGAGGCTTGGAGTGGGAAAGAGGTCAAATTTTCTCACCTTAAAACTTTTGGCTGTCTTTCCTATGTTCTTGTTGATTCTGATGATCGTAGTAAACTTGAGGCTAAGTCAAAGAAATGTTATTTCATTGGCTATGGAGACGAGGCATATGGCTATCGTTTCTGGGATGATCAAGGTTGGAAGATTATAAGAAGCAGGAATGTGATCTTCAATGAGAAGATTGTGTACAAGGACAAGTCCAGTATAGTTGTTGAAGCAGCTCCTCAGGAGGTTGAGTTTGTGAGATTGGATGACCTACCAGAGGCCACAGTGCAGTGCAGAGATGTGAGTGACGGGGAAAGTGGGTCCGATGTACCCACTTCTATTATTCCGTAGTCAGATCCAGAGCCGTCCACTCCTACAGTTGCAGTTCGCAGGTCAGTCAGGACTATTCGGCCTCCAGAGCGGTTCTCACCTACTTTAAATTATATTCTGTTGACAGATGATGGAGAACCGCGGAGTTACAAAGAAACCTTGCAAGATGAAAATTCTAGCAAGTGGGAGTTGGCCATGAAGGATGAGATGGATTCTTTGTTAGGGAATCAGACATGGGAGTTGACAGAACTTCCACCAGGGAAGAAGGCATTGCACAACAAGTAGGTGTACCAGGTGAAAACTGAGCATGATGGCAGTAAAAGGTACAAGGCTAGACTTGTTGTAAAGGGCTTTCAGCAGAAGCATGGTATTGATTACTCTGAGATTTTCTCTCCTGTGGTGAAGATTACAACCATCAGGTTAGTGTTGTCCATGGTTGCTACCGAAGATTTATTTCTTGAGCAGTTAGATGTGAAAACAACTTTTCTTCATGGAGACCTTGAAGAAGACATCTACATGCACCAACCTGAGGGGTTTGTAGTGTAGGGAAAGGAAGGTTCAGTTTGTAGACTGAAGAAGAGCTTGTATGGTCTGAAACAAGCTCCTAGATAGTGGTACAAGAAATTTGACAGCTTTATGTGCAGTGTAGGGTATATCAGATGTCAGGCAGATCACTGTTGCTATGTCAGGCACTTTGACAATTCTTACATTATTTTGTTGCTGTATGTGGATGACATGCTTATTGCAGGGGCTAACATTGATGAGATCAATAATCTAAAGAAGCAGATGTCAGAGCATTTTGCAATGAAAGATTTGGGAGCTGCAAAGCAAATCCTTGGCATGAGAATTGTTAGAGACAGAGTCAGGGGCACGTTGAGACTCTCACAGGCTGAGTATGTGAAAAAGATATGGACAATTCTCATGAGTCAGAGTCAGGGGCACGTTGAGACTCTCAAGGCCAAACCAGTTGGCACACCCTTGGGCAGTCACTTCAGACTCAGCAAGGATCAGTCACCTAAGTCAGAGGAGGAACGAGATTACATGAGTAAGGTTCCTTATGCCTCAGCTATTGGTTCAATTATGTATGCTATGGTTTGCACTAGACCGGATATTGCCCATGCTGTGGGAGTTGTGAGTAGATACATGAGTAATCCAGGAAAACAACATTGCGAAGCAGTGAAGTGGATTCTGAGGTACCTAAAAAGCTCCTCAAAAACGTGCTTGTGTTTCTCAGGAGAGAGCTTGGAGGTGAAGGGCTATGTTGATGCTGATTTAGCTGGAGATACTGATAGCAGGAAAAGTACCACAGGGTTTGTTTATACTCTGGGTAGTACTGCAGTTTCATGGGGTTCTAATCTACAGAAAACAGTTTCTTTATCTACTACAGAAGCTGAGTACATTGCAATATCAGAAGCGGCAAAGGAGATGATTTGGATACAGGGCTTCTTGGAGGAATTGGGCAAAAAGAATCAGAAGGGTACTCTCTACAGCGATAGTCAGAGTGCTATATTCCTTGCCAAGAATCCAGCTTTTCACTCCAGGACTAAGCACATTCAGATCAGGTATCACTTTATACGGTCATTGTTAGATGATGGACAGTTGCTGCTTGAGAAAATTTGTGGAAGTAAGAACCCTGCTGATATGTTGACAAAGGGTGTTACACTTGAGAAACTGAAGCTGTGTGCAACTTCAGTTGGTCTTCTAGCTTGAAGACATGGGTAGTGAGTTGCAGAGGTGGAGGACATCATGTTTGAGGAAGAAGGTGATACAATGGGTGCATCAGTCTCCAAGTGGGAGATTGTTGAGTTGTGTGGAGCCTGACTGTACTGGACACCCAGCCACAACTGGCGGGTCGAAAATTCACACGAGGGTATTTTGGGTATTTTCATTGTATTAGGATTTTTTCTTCTTCTGACTATATATATGTTATTTTATGACATATGGCTTGTAAGCGAAATTAGTAGTCGCCCAACTACTGTATTGTGATTCCTCAAGAAATAAAAATTTCTCTGCAAATCCGTGTGTTTATCTTTTACTTTTATTGTCATCTTTTTCACAACAACAAGAAAACAGTAGAGAAACAGAGGAGCAGGAAAAGAACAAATGCTATTCTTCAATCTGTATTTTATTTCTTGATGAAAACAAGAACCAGAAAGATACAAAAAAAAAAAAAAATGAAAACGGAAGTGCTACGATATGTTTAGTAGCAAGTACAGAATGCAATTTATATAGAAAAATTCTCCTAAAATTTCTCTACTAATCAAACTGAAAGAACGAACGTGCTCCTAAACTTATTCAGCAAACAAAGACCAAATAACAAACTCCTAAATAAACTGAAGACCGAAACAACTTACAAATAAAAACCGACTTGATAATTTCTAAACTAGAATATAATAGCAGCAAGTTTTCACTAATTTGTAACACTCCCTCTTAGTGCAAACTTGCTATCAACAACACCAAGAGCTCCCCGAAACCCTTCAAATTTAGCTTTGGCAAGTGCTTTAGTATATATATCAGCAACTTGGTCTCCAGTTTGTATTTTCTGCAAATGAATGTCCCGAGTCAAAACCTTTTCTCGAACGAAATGATAATGCGTTTTAATGTGTTTTGTACGGGCATGAAATACTGGATTTCCAGCAAGCTTAATGGCACTTTCATTGTCACATTTAATGGGAACTGGATAGTCCAAAGAATAAAATATTTCTTGAATAAGCCTCTTAAGCCAAATACACTCCCGAGTGGACATTGTTGCTGCTACATATTCAGCTTCACAACTAGAAAGAGCGACCGAGGTTTGCTTTTTACTACACCATGAAATTGCTGTTGAACCTGTAAGAAAACAATATCCAGTTGTGGAATGGCTATCACTAACATCACCAACCCAATCTGCATCAACAAAACCAGCCAAAAGGAATGGTACATGTTGCTTATACCATAACCCATAATTTAGAGTGCCTTTCACGTAGCGAAGAATCCTCTTTGCTGCAATTAAATGACCCTCACACGGTTTGTCCATAAATTGAGAAATGACACCTACAGAATATGCAATGTCAAGCCTTGTGATAGTTAAATAGAATAAACTACCAACAAGATGTCGAAAAGGTGTTGCATCTTCCAGTAATTTCCCTTCATCTTTAGCTAACTTCAAACACGATTCCATAGGAGTGGTCATTGCCTTTGACTCCCCCTACAAAAATGACTTAATAAACTTGTTGCATATGCCTTTTGAGAGACAAAATATCCATCTGACCTTTTAACCTCCAGACCAAGAAAACAACTAGCTTCACCCAAACTCTTCATTTCAAAATGAGTAGACAATGCATCTTGAAGACGGGTTATTTCAACATTGTTATCTCCAGTAATGATCATATCATCCACATAAAGAAGTATGATGCACATTGCAGATGTTTTTCTAACAAATAAGCTTGGATCTGCATTAGAAGACTTAAACCCACAAAAAAAAGATACTGAGGAACCTTACCAAACCAAGCATGTGGAGCTTGCTTGAGGCCATAAAAAGCCTTCTTGAGCCGGTATACATGATCAGGAAATTCCTTAGAAATAAATCCATGTGGCTGCTCCATAAAGATATCATGTTCTAATTTTCCATAGAGGAATGCATTCTTCATGTCTAGTTGCCATAATTTCCAACCTTTGTAAGTAGCCAATGAAATAATAGTTCGAACAGTTACCATTTTAGGAACAGGGCTGAAAGTCTCATCGTAATCTAGACCATATTACTGAGAGAACCCACAAGCAACAAGACGGGCTTTGAACCTGTTAATTTTACCATTAGTCTTTTTCTTCAATACTAAATCAACATCCTTTGGTTTTGGTACAAGCTCCCACGTGCCGTTCTTGTTTAAGGCTGAAATTTCTTCTTGTATTGCTTCTTCCCATTCAGCAATCCCTTTAGTTTCATTGTAGGATTTTGGCTCATTTTCACAAGAATCTCCCATCAGAAAACATGACAAAGCAGAGCAATGATTTAACTGAACTTCATAATCAGCTAGATGAGCAGGTTGTCTTCATGAATATTTTCTCCAGATGGAATAGTATTACTCCCCCTTTCACTAGTTGCAACATCACTAAAAAAAGGCACAAGATCAACCGTGCTAATGTCCTTGTTATCAACTTGATGCGATGACACTTCATCAAACACTACATCACGAGAAACAATAACATTCATTGTTTTTGGATCCATACATCTCCATCCTTTCCTATGAGTATCATAACCAACAAAAATACAATGCCTTGCCCTTGGATCAAGTTTAGTCTGATTATTTTTCAGTATAGAGACATAATAAACTGAACAAAAAACTTGAAAATAACCCACAATTGGTTTGTGGTAGTATAATGCTTCAAAAGGAGATGATTCTGTCCCAGGCCAAGGAGGCAAGTGATTTATGACATGACAGGCAGATTGAATAGCTGCTGCCCACAACTCCCTTCCAAGGTTTTTTACATGCAACCATGACAAGCATATAGCCGTTAGATGTGCCAACTTGTGCTCAGCAACCCCATTTTGTTGTGGAGTTTCTGGACAAGTCATTTGACGACGAATCCCATGCTTCTTGCAATATTCAAAGAATTCATTGGATATATATTCCCTTCCATTATCTGTGCGTAAACACCTTATTAGCAACCCAAATTCCTTTTCTACTTGCTCTTTGAACTGAATGAATTTGGAGAGAGCTTCACTTTTGTGTTCCAAGAAATATACCCAAGTGAATTGAGAGAAATCATCAACAATAACCATCACATAATGAAAACCAGCAAAACTGGGTATTTTTGTTAGCCCCATGATATCTGAATGAACCAGCTATAGTGCAATAGAGGCTCTATTCTTTGAATTTGGGAAAGGCGGATGATGTGATTTTCCATATTGGCAACCCGCACAAACCACATCATGATGAAATTCTTTAAAGAGAGGAATTCCATCGAGAAGTTTCTTTGTGGAGATTTTCTGTAGCAACTGATAACCAACATGGCCTAACCAAGCATGCTAAAGTGCCGCACTTGCATTTTGGCCTGTCTTTTCAACGTATGCATCACTTGCAGACAAAACATATAATGATTCTTTCCTTTTTCCAATAAGTAAAACATCAGCAAAAATAAGTTTTATATTTGAAAGAATCTGTACATTATTTGGACCAAAAAAAATAAACCTCCCGCAATCAACTAATTGAGAGACCAATGCGAGATTCTTCTTTAAACCTGGAAGTGATAAACATTTTTTAGAGAAATACCCTCATCATTTGAAATATCAGTGCTGACATTGAAATGCGCTTTTTAGCTACAGGAAATAATGAATTATCAGCTGTCACAATGATTTTTTTTTAACAATGCGGTTGGACATAATAAAGGAACGAAATATTTCCAGTTGCATGATGAGAGCAGCCAGAATCAATGATCCAATCCTTGTTGTAGTCTATGGAAACATTAGCATCAATATCCATATCAGTCCAGTGCACTTCAGATGTCATGTTGGTCGGTTGCTTGATAGCTTCAATGGATAAACATTGCTCCCATTTGGGCTGTTCAAATTCACTAGCTTCATGTGCAACATTTGCTACTGTTTTGGTGAGATCAACACAGCAATTTTGTTTAATGTGGCTTGATTTTCCACATCGATTACACACTACATTCACGCTTTATATGTCCCAACTTCCCACACTTATAACAAGCTTTTGAATTTCCCTTGGATTGCCCCACCAGTTTTGGACTGCTTGCCATCACCTAAATGGTGCTTAGAGGAAAAATTCCTTTTTTCTTGGTCCTTGGTATAGAGAACATCCTCAACTTGAGAGAGAGACCTGTTGCTATTGTTGGACATTTGTTTCAGTAGTGCTTCTTGATTTTGAGAGTAGATTCTCCAACTCAATGATGGTAGGTTGATTTGCCCACCCTTGTATCGAAGAGATAAAAGGCATAAACTCTTTTCGTAGTCCACGAATGAGATAACGACGCAAACGAGCATTACTCACAGGTTTCTCCGCATCTAATTCTGAAATATCAGAACACAAGGTATTAAGTTTCAAAAAATATTCTGAAACTGAAAGGTTACTTTGAGTCATCCCAGCTAGTTCATTTTCCAAATACTGTAGCCTCATTGTGTTCTTTTGAGTGAACATCCTTTCAAGTGTCTCCACACTTTCTTTGGCGACTCCTCATCACGAACATGCTCTATGTACTCTTTACTAATTGATGTTCGCAAAGCAAATAAAACTTTGCCACACTTTATCTTCCATTTCCTCATCAACTCAACATTCTATGGCATATCTTCTGGAATTACATCATCACCAGAGATAAGTTCCCACAAATCATGCCCTTGTAGATAAGCTTCCATGCATAACTTCCAGTAACCATAATTGTTACCAACAAGCTTGTCTACAGAGGCACTACTTCCACCATTCATCTTTTCTAAGTAATAAAATCAAACACTTGGTAGGCAACCATGCTCCAATACAATGAAACAATCTAAAACAGATTCACAAAAAAAATAAAGAAGCAAGAAAACCAGTAGAGAAACAGAGGAGAAGAAAAATAACAGATGCTATTCTTCAATCTGTATTTTATTTCTTGATGAAAATAAGAAGCAGAAAGATACAAAAAAATGAAAAAAGAAGTACTACGATGTGTTTAACAGATTACAATTTATATAGAGAAATTCTCCTAAAATTTCTCTACTAATCAAACTGAATGAACGAACGTGCTCCTAAACTTATTCAGCAAACAAAGACCAAATAACAAACTCCTAAATAAACTAAAGACTGAAACAACTTACAAATAAAAACTCTTGATAATTTCTAAACTAGAATATAATAGCAGCAAGTTTTCACTAATTTGTAACATATACATGTAGCATGATTGTAAAGACATGTAGCATGATTGTAACATTTCTTTTGAGTCTTGAAAAAACTATTGGTATTGGAAATCATTTTTTAGGAAAAATAAGCGGAATAAAAAACTATCACGTTGCAAAAAAATTTTAATCAAACAATATACATATTAATTTAATCAACATGTCATTAAGGAAGATATGATAATTATACCGACGACCGTTTAGAATGTTGTTAGGTATTTTGATACCAAATACAAACCTGGGGTTATGATCAGGGGCAATCTTGGGGGGTGGCCTGGGTGGGCAAGTGCCCCTCCCAGATTTTGAAATGTTTTTTTTAATTAATATATAAAGGAAAAAAAATCGGGGGGAAAGAATCAAATCCCTAATTCTCTCCACGCTCTCCCGTCTCCAGCCCAACTCCCGTCTGAGTCTCCACGCCATCGCCGTCCCAACTCCCGGTCCGAGACTCCTCTCCTCCACTCCTCTCCATTTCGATCTTTGCCCTGACTGCCCAAGCAGTGAAGCAGCCGCTACAGCCTGTAGCCCAACTCCAGTCGACCAGTCTCCAAGCTCAGAGGACCGAGGTAAGTTATTGTATTGATTGTTAATTTTATGATTGAGATTTTTTGGTTTTTCCACTGTTTTTCCTCTCAAAATGAAATTAATTGGGGTTATATTATTGATTGAATGAATATGATTGTTAAGTGTTAACTGCATTTAGGGATAACTGGATAAGGGATTGATAGTTAGCTACTTAGCCAGTTAGGGATTTACTGATTTAGGAAGATTGTAAGTTTCTCTGTTTCTGTGTCTTTGAATTAAGATTTAGGAAGATTTTAAGTTTGTAAGTTTTTGTGTCTTTGAATTAGAATTTAGGAAGATTGTAAGTTTGTAACTTGCTAATTAACATGTTTGAAATTTGGGGACTTCTAAATTCCAATATGAATGATTTAGGGACTTCTAATATGATTGATTTTTTATTTGTTTTAGTTATGGACAAGTACTTTAAACGTAAATCTATACTTTCTTGTGATGAGCAAAATGCCGTGTAATATATTGATGATTATGTTATGGATTGTTGTTAGTTCATAGTTGTAACTTAAAGTTTATCGTAGAATTCATGGCAGATCCTAAAAATCCTGATGTCCTTATTGCATTCCTTTATATATTTAGTTGATCATTCTTTAATATTTGTGACATATCATTCTGTTAAAGAATTGGTCATGTTCGTAGGTGTAAAAAATATCCATCAATGGAACTCAGGGGTCTTTTCCAGTATCTTGTAAATCAGTTGAAGAAAGGATATGTGATTGAGCTTCTTCTTCTGCAGGTTGTTTGACCCTAGGTTTGTTATTTGTTACGTCTACTTTTTATCATAATTTCTTATTGATTTTGAATTTTGCAAACGACATGTAGGAACTCATACAACAGATGGCAAATGTTCAATATACAGAGAACATGATTGAGGACCAACTGGATGCCATGGCTGGAACTGACACTCTCCGTTATCAAGCTACTTCATTTGGAGTCACCAGGAACAACAAGGTACCTTAGTTGTTAGTAACTAGAATCAGTAAATATTATTTTTGACAGAGAAAAAATTTTGAGAATGACTTTGAAATATATTTATTCATTCTTTTTCTATTTCCCTAGCATAAGTAATGGTCATTGGTTTGAGAATGCTATAAAATATGCATTCCATCTACAACAAAAACCTATTTCTTCCCCTCCCCATGGGAAAAAGAAAAGAAGATATTTTTCCTATGTTGTTCCCTTGTTTAAACTCCCCTCATGATTAATGTAGCATAGTGACTTCTTGAGTTCTCCGTCTGTGGTTTTGAGGATGTGTTTACATCTCCCTTGCACTCTTCTACGGAGTTAGTTCCCATTGATAAATATGTGCTTGTGTACAAAAAAAAGATTATGACATGTGTCGATCAATCATAAAAGTAAAGAACCGTCATTTTGAAATATTGAACTGTCTAGTGTACATAACTGAACTGTTTGATTACCACATCAGAGTTTTGAAACTTCAAATTTTCTCTCATTTGATTGATCCTAACACTTTTGAGTTTAGGTTGAATGCAAATCATAACCTTCTCTTATGTTTCATTTCCTAGAATTTAGGATTTCTTTTATTCCAATATGCGAACACATAGAGAACAATTGTAATAAAATATCTTTTATTTAAAGTTTGATTGTGCCCCCTTGTTTAAGAAGTCTACGTCCGCCCCTGGTAATAGTGTGGTCATTACCACACTATATAATTTTTAATTACTCTTAATAATCGCATTATTTAATATAAAATTAATCCAATTAATTAATGTGTGAAAATTAAGTCAAAATTCAAAATTAATTAATTAAATAATTTAATTCAGCTAAAATGATGTTCATGTAATTTTAACGGAGTCGAAGAGGGAAACTATGGCTATTATAATTTAAACTCCAATAATAATCACAATTAATTATTAATTCCAAATTTTTCCACTAAAAATTTGGAATTGCACTCTTAAAGTTATGAAACAAAATATATATAACATATTTGAACTGTCCACTGATATAGTCATTTTATATAGATCGATCAATCCCCCATAAAAGGTTCATAATTGAAGTTGGGTAATTATCCATAAACATCTTTAATTATATATTTCTCCATAAGTCCCATTGATCCTCTAATTAATTTTTTTTATGATTTATCATAAAATTAAGGGCTCTCATTATTTAAGTCTCGAATCAACACCTATTGGAACCGTCTATCTACTTTTCTACAAAAGAACGGATTTTTTCTTGTATATTAATATTCCCAACTATTTATCTCATTGTATTTTTAACGTACAAAGAATTTGTCAATATTGATTTGCATCGTTACCGAGCACATCAATAAATAGAACTCAATAAATATGAGTCTATCAATTATTCAGAATTAAGATAGATTCATTTATGACCATCATTGATCAAAATTGAATACTCTATGTGAAAATAAATTTTAGTATAGATGCATAATTAACCATTTTAGTGTCCTATATAATCAAATTATATATAAAGTGCTTTGAGTTTAGTAATCACATTATTAACAATCCCGTTAGGATTGTTTCATTCAGAATGTAGTGAACCACACTAGTGATCATAATTAAAGATTCATTCTTTAATTTTAAATCACGAACAAATTTAGATTATTTCACTTTAAATACTATCATCATGTACATAACACTTGCGTGCAATATTTAAAGTTATATATAAATAATCAAGAAATTTTTTATATTTTTAAAGCATCTAATCATGCATGTAAAATATATTGAAATAATTTCTCAAATGTCATTAAATATCATCAAATGTTTATAACTTAATTATTAATGGGCACATATCCCAAAAATCTCCTACTTGCCCTAAAGTAAATGGGATATATCTCTAAATCCCATTCACTCAGAGTGTTGTTCAAAACTACGAGTTGGCAGTATCTTGGTAAATGATCGGCTATATTGTTTATAGATGCGATCTTTTCAATCGCAAAGTCTCCTCTTTGGACAATTTCTATTACCAAGTATAGTTTCCTCTCTATATGCTTTCATCTTCGGTGGTTCCCTGGTTCTTTTGCATTGGTCACTACTCCATAATTATCATAGTAGAGTTTGATTGGTTCATGCATTTTGGAACAATTTTCAAATGTTTCAAGAACTCGCAAAGCCTAACTACTTCTTTAGTTGCTTCACAAGCCGCTACATATTCAGCCTCCATGGTTGAGTTAGCAATACAAGTTTGCTTCAAACTTCTCCATATGATGGCTCCATTCTCCAAAGTGCACCACTCTTGAAGTTGACTTCAGACAGTCTCTATCTGATTGAAAATCAGAATCTATATATCTAATAGAAATCAAATCTCTACCAAAGTATACCAACGTATAGTTTCTTATTATCCTCAAATATTTAAGTATATGTTTGACTGGTACCCAATGATCCAATCCTGGGTTTGACTGGTATTAGCTAACCACTCACACTGCAGTGCATATGTTGGGTTATGTGCTCATCATCGTGCATATTAATGTACCAACTGTGATGGGTGGGGAATTTATTTCATGTTCTCCTCTTCTAGTGTCGTCTTGGGACACTCTTCCTTGGAGATATGAACTCCATGTCGGGAAGGTAAGTTTTTGTTTTTGGAGTTTTGTATCTTATACACGACAAGCACCTTGCAATATACGATGCATGTGACAATACCAGAAGCCTATTCTTGAGATCCTTTATGATTTAGATCCCAAGAATGTAGTTGGCTTCTCCCAAATCTTTCCTTTGGAATTGGTTGGCTAACTAGTTCTTTACTTTGAACAAAGTCCCTAAATCATTCTCAATGCGTAGAATATCACTTATGTAAAGAACTACGAATATCACCTTATCTTATTCTATATGATCGTAGACACACAATTCACCAAGATTTTGGTCAAAACCATAAGAATTAACAGCTTCGTTAAATCAAATGTTCCATGATCTAGAAGCTTGCTTTAGTTCATAAATGGATCTTTGTAATTTGCAGACTTACTGTTCTTGACCTTTTTCCATAAAACATTTTGGTTGGACCTTATGAATGGTCTCCTCAAGATGACCGTTCAAAAATGCTATCTTGACATCCATTTGCCATATTTCATAGTCATAATGAATAGTAAAAAATAAGAGAATCTAAATGAATTTTAGCATGGCTACGGGTAAAAATGTATCCTCATAGTCTACTCCTTTTCTTTGGGTAAAACTCTTTGCCACGAGCCTTGCTTGAAAGTTTGTACTTTCCCATCGGCTCCTCTCTTTTTCTTGAAGACCCATTTACAACCAATATGCTTAACATCTTCTAGTAAATCTACAAGTTTCCAGACAGAATTGGAGTGCATGGATTCCATTTCTCGTTTCATGGCTTCCTGCCATTTATCACAATCAACATCATCCATCGCCATCTTGTATGTCAATAGATAATCATCACTACCATCAGTGATTGCAATATTTTCTTCTTCACCTTCTTTACAATAACGATTAGGTAATCTTATTTCCCTTCCACTGAATCACGGTGATGGTGGTGTTTGATTGCTATAAGTGGTTTCTTCTCTTTATCGTTCAACAACTGTTATTGGTGTGGGACCAATCTCATTAGCTAGCTCTCTTCTAGAACTATTTTGCTTATGAGTTTGAAATCTTTCATATAGTTATGCTAAAAAAAATGTAGCATTTGTCGATATAAACACTTTGTTATCCCGAGTGCTATAAAATAGACCTCAAGATAGCCCACAAAAATGTATACCTTAGAATGAGGATCTAGCTTCTCAGTCTTTCCTTTTAGCACGTGTGCTGGACATTCTCGTATATGGATATGTCTCGGACTAGGTTTGCGACCGTTCTACAATTCTAATGGAGTCTTCGGGATTGACTTAGATGGAACTAAGTTTAGAATGTATAGTGACATTTGTAGCGTATATCCCCAAAATGAAGTGGGTAAAGAAGAATAACTAAGAGTTTTGATTGATTTGTTGAGTTGCTTTTCAATTTCATCTCGGAATTGTTTGAGATTTTCAAACGTTTCGGATTTTCTTGGCATCAGGTATGCCTATCCATATCTTGAATAATCGTCAATGAATGTGACAAAGTATTCATTACCTCCTCTTGCTTTGACGTATAAAGGCCTATATGCATTAGCATATATGAGTTGTAGAAATTCTTTTTGCTCTTTCTCACTTTGCTGAAAAAGTTTTTTTGGTCATTTTGCCCTGAAAGAAGGATTCATAAACATTTAGAGTGCCAACTGTTAGTCCTCTCAAAGGACCATCATTTGTTAATCTTTTTACCCTTTCAATGTTTATATGTCCAAGTCTTAAATTCCACATGTATATATCATCTTTATCAAAAAGCTTTCTTCTTTTTGGGGTTGGTTCAACGACTTTAAATATTTTAGTTTGCAACAAGGTATAAGACAAAGGTTTAACAATATATAAACCATCAACATAACCAGAACATATCAAAATACCATTCCCAAAATTGGAAGTGTTTCAACATCAAAAGAAATAGAAATAGATCGTTCATGCAATTTTGAAACTAAAATCAAATTCCGTTTAAAACCCTAAATATAATAAATATTATTTGACAATTTAAATGTATTCTCTAGAAAAGACACTCAAATTGTCCGTACATTCGACACATCAACTTTGGCATTATTCCTGACTCTCATCTGGAAACCTCCCTCTTCAAGATTCTTCCAACATCTGCAAAGAAGTACAAACATGGTTAAAAGCCCCTGAAACAACTATACTAAGCATGTTTCCATGTCTAGTAAATCTGATTTACTTTACTTCTTCTGTTTCAACTTATCGAGATACTTTTTATAGTTCCTCTTCCAATGACAATCTGGTTGTAATGGAAGCACTTTCTTTTGGGCTTGGCCTTTACAGTATTTGCCATTTTCTTGTGGATCTTCTTTTTGCGATTTTGTGTTCCCACATTTCTCTTCTTGTACTTTGAAGAAGATTTCTTTCCTTAAACCACATTGGCTTCAACAAAATTTGCATTGCCACCTTTATCCTCTATAAGGGTCTCATAGAAACTTGATTAGATTGCACTTATTCTGGTTCTTGAAGTAGTTTGTTCTGAATTGGAAAAATGCGGGGAAAGTATCTCCAGAATCATGCCCACATGGGTCTTGTCATCAATTTTTGCACCATTGATCTGATTATTGATCATTTTGAAGACACGCTCGCAAACTGAAGAACCATTATTCATCTTGCTCTTCATAACGGCTTTCATTGTAGTATGACATTGTAGTCTTAATAAATATTTTCCAAAATATCTCATATTTCTAATATTTATTAATTTTCTTTGGTTTTGGTAAAGAATATAATTAACACTTTAATGTAACTCGCCATTTTAAATTTTCAGACTTAACCTAATAATTGTCGTCATAGGGTAGGTCCTAAAATACATCTTACTCATCCTATCTCGAGGAAGACAACCTTGGTCGAAGGGAGGAAGAAATCAAAGCGTTTCCAGGCTCTACCAAAAACTCACGGTGTTGTTCTAACTATGAAGACCCATAGCATATTATGTCATATTACACTTTTTCACTCATTACAAAAATAAAGTGTATTTTTAAAACATCCTATATGTTAAATGAGTAGGCACAATACTAATCTATATGGCATGTTATATGCATATGAAGATTATCGACATAATAAAAACATAAATTGTTACGGGCCTGTGTCAGACCCGCCACCTCACCCGCCACGTGTCAACACCCGTGGCCCGAGCCACGTGCCGGACGAGGTGCTTGACCCAAAAACTAAACTGATTGTACATGCCGAGGTGATTGCACTAAGGACGAACTGAAAACGCGTCAGCGAACGAACCGGACTCATCCACAAGTACGCAGTGGATGCAAAGGCCCGCACTCCGCTTCTACAACGCTGCAACGCTTCACCTGTCACACCTCGCCTCTACGAAGATCTTTTGTACAGATCTTCCCAAAGTCAAATCTCTGACTGATGGGACGTGCGGCAGGTTCTCAAACGGTCAAATCAGCAGCTCATGGCTGGAACATTCAATGCCAGTCGACCTATGGAGGGACAGAGTGACACCTAGGATGGGACGAGCCTTGAGGATCTGACAACACGTGTCCTCTCATCCTATGGCCCTCCTCTCTCCATCCTTATTATAAATGTCCCCTCATTGTGCCAAAGAAAGGATTGGAAAAAAATCTCATTTGCTCTCCTACATACTGCAAAAAACCAAGTATCATCATTTCCCTCACTTTGGTAAAATTTTATCGACACTATATCGACCACCTCCCCGGCGAGTGCCCTACCGCCGGCGAATCCCTTATTGGCCGAATACAAGACTGACTTGACCGTCGGAGTGCTTGCGGCCGCTCCTACCCCATCAGGGAGAGGCCACGAGTGACTGACGGCATGCTACGTGTGCAGGAGGATTTAACTTGAAGACATATCCTGTTGGCCACGCGTCCGAGCCATTTTTCGAGGTCAACAGATTGGCGCCGTCTGTGGGAAGTAACTTAACCACGAGTTCTCCCACAAAAATTGAAAGAAACGTCCGCCTGGCATCTTCCCCCTTGAGAAAAGGGTCGATTCTTGAAAAAGAGTCTTTCGCAGCCGCCTCGGACCATGAGTTCCAGTGAAGGTGATAATGCGAGGGCAAGGGATGCCTCTGAAGAAGAAATCATCCGAGCCAACGTTACGCAACAGCGGCCCCATCATCGCTACCGTAGAAATAGAACGGCAGCGCGTTTGGCGGCCGAAGTGGCCCAGATGGCCACTAACATGAGGACCATCACGGCTCAGAATGCAGCTATGCAAGAACTGCTCATGCAAGTGCAAAATCAGGGCGGTTTTCAAGCCCCACATCACCCGCATCCATCGGGACGTAGACAAGCCGAGGCGGAATCCAGCAGGAGAACCCATGTGAGCCCCCAAGGAGAGGCCCCCGTGGAAAGGGATGTGGGAATGGACACTTCGAATTACACCGCTGCTCCAGCCGGTGGACCCCCTGCGGGAGTTTCCCCCCGGAATATGAGCGGCCTCAGAGGTCTGTTAGTGTTTTCGATCGGATCGGACGGGCACCTAGAAATAGGAACCAACCCCCGCCGCAAACCACCCACCAGCGGGGACACGAACAAAGCCAAGAAGTCCAAGCCCCTCCGCCTAGAAATAGGCGGGAGAGGCGAAGCCAAATGGATTGGGGTAACAGGGCTGAAACGGCTCAGGTTCCACCTCGGCGGCGAGTGCATGGCAATGACTCCGACGGACCCTGCAGGTCGTACGAGCTCGATGATGATGATGACAATCTGCCCTTCTCCAGGGAGCTTCGCACATTTCCGATGCCTCACAACTTTGTTCCTCCTAAGATCCCAAAGTACGAAGGGAAGGGCGACCCGGAAAAACATCTCAACAAATACAAAACACAGATGAGCCTCAGGGGAGCCTCGCCAGCTCTGAAATGCAGAGCCTTCCACTTGACTCTTGGCGGTTCTGCCGAGGTATGGTATAGTAGATTGGCGCCACTCAGCATACGGAGTTGGCCGGATCTGAAAAAGGCATTCTTGAACCAATACCTCTCTAGAAAAGAGGGAGAGGCTCCTATTCAACGTTTGCAAGATATGAGGCAAGCAGCAGGGGAAACCCTGAAAAACTACCTTGCTCGATTTACGGATGAGATAACCTACTGCGAGCAGGTCACGGACAAGGAGGCCCTTTCAGCTCTAAAAGGAGGACTGAACATGAATACACTGTTTTGGAGGGATGTCCGAAGCAAGAACCCTTCGACATATGACGAGCTGGTGGAAATGATGAAAGTAGAAATCGTCAACGAAGAGATGATCGATCACAGGAACAGGGCTGCCCAAGGCCTTCCACCACCCCAGAGGCAGATAGGCAGGGGGCCCACATCCCAAATAGTGAGCCAACAATGGACTCAAGCTGGGCACACGGTGGCCCCCACCTCGGGACAAGCATTAGCCACTGCTACTCTCAACGCGGTCCCCACCTTGGCTTACGAAAATGCTGGGCCAGGCGCAAGCAACCCCGCCAGAAATACGGGACGACCTTCCACCTCTAGAAATAGGGGAAGAGGAGGAAGGCCTAGAGATAGGCCCCCAGAAACGCGGCCTTATTGCACCATTCATCGCCATTATGGTCATGACACCAAGGATTGTGCAGGCCTAGGAAGACCTGCAAGCAACCCTCGTAACAGCAGGGAACACAACTATGGAGGCAATAGTCCAAGGCGCAGTCCCCTAAGGAGGGGCGAGACGAGGCGGCACTCCCCGAGTCATAGAAACGATGACAGGGAAAGGCCCTGGAGCGGGCAACGCCCCAGGAGAGATTCGGCCCCCTCAAACGAGTAACAACCAATCCGTGAGATAGACACCATTATTGGAGGACCTCACGTAGGAGGCGAATCAAAAAATGCTCAGAGGAACTATACCAGGGAGGCGAAAACCCCACCTATGGTCAGTTACTTGGTGAACCAATCGCGAGGTGGAAGGGTTGCAGAACCCATAACCTTCACTCAAGAAGATGCTGCAGGAGTGCACTTCCCGCACTGCGACGCCCTGGTAGTCAGAGCCGTGGTGGCTCGCAACGGGCTGAAACGCATGCTGGTAGATAATGGCAGCTCAGTCAACATCCTGTTTGGCACAACTTTTGATAAAATGGCAGTGGATCACGAGCTGACACCTATGAGCTCGCCTCTCTACGGATTCACTGGGGACAGCATTACTCCCAGAGGTAAAATCACACTTGCTGTCGAAATGGGAGCCTCACCCCAGGTAGCGCATCACTTCATGGAGTTCTTAGTGGTTGACCGCCGATCCGCCTACCATGGCGTCCTGGGGAGGCCTGCCCTAAAGGGACTATGGGCAGTCACATCCATCCATCATCTCTGCATGAAGTTCCCAACCGAACGAGGGATCGCAACCGTTCGAGGCGACCAGATAGGATCCAGGGAGAGCTATCTTAACTCCCTTAGGAAGGCAGAGCCTCGAGTCAACATGGTGCTGGATACTGAAATGGCGGAGGCCCCTGAACAACCTCCGACCCAAGATATAATCATGGCAGAGGCCAGATCTGAAACAGCTCTGGAGGAGCTGGACCCTAGGACGGTTGAGTCGGAATCGCAAGCTGCCCCAATGGAGGAACTAGAAACGTTCCCAGTAGATCCCCAAGACACTTCCAAGGTCCTGCAGGTCGGAAAGGAATTAAATAAGGAAATAAAGGAGGAGCTGAAAAGCTTCCTTCGACAAAATTCCGATGTTTTCGCATGGAAGCATGAGGACATGATTGGTATAGATCCCAAGGTTAGCTGCCATCGCTTGCGGGTCGATCCGAGCTGTCCTCCGCATAGACAAAAGAGGAGGGCGTTGAACGCCGAAAGGTATGAGGCCCTGAAAAAGGAGGTGGAGAGACTCATCAATAACGGTTTCGTTCGTGAAGCCAACTATCCGAAGTGGATTTCGAACCCTGTGCTTGTGAAGAAGCACAACGGTAAATTGAGGGTCTGCATCGACTTCTCAAACCTCAATCAGGCCTGCCCAAAGGACAGCTTCCCACTCCCACGGATCGACCAACTTGTAGACTCAACTGCTGGGCATGAATTGTTGAGCTTTATGGACGCCTATTCGGGTTACAATCAGATACCGATGTTCCCAGGCGACGAAGAAAGCACCTCCTTCATCACCGATAGGGGGCTTTACTGTTACAAGGTGATGCCCTTTGGCCTGAAGAACGCTGGGGCAACCTACCAGAGGTTAGTCAACAAAATGTTCGCCGGTCAGCTCGGCAAAACGATGGAGGTCTACGTTGATGACATGCTTGTGAAAAGCCTCGTGGCTAAGGAGCATATCGAACACCTGGCTGAAGCCTTCAGAACCCTAAGGAGGTATCACATGAGGCTGAACCCGTTAAAATGCGCCTTTGGCGTGGCTTCCGGAAAATTCTTTGGTTACATCGTGAATCAACGGGGAATAGAAGCCAACCCAGAAAAGATTAAAGCTTTAATCGAGATGAGGTCGCCTCAGAAACCCAAGGAAGTGCAACGGCTAACTGGCAGACTAGCCGCACTCAATCGCTTCATCTCGAGGGCCACTGAAAAGTGCCTGCCCTTTTTCAAAACCCTCAAAGGAGGCGGGAAGTTCCAATGGACTCCGGAGTACGAGGTAGCGTTCCAAGAGTTGAAAAACTACTTGGGGCGAGCACCCCTCCTCAGCAAGCCAAGGGAAGGGGAACCCTTATTGCTATACTTAGCCGTGGCTGAAAGCTCAATCAGCTCAGTTCTTGTACGGGAAGAAGCGGCGTACCAACTGCCAATATACTATGTGAGCAAAGCCTTGCTCCCCGCCGAAGTGAGATACCCAGATATGGAGAAATTGGCCCTTTCATTGGTCATCGCCTCTCGAAAATTGAGGCCGTATTTCCAAGCCCACAGCGTTCATGTTTTGACAAATTTCCCACTAAGGCAGGTCTTGCAGAAGCCGGACGCCTCGGGAAGGTTACTGAAGTGGGCAGTAGAGCTCAGCGAGTTCGACATAATCTACGCGCCCCGGACAGCCATCAAGGGTCAGGCACTGGCCGATTTTGTCGCGGAATTCACCAAGACCCCTGAAATCGAGGTGGACATGGAACCAGCAGAGCCTCCCACTTGGAGTCTCTTCGTCGATGGTTCGTCCGGAGAAACAGGCTCCGGGGCTGGTATAGTGTTAGAAAGTCCGGAGGGGCACAGGCTTAACTGCGCAGTAAGGTTCGGGTTTAAGGCCTCCAACAACATGGCTGAATACGAGGCTCTCCTGGCCGGACTCCGGCTCGCCAAGGAACTGCAAGTAAAAAGATTGGTTACAAACAGTGATTCGCAGTTAGTGGTGAATCAGGTCAATGGCAACTTCGTCGCCAGGGACAAGCATATGGCGGCCTACCTGAAGCTGGTCATGAATTCCCTGCCCAACTTCGAAAAGTTTGAGCTAATCCAAGTGCCCCGCCAAGAGAATTGCCACACCGATGCCCTATCAAAGCTGGCCAGCAGCAAGGATTCGGAGCTTCTAAAGGTGATTCCCATCGAACACCTGGCCGAACCATCTATTAAGGAGGGCGAGAAACTAATGTGGATTGAAAGCACCCCACCATGGATGCTACCCATACTGGCCTACCTGAAAGAACAAAGCTTGCCAGAAGACGAAATCGAGGCTCGGAAGCTCCGAAGAAGGGCCGCGCACTTCATCCTACAGGACGATATTCTGTTCAAGCGTGGCTTCTCCTCCCCCCTTCTCAGATGTACAGGAGGGGAAGAAGCAAACTACATCCTCAGGGAAGTGCATGAAGGTGTTTGTGGAAATCACTCCGGTGGAATAGCTTTGGCCCACAAAATACTCAGGCAGGGATATTACTGGCCAACCCTTAAAAGGGACGCCACTGAATTCGTGCGCAAATGTGACAAGTGCCAGCGCTTCTCCAATGTGCAGAGGCAACCATCTCAAGAGCTCACAGTGGTATCAAGCCCCTGGCCTTTCGCCAAATGGGGAGTGGATTTTGTTGGCCCCTTGCCAAAAGGAAGAGCGAATGCTCGCTTCGCCATAGTCGCCATTGATTATTTCACCAAATGGGTGGAAGCGGAGCCTCTAGCCAAGATCACTGAGGCCAATACCACGAAGTTCCTTTGGAAAAACATCATTTCCCGGTTCGGCATACCTCACTCCCTAGTGTCTGACAACGGCAAGCAATTTGACAACAAGAAAGTCCGGGATCTATGTGATGAGCTTAGAATCAGAAAGCATTTTTCCACGCCCCATCATCCCCAAGCAAATGGACAGGTCGAGGCGGTCAACAAAACCATTAAGCTCGCCCTGAAAAGGAAGCTGGACGCCTCCAAGGGCGCTTGGGTCGACGAGCTTCCACAGGTTTTATGGGCCATCAGGACCACTTGCAAAACTGCCACTGGGGAGACTCCATTTTCTATGGCCTATGGAGCCGAGGCTATGAGCCCTGTGGAGGTTGGCGTCCCATCTCCCCGCCGCCTCCACTTCGATGAGGTGATGAATGATGAGTCAAGGAGGCTTGAGCTAGACTTTCTCGAAGAAAAGAGGGACGAGTCCCAAGTTAAGCTCGCCTCCTACCAACGAAAAATGATGCGCTACTATAATGCCAAGGTGAAGAAGAGGACATTTCGCATTGGAGACTTGGTGCTTCGCAAAGTCTTCCCTTCAACCAGAGATCCTGGCACAGGGACTTTGGGGCCAAGCTGGGAAGGACCCTATCGCGTGGTTGCAGAAATCAGGCCTGGAACTTATAGAATCGAAGATCTGAATGGGAGAATGACGCCTCACCCCTGGAATATTGAGCACTTAAGGAAATATTATCAGTAGGGGATGTGTCCTGTTGTAAACATTGCAATCAAATAAACGGATGTTATGTTCACTTAGTTCTCGCATGGACACATCAGACAAACTTGGCAAGGTGCAAGCCCATTCAAAGGGTACACCCCCAAGATATTCTGCCTAAGCCAGATGGTGCGGGTGCCATCCTGGACGAGGCGGAGTGCACAAATCAAACGAACTTGGCAAGGTGCAAGCCCATTCAAAGGGTACAACCCCAAGATATTCTGCCTAAGCCAGATGGTGCGGGTGCCATCCTGGACGAGGCTGAGTGCACAAATCAAACGAACTTGGCAAGGTGCAAGCCCATTCAAAGGGTACACCCCCAAGATATTCTGCTTAAGCCAGAGGTGGTGTGGGTGCCATCCTGGACGAAGCAACATTCGCGCGTTGAGTAAATCCGATGCGTTATTACTTGTTCATTGGCATCTTCCATTTTATTAAGTGGTTGAGTAAGTCCGATGCGTTATTACTTGTTCATTGGCATCTTCCATTTTATTAAGTGGTTGAGTAAGTCCGATGCGTTATTACTTGTTCATTGGCATCTTCCATTTTATTAAGTGGTTGAGTAAGTCCGATGCGTTATTACTTGTTCATTGGCATCTTCCATTTTATTAAGTGGTTGAGTAAGTCCGATGCGTTATTACTTATTCGTTGGCATCTTCCATTTTATTAAGTGGCTGAGTAAGTCCGATGTGTTATCTCATTCATTGGTTTCTTCCGTGTTATTAAGTGATTATGTCCGATGTGTTATTAGTTCGAAGCTGTTCTACGAAACGATGAAACAAACAAGAAGAAAAGAAACGACAACACTTGAAAAAATTTGTTTATTCATAACCAAGGGAGAGGCCGAAGCCATTACATGGGGGATACAAATTACAAATTAGTCTATATTAATCGCCGCCCCAGGTCCTCCGCCTTCGGCCCCCTCTGAAGGGCCCTCCTCATCCTCGGCGGGCCTGCCCCCAGTGGGGCCCCCGAACTCTTCATCCAAAAAGTTAATATCCAGGTCGGGGTGCCTCTCACGGAGGCGAGACATCATCTCCTTCGCCGCCCAGGAGGCCCAATAGTTGGCGAAGTCGTCGTACTCTGGCGTATTTTCGAAGTTGTCCTTGTAACCCTGGACTGCCACTTCGCCAACGTTCTTCGCCTCTGCCTTCAGCAAAGCTATCTCCTCGGTCTGGGCTTCGATGAGTTTCTTCTGCTTGGCCCTCTCCTTGTTGGCCTCCTACAAGGCTTCAGACGTTAGCCTTTGGTGTTCATTGGCCTGGTCCACCCTCTTCGTCAGGGCTGCCACCTGGGAAACGGACTCATGCAGCTCATTCTTCAGCTGATTAACATGCACCTCAGCCGAGTCCAACTTCGAGGCAGCAGTTACCCACTTCTCCTCCACCTCCTCCACCTCCTTCTTGGCCTTCTCCACTTCAGCCTCCCAGTTTGAAGAGGCTTCGACCCTCTTCTCCAGATCCTCGTTCTTTTTTCGAAGGCCCCTCACCAAGTCCTCTGCCGCGGCGCCCATGCTTAGAGCCCTCGCCACGCAGGCATTGTTCGCAGCCAAGAAGTCCTCGATCTCGCATGAGGCGGCGTGGTTGGCCCAGTCCTCGGTCCAATACTTGCTGTGGACTCTTGCAGCAGAGGCGGTCTCAGGAGGGAGCATCTCCAGCACGGCCTCAGGGAGATCGTCGTCTTTGCTCCCCAAGAAATCAGTTACCTTTTTCTTGGCCGGGGCAGTGGCAGGCCTCTTCAACCTCTTCTTGGGCGCCCCCTCGGCGAAGTAAGCAGTGATTGGCACAATGGCCTGGGAGGGAGGTGGAGCCGCCACGGTGACACCCGTCTCGGCCGGAGAAGGAGAAGCCACGGCAGCAGGAGCAGGTTCAGAGGTCCCGGCTGGACCGGCTCGTCTTTTTCTTGGGGCGAGAGAGGGTCCTTCCTCCTCACACTCCTCAGCAGGCTGCTGACCAGCCTTGCTCAAGGCCTGCAAGCGCTCCGACTGCTTTTTGTACGCAGCCGAGCTGGTCTTCAGCATTTTGGCCTCCGCCACGCTCCGGCGGATTGTGGCCAAGTCGGGCCTAGGGGGCCTCTTATTTTCAAAATCTCCTGCAAGAAAGAAAATTGCTAAGTATCCAGATAGAGTATTGGAGCAGAACCGAAAAGAAATGCACTCACCTCTGTTCGTCATCAGCCCGTGCAGAGTGAAATGGTAGTTCTGGTCAATCAACTCCTTGAAGCTCCTCTCCGGCAGAGGCGTCTGATACAGTCGGGCAATGATGTCCCAGTCCTCCTCTGCGATTTCACACCTCGGGAGGGAGCCTGCAGAGAACAGAAATATTAAAATCATAAGCAAAGTTAGCCAAGTAAATTCAAATCGGAAAGTTGCTTACTGCAAATGGAATAGATGGTGGGGACGGTCAGAGGCGCCATTGGGTCATTCTCCACTGTATCCCACCGTCCTGACGCCCAGAACCACGAACTCCTCCAGCCTTTTATCGAGGAGGGTGTCTCAACCACGAACGGCGAATGGGACCCCCAGGGAGCCAGGTAGTACCAGCCTTTGCTCGCCTCGCCCCCCGCCGTGGCTTTTGGGAAGAATAGGGAGTGGAATACACTAAACGGCATGTCCGCTCCGATGCTGGCCCTCCGCCACAGCATCCACGTCCCAACCATTTGGGACCACGCGTTGGGGTTGAACTGGGTGGGGGCCAACCCGAACGACCTAAGGACTAGGCGAAAAAAGGGGTGGAATGGAAGCCTCAACCCAGCCCGGAAAAGATGGTCACTCACCGCTACACACCCCGGCCTAGGGTAGCAGGCCCTCTCATGCGGCTCGGGCAGGATAATCTCAATATTGTGAGGGATCCTAAACACCTCCCTACACCTTTTTATCTGCTCCGAGGTGACCTTAGACGGGTATTTAGAGGCCCCCCATTGCACAGATGTGTCTACGGGGGAATCTGGGCGCTTCCAGATGTTCTCCCCGGCCCTAATGGCTCTACTCAGCTCGTCGGACGAGATTAATATAGGTTCCCTCATGGATGAGCTCTCTTCGCCTCGCCTCCCCTCACTACCCCCCTCAACAACTTGCTCGCTCGACATTACTATACAAAAAAAAAAAAAAAACAGAGAAGATGGAGAGCTGAAATCTGGAACGTTACCTAAAACCGTTGGAAAGAACCTGCCCACCGGAGTTCACAAGAGGGTCGCCGGAATCCTTAATGTTCGCCGGAGGATGGAAACCGTCGCTTGAGTTTGGGGAGTTCGAGAGAGCTTTTGAGAGATTTTCGCGAAATGAAGGTTTTAAAATGAGAGAGATGGGTCTTTTATAGGCCCTCCAAACTCACCCCAACCGTTGGATCAACCTAAGCACAATCTGAACCATCCAACGCTCAAATGCAAGGATCTCCGTCCAAATCAATGGTCATCGGAATTAACGGCCCTGATAAGGCAGTGGGCCACACGCTTGGTGTGAGGACGTCGCCTTGAGTAAAGGGAGCCGTCGTCATTATTATCATTTATATCAAGGGAGGCGTGCCTTGAAAGCAAGCGAACGCCTCCCCATGATTGCCTTGGGAAAGTACAAAAATTTCCAAATCATTAGCACAAAGTTCAAGGCAAACCCATTTTCGCCTCGGCCATCATCAGAATGTAGTGTTGCAACAGCTCCCCCAAGAGCTGCCAACCCATTTTCGCCTCGGCCACATCCGAATGTAGTGTTGCAACGGCTCCCCCAAGAGCTGCCAACCCATTTCGCCTCGGCCACATCAGAATGTAGTGTTGCAACAGCTCCCCCAAGAGCTGCCAACCCATTTCGCCTCGGCCACATCAGAATGTAGTGTTGCAACAGCTCCCCCAGGAGCTACCAACCCGTTTCGCCTCGGCCACATCAGAATGTAGTGTTGCAACAGCTCCCCCAAGAGCTGCCAACCCATTTCGCCTCGGCCACATCAGAATGTAGTGTTGCAACAGCTCCCCCAGGAGCTGCCAACCCATTTTCGCCTCGGCCATCATCAGAATGTAGTGTTGCAACAGCTCCCCCAAGAGCTGCCAACCCATTTTCGCCTCGGCCACATCAGAATGTAGTGTTGCAACAGCTCCCCCAAGAGCTGCCAACCCATTTCGCCTCGGCCACATCAGAATGTAGTGTTGCAACAGCTCCCCCAAGAGCTGCCAACCCATTTCGCCTCGGCCACATCAGAATGTAGTGTTGCAACAGCTCCCCCAAGAGCTGCCAACCCATTTTCGCCTCGGCACATCAGAATGAAGTGTTGCGACAGCTCCCCCAAGAGTTGCCAACCCCTTTCGCCTCGGCCACAGCGGGACCCTGAGTTACTGCTCCCGCCACCAGCGACTCACCCCCGTGCCTTCCAGCCCGGAATTGAAAATCCTTGTATTATATAAATATTCATACACGGACTTGCGGGACTATTGTTACGGGCATGTGTCAGACCCGCCACCTCACCCGCCACGTGTTAACACCCGTGGCCCGAGCCACGTGCCGGACGAGGTGCTTGACCCAAAAACTAAACTGATTGTACATGCCGAGGTGATTGCACTAAGGACGAACTGAAAACGCGTCAGCGAACGAACCGGACTCATCCACAAGTACGCAGTGGATGCAAAGGCCCGCACTCCGCTTCTACAACGCTGCAACGCTTCACCTGTCACACCTCGCCTCTACGAAGATCTTTTGTACAGATCTTCCCAAAGTCAAATCTCTGACTGATGGGACGTGCGACAGGTTCTCAAACGGTCAAATCAGCAGCTCATGGCTGGAACATTCAATGCCAGTCGACCTATGGAGGGACAGAGTGACACCTAGGATGGGACGAGCCTTGAGGATCTGACAACACGTGTCCTCTCATCCAATGACCCTCCTCTCTCCATCCTTATTATAAATGTCCCCTCATTGTGCCAAAGAAAGGATTGGAAAAAAATCTCATTTGCTCTCCTACATACTGCAAAAAACCAAGTATCATCATTTCCCTCACTTTGGTAAAATTTTATCGACACTATATCGACCACCTCCCCGGCGAGTGCCCTACCGCCGGCGAATCCCTTATTGGCCGAATACAAGACTGACTTGACCGTCGGAGTGCTTGCGGCCGCTCCTACCCCATCAGGGAGAGGCCACGAGTGACTGACGGCATGCTACGTGTGCAGGAGGATTTAACTTGAAGACATATCCTGTTGGCCACGCGTCCGAGCCATTTTTCGAGGTCAACATAAATTAAACATGAGCAAAATAAGAAAAACATGGCAGGGTTCCATGGACCTAAATTTACAACCCATAAATTAAATTACAAAAGAAATAAAGGGTCTTCATGTAATCCATCTTTATGTAAACAACTATTTGATTTCTCAAATCAAAATGATAATAATTGCCCAGCTCAGTGGTACTGCAGAGACTCTGTCGACAATCGTACGGACGTCGGCCCCAATTTTTTTTTTAAAATTAAAACTTTTCCAAAATTATTTAAAATTCATTAAAATTAAAAAATGAAAATTGCATAAAAAACCTAAATTACAATTGATCTAGAAATTGAAACATCCAATCTAACCCATGAAACCTATAAATAACGACCAATCCCTTCTCGAAATAATTAATCAAATGAATAAAAAAATATAGACAAACACATGCAATCGTGCCTACACCATACAATGATTATCACACGATCTTCTCATTAATCAACATGTCATTAAGGAAGATATGAAAATTATACCGATGACATTTTAGGACGTAAATCTTGAACTCTTCTATTAAAACTGTCAAACTCCCAAAAGTACCACAATTCTTTCTTGAAATATCTCCAATTTCAAAGAACAAACAAGTGGACGTTTCTGAATGGGGTTTGATTCAGATGCTCACTTTCTATTCTCAACACAAGAGACAGAGTGAAAAAAAAAAAAAAAAGGAAGAACTCTCAAAAAAAGTATTTCACATAAATCTCTCTCTTTTTTAGTATCGGGTTAATTTCACAAACGGTCACCGAAGTTACCTGAAAATTACAAAACGGTCACTGAACTTTAAAACTTGCAGAAACGGTCACTGAAATTTAAATTTTTTTCACAAACGGTCACTGAACTTTCAGATTTTTTGGACAAATTTTGCGACGGTTTTCCGGCAACTTCCGACCACCAAGACTGCCGGATTTGGATACCGTTGGAAAGCCCATAATGTCCTCTTCAATTACCAACAAAAATCTCTCCATAACTCCAAGGGATTCGGCCGAAATATACTCACGAAGTCGGCTACCGAAAAATCTGGGTAGATTTTTTAGATTTTTTGTGCGAGTTTACGTCAATTTTTCGGCAACTTTCGACCACCAATACCGTCGGTTTCGGATACCGTTGGAAAGCCCACAATATCATCTTCAATTACCATGAAAAATCTCCCCATAACTCTAAGGATTCGGCCGGAATAAACCCACGAAATCAGCTACCCAAACTGGGCAGATTTTAAAATTTTTTTGGTAGCTGACTTCGTGAGTTTATTCCGGCCGAATCCGTTAGTGTTATGGGAAGATTTTTGGTGTTAATTGAAGATGACATTATGAGCTTTCCAACGGTATCTGAAACCGATGGTATTGGTGGTCGGAAGTTGACGGAAAATTGCCGCAAACTCGCCCAAAAAATCTGAAAATCAGGGCAGATTTTCAGATTTTTCGATAGCCAACTTTGTGGGTATATTTCGGCAGAATTCCTTAGATTTATGGGGAGATTTTTGGTGGTAATTAAAGAGGACATTGTGGGCTTTCTAATTGTATCCAAATCCGACGGTCTTGGTGGTTAGAAGTTGCCGGAAATCGCCGCAAAACTTGCTCAAAAAATCTGAAAATTCAGTGACCATTTGTGAAAGAAATTTAAACTTTAGTGACCGTTTCTGCAAGTCTTAAATTTCAGTGACCGTTTTGTGATTTTCAAGCAACTTCAGTGACCGTATGTGAAATTAACCCTTCAGTATCTGATAAGTCCTATTTATATCTGATAAATATAGCTTTATTTAATTATTAATTAACAATTTAATTAAAAAATCAAAACCACCCCCAATACTAGGAGGAGGTTACGCCACTTTACTGGGAGAGAACAAATCCGCTTATCAAATAACTAAAATTTGAACAATTCAAATTTAATTTTAAATAATTTAATTTTAATTATTTATCCTTTTCTATATGCGATTGAGTTTAAATACCACGTGAACATTCCATGTTGTATGTAATAGTATGATCATTACCACACTGTATAATTTTTAATTACTTTAAGTAATCATTTTATTTAAAATAAAATTAATCCAAATAATTAATGTGTAAAAATCAATTAAAAATTCATAACTCTAAATTAATTAATCTAACCCAACTAAAATAATGTTCATGTAATTTTAATGAAGCCGAAGAGAGGAACTATGGAAATTATGATTTTGAGTTTCAATAATAATGACAATTAATTAACACTTTAATTAATACGTCAAAATTATTAATTACAAAATTTTTCACTAAAAATCCAGAATTTTACTCTTAAAATTGTAAAACAAATTATATTCAACAAATTTGAGCTATCCATTGATATATTCATTTTATATAGATCAATCCTTATAAACGGTTCGTAATTAAAGTTAGGCAGTTAATTCATAAAACTTTTTAATTATATATTTCTCCAAAACTCCCACTGATCCTCTAATGAATAATATATTTTAAGTTTTAATCATAAAATTGAGCATTTTTATTATTCAAGTCCCGAATCAACATTTATGGGAACCATTTATCTACATGTCTACAAAGAAATGGATTTCTTTTTGTATATTAATATTCCCCGACTATTTATCTCATTCTATTTTCAACGTACCAAGAATTTGACACTATTGATTTGCATCATTATCTGGCACATCGAAAAACACAACTCAATAAATGTATGTCTATTAATTACTTAATAATTAAGCGTGTTCCTGTCCTATATAATCAATTTATATATAAAGCGCTTTCATTCCAATAATTACATTATTAACAATCCGGATAAACTTGCTTCATTCATAATATAATTATCCGCACTAATGATCATAATTAAAGATCCCTACTTTAATTTTAAATCTCAGACAAATTTAGATCATTCCACTTTAAATATTATCCTCGTGTACATAACACTTATGTATAATATTTAAAATTACACATAAATAATCAAATGATTTACATATATCTTCTATATATTAAAAGTGGCTATGTAACGGAATTTCTTGTTTTTAACGGAAAAACTAATGGAATTTGTTGTTTTAACGGACTATGTAACGGAATTTCTTATTTTAAATGGCAGCTGCACCTTCTTTCAGTGTTTTTATCATAATTTTGTATTCCGATATCCGATTGAGGGGATTCAAAATGCGTAGAAAAGCTAACTCATCTGGCTACAACTTTAATTCAAACATCATTCTCCAATTCGATCACGTTGAAAAGCATAACTTTTCGGTTGGAAATTGATTTGTGATCATCTTTTAACTAAATTTGATTCCATTGACGTCTTCCTTTATCCAATTGATTCCGAGCACTCTCAAATCTTCATCGTGAGATCCGACACAACTTTTAAGTATTTGCATTTTAGTCCCCGAACTTTGGATCCCTTACATTTAGCCATTTCTCCAAATTTGTCAACTTTTGCTTATTTTCTTCGATCTCACCAACTTACATCACAAAATCAAAATCACACATCTAATTATTTAATAATTACATAAACATTACATCATTAATTATTTAATTAACCAAAAAAATTACATCTTTATTAATAAAAAATTAATTTTTAAACAAAACTATTAAATATAAACTAGGCAAACGTGCATTGCACGTTGCTTGCACCTAGTCATTGGCGGAGCCAGGGGTGGGCTGGGGTGGGTTGTAACCCACCCTTGCCCAAGCCCAGAAGCTGGAAAAAAAAAAAAATTTGTTGAAGCCCAATTATCTTTCCGCCCACCCTTGCCCAAGCCCAAGCCCAAGCCCACCCTTTAAAAAAAAAAAAATTAGCCCAATTGAAAATTGAAAGCCCAACCCAGTGACCCACCAAAAATTAAACCCAAATTCCCAATCCATCCAATACCCAAACGTGAACCCTCTCTCTCTCACTTCCTCTCTCGCTTCTTCTCGCTCTCTGCTCTCTGCTCTCGCCTCTCACTCTCAGCCTCAGCCCTCGCCCCTCAGCCCTCAGCTTCCGTTCGTCCCTCAACACGCTGCTAGAACCCTGTCTGACGGCAAAAAGGCGAAACCCTTCCTCAACACGCTGCTCTCTCGCTCTCTGCCGTCCGTGACTGAGTGTGAGAAAGGTGATTTTTTTTTCCATTTTTTTACTGAATGTTGAATTGTTGAATTGTTGATACTTGATACGTACTGTCTGGAGGCTGGAGTTATAGTTTTGTTACTGAATTTTTTTGATTGGAGCTGGGAATAGTGTAGACCACCGATTTCAGGACCGGGTGGTGTGGAGTGTGGAGTGTGAAGTGACTGGAGTCTGTGGAATTGTTTGCTGAATTTACTGTCTTTGTGTAATTGTGTCAATTGTGTGTTTGAATTTGTGTCACTGGAGACTGGAGTTGTAGTTTTGTTACTGAATTGTTACTGTCTTTGTGTCAATTGTGTGTTTGAATTTGTGTGTGAGTGTGTCTCAATGTGGGATTGAATTTGTACCAAACCAAGTTGAATTTGTGTGTTTGAATAATTGAATGTGCTTTAGCCTTACTGCCAGTCTGCCTTAATTGAATTTGGAAGTGTCTCAATTAGTCTGCATTAGAAAATTGGAAATTGATAGCACATATGCTTCTAGTTCTAGTTTTTGAATTGAATTTGGAAGTGTCTGAGTCTCAATTAGGCATTTGCTTAGGAAATGTTAGTTTGGAATTTGGAAATTTAGCCAACCGCAATTTATGTAGGAATTTATAGGATATTAAAGTTTTTTTTTGACATTTATGCTTTTAGGTTTAATATAGAGGAAGATCGACATTCTTCCAAAAAAGGAAGAACTTTGTTATCTTTCTTTTCAAAGAGTAACAAACGTGAGGGTACTCAAATTCCTACGGCATCCACTCCAAATCCAATTTCATCCCCTGATGTTGAACGAGCATCATCTTCTAATCTTAATGTGGAACCACTTGATTCTATTGAACGTGACCCAGGAAAAAGAAAGCAAATATGTGAACATCCACTAAATGAATGCGATCAGATTAGGCGAGCCTATTTAAATGTTGGACCTTATCAACCGAAACTTTTGGACTATCAAAGTAAAGAATGTGGAAAGCAGAAACGTTGATTTCAGGAGCGTTGGTACAATCAGTTTCCTTGGTTGGAATATTCACCTTCAACACACAAAGCATATTGTTTTTATTGCTTCCTTTTCCTCAATGATAGTGCTCCATCTATTATTTCATCGTTGGTCACAGTTGGGTTTGACAGTTGGAAGAGGGTCAACCAAGGCAGTAAATGTGTATTCCTTATTCATGTTGGTACAACATCGTCATCGTATCATAATGGTTGTAAGAGAAGAGCTGAAGATCTAATGAAACCAACTCAACATATTGACAAGGTAATGCAATCTGTATCGGTCGAGGAAAAATAGAAAAATCGTTTGCGTCTGAAGACCACTATTCAGAGTGTTTTGTGGTTAGCACTTCAAGGTTGTTCCTTTAGAGGCCACGATGAATCTGAATCTTCTTTGAATCGTGGCAATTTCATTGAACTGGTGGATGCATTTGGAAAAATGAATGTGGAAGTAGGAAATGTTGTTTTGGGTAATGCTCCTAAAAATGCTACATACACGTCTCCAGACATTCAAAAAGAGGTTTTAAACATTATGGCCAATAAAGTACGACAAAGAATTCGTGACGAAATTGGGGATGCAAAGTTCAGTATTCTTGTTGACGAAGCACGTGATGAATCTTCGACAGAACAAATGGCCATTGTCTTGAGGTTTGTGAGTAGTAGTGGAATTTTGACAGAACGCTTCTTTGCAATCAAAAGCGTTAGTGACACTACCTCATTAACTCTTAAGAATCAGATTTCTGATGTTCTTGTCCGTTTCAACCTTTAAGTGCAAAACATGAGAGGTCAAGGGTATGACGGTGCTAGTAATATGCGTGGTTCTTGGAATGGACTACAAGCATTATTCCTTAGAGATTGTCCATATGCATACTATGTCCATTGTTTTGCCCACCATTTACAACTCACATTGGCTTTTGCAGCTAGGGATGTCTCGGATATTAATTCATTTTTTTCTCATTTGGACAATGTTATTAATATGATTACATCATCTCCTAAGCGTATCAATGAGTTGAAAAGTGCCCAAAGAAAAGAAATTGAACATTTGTTGGAAATTGGAGAACGACAGTCGGGAAGTGGGGCTAATCAGATTGGTAATTTGCAACGAGCCGGAGCTACTCGTTGGTCTTCTCATTACAACTCTGTAAAGAGTTTGATTGATATGTATGTTGCAACTTGCAAAGTGTTTGAATATCTTAGTGATCATTCTCCAAATACAAGATCTCGGTTCGAAGTTGATGGTGTATACAAAACCATAACAACATTTGCATTTGTATTTATCTTGCATTTAATGCGTAGAATTTTGGCAATTACTGATGTACTTTGTCAGGCCCTTCAAAAGAAAACTCAAGACATCTTAACTGCTATGAGATTTGTCCATATTACAAAAAGTATCCTTCAATCATTGAGAGAAGATGGTTGGGAAGAATTTCTTGAAAAAGTGAAACTATTTTGCTCAAAAAATGATTTACATATACCGGACTTTGATGGTTCGTACATGGTTGGTCGTTCTCGTGGTCGTGAGTATCCTACAGTTGAACATCATTATCACTTTGATATTTTCAATGCAGCCATAGATTGTCAGATGATGGAGTTAGATACAAGATTTAATGAGACATCATTAGAACTCCTTTCTCTCAGTTCGGCTTTGGATCCAGCAAATTCTTTTGAATCATTTAACATGGATAATATCTGTAAGCTTGCGCAGAAGTTTTACCCTGAAGATTTTTCGCAACAAGATATTTATTGTTTGAAAATTGAGTTGCAACATTATAAGAATGATGTGATTATCGAACCTCGATTTCAAGTGCCTACACTTTCTAATTTATGTCGGGAATTGGTTGCAAGCAGAAGGTCGGAGAGTTACGTTATTTTGACTAAATTGATTCGTTTAGTACTGACACTACCGGTTTCAACAGCGACAATGGAACGAGCATTTTCAATAATGAAACATGTGAAGACGAAAATTCGTAACAGAATGGATGATGATTTTCTTGCTGATTGTTTAACACTAAACATTGAATGAGCATTTAGTATTAATTTAGATCTAGATTCTATTATAGATGAATTTTATGCTATAAAATATCGTCGGGTACAATTGTAATATGTAACGTTATATTACAATTTTTCTAATTATATATAAATTTTATTCGTACATTCAATTTAAAAAAATTTTGCCCCCCGTACGGCACATTCCTAGCTCCGCCCCTGCACCTAGTATATATATAAACATGCAAAAGATATTGAAATAGTTTTTCAAATGTCATCAAATGTTTATGACTCATTTATTAACGGACACACATCCCAACAAAAAGGGCATCAAAAGATTGATGCTATGAGTTTTGCTTACCTTTCTTATTTTTTGTAATGGTGATTAATTGTCTACTAACTGCTGAAGTCATTAGTTTGTATTATGAGGGAGTGAAATATAAGTGGTTCATGATAAATAAAGTAGGTCGTCAAATTAATCGGAAACAATAATCATAGAGATTCATGACTTTTATGATAATATCATAAATACTTCTCACGTTTAAAAAGTCACACTAACATTACCTATTTCTAATTTTTTATTATTATATTCTTTCTTGATTACTTTTTGACTCATGTCTCATCCATAATCAATTTGACATGCCTAAACTGTCATTGTGAACTAATGATAACGTTTCCTACAATTAGTTGTGGATAATTTTCTCGATGTTAAGGAATATATATTGACACGATATATAGAGCTCGTTTGACATAGTTTAAATTTTAATCATATAAATTTATTTATTTTGTTTATAAGCGGTACTACATTTTTGAATATATAGTTTAGAAAATTTATACAAGTATATATAATATTCAGTTTAATAAATTAGTTATATATAAGTGCAATTAAATATTAAATGATCAAAAGGGACATATGAAATTCTTTTGACTTATTGCAATGATCAATATATTAGATTAACTTAACGTTCAATTTTATAATTTGGTTATTATTTAATAATAAATTTTGAGGATGTATAGCGTCTAATGAAGTAACATTGATAAGTGTATATTTTACACTCATTGAGGGCCTTGATTAACATCGAGTTGTTAATGTTGACACACTAAAAGTACAGTCCAAATTTAATAACCCAAATAGTGAAGCCCAATTGGAGAGTTCAGAATAAAGGCCCAAATGAGGTTATTGGTAAATGCAAAGAAAGCCCACGAACACAATAACATCATTGGCCAAGCCTGCAAGACGCCCAGAGTTTGGACGAATAGAGTGCCTCACGTCGCTCAGAGCGACAACCTCATTTTCGCTTGAACCTTCGAGTCGTCCAGAATCTTAATACATGAGATATTATGGTCATTCAGAAATAGCAGTTACTGAAATAGTTATCGAGCCGATTATCATATTTCACGATTTAAGGAGCCCATTTGAAAGTAGTTGAACGAGAAAGAGTAATGAGAGCAGTTAGAGATGACAGTTCCACGACAAGTTAGCCACCATGAAGAAAATGGGTAGTAGTTTCCAAACGATTTGTCATGAAGAAATCATCATGAGAATATAAAAGGAAAGAATAGACATAGAGAAAAGACCCCGAATCAAACACTCTCAAATAGAGAATATATATTTTCAATTTCTTAGATTAACTTTACTTATCATTTTTTCAGTATTCGTGTGCTTGCGCTCCTTAGAGGTATTCTGTTTATTTCTAGTTGTAACTCTCATCAATAAATCACCCCTTTTTGAGATTTTGTCTCAAGAGGTTTGTCCCTTACACAATTGTCTGAATTTCTTTTTTAATTGTTAGCGACTACCCGCGCGAAACAGTTAAGTTCGGAACTTGATTGATATTGAATTTATTATTTTATTTATTATTATTTTGTATTTTTAGTCAAAACTCGATGTTTTGACAAATTCACCAAAAAGGAGCTGAAATGTTGATAGGTAGACAAAGTGGAGTATTTAAGATATGAAGGGAGTTAAACGAAAAAAAAAAAAAAAAAAAGGGAAATCTGTAAGTTCAATCGGAACAACCCCAAGATTAATGGGACGTTTGATATGACTTTTGCTTCCTGTAAAAGATCTTTTGTAGGAAACTATTTTAATTTTTGTTTGAAAACTAATTTTTAAAAGTACTTCATCTTCAGGAAGTGCTTTTAGAGGAAACCACATTAGACTAACTTTCTCTAAAAGTTCTTTTAATTATCGGACACACTTTTATAAATTTAGTCAAACAGGTCCGAAAGCAACTTTTGAGTCTCAAAAACTCCTTTTGATGTTTCAAAAGTTATGCCAAACGGAAACTAAAAAACATATTGTCCAAGAATTTAATGAAAATGGGTGTTAAATAGTAAAATATTATTTTATTTTTGAAAATTTTCAATCCCTACAAAATAAACAATGAAGTGAAAATAACAGAGTTACACTTCTAAACTTGAAATACACATTATCCTTAATGTGAGAACTAAAAAAGCCTATAGAAAATTTATAATACTCGTCGTGTCATATAATAATGCCTCTCATTTAGCACTTGATCTTTTATCTTCCTATGATCTCATTTGCTCGTTCTGCAGAATATTTTTCATCATACTTAAAAAGAAACATAGAAAATTCAGTTAACAATATAATCACGGGAGAGTTTAGGTTAATTTAATTTCTAATAATTTATATAACTCAGTTAATGACCTTAAATATAACTACTCTGAAGTAAAATAATGAACTTTTTTAATCAATCAATTAATTAATTTTATTTATTTTATTTTTAAATATACATATAAACCCACTGTACGTGCAATATAATCTAAAAAATGCAAATAAAATAAGACTAAGATATAAATTGGATTATCTCTCAATGAGCACTTGTTTATAGTCTTAAGTTTACTTTGCACCACGTTTCAGATATCCTCCAAAATTTAACTTTGCCCATAAAAAGTAATTACTTGCATATATCACCCTGCTCAAACTCAACTATGAATACTTCCACTTTTTCATTGACTTTAATCAGAAAATCGTCCATAGATAAAATAATGAAGTTGGAGGATTGCATGAGACTTTGAATGCCACTACTTCATTTTGCTCGATTAGGATTAATTTCTTATTTTCCACATGCTCGCATTCTTTAGTTGTTGTTGCCTTGAATTGAATGACCGTATATTATCCAAAATCTCAGACAACTACACAAGGAAATTTTCATGGAAAATCTCCATATCTTGTCGAGGATTAGGCCTCGTTTGATAGCACACATTTTCTATCCATTTTTCAACTTTTGTAGTGTTTGATAGGCAAAATTTCCCTGGGAAAATAGTTTCCAACTTTCCAAATTTTCCACCTTTTTTAGGAAAATAAATTCTTGATGTTTTGGTGGGTAAATATTTTCCAGGTTTTTTTTTCTTTATTTTTTTTGGCAATTGAAAAAAATTCTAGACACAATGGTAAATTTTTTTTCACTTTTATTGACAATTTCTATGCAAAACAAAGCCAAACGAATGATATTCGGTATGGTTATTTTTTTTCAATTTTTTTTTTGGGAATTAGAACAAATTCTAGACTCAATGGTAGAAAACATTATCACTTTAATGGACAATTTCCATAAAAAATGAAGCCAAACAAATATCAAACTTCCAACATTTTCCATGAAAAATTATACTAATGAAATACAATTAATTACAATTCCCAATAAAACAATTTTTAGGCAAATCAATTTCCTGTAAAACATTTTCTTTCCACCAATTTTTCATATTTACAATCAAACAGACCCTTGGTGAAATTATCACTATGATTTTTCGACCAACAGAAATTTGGGTATTCCTCACATCCTAAATTATATGCTTGCGAGTATGGATTGTACTACGGGCACGAATCATCCAAATTTATATGGGCTCCCATCATTCTTAATCGTCGCATGACGAAGAATGTCCTTACAAATATGTTGTCTTCATCATTTTCTATATGTGGATTGTCATGAAGAAATTTCTCCAGTTTATTTAGAGTGGCCAATAGCAATTAATTATCGGTATACTAAGGGTAGCAATTCGGTCGAGCAGTTCATGGGCTCGTCCCCTCAACTCATTTGGACTCGATCCATGGACCGCTCAAACTCGACGAGCCCAGGGACTACTTAATCCCCTAAAAAATTGGCAAGTCAAACTAAGCTCGACTCAAGCCATCTAATAGCTTGCGGGCTAGGTTCACGAGCTACTCCAATAACAAGCCAGGTCCACTAGCTACTCAAATAAGTAGCTCGTGGGCTATTTGAGAAGATATGATTCATATTATCATGAAAAAGCGAAAGGTTGTAAGTTTTCTCTTGTAAAATCATTTTCATTATAATGAGTTACAACAATGGCGGATGAGGTGTAGTCTCACATTGATGTAAATCTCTATAAATCTTGAATTTTGTGTGTTTATTTTCTTATTGCGATTCTATTGCTCTTAGTAGTTTACTTATTAACAGTGTTCTAAAAAGCGCGCCTACGAGCGAGATGTGAAACATCCCAAATTCTAGCAATTCGACGCATTACCAAACATGAATTTCTTAAAGTGATTTAAAAAATTATTTTAATAAAATGGGTATAAAAATTGACAATGAAATAACGAGATTTGACCCAAACTACACCTAGAAAGGGGGTGTATAGTTGATTGTGCGAAATTAAAAACTTAATAATTAATTACCAACAAGTCATTATTAATTATATCTAGATGGTTAATCAAACAACTCATTTTTTCCTATGTTGAAATACTGCAATAATGAAATCAATAAACAAACACAAGAAATGATCACGGAGAAACCCCAACTATATAAAAACTTCGAGCACTTTACCAGTCAAAATTCTACTATAAACAAATTATGAACTTACAGTCCGTTAGACACTACTACCACGAGTACTTTCCACAGATATCCTGGATTGCGTGCTTCTGCACCAACTTCCAGCTGCAGTTTTCAAAGATTTCATGGATTGCGCGCTCCTGCAGCAACTTTCGACATTATGAATTCATCTATCTCCTATGGATCAACAAAGAACTTCGCGTTTTTCAACAACTGGAACTCCAGTCAACTTCCCTTGATCTTCAAAACTTTGACAAATTTGTAGGAAGTAGCAGTTTGGTATTTGAATTATGGATTTGATGTTTTCACCGCCAGAACAAATCACAGAATGAAGGTTGAAATCTTATATGATGAAGAAGATATGGAGAGTATGTGTTTTTCTCATTGTTCAACCTTATAAAAATCATTCAAATGCGTTTGGTATTTATAGTTTAGGCTTTGGGATTGAATGGGTCGGACAAAAAGCCTTAAAAACACGAATTAAAATTTTTCAGGAAACCTGTTGCTCGAGCGAAAGTTAGGTGACACTTGAATGACTTTCTGTTGCTCGAACGAATGCAAAGCGACAAGCGGGTGACAATATTTCGTTAAGGTAGCAATATGGACTGTGACAAAACTACAATCTAAAGTCAAGGTAGTAGTGAAAATGAATTACAGACTCAATGACTGACATAACCAACATTAACTGTCTTGATTAAATTCTGCTTTCCTTTATCCAAACATGTTTCTTGAAATAAACAACTCAAATACATAGTGTAAAATGTATGTGAAACAGTACTAAATGTAAAAGTAATTCAAGCAGTTATAACTCATAAAACATCATTTTAGTTTCATATCATAACCTAAATTAAGACGTAATATCAATGCAACCCAATATACCAAAATGAAACATTGATACTACAAAATATCAAAACTTAATCTAGCAATACTGAAATTATCATTTTATCAAAAATTTTAGATACATCATGTCAAGTCAAATTTATCATATAGATCCAAAAATATCTACTCCATCATCATCCATCAAAAAATATATACTCCCCCATTTTGTCACAAAATGACAAAGGGTAACCTAGCAACTATGCTGTATCATCAGCATCATCAATATCAGTCCCCTCATCAGAAGTGATATCGCTCAAAATGAGGTACCAACTAATTTCCTTACTTAGCTTTAAATGTATCGTCTTAAATAGTAATATGTCAAGTAAGAGTCATTTCCCGCAAAGAATTGTTTCAATTTAATCAATTGCAAACTAGAAATTGAATTTAACACTTATAAACTAAAGTGATTAAATGGGGGGTGGGGGGCGAGGGTGGGGAGGTTTGGTTCGTTGAACTAAGGAAATCAATAAATTCAAAATAGAAAATACTTGAATTTGGAAATAAACAAAGTAGATTTTAAATCAAAGATGTGAAGATGTGATTGGGGGGATATTTCGTTACCACAAGAATGATTTTCATATCAATTACAAAATAGATTTTCGTTCTCTAGATTAACAACAATTCGAAAATAATTACAAGTTCAATTATCTCAATCTCTTTTTACATGTTAGTTGAATAAAATAAGCTCTTTACTCAACCCTATTCATTAAACAATCTAGAACAAGCTATCTAGATTTAATTTAACAAAAGCATTACGACAAAAGAGATTAATTGAATTAAGGGCAAACTCACGATGTCGGTTTACTTACTTAAGTGTTAATCCACATACAATCAATTTAAAATTCCTCATAATCCATTGAAATGTAATTGCCACAAGGTTTTAAAATAAATAGCGATTACGTACTATAAATCCTAAAATAGCATTCATTGAACAAACTTAATCATTTAGTTGTACACCTAAACAACCAAGAAGAACAAAACAAACATATAAATCAATGGATTAAATACATCAATCAAGAGAACTATAAAGCTCAAATTAATTGAAAATCATAACTCGGGTTTGGAATCATCCCCAATCACAAATATGTTTAGTTACCCATGAAATACCCAAAAATAACAATTAAATCCTTACAACTTATTAATGGAAAATAAATTAGGGAAAAGAAAAACTTATTGATAAAAAAAATATCAATGGGTCTCCTTCTCCAAGCTATTCCATCAACACTTGCTCGAATCTTTGTTCAAAAATATTAAAAGAAATTAAAGGAAGAAGAAGGAATGTAAAAGAAAAGCAAAGAAAAAAAAATTCAAAGGAAAGAAAAAACCAGCAGAAGACAGTCCGAAGAAGAACAGCCAGCCACGTCCCAGCTACATGTTTTAAAATTAAAACCTAGAGAAATTGCACCCTTGGTCCCCGAAGTTTCAAAACAATGACAAAAAGGTCCTCGAAGTTCCAAAAAAATATTAAAAGTGTCCATCACCCAGTTTCTGTTCAGCAAGCGCGCCCAGAAAGACCCAGCTGCTGGTTTTAAAATTAAAACCTAGAAATTGCAGTCAGGGTCCCTAAGTTTTGGAAAGTGACCACATGATCCCCGAACTTTGGAATTTTTGCATATTTGGTTCTTTTTGCTCATTTCTCGTATAAATTCCTTCAATCATCATTCAAACTCGAGTTTTCACCTACAAAATAAAAATAACTAAACTAAGTAATAAATTGATAATAAAAACTCACAAATATCTAAATTAATGGTCCGAATAAGTGCAAAAACTCGCACTTATCACACCCCCAAACTTAAATCTTTGTTAGTCCTCGAACAAAGCTAAACAAACAAGCATGCAAACACACAAATTAAAGTCAAACGATAATACTATAATAACAAACACTCCAAAAGTTAGATAGTTTGCCACATTGCTTCAGTACTTACATTATGCTAATAACTTATGAAACGTTTCCAAAAATGCTACAACAAACACTTTTTAAATTACACCATGCTTGACTCATGTGTGTGTGTAGTCATTCTAATTCATCGCAATACACAAGTTAGTGATTTTCCCAACCCTCAATAATCAAATTTTCCTTTCTCACCCGTGGGATGCACACTCCCCCAAACTTGATATTTTCACTCTAGCCCAAGGTGTCAAAAACTTAAGGTTGCCCTCAAATCACTCATTTTTTTCGCTCTTGTTCAGTTGGGTCTAACCGGCAATCTCAACATTTAGTCATGTGATGATTCTCCACTAGATGAGTGCTTCGACATTCAAACTTATACCAAGTAATTCAAACCCACTAATTATCTAAGCCCAATCACCAAATACAATTGTACAATTTTTTAAAATCAAATCTCATGTTTTACCTCACTCCCTTAAGCTTTCTTCTTGACCCTTGTAGCAAGCTTTAGGTCGATAGCTCCCCGGTTGTTTAGACCAAAGAGTACCGGGTTTCAAGATACCCCAATGAACTTAATAACTCGAGTCAAAAAGGCTAAGAAGTGTGGACCAAGATTCAACAAGTACAAAATTATTCTTTTGAGCACAACAAAACAAAATGGGGCTTAGATTCCTAACATATGGTCATTACCCAGCTTATACTTGGCCAAAAAAAAAAATCTCCATACAAATTTTTTTCAAGATGCATGGAATCAACACACTTCTAGATAATATCCTTCACCGGCTCGACCAACCAAAAAAATTATCCTTTCATTAGTAGAGTGATTGAAGAATTGTTAACAGCATGATCATTTAAGTTCCCTTAACAAATTGCAAGTGCAACCAACAAGTGCGTACAATGAATCTCATGACCAAAGTGCCCAATACAGAGTCAATCATGGAATAAATGGATGAAAATAAACAACACTTAGCATTCATCTCCACAATTCATAAATCAATGCAATGCAACAACTCAAAACACAACTGACAAAGCTATCAAACTACACAAACAAGCACAAAAAAAAAAATTTTAACCCGAATTTTGAGTTTTTAGTGAGCACAAATTTATGCCATGCACCCCCAAACTTAAAATGTACATTGTCCTCAATGTAAAAGCAAGAAATAGAAAGACAAGAGGTTCAAGTACTCCCCTAAGTTGGTTTTGATGGTGATGGCTGCGAGGATGGTTAGGGACCAATGGCGACTATTAATGCTCAATGTTTTGTTGCGACGCTCGAGAATCTGCCATATGGGGACAACAAAAATACTCGAAAACAAAAAAAATGTTAAAGAAATAAGTAGATAAAGAACAATAGGTTGCCTCCCATCCAGCGCTTCTTTAGAGCCTATAGCTAGACTTTGTCCTTGCTCATTCTTCAATTGGATCCTCCAATCGCATTTCCTCCATGTTTTGAGGCATAAAGGGTTCAAAATATGGCTTTAATCGATGCCCATTCACCTTAAACTTTTTCTCAGTTTGTAAACTTTTGATTTCTACTGCACCATGAGGAAAAACATTAGTAACAACAAAAGGCCAAATCCATCGAGAACGTAATTTACCTAGAAATAACTTAAGGCGTGAATGGAAAAGAAGAACTTTTTGTCCAATAACAAAAGTTTTCCTTGAAATCATTTTATCATGGTACGCATTTGTCTTTTCCTTGTAAATTCTTGAACTTTCATAAGCATCATTTCGAATTTCCTCAAGTTCATTGAGTTGAAGCTTTCTTTGATCACTCGCAACACCTAGGTCCATGTTACATTGTTTGACTGCCCAAAATGCCTCATGTTCAAGTTCAACCGAGAGGTGACAAGGCTTACCATAAACTAGCCGATAAGGGAACATGCCAATTGGTGTTTTATATGCTGTCCTATAAGCCCAAAGTGCATTATTGAGACGGAGACTCCAATCCTTTCTATTGGGATTCACAGTTTTTTCGATAATGGATTTGACCTCTCGATTTGACACATCGACTTGCCCACAAGTTTGCGGGTGGTAAGGTGTAGACACTTTATGGGTGATGTTGTATTTCTTCAATAGGGCCCAAAAAGAGCGGTTGCAAAAATGAAGTCCCCCATCACTAATAATAGCTCTTGGTGTCCCAAACTTTGCAAAAATATTAATCTACAACCACTTCAGAATCATTAGTTCGAGTGGCCCTTGCTTCCACCCATTTTGACACATAATCAATGGCAAGTATGATGTAAAAATGACCATAAGATGAAGGGAAAGGTCCCATGAAATCAATGCCCCAAACATCAAAAATTTCAACAAAAAGTATAGGTGTTTGTGGCATTTGATTTCGGGCTCCCAACGTACCAACTCTTTGACATCTATCACAAGATTTGCAAAAGAGGAATGCATATTTGAATAAGGTGGGCCAAAAGAATCCACTCTCAAGCACCTTAAGAGCCATCCTCTTTGCTCCAAAATGTCCACCACATGCATAAGAATGACAAAATGTTAGTATTGAATGAAATTCATTTTCAGGCACACACATTCTTATCAATTGATCCGGACAATGTTTCCACAAGTACGGCTCATCCCACACAAAATAATTGGCAATTGCCTTGAGTTTTTACCCTTGAGCAGTTGTCAAGTCACTTGGAATTTTCTTAGTGACTAATTAATTCACTATATCCGCAAACCAAGGAGATGTATCCGTGACATGAAGCAATTGTTCATCGGGGAAGCTCTTTTGCAATGGAAGAGTTTCTCTCTCGTGGATAAGACGACTGAGGTGGTCGGCCACAGAATTTTCACTCCCCTTTTTGTCTTTAATCTCAAGGTCAAACTCTTGTAAGATGAGTATCCATCTAATGAGTCTTGGTTTTACCTCTTTCTTGGCAAGCAAGTACTTTAGAGCTGTATGATCAGAAAAGACAGTTACTTTAGTGCTAATAAGATATGAACGAAATTTCTCTAAGGCAAAAATAACTGCTAAGAGCTCTTTCTCGGTAGTAGAATAATTAAGTTGGGCATCGTTTAAAGTTCTTGATGCATAATAAATAACATGTGGTGTCTTTCCAACTCGTTGCCCTAAAACTGCTCCCAATGCAAAGTCACTTGCATCGCACATTAACTCGAATGGCCTATTCCAATCTGGTGGTTGAATGATGGGTGCCTATGTCAAGAGTTCCTTCAAACTTTCAAATGCCTTTTTACAATCTTCATCAAAATGAAATGACACCTCCTTTTGCAATAGCCTGCATAATGGTCTTGCATTCTTTGAAAAATCCTTGATAAATCTTCGATAGAATCCTAGGAGCATGTCCAAGAAAAGAACAAATCTCCCTCACACTTGTTGGAGGGAGTAAAGAGCGAATTAAATCAATTTTAGATTTATCAACCTTTATCCCCTTAGATGAAATGACATCCTAGCACTATACCTTGATCAACCATAAAATGACATTTTTCCCAATTAAATACTAGGTTAACATCCATACATTTCTTAAACACAAGCGTGAGATTTTTCAAGCAACTATCAAAAGTATTACCATAAACACTAAAATCATCCATGAATATCTCTATGATGTTTTCAATATAATCGGAGAATATACTTATCATACATCTTTGAAAGGTTGCGGGAGCATTACAAAGACCGAATGGCATGCGATGGTAAGCAAATGTGCCAAATGGGCAAGTGAATGTTGTCTTTTCTTGATCCTATGGAGCAATCACAACTTGGTTATAACCCGAATAACCATCAAGAAAACAATAGTGAGAATGACCTGCCAATCTTTCTAACATTTGATCAATGAAAGGTAAAGGAAAGTGATCTTTTCGGGTTGTACAATTAAGTTTTCTATAATCAATACAAACCCTCCAACCCGTTTGGACCCGAGTTGGTACAAGCTCATTCTCTTCATTTGTCACCACTGTAACTCCAGACTTTTTTGGAACAACTTGGACCGGGCTTACCCACTTGCTATCTGAGATGGGAAAGATAACACCAATGTCTAGCAATTTCAAAATTTCTTTCTTCACAACCTCCATCATTGGAGGATTCAAGCGACGTTGTGGTTCTCTTGATGTCTTTGCTCCATCTTCGAGCAATATCCTATGCATGCACATGGAAGGGCTTATCCCCTTGATATCGGCTATGGTCTAACCAATAGCTATTTTGTGTTCCTTGAGCATACGGATAAGCCTATTTTTTTGAAGTGTTGTGAGATTCTTTGCAATGATCACCGGTAGTGTTTCGCCCTCTCCCAAATATACATATTTCAAATGCTCGGGGAGAGGCTTGAGTTCTAAAGTGGGGGCCTGCATCATCGATGGTAAAAGCTTCTCTTTAGATATCGGAAGAGTAATATAGGAGAGATTATACCTTGGTAGAATACTCGGTAGTGACTCGAGTGATGCCACGGTTTCTACAATATCCTCACACAATTGTAGATTCTTGTTCAACCCGGTAAGATTGTTAACATCAATACTTTTAATCAAAGTGGTACCCAATGCATCTTCATTTGATAATTCGAAAAAATTTTGTACTAATGAATCCATTATATCAATTGAAAAATAAGAGTGCACATCACTAGGATACCTCATTGCTTCAAAGATATTGAAGCAAATAATCTCACCATCAAACTCCATTGTCAAAGTACCACCGTATACATCTATCTTTGTACGCGCAGTCCTCATAAATGGTCTTCCCAAGAGCAATGGTGGCGACAAAGATGTTGATTCATCTTGCATGTCAAGAACATAGAAATCTGTTGGAAAAATCAACTGATTTACCTGCACCAAAACATCCTCCAACACACCCTTTGGAAACGCATTAGATCTATCAGCAAATTGAATAATAACACCAGTTTCTTTAAGTGATCCTAAATTTAAGGAAGCATAAATAGAATATGGCATGACATTAATAGATGTTCCTAAATCTAGCATTGCTCTTTCAAACCTAGTGTTACCAATAATGCAAGGGATGGTAAAACTTCCTGGATCCTTACATTTTGGTGGAAGTTTCCTTTGCAAAACCCCCGAGACATTTTCCCCTACGCTTACCACTTCATTACCTTTTAATTTACGCTTGTTAGTGTACAATTCCTTGAGGAACTTTGCATAACGGGGCACTTGATAAATGACATCCAAAAGTGGTATGTTCACTTGAACTTTGCGAAATGTCTCCAATATTTCCTTTTCATGTTCATCCCTTTTGGACTTTGCAAACCTACCAGGAAATGGAGGGGATGGAACATTAGTAGGAATAGAACTTTTAGAATTTACCTTAGATCCCAAGGTTGGAGTCGCAGTTTCATCTTTCTCAGTTGCTAAGTTCTTCTCTTGCGTTGACTCCTCAACGTGATCTTTCATCTTCCTTGGTACCTCTTCTAAAATCTTCCCACTTTTTAATGTCACGGCACTAGCATTTTCTCTCGAGTTGATTGTTTGAGAAGGGAGTTTCCCGATCCTTGAGCCTCCATTTTACCCACCGTGTTGGCCAATTGACTCATTTGTGTTTCCAAATTCTTGATTGAGGTCTTTGTCTCTTGTTGAAATTGCATTGTGCTAGAAGCTAAGGATTTAACCATATCTTCAAGAGACATATTTGAACTTGGAGGCGGAGTTTGTTGACGAGGTTGAGAGTATTATGGTTGCCTCTATTGATTAAAACCCGGTGGATGATTAAACTGTGGTTGTGGGGCTATGGAATGATTTCCTCCATAACTGAGATTAGGATGATCTCTCAATCCAGGATTATATATGTTAGAATATGGATCATATCTATTTCTCTGTTGCATTGGAAATCCCCCAATGGCATTTGCTTACTCTGAGGCTCCTTCTTGTAGTGTCGGGCATGCATCAGTAGGATGTCCCAAAATAGAACATATCCCACATACTTTTGCTTGTTGAATTGTCCCAAGTGCCATTTGTTGTACAAGAGAAGTGAGACCAGCCAATTGTCTTTCAATTTGAGAAGTTGCTCCTATCTCACTTACTTGTTTAACCGGTGCCTCTTCCCTACTACCAAATTGTTGTGAGTTGGCGGTCATGTTGGCTATCAGTCTCTAGCAACTACTGGTGTTTTATCCATTAAAGCTCATCCACTAGCTGCATAAATCATACTTCTCTCCATCGGGAGTAATCCTTCATAGAAGTATTGTATAAGTAATTGCTCACTGATTTGGTGATTTGGGCAACTAGCACAGAGTCTTTTGAATCTCTCCCAAAATTCATAGAGATTTTTCCCTTGAAATTGTCGAATGCTACATATCTCTTTCCTGATGTTTGTAGCCTTTGAAGCTGGAAAATATCTCTCCATGCCCGCAATTTCACTTGCTCTTCCGATATACCCGTTGGTTTCATGCTTGAGCAAACCACATGAAACTCCTTCAAATGTTTATTGGGATCCTCTCCCGCAAATCCATGAAATGTGGGAAGTAGATGAATCATTCTGGACTTAAGTTCAAATCCCACCTCTAGTTGAGAATATTGAATGTATAGAGGTTGTTGAACAAAAGTAGGAGCTGCAAGTTCCTTTAATGTTCAATTTGCATCCGCCATTTCAGACTATGTGTTCGGACTCACTTGAGAATTCAATGCTCAATCACCTTAGAAGTTCAGTTGGAGAAATGTCTTCTCCACTTTTCGATGTGCTGACCTCTTTTCTTGATCTTAGGTTGTAGTGTGTAGTAGGCTTTTTGCTCATTCACAACCTAAATAACAAGAAAATGACAAAAATAAGAAAAATAGTAACAAAAAGAAAATATTGCAATTGACAAATTGATGTAACAGTCCCCCGCGACAATGCGCCAAAATTGATATCGCTCAAAATGAGGTACCAACTAATTTTCTTACTTAGCTTTAAATGTGTCGTCTTAAATAGTAATATGGCAAGTAAGGGTTATTTCCCGCAGAGGATTGTTTCAGTTTAATCAATTGCAAACTAGAAATTGAATTTAACACTTATAAATTAAAGTGATTAAATGGGGAGGGGGAGGGGGGGTTGGTTCGTTGAACTAAGGAAATCAATAAATTCAAAATAGAAAATACTTGAATTTGGAAATAAACAAAGTAGATTTTAAATCAAAGATGTGAAGATGTGATTGGGGGGATATTTCGTTACCACGAGAATGATTTTTATATCAATTACACAATAGATTTTCGTTCTCTAGATTAACAACAATTCAAGAATAATTACAAGTTCAATTATCTCAATCTCTTCTTATATGATAGTTGAATAAAACAAGCTCTTTACTCAACCCTATTCATTAAACAACCTAGAACAAGCTCTCTAGATTTAATTTAACAAAAGCATTACGACAAAAGAGATTAATTGAATTAAGGGCAAACTCACGAGGTCGGTTTACTTACTTAAGTGTTAATCCACATACAATCAATTTAAAATTCATCATAATCCATTGAAATGTAATTGCCACAAGGTTTTAAAATAAATAGCGATTACGTACTATAAATCCTAAAATAGCATTCATTGAACAAACTTAATCATTTAGTTGTACACCTAAACAACCAAGAAGAACAAAACAAACATATAAATCAATGGATTAAACACATCAATCAAGAGAACTATAAAACACAAATTAATTGAAAATCATAACTCGGGTTTGGAATCACCCCCAATCACAAATATGTTTAGTTACCCATGAAATACCCAAAAATAACAATTAAATCTTTACAACTCATTAATGGAAAATAAATTAGGGAAAAGAAAAACTTATTGATAAAAAAATATCAATGGGTCTCCTTCTCCAAGCTATTCCATCAACACTTGCTCGAATCTTTGTCCAAAAATACCAAAAGAAATTAAAGGAAGAAGAAGGAATGTAAAAGAAAAGCAAAGAAAAAAAATTCAAAGGAAAGAAAAAACCAGCATAAGACGGCCGAAGACGAATAGCCAGCCACGTCCCAGCTACAGGTTTTAAAAATAAAACCTAGAGAAATTGCACCCTTGGTCCCCGAAGTTTAAAAACAATGACAAAAAGGTCCCCGAAGTTCCAAAAAAATATTAAAAGTGTCTATCACCCAGTTTCTGTCCAGGAAGCGCGCCCAGAAAGACCCAGCTGCTGGTTTTAAAATTAAAACCTAGAAATTGCAGTCAAGGTCCCTACGTTTTGGAAAGTGACAAAATGGTCCCGAACTTTGGAATTTTTGCATATTTGGTTCTTTTTGCTCATTTCTCGTATAAATTCCTTCAATCATCATTCAAACTCGAGTTTTCACCTACAAAATAAAAATAACTAAATTAAGTAATAAATTGATAATAAAAACTCACAAATATCTAAATTAATGGTCCGAATAAGTGCAAAAACTCGCACTTATCAAGAAGCTGCACCATCATCCCAATGACGACAAATCCATCGTAGCCCTCTGTGAAGATATTCAACAAGACCACGAAGCGTGGTAAACTTAAAGGTGTGTCGATTAACTGTAGCTCCCTTGTAATCTCTGCCGTCATACGAGCTTGCTACTCGATCAGCAGAATCATCTGCCCCATAAGTGCAACATACTGGTCAATGGGAATAGACGTAGATGGTGAAATAGATGATGTAGGTAGAGGAGCAGAAGTGAATGTTAAGGGGATGTTAGCAGAAGGAGAAGTAAAAGAAAAATGAGGAAAATCGGAGGGATCAACAGAAATAAGCTCATCTATAGGATCAGCGTCACAGTCGGGTCAACTAGCTGAGCTTGTTTAGAAGAAGAGACCTACTCTGAGAAATAGTAGTATGGCCACTCGGTCGAGAAACCTTCCTGGGAACTCCTTTTGGAAAGCTAACACCAAGTGTAGTCACAAGGCGATAAATAAGACAGGCATAAGGAAGTTCCACCCTGGTCCCCGTGATACGAAAAGCACGTAAAATTTGCTGGCATATAAACTTAGGTAGATCAATAAAATTGCCATGTAACTAGGCATAAAGAAACTGAACCTTTACCATTGGAAATGAAGAAGTGTGAAACACTGGCCACAGATTCATGCACAAAATGCGCAATAGAATCTACCTATTAGTGGGTAAAGATCCAGTGCGCATTGCACCTGGACCACTTTCCAATGGTGTGTTAAACACTGTAGAATAGACAAGAGAGTCCGCTGGAAGTGTGAACGACTCTAGGAATATGCACTAGACTCGATATGATATCGGATGTGATCTTTATCGTCCTACCCCAAAGAAAAGCCCTAAAGGTCGATCCGCTAATGTCATGAATGTTAGCGTAGAATTCTTGAACAAGAAAGCTAGGAGGAGGTGTCAACTCAACCAACAATGGCTCCCAACCCCAGGATGTGAAAATAGAATGAATAGGATGACAAGTTAGACATAATGACCTCGTGCTCAAATAAAACGGGTCTCAAGGAAAATTACGATCCAAAAGTGTCTTGGGCAATTGTAGAAATAAACCTAGTCCTACTATATGAAGTGGAGGTACCAGGTGTCTGAGCAGAAGTACGAGCCCTCTTAGGCTGTATCTAAAATGTGTAAAATCAACACATCAAAACCTCGACTGGACACAAAATGCATGAGATGCATGTATGCATGTAAAACGAGGCAAATAGTACATATGCAACGTACCCTAGCATGGATGCACATAAGGATGTCGTGATACCTAGACGTACGTGACTTGATGCAATGATGTCATGACATGGTGACGTGACGTAGGACAACCATGTGTGAAAAAGTGTCAACATCCAAAACCAACCAAGACAAGACACTAAGTGATCATGTGTGTCCTGTGTGAGTAATGTAAAAGCAAACATCACACTTCCAACCTATAGCTTGATAATCCAAAACACCATTCATCAAGAAACACTCTACAATCCACCAAAACATCCTCAAAATCAAGTAAAAAATTACCCAAAATTAAAAGAAAGCACACAACTTCTCCACAACTCCAATTCTCAAATCAAAAACTCTCAATCCAACTACAAAAACTATCCCAAACCCACCAAAAGTAAACTAAAATGATAAAAGTGCAAAAACAATGAAAAAAAACCAAAATTTACCTAAAAACCGTCCAAAAACCAATTTGTTGTTACAAAATTGTGCAATAAGTGATGACATTGTATGATAATCAATAAAACATGAAGTGCGAAGGCAAAAAATTGAAGCAAGAATGGCCAAAAATCAAAAATCCCAAAATAATCGTAAAAAGGAGAAAAATTATGGTTTTTAGAGATTTACCTTTGAAATTTGTTGATTCGATGAAATTGTACAACAAATGAATGATTTAGGATGTTCAAAACTTGTGACAAGCACAAATTTGATGTGGGTTGGTGAAATTCGAGAGAAATCGAAGGAAAAATGGGAAAAAATGGCGAAAAACCCTAAAAAAATAACGTTACAATTCAAATTTACGGGCTATCACTCGAGCTATAAGTGAGCGAGATAGCCTCTGCTTTTATTGCTCGAGCGACGCTTAACGAAAAGCTGGCAAAAGAGTTTTGACACAAATAACACTGAATTTTTGAAAATATAGAAAATAGCACCCTTTAAAAAAAATCAAGTCTCCGATATACAGATGAACTAAAAAATGCATGTATCCACAAGTAATGCATTATCAATAAAAATTTCCCACGTACTCTATCAAGTTTAAATGGAGCAAAGTGTATAAATGACTCACGTGTGTGAAGTGCCACTATTTTCTCGTGAACATGACTCCAAACCTTAACTTTGTGAGAAAGGACACGCAAACATTACTGTCAAATAAGTGTTTTCCTTTACTAATGAAAGTCAAACCCATAAGATGCTTATGACCTTAAAATGAGCTCAGTTACAAGTATATTTTTGTTTTCTCCCCCTGAATTTGAGCATATAATTTTTTTATGTCATTTTCTCAAATATTGCATCTTATGTTCAGACTTTTGTCTATTAAACGACTAAATTGACCCCTGTGACGAGCTTTAGACCGGTTAACTCAAGTCAGTTGACTAAGGCACCATGTTATGAGAAACCCCTCGGGCTTAATTATTTGAGTCAAATAGGCTTCGAATAAGAGTATAAGACAAACCACTTTTTATTTTATTTTATTAGAGAGAGACTATATATGAGCTTAGGTCATCTAAATGAAGGTCAATTCACGTTCAAGGTCACCTTACTAACAGATGACGACAATCTCAAATCTCACACATGCGGTCCAGACTCACTTACAAGATCACAGTGTGTGCTGTGCACATGGTATATGATGAAACATATACTCAATACTCCATATAAAACCTAACCAAATAATAGAAACAACAATACCGATCAGATGAATGCAGACTCGGTCACAAAATGTTATGTTTAAGAGCACCATGAATTGTCTAGCAGCACATAATTTAATTAATTCTTTTTTTAAAAAAAATCAAAAACTTAAAAAAAAAAAAAACAAAATGAAATAAAAACAAATCACAAATAAGTGAGATGCATGTGAGAATGAATGAACTCATTGAATTGCACATGCATACACCTAAGTGCCTAATTAAATAGATACATGGATACTTTTACCTTTAAATGCATGATCAATCTCACGACCTTTCAGGTCACTCTTCTTAACCCAAACCATCTTAGATTGGCAAGGAAGTTAACCTTCCTTGATAAATCTTGATCTTGATTTTTAGTTGTGAGTTTACGACACCTAGGTCTTGTGTGTCCCAGCGTACCACAATGGTGGCATGTGGGAACAAACCTAGGCTCAAACCTGCTCGGAGGTTGTTACCGATATATAGGACGATTGATCCTACTTTGTCTAGTAAGTGTCGATCCTAAGACATTCTTGCCATTGGGTTCAGGATTAACAATATTTCGAGCTTTGTTGGTGGTTGGGACGAACGTGGTCTTTGATGTATTAGCACTAGCATTGCCATTACCATTTTGAACGTAACCCAGACCATGCTTATTTCTTCCAGGCTTGTTCATCCCTAATAGATTATCGAGTTTTTGAGTACCACTCATGAAAGAATGAAGTTATGTATTAGATTTTTCAAGATCACTTGTTAATGATTTAACTTTGGCTTCTAAATTCTCATTAACAAGCTTCAGCTAACTCAGATTTTTGGTAGAGACCTGAAGGTCACCTATGAGTTTCTCTTTCTTTCTTTCAAGTTCATTAACCTTTTTCAGTACGATTTTATTGACCTTCTTCATTTTAAGATTCTCCTCAAATAATTGACAATAAGACTCATGAATATCAGTCTTATCCTCAGATTTTTCACTCTATTCATCATTCTCCACCATTTCATTCTCATTTTCAGATTCAATCTTAGCTATAGATGTGAAGTCCATGAAATGTTGTTCATCCTCACCACCAGAGGTATCACCTTGAACACTCGAATCCGATTCACCATCACTCAAGGTCACTGCTAATGCTTTACGCCTTCCTTAAATCAGATTCTTCTTCAAGTTAGGACATTCATTCCTATAGTGACCAAAACCCTGACACTCATGGCATGTAATTGACTGAGTTTTCTTATTAGAACTCCTAGGGTTATTCTTCTCACACTTATCGTTCGAAAATTTACTAGGGACATTATTTTTTCGTTCTTGAGGTTTTCTCCTATTCCTCATCATACTCTGAAATGTTTTAACGAAATAAGCTATTTCGTCATCCCTAAGGGTCTCGGCATTAGTCGACTTACTCTCTTCTTCCCTATTGGTGTTCATGGCTATGAATTTACCTTTTTTGGTTGAGATATGGTTATGAATTTGTCTATCTCCTGTGGATCAACGAAGAATTTCGCGTTCTTCAACAACTGGAACTCAGGCCACCTTCCCTTGATTTTCAGAACTTTGACATATTTGTAGGAAGTATCAGTTTGATATTTTGATTATGGATTTGATGTTTCCACCGCCAGGAACAAATCACAATATGAAGTTTGAAAGCTCATATGATGAAGAAGATATGGAGAGTATGTGTTTTTCTCAATGTTTAGCATTTAATATTTATAGTTTAGGCTTTGGGGTTGAATGAGCCGGACAAAAAACCTTAAAAATGCAAATTAAAATTTTTTGAAAACCTTGTCACTCTAGCGGAAGCTGTGCGATAGGTGAGTGACATTGTGTCACTCGAGTGAAGGCAATGTGACAAGCAGGCGACAATGTTTCTATTTTTGCCGTTCGAGCAAAGTCATGGCGACAGTTTAACGAAATTGCAGCGCAGTTTTTCCTTAGTTTCCTTTCTCGAACCTTAGACCTAATACAACTTAATTTTTACTATTTACATCTCGCTTTTTGACTTTTACAACATATTAAATTTAGTCCATTTTGTTCACAGACTTGTCAATTACATCAAAAACCTAACGGACAACATTTAAAGAAATGATATATTTAATTTATTAAAATATAATGTTTTGGATCATATCTTTCACCAAAACATCAATAAAAACGATTTCAACATGCACTAAAACTAGGAGTAATTAAAAATTATAATGTTACTTCAAAACTAATCAAATTCAACAAATGAGGTATTTCGTGATGAGAATTCGTTGGTCCAATGGTACACCCATCAATCCACTTCTCTTACCAACATAAAATGAGAATTATCACACCATAAAAAATGATAATTCTAACAAACATTGCAAAATAATGTGAAGGCTAACTGATATCCGAAAGTATGCCTTAAAATATATCATGATTTCTCACGTAAGAGCACTGAACTAAAATAATTAAATTTATACATAACAACGTATTTGAAAATATGTAGAAAAATTACTAATATCACTGAGTACCTCACCTTCTGAAGATGAATGTGAAGAATAAAATAGTAGAAAACGAGATTCTTTATTACAAATCTAAAAACTTAATAATAGAGAGAGAACATCTACTGGATAATTTGCTAAAGAAAATTTGGAGTGAGAAAACAAAGCAATATCATGCCTTTATATAGTAGTCTGGATTGAAATCTTCTAGAAGGTTTAGGATTTTGAATTTACTCTATCAAATCAAAAGTGATTAGTTTTTAATTTCAATTAGTATTGGATTATGTTAATAATAATGATAATGGATACATATTAAAGTCTCCTACTCGAATTAAACAACTGGTATTTTATGCACACTAATCAAATATTAGTTATAATCTATTTAGATAATAGACTACAATTTTTATTCCTATCAGGTATTTGCACATCTATAGACGTATCCCAGTGAAAATGGAGTACTGATATGATATATTAACTGAGTTTGTATGGGTTAATATTAAAATATATATAATATAAATAAAATAAGAAAAAGAGTTTGTTATCACCTAATTAGCAAAAAATAAAATAAAATAATACTAATAATAATCCTACTCGTTGAATTTAAAAATAGTGGCGGAAACAGTATATGGTAAAGTTATAGGATTAATAGCAGAAAACCTCCCTAAAAATATTTTCATTTGCGATATATCTTTATACCTATTGAAAATTGTAGAAAACCCTCATACTTGAAACATTTTGTGTGAAAACCCTGTACCGTCAAATTTGCTATTAAAAATAGTAAAAATGTCAAAATTAAAAGGTAATAATTGCTATTTTAGTATCCAAACTTTTTATTTTTTTACAAATTATATCCAAAATTTTTTATGTACCACGCACAATCCCAAACATTTAAACCTTTTTTCCACCCTACCTCACTTCATCATCTTCCCCAAAACTTTATTATTTTATTTAATCCCTTCCAAAACCCTCATAAATCTCTCATCCTCAATTCATCATTTTTTCTTCTCATTCCCAAGATAGGTCCTCACACACACGCAACGATGCTTCACACAAGGCACGATGAACATTTGAATTCTTCGAAGGCAAAAACACCGTAATCCTCCATAAAAGCTGCCACGGCTACTACCTCACGGCGATGGACGCTATGACTGAAAAAAAGGTTGTGCAAACTATTTAGGCAATAGAAATGAACACTTCAAATGAATGGGAGCCTGTAAAATGAGTAAATTATGTGAAACTAATTATAAGAAAAGGAAAATTCTTGAGGGCTAATGGGGAAACGCCGCCATGTAGGAATTCAATAACTCATGATATTCTTCATAGAACTGCAACTCAAAAGTGGGTTTTGCGGGGAGTGGATAATTCTAATCTTGAAAATGAGAAAAAGAAATGAGGAATTTGGGATAAGAGATTTTGGAGGGATTAAATAAAATAATAAAGTTTTGGAGAAGAAGATGAAGTAAGGTGGAGTGGAAAATAAAGTTTTAAAAGTTTGGGATTATGTGTGGTACATAAAATTGGGCATAATTTGTAAAAGAATAAAAAGTTTGGATACTAAAATTGCATTTATTAATTTTTAATTTTGATATTTTTACCGTTTTTAACGGCAAATTTGACATTAGCTGATTTTTCACACCAAACGTTTCAAATATGGTGGTTTTTTGTGATTTTCAATAGGTAGGAAGGTATATCGCAAATGGAAACATTTCTAAAGGGGTTATCTGCTATTAATCCTGAGTATAATTATATAAAATTTATTTTGCATCTTGATTCTTCTATTGTTTCTATCTTAGATTGAACTTATTTAGAATATCTTTTTCTCAATCCCGATATACATAATTAATTGCCTTCTATCAAAAGAGTTCAATATTGATATAGTAATTTAGTCTAAATTGATAACTAATATTATTAACTAAGTAGTTTCTTAAGTGGCTCTAGCCTGAATTTAACTTATCCAAATTGCCTTTTTCTTGAATCCATAATTCGCATTTTATTGCAAGCTTCCAAATGGCCCAATATTGAAAGGGTAATTCTAACTCTTTCAATAGTTAACTATTTGGCCCAATTAAATAAAAAAGTATATAATTTAATATTTATCTTTACTTTGGTCCTCAACTATAAAGATATCCATATAGATCCAAATTAACTGTAGAGCATAACAAATTGACTTGCATAAGGACTTGATTATGCATGAAATTCCTATTAATTGACAAATAAGTTATATACGACACAACTAAAAAATTCGGGGTTTTATCTCATCTTCCTTCCTCTAAGTTAACTTTTCTACTATGTCATTGCACCATAGCAACTTGATTAAAGGAATTTCAATGTTCCTTAGTACATGAATTTTTCTATCTAATATCACAATTGGCGTCTCTTCATAGGTTAAATCATATTGCATATCTAAAGTGTAATGATTGATCATATGACTAGGATCTTGCAAGTATTTTCGTAACATTGATACATGGAAAACATTATGTGTTGCTGAAAGTTCTAGTGGTACGGTTAGTCTATATCCCACATCTCCGACTCTTTCTAGTATATCAAATGGTTCAATGAATCTTAGTCTCAATTTTCCTTTCTTTCTAAATCTAAGTACTCCCTTCATTGGAGCTACTTTCAGAAATACTTTGTCATTAATTTGGAATTCAAGATCTTTTCTCCTTCTATCAGCATAGTTTTTCACATGTCTTCGACAACCTTAATTCTATCTCGAATCTTATCCACAACCTATTAAGTTCGATCAATGATCTCGGTCCTATAATTCTTCTTTCTCCAGCCTCATCCTAGTAGATAGGTGTTCTGCACTTCTTACCATATAATGCGTCATAATGTGTCATGCCTATAATTGCCTGAAAACTTTTGTTATAGGCAAATTCTACTAAGGGTAAGTATATTTCCTAGCTGTCGTCGAGATCTAGTACACACATTCTTAACATATCTTCAAGTATCTGAATTGTCCTTTCGGATTGTCCATCGTCTGTGGGTGACATGTTGTACTAAATTTCATTTTTGTCCCCATAGCATCTTGTACACTTTTCCAGAATTTTGATGTGAATCTCACTCTGTCTAAAAAAATAGAAACATGAACCCCATTGTAACATGACTATTTATTTGACTTAAACATGTGCATACTATTCCATGGTGAATGTCATCTTAACTGGAAGAAAGTGAGCCGACTTTGTAAGACGATCCATTATTACCCAGATGGCATTGTTTCATTTAGTAGACCTCGAAAATCCTACCACAAAATCTATGGTTATGTGTTCCCATTTCCATTCGAGTATATCCAATGGACTAAGTAACCCTGAAGGTCTCTGATGGTCAACTTTCAGTTGCAAACGGATCGTACTCTTACTTACAAAGAGTCATATTCCTCTTTTTCTATTTCTCCACCAAAATGTATCTTGAAGGTCTAGATACATTTTCGGTTGTGCTGCATAAGAAGTGGAATGTGCTTCTTCGAGAATTTCTTTCCTTAATTCCTCATCTTTAAGAACACATAATCTGCATTTATACACAAGTATCTTATCACCAGTTATCACAAATCCTCATCGCTTATCTGTCCCAAATTTCAACCATGATTTTACATAAAAATGGGTAATTCTTTTGGGCTTCTCTTATTCGTTCTCTAATAGTGGGTTGAACCATTAGAATTGCGGCAATAGCTGATTTTTTGTACTGAAGGTGAAACAACCTCTAGCTTAAAATTTTCAAATTCATTAACTAACGGTTCTTAAGTGGTTGGAATTGTCATTTCTTGTTATTTTTTTACTAAGAGTATCAGCAACTACATTGACTTTACCTGGGTGGTAAAGAATGGTACATTGATAGTCTTTGGCCAATTTAAGCCATCTCTCTTGTATCATATTTAACTTATTTTGAGTGAAGAAGTATTTCAGACTTTTTTCGACTGGTGTATATCTCACATTTACCACCATATATTTTTAGGGCATGAACTACACATGCGAGTTTTAAGTCATGCGTTGGATAATTCTGTTTGTATGGCTTTAATTGTCTAGAGGTTTAGGCAACACACTTTCCTTGTTACATCAACACACATTCCAAACCTTGTTTAGACATATCACTATATACAATAAACCCTTCTAAACTTTCTTGAATTGTCAATACCGACACTGAAACCAATCTTTGTCTCAATTCTTAAAAACTACTTTCACACTTGTCCAACCATTGGAACTTTATTCCCTTTCTAGTCAATTATGTCAATGGACCAGCAAATCTTAGAAATTATTCAATAAATCTCTTGTAATAGACGGCCAAACCCAAGAAACTACGAGCTTTACCTACATTCGTTAGGTCTGGCCAATTTATTAAAGCTTTGATTTTAGTTGGGTCTGCCTCAATTCCTTGTGTAGTAACCACATGACCAAGGAAGCCAATGCAATCAAGCCAAAATTCACATTTTTTTTGAATTTAGCATAAAATTTCTCCTTTCGGAGAGTGCCCAATACCACTCTTAATTGTTTTTCATGTTGATGCTTATCATTTGAGTATACCAATATATCGTCGATGAAGACGATAACGAATCAATCTAGATATGGATGAAAAACTCGATTCATTAAGTCTATGAACATGGTGTATTCGTTAACCCAAATGGCATCAACGTAAATTCATAGTGCTCATACTGCTTTCTAAAGACCGTTTTAGGGATATCACATTCCTTTATCTTGAGTTGATGATAACTTGATCTCCAATTGATCTTTGAGAACACTTTTGCATCTTTCAATTGATCAAAAAGATCACCTATCCTTGGGAGTGGGTATTTATTCATTATGGTCAAACGGTTAATATCTCTATAATCAATGGATATCCTCATTGACCCATCTTTCTTTTTAACAAACAACATTAGCACTCCCAAATGGATACACTAGGTCGGATGAAACCCTTATCCAATAGTTCTTGCATTGTATCTTCAACTCTTGCAATTCTTTTGGGTCATCCTTTATGGGGTTTTAAATATCGGTGTTGCTCCAATGGTCAAGTCAATTGTGAACTCTACTTGTCTATCTGGCGGTATACCAGGTAATTCCTCAGGAAAAACATCCACAAACTCCTTAACCTTCGGTACATTTTCCAATTTTTGTTCGGATTCGAGTTTACTAGTAATATTCAATAAAAATCCTTTACACGTATTCTTTCTCAACCTTTTTTCCGCTTTCATTGCACACACTAATCAAGGTAGAGTCCCAATTCTTGTTCCAAAGAATTGAAATTCTTCCTCCCGAGGTTTTTGAAATAAAACCTCTTTCTCATGGTATAAGATAGTTACATAATTTTAATAGCCCGAGAATAATTAACCAAGGGGGAGCGAATTGGTTTTCTAAACGTTTTTGAAAAGTTGATTTAAATTCATGCAAGTTGAGAGTGAATAAATCAATCAAATGCAATGCATAAATATGAAAGTAATAATTAAAGATGGGAGAAAGAGTGCAAACGATATAATTGTAGACGTTCGGTCCAAAACGATGATCTACGTCCTCCGTTACTAAGTTCTCTATCATGAGTAAGGCCGTTTCACTATATTTGAATGATTTATGGTGCAATCCAAACAATTACAAAGCTTCTAGTGACTTACGAACAAAGAGCATCGACCCTTGTACAATATTGAGTTTTACAGGACCCCAATATGACCCACAAATTTGATAAGAAATGATTTTACAATTTGAATCTTCCCTTTTAATAAATATATAAACAAATTAAGTATTAAGAGAGAAATAAGTTAATACTTCAATTGAATAGCAATAAATGAAGCTCGAGTATTAGATGAAATAGTTTTGATGAAAAGATGATTTTCAAAGGTTGAATCGATCAAAGATTTTCAAAGTAAATGATTTGATGAAGATAAATAAGATGTAAAATCAATATAATTTTGCTCAATATATCTAACTTAAATTCCACTAAAATTTTAAAATGAATGCAAAGTGATATAATATTTATAGAGTTCGAAAGTAAAAGTATCCGTAGAACTGGACAATCAACCGGACATCCTTTCCTCGTCCGAAAGCACAAAAACTATCTGTTGTGCACCACACATCAAAATGGTGACGTTCGCATGGACATCCGGACGTTCATTACTTTGTCCGGACGTCTGCATTTCAATAGTTTGATTGATTTTGTCTTTGCATTTTCCGATGTGAATATTCTCAAAAATATGGTCTAAGTTCACTTATGTTTTTAAAAATAATTTTTGCTTTGAATCAAAATATTTTATGCAAGTGATAGTCAAAGTCATTTTTAGTACATGAAATGATTTTTGAGATTTCATCATTTAGTGCTAAGAATTGAAGCGTTTATACCTTTACAAGTGAATATAAAAGTCTAATTCTCTATCATCCTTTGATACTTCACTATCGAAACTCTTTATCTTGAGTGCTTGACATTCATCATTTCCTTCACTGTGAGTTCGATTTGTAGTGTGAAGGTCTTGATATCGACATTTCTGTTCTTGATCGATCAATATTACATCCGATATTTTTGAAGACTTAGAATCAATTGTTAGAAAAAATCAATTTGTATGTAATGATCAAAACATTAAGGATAGAGTCAAGCAACGGTCAACAATTTTTCCCTTTTTTATTACGGTAGACAAGATGAATTTACAAAGTAATATCAACAGTTTATAAGGAATAGAAATCATGTATTGCATGTTCCCCCTATCCTCTACAACCTAAGCATAATTACCTCACTTTTCCCCTTTTGGTATAAGCAAAAAAGATAGGTCAATTACATTCAAAAGGTAAATCAACCATCGAACAATATTTCCCCTTAATTAAACATAAAATGCTAAGGATATGCTAGGTTAAACAAGATGATGATTAACAAAAATACGTAAGGAAGACATAGAAGCCAAATTTTCCATTAAATCCATATAGACTACATTTGAAGTAGTTCAAATTGTACATAAAAAGTAAAAAGGACAATGAGATATTTAAGGCTCTAGACGAGGCGGTGGACGATGTGATGCATCGAATCGGGCATAGAAGTAATTGAGTTGAGTGGTACGAACCCCGTAGCAACGGTGACTACGAAACCCACAACTAGATTGATGCGGAACCCAAAAAAGTCAATTAGATCCGGTTTTGGATTTGAACCCAACAAGGTGAACCAAAAAACCCAACGATAATGTCGATGAGTTGAATCCCTTGATTACGCAATGAAGAACCCATGATCCGATGTTTTGAACGCCACAAGATTCAAATCTTGATAAGTTCGATAGTTGTTCAATTGAAGAACAAGGAAAGCAAAGCCTCTCAATTAATTTGTCATAGTTTCTTTAATACAGTGAAAGTTTTGGTATTTATACCAAACCCTAGAAACTAGGCAAAAACGTGCATAATCTCATAAATAAGGTAAGAGATTGACTAAACATAGAATTCTAGTTAAATAAGGAAATTCGCCAAAAAATGAAATTTTTCCCGGAAAGTTGGCCGCGGGGGTGCCAATACCTCCTGTAAACGTTGCTTAAGTTGGGCGCGAGGGCGCCACAACCCCCTGTTTTCCAGGTTCAACTACTTGAATCAAACTCATCCATCCCAATTCCGGCCTCGACCCCAACATGGAACTTGCTCTAATCTTCGTGATGATCGCCATATCGTCAACCGTAACTTGAACAAGCAATGCCATCACTTCTTTCACCTGCTTTGCCCTCGATCGAGTCATCGGTCCTTCTTTCACTAGCAATGGATCCTTCCCCGGACTTGCCCTCGTCTCGATGGCACCTTGGATCATATCACTGAGGCTGCATAGCATGCTGTTGAGCAAGTATTTGATGGAGTAATTCGACTAGCCTATCAAGGGATGATGTAAATGAGTCGATGCGACCGTTGAGGAGATTATAGTGATCATCGGTAAATGTGAAACCGTTGGCGAAAGGAAGAACACTAAAACCCAGATTGTAATAGGGGTTTAGAACATATGGTACATCATCGTCATCCTCATCCTCATCTCCGTCGAAAGGTAGAATAGAAGGACCCGAAGTGGGATCGAAGCCTTTGGTGTGAGCCACATATTGACCATGCTTCTTTACAATTTTCATGCATTTGAAAGTTTGAATATTGATGGCATCGGTGGGACAGAGTGAAATAGAGGTCTTATAATGCTAGGAAATTTCAAAATGCTTAAAAATTAAGGTAAAGCTTTGATGTGTCGAGTGAATTAACAAGCTTCATGAGACCAAGTGCAATGGTTGAAAAATCTAATTTTTGCCCAACAAGAAAGGAATCAAGAATGAAAAGATCGAAATTGTTTACTTCAATTCGATGACCCTTTTGAGGAAGAATGATATGTACTATAATATTTTGCAAAACTTCTCATGGAAGAGTGAGTTGATTTGCACTAAGTTTGGTGATATTTTCTATGTTTTTCCAAGAAAATCTACAACATGCTTCGGTAGGATTATATCCTTCCAAGGCGGGATGAGCTTTATGAAGAAAAAATGATTTTCACACACTTGAGTTTGAGAATTTCTCGGATAAGAGCTTTGGTTATGGTAATGTGGGTGTTTTTATGTAGACATTAAATTCCATTTGACCTAGGAGTGGTAACCATGATTTTGTAAAAATCCTTCATGAGGTGGGGATATGCATTTTCTCTAAAAAGGCTATCAACACCCAACCCATGCTTTCAAAGTATTCTTCTATATGAAATGCGGGTACTTCAATTGTAAAATTGGCAAAATCAATATTCTTACATATTAGAATTGGAGATTTTTTTCAAACGGATTTGTTAACACTTCGGTTCTCCATCGGATGAGGGTGATGGATGAGGATCCCGTCTTATGGTAGCCTTCATATGCTTTCCTGGTCGACTAGACATGATGAAGAATGGAACTTAAAGGAAGGAAGAAGATAGAAATCGAACCTAGGATTTGAAAGATTTTGAAAGTGTGAATTTTTGGGGTTTTAGTGATAGAGAAATTAGGGATTTGGATAAAATTAGAGGATGAGGAGATGTGTTTTTGGATTTGAGTGAGTAAAATGATGAATTGAGAAGAAAAACAGGTGAGGGGGGTCGTTGCATGTAGTGGAGAAAGAAGAGAAGGGAGAAAGTGAAGAAGAAATGGTTTTGAATTGCGATTTAAAAAACTGGAAATATGTAGAGCTAGACATCCGCTATAAAAAACCAGACGTCCACATAAAAGGCCTAAATTTTCTATCAATCCAAACGTCCACATTGTTGTCTAATTCTTGATTCGGAAGTCCGCTTCATCATGTTAATGAAAATTTGAATGTTATGATGAAATGGCATACAATTAACATATAAGCACATTGGCCATATATTTTAAATTCATCTAGAACTCCCAAGTCTCTTAGAATATGTAAAAATCTATGAAGAGCTAGCAGTTTCATAAGAATATCGGCTAATTGATTTTCGGTGTTTACAAATTCTAACATAATATCTCTCTTTTGTGCATGATTTCTTAAAAAATGGTATCTAATTTCAATATACTTTGTTCTATAGTGTGAGATGTGGTTTTTTTAACAAGTTTATGGCTCTAGTATTATCACACATGATAGGTATATGATCAAAATATAAGTGATAGTCATTAATAGTTTGTTTCATCCATAGAACTTGTGCACAACAACTAGCGGCAGAAATATATTCAGCTTCAGTGGTAGACAATGCAATGGAATTTTGTTTCTTAATAAACCATGACACAAGTGCAAAGCTTAGAAAGTGATATGTTCCACTAGTGCTCTTACGATCAATTGTGCTACCGGCCTAATCGGCATCCAAAGAACTAAGTAAATCAATATGAGTGCCCCTTGGATACCAAAGATCTAATGTTCTAGTGCTACCAAGATATTTAAAAAACCTTTTTCGGCACTAAGATATGAGTCTTTAGGATTAGATTAAAATTTGGCACATAAACAAACACTAGATATGATATCGGGTCTACTTGAGTTAAGTAAAGAAATGATCCAATTATACCTCGATATTTAGTCACATCAACAGAAGTACTTTGATCATCTTTGTCTAGTTTTATATATGAGCTCATCGGAGTGCTCATTGGCTTCAAGTCTTCCATTTCAAACCTCTTGAGCATGTCTAAAATATATTTATTTTGACTAACGAATATCCCATCATTTGTTTGTCTAATTTGGAGTCCAATTAATTTTAGTTCTCACATCATGCTCATTTCGAACTCCTTGCTCATATCTTTAGAAAATTCTTCACAAAGAAAAATATTAGATGCACCAAAAATAATATCATGAATATAAATTTGAACGATAATCATTTCATTATTTTTTGCTTTTTATAAAGAGGGTAGTATCTACTTTCCTTATTGAAAAAACATTTCAAAGCAAAAAATTGTCCAATCTTTCATATCAAGCTCTAAGAGTATGCTTTAAACCATAAAGAGTCCTTATAAGTTTGAAAATATAATCTGGATACTTGTGATCTTTAAAATCGGGTTGTTGCTCTACAAAAACTTATTCTTGAATATAGCCATTTAGAAATGCATTTTTAACATTCATTTAATTAAGAATGAATCATTTATGACAAGCAAATGCAAGAAGCATGCGAATAAATTCTAATCTAGCAACCGGTGTAAAATTTTCTCAAACTCAATGCATTATTCTTGATTATAACATTGGGCTACTAATCTAGCATTGTTACACATATTATCCCGTTTTCACCTAATTTATTTCTAAAAAAACTCATTTTGTGTCGATAACAGTTTGATCATTTGGTCTAGTGACTAAATCTCAAACATGATTTTTTTCAAATTGATTTAGTTCTTCTTACATAGCTAGAATTCAAAATTCATCAAACTCGACATCTTTGAAATTCTTTGGTTCAATTTGCAAAATGAAAGCATGACTATTAAGATGATTTCTAGAGGAAGCTCTGGTAGTAATACCTTTGGATGAATGACCAATAATGAGTTATTTTGGATGAGAATGAACAAACCTCTATTCCCACTATGGGAGATTCTTCTTCACCTTGTTGAATATTTGTTTTTTTCCTTATGTTGATCTTTAGGGTCTTGATCTTGGATGTTCATTTGCTTGAAAGGAATCTCCAAACCTACATTATTGCTTAAGCTTGAAAAAAAGTTTTTACTTGTTTTCCAAATTGACAAGCAACACTAATTTTATCTTTCTCAAATTTTAAATTTGACAATCCTTTAACGAAACAATTTCTGAAAATATTTTGAGAGAAGATCCTTACTGACATAACCTAATCTCCTATGCTACAGCCAAGTATCCTCTTTTAAATTTTAGAAACATTTTTCATCACTTTCAAATTCGATATTTATGATATAAACAACTTTACTTCGGCTTCCTATAAACATCACATCTTTTGATGTAGCATCCTTAATAAGGCACTTAGAAGAATTGAATTTAATATTGTAACATTTATCACATAATTGACTATTGCTCAGCAAGTTATGTTTAAGGTTATCAAGTAATAAAACATTTTCGATAGAAGGGGATATATGATTACCAATGTTTCCAATTCCAATGATTTTTTCTCTTGCATTGTCTCCAAATGTGACATGACCTCCATCCTTCTTTTTGAAATTTGATAGCAAAGTCCTATATCCGATCATGTGCTTTGAGCATCCACTATCTAAGAGCCATTTGCTTTTTGTCTTCTTTTGTACCTACAAGGATACTTTAATTTTTTATTTTTGATACCCATACAAGCTTGGATCATTGGTAATTAGTTTTAGTGGACTCTCTAATCCACTTGTTTTTGGTTTCGAAATGTAGCCTCTTTTTGGTTAGACAATTAGAGGCAACATGTCCCTTTTTATTGCAAAAGCTACAAGTAGTGAGGATAGGTATTTGATGTTTTAACAAATAGATTTTTGAAAGATTTTTGTTTCAAGAGTTTATACCCAATTCCTCCTTTGTCGAAAACACATTTTTTATCACCAAGTATTAAGTCAAGATTCTTCTCACCTTGAGTGAATTTGTGACAACCTTTTGAGTTTCAAAAATATTTTTCATTTCATTTTCAATAAAGAATGTTTCTTTTTGAGAATAGAGTAATTTAAGGCAAGTTTTTCAACTTCCTCAAAAATTTCACCATAGAAAGTAGATAAATCATTATATGAGCATTTTTCAATAGAATTTACCTCATCTTCGATTGCCTAAAGTACATGTTGGCTACTTCTTCTTGGCTATCATTTTCATTGCGATCATCATCGTTGCTTTAATTCCATTTCGCTTGGAGTGTCTTTTTCTTGATATTTCTTTTTTTGGCACTCGGTTTTCTTGTGTCCGGATTTGTCACAATTATAGCAAATGATTTTTTTACTTCTTTTTTCACCCTTTGTTCTTTCTTTTGAAACCTCCGTTTATTGCGAAAACATCTCCATTTCTTAACAAGAAGAACTAGATCATCTAATTTTTCATCACTTATGTTTTCACTTTTAGTTCATTCTTCAATTGCCGATTATAAAGAAATTCGGCGCTTAGGAGGCTCTTTTGATTCTTCTTTGCTCTTCCTTATTTTCTCCTTAGTTTCAACATTGTTGAGCTCATAAGTCATCAAGGTACCATAAAGCTCTTCCAATGGGTATGAGTTGATATCTTTGGCATTTTCAATCAACATCCTTAATAAGCTTCAATCTTTTGGTAGTGACCTAAGCAATTTGCTTACAAGTTCACCGTTAGTAAATTTACGATCAAAACCTTTAAGGCCATTACCAATATCGGTAAAACGAATAATCATATCGACAATAGATTTATCTTCTTTCATGAAAAAATTTTCAAATTCTTTACCTAAAAGATTAATTTTGGTTTCCTTCACTTTACTCGTACCAACGTGAGTGACTTCTAATGCATACCAAATATCATATGCGAAATCACATGTGTTAATATGGTTAAATTTATTTATATCTAAAGGACAATAAAGTATATTTTTGGCTCTAGCATGTAAAGATAATTTTTTTTTTATCATCTTCATCATACCCCTCTCCAAGTTTTGAAATGGTTTGACTGGGTTTGCCATCAACCTTAATCGTCTTTGTAGGTACATGAGGATCATATTCAATGACTTTCCAAATACTATAATCTATGGATTAAATATATATATCATCATCCAAGTTTTCTAATAATTATAATGTATGCCATCAAAGAAGGGATGACAATTTGTAGAATGTCTCTCAAGATTTTGAAGATTGTGATTAGCCATTACTCAAGATTGTGAAATCTTTAATTTTAAAATTGAGCACAAAGCTTTGATACCAATTTATAGCCCAAGAATAATTAACCAAGATGGGGGTGAATTGGTTTTTTAAATTTTTTCAAAAAATTGATTTAAATTCAAGCAAATTGAGAGTGAATAAATCAATCAAACACAATGCACAAATACGAAAGAAATAAGTAAAAGGGAAGAAAGATTGCAAACGATATAATTGTGGAGGTTCACTCCAAAACGATGATCTACGTCCTCCGTTACCAAGTTCTCGATCACGAGCAAGGCAGTTTCACTATATTTGATTGATTTATAATACAGTCCAAACCCCTACAATACTTTTGGTGACTTACAAATAAGGAACACCGACCCTTGTGCAATATTGAATTTTACGGGACCTCAATATGACCCACAAATTTGATAAGAAATGATTTTACAATTTAAAACTTCTCTTTTAATAAATGATATAAACAAATTTACTAAGAAAGAAACAGGCTAACACCTCAATTGAAAATCAATAAATGAAGTTCAAGTGTTAGATGAAATAACTTTGACAAAAAGATGATTTTCCAAGGTTGAAGCAATCAAAGATTTTCAAAGTAAATAATTTCATTAAGATAAATAAGATGTAAAATCAATATAATTTTGCTCAATAATATCTCAATTAAATGCTATTAAAATTGTTCCAATGAATGCAAAGCGAGATGGTATTTATAGAGTCAAGAAACAAAAACATCTTTGGTACCGAACGTCCACTTCCTCGTTCGAAAGTACAAAAACTATCTGTTGTGCACCAGACGTTAGAACGGTAAAAAAAGTGACTGTTACATGATCCAGACGTCTGCATGGACATCCGAATGTTCATTACTTTTTCTGGACATCTGCATTTCAATAGTTTGATCCATTTTGTCTTTGCATGATCCGATATGAATATTCTCAAAATATGATCCAAGTCACTTATGTTTTTGAAAATAAATTATCGCTTTTAATCAAAACATTTTATGCAAGTGATAGTCAGAGTCATTTTTAGCACATGAAATGATTTTTGAGCTTTCATCGTTTAGTACTAAGAATTGAAGCGTTTATACTTTTACAAGTGAATACAAAAGTCTAATTCACTATCCTCCTTTGATAACTCTTTGTCTTGAAAGATCTATCTTGAATGCTTGACATTCATCGCTTCCTTCATTGTAAGTCCGATTTGTAGTGTGAAAGTCTTGATATCGACCTTTGTTTCCTTGATCGATCAATATTAAATTCGATACTTTTGAAGACTTAGAATCAATTGTTAGAAACAAAAATTAACTTATTTGTTATGATCAAAACATTAAGGATAGAGTCAATCATATGTCAACAAATTTCTGCCCAGTCAGTTCATACCCAAAATTACATTAAACTCTTTCATTCTAAAGAGTTACAAATCTACCTTTAGTACTTTTCCTTCGATCTCTAACTTAACACCTTTAACCATTTGATTAGTATTAATAACTTCGCCTGAAGGTGTACTAACATCTTATTTATTCCCAATTTTATCCATAAAAATGGTAGAAATAAATGAATGTGTGGATCTATAATCAATTAGGACAATAGCAGGTATATCAGATATTGGTAACATGCCTATAATTATGTCGGTGTTCTGATCTTCCTCTTCTCATTTCAAAGCAGACACTTTGACCTTTCCTCTCTTAAACTGATCACCTTCCCCCTTTTTCCCTCAAGATGCTCACTCAAGTGTCTCTTGTTGCACTTGGGGCATTGGGGAAAAGTTCTATTTAAGACTGACCAAACCTTTCCTTTCTTATTCTGATCTCTGCCTTTCTCTTTGTCATGACCCTGCCCTTTCTCTTTATTGAAGACTCGGCACTAGGTTGAGTTTTCTTTTCCAATCCTAAACCATTAGAGACTGCTTGTGCTCGACGTACAACTTGCGCATAAGTAGTAAATTGTTGGGCTACTATGATTCCTTTAATCTCTGATCTTAATGCCATTTCAAACCTTTTATCATTCGTCAGCTTAGTGTTAACCATATTTGGTGCATGTCTAGAAAAGCGATCAAACTTCCTTTCAAATTCCTCAAGTGGTAAATTTTCTTGCGTGAGTTGAAGAAATTCTATCTCTTTTGGATCCCTCATTGGCTAGAAAAAATATTTACCAATGTTTCTTTGAACTGATTCCAAGTGAGATTACTTTGTTGTTCCGCACGCCTAGTACGTGTTTCGGACTCCCACCAATGTTCAGCATCGTCAGTCAACATGAACTTTACACAAGACACCTTTTGAGCATTGTTGCAGTTCAGGTGCTTGAAGATCCCTTCAAGTCTTCTCGATCACTCTTCGGCTACGAAAATATCACCTTTACCCTCAAAGGACGGGAATTTGAAACGACAAAACTGCTCAGTAGTCGAGCTCATCATGTTGGCACTTCCTATTGCATTATGAGGTGGTTCTTGAGCCTGCTGCCTGCCCAAGTCTTGTACTGCCCTCATTAAATCTCTAATAAGCTGCTTGATCTTCTTGTCGTGTAATTTTCTTTAAATAAAAATTAAATTATCTTAAGAACTATTCAACCATACTATACTCTTTTTAGAGTTCTCTCTATGATTAACCATATCTGTTGTGTATATTATGCTAAGTCCAAAGTGTTATGCATTTAAGTTTTAGTCATATGAGAATTGTATTACTGATCCCACAATTCTACGCAAAATATTAATATGCTTGATTAACATACTTTTGAAGCGATAAAATGATGTGTAAGGAAATAATCGTGGGATTACACAATTAAATATTATGAAAGAAAATATGAAGGATAATATCAATAAATAAATAAATAAATATTCTTCATAGTTTTATACTTTGAAAATACTGGATGGTGGTAGATTGATGAGCATTGGATACCACGAATCTCGTAACATCATCATCATCATCATTTTTATTATTACTAGGTGCAAGCAACGTGCAATGCACGTTTGCTTAGTTTATATTTAATATTTTTGTTTAATAATTAATTTGTTATTAATAAAGATGTAATTTTTTTTGGTTAATTAAGGGCGTGTCTGGGCGCGCTGCAAGGAGGAAGGAAAATTGATTATGTTACCGTTTTTTTTTTTCAAACCTACAGCCCTACAGTGAGAGAATTGGTCCAAAATTGCGGCTCCCAACGGCATGAATTGTGTTGCCAATGGCTTGATTTCTGTTGAAAAGCAGAAACAGACACCTTATAAATAATTAATGATGTAATGTTTATGTAATTGATAAATAATTAGATGTGTGATTTTGATATTGTGATGTAAGTTGGTGAGATTGAAAAAAATAAGCAAAAGTAGACAAATTTGGAGAAAGTGTTAAATTGTAAGGGATCCAAAGTTCGGGGGCTAAAATGTAAATACTTAAAAGTTGTGCCGAATCTCACGATGAAGATTTGAGGGTGCTCAGAGTCAATTGGATAAAAGAAGATGTCAAGGGGATCAAATTTAGTCAAAAGATGATCACAAATCAATTTCCAACCGAAAAGTTATGCTCCGGTGTTTTAGTCTCATATTGAGACCTATTTTTGGCATAGGAAGTGATCGAATTGGAGAATGATGTCTGAATTAAAGTTGTAGCCAGATGAGTTAGCTTTCCAAAGCATTTTGTATTGTCTCAATAGGATATCGGAATACAACGTTATGATAAAAACATTGAAGGAAGGTGAGCTGCTTGTTTAAAACAAGAAATTCCGTTACATAGTCCGTTATCTTGAGACCTATTTTTGGCATATAAAGTGGTCGAATTGGAGAATGATGTCCGAACCAAATTGTAACCAAATGAGTTAGATTTCCAACGCATTTTGAATTGCGTCAATCGGATATCGGAATACAAAGTTATGATAAAAACACTGAACGAAGGTGCAACTGCCTGTTTAAAACAAGAAATTCTGTTACATAGTCCGTTATATTGAAACATATTTTTGGTATATAAAGTGATCGAATTGGAGAATGATGTCTGAAACAAAGTTGTAGCCAGATGGGTTATCTTTCTAACTCATTTTGAATCGCCTCAATCGGACATTGAAATACAAAGTTATGATAAAAACACTGAAGGAAGGTGAAGCTGTCTGTTTAAAACAAAAAATTCCGTTACATAATCCGTTATATTGAGACATATTTATGGCATAGAAAGTGATCGAATTGGAGAATGATGTCTGAATCAAAGTTGTAGCCAGATGGGTTAGCTTTCCAACGCATTTTGAATCGCCTCAATCGAATATCGGAATACAAAGTTATGATAAAAACACCGAAAGAAGGTGCAGGTGCCTGTTTAAAACAAGAAATTCCGTTACATAATCCGTTAAAACAACAAATTCCGTTAGTTTTTCCGTTAAACCAACAAATTCCGTTAAATAGACACCTTTTATATATAGAAAGAAATGAGCAATGCAAGAAACATTCCCTCTTTTAAGATAGTAGGCATTATATACATATATAGAAATTTTGTATAATAGATTTTTTATTTTTTTATTTTGTATAAAAGTTTCTAAAAATGGAATTTCTTAAATTTGGAGTGGTTTGAAACATTGCTTTTCGTCTTATTGAGTTGAATAACGTGCAACTAAAAAGGTTTCTAGATATGGAGGGGGTTCACAAGTGGATCGCTTAAATCCCAGATTTTCTTTAAACAGTTTAGATCATTTTGACAAAGATTTTAACTTTATATATATAATAATAATTATTATTATTTATTTATTTATTTATTTTTTGCAAAGTCTACAGGAAAGAAGACATTTTTACTGTGATACCAAATTGTAACGCTCCAAATTCTAACAACTTGGAGCACTACCGAAAATGAATTTCTTAAAGTGCTTAAAAAATAATTTCAATATAATGGGTATAAAAATTGACAACATTTAATAAAAGGATATATTTAATTTATTAAAATATGCTGAATGTTTTGGGATCATATCTTCGCCAAATATTAATAAAAAATAGTCCATAATGTCACTTCAAAGTTCAAACCTAATTAAAATCAACAAATAAGGTATTTCTTGATGAGAATATGTTGTTCCAATGGCGTACTCGGATATCCACCGTCGTCCAACATGCTAATTTTTACCTAAAATTTGTAAATAAAGAGGGATGAGTATAATGAATTATAGTCAATGAGATTTTTTCTACTCCACATTCAAATCAAACAAGAAATTATGTATGAATTCTCTTACCAACATAATGAGAATTATCATACTATGAAAAATGATAATTCTAGCAAGCGCTACAACATAACATGAAGGCTAACTAATACCAAGAAGTACACCTTAAAATGTATCATGATTTCTCATGAAGGAGCACTGAACTGAAATAATTAAATTCATACATAACAACGTATTTGAAAATATGTGGAAAAACCACTAATAGCATTACGCACCTCACCTTCTAAAGATGAATGTGAAGAATAAAATAGTAGAAAACAAGATTCTTTATTGCAAATCTAGAGAGAGAGAGAGAGAGACCGACTACTGGATAATTTGTAGGAGAAAATTTGGAGCGAGACAATAAAGCAATATTATGCCTTTATATAGTAGTTTGGATTGAATTCTTTTAAAGAGTTTAGGACTTTGAATTTACTCTATCAAATTAAAACTGATTAGTTTTTATTTTGAATTAGTATTAGATTACATTAATGATAATGATAATGAATAAATATTAAAGTCTCCTACTAGAATTAAACAATTAGTATTTCATGCACACTAATCAAATATTAATTATAAGCTAAATCTATTTGGATAATAGACTAAAATTTTTATCCCTGTGAGGTATTTGTGTATATATATATACACACACACTAAAGTTTTTGGTCCATTTTTGATAAGTGGTAAGGGGAACAATGATAGCTTATTTGGTGACATACACATTTTGAAAAGAGTATCTTTTGATTTCTGAACTTGTAGTTCATTAAGTAACTTTGTTCATATGGTCATTTTGAAGGAATATTCTTTTGAGTTTATTCTTCAATTCAATCATCAATATTTTCTAATTCAAAGCACATATCCTCGTTGCTTTGTTCATAATATGACGAATCTTCTTGAGAAGAATTTTCTTTTGAATCTAATTTCTTTGATAAAGATTCTATAAGAGAAGCAATTCTTTTAAATAACTTGCAGTTCTTCAGTAGTTTTGCACTGACTTAATATGGCTAATAATCTTGATTTCTCTATGAGGAAATCGGCACTTTTGTCAAGTTCCTTTTTAGATAATTTTGGAATGCATGCGTTCCTCTGTTCTTAAATCCATGAATTTACTGTTTTTGGACAGCAATTTGTTTTATGAAATTTTGACTGTCATTTAATTTTGAGTCTCCGAATAACCATTTTGGCATGGTATTCAGATCCTAGCTTTTGAACAATTTGATAGTCCCAACAGAATATCTATGAGACCTTTAAATTGTGAGCAAATTGAAATGAAAGATTTTCTTGAGATTTCAAAAAGGTTTTTGTCTCTTTTTTGAAGTGTTCGAATCCTTGAAGAGTAAAACTAGGCAAAATATTTTCTTCAAGTCCAAAATATTCGAATCATTTTTTAAACCATTTTGAAAACTTTGTAGAACAATTTTGATGAAAAAGTATGAAGCAAGAATGAATAACTGGTCTAAAATAAAAATAAAAATTAAACCAGGCTTCTTGGTAATCAAAATAATTGAAGAAATTCGAATGAATCATCTTTTGAGAGACACATTCTCTTTTCTTTCCATAGGTTATATTCCCAGTCTTCGAAAGATAGTGCATTTTGAATTGAAATTTTAGAAAAATCACTATAATTTTTCTTTTACTAATTTTGGGTTTGAGTTATTATAATTGATCCAGAATTGATACGAATAGCCTCATAATAATCTTTGGATTTTTTGGAAACTATTAGGAATTTGGAGGGAAAATATTTTGAATGCATTCTTCAAGAGATGAATACATATGAATCCAAGATATTTCCATCTCGAACACAGGAATATGGACGTGTTTGGCAAAATATTGAAAAGATGATGGAAGATTAATATATGGTAATTTTTCAGATCCTATTTGGAGGGCTTTTTTGAAATCTGAAGAATGTTCATGGATTCTCTGAATTTGAGAACATGAAATTTTTGAAGCAAAAATAGTTTTTTGAGAAGTAGATGAGCTATACTCAACAAATTTGGACTTTTCAATTAGTTTTGAATATAATCATTTATTGAAGGATTAGGAATTTGAATTTTTTTTCTTATCTTTCTTCTTTGAAGAAGAAGAATCCATAGTCTCTTCTTTGAATATTTCACTCAATTTGAATATCTCTCGAATTTTTCTCACAATTTCCTCTCCTTTGTTAAAACTCTCTGGTGAGGAAGTCTGCAAGAAAGTTTGAATATCATTGTTTATATAGGATTTCAAAATCAAAAAATGACAAAATAGCTTGCCATTTAGGGGTGTCCAAAAGTCTCGAACTGAACCTAACGGTTCTTCATAAGTTAAATACCCGATCGGGTACCCGAATCGAGAACCGATGAGTTTAGGTCGGGTCTCGGGTCTAGATCAAGAACCGAAGCACCAAATAAGAACCAAAACTAAATAATTTTTTAAATTTTTTATATTGAATTAATTAAATTATTCTATTTTTTCTAAACAAATTAGCAAATTAATTAAATAACTCAGATTATTTCATAATTTTAATTTTAAAGCCCAAATCATTTTTAAAGCCCATTAGCCTATTTTAATTTGAAGCAAATGAATTTTCTTTATATAGTGTTGCTGTAATATTAATATCTACTTTTTGGTATTTGTATGCATTGAATTAATTTTATTGGACGGTTATTTATTTATATGTTTTTGAATTGAGTTATGTTAATTTGTAAAAGTTACGAATGAAATGTCATTAGTTGTATTTATGTAGTATTGCTGTAAATATTAAAAAATTTAATTATGGTGCGGAACCGAACCAAACGAACTAGAATGGTTTCATAATTATATTTGGACCCAACCATTCCATTTATTAAATACCCGAAAGTTTTGGGTCGGTTCGGTTCTGAAGAGAACCGAACCGAATCGACCCACGGACAACCTTATTGCCATCTAGCAAAGATTTGTTTGGAAATAAGATTTTTGACATCTTTTTTATAAAACATCTTTGAATGCTTTACAATCTGTTTTTAAAATAAATTTTTTATTGATTAAATTATCTTAAAATTTTGAAATATATAGAACAATTGATAAAATTTCTTTTTTGATAGTAGAATAATTCTTCTGAGATCCAATCCAAACTCTAGAATGAAATCAAACTAATTGTTCTTGAATAGACTCTTTTGGAATCTATTTTAGGACACCACTAAAACCAATGTCAGACGCATCAGTTTCAACAATAATTGATGTAGTGTGATCTAATATTGACAAACACTAAATGCTTTTGATAGCTCTTTTGACATTTTGGACAGTTATAGTATGCTCGTGACTCCATGGGATCGGATTCTTTTGTAATCATTTGAAAAGAGATGAATATAGGATTCTTATTTTTTTGATAAAGTCACCTACATAATTGACACACCCTAAAAATCTTGGGAGGCTATTTTTATCTAGTATTTCATCAAGAAATTTGTCTCTGAAATTTAGACTTCTTTGAATTGATGCAATAGTTCCTAGATGGATGTTATGTCATAAGAACTTAATACTTGTTTGACATAAAACAACATTTTTAGCAGAAACTGCTAAACCATTATTTTTTGATTATATGAATGAATGTGCTTAAATGTTTGAAATGTTGTTCTAAATTTTTAGAAAAAATTAGAACATCATCAATATAAATAGTAATAAGGATTGAAAATATTATTCATAAATTTTTGTAATTCAGAAGGAGCATTTTTGAGACCGAATGACATAACATTTCATTCTTATTATCCAAAAGGCAAATTGAATGCAGTTTTATAACGATCTTCTTCTTTAATTTGAATTTGCCAGAATCCTGATTTCATATCAAATTTAGAAAAATCAAAGCTTTGCATAACATATTTAATAGGTCCTTCTTTTGAGGTAACAGGTATCTTATCCATTGAAGATCTTTGTTGAGCGGTTTATAATTGACGACTAGACGAGGGACTCCTTGTTCAATTTCAGTCGAATTGTGAACATAAAATGCCGAACAACTCCATGGCGATTTACTTGAATGGATAAGTTTCTTATCTAGTAAATCATTGATTTCCTTGATAGAGTGATCAAGTAATTCTTTATTTATTTGAATATGATGAGATTTTGTTGGAATATTTAATTTAGGAAATCATGAGTATATGGTAGGGATACCATATGCTTTTTCCTATTCCAAAAAGCATTAGGAATAATGGAGCATATTTCATCTTCAATACGTTTTTGGAAAAGAGAGATTTGCTTTTGAAAAGAGGAATCTTTCAACCGTTCCTCGATTTTTTGCAATCTTATCTCTTCTTTTAAAAATTGAATGTGCTTTTTCTTAAAATTAATATTGTTTGTAAGTTATGAAATAAAGGCTTCTTTCACAGAATTAACATCTTTGTAAGAAGAAGGATTTGTAAACTTCAAAACAATTTCTTGGCCAAAATTATTTGTAGTTAGTCATTTTGAATCAGCTTGAAAAGGGTACATTTGAACAATAAAAAGGGTGCCAAGAATTATTTCTTGGTCTAAATCTTTAACAAGATAAAATATATTTTTAAAATAGACATTTGAATTACAAACATGAGCTTTTGACAGTTTATATTGAATATTCAATCTTTTCCCACTAGCACCGTAAAGACGCTCAGTGATTTTTTTAAAATACTTTGTAGGGATTAATCATTCCCGAATACAATTTTGATCTGCACCAGAATCAATTAAAACTCTAGTAATTTAAAATCTTTGTTGATAATAATATCCATTTGACAATATCATTTCTGAAGTTGAATACAGCTAATGACATTAACCTTTTCTTCTTCAGTTTGAGGAGTTTTAGAAGATTGAGAATCAATTTCTTCTTGTTCAGAAGAATCAGAATCATAAATGGTTGGATTCTCCTGTTTGGTTTTCAAGAGAACTACTTCCATTCTGACATCTTTCATTTGATTTTGAAGAATAGAAATTTGAGATTTCATCTCATTAATCTCTAATTTTTAATCAGATCTGGATGCCTTTGAAAATTTTGAAGATTCAGATTTAAATCTTCTTAAAATATTTTTAATATTATGACGATCATCAAATTCATAAAATTTTGAAGGAACGAGAAATTTAACCTTTTTCTTTAGTTGAGGATTTTCAATTTTCTCAACTATCTCTTGAATAAGTTCTTCTTCAGTAAGAACATTTATGGTTTTACAACCAAAAATTTCTTTAGATTGATTTGAAGAGGAGGATAAACTAGAACTAGTCTCAACATTAGAATCTTCTTGATGTTGATAAGCCATTTCTATTTTAGAATCAGGAGAATTTTCTTCTTCTGATGAATTGATAAGATTGAGAAGTTGAAGCTTAATATCTTCATCTATTGAAGATTATTAATCTTACTTTTCATAGGACATTTATTGGAATAATGTCCCATTTGTTTGTATTTCCAGCACGTGACCTTAGAGCTTTCGAAAACCTTTTCTTTGAAAATTGTTTTTTAGAATAATTTTTTGAATAAGAAGGGTTTTGAAAATTTTCTCTCTTTTGAAAATACTTTCTTCTTTTGTAAGAAGGAATTTTTTTTTCTTTTTGCTTTTGAAAAAGGAGGAATTATTTTCTCAATACCATATTGTTTACAGAATTATCCGAGTTCTTTACGATTTTCAGATCTTTCCGATTTTGATTTGGCTTGAGTTTTAGATCACTGCAAAGTGCAAGACCTTCTTTATTGACAAAATGAATAATTTCTCCATATGTAAGTTCATCATATGGAATATTTTCATGATTTTGGCTTCGTGTAGAATTTCTAACTCTTTCTGCAAAGAGTTTAGAAAATTCAGATATAAATATTTCTTTCCAATAAGATTGTTCGCAATCTTCTTGGAGGAAGACAAGTGATAAAAACGTGTCTTTATACGATCGAAAATCATGAAGTTTTGAACATCTAAGGGTCATAAGAATTTCGGACCGTTGATTCATTACATCGATAGGTACTCCGATAAAATGTTAGATAATACAATAAATAAGAGTATTGAAACTGTCATTTTCTCCAGTTTCATCATTTTGAGAGTGCATCACGTCTTGCTTTTCATCGTTACTGAGATAATTTTCCCACCAATTTTTAAGTTGACCCGTAAATCCTAATAATAGATTTATGGTAGTAACTTCTGGATCAACATTTGTTGATCTATATGTTTTCCAACACATAGCCATAATATCAATTTTTCGAACAATTTGATATTCTGTTAGGCCGTCAATATTCCATTCGACAACAGATTTTCCATCAAAAGTCATTGAAGGTGGTGCTTTTTCTTCAAAAAGCAAATCGAGAGCAATATTTTGAGGAAATATGGAGGGAATTTTCGTATATGAACCTTTTAATTTATTTTTATGAAAATTTTCACTTTCATTTTCGATAAATTGAGATTCAATTTCATCAATAATGTTGATGTTTTTTGAAGGAGAAGGAGATGATAATTTAGATAATTGAATTACAAGTTCTTTTAAAACTTGAGTCTCATTATCTAATTTTCCAAATTCAGGAATCATGTTTGAAGGATGAGGTTTGAATAAAATATTGACGGTTTTTTCTTTACTGATTGATTTTGAAATAGATTTTTCAGAATCAAGTTTTGAAATTTCTTTCTTAGTGTCAGGATTTAATTCAATTCTATTCAACTGAGAACACATAAATTAAAGAACAATATTTGTTTAATTGTTCTAAGCTTAAATATTCTTGATATCTTTAGCTACTACTTCAGAATCATCTGACCGTTCGCTAGACATCATTTTGAGAGGATATGCAAGAATTTCTATATTTCCTTTCTTGCATATGATGATGAGTAGTTTGAAAAGTATCACCTTTAGGTGTTTTCCAAATATTTTTTAAATAATTTTTTATTTAGTGGGTTTTTGTTATAAACTTTGAAATATGTCAACTCATAAAAATTTATATCTTCTGGAAAGACTTCAAATTCTTCCCAGTAAGACTCAATTTCTTTTTGAGAAAAACTTTTTTGAAATATTTTTCTAAAATTTTTGACATCAGGAGTTTTGTGAGTAATGAATTCATTTCATCTATCTATAGTAGAAGAAATAACATTACATTGCTGATCAAACTTCTCTGAAGGAGATGCCATGTCAGATAAAGTAGGAGAACCGGGTTATTCTGATTCATCTTCTTTATCCTTTTGATAATGAGGTTTAGGAATATTGGAATTAAAGTCAACTTCTCTTAAAGAAGAAGTAGAAAATATAGAAGGTTGAAAAGTATTTTGCCTAAGCCCCATGTTTGGTACACATTATTTTTTCCATTCTCATTCTTCTACTCATTTTTAACCACACATTCTTCAATAAAATAATATTTTCCATCACATCAATAACTTTTCCTTCATTTTTAACCACATATTCTCCATCAATCTACTATTCAATAATACATTCTTTCAAAAAAATGTGTCCCAAACACACCCTAAATCTATAATCAGATCTAGATGAAAGTGATCTTCAAATAGTATTTGAAGATGATGGTTTATCAAAAATAACTTTGACATTTCCATCAAGAAAAGAGATAATTTGATCAGGATTTCTTCTTACAGGGCTAGAACTAGGTTATGAGCATTTTCAAAATCTCATTCTAGTCCACGAGATTGAAGATTCCAATGAATACACTTGGGGATTAGAGCATTTGAATGAAGTGGATTCACTTTAACCAAAAGACTTTCATCTCTTGTGAAAGATCGAAGGACTCGAATATTAAGTTGCATATTCAAAAGCTTGTAATATATTCGATATATTAAAACAAATGCTTTTGAACTATCATCAACATCAAAATTCTTAGTATGAATTTGAAGATTAAGAGCATTAAGGATAGCTCCATCTTGAAAATTGATTGAAAAATTTGGATAACAGTTTGAAAATACTGGACCACTCTCGAGGTTAGACTCGAGCATGGATAATAAAGAATGTTCAAACCTTAAAAGTCTTTTATCTCTTCAGGTTAAAAGAATTGGAATGTCTAGACCAAGTCTAAATAGAGGTTTGACTGCAATTTGAACAAGTCCAACATGGAGAAATTTAAATTTCTTCCTATGAGCTTGTATTGCTTCTTTTGAGAATAAATTGATAGAAACAGTTTGATGTTTAATTGGAACTGTTATTGTTCAACTTTCTCTGCAGGGGCAGCCTCAGTTCCATCAAAAAAACCCTCGGCCAATCCTCACTCGACAGCTCCGTCCTTGCTTAGGCGAGCTACGTGAGACCGAAGCTAGCTCTCCCAAAGCGCGCTGCCCTTAATCCAGCCACAGGGATATTGAAGTAGGAGGGCGGTATCCCATGAGCTAGTTGGGATTCCAGGGCCCCTAGTCATCTTTATTAGATGAACTAAGAAGATTTATTTTGTCGGTTTTTTGGTCTTTGCTTCAAAGTTTTGATAACAAATTTTGAGTAAAATCAAATTTTCCTATCTCATAGACAGAACTTTTGTCTACCTTTAGGATAGTCCAATTTTAAAGTTTTTGCTCTATTCAAGCTATTTGAAGTTCATTTGATTTAAAATCATTTGATGCAGATGCATGATCTAGATCTAATTCTCATTGTTATCTTGAAAATAATTTGAAATGATATCACCACTACTGTTTGAATCACTTCCTTTACTAAATCAATTAGACATAAAAGACGTAATTGAATAGTAATAATAAAACAGTAATCTTACTATTGAAAACAGAATGATAAGTGCAAATTGATGCAGTGCAAAGCCTACAATGGGACCACCTAAACGCCTACTCGGGCAACATAGCTGACCAACGCTTCTGTAGACATTCATGCCTTACACCAACCTAACTTTAGACATTATACAGACAATAGTTTGACACAATTCTCTCATACTACTCTCTTATGACTGATATCAAAGGAGGCTCAGGTCAAGGGAGAGGACAAAGAAAAGTTGAGGTTGATGGAAACAATGAATTTATTTTGTGTGTGTGTGTATATATTTTTTTTCTTTTTTCTCAATCCTAATATATACAATTAATTATCATCTATCAAAAGAGTTCAATGTTGATATAGTAATTTAGCCTAAATCGATAACTAATATTATTAACTAAATATTTTTCTTAGGTTGTTTTAACCCGAGTTTAACTTATGCAAATTTATTTTTTCTTGAGTTCATATTTTGCAATTTATTGTAAGCTTCAAGATGAGCCCAATATTTATAGGGTAATTCTAACTCTTTCAATAGTTAACTATTTGGCCAAATTAAATGAAAGTATAAAATTTAATATTTATTTTCACTTTAGTCCCTCAACTATAAGGATATCCATATAAATCCAAATTAATTATATAGCATAACAAATTGACTTGCATAATAGCTTGACTAGACATGGCATTCCTATTGATTGACAAATAAATTATATGCCACACAATTAAAAAATTTGGGGTTGTACAAGACTTAGCGATCAAATGGCAAGTTGACTGCTTAAGAGAGTAAAATTGGAATTTGAAAATTTATCAACAATCATCGATTTGGTAAATTGAGAAATACAACCCAAATAATATACACTGATTTTGTCTAGCAACAACCAAAACATAATCAGTGATTTTCACATCATCTCATAAATAGGGCCACTCAAAAACAATCAAAACCAGTAAAAAAAAAAAAATCCAACCAGGTCCTAGAAGTCTGGATTGAACACAAATATACCTCTATAGGAATAAGGGTAATGCTACATGTACACACACACTTTTACACAATCTTTTACACCTCTCTCATATGAAGGGGGGGTCTGCGATTATTTTATTATGTGCGGGCCCCCCTCCATGTGAGGTGAGTGTAAAAAATTGTGTAAAAGATTGTGTACACTTAGCATTATTCATAGGAATAAAGAGAACCTTTATTGACCCATGATTTCTTGAAAATTTAATTTCGAAGGAGTGATTCGTACATTATTATTAGAATAATTAAAGTTATTTATTTCAATAGAGATGATAACTGATTTATGTGACATATTATGAAATGATAAGACGAATTAAATGTATGACTATGAGATGCAGTCCATTAAATTTATCATTTAATGTCATCATATGGTAATTATCTCTAATGAAAATAAATAACGTTACTCTTAATATTATTGCACTCATTATATGATGATTATACCGACCTATCTCTTTTATTATATCTATGCAAGTTTCCTCAAGCCTCCCCGCCCCTGAATAATTCTTGATTCTTGAGCATGTTGGGGATTGGGAGACAGCCGAAAGAGTTGCTAAAATTTAATGGAAAATGATGGTTTTACACCATTCCATACAGCATGGTGTACGCCTCTCACATGTGAGGGGGCCCCACCATGAATAAAAAATTTGTGGACCCCCTCTATGTGAGGGGAGTGTATACCATGGTGTACACGCATGGTGTACATGTAGCAAAATTCAAATTTGATTCTTGATCAGGTTTCAATTTTTGTTCTATCTTGAATTGCCTATAGTTTATCAAGAGTAGTGTCGCACATGGTTTTCCCCTGGGAAAAAAAGTGAAGATTAAATGCTAAAAAAAATGGAAAAAAAAAAATTTGAATGAGAAGCGAATTATAAAATTTCATGAACCTAGATACTCCTCCAACTGACGTCAACTGCCAAAATACTTACATAAATCAGTAGGATGAAAAATGGCTCAAAATCTCTTCAAAAACAAACGGCACTTGAATTTTTACACGGCACGTCAACGAGGTTTGCCATAATACTCATAACATGTAGTTCTCAATATATTTGATACTTAGTATTAGAAACGGGTGAGTAAAATACTAGACAAGATCACAATATTTCTTGTACTTTAATCATGTCGAGTGCTCCACGCCACTTGCTGCATGCAAGACTTGATAATGTTAATTACCGATCATTAGAGTTGCATAGATTGCAGGATATCATATAAAACGACCAGGTTTTGTTGGAGATGCAACGATTCCACTATTAGCTCATTTGACTCTCTTAGAACGAAATGACGTTCATGTTCAATGGTGCACAAACGGTTTTTCAATTCCTGGTTCACGATTTTCAGGCGATTTACTTCGACTATAAGGTTCTCTAACTGCTTCTTCTTCCGCCATCGAGTTCGCCTGGCTGATTCTCGATTTGATATCATCCTCTTTCGCTTCCTAGTTTCTTCAACAGAGTTATCCGAATGGATTGTCTGTGAACCGGAGGTTGAATGGACCGGTGGTTCTGATTGCAAAAGGGAGAAGAGTTCATCAATTTCATTGGGAGTGAAACCATCTTCAAGAACCGGGAATTGGTACTGATCCGGTTCTTGACAAGACATGATGATTTTCGATTTTATACAGGAGAAATGAGAAGGGGAGGAAAGGGGAAGAAATAAGGAGTAGGGAAAAGGTATTTATGAGGATAGTTGTCACCCTCTTGTGAGTTCATTCCCACCTTTTAGATTATATATATATGTATGATCTTAAAAATTTTAAGTTTTTAAATTAATCGGTTTAACATGCTACTAAAGCAGAGAAAAATATTGAGTTCAACTCTCGCCGCCATCTATTTAATGAAATTGAGTATCTATCTGACTTTAATTAAAAAAAAAAAGTCCACTTTCACGTAATCTTTTAAATCAAGTAATTCAACAATGAAAGACCAATTCTATCGATAGGGATTTAAGGAGCCCCTCTGGATTCTTCCTCTCTAAAATTTTATAATCAATCACTGATTTAAGTGTCCAATTTTCACCCACCAAATATAACATTGTCAAAAATGGTTGGCATGTATATATGTGGTGCTGCTTTATTCAGGTGGATATCTTAGTTAAAGTATTACCTTAATGGCGAAGAATAAATCGAAAACAACAAATCAGATAAACATATTTTGCTTGTAAAGAACAATCCCCAAAGATTGAAGTCAATTGGGAAAGAGAGCACTGGCTGGTTTAAAATGCCATGCATGTGGAAACTGGTATGTCATGTCAATGCTTTTTGTCCTTTCACGGTTTTAAAGGTGCCAATTTTTTCCAATTTTTCACGAATTTTGAGAAGTAGCTTTCACGAGAAGCTGCATTCAAATGATATTCTTGACATTTCAAATGTCGTTCTTGACATTTGAATCCTACTTATATTTTAAAAGTACACATGTCAAATCATAATATTAAATATTCTCGATATTTCAAATGTTGTTCTCAACATATTAAATGTCTTGAATGACATTTCATTCTGAACATGATATTTCTCTATATTTGAAACGTCTTTCTCTGTGTCAATGAGAAAAATTACATTTATTGCGATTTGACAATTATACTTTTGAAATAAATAGGTTAGGGTTATGTGTCAGAATTTTATTGGCCAATAAAACTTTTAATAAAGTGGACATTTTTGTGTTTATGTGTAATTATAAATTGTTAACAAGGATATTTTGGCCTAAATTCTTTCAAAATAGACATTTTTGCAATGGTGGACATTTTTGCAAATGAACACAAAAAGTGGACATTTTGTGAAATTTTCTCTTATTAAAATTGAACTTGGCTATCATTTGTCAAGAGTATTTAGTTTTGTTTGGTGATCCTTATTGATTACACAAGATTTTATGTATCCCATGCTATTCCGACCAAAGCGTAAGTTTGTGATGCTTTAGACTACTTAACTTTCGTCAAATAAGGTGTAGACATTCATGCTACTTCGACTAGAAGTATGACCTTTATACTACTCTTCAACGATCTTGTAAGCAAGAACTTGACCTCCTCTCACAGACATGAGAAAACAACACAACAAGAAGTATGTTAAAATATTCATCTCAACAAAGAGTCGATACTGTCAAACTTACATTGCCTATTTAGAAACGATATTATTACTACACGTACATCAAGTTTGACATCATGTGTTGGCAGTTTTTTTAAACATTGATTTTAACAACACTATTTTCGATCAGTTGTTAGATTTCCTATACATAGGGGTGTCAAACTTAATGCAAAAAGAGGGTGTACAAGTAGCTTAATTTGTTTGGAAAATGGGATAAAGCTCGAGTTTAATTGTGCTTAGAAGTCAAAAATAATTTATTGTGCTAAGATGCCTAAATTAAATAAATACACCTTTTCGAGTCTAATGTCACATCAATCAGCACACTAAAACCTAATATAAGAATATTCCCAATCAAGTTTTAGTCAGTATTAATCTTGATTAGCAGATAATTCCTGTTTTGCCACGTTGACAAGTTCTACATATTGACGTGGAGAGTAACATGCAGTGTTTCTGTCTTTTGAACTTTCTGTTTTCTGTTTACTAAAAACAGTTTTCCCCTTTAATTGGAATCCCAATATACTTTTCTGTATTTGGTTGGTCAGTTTTAACTTTTAAAGCAGAAGTAAAGGTTGAACCCTGCCCCGTCCCTATGGCATCGTGGAAGAGGTAAATCGAGAAATGTACATCAGCAGGTCAGGGTACATGAGCTGCCATATTGGTGCCTTCAAATAGTCAAATTCCATATCTTGTAAGAGGCAGGAATCGAACCATCACATTACGATTATCAGTTTAACTGAGACTATCTTACTCTTGTCATTTGTACCACTAAGCTATGCCCGGGGCAACTTTTAAAGCAGAAGTAGGTAGGTTCACATGTGGTAGCAGTTAATTCAAGAATGAAGAAGAACCACAAAATGTCAGTGATGTGCATATCTTTATAGGAAGAAAGGGTGCAAGTGCCCAAAGATGTTGGGCTATGAGGGTGCTGGGCTATGAGGGTGCAAGTGCCCAAAGATGTTGGGCTATGAGGGTGCAAGTGCCCAAATTGCCTTTCCTACTTTGCCTGTGTCAGTAGGCTAATTAGTGACTAGAAGGCGAAAGTATATGCTATTCCGAACTTCTTGTCCTTAAATACATATTTTATAATTCAGCCCATCACCTCTAAGTTAATAATGCTATTCGTCCTTAGATATGATCAATATTGATCTAGGCAATGTACCCCTTAATGTGCAACCTCAACTAGCGATGATGACAACCAATAATAAAGTCGTGTTTCATAGAAATTCAAATATAGATTTTAATTCAAGTCAAAGTCAATAATTAATTTTAATCAAATATTTTTATAGAACTCACAACTTTTCAATCACACATTCATCAATTTTTATCAAAATCTACTAAAAAAAAGATTTTAATCCCCCACCTAATAGAGGCTAAATAACATTACACCTCCTTAGGAAAAAGGAAGACACCTTGGTGCAACAAAATATGTTAATATCTTCTCATTTAGCCCTTGTTTATAAACCATTATTTTCAAACTTTTTTTTTTCTATGTACTAATTTTCAATCACATATTCACACAATCAAACATTCTGCACGGTAATCCATACTTTTTCTTTACTTTTTAGCCACACATTCTACTAAAAATCACTATTCAAAATATTATTTTGGGAAAAATTCATAAATAAGGTATTTAGTTTACACCAATTCAAAAATCATGTTTATAGTTTAAAAATTCAAAAATCAGGTTTTTTTTATTTTTTTTTATTTTATTTTTTTAATTTCTAATATAATATAATATAATAAACCCACCCCACATGCACCACCCCTACCGCTCTGGGGACTATTCCAGCGACCATTCCGGCGACCACTCTTCTCCGGCGACCATTCCGGCGACTGCTCCGATTCCGACGACCATTCCGGCAACTATTCCGACAATCATTCCGGTCACAGATTTATAATTGAATTAGTCACATATTATTTTTCAATCACAAATACTAATTTTTATACGTCACGGATTATTTAATGGTCACAGTTCAAAAATTTTATAGGTCACATTTAATTCGTTGGTCACAGATTTCAAAATTAGTTAGTCACATATCAAAATTTATAGGTCACACGGTCACAGATTTCCAAATTAGTTAGTCACAAATTATTTCGAGGTCACAAATCAAAAAATTTATAGGTCACAGATTATTTCGAGGTCACAAATCAAAAATTTTATAGGTCACAGTTTATTTCATTGGTCACAAATAAAAAAATTACAGGTCACAGATTATGAATTGATCACATATTTTTAAATTTGTTGGTCACAGCACCATGATCGCACCCACAACACCTTCCACGGCACCAGCATCGCACCACTGCACCACCGCACCACTCCTCATACACCGCAAACAACATCTCCTCTACATCGCCTCTGCCAAATCACCACACAAAAACACTACCACCACCGTCGAATTGGTCGACCGCCACAAGTACCACCACTATCCATATTAACAAAATCACCGCCAACAACCGCCACCACCATCGCCAACAATCGCCACCACAAAACTCACCTCTACCGCCAGATACACCATCGCCAACAACCACCACCACAAAACTCACCTCTACCGCCAGATGCCACACAAAACACTGCACCATCACCGCACACAAACTGGTCACCGACTCACCGCACACAACCACTGGTCCACCGCACACACCATCAAGACACACCCACTGGTCAACAGCACGGCACCCAACCACCCATCGCACACCACCGCACCAACAAAAACCCCCCAACCGCTCGCACACCACTGTGCCAACGAGAACCCCCAACCGCAAAATCATCCACAAAAAATAGACCCAAACTCCGGTAACCCAAACACCGACGCTGCTGCGAGATCTGCGAACGGTGCGACGCGAACTGCAGCGACAGCAACAGATCTGGAAATGAAAAAAAGGGAGGTGACGCTGCTGAAAAAAAAAGATCTGGATCTGTGGGGTGAAAAACAACAGATCTGGAGTGCCATTTCGTCGGAGTGGAGAGGGAGAAGAAGTTAGAGAAAGAGAGAGATACCTAGAGAAAATGTCGGATCCCTTATTTCGCCGGCGGTTGGGCGGGTGTTTCTAACACAGAGACGGGGAGGAGAGAACGGCGGTTGGGCGGCGGTTTCTAACACGGACGGGGAGGAGAGTGAAAAATTAGGGTTAGGGTGTTTATATATTACCTGATTTTTGAAGAATGAAACTTGGTCCTTGATTTTTGAATTTGAAACTTTAAACACCTGATTTTTTATAATTTCCCTATTATTTTTTACAAATAATGACCATCAAATAGAAGCTTAATAAGAAGAGGTGATACATCCAGATGTCAAAATGTATTGGGGTATAGCAAGTTCGAAACAGCAAAGTATGGTTCCCATTGTATTTCATTTTCTACCCACATGTTACAAGTAAATCTAAATCTTAACCTCTAAGATAAGCCTTAGTACTCGCAAGGAAAAAAGCAAACAAAAAGAAAAGATGAGAAACCCACGATCATAATTGTTTATAGAATATTTAGCATTTATATTTTCGGTGTCGATATTGAATATATTGTAAATAAAGCTTAGGTCGTTATTGTTCTATACAGAAATGATCTAATGAGCACCGGTGCTCATCTTATCCTAAGCACCTATGAGTTGGCACATTAATTCATTGGTGGATTGGAACTCACAAAATCTTTATCCACCAATGAATTAATGTGCAAACTCATCGGTGCTTAGAATAAGATGAGCACCGGTGCTCATTAGATCATTTCTGTTGTTCTATATAACCACTTATATTTCGCTGGGGTGACCCGCAAATCTAAAACGCACACTAGCCACCAAGCTTCAACCCGAGAACTGAAGAGAGAAGTAATATACACATGCTTCATTTTGTCATTGTTGAGATTGACAGAACTGAATACCAAAGAAAGTGAATATTCAAAACAAATTTGAACCATTAATCCACCAAATACAAGTTAAACCAACGGTCAGGTATAAGTCTACACCAACAAAATGAGCTATTGATTGTTTCGACATTTGCAACAGAATTATGCACAACGGTCAGGTATAAGTCTACACCAACAAAACGAGCTATTGAGTTTTTCGACATTTGCAACAGAATTACTGCATAATTCTGTGTGCTTAATGAACTTCCCAGAATACAGGTTATGTACCTACAGCATTTCTGCTTCCTAGGGTTCACTTCAACTTTGGTTTATATATGTACCTTGTGTACTTCTCTTGGAGGTGTAAACTTGTACGCAATATATTCCTACAAGTTCACCGGAGGACTTCCCTGCGTTCCACAACACGAAACAATTTCATCATTTAAATCATGTGTTCGCTGAAGATGACGAGTTTTCTATGCTGATTTAAAGCTAACCCTCACATAAATGATAGTGGTGAGGTCTAAGGGGGCACCAACCACAGCAGTTCCAGTTTAACAAGACATTACAACTCTACAGAAGAGCAATAGAAAACTGACCTTGAATAAAAGATCATGAGCAATGTGTTCCCAGGGCAATGATATGGATATTAAGCAGCATCTGAGGGGCAGCATCTCTTCTCCAGTTTGGGTAGCGGAAGCAGCTGCATAAGCTTGCTTTGCTGCCATTGTTGCAACAGACGCAGCTTTGAGAAAAATAGTACCTATACCAAGCCCTCTTTTAGATATCTGAATAGGAGAGTGAGGACCTGATTCCTGCTTGGATTGATCTAACATGGAAATAACAAGGTCGAGTTTGCAGTCAATTTTGTTAACAAATTGTGGATAGATTGAACAAGTAAAACAATCACCAGAGAAAGAAGGTCCTCTGTCCTGAAAGTATCAACCAATCTGAATCAAAAATCTAAAAGGAACTGAAAATAGGAAGTAGACGTACCAAAATGTGTCTGTTTTGACGAGACTGAAAAAAAATTACTAAATCATTTTGCCCTCAAAAGTTCAGAAAATATTAACTTTCACAGTGTAGTTGTAAAATCCTTGATAACTATAATTACGCCAGTCCCCCTTTTATATTTCTCCAGGTAATATGTCCAGTCTTGAAGCCACAGGCCCATTAGACTGTAAAGAGGCTTCAAGGTATTGTAGGAAAAATAGTTCTATTAACACTATGCCTAGATCTGGTGAATGCAATTTTTAAAATGCATGTTTCTGGGAATTGCTGAAAGGCTCCTTTATTTTAGGGATAACAAAAAAACTCGACAAACCCGATACCCGTGGGGCCACGCCCTGAACGGGGCAGGGATAACCCGCTTAATCAGGTATTCGAGGCAGGGACGGACGCCCCGCCCGGTTTAATTTTTTTTTTTAGAATTCAATACTTTAAATAAAAAATGTCACAAAGTTTCTTTAGTTCTAATAGAAAATAACAACTAAAATTATTTGTCTAAATCTAATGAATATAGGCAATAAAAATAAATTATCAAAAACTAAAAAAAAAAAAAAAAAATTTAAACGGGTAGTAAACGGGGCAAGGACCCTGCCCCGCCTTAAACGGGTAATGGGGCGGGGAGGGCCCCCCCCCGCCCCGTCCCGTCCCGCCCCGTCCCGTCCCGTTGCCATCCCTACTTTATTTTCTCATGCACCCACTGTTTCTAGGCTTCAGTAGATAACCATGCGGTTCTTAGCCCAAAATTTTTAATACTAAATCATGGAAATCGCCCTTCAGAGGTGGACCATTGTTGGGACAGGCAGTAATAGAAAATTAGAAAAGATTAAGTGATTCATGATACGCTAACTTAAAGGCTCATCCTATTCTATGACAGCAGAGTACCAAGAAAAGTTTACCTGGAACACCAGAGACAGCTACTTCAACTTCTCCACGTCCTCCAGGACCTTTCATGTAAATCCTGTCTGTTTTGCTGGAGGAGTTACCAAGTGACAGAAGGCTTCCAAAACCAGTTCTTCCTGCTGTAAAAGTGAAGAAGAAAGAAAATGATAACTTGGTCAAAGTTAACTATTTTTCATTGGAAATATCAAAAAACCCAGCATGGTATGAAAAAACCCTGCTGAGACCCGCCTTGAGGCCCGCCTCACAGTGAGGCGCAGCTTCTGTGCCTCGAAGCTCAATCTGTGAGGCAAAAAAAAAGAGGCTCACGCCTCTACATCTGAGGCAAAAAAAATGAGCGTGCACCTCATTTGAAGTCTGCTTTTTTCAGGTTTTTGAAAAGAAATTAAAAAAGACCCTCTTTAAAAAAGAGAAGGGCCTATTTAAAAAGACATTTTGGGCCAAACAAAATATTAAAATATCTAGAATATCAAAAGACAGCAAGAAATCCTTCTACACGGCAGACAGAAATCTTCCTAGATGGCCAGAACTACACGGCAGTCAGAAATCTTCCCAAAACTAAACGGCAGCCAGAAAATTTATCTTCAATCCTTCGCTTAAAAGAGGTCCTCAAGTGCTGCTTCTATGTCTCTTTTCTCCTTTGCTTCTGCCTTCTTCTACTGACTTACAATTTAAAATTGTTTCACTAGACTTTGCTTGGCTTTTTTCTTGTTCAGTGCATCGACACCAGATTGCACTTGTTTTGTTTGTGCTGAGGCTTACGCCTCAAAACGTTTTGAGACTTACGCCTCGACTCATGACAAAAAAGCGCCTCAGTACCCGTTTACGTTTTTTCAAACTATGAAACCCAGGAAGAGTTATGGAAATAGCATGATAGGTTCCTGAAAATAGTTAAGAGGAATTCTACAGAAAGTGATGTTTGCTGAAACGATAGAAGATATACTGAAGAAGATTATTTATATTGAATTGCAAAGAACAGACACTACTAAGAAGGGAAAAGCTCCAAGGCATTCGAGAGGCCTGGACTCTCCCCCTAGACTCAACCAAAACGTGAATGCCCCTCCCCTTTCCCCCCACTCTCACATTTATTGACTCTTCCTCACTCCCACAATTCCCTAAAATACCCCTTGTAACTAACTGATAACAATACCAAACTACATTTGATTCCCTGCCTCAGCTCCTGCACTTGCCCCCGTGACTGCACCACCATCTTTCTTTCTCCTTTTTTTTGTTAATATTATTTGAGTTCTATCATTACCCCCCCCCCCCCCCCCCCTTCAACATCCACCTTGTCCTCAAGGTGGAAGTCGGGAAACTGCCGCCGAATCACTTCCAGTTGCTCCCAAGAAGATTCATGGTCAGGACAACCCCTCCATTTGATTAGTACCTGTCCCCGGAGTAGAAAACCCAGTCTGAGGTCTGATCCCCAATACCTGTTCCGGTTCAACAATGGACTCTCCAACATCCAATAGGTGGGGAGGCAGATGAGTTGTCGATTGAGCCTCCCCAACTACTTTTCGTAGTTGCGAAACATGGAACACAGGATGTACATCTGCAGAAGGAGGGAGCTTCAATCTATAAGCCACCTTGCCCACCCTCGACTCCACCTCGAATGGACCATAGTAACGTGGAGACAACTTCTCAGTCAGCCGTTTAGCCACAGACTTCTGGCGATAGGGTCTCATCTTGAGATATACCAAATCCCCAACATCAAACTGAACCTCGCGACGGTGTGAATCAGCCTGCTGCTTCATCCGCAGTTGTGCGCGTGAAAGCTGCATCTTCAATTCTACTAGCACCTCATCCCTATCGTGCAGCATTTGTTCCACAGTGGAGATAGCGAACCCCTTCTCGAAGGGTAATAGAGGAGGTGGGTCGCGCCCATGTAAACAATACGAAAAGGAGTATGCTTGGTTGAGGAGTGGAATGAAGTGTTATAAAAACTTCGGCCCGTGGTAGCCATTGAGACCACGCTCGGCTATGCGAGAAACAAAACATCGCAAATGGGTTTCTAAACATCTATTCACCACCTCCGTTTGCCCATTCGGTGCGGGTGGTGCGTGTGTAATGGTGAGAGCGGTCCACTTGTGCACGAAAGAAGTTCACCCAATCTGCACTCATAAATATTCGATCTCGATCAGAGAACGATGAGTGGGGCATACCATGTAACCGGACAACCTCCCGAATAAAAACCGCGACCACCATAGGAGCTGGTGAACGGATATTTTAGGCCGATAAAATGCGCATACTTACTTAGTCTATCAACCACCACCGAATGGTATCCCAACCCCAGGCCAGAGGCAACCGTACGATGAAATCCATGGAGAGATCGGACCAAATGAGTGTAGGAATAGGCAATGGCTGCATGAGACCCCCGAGGAGAGAGGCTAAGTATTTGTTTTGTTGACACGAGCAACGAGACACATATTCCCGGATATCCTTCTTCATGCACTGCCACGATACACACGACTAACACTTTGTAGGTTTTAAGGAAACCCGAATGGCCACCCACCTTAGAGTCATGACCTTCCTGGAGAACTTTAAGTACTAAAGGAGAGGTTCTGGGTAGAACGACCTTCCTGTGAAATAAAAGAATTCCCCCAGACAATGAATACCCTGTCTTGGTTGTCATTCCAGATCGTAGTTCAGTCACTACTTTACCTAGTTCCTCGTCCTCGGCTACTGCTTTCATGATTTCCTCCGACTGTACAGCTGTAGGAACTGAGAGAGATAAACAGTGCAGAGTAGGCTCGATTCTGGAAAGGGCAAAAGCGAATTTCAGACTCTTCTGATCAGTCCGCACAAGAAAATGTCGACCCAGTAAGTAGTGGCGCCATTTCTGCAGTGCAAACACAATAGCCATTAATTCCCTCTCGTATACCGACTTCCGCCGCGCACTCTGTGGCAATACTTGACTGAAGTAGTCGATGGGATGTTGATTTTGCATCAAAACGGCACCCAACCCGTATCCGGAAGCATCAGTTTCCACCACAAATTCCTGTGAGAAGTCCGGTAAAGCCAGGACTGGAACCTCTGCCATGGTGACTTTGAGTTGCTGGAAAGCTTCTTCCGCCCTTTCACTCCAGTTAAACCCATCCTTCTTCAACAACTCCGTCAATGGCCACGCAATATTAGCATATCACCTTTCTGCGCCCGGTAATAACCGGTAAGCCCAAGAAAACCACGGAGTTCCAGGAGAACGTGGTACGGAGCCACTTGACCGTAAGCTTCAATTTTAGGCGATCCGCCGCTACGCCCTTTTCGGAAATGATGTGGGCTGAGATATTCAGCTGCTTTGCCAACGAGCATTTCTTCGATTAGCATACAACCGATTTTCTTGCAAACACCCCAAAAACGAGCTCAGTGACTCGATGTTCTTTCAAAGTCCCACTATACACCGATATATCATCAAGAAGACGAGCACAAACTTCCTCGAGATACGGCTAAACACGTCGTTAAATGCAAATCTTTGAAAAGTTGCGGGGGCATTGGTCGACCCGAAGGCATCACGAGAATCGTAATGACCTTCGTGAGTTCGAAATGCCGTCTTCGAATATCTTCGAGCCTCACTCGAATTTGATGATATCCGACTTAAGATCCAGCTTTGAAAATACTCGGGCACCGTGTAGTTCATCCAACACTCGTCAAATCAGTCTTGGTATAGGAAACCGGTCGGGAACCGTAATTCTATTAAGGCGCGGTAGTCAGCACGAATCGCCAACTACCATCTTTCTTCTTCACCAATAGGACAGGGCTAGAAAAAGAGGTGAAAGTGCATGAATGATGCCTGCAGCCAACATTTCTCTAACCAACCTCTCAATCTCATTCTTCTGGAAATAGGGGTATCGGAAAGGCCTGACGTTTACTGGTGATGCCCCGGAATGCAGCATTATGGCATGATCATGATGTCTGAATGGAGGCAGTTCGTTCGACCGTTGACACGCCTTGTAGCATTGCGGTACCTTTTCCAGTGAGTTAGGGACCTCAACTTGCCCAACTTCTACAACCCCCATACTACTCAACTCACAGGAGCACTCCATGGCCCTTGCCAAACGCCTTCATCATTGATTTCATACCCACCTGCGTTTTACTCAAACTCACATCCCCTTGAAGTTGTATTAATTCTCCCCCTACTCTAAATTGCATTGTAAGTGTTCCCCAATTAACTTGCATTTCTCCCAAGGACCCTAGCCATTTCATCCCCAATATAATATCCGTACAACCCAATTTCAAGGGCAAAAAATCCTCCAGTCACTTCTACGCCGTAACGAAACCACCACCCACAAATTCCACCCCCTCCCTAGCCGAAGGCCAGTCCCCATTACAACCCCATAACCCGTGGTCTCCGTTGTACATAACCCCAATTTCTCGACCAACTCAGCTGAAATAAAATTGTGGGTGGCTCCACAATCAATCATAACTACTACAGATTGCCCCCGGATGGAACCCGTAACTTTCATAGTATTGGAGGTGGTCAGCCCAACTACAGAATTGAGGGACAATTCGATCGGTTCCTCCACTCCTTCCCTCTCTCCTTCGACCTCCTCTATTTCGTCCTCTAGCTCTTCCTGCACAACCAACACTCGCAACTCCTTGTTACGGCATTTATGACTGTGCAGGCTTTTCATCACAACGATAGCAAAGGCCCCTCTCTTTTTGAATGCAACTCGGCATCGGTGAGCTGCTTGAAAGGAACCCCTCCACGACCAGAACACTGCCGGACGGACCGTGAGAGCACGGTCGATGCGGGCATCGTCGCAGGCGTAATAGCCTGGGTCGTTCTCTGCAGCGGGCTGGAGGAATAGAAATGTCCAGAAGATAGGCTTTGATTGGAGTTATATGGACTATTTCTACTTCTAACTAGGCCAAAAAATGATTAGGCTGTTTCCATCTTGATTCATCCCTATCTTCCACTCTCTGCAGGCTAGCTCCGTAAGTTGGCCCAGCCTTTGGGGCTTCCACATCCTTATCTCGGCCTTATGGTGGGTTTCAATCCATTCGCAAAATTGCCCACCAATACCTCTCCGATAACAATGGCAATCGGAGCAAGGATTTGAACGGCGATAATCTTTGGCCAGGTCGTCTCGGCGCGGTGCCCGAAAATTTCTCCGGGACGTTCCCTCTTGTGAGGAACGGAATCGCTCCAACGGGCGTGTCTTAAATTCCTCCCAATTTTTCAGTTCTTGAGCTCTCCTCCCGTTGGTACCGTGCGAGCTTCCCCATCAGCCTTCTGGCTAACTTGCCTCGAGTTTCTCCCCGTTCGAGGCGATTCATATTAAAGTACCTCTCCGCTCGAAAAATCCATCCATCGGGGTTGTCTCCTTTGAAAATAGGCATTTCTAGCCTCGGTCAGTGCCTTCTCCCCCTTCTTCATACGGATCTCATCCAGAGCCTTCGCCCCATGCTTGTTTGACGAGGGTGGACAGCACCCGGAGCAGCCTTGGCCTTTTTCTTTCTGTTCCTACTCTTGCGTTCCCCACTTTCGCGCCATCATCTCCAGCTTCTCCATTATGAGTGCCATCTCACTCTGCTGTTCCCTTCTCATGGCTCCCATGCCTTCCTGCATTTCCAAACGCATTCCCCCAATACTAGCTTCCAACTCGTTAACCCCGGTCGTGAGAGTCATCCACACTTGGAACCGATTGCTACGAGCAATTGTTAAGGACCCAACCATTGATCCCAAAGCCCAGGCTTAATGGGGATTGGGATCCCGCCTTTAGACCACTAAAATTACCCCACGGCCCGAATCAGACGTCCGCGGCGGCCAGCTGCTAAGACAGCCCGGCTTTACCAGTAGGCCCGGATCAAGCGCTAGCATTCGATAATGTTAGGGTCTAAAAAAGGCGGGATCTCAATCCCCCGTTGCACGGGCTTTTGGGATAATGGTTGGGTCTGCTGAATTGGTATCAGCTGCCCAATCGAGGTTCGAATCCGGAAGGGAAGCGACACAAACAAGTGCCGAATGCCCCGGCGGCTCGGATGCGGGCCGGGCGGTAGCGAATGTTGTCTTGTAGTGGGCGCCGTGGACGTCGGATCTTGGGCCGTGGGGTAATGTTAGAGTCAAAAAGGCGGGATCCCCAATCCCATTAAGCACGGGCTTTTGGGTTACCCGACCATTGATCCCCAGCAGCCAGCAATGGGGATTGGGATCCCGCCCTAGACCACTAACATTACCCACGGCCCCAAGATCCGGCGTCACGGCGGCCACTACTGACCCTCACCCGACCCGGCCCAGTCCCAGGCTCAGTATGTGTGTCTCGCACTACTCGCCCTTACAATACTCCAATTGATAGGTTCCCTAAAAATAGTTAAGAGGAATTCTACTGAAAGTGATGTTTCTTTGAAACGATAGGAGATATCTTGAAGAAGATTATTTATATTGAATTAAGAAGCAGACATACTAAGAAGGGAAAAGCTCGAAGGCATTCGAGAGGCCTGGACTCTCCCTGGGACTCGACAACGTGAATGCCCTCCCTTTCCCCAGCTCTCACATTTATTGACTCTTCCTCACTCCCACAATTCCCCAAAATACCCCTTGTAACTAACTGATAACAATACCAAACTACATTTGATTCCCTGCCTCAGCTCCTGCACTTGCCCCCGTGACTGCACCACCATCTTTCTTTCTCCTTGTGTATGTGAATATGATAGGAGGTCTAACATAGCATTACGAGTTCATAAATAGACACTTGCCAATGAAACAAACTAATTATAATCAGTTAGTTCTCTCCATCAATCATATTGAGTAAACTCCATACAATCCGTGCGTTCTCTCCAAAATATTCTAGAAGGGGGGATCTTTTACTTCTATGCTATCAAAAACCCCAACCTAACTTATGCTCAGTTTGTTTTTGCATTTTTGAGTCCAATCACGAATAACAAATTTATGGTTGAATTGGATGCATCCATCACATTTTAATGACTTGAGCAAAGCAAAGATCCAGGCAAACAATCAATCTCACATCCATTAGGAGTAATAACCACGAAAGTAACTCTAGCAAAACAATTTTCTAGTCTAAAGTGCACGGGAACACCAATTTCATGGCATGTTGGCAATAGTACCAGTAGACCCAGGAACAGATGAAGAAACAAGTACTCTACATTTGTACATAATATGCAAGTAAGATCTTGGACTATGGGTAAAAATACCAGTTTAAAGGCCTTGGGATCATAAGATCTCAATTTCGAGTTCCATCAGAATATGTTGTCCAATTATGTGATTATTGATAATTTATTTTGCTCATAAATCATTTACTGATATACGTGGGTTCAGCATTTCAAATGAAACAAGCATAAATGTAACAAGCAGTTGTAATAAACCAATAACGTGAAATGAAACTATGCAGGAACATAAAAAGGTGGTTATCTAGGATGTAACAAAGTAATTTACCGTCAAATGCTTCTCGAACCATTTGGTAGTTAACAAAGCCAGAGAAAAGTGTGATCTGCAATTACAAGCTAAATTGTCAAAATGTTTGTTAATTAATAATCTGATTATAATATTTTAGGCTATGTATCCTAACTCTTCTAAAATGCATGAAGAAATTGTGCCTAATGCTTGATACTCGAATGAGAAATGTGACATTTTTCATGTAACTTGAAATGATCATATCAATTTAGAAAGCATATCAAAGATGTATAATTTGTTATACAACTATTTTATACATATTTGAAAATGCATTTTAAACCATTTTTATCATAGCATACATTATTTTACCACAGAAAAAAAGACAAATCAATATGTAACTTTTCAAGAAAGCAGGACCCGAATATGTGAGGACACGTCAATTATAATCATACAAATATGTATGTCATATTTTTATTGTAGTAATATTTTAGTTTTTCAATAAAATTAATTCTCTGTTTAGCTTTGGTTTGGAATTTTGTTGGTGAAATATTTTGAATATGAGCTATTATTTGCTGTACTTCATATCACTAGATGAAACAAAATGAAATAGTCATGGATCAAAAATGCATATAGTATGTATGAACAAATTAAAAGTGAAGATCCTACAATTTACGCACATTATGCTGCATCTTCTTTTAAATAGTTATTATTAAAATTTTAACTAATTTATTGAAATCCAAAAAATTTTAAAAATAGGGCTTTTAGTGTCCTTCAAATATATATATATATATATATATATATTTTTTTTTTTTTTTTTTTTTTTTTTTTTTTGATAAGTAATCAGAAGATTTTATTCATCATAGGATAATACAAGGGAAATGTATTATCAATTTAGACAACACATAACCGACATGAAATTAGGCAACCCATCTACATGATTAGGAGCTACAATATTAAACCAACTAAACAAGGTTAGATAAAATAATTCTCTGAACTGCTCTTTTGTTCTAGTCTTGTCGTCAAAACAGCGGCTGTTCCTTTTCCTCCATACGCACCATACAATGCATCCCGGAATAAGATTTCATACAATCCTACTCTCCTTATCGCGAAGTTTCCTCCACCATGCCAACAACACATCTTCAACCCGTCTAGGCATCACCCAATCCAACTGTTGGGAGGCTAGATGGTGTTCCAAAGCCACCGAACACCATCGCAATGAATAAACAAATGATCAATTGTCTCCCCATCCTTCTTACACATATAACACCACTCGGTAATACACAAACCTCGTCTTCGAAGATTATCCACCATTAACGCTTGCCCCCTCACAACCTTCTACAATAAAAAAGCCACCCGAGGGGGCAATTTACATTGCCACACCTTCTTCCATGGGAAAGAGCTCTGAGCAGGTTCTAATAAGGATCTAAAATAAGAGCGAACTGAGAACATACCATTCGGTGCCAACCTCCACCTGCTACGATCACCTTCTCCAAACTGAATGTGCGCCTCATGCAAAGAAGTCAAAAACAACGCATAATCATCTAATTCCCAATCCTGTAGACCCCTCTCAAAGATAGTATCCCAACTTTGACTTCCATTGTGAATGGTGAGTACCTCATTCACCATAGCAGACGGCTCCAAGGCAATGCGATACAAAGCAGGAAATCGTATCTTTAACGGTTGATTACCACACCAACGATCGTCCCAAAATCTGATGTTATTGCCATTTCCCACCTCATAAGACAAATTGTCTCGAAAGTCACCCCAACCCCGTCGGATATACCTCCACAGACTCACCCCATAAGATCCGCGACCGTCAATTGAGCACCAGCCCCCCTCCATAATACCATACTTCGCTCCTATGATTTCTCTCCAAAAACTCACCCTCTCCACTCCAAATCGCCACAGCCACTTGCCCAGCAAAGCCTTATTAAACAGACTCAACTTCCTCAATCCAAGGCCCCCCATCCTTACAGGAGAACAAACCACATCCCACTTGACCAAATGAAGTTTCCTCTCTTCTCCCATCCCTGCCCAAAGAAACTCCCGTTGAATCCTCTCTAATCTATTCGCCACTGCAGCAAGAATAGGAAACAATGACAAGAAATAAGTAGGGAGGTTGGAAAGAGTAGATTTGATGAGAGTAAGGCGGCCACCCTTTGAAAGATACATACGCTTCCACCCTGCTAGCCTCTTCTCCATCCTTTCGATGATCCCATTCCAAATATGTTTACTTTTGAACCTTGCCCCTAACGGGAGCCCAAGGTATGATATAGGCATCTGCGCAACCCTACATCCCAATAAACCAGCCAGCTCATCCACATTAGCAACCTCCCCCACTGGGATAACCTCAGATTTCCCCAGATTAATCTTCAAACCCGACACCGCTTCAAAACAAAGTAGTAACCGACGTAAATTCCTCAATTGCTCATCAACAGCATCACATAGAATCAGTGTATCATCTGCAAATAGCAAATGAGAGATCCGGACATGTCCAACCGTAAAACCCCTAATTAAACCTTCCTCCACAGCTTTCTCAAGCATCCTACTGAATGCCTCCATAACAATAACAAACAACAATGGAGAAAGAGGATCTCCTTGCCTTAATCCTCTGCTGCTTCGAAAATAACCTTCTGGAGACCCGTTAACCATAACAGAAAATGAGACAGTTGAAATACAAAATTGAATCCACTTGCACCACTTTTCCCCAAATCCACATCGCCTGAGCATATACAGAAGGAACTTCCAATTGACATGGTCGTAGGCCTTCTGAATATCCAATTTGCAAAGCATCCCTGGCACTCCCAACCGCAATCTTGAATCAACGCATTCATTAGCTATAAGCACAGAATCCAAGATCTGTCTTCCTTTCACAAATGCATTCTGAAACTTAGACACCACTTTCCCTAACACCTCCTTCAATCTATTCGCCAAGATCTTCGCAATGATTTTATACACCCCGCTAACAAGGCTAATAGGGCGAAAATCCTTAATGTCCACCGCCCCTGATTTTTTGGGAATCAGCACAATAAATGTAGCATTAGAACTTCTCAGGAACCTACCAAACTCATATATATATATATATATATATATATATATATATATATATGTGTGTGTGTGCGCGCTTGTTTGGTAGAGATTTTTGGAGGAAAAATTGATTTTTGAATAGTGATATGATGGGAAATGTGTGGTTGAAAAAGAAGAAAAAATTATTGATGAAAAATATTATTTTATTGAAGAATGTTTGGTTGAAAATGAGAATTGATTTGAGAATCAATTCTCAAAAAAAACAAACACCCCTATATATATATATATATATATATATATATATAGAGAGAGAGAGAGAGAGAGAGAGAGATTGATATTAGTCTACTGAGCATAGTTTACATGGCTGCACATTTGTCATCATGAGTAGTAGAAATACGAGTTTGCAGTGATAAAACATGCAGGTGAAGGCAACAGTGACTACTTAGATATGCAGGTCCATGATATCCTAGAAACAAAGAAAAACTCAAGGAAACAAGTGCTAGTACATATGCAATAAGCACATGAATATCTCAAAACCTTGGAGTTCATCTTTCTGGGGCTTTTATCAGTCTTCAAGGAAGTGTCAGAACTAGAAACTTGTTCTGCTAGTTCACTGGGAAATGCTGCCTCATCATGAGCATTAAGCAGGACACAATAGCAGTGATCTGTATCGTTCAAGACCTGTGAGGTTAAGCTTTTAGAAATGCTAGAAATGAAACACAAATTGAACAACTACCTCATACATAAAAGAGAATGTCTAGACTTTTATTCCTTTTCTCAGCACTTCCCCAGCATAATGCAAAAATGAAGCCAAGTTATGTAACTAGAATTACAGAGAAGGTTCGAAAAATTAACCAAATGTGGTGCAGAGTAGTATGTATAGGGAATACACATTGAGGGCCTATAAACAAACATAATCATTTTCCCAATCTATGATATCATTTTATTGTAAAATATCCAACAAAAAGTGAAATTAGGAGAAACAAGAGAAAATTCCAGCAACAGTGTGTGTGACCAGAAGAAAATTGCAAAAAGAGTTTTAGTGAAGGCCACCATTTTACCCTTGGAGAATCCTAAAACATAAACAAAAGTCGAGAAATAAAGCTATCACTTATATAATTATACTTTCTATCTAAGATAAATAAAAACCATTGAAAAAAATGAGGAGAACATGTGAACCTCATAAAAGCATGAACTTCATCATCCTCACTCCCATCTCTCCTCCCCCCAAGAAAAAAATCCAAAAGAAAGAAAAAAAAAATACATGTCAATATTACTCAAGGGAAAATGAACAGAGACAAACACCCACCCAACATTATCTGCCAGAGATCCAAGTCTCTTCTCATTAACAAGTATAAAGAATGCACCACCTTCTCACCGGGAAAAAAAATAAAATAAAATAAAGTTTACTGGTTTTCTATGGCGTAAAAGTGTATTAATGATCTAAACAACTTTCATAGGAGAAGCCACATCCCCTAGGAAGATAAAAATTAAGATAATGTAGAAGCACATGAATTTGTACATAAATCAAACGGTGAACATCACTAAAAAAGCACCTTACCACTGCATCAAAAGTGGAATCAAAGTCATCAACTGCAAAACATATATCTGGATAGGCAGGAGTTGTTTCTACTTCCTGAATTCATATGCAAGACAGGAATAATTTAATGAAAGGAAAGTTACAATACACTTTGTTCGTTTACTTGAAATTAGAATACTTGCCTTCGTTGAATCCAAATGAAAGTTGATACGACTTGGGGATGCATATACAGTCTTCACAACCTGTCCAACATTTTGAATTCAAAATATCAAACATGTAACAAAATGATAATTGTTTTCACTTCAAATTTTGTATTTTGCATAGATAATAAGATAAAAATGTTTTGACAATGTCAAATGAAAAACAAAACTCTTTTGGGATGTACAAAAAGAAAAAAATTATCAATAGAATGATCGAGAGCATGGGTAAATGATGACATCTATATGAAGTGAGAATTAAACACTAGACTGCATGAATCGCTGAAGAACTATAAAAATGAGGCAAAGAAGAAGGTCAAGCAGAAAAGTACAGCAAAAATAAAGAAAGAAAGAAGCAGCAACATCACAAAATATCGTAGGGAGATAAACGTTTCATACAGAAGGAAGAAAGCCGATCATTCCTAAAAATTCAGAATCACTCATGCACAACCTGACTGTCAAACAACATATCTTCTCATGATAGAAGACACAACTGCGGTTTAGAGAACTCACAATCTAAACTCTACGTAGCCATGGTGAAGGAATCTCCCTTAGTTATCTATTAAACTAGTAAGAAAATGACAATATGAACTTATGAAGGCTCTTTTTACTGATGACATGCAAAATCATAAAGTTTTGGTTTTAGACACTAAACGTGGAAAAAAAAAAGAACTTACGGATTATGTAATGCGGACACATTAAATAGTGCTGAGGTTTTGATTCCAGAAATCAAAATTTCACATAAGTTTCAGTAGCTTGTAACAGATTTCGAGATGGTTGATATATGTGCTCTGTGCCACAGAGCCAGACAACCAGTATACAAACTCCAATGTGAAACTGTTTGTAGGTCATCTTCTCATTTACTACCTAAAATTGCGTAGCGGCTTTTTTACTTTTTCTCAGGCAAGTCAAAGCAGCTTTTACTTAATTTTTGCCATGTCAAAGAGGGGGCTATGAAAGTGAAGTATTATTTTGTCAACATAGATCGTAAGAGGAGGTATAGAATCATCTAATAAAATAATCTCTTTTATATGGTTATTGCTTCTTCGCTTTCTCTCTTTCTCTCTTTGTTTGTATGGTTGAAGGACAGGACTATCATGGGATTCAACCAATCTATAGGTGATAGAGTACAGGTAAAAGCCTGATTAGAGAATATATGGGCTGTCTCAAGGATATCATATTTTTACACCAATTCTTCAGAGTAGAAAGCAATGTAGGAAAGACTACTGATGATGTTTACATCGATCCCATAATAGTTCTCCAAGCACACAAACCATTGAGGATGTTCCCATGACGAAGGCAACCTCTGTCTTTGCTTAATCGAGCTAGTAAGTACTTTCCATAGTTATTGGCCGAGCATCTTAAAACCTCCTCTCCCTCCCTTCGGTATCGCTCCTTGCATGCAGTTTATGATTTTTCGATTTACAGATCACTCCAAACAGCAGCCTTAATCTTAGAGTGATTGGCTCTGTTTGTGGATTCAGGAGCTTCAGTATTGTATGCGAGTAAAATGGGAATAAATAAAGGGAAAACAGCACCATTAAACAGGAAGACTAAAAAGATTTGGAACAACCACAGTTCTATAGTGAAAAACTGCAATACCTTGTAAATGGGAGACAATGGTCTGTCTTTTCCAGTCTGATATTGTTGAAGAACCTGATGACTGGAAAGCAAAAAGAAAGAAAAAGGTAGAGACTTCGAATATTAAAAGAAATGTTTGTTATAAGCGACTAGATAAATAGATAAAGCATTCAAAGATGTGGCTCAAGTAGTACATGATTCTGGATTAGATAGTGCTAAAGAATCCTAGAAGAGTGTCCATGTCCAGTGTAATAGTGAAAATAAATTGAAATTTTACGTCTCCATACCAATTCCCTTAGATATCACGGATTGCCCCAGCTGACCTCATACAGAGGTCAGTGTTAAACTGCTATCTCCATTACATCTAAAACATGAACTGAGAGAGCATCCACATATAAAAGTACTTACAAATCCTATAACACGTAAGGAAAACTTATGGATTCAGGGTAAAAGATGAGAGTTTTACCTGCAAATTGCTACTGTAACACTGAAGGAGGTATGAGCAATCAAATTCAAGTAAAATGAGCGTCTCCAATCTATGTTTATTGAGTTCTCACCAACTAAGTCATCCAACTGCCCAACAAGAAGAAATAGGCTGTCATCTGATACTAAAAAATAGATATTATCTCAGCATTTAAAAAACCAATGTACGATAATCTTATTTAAAACAATTCAAAAAGCACTTAGAATTTTCATTCTTTGATATAATAAAATGATTAAAACTCGGAAGAAATGAAAATGAAAAGAATTGGAAATTTTTTTTCGATTTTGATAATTTCTTTCTTTTCAATTGAGTCGAATCCATATTTTGGAACGAACAATGACCAACACTTTGACTTTACTTTTAACTCATTAGATTCACTAGATTGATATTTTTGATGAAAAGAAGATAGATCTAAACCTTTTTGGGTTTCAGCACATCATCTCCCAAAAAAGAAAAATATGAAACTCGTGCCAAAAATTCAATGTATACCTAAATAATGTCAACATAAGTATGAATGACTCTCTTGCACTGATCAACGAATAAAGGTTAAGACAAAACAGAAAAATAATGAAAAGAACATAAAAGCATGTTTGAGAGTGATTAAAATCCAATTGAAAATTGAAAATATAGTCGTTACTGGGTTTCACTCGTCTAATAAAAGTCAGCGGCTAATTTTTCAATTTTAGTCCGATTTTAATTTTTACCGAACACGCCTTAAATAAAAAATATGAGTACCAAGAGCATGGACGGACCCACATGGGGTCATGTGGGGTCAAGTGACCCCACAATTTTTTTTTTTCAAAAAATATATGGTTGTTTCCTTTACAGGTTATTTGACAAACTCATTATGAGACGTCAAACGAAGTTAAAATATTGCATTTTAAATACCATTTCGAAGTGCTCAGGGCCTAATTTTCCGCTCGTTAATGGCACATGAAATGTTCAACCGTAGTAAAAGTTACGACGCGTCAAAGTAGGTCATTCCAAACTAATATTTCAAGAATTTCGATAATATACTAACTTTAAAAATTCGTAGGCGAGCATACACTAGTCGAATCCACAAATTACCTTTGTTATCTAGTAACTCGTTTCGAGAACTACATCGTAGTCATATCGAATAGTCCAAATGGATATCGAAAATTGTTAAACGTGTGTCAAACGTACATCTCTAAAAGAAGCTTTTAACTTCTTTTTTTTTTTTTAATTATTTCATTAACGTTTATTATTTTTGCACAATAAATTTCTCGGTATAATTCACATCATTGTATTAGCAAATTTTACATGAGACAAAAAAAAATTTTAGGATCGTTATAAATTAAATGTAATTTGAATTACTTTCGAATTGGATTTGAATTTCATTTACTTCCTAGATTAAATTTGAATTTTATTTCAATTAATTTACTTCCTACATTCAATTTGATTTACTCAATGCCAACTCACCATTTGTGAACGAGGTGGTAAACAAAACTATACAAGTAGCAAAATCCATTTGACAAAATTAATAATGATATAATTATACGACGTTTTCAAAGTATCAAAATGCGTAGACTACAATTGTAATAGTGTATTAACTTATTTTCATTAATATTATGTTGTTTTTAAAAAATAAAAAAAATTACATTTTAATTTTTAACCTCACAATACAAAAAGTCTGTCTAACCAAGAGAATACAAAATAATTGACAAACAAAGTACTCATGCATATGTGAAAGAGAGAAAAAGTTACAGCAAATAAATAAAAAAGAACTGGATGCAGGGGCAGAGCCAAAAATTGTCAAATGGTGGCGAAATTTAATTAAAACGAAATTTTAAAATAAGGTGATATAATTTTTTTTAATAATTTTTCACGATATTGAATCATGAATCCTTCTAAAATTTGTCGATAGAATAAAATGGCAGATTTAGCCCCTGTTTAGTCCACATTAATATTTTCATTCTCATTCTTCTACTCATTTTTAACCATACATTCTTCAATAAAATAATATTTTCCATCACATCAACAATTTTTCCTTCTTTTTCAACCACATATTCCCCATCCATCACATCAACAAAATGCATTATTCTACCAAAAATGTACACCAAACAGGGCCTTATAGTGTCACGTGTCTTCTGCATAGTCTAATTTTCATGTCAAGTTGATGAACTATGTCACGGGTGAGTCCTCTAATTGTTTATAGTTAATTAAAAAAATAACATGTAATTCTATATAATTAATCTTTAATATTGACATTTTTCTCATAAATTTGGCAAAAGCTTAAAGAATAACTGAAGTTATTTCGAAGCACTTTTTTGTTTCTAAACAAGTTCAGATAATTTAAGATTTTATTTTTTTAAATCTTTTTACTTTCAAGTAAAAAGTTACTTCTTTAGAAGTATTATTTACCTTGCTGTAATAGTGCGTAACTAAACTGTTACCAATAAAATTCTTTTATTTTAAAATTTACTTTTTAAAAGTAAATTTATTTCAACATAAACTGTTTAAGATTAGTCAAACATGAAAGTCAACAAATAGCAAGAACAAGGCTTCACTGCCAATGAATGAAACCAAAGAAAAAAAATCTTAGTTTAGGACAGAAAAAGGGTAATAAAATCTAATTAAGCCACTGTTTGGTACACATTAAAATTTCCATTCTCATTTTTCTACTCATTTTCAACCACACATTTTTCAATAAAATAATATTTTCCATCACATCAATAACTTTTCCTTCTTTTTCAACCACAAATTCTCTATCAATCTACTATTCCAGAATACATTCTTTCAAAATAATGTGGATCAAACACACCCTAAAAGAGAGAGGGGGAGACCATTATATTTGGTGTCAAACCCATATATTGTCAGTTTTTTATCCCTCCCTTTCTCTCCTCCACCTTTCCTTTCTCTCATATTATTTCTGCAATCAGCACTGTATATTATATTTTTCACATTCCTGTGGGGCCAATTGCTTCCACTCTTCCCTTAGTAGCTCCGCTCCTGACTAGATGGAAAACTTATGGTTCTTTTACACACTATAAATTCAAAAGAATAATGACAGGTAGTGGAAAACCATACAAGGAAATTTGTGACATTACAAGTGATATCGGCAATGTTGCAAATAGAGATACACCTAAATCCTAGACATGCAATTTAGTATGAATATAAATACCTGTGGTTATATAAAACCATTTCTAACAAATCTTTAATGGACACCTTAAACTGAAAGCAGAGTAGCATACACAACCTTATTTAGTGCAGAACAATTGCCCTGCAGAATACTGTGGATAGCTTGTTTGTAATCAGATCTAACCAAAACTTAGCAAATGCCTTTACGGCAACCATGTCAAATAGCTCTTGGATTAGGACAGAGTTTATGTCTCTTGCTGTGGCCCCTGAATAGATGTTTAAGGCAATAGATTTCAATGATAGTTACAAATCCGCCATGCTAACCTCAAATCACAACTTATGGTATACACGAGATTACTATACATAAAGTTTCTAATTGAGAAGGAGAAGAACTGACAGTCTAAAATTACATCTAAGGTGATAGAGACTATCCATTCCTAGCATTTCTAGAATTTTTTTAATATTATTTCTAATTCTACTGGGAGTAGGTGATTGGTTTTCTTTTCTTTTTAGGAGACTGATCTTTTTTCTTTCTAAGATATAATAGTAGGTAAGCTATTAGGATTAGGAAATTACATCTCTTCTTTTGCCTATATAAGAAGAGGCCTAGGCATATTTTTTAAGATTCTCTTGTTTTTACAAGATTCAATTTAAGCTGGTACACCAAATTGGTACCAGAACGAAGATTTTTCCTAAGCTGGTGACTAAGGGTGGTACCAGAAAACGAGCCACCAGTTATGAAAAAAGTGAGAAAATATCGAGAGACATTAGCTATGTTTGGCATCGAAGTCAGACACGAACTCCAGGGTGGCAACTAGCTCTGCCGACGACTACCCAGAATCTGGTAATTCAGATTCTAGCGAAATACCAACAGAATGGGAATACAGGCAAATAGATTTGTTGAAACTTGTAGCAGCCAGGTCCAAACATTTGGATACTCAGAGCATGATGTCTTCCTTTGACCATGATTTTTCATGAATGAGTCTACGGCTCAAATTTCTCCCACGGTTTCATATGACAGTGATGGCATCAAGGGCAATAGAAAATTGATCGAAGAGAATGAGATAAGAAAAACATAATGAAGAAATGGATCCTTGCAAGTCTAGAACAAATGACTGCCATCTTCAACTTTTTGGAAGTGTCATTGAGTGAAAAAAAAATATCCATGAAAAAGAAATTGAAGTAGAGACGAAATAAAGTTCTTATATCACATTCATAATGCATGACATGGGCTCATGTTATTGAAAAATGCAACAGAAAAATTGAGTACTTTCCTTCTAAGTTGTTTAATTTTCTCTTTTGTTGTTCTAACTCGAACATGAGGTTTTCTTAGGAATAGCTTATTAGTTTCTTGTCCTTTATAGAAGACTAATTTCTTTCTTCAGAGAAGATGGTTAGTAGGTAAGCCTATTAGGATTGGAAAATTACATCTCTTTGTTTTTTTTATATAAGCGGGCTAGGCATATTTCGTAATCATCAAATTTTACACGATCAAGCTACTGTATTAAAATTCTTAAGGTTCTTACGTTGTTCTCTTGTTTTTACAAGATTCAATTTCCACTACTGCACATAATGTTTCACTAATGAGAGAGGTCTCTCTTTTGTCCATCCACAAATGCCATGGGCTTGCAAAATTTTCGTTGAAATATGCAGACAATGTCAATTCTACATTGTGTAAAGGCAAAATAAAAATAAAATCGTGATAGGGTTCATACATTAGTGCCGACCTTATTGTATATGCAAGAGTTGGTAAACAGTGTTCCCTATTGAGGAGAGGAAGAACTGGCAGCTTAAGATTACATCTAAGCTTCCGGTATTAGGAAAGATCTCTGATCTCCGTTCACAAATACCAAGGCATTGAAACATTACTTTCAACATGCAGAAAATTCCCACCTTCCTATGTATAAAGAAAGTATATCCATGACAGGCTTCATACATTAGTGCATACAAGCCTATAGGAACATATATTCAAACTCTCTAACCAAAAGCATGGCTGAATTTTTTATTTTGTTTTTAAATATCTAGATACAACATTTCATACTTTTGTATGACTAAACTATATATTTCACAAATATTTTTGCATTACTAAGATTAAACCATCTACAGTTTTCTGATCTTTACTTTTATGGGTAATAGTTAGGAGTATAATATTTTCTTGGTATCAAGAAATTATAAAACTGCATGGAACAAGTACTAAAAAGGACAATGAAAATAGTCCTTCCATGTAAAATACTTACACAGAAGAATGTGTCCATTTAAAGAATAATTCACATTAAAAAAAAAATCAACTATTTAGCAATCAAATGAGAAATTAAATATGTTTTTACCTTTGGAGCCCACCTGCGTACAAAGTAAGGAGAGTTGGTTTCCACAATGTCGGTAGATCCATGTACATGTGAACCCTTCAAAAAAAATAGACTAAATTAAAGGAGCTAAAAATTTGGATATTACCAAATAGAGATAACACTTACAAGGGAAAAAAAAATACTTTTTTACTAACGAAGAATACGAGATCATCATCCTGACGCCCCCTAGACTCCCTACCGCGACCAAAATACAAATCAATGATGTCGTGCCAGAATCGTGAATCCATTTCCACATCCGAGACATCATCCTCATCACTTATGGTTTTCCCTAGCAAGTGAGAGTGTTTTCTCACCATGCTCAACAACTCATACCTGCAAAAGTTATTTCGCTTGTATAGCCAAACTAAATTTTCGAAACCTCGTTTCTTCAAGGAGCATATTAAAATACTTTGTTTAAGCATAACTTAATTATTATACTGCTCATTGTTAAACTTCGAAACTAATGCGTAAATATAACAAAATAGGGGCCCAAAAATGAAATTCCAAATTTCAAGAGAAGTAATTAATTTAAAATAAAAAATAAAAATCTATCAATACATCGATCATGTTTCAGACTGAATTAACAATCTCATAATCAATACGAAGACAGTCATAGAAATAAGTCAAACCGCTGCAAATCCGTAAAATTCAAACAAGAACTGAAATTTACAGAATAATTTGATCGAATAAACATCTTCCTAAAGCATAAAAATTAGTGATTCGAATTTCCATAGCAAAACCGTAATTTGAATAATTGCTCGTAAATATAAATGGAAATTAAGTAGAAGTTGGTGTCTTACCGAGTAGGTTGGGATTTATCACCCAGCATTTTATTAAGTTGAGAACTTTCCTGGTAGAAAAGTCCGAATCTGAGCTTTCCTATTCTCAATTGTTTAGGGTTCACTGAAATTTCAATAAACAGAATTTTTTTTGAGAAAAATGAACATAACTCTCAATTTGCAGAATTGCCTTGAGGATGCCGAGGAAACGTTTGGGATGAAAATTGTTTACAGATAAACATTGCTTGTTTAAGATTTTAAGCGCTTATCAGCCTGTTTGGTACAGATTCTCATTTTGTACGGTAAATCAATTCTTATTTTCTACAGCACATTCTTTAATAAAATAATATTTTCCATCACTTCAATATTTTTTTCTTGTTTTTCAACCACACATTTCCCATCATATCACTATTTAAAAATCAATTCTTCCCCCAAAAATTCCTACCAAACATACTCATACTCCCTCCGTCCAATTATGCAGGATTGTTTTGTTTTCACACGAATTAAAAAAACTTATTGTCACTTGGAAAATTATTTTTTGTCCAAATCAATCCTAATTTATACCTATTTAATTTTCAGTATGTAAAACTAAATTATTGTTGAAACTAGTAAAAAATTTGGAGAAGAGAAGAAATTGGAGTTGTTCCATGTTTCCAAGAAGTGAGAAATGTGTGTATTTGGATGATTTCAAGAAGTTTGCATATGAAGTGGGGAAAATTTAATAAGAGTATAATGGTAAATGAACACAATAAAATATTCTACATTAAGAAACAAACCTATATATTTGGAACAAAATAAAAAGAAAATCCAGCCTATATAATTGGGACAGAGGAAGTATATAAGTAGTGAGCTTCAAAAAATACATGGTTAAAAGTAAGTGAAAGTTACAAAATTCCATGAGATGTGTAGATAAAAATCGAGTTTGACCAATTTATAAACAACTAAAAATTTTACCAAACACGCATCTCATTTTCAGTTTGCCCCGGTACAGGATGACAACGAGGATAAAGCGCCCCATCCCTACCACTATTAAGGATTTTACCGTACCAATTCTCGCTTAAGGCGTGGCGGAACACCCTCCATGTATAGTTTGTTTTTTTTTTTCAAAAAACAATTCATTTAAATTCTAAGGTAATTTGAAAATTAGGATAACGGACTTAGGCAATTGATTTGGAGTTTAGACACAAGTTAAAGGTTAGGTTAATGTGATTTTTAACAAGAGGACATAACACAATTCACTTAGGTAAATTTTTGAAATTCTAGATCTACTTTTTATTCTTTTTTATTCAATACTTATCCTCTATTTGGTAGAAATTAAAATTAGATTTTTAGCAGATTTTGATAAAAGTTGATATAATTTATGGTTGAAAAGTTTAAAGTCCTATGGAATGTGTGGTTAAAATTAATTGTTGATTTTGATTTGGAATTTAATCAAATTTTTTAGTGATACTGATATGTTTACTTTATACACTAATTAGGACCTAAAAATATAGATCATTAATAGTTCTTTTGAGTAATTACAACTTAATTTATTTTATATTTCGTTTATTAGGTAAAACTCAATAATTAGAGGTGAAATTGAAAGACAGAAGCAAAAATGGTGAAAATCAAAAGTTTGAAGACCAAATTTCAAATATTTTATATTTGATTAGTATCATAAAGTAATAATTGAAGATTGCTAGCAGTAACTTGGATTCAATTAAAAGTCAAAAGGAAATGGAATATGATTAAAATATTATCACAAATCAATTTTCAATCGCACAAGTTATATTTTAGATTTTTAGTCAAAGATCCCATTTTTGACATAGTAAACGTTCAAATTAAAAAAATTATACTTCTAGGAAAGTTGTAGCCATTTGAGTTAGTTTTCTAATGCACTTTGAATTGTTTCAATTGCATATTGGTAGAAAAAGTTATAACCAAAATACAGACGCTGTGTAGAGACAAAAACATGAACTCGGACGTCACTTTCCTTATTCAATTGGAACTCTTTTGAAAATCAATTTGAACATGATTTTCAACTAATTTTCGATTCCTACAAATACCTAACAACGGAATATATTAGAGACACCTCTCATATACATCTAATATACCAAAATTCATTAATTAACATCACTAAAGGAGGGACAAATTCATAATATTGTAAGATACAATCAAGGGGCAAGTACAATAATTAAATCAATTGAAGAATTTATCCATTTTTGGGCGAAGAATTTATCCATTTTTGGGCAAAGAATTGAAGAAACATTTGAAGATTCTTCAAGATTTCATTGAAAAATCCAAGAACGGTAAGATTATTCTTCGATATTCATCAAATTCATAATTCGGGCGATGTTTTGTAGAATTAATATGCTTTCTTCTGCTTTCCATATGCTAGGCTAAATTTATAATTGTTAAGATGTAGATGAACCCTGGTTATGAAGTTTTTAATATAAAATAAATATTTTGATGTGCAATATGTGTGAATTCATGGATGGTTGTTATTGAGTTTTAATATCTTCTCGATCGCTTGATCACCAATTATCTTAAATGTGAATTTTATTGATTTCGAGACAAATAATAGAATCAATTTCACTTATAACAATCATTGTAAAGTTAGGTGGGGGATAGAGATATATTGATATGTTTTGCATGATTTCTATAAATATTCTAACGTTTTTAATGTGTGTTCTCATGTTCGCATCTTTCCTAGAGATATAGGAAGGTAACATTGATCAACATGAATAAATACATATTGTCATGATGTTTAATTGTATTAAAAATGGACTAATAAGGGGAATTCAAAATTTTAACATTCATCTCGCATATTTGACAAAACATTCATAATTAGCTTAGTTAATATAATTAGATCATTTAATATAAATGCTCAAACCAATTTGGTTATTCAATTAAGGTTGAAATTAATTGACACTAGATTAAGTACATAGTTCTCGTGGGTTCGATACTTTATTCAATATTTTATTTGCTTGTTCACGATTCGATCACTTGCTAGAAATCAAAAAATCAAGTTTTTGGAGTTGTTGTAGGGGACTATAGTATTTAATTAGTTATAGTTAATTCTAGTTTTAATTTGAATTTTTATTACTTTATTAGTTAGTTTCATAAATTAGATAAATATTACCGTGTTTTCTATTTTTCATTTTCAGGATCTTTTATGCAAAGTTCAAGATATGGTAATTTTCCTCTATTTGATCTGAAAATCAAATGAACATTCAGATTTAGGATAAGAGAACGATTAGAAACACACCAAAAAAGCAAGCAGAATCAATGGCTGAAAACTTACAAAATAAAATGGTCGTTGAATTGAATATAAATGCATCACGCTGCGGGTAATGAAAACACAAGGTTGATGGGGGAGTACATAGTTCCACCGATTGTGGAAACTCAATCTAGCATTGTATATCCAGCATTTGGCCACGCAAATTTTCACTTAAGAACATACGTGATCCATATGTTCCAGAACGCACTACAATTTTTTGGGAGAGCTATTGAAAATCCTAATGCTGATATCTCATGATTTCTAGACATGTGTGCAACAATAGAATATCCAGGGTTTCAAGTGAATAAATAACCATGAGGCTCTTCCTTTATACTTCGAGAGACTCAGCCAGGGAATAGTTGGATACTTTTCCACCTCATAGCATCACTAGCTGGAACAGTCTGAGCCAGAAATTCCTGAACAAATATTTTCCAACTAAAGGAGTGCCAAGTACAGGGATGAAACCTCTACATTATCTCAATTTGACTCAGAATGCTACCAGAGGCATGGGAAAGGTACAAAGGGTTGCTCCGTTAGTGTTCACAGCATGGGCTACAAAATGTCCCCATTGCAATATTTTTGTATTGGGTTAAATTCGACAAGTAGGGCTAACATTGACTCTACGTGTGATGGTTCGATCACAAAAAAGAACGATGGGTCAAGTCTATCAGATCATGGATGATCTTACATTTTACTAGTGTACTTTTGCCATCAGAAAGATCAAGTGTGAAGAAAGCTGCTAGAATCTATGAAGTTGACTCACTGATAACAATCTCGATTCAATTAGCAGCATTAGCTCAGAAGGTAGATCAGGTGAATGTAGTTCAAGTAGCCAGACCAAATGTAAGCATTGCAACGCTAGTCATGGAAGTGTGGATTGTAATGTGGGAAGTCATTTTGCTCAATCGGTTGATGATATATATTACATGCAGAATTTCTAGAGGCAGTAAAATAATCCCTACTCCAATTCATACAATCCAGGTTGGAAAAATCATCCCAATTTTTCTTGAAGTACTACTCAGATGCTCAAGGTACACCACAGCAAAATGCACCACCTGATTTTCAGCAGCCATAAAAGAAGCCTGCATGGGAAGAAGCTTTTAACAAATTGCCTAATAATCAATTGAAGCAATGACCAGAATAGCTGAAGTATCAACTAAGTTCATGCTGATTGAGAAAAGTTTTCAATTTCAAGGGGCTATATAGAATTTGGAAAATTAGATAGAGGAAATAGCAAAAGCACTTTTAGAAAGATAGCCAAGGACTTTGCCAAATGACATTGTGACAAATCCCAAACAACAGGTAATGACAATGAGAATTGTAGAGAACGAGCAAATTGAGGCAATTATTACGTGAAATGAGGTTCAACTTCCAGAAATTACAGTTAAAAGACACGAGGCAGTAAATGAAAAGCTAAAACACTACATTAGATTATCAATTTTGAATTAAGACTTAAATGTGATCAATAGATGAAATTGTTATGACATAATGTCTCATTCTATATTTGAATTTTAAATCTATCATTGTGTGCATCCCGCTATTTTCAAGTAGTTAGATAAAAAATCACAAAAAGTCACAATTCTTTGTTTGTTTTCATCAAATAGTTGTTAGAAATATTAAAGTATAGTTCTCATGGAAAAATAATCATGACTCAATTGTTCACTATATTACTTGTTACGATATCATACACATGCGAGATAAAAAAAAAGGCAACGAGTTTTTTGAGCTGCTGTTGGGGACTATTAACATTTAGTCTTAGTTTATTTTATTTTTTATTGTTATTTGATTAGTTTATTTCTTTCATTTACAGATAAAAGGTGTTCATTATATGCTCCGTTCACAAGGCAACAATCTATAACCATGTGATCAGAAAGTAGAACTTACCTTCAGACGTAGACTCAAAGAACACCAACAAAAATAGAAATATCAAATGGCCGACGGTCAAGATATTCGTATTCCTATACAACCAAATGGACAAGTTGTCGAGAGAGTATCTGTACAGTAAAATCAACAAAATGAGTGAGTAGAGATAAATGAAGGAGACTTGTCCATCTCAATGTTCTTGATGCCTATAGCAGCACCGCGCTCCAGCATTGTATATCCAGACTTCGAGGTAAATAATTTTTAGATAAAGGACGGATTGGATCGATTTGACTAGCAGCACTCTTCAATTCTACTGGTTACCTCATGAAAACCAGAACACACGTATCTCCAGATTTCTCAGAAATTGTCATAACTTCCATACTCCAAGAGTTAATGAAAATGCTAGCAAGCTCGCTTGTTTTCTTACAAATTGAAGGATGCAGATTTGGAGTAGTTGGATGCTGAACCTTATGGAAGCATTATCACATGGGAGGAATTAACTAGAAAATTCTGCAACCAAATTATTCCTATCGGTAAAAGTAGCAAAAATTCGATTGAAAATTCAAACATTCCAACAAAGTGATGGGGAAAGTTATCATGAGGTATGTAACAAATTCAAGGAGTTAATGAGAAAGTGTCCTAATCATGGAATCACCATAGGTAATCAAGTACAATACTTCTTCACTGAACATTCACTACTGTCAAAGTCCTAGGTGGATTCCTTTGCTAGTGGATCAATCATCGATAAATTAGTTCAACAATGCATGGATTCGTTCGAGTTAATTGCCACAACAAATTCAATGTCCTCATCATAAAGAGTTGTACCACAAAAGGCAGCGATAATTTATGAATTAGACAACACGACATCTACCAATGTACAAATAGTTGCTTTGACAAAACAGATGGAGTTACTTGTGAAATTACAAACACAAGGAGCACATGTAGTGATAGCCGGTCCATTATGTGAAAATTGTAGAGCTAATCGTCACACAGAAAATTTCTTGTCAATGGCTTTTCCCAAGGAACAAGTAAATTACATTCAAAATGGTTCTCGTAATTTAAATGCATATGGACAAACATAAAACTCATGATAGAGGCATCACAGAACTTCAGATGGTTTGATAATCAGTAAGGGAATGATTCAAATAATGCCTAACAAGAGAAAAAAAAATTGTGGGAGATGTTCAACTAGTATATGCAAAAGACAAACAATGTGTTCCAACAAATTGATATAAATTGCTTAGATAGCTCAACAACTTGTAAAACGCCCCCAAGGGACATTGCCAGGCAATACAATGATCAACCCAAAAGAGCAAGTGCAAGCTATTAAAACAAAAAGTAGAGTACAACTGCCAAAGATACATATGAAGAGACCATAACCTACAAGAGTACGTGCAAGCTATTAAAATAAAAAGTGGAGTACAATTGCCAGAGATACATGTGAAGAGGCCAGACACAAAAGAAAAAGAGAAAGAAGCTGAAAAGGCTAACAAGAAAGAAAAATCTGTACCAATCACAGTGGAAGAGAAAGATGAAGAGAGAAAGGAAACACCACCAATGAGAGCACCAAGTCCAATCAAGGCTTATGTGCCACCAATTCATTTTCCTCAATGATTGCAGAAAAAGAAGTTGACAAGCAGTTTGCCAAGTTTGTGGAAGTTTTCAATAAATTGCATATAAACATCCCATTTGCAGATGCATTAGCACGTATGCCTAGCCATGCCAAATTTTTGAAGGAAAATCGTTCTAACAAGAGAAAGCTAGAAGAACATGAGACAGTTTGCCTGAATGAGGAATATGTGCAATTTTCCTCAAGAAACTACCTCCTAAACTAATGGACCCAAGGATTTTTACTATACCTTGCACCATTGGTTTTAATTATTTTGAGCAAACCTTATGTAATTTTGGTGCCAGTATTAATTTAATGTCACTTTCTATTTACAGGTCTTTTGGGTTGGGAGAACAAAACCAACAAAAATATCATTGCAACTTGCAAATAGGTCCATTAAAAGACGAAAGGGAATCTTTGAAGATGTGCTAGTCAAGGTTGATAAATTTATCTTCCTAGCAGATCTCATTATCTTGGACATGGAAGATGATTTAAATATTCATATAATCTTGTAAAGACCTTTCTTGGCCACTAGAAAAGCACTTATCGACGTATACGATGGAACTATGATTCTTCGAGTGAACAATAAGTAGGTTATATTCAATGTGTTCAAGGCGATGAAACACCATTGACTTTAGATACTTGTTGCCAAATAGATGTTCTTGAGGAGCTAGAAGTTGATACATTTCAGGTAAAACATCCAGCAATCCTATGTGTAGCAGAGCACAATTAGAATCAGAGAATGCAAAAAGGAAAGAATGTATTATAGAGTTGGCTAAACAACCCATGGAAATGAGACATTGGTATTATAAGTCTCTTGGTGCCAATCCATCACTGTCGGTACCCTTAGTAGAGAAGGCCTTGAATTTTAAGTTAAATCCTTTGCCATCACATCTACGCTATGCTTATTTGGGAGAATCTATTTCACTTCTAGTAATCATCGCTAATGATATGACAGAGGAGGATGAGAGAAAGTTATTGGAGGCACTAAAGAGGCAAAAAATTGCAATTGGATGAACGATAGTTGATATTAGAGAAATCAGTCCTAGTCTGTGTATACACAAAATTTTAATAGAGGACGAGTCAAAGCAATCAATGGAAGGGTGAGTCTAGTACATGTGGCGCCTAATAATGGTAGAATTACAACAGAAAAGAATGAGAACAATGAGCTGATACCAACATAGTTCGTAATTAGGTGGAGAGTGTGTATCAATTACAGAAAGTTTAATAATGCCACAAGAAAATATCACTTTCCATTGTCCTTCATTGATTAGATGTTGGAAAGGCTAGTAGGTCACTCATACTACTACTTTCTAGATGGATATTCAGGATATAATCAAATAGCCATTACTCCAAAAGATCAGGGAAAAGCAACATTCACATGTCCATATGTATTTTTGCCTTCATGAGAATGTCTTTTGGTCTATGCATGCTCCTGCAACTTTTCAGAACTGCATGATGGCCATATTCTCTGACATGGTAGAAAAGTACAACGAGATATTCATGGATAACTCTTTGGTATTTGGAGATTCTTTTGATGACTGCTTAGAATATCCATCTCTAGTCTTACAAAGATGTGAAGAAAGGAATCTGGTGCTTAATTAGGAGAAATGTCATTTTATGGAGAATGAAGGAAAAGTGTTGGGGCATAGGATCTCTTCATAGTGTATTGAGGTTGACATTACTAAGATAGAAGTGATTGAAAAATTGCAGCCACCTACTTCAATTAAAAGAATAAAAAGCTTTTTGGGATATTTAAGGTTTTAAAGAAGATTCATTTAGGACTTTTTAAAGATCACAAAACCTATGTGCAACCCACTGAAGAAGGACATTCCATTTAACTTTTTCGATGAGTGTTTAAATGCATTTAACACTTTGAAAGAATAGTTAACTTTGCATCTGTTATAGTGGCACCAGACTGGGAATACCTTTCGAGCTCATGTGTGATGCCAACGATTATGCAGTAGGAGTAGTGCTGGGACAACGAAAGAGAAACATATTGCATGTCATTTATTATGCCAACAAAACTTTGACAGATGCTCAGATCATTTATGCAACAATTGAAAACGAGATGCTAAGGAATACATCAACCTGCCATGAGATGCCACTAAACAATATTCTAGAGGTGAAAATCTTTGATGTATGGGGTATTGATTTTATGAGACTCTTTCCATCATTCTATAATAATCGATACATCTCAGTAGTTGTGGATTATGTATCAAAATGGATGGAAGCTAAGGCCTTGCCCACTAATGATGCGAAGGTGGTGGTGAGTTTTATAAAGCAGTATATCTTCAACTGATGTGGAGCACCTAGAGAAATGATAAGTGATGGTATAATTCACTTCTGCAATCGGTTATTAAAGGCACTTCACAAATATGTGGTGCAACATCGAATAGCCACACCTTATCAAGAAAATAAATTTGATTAATTGAATTTACAGAAAAATTGAGTTTCATAACAAGAATTAGGCAACCTGGGACTATTCAATCATTGTCACTTATAGACTATTCAATCTTTATTTTACTCTTTTAATATGACTTAGGTAAATTTGGACAAATTTCATCCAATTACTTTAAAAAATTAGGATGAAATGCCCCCATCATGATTGCAATATCACGTGCAATGTTTTGTGAATTACAATGTAATTATATATAGAGGGAAAATTGTTCAGTGCTTATCACATGGTAATTATACAATAAAATATAAATAATAATTTGATGTTACGAATAAATTATTACTAATATCGATGTATAGCTCATCATTTGGGTGTATTAATTTTAGGAAAAAATTGTAGTGGAACAGCAAAAATTTTAAAACGTGCATAGTCTAGGCTAGATACAACTCAATGATTTTCATCCAATTTTTTTTTTCCAATTGATCAAAAGTCAAATGTCCAACCTCAATTTAACCAATTTGACATGTCTAACAATAATTTAATGCGTGGTAAAGTTATTTTTGAAATTTAATTAATTATAAAATTATAAACAAAAAGCTCGGGCAACCACCAATGACGAATCCAGGACCGGCGAGCATCGGCAGCCGCCTGTGCTAAATCCGTCAAATTTTTTTCTTATATTGGAGCGGCCATTCTCACTGCCCGTGCTCAATATTCATCTTGGATCCGCTACTATCTAACTATCATTGAAATAAAAACTTGTCCCCCATCCCAATCCACATCCTTACCCCATCCTCACCAAACCCACACCAAATTAAGTGCATTCGTAGCGGTTAACGTTGTCATTGATGCGCTCTACTAATACCCTTCCAAGCTTAGACCACCACTAACTAGGAGATTTCTCACCGAGTTTAGGTTAAAAAATGAGTGTAGAAATCTCCCTTGGTTTCTTGCATAAATCAGGTTATCTCTTATATGATGTTCTTCATGTACAAAATCAAAATTTAAAGAGCTAAAGGTGTAAAACCAGAATTTTCTCCCTCGGGTTTGGTTATCTATTGTCTGACATAGATGATTCGAGTTGATAAACCAGATCTTCCACCAATTTGGTTTCGTCAAGAAACTAGATTTTCGAACATTTAGTTTTGCCATGAAACTTATTACTAAATTGTAAATCTTATAAATTCAAATCTGGATTGGATTGAAAATGAAGAAACTGGATATTTAGAATTTGAGAAAAATATTTGGATTTAGTTTTGTATCTATTTTAGTTTATGTGATTTTTGGCAAGTTTTCAAGGAGTATGGTTGTGAAGTGGTGGTGGCAATGCCATCACATGTTTGTTATGGGATGGGCCATTAAGTTTAGGGTGTAGATGGTAGAGGTGACAATGGATGATGTGTAGGTGGTGCGGTGGAGTACCGATTTGATGGTGTCGAAGGAGTAGGGATTTGAGGATGGTGTAGATCTAAGAATGGTGTTGCTTGTGGAAGAGTGACAGTGGTGTTAGTGGGAATGAGTGTTGGCGGTGGGTAGTAGGTATTAGTGATGACAATGGTCGAATCTTATTTTTGTCGACTAGGTGGTAGTGGGGTCGAGGGTGGTTGGGGTGGTAAGGGGAGAAATCTCCCAATTGGTAGCAGTTTCAGTGACTATGTGAGTTTGGGATAGGTTATAATGGTTTAGAATAATGTTTTTTCAACTCCATTGATGTTAGAGCACTAATCTAAGTATCATAATGTGATAAGCTTAATTGAAGGAGGAATTATGAATTTCTAACAGAAATCAATTTATTTCATCAATTAAGGCACTATAAAATCCTAGACAACATTAAATACTCTATTTAGCTCTTAAAATTTCCATTGCACAAACATACAAACACATCATTTGAATATGAGCCTTTAAATCACATTCACATCCTAATGCGAGACCCTTTTTTTTTTATAAGCAACATATCTCATGCAACAAAATGAGTGAAGGTAAAAAAATTTAAACATATCAATTATTGAGTGTCCATCTTTTAGTCAACTACACATACTCCATAAAAAAAAACCCTAGATCAAATTCTTAAGGTACCACGATTCCAAACAAAAATTAACACATAATAAATGAAGATAAAATATTCATTAACTTATCTGAATGCAAAAGAATTCTTACAATATAGCGAGGGAAGGAATTGAAGCAGTATTCATCAATGAAAACATTTTGAACGTTGACAAACCGACAAGCTAGGAAATTGACAAGGATTCAGGGCATGGCCGAGGGGCCAATACAGATGAATTTGTGGCTTAGCCTCTCTAGATGGAGCCACCACTTGCAGATTAGAGAGCAGGCTTCCCTGCTCTCATTTGAATCCAGCTGCCGAAAAATTTCCACAATCAAATCGTCCGGTAGAAAGGTATTAATCCGATCACTCCCTCTCATTCACAAAACAATTTTCTCTGTTTTTTCTTATATTCTTTTGTGTAAATAGAGAGAATTTGAACAGGGTCAAAGACAAGGTTTTACACCTTGTATGTTTGGCAAAATTTCATTAGCAATTAAAAAAATAAAAGAAAAAATTGCCAATAAAAAACTGTCTTTTCAGCGTTTTTATCATTTCATCATCTGAAAATAGCCTTGACCAAAAAGAAAGAAGAAAGCCACTTGTACATCATTTTTGTACATCATAGTGTACATCATCCTTGTTGGCAATATGTGATTGGTGGAAAATCTATTTTCTTTTAAACTGTCAAATGGTAACTTGACATGTAACATAGTGTAGACTATGATGTACACCAAGCATGATTGGTGCACACACACACACACACACACACACACACACACACACACATATATATATATATATATATATATATATATATATATGTATGTATATGGTTAAATTCTTCAAGAGTCTCCAATCTTTTATTAATGTGGCAGCAATGTCCCTAACTTTTTATTTGTCGTAATCATGTCCCATTGATGGAAAACATCTATTTATACGTCAAAAGGATACACTATTGCACATGATGTATACTTAAATAGTAAAATTATCAAAAAAAAGAACACTATGTAGCCCATTTTTGTGAAACAATTGGGCAGTTTTAAATCCTGAGGCAAATACAGCACACTATATAAATTGTTAATTGTTGTTTGTATGTGTGCTGGGTAGATAATTTTGTTCGGGGCGAATAAGAGTTAAAATTTGGAGTGTTTGATAAGTATATTTTACAAGATTATTTATGCTTTTAATCTTGATAAAATATGATTAATTTGAGTGAATTGCAACCTAATTATGTGAAATTATGTGATTTGTAGGAACAGATCGAGGTTGAGTGCAATTGATGTAAAAAATGGTGATTTTGAGCTTAATTGGAGGTTAATTTGGGCATTTGAAGATCATTCGGGGGTTGAAATAAATCAATTGGAAGAAGTTTTAGATGCAATTTGATGAATTCATAAGATTAAGGACCAAAAATCGACAAGTATGGGGATCAAAATGAAAGTTTTGAAAAGTTAAAGAACCAAATTACAATAAAAGAGAAATGGGCCAAGGGTGAACCGCGGGCTACAAACACGCGGCTGCTGAAATTACTTGTATGCTACGGGTGGCCAACAGGTTTGCAACCCGCGACCTGGTCTTTTTGGGGCGGTTTTGCATGTATTTTGATTGTTTTTTCATTTTCCTTTCATATTTTTAAGTTAGTTTTAGATGGAAACTCTTCTAAAAAGTATAATACTATAGAAAGACCCAAAGAGTATGAGAAAAGAGTCCAACAACTTGAGAATTAGAGAGAAACACATTGAAGAAAAGCAAGAAATCAAGATATCAAGACTAGGGTTTGAAGCATTGATTTAGGAAAGAAGAGGATCTTGGTGCAAGATTCATCAACTTCTCTACATCTTAATTCAAAAATTCGGTAATGTACTCCAATATTATTCTTTTTTCTTTTTCATCTAGTATGCTATAATACCCCGAACTTCATATCACATTTGGCCAATATGAGTCATGCTATTTATAATGTCATTTGCATCAATTTTCTTAATTGCTTTCTCTTAAAACGATGCATTCGATTATTGAGATTTTAAGACCTTGGTATGGTGTTAGCCCTTTACTCCTCAACCTAGGTGATGAATTTTATGTTGAGCTATGGTAGAGAAAAAAAAGATTAATTTGGATGTTGGAGATTGACTTGCTAAGCAATGATAATATTGAAAGTACCGGAATTAGTATCGACGAAGTTTTAAGTTCTCCATTCGATTGATCAAGGTAGCCTTAAACACTAGATAGATGATTGCCACATTTGGGACATGAGGCATGAAGTAACATGATTACAATGCGATAAGATAAGGTTTATATGACGTTATAACCATTGAGGTGTAAACTGTGGAAATCGGTTGAGAATTGAGCGTCAATCGGGTAGGTAATGAATTAACGGTTAATGAATTAGCACTATAAGATATTTTGGGATCTTAGAAAAAGTAAAGTGGATTGTAAACACATTAAAATAAGCCAATGATACTTGATTTTTACCTGCAATGATAGGTACAAAATCAGATTTTAACCCCAAGAGACCACCTCATGCTTGGTACACCTCCTGCCTATTGATTTATCTTTATAATGGTAAATTTCTTCACCCTTAAGCATTAGTCACGTCTACCACTCCTTTAAGACTTCAAATATGTAGCGCATATTATCCCTAAATTTCATATAAATCGTCCAAGAATTGGTACAAAATCAGAATTTAACTAGAAAGATACACATCCTTCTTAACATATGATGACTTGTCACTTTAACATCAAAATCATTCAATCTTAAGGCCTCCATCACGTCTTCTAAAGCCTTAGCACTTTATATTGGAGAGATATATATCTTATAAGTCACATATGGATCCAAATATGAGAAAGGAAAAGTCCAATATAGCTGCATGAAGCCACATCATGCTTGGAGATACTTGTCCTTTAATCAACAATTTCTTCATCCTTAAGTGTCAAGCATGACCCCAAACCTTAAGACTCTTTATACAGACCCTAAATAGGACACTTAATCCCAAATTTGTCTTCAATTTATCCCCAAGTGAAAGAGAAAGAAAAAGAGTTAAAGGAAAATAGAAAATAGAAATGTGGGAATTGGGAGTTCTGGGCAACTGAATTAGTATACTATTTTGAGATATGTCTTTATTGTTACCTTTGGATTTGATTAAGGTCATGTTAGGGGTGTTTTGATGATTTATGATGACAAAAATAGAGGCGATTTATTATAAGAACTTGAAAGAAAACAACCTAGACAGAGATGTGGATTGTTAGACTTGAATGTGTTAACCTTTGATTTTAAGTAATCCCTTGGGTATAAATTATATTTATCAATATGAATATTTTTATACAAGACTCAGAAGTATAGAAATGATCTTTAATTGGTTAGAATCCAATTTTTGAAAGTCTAGTTCAAGTGAAACTTAAAACAGTCACGAGGGAAATTGTTTGATTTGGTGTCTATAAAAAGTAATGCCTTCGAAGCTGTAAACCCTTCACCCGTGACAAATTTATGGCATGGTTACCTTTACATACATGTTATAGAAGTGTGGTAAAAATTTGGGAATTATTGGATATAGTTAAGGGTGTAATACTTGGACAGTGACGGAAACCTTAAAACAGATTCTTTCCATTTGTGTATTTAACTTAGATTCAACCTTTACCTGTCCATTAATTATCTCTTAGGCATGGAAAATATATTTTAAGGAGTGATAGGTTTTTAACAACAATTAGATGACGTTGATGTTCATAATTGGACTCGAGAAATAGTGTGATTTATGGGACTAGTTTGTAATGCAATATGTAACTTGAATTGCTAATGTCATCTAAATTATTTTGATATGAATGGACGTAACATGAGATTGTGTGTGTGTTAATATTATCAAACTGAGGATTGTGTTTAATATTAGATGGTAATACAGGTAATTCTCCAACTTTAAGTGAAAAAGAGAATTGATTTACACTTCGTAGAAGCGCATGCACACATTGGGGCAAAAATGTAAGTAAAAATCCATTTGCAATTACGATGCAAGAATATAGTATTTGCGATATAGTAATGTTTACATAACTTTGATAAGAATCTCATTGTATATCATATGATGGTTATGATCATTGAGTATGTAGTTTCAGAATATATTGGCATCAGTTTTGATTAAGAATGTCATTCACGAGCGTTTTCATCTTTATATGTGAAATCAATGTCAATATATTCCAAAACCACATACTCAATGATCATAACCATCATATGATATACAATGAACTCCTTATCAAAGTTATGTAAACATTACTATATCGCAAGTACTATATTCTTGCATTGTAGGTGCAAATGGATTTTTACTTACATTTTTGCCCCAATGTGTGCGTGCGCTTCTACGAAGTGTAAATCAATTCTCTTTTTCACTTAAAGTTGGAGAATTACCTGTATTACCATCTAATATTAAACACAATCCTCAGTTTGATAATCTTAACACACACACACACACAATCCCATGTTACGTCCATTCATATCAAAATAATTTAGATGACATTAGCAATTCAAGTTACTGATTGCATTACAAACTAGTCTCATAAATCACATTATTTCTCGAGTCCAATTATGAACATCAATGTCATTCAATTATTCTTAACAACCTATCACGCCTTAAAATGTATTTTTCATGCCTAAGAGATAATCAATGGACAGGTAAATGTTGAATCTAAATTAAATACACAAATGGACAGAATTTGTTTTCACGTTTTCGTTGTTGTCCAAGTATCCAATCCTTTTTCACACCCTTAACCGTATCCAATAATTCCCAAATTTTGGGGTTATGTTTCCTATTTAGGGGCTATAAAAAGAGTCTTAAGAGTTGGGGTTGTGCTTGACACTTAAAGATGAAGAAATTGGTGATTAAATGACAAGTATATCCAAACATGAGGTGTCCAAGCATGATGTGGCTTCATGCAGCCATATTGGACTTTTCCTTTCTCATATTTAGATCCATATGTGATTTATAAGATATATATATCTCCAATATAAAGTGCCAAGGCTTTAGAATACGTGGAGGCCTTAAGATTATATACCAATCCTTGGACGATTTATATGAAATTTATGATGTGGCTTCATGCAGCCATAGTGCACCTGAGACATTGATGGAGGAAGATCAAGTTTGTAAGCAACATTTTCAATTCTTTCGGCAATAGGAAAATGAGCAATATATCTTGGGCTTAGCTTTCCTTTCTTTCCAAATCGCATAATTCCTTTCAGCGGCACTACCTTAAAAAATACTTGGTCTCCGACTGTGAATTCCAACACTCTTCTTCTTTGAGCTGCATAACGAATCTATCGACCTTGAGCAGTTTGCATTCACTGGCGTATTTACGTCACAACTTCAGCCATTTCGCGAACCATATCTGGTCCCAATTGTTTCCTTTATCCAACCTCATCCCAGTAAACTAGATATCTACATTTCCCATCGTGCAATGCTTCATAAGGAGCCATTCTAATCATTGCCTGATAACTGTTGTTGTATGCAAATTCCACCAAAGGCAAAAATTTACTCAACTGGCCTTGAAAATCTAATACACAAGCCCTCAACATATCTTTCAATATTTGTATTTTTCTTTCTGATTGCCCATTGGTTTGAGGATGATAAGCCATGCTAAAAGGTAACTTTGTTCCCAAAGCCTTATGTAAGCTTCTCCAAAAGAGAGATAAAAACTTAGAATCTCTGTCTGAAACAATAGATAGTGGCACTCCATGAGGTCTAACTATTTCTTGTACATAAATCTGAGCATATCGGTCCATGGAATAAGAGGAGCAAATTGGAATGAAATGAGTTGATTTAGTCAACCTATCTACAATAACCAAAATAATATCGTATCATTAGTTGTTTTTGGTAATTTAATCACAAAGTCCATTGTGATTCTGTCCCATTTTCACTCTGGGATGGGTAATGGTTGTAAGGTTCATGCCGACCTTTGATATTATGTTTTTATCTGTTGACATGTTAAACATTGTCCCACATATTCCACTATCTCACCTTTCATGTTCGGCCACCAATAATGTAACTTCAAATCTCTATACATTTTAGTAGCTCCCGGATGAATAGAATATGGTGTCGTGTGTGCTTCAGATAGAATTTCATCTCGGATATTCTCTGCATCAGGTACATGTTGACATATGGTTGATTTCATCCTCAATGTTTTGATTATAATAAACAAGATTAATACTGTTTCTAACAATTGATTTTGAGTGATAATAGTTCAATGTTAAGATCGATCAAGACTTGCCAAAATCAACACATCACAAATCGGACTTGAAATGAAGATCAAAGTGAAAGTTTGCATTCGAGACGATAGAGATTTGCATGCGAAGATTGAATTGGAACTTGAATATTCTCAAAAGACGCAAATCAAGATACAAGTCAAAAGAACGATAAGAACAAGAATTTTGAAGAATAAAGCTTAGAAATCATTTATCGAAACTTAAATGTAAATGTATCAATTCATTGATTATTAGCAAGTATATAAAGCTCAAAATTATTTTCATAATCTATCACTTGCATAAAAATGCTTTTCATTCATAACATGAAATAGATTTTGAAAAAAACATTTTTCTAAATTAAAAAAAAAAAAGGTCAAACTTTCGGTCAACTGAAAGTTGACTTTCGACCGAAAGTTGCTGAAGTTGGTCAATCAAAATTCTAACGGTTTGATTTCCAACGGCTATATTTGGTCAATCAAAAATTTTCGATCAACCAAAAGTTCGTGTAGCCTCCTCTTTTGCTCTATAAATACCCATCTCTTTTGCATTCAACTTCAAGATTTCATAAGAGCAATTTAGAGTGTATTTATTGAAAATCATTGAGTTTACTTGATTATAAATTCTATTTCATTTATTACAAAGAATTTCTTGATTGTTCAAATTAATTTTCATCTATCTCATCAAGAATTCTTTTTGCAAAGAAATTTTCACAATCTCATCTCTTCTTCATTCTTGATATAAGTTTTCTTTGCCAACACTTTTATTAAAGTGTAAATCTCTCTTCATACATAACTTATATTATTTGTTAAGAGAGATCATAGGTTGAAAACTTTGATACAAAGAATTTCTTGATTGATCAAAACTAGTTTCATCAACTTCATCAAGAATTCTATTTTACAAAGAAACTTCTCAATCTCATCTCTTTCAATTCTTGATAAATGTTTTCTTTGCCAACACTTATATTGAAGTGTAAATCTCTCTTCATACTTAACTTGTATTATTTGTTAAGAGAGATCATATATTGAAATCTTTGATATAAAGATATAAACTATCTCGTTTTCATTATTCATCAAAGTTTACAACATAAACACTTGAACTTTATTATTTGGTATCTATTGAACTGTTTACCTTACTCTCTAATACTTAATTTGATTATATCATTGGTTAAGAGAGTTTCTTCAATCGTAAAATTATCACTTACATTTTGACGATTTCGAGAGCCTTGTGAAAACTCGATTGTAAGTATAGGTGCTCCTTGTTGTAAGTCACCTAAGGTTAAATGCTCATTGTTGTAAGTCACTTAAGGGTAGGTACTCCTTGTTGTAAGTCACCTAAGGACAAGTGCTCCTTGTTGTAAGTCACTTAGGGATCGGTACTCCTTGTTGTAAGTCACTTGGGGATCGGTGCTCCTTGTTGTAAGTCACTTGAGGATCGGTATTCCTTATTTGTAAGTTACCATTATAGTGTATGGCTTTGCTTGTGACGGAGAGCTTGGTAAAGGGGACGTAGAACACATTGTGTATCGAACCCCATTACATTGGTTTGTTATCTTTACATTATTGCACTTTATTTTACATTGTTATTTATATTGTGCTATATGCATACTTGAATTAAGTTATCGAACTTTTAATTCTAGTATTATACTTTGCATTTATATCTTGTGTATTGTATTGTTTTGAGAGTGTCAAAAAAGTTTTAAAAACCAATTCACCCCCCTCTTGGTTAGTTATTCTTGGGCAAATAGTACATACAATTGCCCTCTAAACTGCAAGATACCATTTTTCGATATCTGAAAGTCTGAAGCTTTTCTATCATGTATATCATTCTTCACCTTGGAATAATAATCGTCTTCATGTTGCCCTTGCTGATTCTATTTAATAAAATTGGCTGAAGTGTCAATGCTGCAAGTTTAGTTTCCACAGATCCCGATGATACAATTTCAATATCCATTTTCTGTAAGTCCACCCACTCTGGTTTTTGAGTAAGACTCATAGTTGCAACCTTAGAAATCAATTTTCTACTCAATGCATCAACTACAACGTTAGCTTTACCAGAGTGATAATTGATAACACAATCATAATCCTTTACCACCTCTAGCCACCTTCTTTGTCTCATATTCAATTCCTTTTGTGTAAACAAATATTTCAAACTTTTGTGATCAGTATAAATCTCGTACATTTTCCCGTACAAATAGTGCATCCATATTTTAAGTGAACATACAACGCGACAAACTCCAAGTCATGTGTAAGATAGTTCTTTTCGTATTCTTTAAGTTGCCTAAATGCATATGCAATAATTTTACTATTTTGCAGCAATACACATCCTAAACCACTCTTGGAAGCATCACTGTAAATCATAAAGTTCCCAATAACAGATGGAATTGAAAGGATAGGGGATGAAGCCAATCTTTTCTTCAATTCCTGAAAGCTTTGCTCACAAGCATCCGTCCATTCAAATTTCGTACCCTTTCTAGTTAATTTCGTTAAAGAAAAAGCTATTTTTGAAAATCCTTCCACAAATCTACAATAATATCCAGCTAGACTTATAAAGCTCCGAACTTCTGAAGGGTTTGTAGGTCAAGGCCAATTATTAATAGCCTCCAATTTACTTAGGTCAACGAATATGCCCTCACCTGATATTACATGCCCCAAAAATATGACTCTACCTCACCAAAATTCACATTTCTTAAACTTGGCATATAACTGTTTGTCCTTTAAGACCTGAAGTACTATCCTTAAATGTTCAGTATTTCTTTCCCTAATACAAGAATAAATAAGGATGTCATCAATAAATACAATGACAATCTTATCGGTAAAATCCTTAAATACCCGATTCATCAAATCCATAAAAGCCGCTGGGCATTTGTCAACACAAATGGCATTACTAAAAACTCATAATGACCATATCTCATACTAAATTTTGTCTTAAAATGTCACATTCCTTTATCTTTAGTTGATGGTATCCAGATCGCAAATCAATTTTCGAGAATATAGCTGACCTTGAAGTTGATCAAATATATCATCAATCCTCGATAGTGGATATTTATTCTTAATTGTTACCTTATTCAATTCTCGATAATCTATACACAATCTCATTGTACCATCTTTTTTCCGAACAAATAATACGGGCGCACCCCACGGTGAAAAACTAGGTCTAATAAAATATTTGTCCAACAACTCTTGTAATTGTAACTTCAGCTCTTTCAATTCGGTTGGTGCCATTCTATATGGGGCTTTGGAATTGGAGATATTCCTGGAATTAAATCAATTACAAACTTTATTTCACTATCTGGTGGTATCTCAGGTAAATTATTGGGAAATACATCTGGAAACTTTTGTGCCACTGGTACATCACTAAGATTCAAATTATGTTGTGCCTTAATCGCCATAACACCAACCAAGTGACCCACACACCCACTGTCTAGTAACCTTTGTGCTTTCAAGCCGATACAATTGGGACTCTGAAACCTTTTCTAGTCCCATTGAACGTGAATGGTTCATCCTCCAACGGTTGAAAAGCTATTGACTTCTTCTTACAATCTATAGTAGCTTGATATTTTAACAACCAATCTATCCCTAAAATAATATCATAATCTCTCATATCCGACACAATTAAATCTGCATAGAAATCTTGATTTTCTATAAGGATCATACGTACTTTTAAAATCAAATTAGTTTGTTGGACCACTCCAGATGGAATAGTCACACAATAATTGACTTCTTGTACATCAGGTATCCTACCTAACTTCCTCACGTACTCCGTAGACACAAATGAATGTGTAGCTCCAGATCAAATAATATAAGTCGTGAAATGCCAAAGGTAGAGATTTACGTATTACAACTGATGGATTTGGCTCGACATTCGATCTGGTAAGAGTAAACACCCTAACTGGCACATTCTTCTACTCTATAGGATTTGGATTACCTGGACATGATGTAGCAAGATGTCCCATCTTTCTACAAACATAACATGTCCTAGTCTCTGTAGGACATGCTTCCGTATGCTGCCCACCACAACTGGGACAAGACGATTGTGCTGTTGATGCATTATTCTGATATATCTTTGGACACTTACCCTGATACCACTGTTTCTGTCCTTACCTCAATTGAAACTTCAGTTTCTAACTTCGTCCATTGAATGCTCTTTACTTATCATTTTTAGGCCAACGCTGTCCCTGACCTTGTCTAAACTGTCGTCGAGCCTCTTGAGCACGACTAATTCTTTGTTTGGCTTGTTCTGCAACTAATGCCCTATTTGTGAATATGACATCCCTTGGGCTCTTGCCTTCTTTACATCTCTATATAATTCCGACCTCAATCCCTCAAGAAACCTTTCCAGTAATGAGATGAGAAAGATACCGAGAAAGAACTCAACAAGGACGGTAATTCGGATAAGTCCAAATAATCTATTGAAATTTCTACCAATCTTACAAAGTTCTCTTTCTAAATATTAAGTTCAAATCTAAAGCTAAAACCAATGTTCTAACCTAGCAAATGATAAGTTCAAAAAAGGGTCTTATATACCTCAAGAAAAGGAATATAATAATCAGATTCTGAAATCTTGGAAATCTTAGATTAACTCCTTGAGTAGATGATAATTGAATGTCTAGAACTAAAAAAGCTAGTCAAGCTGATCATCCTAGGTATTACAGATTTCCAGTATTTTAAAATGGGGACCGGATCGACCGGTTCAAGCTAGTCAAATTGATCATCCCAAAGATCTCACTATGGAAGCAAATAAGATTAGACTTAAAACTAGTTAAAATCTAACTGCTAATTGTTTAATGTCTTGATTGATCAATTTATCCAATTTCCATTTCAAATGATGAGTAGGCATTCCTACTTATGTACGATTGAAACCTTTATCTGAGCATATCGAGTTTAAACCTTAGTTTTTGAAAGGAGATATTTGGGTAGAGCTTAAGCTAGATAGAGAAGTCATCATTACATGTGGATAGATAGAGGTGGTCAAACCATATAGCCCTAATCATTTGACCTTTTATGAAATCTTGACTAGTGGCTCAAATGTTTATGATACTGATTTTGAGTTCAAAGATGAAGTTGGTGTGATTGTCTACATTTATAAGTAAGAGGGAGAAATGCAAGAGGTCAAATGAAATGGCAAAAATACACATTCTACCCATTTTCCAATACTAGTACTGAGGGCATAGAGTCCAATATATTGAGGAAATATCATCAAGAGAAAGTCAAGGAGCATGGATAACATGATAATTGCTATCTCTAAAACAATCGACCCTTTTCAAACCTTACTTTAATAACTAATTTGGACCTTCCAAGAAACCACCAAAAACAGTAGCTTTGATGCCAATTGTAACCAACAAGATACCAGAATCGCTCCAATACCACTTATTGAGAATCGGGCCAAATAATAAAGACTAGAAAAAGAGTAATATAAAGAATATTGGATTATACAACAACACACGATTTATGTAGAAAAAGAGGAGAATTTCATATACCAAGAAACTAAAATTATGTTTACAAGATTTGATACTCTCAATCTAAATCTAAATAATTCTCTCAAGTTTCTAATGTATGTTTACTCTATGAAGAGTCTACAACTCGTGGATTATATATAGGAGATCAATTTTTGGAGTTATGAATAATGTAGATTACAAAGGACGAAGGGCCTCGATAGTTTTCCTTTTCTTTAGAAGTGGGAGAACCTCTTCCCCGGGAGCAATGTCTTTATAGGCTTTTGCCTTGTTGATTTTTCCAATTCATCCCTCTACTTACTATAAACAACAAAGATGGTTTTAAGGATTTTGGGGGCAATAGAGGCACCTTTCCTTATTTTGATCATTGGGACCCTTGAGGGGGTCTTCTTCTTAAAGATCTCGATAAAATGAAGAAGCATCTACATTTAATCAATTTTAAAGGAGAATTGAGGGGGTGAAAAGGTGGTTTCCTTTTATCTCTATTCGCCATCAAATAATTTCAAACGAAATGGGAGTTCTTGTTTATCAGCTCCCAACATACACTCACCCTTGTTGGAAGCTGATAAATTTTCTTTATGATATCACACTCTAAAGTGAAGAGCTCGCAGCAAAACAAGCTACTTACGAAACCATAAGATATTCATAAGTATGATAAGTGCATTTTATGCGCTTATTTGGGGCTTCTATTCTTATTTAATTATAAATAAATTAAACGATTATCTACTTAATTTGTGTAAATTATGTTAATTGTAGGAAAATATCAACTTGGATACAATTTATGTGAAAAGAGATTGTTGGAGCTTAATTGGAGTTGATGTGAAGTAATTGAAAATTAACCGAATTGCAAGAGATCAAGTGAAAGTATTAATGGAGTATTCAATAAAAATTCATAAGTTTTGGGAGTTAAATTTGATATTTGGAAAGTTTGAGGGCTCAATTGGAAACTTCAAAACTTGTCTTGGGTCAACTAATAGAATTTTAGAATGAAGAGGACTTAATTGCAAAGATTGGAAGATGAATGACTAAAGTCACATGAGAAGAGGAGTCCAATTGAAAAATGAATTTATTTCCTTTTATTTATTAAACTCTTTTGTAGAAACAAATTTAAACTCTTCGTTGGAAATCAAGTTGAACGAGGATTTTGGATAAATCATGATCTATAAATAATACCTTAGTCCAACAATTAAAGGGAGGCTTATAGGATTTCATTAGACACATACATTCAAGCCAAGACTTGGGGAATTTATTGTACAAATATTATTCAAGCCTAAAGGAGAAAAAAAATCAAGAAATGAATCAAGGATGGTTTCAAGAATTTTACAAGAAGAGACGAATGCTTGGTGCAAGATCTTTATCTTTTTCTCGTTTTTCTTTAAAATATGGTGATGTGCTTTAATTCTTTCTTGTATTTTTATTCTTCCATGATGTGTAATTAAGTAATTTGTTAGGATGAATGATTGTAACCTAGTTTTCATCTGTAATTTTAATTAAAAAGTTTTAAATATCTAATTGATTTTGTGAATTGTCTTTGCTTCCAATCTTAATCTTTGGATTAATTGGCCACTAATTTAGTGATTTTGTAAGCAATAATTAAATAGATATATGGATTATTTTTTTAGACTACGAGTAAAAATTGGGAACTAGTGTAAAAGTGTAAAGATACATTTTTTTAGTTAATGTGGTCATTTCATGGATTTTTAAAGATTTAATGCGTTTAATTAAAGTGTATCCAAATTCATATAGAGATATGGAATTGACTTAGTTAAATAGAATTAATTTAAACTTGAGAGAAGTAAATTTGTTAGAAGAATTCGACTTGGTAAACATATTCAATTGTTATAGAATTAGGTAATTGGGATTAAGGGGATAGTTATGGTGAACTCATGAATCCTGACACTTAAAATATCATATAAAAAAGTCACTTTTATTGTTTTAGTACATTTAAATAAAAAAAAATCACAAAATAAAAATAACTTCTTTTATTTATTTTAATCAAATTGAAGTTATGAAAATTGAACAAACAGTTAAATAATTGTCCTCGTGGAAACAATATTCGGACTCTTAAGTCCACTTTATTACTTTTTACGATTCGTATACTTGCAAGATATAAAATTGAAAACAAAGTACAATCGTTAACCTAAAAAATGAACTAATTATACTCCCACTCCAGTAAAGAAAACTCGGGGGCATCAGAGTAAAACCATAGAAAAGTTAGGCCTGGAAAGGTATGACTCATCACTGTATGCCATTTTCCACTGACCCAAAACTATCCCTCCAATGTTTTATCAAGCTAGGTAACTCAAGCAGAATTGATTGTAGGAAACACAAGGGGCCATGTAGGACTATCCCTTCTCGATCGACTTTGGTATACATAGCATAAAAGACATAGAAGGGCATCTATTCTACCTCGGTCACTTTTCTCCAAAGCATCCACGACCATACCATCTGACTCCAACCATTAGGGATGATCTGAGTAGGGGCCAACATATGACCTCAACACCTCTTTGTACAAGAGATATAAAGGCAGATGTGTCCCAACTAAGAGGATGGCATCACCGAATGCCACGCATCTTTGCCTTGAATTCTCAAATAACTCTAGAGAAGATAACTCTATGGAGTTCGGAATTCTATAATAATCCCTTGAGGCAATTCTTTTCTTTTATGTTTGAAAGAACACGGTAGCCGACAACTCCTTCGAGTTCCTACTGTAAGTGTTATGCCCTAAACCCATTCGATTTAGGTTGTAAACACTTTTAATATGTTTAATGCATTTTTTCTGGCGACATCTATTATTTATTTAAATTACTTTTCTAATGAATTATATTAAATAATATTGTCTGTAGATTTAAGTCTTTGCAATTTGTTAATCACAAGGAGTTGTGATTGTGAGATATAAATTACAATATGACTTAATATTAAATTATCTGTGGTCGTAGGTAATAATGGATAGACCATCACATGTAGCATTTCTTACTTGCGAAGAAAGTAACTGATCTTACAAGTTAAAGTGTCGTGACACTTAAATGAACACGTGGATGTTTTGTTATAAACAAAACAATGGAGACCCGCTGGGGAGATTCCACATGGATAACTATCTCAGTATCAGTGGTTAATCTCTAACGTTCGGTAGTGAAATTGGTCATTTGACTTGAGGTCATCATAGTGCCTTATATGAGAACAGTCATATTTTGGTGATGTTGGATGTTACTCTGTCAAGGATCACTAATACGATATCATTCGGGTATGTCAAGAATCATATGAAGGTTGTGAATGATCAATAGATGATTCATCACTCTTAGATAGTAAGAGATTATGATCTACATTTCATTCAGTTAAATTGATAATGAAATCATTAGTCAAGGTGTACTCATAAGCCGAAAAGGAGTTTTCGACTTACATTGACTTAATAGTGTGATGGGAGATATGATTGATAACTGAGATTGACACATATTCATATCTTGTAATTGATCAGATCATATTGACGAAATGATTATAGTTTCATGGTAAACGAACAAGTTTGATTTTGTCATAGCAAGTGACATTTTTCATCACATGTATTGCCTGAAACATTGCTAGATATCAATATGGGATGACGGATGTGGATTAATGATAAATTAAAAAGAGGTATTTTATTTATCGATTTTGATTAGAACAAAATAATAATTGACGACGTTAGATATCGTGATCGGGAACCTAATGGGCCACACACAAGAGAGAACCAGAAGAATGAGATTCCAATTAATTAATTAATTAACAAGTGTTGAGTTGCTTGTTAATGGGCCTGATTAATTAATTCATGGACCAAATTTAATTAATTAGATTTATTAAATATTGGATCGGGTTAAGTTTAAGAAATGGGTTGAACTCACCTGGACTTCTATTAATAGGCTGCTAGGGTTTGAAAATATACACCACATTATTACTCTTGCCAGAACAAGAAAAGAAAAATAAAACCCTAATTCTTGTTCGTGTTCTCTATGTGGATTTCCATTGGAAGTTGGACAATTGAACAACTGTAGATTGCAGTCCGTGTTCGAGAATCAATAAAAGAGCTTGCAGTATTCATCAAAGGTATAATTTTTATCACAGTTTCTCTCTAAGCACAAAACAGATCCTTGGTAGAAATTGAAAAATAATTTATTTTCCATTGTGCATGTTAAGTAAATTTCCAACACCTACCTCTTTTTTGGGGACAATGTCAGAAACATTCATCCAACCCGACTGCCTCTTCCATTGGACATATTTAAAGTTTTTAAACCACTCTTAAACTCTCCAACACCAATCTCCTCTTGACCTGCCCTCTTATCGAAAAGGTCACAAATATTTTGTTTCATTTTATGGAAGTAGGTGTTTCGTTCGAAATGAAATGATAAAGAATGAAGAAAACAGTGTAGAAAGTGAGATGAGTACCTAAAATGGAGTTTTCTTGCTAAAGAACTGGCTAGAAACCTAAGATTTGATCGAATTTGTAAATTTTTACTTTGTCGAAATCTCCTAAATTTTCTAAGGTTCTAAATGTGTTGAGAAGCAAATAGAAGCAGAGTAATGGAGGTTTGCCACCTTTATAGGCAAAGGACCTTGCCAATAGCCATTGGATTGGATCCCAATTCATCCAGTCCATCTACATGTCACCTTACCTGGACTAGTGAATGAAAAGACGCCTTTTAAAAATTTGAATTAAAGGATGAGAGTCAGGCAAGTAGTCCAAGCTTGCTTAAGGAGCGTCATCTCTGAACAACACTGTCAAAATATGATTTCCATTTACTGGTAGTGGCAACCAGTGCTTTAGAAAATCACAAATGATAGTTGCCATGCATGCTAAACATTGATCAGATGCCACTCATTAATTAGATGTTTCCTTTAAAATTATTAACATATACAATTAATGTGCCAACCCTAGAAATGTAGAATATTCAAGAATCCATTATTAGAGGCTCTTCACTTCATATCGTCAACTTTCATGCCTTAAATATCACTTCTCCAAGAGAGTCACATATCCTTAAGATCCTTATCTCTAGAAAATGGAACTTCACCTCTCTAGGAGAGTGTTACCTCTGCTTGAGAGCCTCGTCCTTGTAGAATAGGACTTCACCATTTCAAGAGAGAGTCACTTGTGCTTGAGAACCTCATCCCTGCAAAATGAGACTCCACCTCTCCAAAAGAGTGTCACATTTACTTGAGAGACTCATCATTTCAAAATGGGAATTCACCTCCTTAATACAGTACCACTTCTCATTAAGAGACATCTTGGCAGATAGACTCATTCTCTTCAGAATCCACGAACTCGACTCTCAAACTTTTTTTACACCATATCCATGCTTTATATGAATATTCACAGTTGGATACACACTTATCGGCAATGATGCCTCTGTATGAATATCATTAACTGGTCCTATACTTTGTAATTAACAGCGAACAAGCTATAGTGACCTGGCCACTTCATCATTACTGCAACATCTTTCAAGTCAGGGCACTTCATCTAACGAGATGAAATTTTTTTAGAGTGTAGGATAATGTGAAGAATTTTATTTAAACTCTAGTTAGGCTAATATTTTTTGTCAACAAGTCAAGTTTATTCCAGCTGTAATCATGCCACTGTGGCTGATGTCATTTAGCATTTTAATATTCTGATGAAATCTATTTTTTATATTATGATATATAGCCTTTGTTTGGCTCAATGAAAATGAGATCAATCAAGTTCTTCTCCTTCTTTGAGTTAACAATTGGTATTAGAGGTCTAGTGGAGAGAGGGGACTGACCAGAAAAAAAGAGAGGGGGAGAAGAAGAGAAAAAACAAGAAAAACAAAAAACAATAAAAATCAGTAGCTGAAGAAAAAGCTGAAATCTGGTAAACTGAAAACTAAAAAATGTTTGGTTCAAGTTTATCTTCCTTACCTCTACCTGCTGTGTTCAATGGTGAAAACTATGATTTTTGGTCAGTTAAAATGAAGGCATTCTTGATGGTTCACGATTTATGGGAAGTGATTGAGCAAGGTTATGACAAACCGAAGGATGATGTTTCCTACACAGCCGCTCAGTTGAAGCAAACAAAGGATCAGTCCATGAAAAATATGAAAGCCTTGTCTTTCTTATTTACAGCTGTATCAAAAGAGATTTTTTCCAGGATAGTTGTTACAACTACAACTAAAGAGGCATGGGATAAGTTTGAGGAAGAGTTTAAAAGTTCAGAAAAAATTAGGGTAGTGAGGCTGGAATCTTTGACTAGAGAATTCGAAAATCTCAAGATGAAAGAAACTGAGAAAGTTAAAGATTACACCTCAAGAGTGGTTGATATTGTAAATCAAATCAAACTAAATGGTGAGAAGATTTCAGATAAAAGGGTGGTTCAGAAAGTGCTGATTACATTGCTTGAAAAATATGATGCTGTTACAACAACCATTGAGCATACTAAAGACCTATCAAGCCTCACTTTAACTGAGCTTACAGGTGCTTTATTGGCTTATGAACAAAGGCTTGCATCAAGGAATGAGAAATCGGTGGAAGGTGCCTTTGCTGCAAAAAATAAACAGCAGTATTCCAGAAGTAACTTTGATAGGAGGCAGTTTGATCCAAGGAAAAGAAGAGAAGGAACTAGCAGCAAACAGGGGATGAGTAGAGAAACTCGAGATTCACATCCTCCATGTGGTACTTGTGGCAAAACAAATCACCTGGAAAAGTTCTATTAGAAAATACACAAGTGTAGAGTGTGCAACAAAGTTTGTCATCCTGAAATGTTTTGCCCTGTAAATCGCCCAAATCACACTCCAACTCATCACCAGCATAGACACCAGAATCAGCAAGCTACTCTAGCTTCTGAGAAGAAGGGTGAAGATCATTTATTTCTGGCATTTCACATGATAAATGTGGTGGAGGAAGACTCATGGTTTATCGACAGTGCTTGCACCAAACATATGACCAGTAAAGAGGAGTTTTGTTGCAACTTGAATTTAGATTGCAGAGCAACAATCAAGATGGGAAATGTTGAAGTTGTATTTGCTAAAGGAATTGGAACCGTTGCTGCCCAACTAAAGAAGGGAATGAGGTACACTGATAATGTTTTACTTGTACCTGGTTTTAGCTCAAATCTTTTAAGTGCTGGTCAAATGGTTCAAAATGGATATTCACTGAATTTTAAAGATCATTTGTGTGAGATATATGATTCAAATAATGCTAAGATTGCTTGTGTGCCTATGAGGAATAAAAGTTTCAGTATTTATTAGCAAAATGTGATTGCAAATGCTGCTGAGGTTAACCTTGATGAGTCAAACCTGTGGTATAAGAGATATGGTCATTACAATTTTAAATCCTTAGCCAAGCTTCACACTCAAGGTTTGGTAAGGAATTTTCCTACAATTCAAGTATCAGGAGGAGTCCGTGAGAGTTGTAATTATGGAAAGATGCATAGGGAAGCATTTCCAACTGATGGAGTGTGGAGAGGAACACAGAAATTTCAACTAGTGCACACTGATATCTGTGGACCTATGAGAACACCATCATTGAGTGAAAATTGATATTTTGTACTCTTTATTGATGATTATACAAGAATGTGCTGGGTGTATTTCATGAAAAATAAGTCAGATGTGTTTCACATATTTAAAAAATTCAAGGCATTTGTTGAAGGTCAGTCAGGTTGCAAGATTCAGGTTTTGAGGTTTGATAATGACAAGGAGTATACTTCCAAGATGTTTGATCAATTTTGTGAAGAGAATGGTGTTCATCACCAACTTATAGTCCCTTATACGCCACAGCAAAATGGAGTGGCAGAAAGGAAAAACAGATCAGTGACGGAAATGGTAAGAAGTATGTTAGCTGAGAAGGATTTACCAAAGAAATTATGGGCTGAGGCTGTATATACATCAGTCTATTTGCAAAATAGATTGTCAACTAAAGTTGTGAAAGGAAAGACTCCAGTTGAGGCCTGGAATGGTGTGAAACCTACAGTAAAACACCTCAAAGTGTTTTGTATCCTTATGGTATGTCCATGTTCCAGAACAAAGGAAGAGCAAGTAGGATAATAAGGCAGTGAAAGGGATCTTTCTTGGCTATAGTTCTCATGCAAAGGGCTATAGAGTATACAATCTGGAAACTGAAAAGATTATAGTTTCAAGAGACATCAAAGTTGATGAAAATGCCAAGTGGAATTGAGACGAAGCTAAACCACAGTCACAGCAACCTTCAGTTCTTCTACCTATGGAGCAGCAAAATATGCCAGTGATAAGGCCTGAGGTTCAGCCACACTTAACTGAGTCTGGTGCTTCAAATGATGGACCATCTGAGTCCACATCTAGTTCTAGTCCACCTCCTAGAGGAACTAGACTTTTGAATGAAGTGTATGAAAGATGCTATATGGCTATTGCTGAGCCAAACAACTATGAAGAAGCTGCTAAGCATCATAAATGGGTTGAAGCCATGGAAGAAGAAATGAGGATGATTCAGAAAAATGAGACCTGGATGCTGGTGCCAAGACCAACTGATAAAAAGGTAATTGGAGTGAAGTGGATATACAAAGCCAAAGTAAATTCAGATGGCTCAATCTATAAGTAAAAAGCCAGACTTGTAGCTAAAGGATTTGCTTAAGAAACTGGAGTGGATTACTTCGAAACCTTTACTCTAGTTGCAAGACATGATACAATTAGATTGCTGGTTGCATTGGCAGCTCATAAGAAATGGAAAATACATCAGTTAGATATAAAATCAGCTTTTCTCAATGGTGAACTCGAAGAACATGTTTTTGTAGAACAACCTGATGGATTTATCTCAGGGTTAGTTCCTGATCATGTATAGATTGAAACAAGCCCCAAGAACTTGGTACAGCATAATTGATAGTTACTTGTGTGAAAATAGATTCCAAAGAAGTGAAAGTGAGCACACATTTTATGTAAAATCAGATCTTCATTCAAATGTTTTGATCATCTCATTGTATGTGGATGATTTATTGATCACTAGAAACAATGTGGAGCTAATTTATTCGTTCACAATTGAACTTGAGAAAGAGTATGAGATGACAAACTTGGGTGAAATGAAGTATTTTCTTGGAATAGAGATTGAACAGAGATCTGATGGAATTTTTGTTTCACAACACAAGTATGCAGCTGATATTTTGAGGAGGTTTAAAATGATGGATTGCAAGCTAGCTGACACACCTATAGCAGTGAACACGAAGCTATCAAAGGTTGATGGTGATCAGCCAGCTAATGAGAAGAATTATAGAAGCCTTGTGGGAAGCTTGTTGTATCTAACTTCAACAAGACCTGATCTAATGTTTGCTGGAAGTCTGTTGTCCAAATTCACGTCCAATCCATCACAAACTCATCTCTCTACTGCCAAAAAAGTCCTCAGATATATCAAAGGAACTCTGAATCATGGAATTTATTATGAAGGAGGAGTTGGATCAGATTTAAAAGGCTACTCAGACAGTGATTGGGCCGGTTCAATTGATGATATGAAGAGCACATCTGGGTATTTGTTTACTTTGGGATCTGGTGCATTTAGTTGGATCTCAGTAAGATATTGTAGCTCAATCTATAGCAGAAGCTGAGTATGTGGCTGGATCATCAGCTACAAATCAGGCGGTTTGGCTGAGGAAAATTCTGAATGATTTGCATTAAGTTCAAGCAAATCCTACCTTAATTTTAGTGGACAATCAGTCTACTTTTGCCTTGGCCAAAAATTTAATTAATCATGGAAGAACAAAGCATATTAAAGTCAAGTTTCATGCAATCAGGCAGGCTGAGAAAGAAGGTGGAGTTCACTTGCAATATTGTCCTTCACAAGTCCAGTTAGCAGACCTGTTTACCAAGCCACTTGCAAAGGATCATTTTGTGGAACTGGTGCGTCAAATTGGAGTCTTAAATAAAATCTTCAAGGAGGAGATTGTAGGATAATGTGAAGACTTTTATTTAAACTCTAGTTAGGCTAATATTTTTTGTCAATAAGCCAAGTTTATTCCAGCTGTAATCATGCCACTGTGGCGGATGTCATTTAGCATTTTAATATTCTGATGAAATCTGTTTTTTGTATTATGATATATAGCCTTTGTTTGGCTCAATGAAAATGAGATCAATCAAGTTCTCCTTCTTTGAGTTAACATAGAGGTCAACTATAAGTCCTTATACCTTAAATCACCAGCAAAGTGTTCATGTCTACAACCGGCTCATATTTTGAAGCCAGTTCGTAAGCCTCTCCATGCATTCTTATTCCTCGCTTCGCTATTTCCTAGCTCACGAGATGACCACACTTGTCGAAGTCCATGCCTTACATAAATATTCACACCGAGACTTGAGAGACTATTTTTACTCCTCATTCTATAAGACAAGAGCCACGTGGGAGCCAATTAAGTATAGATGAAACAAGAGGCGTCGTAAGGTCCATACTCCAATTTACCTCATTTTCTTACATCTCTCCAAGTGGTTGGACAATTAATTATGGTATAGTTGGAATCTATTTCTGAAGTGTCACCACTTCGTCTGACGTGGTACTTCCTAGGTGAGGTGCCACCTCCTATCAGGGGCGGAACCAGCACCTGGCGAGCCTCGGCCGCCCGTGCTGGACCCGCCAGAACAATTTTTTTTTTTTTACAATGAATAAATTTTTTAGAGGATATACCTGGTAATTTTTTTTAGTTTCAAACATTTCTTGTAGCTCAATTGGTTAGAGCTCCTATATTTATCTATGAAGTCTCGGTTTCAATTCATTCCCACCACTTTTATTGTGAAATATTTTTAATTCTTTAATTTTTAGCAAAACTAAACAGGATAAGAAGACAAGAATCGAAACCTTGACCTCTCCTTAGATCATTGAAAACCTGACCATTGTGACATTCAATGAATTTGAAACTAGACTAACCAGAATAATATATATTACATTTTAGCGGGTTTAATGCAATTCTAAAAAATTGATTACGGGTTCTTCCTTTGAATTATACAAAACTTGGCCACAATATCATTTGGTGAATATTACTAATTTTTACAACAAAATTATATATGTTCAGTTTGAACAAAATAATTGTTATATTTAAATTTTGAGTTAATTGTTTCATTAGCCACTGATCTTTCATACATGTCACGGTTTACTCACTCACCTTTAAAACTTATCCCATTGGCCACTCAACTTTAAATCGTCCCATTCCGTTGGCCATTGGATCAAAACCGTTAATAACGTTGTCCACGTGGCTGACGGAATGGTGACGTGGCACGTTAAATTCCACGTCAACGCCATGTGTATAAATGGATTACTCACCGAACTTTGCTCTATGTCACGGAGTACTCACCGAACTTTGCCCAATGTCACGGATTACTTACTGAACTTTGTTCTATGTCACAGTTTACTCACCAAACTTCCAAAATTGTCCCGTTGGCCACCAAACTTCACTCTATCCAACTCAATCACTCACCTAAATTAAGATGATGTTTGGCAGGGATTAAAATTGAATTTTTTGGTAGATTGTGATAGAAGTTTTTGAAATATGTAGTTGAAAAGTTGCGGGACCCATGAAATGGTTAGAGACGCATTTTGTTATATTTAATCAAAGTGAGATTCAATTATATTATGAAAGGCGTGTTTGGTAGTGATGATTAGAGCTGGGCAAAAAGTCCGAACCGAATCGAACCGAACAGAATCGAATCAGATCTGAACCAAACCGAGTGGTTCTTCTTAAATTAAATACTCGAACGAGTATCTGAATCGAGAACCGATGAGTTCGGTTCGGTTATCTATTCTAAACCAAGAACCGAATAAGAAGGGAATCTCCCTAAATTTTTTAATTTTTTTATATTGGATAAATCAAATTATTTTAATTTTTTCTAAACAAAAGTTTGGGAGTTGAAGCATTAATTAACTAATTGTTTAGAAAAAAATTAAAATAATTTGATTTATCCAATATAAAAAAATTAAAAAATTCAGAGAGATTTGGTTCTTATTCGATTCTTGGTCTATAATAGATAACCGAACCGAACCCATCGGTTCTCTATTCAGATACTCGTTCAGGTATTTAGTTTAAAAAGAACCGCTAAGTTTGGTTTGGTTTGGATCCGATTCGATTCTATTCAGTTCGATTCGGTTTGAACTTTTTGCCAAACCCTAATCATCACTACCAAACACGCCTTTCATAATATAATTGAATCTTGCTTTGATTAAATATAACAAAATGCGTCTCTAACATTTCATGGGTCCCCCAACTTTTCAAACACATATTTCAAAAACTTCTATCACAATCTACCAAAAATTTCAATTTTAATTGCCCGCCAAACATCATCTTAATTTAGGTGAGTGATGGAGTTGGTTAGAGTGAAGTTCAGTGGCCAACAGGATAATTTTGAAAATTCGGTGAGTAAACCATGACATAGAACAAAGTTCAGTGAGTAATCCGTGACATTGAGCAAAGTTCGGTGAGTACTCCGTGACATAGAGCAAAGTTCGGTGAGTAATCCATTTGTACACATGGCGTTGACGTGGAATTAACGTGCCTTGTCACAATTTCGTCAGCCACATGGACAACGTTATTAACGGTTTTGATCCAGTGGCCAACGGAGTGGGACGGTTTAAAGTTGAGTGGCCAGTGGGATAAGTTTTAAAGGTGAGTGAGTAAACCGTGACATGTATGAAAGTTCAGTGGCTAATGAAACAATTAACTCTTAAATTTTAGACCTGGTTTGATTTTTTTTTTTCAAAAAACATTTTTTTCTTCTTTCGACCGCACATTTTTCAATAAAATAACATTACATTCAAATTCAAAATTTTTCCTTATTTTTAACTACATATTCTCCATCAAATCACTATTTCAAAATACATTTTTTGTAAAAAAAAATGGGCATCAAATGGGGCTCTTAATATTTTATTGCTGACAATGGTCGACGATCCACGGTTGTCCGTGTTGACTCAAAATCCTGGGTCCGTCATTGCCTCCTACGTTAGTGTATATCCAAGGTGATTGACATTTCCTATGAATGGTATTTTTTACATACGCCACCTCGATCGAAAGATACTCCATACAAAGATAATCTGTACACCTGATAAATGTGACAGCCTAGAGTAGATAGCTCGGCCAAGTTTTCGTCCAATTTTCATATTACTTTTAGGAAAATGCTAGATGTACTCCATGAATTACTACATGGAGTACATCTTGGACAAGTGGCGACCACCTATTGGAGGGTCGGCTGTGGGGCCCCACAGTCGACCCTCCAATAGGTGGTCGCCACTTGTCCCTTAAGTCATCCATGTAGTAATCCATGGAGTAAGTGTAGCATGGTCCTTACTTTTATTACATAGAGTGGCTGCTTTTCAGCTTGTTCTAGGTGGTCATAGGCCTGTGAAAGTTGGGATTAGTACCTTTGAACTTGACTTGTGGTGGAATAGATCTTTGAGTTATTGGAATTGGGTTGCAAGTTGCCCACTGCATATTATGAAACATATCAATCACTTAACCAATGTTTGAAAAAAAATTGGGGATGTTCGTTCTAAGAAAAGGATTTGTTGAATATGTGTTGATTCTGTGAGTGAATTATATGTGTGGAGTGATTTTGCTTAACACGTGGAAGCTAGGTATTGAACGCTGGTTAGGAATTTGATCCCAAGACATTGCACTATTAATAACATAAATGGAAAAATGTTGACATGTCTACATAAGAGAAAGCTACCCTATAGATCCTAATGAGGACACCAAATAAATATTCAAAAAAAAAGAAAAAAGAAAAAAAAAAAGAATGTAAGTTAAAGATAGAGATAAAAGCAAGTACATGAAATATAAGATTTACTACAAGCCTGACTAAGCCTCGATAATTTAATTTGGAAATCTTAATAAATAGTGAATTTGACTTGCTTAGTCGAAACCTAAAATTTAGGACACTTAAAATTAGGGAAAAACTCCACATGAATAAGTTGCTTTTATTGGTTCGATCAATCGAACTTGAGCTAAAAAGTAATCAATGGTTTAAGAGTAACCACAGAAAGATCTCCTCGGGGAGAGACTAAACATATAGCTTGTGAGTATGCATCTCGCGAGAGGAAAAAGGATAAAAGTTGAACAATAAGGGTTGAAATACAACCAACTTGAAAATTTGTTCTTGCATGCAATTTTGATTATTGATTAGATCTAGGTGATAATTGAATTTGGCTATAAACATACACGAACATAGTGGTCAAACATCTGATAGGTTAGAAATTATTTTGAAGCTCGTTGTGAATTGATGTACATTTTTTAACCTGAGGCATATACGGCAAGCTTTCTAATGAAATGAGTCTTTATTTTCTTTGTGCTTGTGTTAATAATAGTTGAATAGATAGTTTTTTTTGGGACTAGCAAAAGTTAAATTTTGGGGTGATAAGGATATTTTATATGCTTGTCCAGGCTATTAAAGTTGCTTATAATTGATTATTTGCGCAGAATTCTACTTGTTTGAGTGTATTAATAGTTTTCCTTTGATGTAGAAGATCATACCATGAGTGATTCAGCATATAGAGATGAATCAAGCAAAAATGAAGAGATTTGGAGCTTAATTGAGAACCACAGATGCAATTACATGGCTACTAGAAGGTGTGAGGACTTGATTTGAAGCTTTGGATAATCAGTTGGATGATTTCTTAAGTTTTGGGGATTGAAATTTATACTTTGAAAGTTCGGGGCTAAAATGGATGAAATAAGAATCTTCAGAATCATCTTGGACACTTTGAAGGACCAAAGTTGAATAAATCAAAATGTGGGGGAGTATCGAAGATATTAGACAATAAAAGGGTTTTTCTCTTCATCTCTTGGGTGTCTTGAAGAAAAAGAAAATGTATTCTAAGATTATTGAAGATATTCATCATAAGTGGTTGTATTCCATCATAAGTGGTTGTATTCTTTAACGAGTAACACACGAACAAATGTTACTTGAATTTCAATCGAATGGACGTAAGATATATAGGAATCCACCAAATATAATGAGAAAAAAACTATAACACTATTAATCTAAATATCTGTCCAGTTTTTAAACACAACACATATTTAAAGATTCAAATTAAATCCTAATCAAAGAAAAAAAAATCTAATTTTGTAGATAACTCCAAATAAATAATAAATAATTGCAAAACAAATCTTAATATAACTAAAATATTGCAAAAATATGAAAATACCCTTAAACTGACTCAAAATAGAAAAGCGTTACACAAATCCTTAAACGAAGGAATTTGACTCCGAAAGTTTGATAATGTCATCAGAACAAATTGTACAAAATCAAAAGCGCTTTCGGAATGTACTCATTCATATAAATCTGACACACAAGCTGGAAGATATGTGTGTTTTCTTAGATCCTTTTAATTGCTTCGCATCATGCCCTTCCATTTCAAAACTCAACCATGAGTTGTCACCAGGATACCAAGGCTCATCGAAGGAAAAGTCACTAGCTAAATTTATAAGGAAAGCTTTTCTTTCACTTTAGAGGCTTTTGTGCCCTTCCTGTTGGTGCAACAGTAATCTTTTTATCCTCCCAAATAAACTTGTAGATATTCGCTCTACCCTTGTGTACGAAATCCACATCAAATTGCCACGATCTCCACAATAAAATATAACATGCATCCATCTCAACAATATCACAAATAACTTCTGATTTCTACAAGATCCTTAGGGACAAAGGTACCCCACAAATTCGAGTCACCTGAATAGACAGCCTCTTTTTAATCCAAACAATCTGATAGAAGCTGGATATGGTTCAGTTGACAACTTCAGATGATCCACCAATTTCTTGGCTAGCAGATTCTCTCAAGTGCAACTGCCTATGATCAGATTGCAAATAGCATGATTGACTAGACACTTGGCTTGCAAGATCTTCCAACGCTAAGTCTACTCTTCCTGTTTGGGCGAGCATAAAATTTTTGGTATAATACATACAAAATCTCCTTGTTTTTCACCACAAACTTCGTCTTTGTATTCTTCCTCTTCCTCATCCCCGACATCCTGATCCTCATCATTTGAAGTCACATTGAAAAGAGGAATATCCGTTTTGACTTTATAACCATTATAGTCATTAAGATGACCATGATAATAAGATGCGATCGGAACAAGGGTTGAATTTACAAGGGCAGCATCCTGAACAAGTTCAGTGGGTGGTTGTTGCCTAGAATTATAGCATCCAAGATTCAAGGCAGCCAATTCATCCTTAAGTTGATGGCCTATTTTTTGTAGTTTAGTCTCAATCACATCAAACCTCTCCTCAATAGCCTTATTTTGATTGTCTGCCATAGCTCTGATTCCACCAGACACAAGATGAAAATGTAAACAATAATAAAAGATTCTTATTAGTAACACACGAACGAGTGTTGCTCGAATTTCACTCGATAGATATAAGAAATATTGGAATCCACCAAAGATAACGAAAAAAAAACTATAATATTATTAATCAAAACATTTGTCCAGTTTTCAAACCCCTAAAACATATTGAAAGACTTAAAATAAATCCTAATTAAAGCGAAATCATAATTTTGTAGATCAATCCAAATAAAAATAAAAACTAAGTGCAAAACAAATCTTAATAAAACTAAAATAATGCAAAAAAAGATGAAAATACCCTTAAATTAATTTTAAAAAACCATTAAAACAAACATCTAAACGATGTAATTTGACCCTCCAAAATTTTGATAATGTCATCCAGAAAAGTTTTGTAGAATCAATACGCTTTCGTAATGTACTCACCCACGTAAATCTGACTTTCAAGCTGAAAGTTATGTTTTTTTTCAGAGGTTCAGTATAAATTAGTACACAATATTAAACATCATACTGTACTAAAATAGATAAAGATTGATTGGTTCGTGAATTATGATCTACATGATTTAAAGCAAGCTTATATGTTTAGGCTCGTGGTCCTAGGACTTTGATTGATTGGGTTTCACATTAAAACTTTCTTACTCATTTAAATTGCTTAGTTTAGTTGTTAATCAGGAGCAATAAAATCCAATACCCTAATCTTAAATTTGTGTATTTTGTTAGAGTTAATTTAAATTCCAGTAGGATCAATAATATTTTTTTAGGGGACAATCCTCTACTCTACTCTATTCTACTCTACTCTATATTATCATCCTCTTGCTAGATTAATATCGCAATAATTATTGCACTGCCAATCACTAGAAGAGAGAAAGAAGGTACATTTCAAAAGCTCATTAGTGTTAATTAAGATTTGTGTTCTGTTTAATTCTGTACATAAATTTTAGATATTGTTTTCTTTTGTGCAATAAAGAAATTATATCTATATAAGGGCCTTCAGAAGAGCAAGAAAACATTGAGCTACGAACATGTGCTGGGTACTAAGAGCTGTGTAGTAAAGAATCATATTCAAAAAGCTAACCAGTGAAAATAAACTTACTTTCAAGTGATTCAAGAATACACTTTTCGAATCTGCAAGTCTTTTGACTAATTAGAAGCAAAATTTATAATGTAGTATATGGATAACAGAATGAAGAATTGGATCTGAAACTAATGCGTACAGTTACATCTGTTACGGGTCTGCAAAATTTATAATGTAGTATATGAATAACAGAATGAAGAATTGGTTCTCAAAATAATTCGTACAGTTACATCTGTTACGGGTCTGCGCCGACCCGCCACCTCACCCTCCACATGTCATCAGAGGTGACCCACACCAGCCACGCATCGGACGAGATGATTGCTCATGGGACGAGCTGGCTACATATACCGAAGTGATTTCAACGGAACGAACTGAATAGGCGTCAGCAAACGAACCAGACTCATCCGCAAATACATCATGGATGCAAAGGCCCGCACTCCTCTTCTACAACGTTGCAACGCCTCTCCTCCCTCGCCACGCCTCATCAAAGATCCCTTGTATAAAGATCTTTCCAAAGTCAAACCACTGACTGATGGGACGTGTGGCAGGACCCAAACGGTCAAATCAGCTGCTTCTGTCAGAAACATTCAATGCTAGCCAACCTACGGAGGGACGGATGGACACCTAGGATGGGACGAGCCCTGAGGATCTGGCAACACGTGTCTCCTCATCCAATGACTCTCCTCTTCCCATTCTTGGTATAAATACCCCCACCTTACGTCTGAAGAAGGATTGAAATCCAACACACTCAAAACTACCACTGCATTGTGAAATTAAGTATTCCCTTCCCTTGAATATTATCATTTTTCGATATACACTTTGTCAACCACTTCCCGGCGAGCGTTCCACCGCCGGTGAACTCTACTCCGGTTGAACTTTAAACTGATTTGACCATCGGAGAGCTTGCGGCCGCTCCCAACCTTTCCGGGAAAGGCCACGAGTGACTAACGACATTATCACGTATGCAGGAAGAGCTGACTTGAAGACATTTTCTGTTGGCCACATGTCGGAGCCATTTTTCGAGGTCAACAGATTGGCGTCGTCCGGGAAAAAATACTTTTACCACGAGTCCTCCCACCAAAAGGCTGCTTGAATAACCAGTTGATACTCTACCTTGAAAAATGGATTGGTTCTTGAAAAAGGATCATTTGTACATCACCACTCTCGCTTCGGACCATGAGCTCCAGCGAAGAAGAGGTGAATACAAAGAGAACAAGGGATTTCTCTGAAGAAGAGATTATCCGGACGAATGTCACACAGCAGCAGCCTTACAACCGTTATCGAAAAGGTGGTAGGACTGCCGTGCGCTTAACTGCCGGGTGGCCCACCTAGCTGCCAACATGAGGACCATCGCAGCCCAGAATGCAGCTATACAAGAGTTCCTCATGCGAGTACAAAATCAGGGCAGATTTCAAGCCCCCCAAAATCCTCAACAATCAGCCTATAGGCGAACTGATGCTGAATCCAGCAGGAAAACTCACGTTAGTCCCCAACCCGAAAGGTCTACTAGTGTTTTTGATCAAATCGGGCGGGCACCTAAAAATAGGAACCAGCACACGCACCAAACGGCCCACCAGCAAGAACGTGCGCAGAATAAAGTCCAAGCCCCTCCGCCTAAAAATAGGCAGGAGGGGCGGAACATGAGGGATTGGGGAGATAGAGCTGAAACTGCCCAGCATCCACCTTGCCCAGCGGCGGATGGGAATATGTCTGGCGAACCGTACAGGTCATATGAACTTGATGATGATGATGACAATCTGGCCTTTTCCAGGGAACTTCGCACATTTTCGATGCCTCATAACTTTGTCCCCCAAAAGATTCCCAAGTACGAAGGGAAAGGCGATCCGAAGAAGCATCTCAACAAGTATAAAACTCAAATGAGCCTGAGAGGAGCCTTGCCAGCTTTGAAATGCAGGGCATTTAATCCAACTCTAGGTGGAGTTGCTGAAGTATGGTATAGTAAATTGGCACCGCTTAGCATAAGAAGTTGGCCAGACCTGAAAAAGGCATTCCTAAACCAGTATCTTTCTAGGAAGGAGGGAGAGGCGCCAATTCAACACCTGTAAGAAGCGAGGCAGGCAGTAGGGGAGACCCTAAAGAGCTACCTTGCTTGCTTTACCGATGAGATAACCTACTGTGAACAAGTTACAGACAAGGAGGCCCTTTTAGCCTAGAAAGGAGGGTTGAACATGAATACTTTGTTCTAGAGAGATGTCTGAAGCAAGAATCCTTTGACGTATGATGAGTTGGTGGAAATGATGAAGGTTGAGATTGTCAACGAAGAGATGATTGACCACAAAAACAGGGCTACGCAAGGGCTTCCACCTCCTTAGAGGCAAATAGGTAAGGGACCCACCTCTCAAATAGTGAGTTAGCAGTGGACTCAGGCCGGATACACTGTGGCTCCCACTTTGGGACAAGCATTAGCCACTGCCACTCTAAGTGTAGTCCCCATCTTAGCTTATGAAAATATTGGGCCAAATACAAGCAATCCGACTAGAAACACTGGACGACCCTCAACCTCTAGAAATAGAGGAAGAGGTGGGAGGCCTAGAGATAGGCCCCAGGAAGTGCGACCCTACTGCACCATTCATCACTATTATGGCCATGATACAAGCGAATGTAGAGGGGCAAATAGGCCTGCAAGCAACCCCCGTGACTCCAGAGATCACTGTTATCAGGATAACAATCGAAGGCGAAGCCCCCTCGAAGAGGTGAATCGAGGCGACACTCCTCCCCACAACGATAGAAACAGTGAAGGGACGGGCCCCTAAACGGGCAACACCCTAGGAGAGATTCAGCCGCTTCAAATGAGCAGCAACCCATTCGCGAGATCAACACCATCATTGGTGGATCCCATGTGGGAGGTGAATAAAAAAATGTACAAAGGAATTACACCAGGGAGGCGAGAGCCCCACAAATGACTAGCTATATAGTCAACCAATCACAAAGCAGCAGGCCGTAGAGCCTATTACATTCACCCAGGAAGATGCTGCAAATGTACACTTCCCACACTGTGACGCCCTGGTAGTCAGAGCCGTGGTAGCTCGCAACGGGCTGAAACGCATGCTGGTGGATAACGGCAGTTCGGTCAACATCTTATTTGGGATGACCTTTGACAAAATGGCAGTAGATCATGAACTAACTCCAATGAGCTCATCCCTTTATGGATTAACCGGAGACAACATAATTCCAAAGGAAAAATTACTTTGGCTGTCGAGATGGGGGTCTTGCCCCAGGTGGCACATCACTTCATGGAGTTCCTAATTGTTGATTGCCGGTCCGCTTATCACAGAGTTTTGGGAAGGCCTGTTTTGAAGGAACTATGGGTAGTCACTTTTATCCACCACCTCTGTATGAAGTTTCCCACAGAATGAGGGATCGCCACTGTTCGAGGCGATCAGATGGGGTCCAGGGAATGCTATCTCAATTCCCTAAGAAAGGCAGAGCTACTAGTTAACATGGTGTTAGACTCTGAAATGTCAGAGACCCCTGAGGAAGGGCAACCTCCTATACAAGACATTGTCATGGTAGAGGCCAGACTTGAAGTGCTATTGGAAGAACTGGATCCCAGGGTGATTGAGTCGGAATCCCAGACCGCCCCAATGGAAGAGCTTGAGACCTTCCCAGTGGATCCTCAAGACACATCGAAGGTCTTGTAGGTGGAAAGACATTGGAAGAAGAGGTTAAGGAAAACTAAAAGACTTCCTTTGAAAAAATTCGGATGTCTTTGCATGGAAACATGAAGATATGATTGGAATAGACCCCAAGGTCAGTTGTCATCGCTTGCGGATTGACCCCAACTATACTCTACATAGGCAGAAGAGGAGGGCATTGAATGCCGACAGGTATGAGGCCCTGAAAGAAGAGGTGGAGAGACTTGTCAATAAGGGCTTCGTCCGTGAGGCCAACTATCTGAAGTGGATTTCAAACCCTGTGCTCTTGAAGAAGCACAACGGCAAATGGAGGGTTCGTATTGATTTCTCTAACCTTAATCAGGCCTGCCCAAAGGACAGCTTCTCGATCCCAAGCATCGACCAGCTGGTAGATTCGACTACTGGGCATGAGTTGCTAAGCTTCATGGATACCTATTCAGGCTACAATCAAATACCTGTGTTCCCAGGAGACGAGGAGAATACCTCTTGCATCACTGACAGAGGACTTTACTGTAACAAGGTGATGCCCTTTTGGATTGAAAAATACTGGAGCTATCTACCAAAGGCTGGTCAATAAGATGTTCGCTGACCAGCTGGGCAAAACGATGGAAGTTTATGTGGACAACCTGCTTATAAAAAGCCTCCTGGCTAAGGAGCATTTCGGGCATCTGGCGAAGGCCTTCCATACGTTGAGAAAATATCACATGAGGCTGAATCCCCTAAAGTGTGCTTTTAGTGTAACCTCGGTAAAATTCTTGGGCTACATAGTAAATCAGAGGGGGATAGAGGCAAACCTAGAAAAGATCAAAGCTTTAGTTGAAATGAGGTCGCCACAGAAGCTCAAGAAGGTGCAACGGCTGACAGGTATAATAGTAGCACTAAATCGCTTCATCTCGAGAGCCACTGAAAAGCGTCTACCATTTTTCAAAGTCCTCAAATGGGGAAAGAAGTTCCAATGGACCCCGTAGTGCGAAGAGGCGTTCCAAGAGTTGAAAAACTACCTAGGACGAACATCTCTCCTCAGCAAACCTAAGGAAGGGGAACCTTTGCTGTTATACTTGGTGGTAGCCGAAGGCTTGATCAGTTCAGTGCTTGTGCGAGAAGAAGAGACGTACCAATTACCAATCTACTACATGAGTAGAGCCTTACTGCCTACCGAAGCTCGTTACCCGAACATAGAGAAATTGGCTCTCTCATTGGTCACCGCCTCTCGAAAGTCGAGGCCCTACTTTCAGGCCCACAGCATCCATGTCTTAACGAATTTTCCATTAAGGCAAGTCTTGCAGAGACCAGATGCTTCAGGAAGATTATTAAAATGGGCTGTTGAGCTCAGGCAGTTTAAAATAACGTACACGCCCCGGACAGCAATCAAGGGCCAAGCTCTGGCTGATTTTATTGCGGAGTTCGTAAAGGCTCCTGAAATTGAAGTGAACATGGAGCCGACAGAGCCCCCTACCTGGAACCTTTTTGTTGATGGCTCCTCGGGAGAGATGGGCTCAGGAACTGGTGTCATGCTAGAAAGCCCAGAGGGACACAAGCTTAACTGTGCCGTAAGGCTCTGATTCAAGGTCTCCAATAACATAGCTGAATATGAGGCTCTCCTGGTTGGACTTCGGTTAGCTAAAGAGTTGCAAGTGAAAAAGTTGATTATCAACAGTTATTCACAGTTGGTGGTAAATTAAGTTAATGGTAGCTTCGTGGCCAGGGACAAGCATATGGCAGCCTATCTGAAGCTGGTTATGAACTCCATACCTTACTTCGAGAAGTTTGAGCTCATCCAAATGCTATGCCAAGAAAACTCCCGTACAAATGCTCTATTAAAGTTGGCCAGTAGCAAAGATTAGGAGCTGTTCAAGGTAGTGCCAATTGAGCACCGGCTGAACCCTCCATCAAGAAGGGTGAAAAGCTAATGTAGATTGAAAGCACACTACCCTGGATGATACCTATCTTGGCCTACTTGAAGGAGGAAACCGTGTTGGAGGATGGAACTGAAGCACGAAGGCTTCGAAGGAGAGCTGCTCACTTCATCCTACGCGACGATATCCTATATAAGTGCGGTTTCTCCTCTCTTCTTCTCAGATTGTATGGGGAGAATAAGCGAATTATATCCTCAAAGAAGTGTATGAAGGTGTTTGTGGGAATCACTTCGGTGGACCTGCCTTGGCATAGAAGGTACTTAGGCAAGGGTATTATTGGCCACCCTGAAAAGGGATGCCATAGGATTCGTACGCAAATATGACAAGTGCCAACGCTTCTCCAACATCCAGAGGCAGCCATCTTAAGAACTCACTATTGTGTCCAGCCCATGGCCGTTCGCTAAATGAGGTGTAGACTTTATTGGCCCCTTGCCAAAAGGGAGAGCGAGCGCTCGCTTCGCTTCGCTGACTACTTCACCAAATGGGTGGAAGCAAAGCCTCTGGCCAAGATTACTGAGGCCAACACTTCCAAGGTTCTCTGGAAGAACATCATATGACGGTTCGACATACCTCATTCCTTGGTTTTAGACAATGGCAAACAATTCAACAACAAGAAGATCCGAGAATTGTGTGATGAGCACGGAATCAGAAAGCATTTCTCTTCACCCCATCATCCCCAGGTGAATGGATAGGTCGAGGTGGTCAACAAGACCATAAAGCTCACCCTGAAAAGGAAGCCGGATGCCTCCAAAGGGGGCTGGGTTGATGAGCTCTCCCAGGTTCTATGGGCTATCAGAACCACATGCAAAACAGCCACAGGGGAACCTCCATTTTCCATGACCTATGAAGTTGAGGCAATGAGTCATGTAGAGGTTGGAGTTCCTTCTCCTCGCCGTATCCACTTCAACAAAATAACGAATGATGAACTGAGGAAGCTCGAACTGGATTTTCTTGAGGAAAAGAGAGACGATTCCCAAGTCAGGCTCTCTTCTTACCAATGGAAAATGATGCGGTACTACAACGCTAAGGTGAAGAAGAGAGCATTCCGCGTTGGCGATCTGGTACTTCGCAAAGTCTTCCCTTCAGCTAAAGATCCAAACACAGGGACTTTGGGGCTGAACTGGGAAGGGCCTTATCGCATTACCGAAGAGATCAGGTCCTGAACCTACCAAATTGAGAACCTGGACGGAAAGATGATGCCTCACCCCTAGAATATCGAACATTTGAGGAAATATTACTAGTAGGAGACATGTAATGTTATAAATTTTGCAATGGAATGAATCGATGTTCTGTTGACTCCGCTTTCACAACAAGTGCACACATCAAGCAACATTGGGTGAGGCGCAAGCTCCTCCACAGGGGTCACCCCCAATAAAATAATATGTATAGTCAGAGGTGGTGTGAGTACTGATGAGTGCACAAAAAGTGCATTCAAAATATTCTATCTTTGAATTAAATTGCTAAAATATGAATAGAAAAAATGGATTATGACTTGTATTATTAAAATTAACTTCTATTCAATTAAAACATATTTGAGCATGGTTTTATTATATTCAATTGCTTTGAAATATTAGATAGAAGAAAGATGAATAAACACACTCGGTTTCACTCAAAGCACTTGGCACCAACATCCATTTGCACCCATGCATTCCATTTAAAAATCCTAAGTTGTCACTTTTATTTTTAAAAGCTAACTTTCTAGATATGTTTTATTATTTTGCTTTTAAAAATTGTTTTTATCTTATTGATGGTAGCCATAGGACGTTTTAAGGCTCCACCTGAAAATCAGACCAAATCTGATTTTATTCTAGCCACAAGTCGAAATAGGAAGCAAATTCATACATGGCACCTCCACTTGCATGGTCTCATTATTTTGATCTTCTTGGGAGTGTTGTTCAACAAAAGGACAGTAAACTTGAAGCATGAAAAAATCTGGAAATCAAGACAGCCGTCCATTGCATTTCACAAGTTTCATTGTAGCCGAAAATTTGGACCAAGTCCACTCACTCAAATGCTTCAACATTTCGGCTACAAATTGCAAGGTTTCACACAAAAATTCTCCTATAAATAGGAGCGGAGGGGGTGTGTAAAAAGAGAGGTTGGAAAGGCTTGGAATGTTCAGTCATTTGGTGCCTTAAGAAAGAGAGAAAAAAAAAACCCAAAGAAAGCAAAGAATGGCCGGTCCCTCCATAGTGTCTCTTAGAGAATTTTCGTTGCATATTTTCAATATGTGTAACTAAATTTTCTAAGTAGAGCTAGGGATGAACTTGTGTATTATGGTATTTGTAATTTATTTTTGATTCATATATCTGGTTTTTAAATATTAAGACTTTTTGTTCTATCATTTGCAATCTATTTGAGATTTTTTCATCTCCAAATAATTATAGAATCAATTTCGTTTATGGATTCAGTCATGCTTTTTCCATTGAGTGGATTAGTTCTATGATTATATTTGGAGCAATTGTTGTCTACATTGATTCAGTTCTCTACTGCAATATTGCTCCCTGGGTATATTGTCGTCGTTGAATTTTCTTAATAGTGATAACAATTTCCGTTCTTTAATCGTGACGAATGATTTAATCAAAGAGTTACATTTGATTTAATTTTGGTTATTACTGTTATATCTTCCAGTTGAAAATTTGGACATAGAATTTTCAATTGAGTTATCAATGAATCAGGAATAAATTTTAAAACCAGAAATACGCAAGAAATTCCGTATGTTCTACTATTTCATATCATACTTTTCAAATTACTCACGCAGTTTTATTTTTGTCACATTTCACACTTTTTGCACTCTTCTAAATCTTTTAGTTAGTTTCGTCACTATCTTTCATCTCAATCCATCTCCCTGTGGAATCGACACCCCAAAGCTATACTACAAACGACCGCGTTATTCTTTGGGCGTAACCAAATTTTGGCGCCGTTGCCGGGGAGACAGTAGAAGAATTGTTAGATAGTTTTTTTTTATATATAGTAAAAAAAGGGTAATTTCGTTCCTTTTTCTTTTAACTTTCTGCATCTTTATTTTATTTTCTTTTTCTTTTAGTAGTTTTTTTTTTCTTTAGTATTACATTTTTTTATTTTGCATGCGCAGATACAGGGACGCCTTTGGACGATTTGCTAGTAGACCTGTGCTTGAATCAGACTCGGAATCAAATTTCTCTAAACACTTGTTTGATAATTTTTCCAATTCTGACACAATGAGTGAACACGAGGAGCAAACCACTAGAACCCTTCAGGATTATCTTCATCCTGCACACACAGCCACACCGTCTCGTATTATGTTCCCACCTAACACACGTCATGTAGATTTCAAAATAGGAATGATACAATTACTTCCTACTTTCCATGGTTTAGAAAATGAAAATCCCTATGTTCATATTAGGGAATTTGAGGAAGTAGTTGCAACATTTCACAGTCAAAATGCTACTGACGACACAGTAAGACTTAAGTTTTTTCCCTTCTCTTTGAAGGAAAGAGATAAAAGTTGGTTGTACTCACTATGACCACGGTCGATTGGAACATGTAGTGAGATGACTCAAGTGTTCTTTAATAAATACTTTCCACAACACACGACTAATTCCTTAAAAAGACAGATCTCAACCTTTGCACAAAAAGGTAGTGAGACGTTATACCAGTCTTGGGAAAGATTTAAGGAATTACTATGTGTCTTCATCATGGATATGAAAACTGGCATCTAGTGAGTTATTTCTATGAAGGGCTTACACCTAGGGAATGCCAAATCGTGGAAATGATGTGCAATGGTGAATTTTTACAGAAAAATCCTGATGAGGCAATTGAATACCTTAATGAGCTTGCTGAAAAAGCTCATACTTGGATTGGACCAAGTGCTACTAAAAGCACAAACAGGTCACGACCTGTAGGAAATCCAAGTGGAGTTGGTATTTATCATCTTCGAGAGGAGGATGACTTAAAAGCTAAGGTTGAAATGCTCACTAGAGAATTAGATTTCTTAAAGACTAAAAACACAAAATCAACACACATGGCTAATCATGCAGAATCTTTTGGGCCATGTGTTGTATGTGGTGGGGTAGATCACCACGCCCAAGAATGTCCTACACTTACCAACATGAATGGTATGTATGAAGAACAAGGTAATGCACTCGGTATGTACAAAAAGCCTTTTGAACCTTATTCTGATACATACAATTCAGGATGGCGTAATCACCCAACTTCAGCTGGAAGTCTGATAATCAGCAGCCTGCACAACCCCTTAGACCATATCCTGCACAGTATCACGCACCTTCATCTTCTAGAAATCCTTTAGAAGATACTTTGTATAAGTTTATTGAAGCACGGGGTAAGAATAATCATAAATTTGAATCTTCGATTATGCAGGTTGTTGAAGAAAATAAGGAAATAAAAAGCTAGGTCTCTAAAACAATGAGTTCCTTGTCTGTGAATGAGAAAGGCAAGTTTCCTTCTCAAGCTCAATCTGCACCTCATGGTCAACATATGGAAGAAGGAAATCCGAAGGACGTTAATGCCATTGTGACGTGAAGTGGCAAAACTCTACGTGATCCAATAATAGAAAAATCAAAGGATGCAGAAAAACATCAAGATAAAGGTAGTTCCGAACCACCTGATGAAACCGAGGTAACAAAAAGTCCTGTTAAAATACCTTTTCCTCAAGCTCTAAGATCAAGAAAGCAAACTCCTGATCATAACAATGAAATTCTTGAGAATCTTAGGCAGGTAAAAGTCAATCTTCCTCTTTTGCATATAATTAAACAAGTTCCTACTTACGCAAAAGTTCTTAAAGATTTGTGTACAGTTAAGAGGAAGCATCATGTAAAGAAAACAACATTTTTAATAGAGCAAGTCAGTGCTTTAATTGAGCAGCGGATTCTCCCTAAATACAAAGATCTGGATGTCCAACCATCACATGCAATATTGGAAATTATGAGCTTGGACAGGCCTTGCTAGATTTAAGGGCTAGTGTAGATTTAATGCCATATTCTACTTATTTGCAACTAGGATTGGAAGAAATCAAACCAACCTCTGTGATATTGCAATTGGCCGATCGTTCAGTTAGAGCACCACGAGGTGTGGTGGAGGATGTGTTGATTCAAGTTGATAAATTCTATTATCCTGTTGATTTCTTAATTTTAGACACTAGTTCTGCCGTAGAAACTACCTCTAAAATTCCATTAATTTTAGGTAGACCTTTTCTTGCTACTTCTAATGCGCTAATCAATTGTAGAAATGGACCGATGAAACTCTCTTTTGGCAATATGACTCTTGAGGTAAATATTTTCCATATTGCAAAATAGCCAGAAGAGGACGTCGAGTGTCATCAAACATACATGATTGATTCACTGGTAGACAGGGAAGTTCTTACAACTCATAATTCAAATCCCCTTGAATACTTTATTATTAATTCTGAAGTTAACTCTATTAGTGATTCATTTGACATAGTTGACATTTGTGCTATTTTTGACAGAAGTTAAGATTATAGCACACAATCATGGCAACCAAAGTTTGAAAAGTTGCCTGAGAAGAATGAAAGATAAATTCCTTCAAGTGGGAAAGCACCTAAGGTTAAATCGAAACCTTTACCTAAGAGGTTAAAACATGTTTTCCTTGGACCCGGTGATACTTTTCCTGTTATTATCTCATCAGAATTATCTGAGCCCCAAGGTAAGAAATTAATCAGAACTTTATGTGAGCATAAGTCAGCTTTAGGCTGGAGCATTGCTGATATAAAAAGTATTAGTCCATTGGTCTGTACGCATAAAATTAATTTGGAGGAAGGAACTAACCCTCGTAGAGACCCCCAGCGTAGACTTAATCCCACTATGAAAGAAGTGGTGAAAAATGAAGTGTTAAAATTATTAGATGCAGGAATGATATATCCTATTGCTGATAGTAAATGGGTAAGTCCTACACAAGTTGTTCCTAAAAAATCAGGTGTAACTGTGGTAAAAAATGATCTTGGAGAGTTAGTCCCTACAAAACTTGTAACTGGTTGGTGAATGTGCATTGATTATAGAAAATTGAATGCCGCCACCCGAAAAGACCATTTTCCTCTCTCTTTTATTGATCAAATTCTTGAGCGTGTAGCTGGTCATCCTTTTTATTTCTTTTTAGATGGTTATTCTGGTTATTATCAAATTGAAATTGCATTAGAAGACCAAGATAAAACCACTTTCAATTGTCCTTTTGGTACTTATGCTTTTCGTAGAATGCCATTTGGATTATGTAATGCTCCTGCTACTTTTCAACGTTGTATGATGAGTGTTTTTAGTGATATGGTTGAAAAATGCATGGAAGTTTTTATGGATGACCTGACTATTTTTGGATCTTCTTTTGATGCATGCTTAATGAATTTAGAAAAAGTATTGACTCGTTGTGAGGAAAAAGAATTGGTTTTGAATTGGGAAAAATGCCACTTTATGGTACCCACTGATATTGTTTTAGGGCATATTATTTCTTCCAAGGGGATGGAGGTTGATCGATCAAAAGTTGAATTAATCTCTAAGTTACCTACACCTAAGACAGTCAAGGATGTAAGATCTTTTCTTGGTCATGCATGTTTTTATAGGCGATTTATACAGAATTTATCTACTATTTCTAGACCACTATGTAACCTTCTAGCTAAAGATGCCCCATTTGAATGGACACAAGCTTGTCAAGAGGCCTTCAAAACACTAATTGGCAAACTCACTTCAGCACCCATAATGCAACCACCTGATTGGACTTTACCTTTTGAAATTATGTGCGATGCTAGTGACTTTGCTATAGGTGCTATTCTTGGACAATGAAGGGAAGGAAAACCTTTTGTAATTTACTATGCTAGTAGAACTTTGAATAGTGCTCAAATGAATTACTCTACCACTGAAAAAGAGTTGCTAGCTGTAGTATTTGCTCTAGATAAATTCCGCGCGTATTTGATTGGTTCTAATATTATTATTTTCACTGATCATGCAGCCCTTAAGTACCTCCTTACAAAGAAGGATGCTAAGGCACGACTAATACGATGGATTTTACTTTTGCAGGAATTTGACATAACCATGAAAGATAAGAAAGGAATGGAGACTGTAGTGGCAGACCATCTCTCAAGGCTTACATTCGAAGACACCTCTGACCATCTCCCAATAAAGGATGATTTTCCCGATGAACATTTGCTTTCTATAACTTCTCTACCTTGGTTTGCACATATTGTCAACTATTTAGTTGCAGGTGAAATAGCAGTGGATTGGAGCACCCAAGACAAAAGAAAGTTCATGATTGAAGTACGTAAATTTTATTGGGATGATCCTTTTCTTTTTAAATATTGCCCTGATCAAATTTTAAGACGTTGCATACCCGATGAAGAAATTAGTAGCATCTTAGAATTTTGCCATTCACAAGCTTGTGGAGGCCATTTTTCAATGAAGAAAACCGTTGCAAAAATTATGCAGTGTGGATTTTATTGGCCCACCTTATTTAAAGATGTTAATAACTATTGTCGTTCATGTGAAAGATGTCAAAAGTTAGGAGTTATGACCCGTCGTAATATGATGCCCTTAAACCCAATTTTAGTGATCGAAATTTTTGACTGTTGGGGCATTGATTTTATGGGACCATTTCCTCCTTCTTTTGGATATCTATATATTATTGTGGCAGTAGATTATGTGTCAAAATGGGTAGAGGCAACACCTTGCAGGAACTTGCAGGAACAATGATAATCGGACGGTAATTAAGTTTCTCAAAGAAAATGTGTTATCTCGATTTGGTACCCCACGAGCTATCATTAGTGATCGAGGTACACATTTTTGCAACCGTTCTTTTGAAGCTTTAATGAAGAAATATGGAGTGGTACATAAGCTTTCTACTGCATATCACCCTCAGACAAGTGGACATGTTGAACTTGCAAGTAGGGAAATTAAACAGATTTTAGAAAAAACGGTCAATCCAGATCGCAAAGATTGGTCTTTAAGACTGATTGATGCGCTTTGGGCTTACCGTACAGTTTTCAAAACTCACTTAGGCATGTCACCTTATAGGCTTGTTTTTGAAAAACCTTGCCACTTGCCTGTGGAGCTTGAACATCGAGCTTATTGGGCTATCAAACATTTCAATTTTGACATGAAAAAAGAAGGTAAGCTTAGAAAATTCCAATTGACGGAGTTAGAAGAATTGAGAAATGATGCTTATGAGAATTCCAAGGTCTATAAGGCTAAAATGAAAGCATTTCATGATAAAAATATTTTAAGAAGAACATTTAAGCCTAATGATCGAGTATTCTTATATGACTCAAGACTTCATAAGCATCCAGGAAAACTTCGATCTAGGTGGACCGGTCCTTTTATAGTAAAAAACATTTTTTGGAAATGGGGCAGTCGAAATAGAAAATCCAAAGGATGGGCGTATCTTCAAAGTAAACGGTCAACGCCTCAAAATATTAGTTGATAGGCAAATTCCGGAAGTGGAAGATATTCCACTAATGGACCCAGTCTACCAAACTTAACCACCCCAGGTATGTTTTTTTTTTCCGTTTTCTGTTCGTTTTTTTTGTTTATTATTTTCTTTATTTTTGTAGGACAATTTTATTTTGACAAATACCATTTTTTGATGCTTAAACAAACTGCCGACATCCCACATCAGGTGTATTCTACCCTGTTCATTCACTCCCTATTTAGTTTTAATTGTTAAACATTGAGGACAATGTTTCATTTAAATTGGGGGGTGGGAATGCAACAATTTTTGCCAATTTTAACATAAAAAAAAAATTGCATCACACAGGCATCTTTTCACATATGTACTTATGATCATTCATGACCATCATAGTGAATTCAACAAACCCATCTTAATCATTTTGCTAAGGCATCCACAGAACCTCTTATGCACCTATCCAAGCTTTGTGGTAAGATGATGGTTTGACACATGTAACTAGAGAATTCTTTTGCTTAAGTATTCATGTAAATTTTGGAGAGAATTGAGAGCATACAAATACAGAAACTGTGATAAGCGTCCATTGATTTGTTGAATTGGATACGTCTTTTGAGAATATCATTACATGGTTTATGGTATGATGGCGAAAATACTTGGGATATGACGAAAGTCAACTTAGGATTAACATTTGAGCCTGTCAAGCTGACCTTTTTCATCATAATACCCCTAGTAGCCAATTTTGAAGCCAATAAACACATATGGCCTTTTCTTTTCATACCCACATCATCCATACCTCTCCACATTGGAGTATAACTTATACACAAATTTTTCCTACCCTTTTTATTTCCAAGTGTGTACTAGGTGTGGAATTTTAAGTATTGAAAAAAAATGAATGAAAAGAGTATGAAAGAATACCGTGACAAAAATGGCATGGTGCTAGGTGTTCATCAAATTATTCATCAAAAGTATTCATGAGATGGCAAAAACACCAAAGTGGCAAAGAAGAAGGAAAAGCATTATGTTAAAAAAAAAAAAAAATTCTGAAAGTTGAAAAGTACATCAAAAGGAAAGTATGGTCTACAGAGATATTTAACAAATTCCCTTTTGTGTATACTTGGAATTTTTTGAATCCTCTTCATCCGTTTCTTCTTTTAAGCCCCAAATCTAAGCCACATTACAACCTTTTTGTGTTGATTATTCTGATCCTAAGTATGCCTATGAAAAGAATGGTGGAATTCTCATTGTTAGTATTCCTATCATAAGATCAATGTTTGCTTATTGCTTATATATAATTGCCTAATTCCCCATGAGAATGAGTGTACACCTATTGTCAACTCCATAGAGAGAATCCTCACACAAAAACACTTCTATACCCGTGAGTTATGGAGTTAAACCTTTTGCCTAAGATGTTCTTAAAATTACAAGTGTTAAGATCTTTGATTCGATAAATATAGTTTGGAAAACACACACACTCTGTGGATTGCTATATATATTACTTGTGGAAGGGTTATTGAATTACTAAGATTGTTTTGATATGTGAATTTGGAAAATATGTCTAGATGGCCCCTATGTGTGATTTTCTTTGGTCTTTCTCATCATTTTGCATGAAAATTGCTAGGGACTAGCAATGTGCAAGTTGGGGGGTGTGATGAGTGCACAAAAAGTGCACTCAAAATATTCTATCTTTGAATTAAATTGCTAAAATATGAATAGAAAAAATGGATTATGACTTGTATTATTAAAATTAACTTCTATTCATATTAAAACATATTTGAGCATGGTTTTATTATATTCAATTGCTTTGAAATATTAGATAGAAGAAAGATGAATAAACACACTCGGTTTCACTCAAAGCACTTGGCACCAACATCCATTTGCACCCATGCATTCCACTTAAAAATCCTAAGTTGTCACTTTTATTTTTAAAAGCTAACTTTCTAGATATGTTTTATTATTTTTCTTTTAAAAATTGGTTTTATCTTATTGATGGCAGCCATAGGAAGTTTCAAGGCTCCACCTGAAAATCAGACCAAATCTGATTTTATTCTAGCCACAAGTTGAAATAGGAAGCAAATTCATACACGGCACCTCCACTTGCATGGTCTCATTATTTTGATCTTCTTGGGAGTGTTGTTCAACAAAAGGACAGCAAACTTGAAGCATGAAAAAATTTGGAAATCAAGACAGCCGTCCATTGCATTTCACAAGTTTCATTGTGGCCGAAAATTTGGACCAAGTCCATTCACTCAAATGCTTCAACATTTCGGCTACAAATTGCAAGGTTTCACACAAAAATTCTCCTATAAATAGGAGTGGAGGGGGCGTGTAAAAAGAGAGGTTGTAAAGGCTTGGAATGTTTAGTCATTTGGTGCCTTAAGAAAGAGAGAAAAAAAAAACCCAAAGAAAGCAAAGAATGGCCGGTCCCTCCATAGTGTCTCTTAGAGAATTTTCGTTGCATATTTTCAATATGTGTAACTAAATTTTCTAACTAGAGCTAGGGATGAACTTGCGTATTATGGTATTTGTAATTTATTTTTGATTCATGTATTTGGTTTTTAAATATTAAGACTTTTTGTTCTATCATGTGCAATCTATTTGAGATTTTTTCGTCTCCAAATAATTATAGAATCTATTTCGTTTATGGATTCAGTCATGCTTTTTCCATTGAGTGGATTAGTTCTATGATTATATTTGGAGCAATTGTTGTCTACATTGATTCAGTTCTCTGCTGCAATATTGCTCCCTGGGTATATTGTCATCGTTGAATTTTCTTAATAGTGATAACAATTTCCGTTCTTTAATCGTGACGAATGATTTAATCAAAGAGTTACCTTTGATTTAATTTTAGTTATTACTATTATATCTTCCAGTTGAAAATTTGGACATAGAATTTTCAATTGAGTTATCAATGAATCAGAATAAATTCAAAAACCAGAAATACACAAGGAATTCCCTATGTTCTACTATTTCATATCATACTTTTCAAATTACTCACGCAGTTTTATTTTATGTCACATTTCACACTTTTTGCACTCTTCAAAATCTTTTAGTTAGTTTCGTCACTATCTTTCATCTCAATCCATCTCCCTGTGGAATCGACACCCCAAAGCTATACTACAAACTACCGCATTATTCTTTGGGCGTAACCAAGTACCATCTTTGACGAAGCAGAAGTGCACGTATCAAACAACATTGGGCGAGGTGCAAGCTCCTCCAAAGGGGTCATCCCCAATAAAATAATCTGCCTAATCAGAGGTAGTGCGGCCTTTTTTGACGAATCAGCAAGTGCACACATCAAACAACATTGGACGAGGTGCAAGCTCATCCACATGGGTCACCCCCAATAAAATAATCTACCTAGTCAGAGGTGGTGCGAGTGCCATCTTTGACGATGCAGCAAGTGCACATATCAAGCAATACTTGGTTTATTTGCCCCTTCCATTTTATTAAAGTGGTTAAGTTAAGCCGATGCGATACTACTTGGTTCATTGGCTTCTTCCATTTTGTTAAGTGGTTAAGTTAGGCCGATGCGACGCTACTTGGTTCATTGGCTTCTTCCATTTTGTTAAGTGGTTAAGTTAGGCCGATGCGACGCTACTTGGTTTTTGGCTTCTTCCATTTTGTTAAGTGGTTAAGTTAGGCCGATGCGACGCTACTTGGTTCCTTGGCTTCTTCCATTTTATTAAGTGGTTAAGTTAGGCCGATGCGATGCTACTTGTTTCTTTGGCTTCTTCCATTTTGTTAATTGGTTAAGTTAGGCCGATGCGACTCTACTTGGTTCGTTGGCTTCTTCCGTTTTGTTTAGTGGTTAAGTTAGGCCGGTGCGATGTTACTTGGTTGGTCAGTAGAAGCGATAATAGAGGATGCAACGATGTTTGATCAATGTAAGTAGAAGAGGCAACAATACTTAGAAAATGAATTTCATTACCTAAAAGAAAGAGGCCAAAGCCGTTACAAGAAAAGAAAGAAAAAACTAAGGATCTACATTAATAATGGGTCCCGCTCCTACCTCCTCTTCTTCCTCCACTGCCTCTTCGGCCACTGGCCTACCCCGATGGGGCCACCAAACTCCTCTTCTATGAAGCCAATATCGAACTCTAGATGTCTCTCGTGCAGGCGAGACATCATGTCCTGGGCAGCCTAGGAAGCCCTGTAGTTGGCGAAGTCATCGTACTCAGGCGTCTTGTCGAAGTTCGCCTTATAGTCCTCAACTGATGCGTCCCCAGCTATCTTCACTTCGGCCCTTAGCAAATCAATCTCTCTTGCTTGAGGCTCAGATAACATTCTCAGTTAGGCTTTTTGTTTCGCCAGAGCGTCTGAGGCAATTCTCTGATGGTCATTGGCCTGGTCGACCCTTTTAGTCAGAGCCACCACTTGAGAGACGGACTCATGAAGCTCGTTTTTCAACTGATTGACTCGAATTTTAGCCGTGTCCAACTTCGTGGTGACAGTTATCCATTTTTCCTCCACCTCTTCGACCTCCTTCTTGGCCTTGGCCACCTCGACCTCCCAGGTTTCTGAGGCTTTCAACTTCTCCTCCAAGTCTTCATTTTTCTTGCGGAGGCCTCTGACCAAATCCTCCGCCGCAGCGCCCATACTTAGGGCCCTGGCCACACAAGCATTATTGACCGCAGCAAGTCCTTGATATCGTACGATGATTAGCCCAATTTTCAGTCCAATATTTGCTGTGGACTCTGACAGTCAAGGCGGTCTCTGGGGGAAGCATTTCTAGCACGGCTTCAGAAAGATCGTCATCATTGCTCCTCAGGAAGTTCGGAACTTTACCCTTCGCCGAAGCACTGGCAGGTCGCTTTTGCCTCTTCTTGGTCGTCCACAATGGCCTGGGGAATTGTAGAGGGTGCTGCCACTGCCACTCCAGCAGCGGACGAGGGAGGAGAGATCGCGGCGAACGGAGTAGAAGCCCCTACTGGGCTAGCCGCTTTCCTTTTTACGATGGGAGCTCCTTCCTTCGTCTCGCCTTCCTCAGTCGGCTTCTAAGCCTAGCTGAGGGATTGCAGACGTTTAGACTACTTCTTGTAAGCAACGCAACTAAACTTGCATTCAATAGCTTCGCCTCCACAACTGACTTATGGATCAAAATCAGGCCTCGACACCTTCATCTTCTCAAAGTCTCCTGCAAACAAGGCAAATAGCTAAGTATTTTAGGACAAGCAAGAGCATAAGCAGAAGCGAAGTGAAATCTTCACCTTGATTCGACATTAATCCGTGGAGTATGAAGTGGGTGTTTTTGTCAAAAATCTCTTTAAAGCCTCTCTTCGTCGGAGGAGTCTGACAGATCTCACTTCTTATATCCCACTCCTCCTTGGATATTTCACACCTCAGAAGAGAGCCCGCAAACAAAATATATTAAAACAATAAGCAAGGATGTACAAGTGAAATCAACTCAGGAAGAGACTTACTGTAAGTTGAGTACGAAGTGGGAACAGTAAGAGGCGCCATGGGGTCACCCTCCATGGTGTCCCATCTCCCAGCTACCCTGAACCAGGAGCTCCTCCAGCCCTTGACGGAGGTGGACAGCCCGATTATGAATGAAGCATGGGATCCCCAGGGCGCCAGTAGTACCAGTGCCTCGTCTCATCCCCTAGCCATGCAATTTGACAAAAATATGGAGTGGAAAACACTGAAAGGTATATCTACCCCCAGGCTGACCCGACGCCAGAGCATCCACGAGCCCACCATATGGGACCAAGAGTTCGGGTTGAATTGGGTCGGGGCCAACCCGTAGGAATGAAGTACTAGTCTAAAGAAAGGGTGGATGGGGAGTCTAAGGCCTACCTTAAGAAGGTTTTCACTCACGGCAACACACCCCGGCCTCGGGTAGCAGGCCCTCTCGTGGGGCTCGGGTATGATTAGCTCTATACTATTGGGATCCTAAAAACAACCATGGACTTCTCCAACACCTTCCTAGTAATTTTTGAGGGGTAGTTCAAAGCCCCCCATTGAACTGAGGTGTCTATAGAGGAGGCTGGGCGTCTCCAAATGTTCTCCCCGGCCCTATACAACTCATCCGAAGACACTAGTATGGGTCCGTTAAAGTAGAACTCCACTCCCCTCTCCTCTCCTCCCTCCTAGAAGCGCTAATAGATTGTTCACTCGCCATCCCAAGGATTTTTAAAGTTTTGAGTAGAATCTAGAGGAGGGGACGAAGAAACTGAAAATGGGGAGTATTACCTAAGTTCATCGAAGAGTATCCTTTGCCTGCCGAAACTTGCAGAGAAATCGTCGGAGTTGATGACGAAGCTCGTCGAAAAATGCAAGAAAACGGAATGTAAAGATTCTCTTGAGAACAATATAGAAATTTTCGCGAAAGTAAAAGCTTGGAAATGAAGAGAATGAGCCTTTTATAGGCATTTCAAATTCGCCCCAGTCATTGGATCATCCAAATCACATCTAGACCGTCCAAAGAGAGAGCACATGGATCTCCATCAAACCCAAGGGTCATTTGAATTAACGGCCTTGATGAAGCAGTGAGCTACACGTGCCACCCAAACACGTTGCCTTGAGGAACGAACGTCGTCGCCATCATTATCATTTATGGCAATGGAGGCTTGTCTTGGAAGCAAGCAAGCACCCTCTCCATGATTACCTTGGGAAGACACGAAAGCCTTCAAATCATTGACACAAAATCCAAGAATTTTCCTCCAGAGCCCATCACTCCGCTCGCCTGCCGCTTCGGCCACAACAGCTTCGCGTTGCAATAGCTCTCCACAGAGTTGTCAACTCATATCACTTCGGCCAGAGCAGAGTCCGATGTTGCAACAACTCACCCTAGAGTTGCCAACTCTTATCGCTTTGGCCACAACAGCTTCGTATTGCAACAGCTTTCCACAGAGTTGCCAGCCCATATCACCTCGATCAGAGCAGACTCTAATCGTGCCAACTCCCTACAGAATCCCCAGCTGAACCTATAGAACTGACAGTCCTTATACTATATAAATATCCATACATGGACTTGTAGACTATTGTTACGGGGTCTGAGCCAGACCCGCCACCTCACCATTCACGTGTCATCAGAGGTGACCCACACTAGCTACGCGTCGAACGAGCTGATTGCTCATGGGACGAGCTGGCTATATATGTCGAAGTGATTTCAACGGAACGAACTGAATAGGTATCATCAAGCGAACTAACTGATCCGCAAATATATCACAGATGCAAAGGCCTACATTCCGCTTTTACAATGCTGCAACACCTTTCTCGCCACGCCTCATCACAGATCCCTTGTATAAAGATCTTTCCAAAGTCAAACCACTGATTGATGGGACGTGTGGCAGGACCCGAACTGTCAAATCAGCTGCTTCTATCGGAAACATTCAATGCTAGCCAACCTATGGAGGGATGGATGGACACCTAGGATGGGACGAGCCTTGAGGATCTGGCAACACGTGTCTCCTCATCTAACGGCTCTCCTCTTCCCATCTTTGGTATAAATACCCCCACCTTGCGTCTGAAGAAGGATTGGAATCCAACACATTGTGAAATTAAGTATTTTCTTCCTTTGAATATTATCATTTTTCGATATACACTTTGTCAACCATTTCCCGACGAGTGTTCCACCGCCAGTGAACTCTTCTCCGATTGAACTTTAAACTGACTTGACCTTCGAAGTGCTTGCGGCCGCTCCCAACCCCTTCGGGAAGGCCACGAGTGATTAACTTCGTGCCATGTGTGCAGGAAGAGCTGACTTGAAGACATTTTCTATTGGCCACGCGTCGTAGCCATTTTTCGAGGTCAACAACATCCATCGGAAAATTTCTATATCGTAAGCCACTTTTAGAAGTACCTAATTCTACGTCATATAATTTAGATATTATCATAGCAGCACCAGGAAATAGAGTTGCTTCTCGTCCTCATGGTTCACAGAGCCCAAAACTTAGTGTGAACGCAATACTTGAGAATCTTGTCCCGTGCTATCTGTTTCAGGGTTATGGCTCCGAAAGCTTTGCTTACCAATATATTCTTTATTGAATCTGAAGGAAGCTTAATTGAAAGGCCAACATCAAGAGAAAAACTCGTTCCGATCCTCGAATCTAACATAAAAGTCTTCAGTAATCATTTTAAACTGTTACAAACCCATTTCGATGAAACTGAATTTTCCAACCAAAAAAGTCAGCATTTCTTAAGGCTTAAAGCATTAGTAGACATGAAAGTTCAGGTCAGAATCACAATTCAATTCTCAGGGATTATGACATGTAAGTAGATCTTCATCGGAGATGATAGATGATAAGTGCATTTTTACACACTTACTGTAGGCCCAAACATGGAAAATTATTAATAATTATGTGAAATATAGCTTAATTTGATGTAATTTGTGTCTTGCAGGACAACAATGATGAACATGGTAAAAATTCGGAAAAACAAGCGAAAAACGACTAAAATGAAGCACAATCAAAGTTTGAGGACTCAAGTGCAATTACTTAAAAGTTATGTCGATCTCACGATGAAGATTTGAGAGTGATGTGCATCAATTGGATAAGAAAAGAAGCCAAATGGATGAAATATAGTGGAAGTACTATCACATATCAACTTCTAACCGAAAAAGTTATGTTTCGAATTTTCAGTCTTAGTTTGAGATCCATTTTTGGAATAGAAGACGTTCAAATGTGAAGATTTAGGGGCCGTTCTCTTCGTGTTTCAGTTTTGTATTTTGAGTTTTGAATTCATTTTGGGTTTTGTGTTTTTAGTGTCCATTTTGAGATTATTGAAAATGTATTCGTTTTGGCATTTTGAAATTTTTTTTTCGAAAATAAACAAAACCAAAACGTGTTCTCTCTCTCCGTTTCCATTTCATTTTGGGTCGTCGCCTCTCTCTCTCTCTCTCCTCTTCCTACGAACGGTGATCTCTATGAATGGTGATCTCTCTTCGAGTGGGTGGTGGTGGTTTGGGTTTGGACACTCTCTGCGATCTTCCTCTTCATCTTTATTTTTTTCGTTCCTTGATGCGGTGGTTGGTTGGGTTACGAGTGGTAATATAAATCAAATTAAATCAATCATCGTGGGACGATACTCGAAATTATATAATTTTCACTAGGGATGACAAAAAAACCCGACAAACCCGATACCCGCGGGGCCTGCCCCAAACGGAGCGGGTATAACCCGCTTAAACAGGTAACGGGGCTAGGCGCCCGTTAAATTTTATTATTATTATTTTTTTAGAATTCAATATTTTAAATGAAAATTTTCATTAGTTCTAATAGAAAATAGCAATTAAAATTATTTATGTAAATCTAATAAATATGGGCAATAAAAATAAATTATCAAAAATTAAAATGGGGAGTAAACGGGTAACAAGGCGGGGAATTTCTTAGCGGAGCGGGGCGGGGACGGGGGCGGGGAGAGGGCCCCCCCATTCCGATCCCGCCCTGTTCCCATCCCTATTTAAACCCTGGTGCCCTATGGTCATCTGAGTTGGGAGTTATCGACCTAAAACTCGCTACATGGGTTATATAAAAAACAAATGAAAGATGTTATATAAAAGAAAAGAAAAAAAATGTTATCTATCTGTTGATGAATTACATATGTACTCTTGTGTATGAAATGCATTGATTAGCCCCAGACACTCGGTTGATAAGACTATATCTCTAATGTGTGGCAACTAGCTCAATTTAATCTCTAGGGTTGAAGAAATAAAAAATAGGAGAACCTCTACTTATTAAAGTGTGAAATTGTGATAGTATGATTCATCCGAACTGAGAGAGTAAAGAATAGAATCGAATAAGTTCAACTTAGAATGCACCCCGAAAAAATAGAGTGAAAAGAATAAGTTTGAGGGCGTATACATCTCTCGAGCGAAGTAAGGAAATATTTGACTACTCTGGGTTGGGTGTTGAGCTAATCATGATTTTAATATGTTCGCATGAGTTTTCACACACATACACGTCAAGTTGTGCATATAACATGTAGAGATTGATTTGATTGTGCACTGTTGTAGTTGTTCATTTTGTTTAATACTAAGTTACAATCCCGAGATAACAGCAGGTTGTCTAACCATGTTTTATGTGGAATTAATTTATAGTTGTTTGAGGACAAATAATAGTTCAAGTTTGAGGGACTTGATAAATGCATTTTACACACTCATTGTAGGCCCAAAAATGGATAATTGTTAATAAATATGTGGAATATAGCTTAATTTGATGTAATTTGTGTCTTGCAGGACAATAATAATGAACGTGGTGAAAATTCGAAAAAACAAGCGAAAAACGACTAAAATGAAGCACAATCAAAGTTTGAGGACTCATGTGCAATTACTTAAAAGTTGTGTCGATCTCACGATGAAGATTTGAGAGTGCTGGGCATCAATTGGATGAGGAAATAAGCCAAATGGATGAAATATAGTGGAAGTACTATTTCATATCAACTTCTAACCGAAAAAGTTATGTTTCGAATTTTTAGTCTTAGTTTGAGACCCATTTTTGGAATAGAAGAAGTTCGAATTCGAAGATTTATTTTTCAAGAATATTTGTATCTCTTTGAGTAATCTTTCTAATGCAATTTGAATAACCTCAATCGAATATCGGGAGAAAAAGATATGACCAAAATATTGAAGGCTGTCCGATGGAAAGTCACTATACCATGAGGTCGCATGGTAGAAACTACCATTCAGCCGCACACATGCAACCAGAGAATCAAGAGGAGAGAAATTTTTGTTCCATATGGCTGCATGGAATATAACCATGTGTGCGGAATCTAGGCAACTATAAAAATTTCTCGTTTCCTTTTCTCGTTCAATCTTTTATGGAAAGGAATCTAGGCAACTATAAAAACCAAAAGTCGTCCAGAAATGAGGGTACGCATTCTTAAAGAGAAAAGTAACATTGAAGAGCAAGGAAGATGGCTAGAACAAGGGATTACATTCAAGATTCAAGATTTCAAGCCTAATTTCTAGTTTTTGGGAGTTGTCTTCTCTTTATTATTTTTATTGTTCTTCATTTTTATTCATGCTAGGCTAGACCTTTTATGTACTAGGTGAATGATGAACCTCGAGATATGATCTTTTAATTCTTTATTTTGCAATTTGATATTCAAACACGATTTATGGATGTTGAATGATTTATATACATTTTTTTGCCTCCATAGTTAAATGCATATAGAGCCCGTTTGGTAGAGATTAAAATTGGATTAAAATTGAAAAATTAGCCGTTATTGTTGACTTTTATTAGACGGGTGGGGTCCAATAATGGCTATATTTTCAATTTTAATTGGATTTTAATTGTTACCAAATAGGCTCATGATTATGTGAGTTTGTGTGCTCTATTTTATGCATTCGAAAGAAGGGAAATAGATTCTACAAGGTATAAATCGTCGTAGGGTCCAATAGGGGATATAAATATATTGCTATACTTTACGTGAATTTCTAAGTGTTTACAAAATATCATGCATTCTTGTATATTGCATTTGTCATAGAAATATAGTCAAAAGATATGCGAGAATAAGTTCAATTCTACTCGAAAGAGATTATTGGATAAGTTAGAAATATTGATTCTTCAACCAATTTATCGTGTTATCAAATTGTGAAATAGAGGTTAAAAGTGAGCTTATTTGGTGATTCGGGATCCTAGTGCGCTTTTCATTCAATAATTTCATCAAACTTTTGCATTCATTCAGTCACATTAGTTTAAATTGCATTTTAGTCATAGTTTAGTTATAAAATTCAAATAATCAACTATTTTGAGTTAAATAGATTCGGTTAAGGTCTTGGTAATAGAAATCAAATTAAATCAATTCTTGTGGGACGATACTCGAAATTTTACAATTTTCACTTTATTACTTGTTAACGAACCGTACACTTGCGGTGATTTATAAATGGTACATATTTTCGTGAACAATAGGTATATACAACTCCATTGCCCCTGTTGTAAAAATTTCACGACGTCAATCAATTCGTACAGGCGACAGAGCTCGAGTACTGCCAACACGAATAAACAATGCAAGGCATTTGACAAAAATTACAAGTGACTTAGCACCTATATATCTGATGACTTCAAGTCCCCTTCCGACAACGTCATCATGAACGACATTAAGACTTCTTTTTAAGCACTCCGTTATCTTCCACAAGAAAAACTCCACAATAGATCTAACTGTTTCAAATGTCACTCTGCCAGTCACATCAAGCACAAACTTTCGGTTGCTTGGTACTGCTGGTGTTGATGAAACACTATTGACCCATCTGTTACTTTGAAGATCAACATATCCATTTGTCTCTCTCAATTCCTCAAAGATGCTTCTTGTACATAATCCTTGTCATCTTCCATACTCGGAGCTTCATTATGATCAAATTTTGAGGAAGACAAACATGGACCTAAGGGAGAATTAGATTTTGAAGCTGTCAGTACTCTCAAGAGATGTCGTCACAAGAGTTTCAACAGCCCCATTACACAGAGAAACCAATACATCCTTCACCTTATTCCTATGCTTAGGATTGGTCTGGCCAGAGAACACTTCATCATAGAAATTAACATCCATATTTATCGAGATAAACAGTGACTGCAGTGCTTACAAAAGTCTTGATACAATCCGCTATCAACATTCTACATTTATCATCTGATACCATATCAACTCATCTCGGCAATCTTGATTAGTCCACATGCAACACACCCAAGTGCTCATTTTCATTTAACCCTTCTACTAATTTATCATTTGCATAAAAACCCATAACCAAATTCGTTGAAAAACTACCAACCACCACCGAAATAAACCATGTCCCAGTAGTTGTCATGAACTTATCCATAACCCGATCAAAAAAACTTGAATCGCCCACTTCTTGTATCTCACTCCTACTACTCCCTACCTTGTAGCCCCCTTATTGAAGATAAAAATATTTCTTATTGGAAAAACTCGAGAATGAAATGGATACATTTGGTCTCTATAAATACAAACAAGCTAACTAACTATCACAGCTGTATTGTAAATAACTAACTAATGTCTATACAAGTTTAACTAATTAGAATCTATACAATTGGCGCCAATATGAATTGCAGTAGTGGAGAGCTGAGCTAGAGTTGAACTGGAGCTCAAGCTGTTGCTTGAGCTGGGAGCTAGAGCTAGGAGCTTTCCTCTAATACCCCCCCCCCTCAAGATGGACTACGTAAATTAAATATAGCCATCTTGGATAGGAGAGGAAAAAGGAGAGACGATGGCAAGGGTTTTGTAAAGATATTAGCCAATTGGTATTGAGTGCGAACAGGTAAGAGTTTGACAAAACCATCTTTAACTTTATCTCGAATGAAGTGACAGTTGATCTCTATGTGCTTCGTCCATTCATGAAAGATTGGATTAGTGGATATGTGGATGGCGGCTTGGTTGTCACAGAAAATCAAAGCTGGAAGAGAAATCATAACAAGCAAATCAAGAAGGAACTAATGAATCCAAACAATCTCACAGGCTGATGAATCTAAGGCACGGTATTCTGCCTCTACTAAAGATCTAGATGTAGTAGTCTGCTTCTTGAACTTCCAAGAAATTAAAGAATTCCCAAGAGAGACACAGAAACTGGTGGCCGATATTCTTGAATTAAGGCATGACCCCCAATCACCATCAGCAAAAGCTCAAATCTAGAAAGAGGAAAATACATCAAACAACAAAACTTGAGTGGGAGCAGCTTTGAGATACCTCAAAAGGTGATGAACAACATCTAAGTGAGATTGGCGAGGCTGAGAGACAATTTGACTTAATTCGTGGACATCAAATGTAATATCTGGATATGGTTAAGTAGAGCAGGCGGCTGATAGGCCCCCTGTCATATATACATATTCTAGAAGGGCTAAGAAGCAGGTTGGACATGCTGGCAACAGTAAGGAAAGTCTGTTGGGGGGTAGTTCAGGGAAAAATATTGGATTATATTAGAACTAGCCCTATAAATAAGTGTAGAAAAGGGAATCAAGGCACGCAAATATTGAGTGGAAGTGAGGTTTACCAGTCCTATTCTGTAATCGTTTTTAATGCAATCCTATCAATTTCTTCAATAATCCTACAATCTCCGTTTTTCATCAGAAGAGTTCTATCAGGGGCCCTTGATAGATCAACAAGCACAGATCCGTGGAAAATGGCCAGAAGGGTTGGGCGAGGCGACTACTGAAAAAGAGATGGTGGCATCAAATCGGAGTGCCTTAAGTAGGGATTGGCAATGAGTTCGCAAGCTGGAGATGCCGATTTTCAGTGAGGATAACTCAGATTGATGGGTATATCGAGCGGAAAGGTATTTTAAGATAAATGGCTTATCGGAGAAGGAAAAGTTGGGAGCAGTGGGTGTGAGTCTTGATGGAAGCGCCCTCTCGTGGCTTCAATGGACTGAGGCGATGGAGCTTTTTAGAAGTTGGGAATCATTCAGGCAGAAGTTCTTGCTGAGGTTTCGTCCAACACAGGAGGGGAGCCTCCGAAAAATTCTTAGCAATCCGACAAGAAGGAACGGTGGAGGAGTTCTGACAGTTGTTTGAGGCTTTAGCAGCCCCATTAGTGGGCCTCCCTGAAGAAGTGCTAAAAAGTACCTTTGTGAATGGACTGCCCACCATACAGGCCGATTTGCATCAGCCAAGTTGGCTAAGCCGCATCATAGAGATGGCCCAAAATGTGGAAAAAAGGAATCAAGTAGTGAAATCACTTAACCTACAAGGCCCAAGGAGTTTTAACCCAATTTCAGCCCCAACTAGAGGAGATGGACGAAGCAGGGAATGGTTTCCAACAAGAGTGGTCATTGTAGGCGAAAAAATTTCGGCCATCCGAAGCGGAATGGCAGATTAAGAGGGAGAAAGGGCTTTGTTTTCGTTGTGACAAAAAGTTTACGGTGGGGCATCAGTGCAAGCACCGCGAGCTGAAGGTGATGCTGCTATAAGAAGATGAAGTCAACGAGGATGGGGAGGAAACTACGTAGGCAGGGTACAAATCGGAGGAAATTACCGAGACTGTGGAGTTATCACTCAACTCTGTTGTGGGATTGTCGACTCCAGGCACCATGAAGCTGATGGGGATAATCAAGGGGAAGGAAGTGATGGTACTGGTAGACTGTGGTGCTATACACAACTTTATTTCAGCCAGACTAATTAAGCAATTAGAGATTCCGACGGTAGCAACTTACTAATTATGGGGTAGTGATGGGAACATGAGTGTTAGTACAAGGTAAAGCGATTTGCAAGAGGGTGATGGTGGAGATGCAAGGACTGAAGATAGTGGAAGACTTCTTGCCATTAGAGTTGGGAAACATCAACGTCATTTTGGGAATGCAATGGTTTGGAAGGCTGGGAAGTATGGAGGTAAATTAGAAGCTCCTTACCATGCGTTTTCGAATTAGGGAAGAGGTAGTCACATTGAGAGGAGACTAAGGACGAAACTATACTGAAGTTTATCTCAAAGCCATGTTAAAGGCCTTACGACAAGAGGGGCAAGGAATTTGGGTGGAGCAAAGAAGTTTAAGGGTAGAAGAAAGGGAACTGAAGGAGGAAAAATGGGCTGTAGAAGTGCAGTAAGTTCTGCAGAAATACCCGCAAGTCTTCCACATGCCAAAGAAGCTACCTCCGAATAGAGAAGTGGACCGTGCCATCCAACTAAGAGAGGGGACTAATCCGATTAGTGTGCGGCCATACCGGTATCCCCATATCCAGAAGAATGAAATTAAGTTGTTGGTCCGGGAGATGTTGGGAGCAAGGATAATACAGCCTAGTTCGAGCCCTTACTCTAGCCATGTTCTGTTGGTGAAGAAGAAAGATGGCAGCTGGAGGTTCTGCATTGACTATAGGGTATCGAACAAGGCGACCGTCCCGGATAAATTCCTTATACCCGTTATTGACGAATTGTTGGACGAGTTGCATGGAGTAACTATATTTTCAAAATTGGATCTCAGATCATGTTACCACCAGATTTGAGCAAAACCAAAAGATATTCCTAAGACAGCCTTTTGAACACACGAAAGAAATGACGAGTTCCTGGTGATGTCGTTTGGGCTGACCAACGCCCCAGCTACTTTCCAGTCTCTGATGAATCAAGTGTTTCGAGAGTATTTGCGAAAGTTTGTGTTGGTTTTTTTTAAGATATTTTGGTATATAGTAAAGATGTGGCTGCGTATGTTCAACATTTGGAGATGGTGTTCGAAGTGTTAGTATCACACCAGCTCTATGCCAATGCAAAAAAGTGTCAGTTTGCCCAAAACCAAATCGAGTACTTGGGACATTTGGTTTCACGGGAAGGGGTAGCAGCAGACCTGGGAAAAATTGCGACCATGACTAGCTGGCCAACCCCTCGAAACATCAGGGAGTTGCGGGATTCTTAGGGCTGACAGGGTACTACCATCGTTTCGTGGCTGGTTACAGTGAGATTTCCTTGCCACTTACACAGTAGCTTAAGAAAGATGCCTTTGGGTGGACGAGGGAGGTGGAGGCGGCATTTCAGCAACTAAAGAAAACAATGACTACAGTACCCATATTGGCTATTCCAGATTTCTCAGTACCCCTTTTCACTAAGGCATATGCATCAGGATATGGAATAGGGGCTATCCTAATGCAAAACCAATGTCCCATAGCATACTTCAGTCAGGTTATGTCATCCAAAACCCGCCTTAAGTCTGTGTATGAAAGAAAGTTAATGGCAATTGTCTTATCCATCCAGAAGTGGGGACATTATATTCTGGGACGTCATTTCATTGTGAGAACTGATCAGCGGAGTCTAAAGTATCTATTGGAATAGAGAGTTGTGCAAGGAGAGTTTCAAAAATGGTTGACCAAGCTCTTGGGATTCGATTTCGAGATTCAATATCGACTTGGGATGGAAAATAAGGTCGTCGATGCTCTATCCCGCGTGGCTCCACCAGTAGAACTCTCAGTCATCGCAGCCTCCACAGTTTTGGATGTACGGGAAATGGTTAGACAAGTTGAAGAGGACTCCCAACTTTCTAAAATCAAGAAGGAACTACTACAGGATTCAGGAAAGCACCCTGGTTATTCGCTGGAGAGCAATTAGCTGTTATACAAAGAGAGGCTAGTATTACCACGATCTTCTTCTCTCATACCCAAACTTTTCCATGAGTTTCATAGCAGCACGTAGGGGGGACACTCAGGATATCTGAGAACCTACAAACATATCACTGGAGATCTATTTTGGACAGGAATGAAACAGGATGTCAAGAAATTTGCTGAAGAATGTCTGGTGTGCCAAAAGAATAAAAGTCTGGCGCTATCTCTAGCAGGGTTACTACAACCCCTGCCCATTTCGCAACAGATATGGGAGGATATTTCGATGGATTTTATTGAGGGGCTTCCGAAATCAGGTGGGTATGACTTGATACTGGTGGTGGTAGACCGACTGAGCAAATATGGCCATTTCGTAGCACTCAAACATCCTTTCATGGCAGTAGGAGTAGCTGGAGTATTTGTCAAAGAAATACTGAGGCTACACGGCATTTCCCATTCAATAGTGTCCGACCGCGACAAGATTTTTCTTAGCCATTTCTGGACAAAGATGTTCCACCTGCAGGGGACCGTTCTTCATCGTAGCACAACATACCACCCTCAGATGGATGGGCAGACTGAGGGGTGAATCGTTGCCTTGAGACTTACTTGAGGTACTTTACATATGATAAACCTCACAATTGGTACTCCTGTTTGTCATGGGCAAAATATTGGCACAACTCTACTTTTCATGCCTCAACAAATACAACACCTTTCCAGGCTGTGTACGGCCATGACCCCCCCTCCGTTACTGCGTTATGACAAGCAGCCTACAGCCAATCTCAGCAGTGGAACAACTTTCGGATAGAGATGCAATTTTGGTATAATTGAAATCACATCTTGAACGAGCACAGGCTAAGATGAAGTCGATAGCTGACCAACATCGAAGAGATGTAACATTCCAGGAAGGGAAAATGGTTTATGTCATACTCCGCCCTTATCACCTCCGCTCGCTAGCAAGGAAACCTAATGAAAAGTTGGGCCCACGTTACTTTGGCCCCTTCAAAATTGTGAAGTGTATTGGACCGGTGGCTTACCGCTTGGACTTACCCCCCTCAGTTGCAATACACCCAGTTTTTCATGTGTCTCAACTGAAGAAAGCACTGGGGTCGACGGTGTCTTGTCAAGAGCTGCCTCCAATTCTAGATGCTAAATTGGGATGGAATGTAGAACCAGAAAAGGTTCTGGGGGTGCGCCAAGCACCTGCGGGCAAATATTGAGTGGAAGTGAGGTTTACCAGTCCTATTCTGTAATCGTTTTTAATGCAGTACTATCAATTTCTTCAATAAACCTACAATCTCTATTTTTCATCAGAAGAGTTCTATCAGCGGTCAACAAGTCGACGATGCAAGGATGCATCATCAAGAAGTTCTCTTTCAAAAGAGCTGAGCTTTTCCTTTGGATCCATTGACAATAGGGCTGGTTTACATGCCAAAAAGGCAGTGTCATGAAGGACTTGCAATATATAATGCCTCTGGGAAAGAAAAACTCTTTTTTGTGATCTAGCTATTTCCAAGCCAAGAAGTACTTCAATTTACCATGATCCTTCAACTTAAATCGACCATGTAGAAAGGCTTTTAATGCATCAATTACCTTAATATCTAATCCGGTGATGATTATGTCATCGACGTAAACCAACAAGGCAATGAATGATGTACCAGACCCCTTTGTGAACATGGAGTAATCCAATTTAGATTGCTGAAAATCGTGTAATAAAAGTACTTGAGAGGATTTCGATAACTATTGCCTAGAAGCTTTTTTAAGACCATATGATTTATGAAGCCTGTATACTAGTTTCTTCCCTAGAATGGCATTGTTAACATCTATGTAAATTTCCTCAACCAGGTCACCATTAAGAAAGGCATTGTTGACATCGAATTGAACAAGATGTCATTTCTTAACAGCAGTAACAACAAGAAGAGCTTTGACAGTTACCAATTTAGCACTTGGAGAGAAGGTTTCATTGAAATTCAATCCTTTTTGTTGAGTGTGGCCTTTTGCTACTAACCGGGCTTTGTACCGGTCTATGCTGCCTTCAAATTGAAAATTGATTTTATATACTCATTGGCATCCTGTGGAATGCTTATCCTTTGGCAAAGTGGCAATTGACAAAGTATGGTTAACTTCCATGGCTACCAATTCATTAGCCATAGCATTTTTCCAGTTATCATACTGCATTGCTTGGTGATAAAATTGAAGTTCAAATGTGGAAGATATATTGAAGATAAGGGAGTTATGTGAAGGGGAGAAGGCTTTGTAAGACAAGGATTTGCATAAAGGATATAAAGAATTATGCTGAGGAGAATGAGTGTTGTTTAAAAGATTGCAATGAAAATCACGAAGATGAGAAGGGACTTTGTGTATTCTTCTGCCTCTTCTAGGAATAGATGAATTGGACTGATCTGAGTATGTTCCTTAGGGCAAATTGATGTATGAGGTATGAATAGTACTAGAAAGGGAGATCAACTTGACTGTTGTTAAATGAGGAATTTTTATGAAGATGTTCCGAGGGTAAATCATGAGGAATATTTTGCAAAACTATATCAGGGAAGGGATCAATGATGTCAGTGAAAAATGGAACTGGTTGAAAGGAAAAGATGTATTCATGGAAAACAACATCTCTAGAAATGAAGAATGATTTAGAGACAATGTCATACAATTTGTACCCTTTAATAGTTGGAGGATAGCCAACAAATACACATGCCTTGGCTCTTGGCTGGAATATTGTTCTATGAGAAGGCAAAGTAGAAGCAAAACATAGATTGCCAAAGGTCCTAAGGTGATTATAATCCTCATGAGTGTTGTATAGACAAACAAATGGAGTTTTGTTCTATAAGATTGGTGATAGGGTTCTATTTATGAGGAAAGTGGCTGTGAGGATGCATTTTCCCCAAAACTAAATGGGAATTCGAGATTAAAAGATTAAAGCACGGCAACATTAAGGAGGTGTTGATGTTTCCTCTCAACCACGGAATTCTGTTATGGTCTTTCCACACAAGAGTGTTGATGAATTATCCTTCTAGCATTGAAGAAATCTATGAATTTAAGTTCTTTAGCATTGTTGGATCTAAAAAATTCAATCACCTTGTTGAACATAGTTCTATAAGGGTGAAGAATCTGGGAATAATAAATGTAACATCAGATTTTTGCCTCATCAAATGTACCCATGTGAATCTTGTGCAATCATCAACCAGTGTTAGAAAATATTTATAACCAGCATGTGTAGCTACATTGTAAGGTCCCCAAACATCACAGTGAATTAGGTCAAGAGCAGCAGGAGATAAATGATTATTAGAGACAAATGAAAGCCTTCTCCACTTAGTTAAAGGACATACATGGCAAGGGAGAGGCAGATCTTTCTTCTTCACATCAAATTCAACAAATCTTTCAACATATCTAATTTTTTAAAAGACAGATGTCAGATGATCAGAGTTGGTTTCCTATTATGTTTCAACTTTGCAGCAGTGAGATGAGTATTTAACATACTCATCAAGTGTTGATATTGAACCGAATTCAAGGTCTGGACAAAGTTTCCAACCTTACTCTATGTTTGATCTGGTGTATGGACTTGTTCAGAAATTAAACCAGTAATAGCACAATTTGCTTGATTGCTTGAACCTGCTTGGTTGTTTGGTCTCCCAATTCTCTGCCTAGGCTTATATCCAAGGGGAAAACCATGTAGTTTATAACATTGTCAATAGCATGGCCTGTGTATCTACAATATGTGTATACATGTCTTTCTTTCTTCTGAAATTTGTTAACTGATTGCCATGCAGTCGACTTCCTATCTTCATTTCTAACATAGAAAGCCATTAACTCATTAATTCCAGAAGTATCAACATTCATATTAACCTTCATTTGGTTTTCCTCTTGCACAACAAGAGCAAAAACCTTGTTAATTGGAGGATTGGATCCATCGGTAGTAGCTGGCCTCTTATATAAGCGAATGACTCATGTAATCCCATTAAGAATGACATAACATATTCCATTTGATGGTGTTCTACAAGCTTCTTATTTCCTCCACATACACATTTGCTACATGAACATAAAGGTATGTAGTTGCTAAGTTCTTTCCAAATGTTTTCAGCTCGGTGAAATATGTACTAGCGGATGATTGTCCCTGTGTTAGATTCATTAGTTCTCGCCTCAATTGAAATATATGTAGACCTTTCTTCTAATGATATCTCTGCTAAAATATACCCAACTGATGGACTCTAAAAACTCCTTTGATTGAGCAAATTTTGACAATTACTTCAAACTAGCGGGAATTTCATCTGAATCGGACTTCAGAAACTCCTTGAAATCCTTGGTCAAGACACTAATTGTCTCCAAAGATTCAGAGACCATTTCAGCCATTGAAATTATGGCTCCAAACAGCTTCACAATTCTCATCTTTTTTCATAGCACTGAAGGCATGTGATACATTTTGTACATACCATTACTATCCGATCATTCCCAGTAAGATTATATATTTTTTGTTTCTTCGAGCAAAATCCAAACCTTTTTTTACTAACACAGTTTCCATGTAGCTCAAATCAAACCCCATAATTTATAACTCCCGGAACTCCCAATTTTCTGTCAAAATTTAATACAGAAATAGGCATTGAACCCTAAAGCTCAAATTGAATTGAACCCAGAATTGGGCTTTAATAAGAGTGAAGAAATTTATGGGTTTTTGAGAACCAATAATTATGGGTGTTGAGGAAAATAACCCATGAGGATGAGTCATTGCAGAGAGAGGAAGGGCCGACAGAGTCACAACGTGTAATGGCAAAAGGGATAGTTTGATTGCTCATAGTTTTATACTTTTATTGAAATCCAGAAAAATGGATAAAGGGAAGAAAAGGAGGGAAAATCAAAGGAAAAATTGTCTTTGCTTAGTTCTTCAATTTCATTCAAACATGTGTTTGATTGTGTGTTCAACATTAATTGCTTTTTTTAAAATTTTTTTTGCTAATACAAGAAATACTTTAAGACATACTATATAATACGGACACGATTAAGGATTATTCTACTTATGCACGCAGGTATGTATCGTGGATGATATAATGCACATGTGGCTGGTCCAGTGATATATATCACTCAGGATGAACAACTGTGCGTACATGTAGCAAAACTCCACGTTTAAACACATCAATTTATGTCATGTAGGACACATGTCGAAGAGTGTACATAAAAAGTATCACTCAAGCATTGAGAATCTAAAGAGCATATACACTCCTATTTGATTTTGCTAAAACTCAATTTATAGTAGATTTTAATAAAATTGATAAATTTGGTGATTCAAAAATTAATTGAACTTTTAGCTCCCATAAAATTTATAGTTAAGATTAATTACCGACTTTAACTTAGATTTTTATCAATTTTTTTAGCTAAACCAAACATGAGCTAAATATGACTTGTTTTGGACCCACATCCTGAAATGTTCAAGTTTAGTTATTCACACGACTCAATGTCAAACACAAAGACATTGACAGACACAAGGAACCATATGTGGTCACGTGACCCCAACTTTTGGGCAATTTTTTTAATTATTTTTTATCATTGCGGGATGTCAAACGAAATTGAAAATATAGCATTTTCAATATCATTTTGAAGTGCTCACAGCCTATTTTTTCACGTCATTAGCGACGCGTAAAATGACCAATCGTAGAAAATATTTTAGTTCATCAAAGTAGATAGTTCCAAATTAGTATTTCGAAAATTTCGATAATATGCTAACTTTAAATTCTTGCAAACACTAGAAAGTTTGAAAGATTGTTTAAAAGACTAATACCCCCTATAATAGCATTCTGAACAAAAACCTAAGTGATAAGAGTAGACGTTTAAATGCCGAGAAATCATACTAAACGTTTTCCAATATCACATCTATTTTACAATTGAAATAAAATATTTACAATATGTGGTCGAAGTTAGGCAAACTGTGGTTGCCATTGGGTCAAGGGGCTAGTTGAAGCTGCGGTCCTTGGCATTCTCCCCCATTTGTTTTGGCGACGTCATCGGAACCATCAATGAATGATATGCTTCAATTAATGGTTTGAATACTCCAAGGTTTTTTTCACTTTCCCAAGTATTCTTCTTGCTGCTGCATCCATTCCATTTGACCAAATACTCTTGATGATATTTCATGGAAGGTCGAGTAGTTCGATTATCAAGAATCTCTTCAGCAACCTTCTTTCCAACTCTTTTCAGTTCAAATACAGGTCTATTTGGCTCATTTCTGGATGTGTCTTCCTTGTCGGCAAAGTGTGGCTTGAGTACACCAATGTGAAGGAAGGGAGTGCAACTCTATATACGACTCTTCCAATCCTCTTCACGATGGGTAATGGTCCAATATATTTTGGCACTAATCTTGAGTCTTTCCCTCTTGTCGGTTTGTAAATGTTTCTGTCAGGAAGTTTAATCATTACCCGATCTCCAGCGTTAAATTCAAAGAAACAGCATTTTTGATCTGTAGACTTCTTGTACCATTTCTGAACTTTCTCAAGATAACTCCGAGAAATTTCAATGTTTCATTTCCATTCTTAAAAGAAGCTTTTTGCTTGAGGGGACTTAGTACTTTGATCAATATTCATAATATGAAGGACTAACGATTGCAGGCCAGTAACAATCTCAAAAGGACTCTTATTGGTGGAAGAGCTATTTTGGGCATTGAAACACACCTGAGCCGTATCCAAAAGTTTCACGCAATTCTTCTGCGAAGTAGAGATAAAATGCCGAAGATATTCTTCCAGCATAGAATTGAAGCGCTCCATTTGTCCATTAGATGTGGGTGAAAACTAGAACTCGTGCTCAAATTTAAACCAATAGTTTGAACAACTCAGTCAAAAATATGCTAGTAAATCAAGGATCCCGATCACTGACGATGTCCTTAGCCAGTCCCCAGTATTTGACAATATGTTTGAAGAAGAGTTGAGTTGTCTTTTCAGCTGATATACTTGGGTGGTTCGATGAAAGTTACGTACTTTGATAGACGATCTACCACGACGATTATATTATCAAAATCTCCAACTTTTGATAGACAACTCTCATGAAGTGTATCAAAAGTATATTTGAGAGTAAATGTCCTTCAATACACTCACGAATGGTCTCGTTGGGACGGAAAGGTGCTCCAGCAAGCCTGACTTTTCTGATGATCCGCCTTATCTTGCTGACAAACAAGACAAGTTTTCACATAAGTTGCAATGTCGTCTCGCATTAGAGGCCAGTAGTATGCACGTTGCAGTAGTGTAGAAGTGCGTTCATCTCTGTGATGCACTGCCCAAATTGTGTCATGACATTCTGTGATTAGTGATTTCATCAAATTTCTTCCCTTCGGGACATATAGGGGGTCTCTCTTTGTCTTTACTAGACCCCCATTGAGCAAAAACTGTCGAGTTTTTCCCCACTTGATGAGGTCGACCAAATATTGAGTAGTCGGGTTCTTATCCAATAGTGCCCAAGTTTGATCCATTATGTTTGTGGTGACCGTGCTCCCTGAAAGAGCAGCCATAGAGCAAATGGTGGCCAAGTCGGTCCGGCGACTAAGAGCATCGGCAATATAATTACTAGATCCGGGACGATACTTTAGCATGAAATTGAACTCTGAAAGAAGTTCTTGCCAACGAGCTTGTTTGCTTGATAGTTTCGGTTGTGACATGAAGTGACTCACCACAGTGTTATCTGTTTTCACAATAAATGGAGACCCTAGCAAATAGTAACGCCATCCCCTAAGGCAATGGATTACTGCTAACAACTCATTTTTGTGCGCCAAGTAACGACGTTATGCTTGATTCAGCTTTCGACTCTCATAAGCTACCGAATGTCCTTCTTGCATAAAGACTCCACCAAGTGGAAAGCCTAAAGTGTCGGTATGCGCTTCGAATGGTTTAGCCATATCCGGCAAGGCTAACACCGGGTTCATCCACATAGATTTCTTTAACTTTTCAAAAGCATGTTGGCATTGGGATGACCAGTCTCAATCCTTATCCTTCTTTGTTAATTCAGTAGGTGGCAATACAATTTCTGAGTATCTTTTTACAAATCTTGGATAGTAATTGCATAGCCAGAGAAATGAACACACATCGTGGACATTCTTTGGTGGTTGCCAATCTTTGATGGCTGTAACCTTCTTTGCATCCATACGTATTTTGCCTTATTCGATGATGTGACCCAAGAAACTGATATACGCCTGAGCAAATGAACATTTAGACGGTTTGGCTCAGAGTTCATTCTCTCGTAGCGATTGAAAACCTATCTAACATGCTGCACATGTTCCTCCAATGTCTCGCTATAGATGACGATGTCATCCAAGTATACCACCACAAAATGTTGTTGGAGGGTTTGTTAAGCCAAAATGCACCACCTTAAATTCAAAAGCGGTTACCACCATAGATTTTGGTTCATCTTCCTCTTTGTCCAAACTTGCCAGTATCCGGACCTGATATCAATCTTTGTATAGTAACTCGCCCGGCTGAATTGGTCGAAGCAATCGGCGACTAGCGAAATAGGATAACTATTCTTTACAGTGATCTTGTTCAACACTCTATAGTCGCTGTGAATTCTGAAGGAACTATCGGCCTTTTTCTGAAATAGCATGGGAGCTCCATATGGTGATTTCGCAGGCACGATAATCCACTTTCCAACATTTTTCCCAATTGTTTCCAAAACTTTTCAAACTCTGGCTGAGACATACGATAAAGTGCCCTGGCAGGGGGTTTGGTACCTGGAATAAGTTCAATCTCATGATCAATCGCCCTTATTGGCGTAATTTTTTTGGTAACTTGTCCGACATGATGTCCTCAAATTCCTTAGTCAGGCTTCTGACAGGTTTTGGAATATGACCAGTCGTCTCTTCAATTTCCTCTAATCGAAGAGTGCACGAAAATGATGGTTCATTCCTTTTGAAACCCTTACCAAATTGTAGGCCGAGATACTCTTCTTGCCCATTTTCCTAGCTTGAGTAGACTCACGGTTTACTACCCATTATCATTAATGAATCGGAATATAGCAGCACCGCTATCTTAGTAACCTAAAGAAACTCCAATCCAAAATAAGTTTAAAATCATCCTTTCGAACTGCAGACAAGTTTGTCCTTCCCTCGAAAGGACCTGCTTTAAGTAACACAGATTTCGCTACTGCAGCTATTGGTTGAGTAGCGGAGTTGAATGCTTTGACCTTTCCACTACCTTTCTCCAGAACAAGTCCGAGTTGCTCCACTTCGGTACTTGCGAGGTAGTTATGGGTAGCATCCGTGTCCACCGAGGCCCTGATTGACTTTCTATTGATCTTCACATCAATATATGTTAGGCCTTGGCCCTGCAAATGCGAGCCTTTGATTCTTCCATCTTTACCTCTTTTGAGGGAACATCATCCGTTTTAGTAACTCGGTGCGATAGTGTATTGCACCGATGTGAGAATTCACCAACTACATCCTCATCCTCTTCGGAGTCAGTCTTATCGTGACAGCTAGCTTGTGGAACATCTTACTTTGAATTTATTCCGCCACCCGCTAGTTGACAATATGCATTTACCATCCATTTCTGAGGACACTTCGCCACCCGATGGGGTTCTTCACATAAAAAGCACATCAATTTAAGAGTGGCATCAGATCTGCCCTCCGTTGCTTTTCCTTTATTCCAGTTGTTACTACTGCTGTCGTTATAGTTTCCTCGAAGACTGTTTTGGTAGTTTCCCTACAAGTTACTCTGACGGGTGCCTTGATAGGCTCCTCCATTAATCCGAGAGTAACGTTCTCCCCCATTTGAGTTCGAACTGGGTCTGTAAGGTCTGTTTCCACCTCCAATAGCTTGACTATTCCCTGAAGGTCGATCTTTTCTCGATTCGGGTTGATAGTCACTTAAACATTTAGCGGCTCCCATGGCCGCACTCAAATCAGTAACCTTCTGTCTTTGAAGCTCCGTGCGTGTCCACGATTTCAATCCTTCCATGAAAGTGAACAACTTATCTTTTTCCGTCATGTCTCGAATATTCAGCATATGCCCTGAAAAGGCTTTCACGTACTCCCTGATGGAGCTTGTATGTTTCAGTTCTCGTAGGGCACGTCGTGCCTGATATTCCACATTCTCTGGGAAAAATTGAGATCTAATCGTTTCCTTGAGAAGATCCCAAGAATCTATTCTGACCCTATTAGCCTGAATGTCAGCATACTTTGTTCGCCACCATAGTTTTGCATCTCCACCAAGATACATGGTAGTTGTTGTAACCTTTCTTGCTTCATCTTTGATCGAAGCTGGAAGAAAGTATTGTTCCATATCAAACAAGAAGTTATCGACTTATTTTGCATCGCGTGCCCCTCAGTAGGTACACGGTTCCAAAATTGTAAGCCTGGGAACATGCTCTCGTGCAGGGGCTTGCCCATTGCCAACCGCACGTTGGAGAACTAGTAATTGAGCTTTCAACTCTTCCATTTCCTCCTGCAGATCAGGCAGGATAGCAACAGCTTCATTCATTGCTGTGCAAGTCATTCGACTTTCATCCAACTGGATGTGTAATTCACGAATTTTCACCTCTGCTGCCTCGACTTTTTCCTTGAGGCTATCCGCGACATAATATAACCCAGTAGTTATCATCTCAAGCGCATCCACGTGCTGTTTCGTGTTCCTCTTTTGAGGATCAACCACCTCCGTGGTGTTCGATTCAATTGGATCCATAGCTTTCTTATCGAGGGTCTTGAGCAGCAGCTCTGATACCAACTTTAACGAGGTGCCTTTCTTCTTGGCACAGAAAGGGACACCGTATGGTAGTAGTCTGGTCCGTTAGACTACTTTTCGCCTTCTCTCCGTCGTTTCGGGACAAAAGAAAATTTGATTACAATTTGTAGAAATCTTGCAACATGAAATTGAAATGCATTGAATGTAAATTGACCATTGATTACTTGAAAGCTGGAAATTACAATTGATGAAAGAAGGAAATTACAATGGCTAGTTCAGAGACGAGCACTAAAAAGCTTGAAATATTGTTTGAAAGACTAAAACCCCATATAATAGCATTCTGAACAAAAACCTAAGTGATAGGAGTAGACGTTTAAATGTCGAGGAATCATACTAAACATTTTCCAATATCACATCTATTTTACAAATGAAATAAAATATTTATAATATGCGGTCGAAGTTGAACAAACTGTGGCTGCGATTGGGTCAAGGGGCTAGTTGAAGCTGCGGTCCTTGACACCTAGATTTGAACACTTGGCCCAATGGTGGGTTAGGCTAGGTTGTTATTCAACCCACACCCATGCTCGCCCAGACTTGAAAGCATAGCACACCATCTAAAAGTTCATTGACTGCAGATGATGTTTTGTACTCGGTACTTGTAATTTTGTTTGATAGGAAAATAGATAGTGTCAATATTCTCATCTTCATCCATAAAAGATCATCTACAACTCTATAAAAGCTGCATAATTGCTTAACAAGTTTCATATTTCAGTTTGCAAGCCCTGAACATGTGTAAAAACTCACAATCATTTCTTCTCGGACGGGTGTTTTAATTAGAACCAAATTTCCTGAATCGAAACTGAATCAAAGCCGGAGGTTCTGGTCCTATTCCAAAAAAAAAAAAAAAATTAAGAATCGAAATCGAGACTAAGAACCGAATGAGTCTGGATCGATAAAGAACCAAGAATCGTGGGTACTTGAATGGAACCGATTTTTTACATATTTTTTTTATTTGTACAATTTTTAAGCTGGGTAAAAAAAAATACAAAATCTAAAAACTATAATTTAGATAGTAATTTGTGTAAAACTCTAGATTCTAACCCTAAAAAAAATCAAGATTAGCTTTTACTTTTCTGCCTCTCTCCTCACTAAGATTATTACATTTCAAATGTTAGTACATGTTAATCACAATTTGGTCTTTCTATGAATCAAAAAGCTAGGGTTGCAGTGTAAGTTGATGAATCAAAGCGTTTATTTTTTGTAATTTGGACATTTTATTTTCTTACATTGTTTACAAATTTAAGTGATTTTTTTAAAAAAAATTTATAACGCGTTGCAATAGAACTTAATATATTCATAGCTTGCGCTATTGTGTACCATTTTTCGTTCTCTCAAGTTCATGATTCTTTTTTATTCAAATAGAACGAGTTCAATATATAAACTACAATTTCCTAATACGACATAGTTATATAATTAATTAGTTTTTTTATTTTTATGTGAGTTCATTTTAAGAGTAGAATAATTTAACATGCCTTACTTATGGATCAAATAAGATTTATTAGAAAAAATCATTTGTTCGTAATTTACTTTTTGATATTTTAATTTTCTCCTATTTTCTTTGTATTTCGTCTCCATTATTTCAAGTCATTTAGCTGAATTTCTTAGTTTCTTGAAGATTTTTTAACAAAATTTTCCCTTGCACAAATATAGTCTACTAGTATCGTATTAGGTATACGTATCGAAAGGATCTATGTAAACATATATACTAAATATATATGAAGAAATATTATGGGTAAAATCGAACCGAAATCCGTGGTTTCAATTATTACAAGGACCCGAATTATTCCATTTAAAAAAGTACCCAAAATATAATAAGTAGTTTCGGATATTGAAATACTCAGACCGACCCACCCGACACTCTGGCTTAATTTCTTCTTTCACAATCAAACGGTGACTCAAAACTGGAGAAAAGGTTCAAAGAAACCAATATGAGCAGAAAATTTTGTTCTTGCAGCAAGAAACCAAAAAACAAAAACAAAATCAAAATAAAAATAAAAAAAAATAAAAAAAAAAAGACCAAAGGTTTCTTCCATGTGGCATTTGTGAACTTCAACAACCAATCAGAAGAAATCGCATTATCAAATATTTCAACGGTATCATTCTTGACTTACAGGAAACTTCAGCACCCTGAGATAAGGGGTTGTTTGCACCAGCAACATTTTTACAAGTGCAAACCTCCATGTGTCGTTTATTATTTACAGTCCTCGCGAGCTCTTCAAGCACACTCAGTGGGAATTCCTAACACTTCCAATCTTGCAAAGGCAACTCATGAGTCATCCCTGCAAGCATCACACAGATCTTTTGGTTCTCGGAGTCCCAAAAGGTGACCAAGAGGCAGATCAACAAGGGAAAATATCACTCATGAAGTTTTGGTTGGTTTATTCCCATCCCTGGAGACTATTTTGGATTTCACAGGCATAGTGCAATCAATATCATCCTCAAGATCACTAAATGATACATCTTCCCCATTTCCGAAAACTGTGGTGCCAGAGCACTCAACTAAGTCGGGGTCTTCCTTTAGCCAATCATCATCATCATCATCATCATCATTATAATCCTGGACTTGCAATTCGATTGATGGACTATCTATCTCCTTTTCCACAGGTTTGCTTGTGGGATCTTCTTCAATAACAGACTTGTCGATGAACTCGATTTCATTATTTTCAAGAGGGTGCTTCTCTATCTCACAATCATCTGTTGCTTGGCATGCCATTGAATCAAAAGGAACCATCCTGCCTGACATATTCCCATAATGAGCATCTTCATATGAGGATGCTGAAAAAATCTCACGTGGTGAATCCACACTTTCTTTTGAATAAAGTGTACTACTTCCATACCAATCAGACTCGGCCGCCTTCGTTCGCTTTTGTAGCTCTTGCATCCACATAGCTCTAGCTTCCACGAGCTGCATTGGAAAAACAATAATGAAGCAGCAATTCAAGACAAACAATATAGTATGATGCCAGGTTCTTGGTCAAGTAAAAACACTCGTTACCTTCAATCTCAAATCAGGTTCAGAAAACAGTTAAAGCTTAAAGCTGTTCTAAAGATTGACATTAAACATGTTGAAGTGTGCCCAAATCTAATACCAGCAAATTATTTTGAAGACTCCCAAATCTAATACCAGCAAATTATTTTGAAGACTATCGAAGCACAACACAGAAGCTTCAAATTGTTAAACGATTTATAAAGAGAGTTAATATTTTTGTATTGGACTAACTTGCTTGATGAATAAACAAATGCTTCCATCTCCCCTCTCAATTCTCACTAATTCTAGCAATTCTGATTTATTGTTACGTGGTACTGCGTCATACTGTCCAGTAAATCTTACTATGATGGATGTTTTGAGCAGAAAAGGGTCATCTCAACTAAATATGATGTACAGGAAAATTGAAAATTATAATCCAACTATTACCAGATCTCATTCAAGATGTATAAAATCAGTTTGCTATACATAAAAATAGAAAAGCTCAACAAAGACGATAATGTGCAGTACTTGCTCACCTGCGGTGTAGACAAAAGGTTGGCATCATGCTTATTTAATCTCGAGTGCAGAAGAACAAAATAGACCATCCAAAAGTAACCCTCACTCATATGGGCAGGGCAAAGTTCATATCTAAGAGCAGCTAATCTTTGTGCCAGATGTTCAACACCCAATGCATGCTTGACCTGTGCATCAGATAGATCGAAATCTGAAAAAGGAACAATAGTTAGAAATATAACTGACATAACAATTTTATTCTACAAAAAAATTAACAAAGATTAATCAAGAGGTTTTCATCAAAATTTTCTCATTGGGAGCAGTACGATGCATCATACACATGTACAAATACTAGCTAAAGCATGGACATGGACACGGACACGGACACGACTTGGAGATTCCGACACATGATTTTCAAAGAAGTAGGACATGGAGACATGGGGGGACACATCAATTTAAATTATTTACAATTGTACATTTATAAGTTATATCTTCGTTTTTGTACTATTTATCTTTTGATAGAATCAATCCTATCTTTTACCTTTTATTCTTGTTGGTGAAACCTTTTAAATCAGATGAGTGGCCATTTGTTATATTAAGATTATTTTGGTTAAACTATATATTACTACTGCCAGAGAAAAAATGCATATTATGTATATAAAACAAATTCGACAAGGTGTTCATAAATTTCTCTTTCATTATTTTGAATTTTTTACAAAGTTGTTCTAGTAATTAAAATTCTCCTAATTTTATAATCCAAAATTTACTAATTGAGCATATTGTATCCTTTATTTGTCAAGGACGATATTTTCATTTTTTAAAAGAATAATAATAATATATGATATGCCACATGAAGTGTTCTAGAAGTGTCAGTCAAGATTTGAACTTCAAAACTATTAGAAATATCGGATGCACACATGGCATATCGCACACACGTGCTGGAGCGTTGGTGTCCGATACCTATCGGACACGTCACCCCAGTAGGAGTATCCATGGTACATACAATAATTGTACACTGAGCAACATAAAATATTGGTGGACCACCGATTATCACCCATTAAATCACAAAACTCCATTGAATCTTACGATCAAACTTCAACTCAAGTATTTTCTGTCCGGGAAGAACGTTATAACCATATGAAAGTGAAGATGGAAAAAAAGTCGAACTTAAGTGATGGAAATTATAATAATCTATGCGATGAAACTTCTTCATGTACTTTTTATGTATAGATTGTTCCACATTCATTAGAACTGCAGTACACAAAGTAAGTTTTTTACAAGGAGGGGAGTGATCAATGATGGCAGACACCATGCTCTCATAAAGATGGACATCTGCTCTCAAAAAGATGGATACCCAATTAATAGATAGCTAACCATATAGTAATGTCGTCCAACACATGATAGGGGATAGAATGCAGTGTGTGGAGTTTCCCCAACTTTACTCAGAAGCTCAGACTCAAGGTCTGTTTGGGAGTTTTATTTTTATTTTCCAATGGTTTTGGATGGCACCGGGGTTGGAAAAACCGGTGCTTGCTAGTTTTTTAGGGTACTAAATCACCCAAAATCGGTGTAGTGTAATTTTGAGCGGTTTTTTCAACCCACCAAATTGGTGGATTTTGGCTGTTTTTCTTGTTCTTTTCTAATTTTACCATTTATAAAATAATTATTTTCAACCAACCTATTTTGTTCGAAACCAAATTGTAAATTAAAATATATTAACTAAAATTTTAATTAAATATTTAAATTTATTTAATTTTTTAGATTAAATATTAATTTATATGTAAAACAAATTATCTACAAGTAAAATATCACTTATGAGTAAAAAAATTTCATATAAAAGGAAATTTTACTAAAGGACATATACGTAATTTTATTCTTTTAAAAAAATTTCAGAACCGATGAATAATAAACTCCCAAGTATAGGTTGAACAGTATTAAAAATCACTACTAAAACCACTCAAAACCGATCTGCTTATAAACTTTCAAAACCAATACTTTAAATAACGCTTGTAATCGGTACGGCGAAACTCCCAAGCAGGCCTTTAGTGAAAGCAAACTCAGATATTGGGGAAGACAAATACATTGAGTTTGCTGGCCCAGTATGTCTAAAAAGTAAAGTTCCTGCTGTATTAGAAAAGGAGGATTCCAAAGTTGGGTTTATTGGTCTGGGAGAGCCTCAATGGCGTAGAAAAGAAGCAATGAATTAGTCCAAAATTAAAGATAGTTATATGATATCAAGCTGGTAAATAGAAGGGATACTGCACCAATGAAGATGAGATTACAGGATCAGAGAGGACGAGACAATTGATGTTGAATGCCTTGGGATGCTCACGATAAAGGTTCAGTAGTTAAGGTCCCCAGGTGATGATTAAGAAGGGAAGGCAAGCAATAGGCAGAATTAACAATCATTGAAGTAAGCACTGTCATTTCAATAAATGATTTCTAAATAGTGTTCTTTTACTCTTCATTGGTTGTTCTGTATTTCTAATGATAGATCTCTTTCTCATAAGAAGTCCTTTTTGAAAATGTTGTGGAGATGGAGACCATTAGCTAAGAAGCAGAGAAACCAAGAGACGATTTTCAAGGAGAACCAAACATTGTGGAATTTTCAAAGATGTCAAGGTGACAGTTCTCAATGTTTCTATGATGTGAATTGGGGAGCCAGGCTGAAAATTCATTAGGGGCCTATTATGAAGAAGGATGTCTGACCTCTCATTCATAAATTTTGACTTTGGTAGAGGTTTTCCATGAGATGAGCTATTTGCAATTTACACCGTGTAAAGGTTGGACCCTCTTTTGGTTCTTTTACCTATAATAATGAAATGAAAATTCTCCCGTATAAATAATCAAAACTATTTAAAGCAACGAAGAAATTGACCTTGAGAATAATCACATCCCACATCCTAACTACAGGCCACAATTTACAAACATCAGCAAGGAAAAAAAATGATGTTTCTAGTCAAGCTACACAATACACTGCTAAAAATATAGAAAGGGAAAGTGACTCCATCTCTTATAAATTCCAATTCATAAACAGACAACTCCTTTCAAAATGACCATCAGGTCAATCCCCTTTATCATGCGTTGAAGTTCATAAATTAGACATCAGAAAAAGTTAAAGATGTTAAAATACGTCTTCTGGCTTTATATTCCTGAAAACTATGCTTAAGTGGAAAGACTACTACTTCGACATGAAAGTGAGACCTTCCAATTCCACCCAGACTACCATCAATATCTATTCTGTTATTTGAAAAGAAAATACATATAATATAGCAAGTGCACCAAATCTTTCTATCTGTTGCTTCACTGCAAATAAAATTATTTGACCCAGACAAAACTGGATGGATGAACATAATATGGGGTAACTGCCATCATGAAAATTCTCTCCTATGATTAACTATTAATCCAACATGCATAATTCATAACCTAGATATAATGAAATGAAAAAATTCCTTGACACCCCATCAAACAACAACCTCAGACAGCGGAAATTTCGAGCAGTCTCAGAATGATGAATATCATTCCTTGATAACTCCAATGCTTACTCTTTAATCCCAATTGCAGTTTCCACAGTATTGTCCATGGTATCCTTTTCATTGGCTTCGAGACCAAACCTCACACGAAAGATATTAAATTGCTCAAATTGCACTCTTTATGGCTCATTAAGAGAACGTCAATCTCTACTTCAACTCAAAATTTGAACACAAACACAACACAGAATCACAATAATGAATCAAAAGTGGAAATCATCAGAACCGGACATATAACTGAAAAGTGAGCGCATATCAAATTTACGTACCATCAAATTCTTCTTCATCTGATAAAGGAAAATCCAACCAGGTCTCAGGATGATGAGCAATATTCCTCGCAAAGGCCAATACTTCCTCCGTTATCCCCACCGCGTCCTCTAGCATATAATAATCTTCTGCTTGCAATAACTTCGAATGATCCCCAAACTGCCCAGGCTCGCCTTCACCACATTCCCCCAATTCTCCCTCCTCCTCCTCCTCCTCCTCCTCCTCCTCATCCTCATACTCCAATCCTTCCTTCTCCAATTTCGATTCAGAGCACAACAACCCCAATTTCTGCCCCGGAAGCGGAGGTGGCGGCGGTGGTGTAGGAGGAGGAGCCAGAAATGATGCCACACCCCGTAATTGACGCGTAAATTGTTCTTTAAATTCTGATAGATCTTCTTTCAGCCCATGTAGATTATTCCGATTATCACCATCATTGTCATCGTCATTAGCATATAACGATCGATCTTCCACATGCCATTCTCCTTCGTCTTTGGAAATTATGTTTTCCGGGTATTGATCTCCTGGTCCGCCGTCTTCAAGGTGGGTCAGTCGTGCGCTGTCATTTTGAGCAACCAAATCGTCATCCTCAACAAGATGGAGACTGTTGGCGATTGAGCGAGCCAACCAGGACATTATTGCTTACGCTTGAATTCAGGTATTATAAAACTGGTGAAGAACAGAGAGAGAATTTTGAAAAGATGTGGTAATTGGGAGTTGTGATTACTTGTTTATGTGATTTTGTCGTCTCTAGGCTTTTTCGAAAACGAATTTTGTTCAAGGACTTCTTGATCCTTGAAAGGTTGAAACTTGAATTGAAAATGTGTCTTCGGTGCTTAATGGAGCGTTACCAATAAAATGTCCTTAAAAGGCCTACTCGACCTCTCTATTCCCATAAAATGTCCTAAAAAAGCCTACTTGATTAACTCAACCTCCCCACAATTCAATTAACCCCCTTTTGATTTCGACTAATATTAAATTTTAGTAAATTTTGATAAAATTTGATGTAACGTGTAATTGAAAAGTCAATAAATATTACGAATTTCAAGAAATATGCTGTAGAAAATAAATTTAAGGGAAAGTGAATTTTAAGAAATGGAGACCAAGGACTAGCAATTCAAAAGTACGCAAAAAATATCTATTAATTTCAAACACACTTTTAAATATTTTTTTATTCTCAAAATACTCTTTATTATTATTATTATTATTATTATTATTATTATTATTATTACAATATATTTAGTAACACAATGTTACAATGTGTAACATCATATTACACACATTTCACCACTTGTTTTCATCGCTACCATTGCCTCCGTGTGTAACACAATGTGTTATACATGTTTTGTCATCTATTCCCATCGTCATGATGGTAGTTGCAACCACCACACTTGTAATATTTATTTTTACACCACCACTATCACCATTGTTCTTAACATTTATTATTACCACTTTAGGGTGTGTTTGATGTATATTATTGAAGAAAAAATGTATTTTAAATAATGATATGATGTGAAATATGTGATTAAAAGTAAGAAAAAATTATTGATGTGATGAAAAACATTATTTTATTGAAGAATGTGTGGTTGAAAATGAGTTTTGAAAAAATGTATTATGAAAGAATGTGTACCAAATAGGGACTTAATATTAAATGTTATACTGAAATGTTAGTCACCAAACCACGACCACCACCACTAAACCATAACACACAATCTTACAACCCACTACCATTATTATAAAAACTAGACCAGTGTTACTACAAATTCCTGACACCACCACCATCCCTAAACCTTAGCACCACAACAATAGACGCTACACACCAAAATCACCATAAAAAACCACGCACCAAGAAAATCTACCTTCCATCACCAATCCGTGTTCCAGGAAAAGCAGTTTTTGTGGAATAAAAAACGAATTACAATAAATTTGAAATTGTGAAAGTAATTAGAGGCATAATTTTCCCTTCATATAATTTGACTCGAATAAGTTGATGCCAAGCTCGACTGTATTTTTATTAGTTAACTTAATCCGTAGTCTTTATCTCAAGTAGATTAGTAAACTACCAATTCACCTTATCTTGGTTGATTAAGGATTTTTCTTTTCACAACTAAGGTCAATGGTTCAAAGCAGTGGTTACAAGCTCGGCTCGGCCCATTACCCAAAGATGCTCATCGGTCAACTTGGTCCTTGAGTTCATGGCTCGTGCGCACGAGCTCAACATTTTTGTGTGTGTGTTTTTAACCTTTCTACCATAATAATTATTCGGAGTTAAAATTATACACGAATAACTTGTTGTGCGTACAATACTTTTAAAAATCATGTATCCGAAAAATAAAAAATCCATTTCGACATTTCCTCAAGTTCTTGAAAGTAGCGTTAATGAAGTGTCTGGCAAACATATGAACCAAACACACTTCATATGTTTGTCAGCACATTTCATTAACGTACATGAGATTTGAGAAAATTAATTCTTCGTTTTTGGAGGCTTGCTTTTATTGATGCAACAATCTTTATTTTCTTTAAATTGAAATATTAAACGTATAGAATTTATATGAGGTTTGATTTGAATAATTGAATTGTATGAATATCAAATGCATAAAGTTGTAGAAGTAAAATGTAGAAATAATAAATTGAATTGAAATTTAAAATTAGATATAAAATGTTTTTTAAAAAATTATTTTGAAAACCCTCATCCTTTTATTTGGAATTGGGATTGGCCACTTATTTTCGAGTAGGCGGAGTTAAAATAATACCCAAACAATTAATTACGTGTACAATTTTTTTTTTTTTTTTTGAAAGGAAGCTTATCTTTGTTTCGGGGGCTTGAATTTTGTTTTTTTAAAAAAATAAGCAATCTTTGTTTTCAATAAAGATCAGTGTTCTAAAATGCTTCAAAACGCGCCGCCTAGGCGCGAATAGGCGCGGAGCGCGGCGACAACGCGTCGAATATGTGCTATGCGCGTAAAAATGCGGTCAAAATTTTTTGTTGACCGCCTAGGCGCGCCTAGGCGTAACAGTGCGCGAATAGGCGCGAATAGGCGCGTTTAAACGCGTTTAAACCGGATTAAACCCGCGTGCGAACTGGGCTCTTTTTTTTTTTTTTCCTTGTTTTCTTTCTCATGGGCTGGCCCGTTTAATTCCTTTTGTCTGGCCCATTCTAATTTCTATCCATTAACAATTTAACATCCAAGGCAAAAGATTCAAATCAATTCTTCTCTGAGTCTCTCCCGTTCGGCTGTTCCCAAATTGAAGCCAAATCAAGCCCTAATTTCCCATTCCCAAATTCCCACCTTCTCCAATCCTTCCATTCTCTGGACTCCGACGAGCCGGGGCAGCAGACGGACGGATTGGAGCAGGAGAATCCGACGGTAGACGTTGCAAGTTCGGAACGTACGTTGTGAGTTCTCGACGCTGCAAGTTCTTGTGAGTTCACTGAGTTATGAGTTCTTAACTTCTTAAGCAATTTTTACTTGCAAGATTTGGTTGTGGTAGAACTGTAGAAGAGAAAATGGAGAAAACAGAGATGAACTGGGAAATGGTTGGTAGCGATTTGTAGTTCAATTTTTGGCTTTTTGCTAGATTGCTCTTCTGTGTGTTGGTCTTGTTGGATTCTATTGGTATTTGGTGTATCAAATTGACTACAATGGCGTTGTGTAGACAGTGTAGTAGTGTACCGAGAGTTTTTCAGTTTTTCTAAGTTATAATTTTGTGGTAGGAAGTAGGACTAGGAAGTAATGGAGCAAAATGATTCTTCAATGGCCTCTAATTCTAGTATTGAAGAAAGTGATTTGAAAAAAGGTTCCGGGGACATTGGATGGGAAACTGGAATTCTTGAGGATCCTACTAAACCTAATAACGTGAAATGCACATTGTGTGGTAAAGTTACAACGGCGGGAATTAATAGGCATAAAATTCACATAGCGGGAATTAAAGGAAAGGGTGTGAGACCATGCCCTCAAGCTAGCAAAGAGCAAAAGACCAAGTGCCTTGAAGCAATTGAAGAGAATAAGTCTAAAAGGTTAGAGAAGGCATTGAATGAGGCTAAATTGAGGGATGATGTAGTTATGTCTTGTTCTACACATGAGGAAGAAGATGATGAAATTTCTATCATTGAAGGAGGGTCTAGGAAGAGGCATGTTCGTGTTGGTCCCATGGATAATTTCTCAAGGCCAATCAAGGTAGATGGTGTTAGTGCAAGTAAGATAACGAAACAACAAAATATCTATGATGCAATTGCTAAGAAAAGGACATTAGAAGTTCATCAATATTTGGCAAGATGGGTATATGAAGTTGGAATTCCTTTTAATTCCATTGATAATGATAGCTTTAAATGCTTTGTTGAAGCTCTTGGTCAATATGGCCCAGGTTATACCCCTCCTTCACAATACCAACTAAGAGAGCCACTTTTGAAGGGAGAGGTGGAGAGAACAAAGGAAACTCTTAAGAAGCAAGAAGAGGAGTGGAAGGGTAATGGGTGTTCTATAATGACCGATGCTTGGAGTGATAGAAAAAGAAGAAGCATTATGAATTTGTGCGTGAATTGTAAATTGGGAACCACATTTCTTTCTTCAAAAGAAACTAATGATAATGCTCACACCTTTGCTCAATACATATTTGACTATGTTAATGAATGTATTAAAGAGGTTGGAGTGGAAAACGTGGTTCAAATTGTAACCGACAATGCTTCCAATAACATGGCCGCAAATTTGTTAAAAAGTACATCGTCCTACCATCTTTTGGACATCTTGTGCAACTCACACATTGAACCTTATGCTTGAAGGAATCTCTAAACTTCCTAGCTTCAAGGGAGTGATTAAGAAGGCAAAATCATTTACTATTTTCATCTATGCACATCACAAAACTTTGGCATTGATGAGGAAGTTTACAAAAAGGGAGATAGTTCGGCCGGGAGTTACTAGATTTGCATCCTCTTTCTTGACATTACAAAGTTTGCTCGATAAAAAACAGGAGTTGAGAAATATGATGACTAGCAATGAATGGGATAATACTAAATGGTCTAAGAGCAAAAAGGGAAAAGAGGCATTTGATGTTGTTGTTCCCAACCATTTTTGGAACTTGATAGAGTTGTGTTTGAGGGTGTTCACTCCATTAGTGAAAGTGCTTAGACTAGTTGATGGGGAGGAGAAGCCTTCAATGGGATTTGTTTATGGAGAGCTACAAAAGGCAAAAGATGACATTAGAAAGACATTGAAGAAGGAAAGTGATTATATGCCAATCTTGAACATTATTGATGCAAAATCCAAGGATCGACTTGATAGTCCACTTCATACAACGGCTTATCTTTTGAATCCATTTTATTACTTCAAGAATCCAAGTATCAAAGATGATGAATTGATAACAAATAATGTGATTATTTGTGTTGAGAAGTTCTTTCTCGATGTTCAAATGCAACATCATGTGATAAATGGTGAGTTGCAAAGATACACTCAAGAAGAAGGTGCATTTGGAAAAACTTTAGCTATAAGTGGATGTGAGAACAATACTTCAAATTACAATCCGGGTATGTTTAAAGTTTAAACTTTAAATTAGTTTCTTTTCATTTTTTGTTAATAGTAAAATTAGTATACCACATGTATTGATGAATATATTATATTTATCTCTCTTTTTTGTATATACTAGTAAGTTGGTGGGACTTTTATGGCAATCAAACACCAAATTTGAAATTCATGGCAAAGAGGATCCTTGGTTTGACTACGAGTTCATCGGGTTGTGAGAGAAATTGGAGTGTCTTTGAAAGTGTAAGTACTAAATACTTAATTATGTTGCTATGTTGTAGTTATTGCTTTGGTAGTGGTTTGATGATTTAAAGTTTACTAAAAATTTTCAACTTCTTTCATGTAGGTGCACACTAAGAAGAGGAACCGCCTAGATACTACAAGGATGAACAATTTAGTTTATGTCCAATTCAATGCAAGATTGATGAACAAAAAGAAGAGGAGGAAAGATAAATTAGAAACTCTACTAGCAAGTGATGCTAGTAATGCACAATCTTGGATTGTTGAGGGTTGTGATGATGATGATGATGAGGAGGAGGTGGTGGAGGTAGAGAATGATATCTTACAACTTACAAGAGGTTTTGGAAATGATGAAGATGAAATAAGGGAGCCCGACGAAAATGATTTTGTATCGGATGGCACGGAAGATGAGTTAGATGAAGAAGAAGAGATCGAGTTAGAATCCGATAAAGAGTTAGACAAAAGTTAGGCTATGTGACTTAATGTAGAAGTGTTCTAACTTTTATTATATTTTGTTAGTTATCATATTGTATGTTGATAACTTGATAACTTTTATCCTATTTTGTTAGTTATCAACTTATCAATATCATGAAGGCATTTTACTATTATGATATGCTATTGCCTATTATCAAAGTTTAGAATTGGTTCCTCAATGAATTTAGTTGTGCAAGAGCAAGACCTTAAGAAAATCCTCCAATTACTACTTACTTACTTAGTGTCCAATCATGTGTATGTTTATTTTTATATAAAAAAATTATTTTTTTAATATAAAAATCTATTTATTATACTTAAAATTACATTAAAAGTACGAAACGCATTATGACGCCTATTCTCCGCATTGACACGTTTAATCTTGTGATTCTTGATTCTCGACCTCGACGCTTCGCTACGCATTACGCATTTTAGAACATTGATAAAGATGTAGTGATTGAGTCAAAAAATTTAGTTTTGTAAGTCTTTCTTTTAGGAGAAGGAAACTGGTGAACCTATACGTCGTAACAAAAAGACTCACAAAACAAAAAGTCTTGACTCAATCAAGATGTTTGGCAATTGAAATTTGAAGAGTTGAAATTTTTTTTTATTAATTTTTAATTGATTGCATGGAGAATGATACAAGTGAACCTATACCTCGTAAGAAGAAGACTCTTAGAACAAAAAATCTTGACTCAATCAAGTTGACTGGTAATTTAATTTTGAAACTTTTTTATTAATTTTTTTGAAAATCCTTCTTTTATTTGGATTTGGGACTAATTACTTAATTTTTGAATATGTGGAGTTAAAATTGTATACGAACAACTTGTTACGTGTACAATTTTTTTAAAATCAAAATATTATTAAGAAAATAAAAAAAATTTGATTATATGACGAAATTAAATATAATTTACTCGATTACAAGCAATTTCCTCATACAGATGCATTTGAAAATGTGTGTCTTACTAATCCTTTAAGCACATCTATGCTTCAAAAATATTTTCTTTGCGTCGGCTCCTAACCTTGAACGGATTCCTCTCACCTGCACTAAAAAGGGCCTCCAAAGCTATAGTGCTAAGAAGAGGTATTAATAGATATTTTGCAATGATAGAAACGATGGGGTATTTTCATTCGTTCTTCCGCCAAAAATCAAGTAAATCAAATTGTATAGCTTCAACGGATTCTACGCTCCTTAATGTTTGATTATTAAAATATTTAAATAATTCAGTAGGAATTCCAATAGGACTTGCACCCGAAGTTGGATTAATTCCTAATACCTTAAAATAAGGACAAATTCTATTTCATCGTCTTGAAGAATAGCAAAAGTGGTGGGTACAGTGGGTGTTTGACCAATGTTTGCACCCAAGTGTTGTGATTACGTTTTGTACACTGAAATTAACTCATTCGAATAAGTGATAGGTGAGTCAAAATTTAAATAGATTGTTATTTTATTAATAATATAATTAGTGCCTCTTAAATTGTACATGCGTCCATTACACTTGCCAAAGGAAACATTGGCAACAAGTCTTCCCAATATTTTCTAAACTGTAATCTCATAGAAATCAATATATTAGGAAATTCGGGATATTTTTTATATTTTTGAAAACATTTTGCAATGATGTAAAGACGCTCAAGAACACTTGAACTAGTGGAATAGTATACCCCAGATACTTATGGAATTATAAAAACTTGTCAAAAAGATTTTGACTTTAAAGGCTAGTTCCCAATAAGAATAAATCAAAATAGAATCATCAACACTTCTTACATGCATATAGTTTTATGATTAAATATTCACAACCTTCATATGATTTTAATAATAAGTTAGTGAAGTTTTATCTATGTCGTACATTAGTTATAAATTTTTTGGGATCTTGGTCAAATTGTGCACAAAGTTCTTCAAATTGTAGAATTAAATTAAAATATGATAAACACAATGAATATGAAACAAAAAATCACCAAAAGATAATCTAAAAATTTTATCTACAATAGACTTGTTAACACTAATATTGTCAAATATAAAAGAACGAATTTTACTCTTACATTTATATTCCCTAATATTTTGCATTACAAAATTAAAAATATTATTAACATTACGAGAAAAGTCATTTATGTTAAAAGAAATAATTGTTTTATGCATTACCCAAAGTGGTTTATGTAGTGTGCAATTGCTGCTATATAACATTTTTTATGTATACCTTCTCATAAATCTGAAGTGAACAAATAACACCATCATATCTATTTAACTCACTAATCAAATGGTTCTTAGATCTAAGGAAATAATCAACTGTATCACTACGAAGAGTGTTTCTACTTATCCCTTTGTACCTTGGTTGAATATATTCCTTCACTAATGTTATGAAATGGTTGCTGTCCACTATGCTCAACGGCAACAAATTTCACCATTCTATCACGAATTCTCTTCTTCAAGTACATCAATATGCTTAGTGTTGAAAAATCATTATCGTAAGGAGTACCAAAGGTTAGCTATGTTTGAGATTGGCCAACAAGCCAATATTTGGCCATACAATTGGCATAGTGACAATTGAAGTGGGTAGTACCGATACCCTTTTGCCATGCTAATCGTGTTTGACAGGATTTACACACTGTGTTACACTCTTGGATTCTGTCTGTACAATCGGTTGTAATCAATTTAAAATGTTCCCAACACCTTATAGTTTTTTTTCTCTCTTTTGCTTCCCTCTTGCATCGAGAATCAGTAGTTTGGCTTCACCGGCATCTTCATTGATGTCATCCAAATCAATTGGATTACTACTTTCATGTGCATTGTCAACACCCATTCCTAGCAAATCATCGGGAATGGGAACGTCGTTGAGATCATTAAACTGATTGAAAAATTGAGATTGTGGCATCAAACGTGATTAGCCACCGAACAAGCCCTCAATGAAATCATGAGGATCCATGCGTATTATGTAATAGAATATAGATTGTAGTGTAAAGAATAAAGATGAAATGTATAAATTGGATAATGCATAGTATAGAGAATGAATTGAGAGAATGTATATAACAGAATTTTAAATGTATAAAAATTGTAAAATGAATGTGTGTGTGTGTATTATAATTGTAGAGATTAGAATAATTGTATAATGAAAGAATTATTGTAGGGAGAGTAGAGATATTGTTGAATTTGTTGTGAGAAAAAAATGGTGAAGTTTTGAGGTATTTATTGAAGAAAAAAATAAAGATTCAAAGACCGTTGGAGACGAGGTCTTTTAAAGGTTTTTGGCTGTTTTTTAAATGGTTACAATGTTGGATGTTGAAATTTAATCATCATAATAGGAAATTAATTTTGCTTTGAAGATTAAACTCAAATGCATGGTGGATCTTAGATCACCTTGAGATCATAGGATGTTTTTATTTAAATCCTCACACATAAATGTAAGATAATAACCTTGAAGGAGCTTTTAATGGCCTAACCAAATGCTTCATCCCTTAGATCTTCTCCCTTGTGCTCTTTAGGTGTCTCTCCTTTCTTTTGAGAAATGGAAAATGGCTAAACCGCTAATCTTTGCCAAATGTGCCCTTAAAGGGCATATTTATGACATACAATTAGAGTTTCATATTTGCACAAATTTCTTTGGACTTTATTTTAGTAGACCAATTAAGTCACACACCTTTATTGGAATCAAAAGAGGGACCTAACCAGACTCAAGCTCCAATAGATGTTTCTAATTGGGTCTACTCTTAACCAATTGAGATACATTTATTAATCCCGGCTTACTCTACCAAAAAAATGGGGATTACACTCTTGAGTCAAGTGAAAGTTATGGAAACCAATTATGATTCGATAACAATATCCTCCGACCACCATTCCACAAGTCAACCTCCGTTTGACCGTCAATATGTTGAAGTCGACAAAAATGACCATTTTCCCTTCAACATGTATTATCCTTTAAGTCCCATTTTATAAGGCGAATTAGTTGTGATCACATCACAACACCAAGTCCAACGATCTCAGGTTCAATTCTCTTTAGAAAATATCTTAGAGTGACGATCGTCTCATCATGATGATTAACGGATTCCACTATTGCATGTATATGATCTCTAACTGCTTCGCCTAGATTCCCAAAGCATCGAGATTGGTCTTCTAATTAAGACTTTACTCATTGGTACCTCAAAGAACTCACTAGCAATTAAATGTACATTACTTGCTTAGGATTTAGGTGACGTGTTCGATAATCGAGTGGTGTCTTATTTTGAGCGATCACAAATGAGTCATCCACGTGGTCCCGTTCAGTGTGCTTCAAAACACGTTATTGTTCTTGTTCCTAGATCTAGACAAATCTTAATAAGAACAATCCAATCTTATCAACATAAAGTGTCTAACTTCATATACCGATTATGAACGACATATTTTGATTATATAACGAATTGTGTCTCACTATACCCAAACCGTCGAGTATACAATTTGTTATATTTCATATTATCTTGGAACCTTAGATTATTATCGCAAATTCTAACACGCGAATAATTGAACGTTAATTCATAATATTGTTACAATATACTTACTACAAAAAAAAAAGGCATCAAACTAACAATCTCCCACTTGCCCTTTTAAAGTATATGGGACATATCAATAATACCCATCCTCTCAAGATACTCATAAAAAACCTTAGCTAGTAAGCTCTTGGTGAATGGATCCGCAAGATTATCTGCTGATGTAATCTTGCTAACTGTTACGTCTCCTCGATGAACAATCTCTCTAACAAGGTAGTATTTCCTCTCAATGTACTTGCCACGATGATGACTCCTTGGTTCTTTAACATTGACAACCACTCCACTATTATCACAATAAAGTGTTATGGGTTCCATTGCCAAAGGTACTACGTCAAGGTCCAAGAGATACTTTTTGAACCATATAGCCTCTTTAGCAACTTCACAAGCGGCTACAAACTCTGCCTCTATGGTGGAATCGGCAATACAAGATTGTTTAATACTCCTCCATACCACGGCTCCACCTCCCAGCGTAAATGCTGAACCCGATGTGGACTTTCTAAAGTCACGATCGGATTGAAAATCGAAATCAATATACCCAATAGGATTCAGATCATATCCTGAATAGACGAGCATATAGTCTCTTGTTCTCTGAAGGTACTTGAGTTATGCTTCACTGATATCCAATGTTCTAGTCCTAGATTAGACTGATAACGATTAACAATACCCACAATAAAACAAATGTCCGATCTAGTGCAAAGCATAGCATACATGAGGCTTCCCACAATCGAGGCATAAGTAACCTTCTTCATGTAATCTATCTATGTTGGAGTCTTGGGAGAATGCTCCTTAGAAAGATAAATTCTATGTCTAAAAGGGAGTTGTCCCTTGTTGGAATTCTGCATTGCAAATCCAGACAATATTTTGTCAATGTATGAAGCTTGGGATAATGTTATCCTTTTGTTTTTCCTATTTTTCAAGATACGGATTCCCAAAACACAACTAGCATCTCCCAAGTCGTTCATATAAAACTACTGTGACAACCATTTCTTTACGGATGACAATGTCCATACATCATTTTCGATGAGTAGAATGTTATCCACATAAAGAATCAGAAAAAATACTTTCTTCCCTTATACACACTGGTATACACATGGTTCATCTAGATTTTGGTCAAAACCATAGATCTTAATGGTTTGATCAAATCTGACATTCCAGGACCTGGACGCTTGTTTAATTCCATAAATGGACCTCTACAACTTGCAAACTTTCCTTACATGGCCTTCTCTTACGAGCCCTTCAGGTTGCATTATGTAGATAATCTCGTCAAGACGCCCATTTAAAAAAGTTGTCTTAACATTCATTTGTCAAACCTCATAACCATAATGAGCGGCAATGGATAAAAGGATTTGAATAGATTTAAGCATGGCAACCAGTGAGTAGGTTTCTTCATAGTTGACACCTTCTCTTTGGGTACACTAGCATTTCTTTGAAGGTTTCAACCTTCCCATCTATACCCCTTTTCCTTTTATAGACCTATTTGCACCCTATAGGTTTGACCCCATTAGGTGCATCCACAAGATCCCAAACCTTGTTAGAATACATAGATTCCATTTCTGAGTTCATGGTAGATTTTCATGATTCAAAGTCTACATCCTCCATTGCTTCCTTAAACGAAGTGTGATCTTCTTCTTGTTCAGTACAAATTGCCTGATAGGACTCTTCATAGAGCAAGTATCTAGAAAGTGGTCTAACAATCCTCCCACTACGAATAACGGTTGAAGGTGTCTGATTGTCCAGCCTGACCGAAGATCCTTCTTCTTCTCCCATTGCTTGGTCATGTCCTTAGTTAGGACCAATCTTCTCATAATCCCCATTGTGATGGGTATGTAGAGGTGCATCAATGGGTGCCTCATTCCCTACTATCTCTGGTTCTGTTTCATGAGGTATTATGAGCACCACATGCTCACTTACCGCATCAATGACCATTGGTTCCGTAGGAGGTTCCAAGTCATAACTATTTGATTCTATGCGAAAATTTGGAACCGAGTTGTTGGAACCATGTTCTAACACCTCACTTTTGTTCTTCTATGTACTTGTCTTCTAAGAAGGTTGCATTTGTACTAACAAATACCTTCTTATCTAGAGGACTACAGAAGTAGTAACCTCTTGTTCCTTTTAGATATCCTATAAAGAGACAAACCTCCGATCTTGATCCCATCTTATCCGTATTTTCCTTTAACACATGTGTCAGACACCTCCATATTCGAATATGATGCAAATTAGGCTTGCACTCATTCCATAATTCAAGAGGCGTCATGAGAACCGACTTAGACTGTACTAAATTCAAGATATAAATGGTTGTTTGTTGTGCATATCCCCAAAAAGAAATAGGCAATGAGGAATAACTCATCATTGATCCATATCCAAAAGAGTTCGATAGACACCATTCTGTTGGAGAGTTCTTGGTGCACTCAGTTGGGCTAATATCCCATTATTCGATAAATAGAACTTAAACTCTTAGGATAGATATTCGCCACCTCGATCGGATCAAAGAGCCTCGATACTTTTACCAATTGTTTCTCAACTTCCGTCCGAAACTCCTTGAATTTCTCCAAAGCTTCGAATTTGTGAGACATAAGGTATATGTATCCAAATCTAGAGTAATCATCCGTAAAGGTGATGAAGTACTCAAATCCTCATCTAGCCCGATTACTAATGGGTCCACAAACATCGGAATGTACCAATTCCAAAACTTCTTTAGCTCTTAGTCCTTTAGCCTTAAAAGGCCTCTTGGTCATTTTTCCTTCTATACAAGATTAGCATGTTGGTATAGATTCCACCTCCAACATATTTAAAGGTCTATCCTTTACCAATCTTTGGATCCTGTTTAGATTAATATGACCCAACCTAAGATGCCATAAGAGAGTTTCATTGGTACTAGACGATCTCTTTCTTTTCTTAGTAGTAGTAGTGTTATGTATAGAGCCAATCATAGGACTTAAGACATAGAAACTATTAACCATATGATCCGAACATATAACAGAATTATTCAACTTGATAACCACCATAGAACGACTAAAAAGTACCGAATAACCAACACAGTATAAAAGTACAACGGAAACCAAGTTCCGTATAAGTTCGGGAACATAATAAAAGTCATCCAAAATCAAATGTATACGATTCTCAAAACATAAAGTAGAGGTGCCAACAGCTTTGGCGGACACTACTGCTCTTGTGCCGACTCTGATAGTGTACTCCCCTTCACTGAGGTGCTTGGTTTCCTGGAACCCTTGCAAAGAACTGCATACATTTAGTGGCTCTAGAATCTACAATCCAGGTCCTAGTAGAATCAACCACTAAGCACGACTCAATGAATAGGGCATTGCCTTTACCTTGCTTCCCCTTAGCTAGGTTATTCGGGCAGTTCCTCTTCCAATGTCCCATCTATCCACAAGAAAAACACTTTCCCTTTGATTTTCCATTGGTAGTGGTTTTCTTTCCCTTTGACTTGCCATCTTTCTTTTTATTTGGCCTCTTTCTCTTGATTCTCCCTTTGCCACTAGAAGGCTTAGGATGAGAGGGTCCGGCTGTCACAATTAAAGTATTTCCATTTCTGGCCGTGAGAACAGTTTCAGCATTTTAGAGCTCTTTCATTAATTCCGTCAGAGACGTGTCCATCTTGTGTAGATTATAATCAACTATGAACTGTGAAAACATCTCAGGGAGAGTCTCAAGGACCATGTCAATCTGTGTCTCGGAATCAATGTTAGCTCATAAAACCTCTGCAGCATTGAAGTGACCAATCATGGTTAACATATGGTCCCTCACAGATGTGCCTGGTTTCATGCGCATGTTCATAATCGCCCCAATGGAAGCTTGTCTAGCTTGTCGACTTTGATGTCCAAACATCTCTTGAAGATTTTCCATTATGTCAAAAGCGGTTTCTATATTCTAATGTTTCTATTGCAACACATTTGATGCCAAAATGTAGCAATGGGCAATCTCATCATAATGACGCCACTTTTCATATACAGCTTTTTGAGATTCTATAGAATCATCTTTAGGGAGTTCGGGACAAATTTCAGTCGGCACAAATTTGTGTTTTTCGGCAGTAAGAACAATGTTAAGATTTCTTTTCTAGTCAACTTAGTTTTATCCCACAAGTTGATTTTTGTTAAGTATCACTAATAATGGCTTAAGCGACATTTTTCTGAAAAAATTAAAGATTCGCATATTAATTAAAATGAACAGTAATCTTTGTATTCATAGACCCCAAAACTATATTTTTTAAATCAAAGACCTTAAACACTTACGACTTTAAACACGCCCTCTATAGGAGGTCAATGTAGTTGACGGCAAGGTTGGGACCCTACCACTCATTTTATTGAGCTAGGCCTCTCATGCTACAATGTAATGAGAATTGATTATTATTTGGCTTATGAATAATTTTGTTGGAACCTTCTATAGGAAGTCCTCCAAAAATATTCATATGTAAGTGTAATAACCTTCCATAGGAAGTCCTCCAAAAATATTCGAAATACGTGAGATGTTATCTATAGGATAATCACCTCCATCATTCCATTTTAAAATTTATATTACAAGATCCAATTTCAGTTAATCTAAAATAACGTCGTTTTTCTATAGGAAGACCGATGTAATTCGATACTAAACATATGTATTTTAATAACAAATTGGATGACGGGGGAGGCCGCGAGTTTATAGACCTCTCCCATTTATTATTCTAAAATTATGGGTTTTCATTAATAATTACTCGGCCAAATATAAACAATTATAATGGCACCAAATTATTAAAAATAATTTTCTGTCACTTTTAATTAATTTAGAGTGATAAAAAATTACTTAATACTAATGTATATGATTTTAGTGCACCGGGTGGTGTTTCATTTAATCTACATGACATGTAATAATCATACATCCATTCATCATCCATAAAGGGATAAAAGCAATAATTAAATGAATAATAATCACTTATAGCTCATCCTAAGTATTAAAATTACAATAAAAATTAAAGTATTCTATTGGGCCACATTACGGCCAAATTCTTCAATTTCCTTGTAGTCCAATCCATGCTTTCAAGTGTGGGCTAATTTAATTTTTGAGTACCAGTCTTAAAAACAAGAAAGCCATTGTCCAACAAGATTGACCCAAGTTTTCAAGAAAAATCCAAAAAATAAAAATTGAGCCCCAATTGTACAAACTCTAGCAAAAACACATATGTACCACTTCCACCACCATCTCCGGTGACAGTGTCGGGACCTCAAAAAGACCGCCACCGGGCGGCTGCTACCTCCCGTCGCTTCCAACAATAGTAGCTGCTGTGGCCGGCAGCAGCCTGTGCTGTTGCTGGCCGTAGCAGCTGCCGCCTCTACTTGGTGGTATATAATTTTTTGTTTTTCTAGTGCATACATCTTCATCTACGTGCTCTTCTTCCAACAATAACTTCGTACCATGGGTTTTTCTTTTCCAAAATACATATGTCTCAAAATAAATAAAACCTAGTACCTTATGGCTTACAAATTTTCTAGATAAGAGAGCAATAAAAGGAATGAATTACAACAATAGGAAGCAGAAATTCTAGGGCCAAAAGTGATTATGCATAAACATCTACTTTAACAAATAAAGCAATAACTTGTCAAATATCCTAACACCACTCATACTAAAAACGCATTTTACACTCAGATTTTTTTTAAAAAAACTTTTATCCTACTCAAGGTTTTCAATAACTATGGCTCTGATACCATTTGTTGGATGTGAAAATTTAATCATCACATTAGGAGATTAATTTTCCCTTGAAGATTAAATCCAAATGCATGTTGGATCTTAGATCACCTTGAGATCATATGATATTTTTATTTAAATTCTCACACATAAAGTGAGATGATAACCTTGAAGGAGCTTTTAATGGTCTAGCCAAATGCTTCATCCCTTAGATTTTCTCCCTTGTGCTCCTTCGGTGTCCTCTCCTTTCTTTTGGGAAATGAAAAATGGTTAAACCCCTAATCCTTGCCAAATGTACCCTTAAAGGGTATATTTATAGCACATAATTAGAGTTTCATATTTGCACAAATTTCCTTGGATTTTATTGTAGTAGACCAATTAAGTCACACACCTTTATTGGAGCCAAAAGGGAGACCTAACCGGACTTATAATACTCAAGCTCCAATAGATGTTTCTAATTGGGTCAACTCTTGACCAATTGAGATACATCTATTAATCCCGATTTACTAGACCAAAAAATTGGGATTGCACTCTTGTGTTGAGTGAAAGTTATGGAAGCCAATTATGATTCGATAACAATATCCTTCGACCACCGTTCCACAAGTCAACCCCCATTTGACCGTCAATATGTTGAAGTTGACAAAATGACCATTTTGCCCTTCAACATGTATTACCCTCTAAGTCCCATTTTATAAGGCGAATTCATTGTGATCACATCACAACACCAAGTCCAACGATCTCATCGTCGGACTACTGAGCTCATATTCAATTCCCTTTAGAAAATATCTTAGAGTGACGATCGTCTCATCGCGATAATTAATGGATTCCACTATTGCATGTATATGATCTCTAACTTCTTCGCCCAGATTTCTAAAGCACCTAGATTGATCTTCTAATTAAGACTTTACTCGTTGGTACCTTAAAGAACTTGAACTAACAATTAAAGGTATATTACTTGGTTAGGATTTAGGTGACTTGTTCGATAATCGAGTGGTGTCTCCTTTCGAGCGGTCACAAATAAGTCATCCACGCGGTCCCGTTCAATGTACTTCAAAACACGTTGTTGTTCTTATTCTCAGATCTAGACAAATCTTAATAAGAATAATGCAATCTTATCAACATAAAGCGTTCAACTTCATGTACCGATTGTGAACGACATATTTTGATCATATAACGAATTGTGTCTCACTATACCCAAACCGTCAAGTATACAATTTGTTATATTTCATATGATCATGGGATGTTAGATTATTATCGCAAATTCTAACACGCGAATAATTGAACACTAATTCATAATATCATTACAATATACTTACTATAAAAAACAAGGCATCAAACTAACATACAAACCTTTGAAAGTAACAAAATGATCACTTTTTTTTTAAAAAAAGTGACCGTTTGGTTACACTCGGCTCGCCTACCGAGTCGCACCTTTGGTTTATGCTTGGACTCATCGGTCGTCCATGAGCTAAACTTCAGCCGACGAGCAACTGGGCTAGATTATCACCTCTAGTTCAAGGATTTGTAACTCCCTTTGCATTCATTCTTTCCTTAAGAAAACAAAAAATTGGTTAATTTTTCTTCGAAGGAAAGGCATGATGCAACCTCTGGTACTAGAAGATAAGGTAATGACTGATATAAAGTGTTGGAAAAAATTTATTTAGTGGGTGACTTTGGCACGAATTTTGAGCGGGACCCATTTGGCTATTTTAGAAGATGAAAGTTGATTTGTGTTCTCTTCCGTGAGTACATCGAAATCATACACTTGTCAAAAATGATGCTCGGGTGAATGAGAAATTAAAGCTCAAAGTATGCCATGTGAAAGGAGTTTATGTTGGTGGGAAAACTAAAAATTAAAGTTTGTCCCACATAGGAAGTTGATGAAAACTAAAACCACTTTATAAAGGATTGCACTTTAGAATGGTGTAATCATGTGTAGGATAGAGACTCTCTCCACGTGCGCGCGTAGGGGTGCAAATCACGGACCGAAATAAGCATCGGACCTTGAACTTGTGTGCGGGGGCGACCAGCGTACACGAATGTTGGACCAGATTGACCAAAAATTGGCCCCTTAGAAGAGCCTACGTTTTGCTACATTTTATTTTATTTTTCGACTGACTCTTCATTTTCTAAAACAGTTGAAACTCCTAAAACTCCTGTTGTAATTGTCATGAAGTAAACGGGCAAGTTACAAGATCTAAAGTCTATATATACCTCGATTTTTTCCAATTTTCAGTACAACAATTCATCTGAATATTCATCTGCATACAATCAAGTCTTGTCTCTGTTTTCGTTTATGTTTGAGTCTGGTGGTGATATTGTTCGGGCTCTAACTCAGTTCGCCGAAGTTGTTTTTGTGGTACTCAGACTCTACTGGTCTTCTGTTGTATCCTGAGAAGCAAACGCTTAAATTACACCTCAAGCACGTACGGTGAGGGAGCGAATCTGTTTTAAGGAAACTGTGTGTGACACGGGCCTCGGGTTAAAAGTTCAATTTCGTATTTTATATTATTATTCTATTTTATTGTAATTCTGTTTTTGAAATCAAAAATTCAGTTTAACAAATTCAGTGTTGGTCTGTATTAGTTCACTAGTTATCATATTTCCCTACATAAAGCATTATGTGAAGAGAATACATTAGGTACTCCGTCTCCCTCTGATCTATATTACATTTGGTTTTTTTATGCATTTTGCATTGTATTTTGTGATAACACGTTAGTGCTAGAAGCCAACACGAAGGGGACAATATAAGATAAAATTCGATTGCAATTTTGCACTTCAATTAAATGTTTGATCCAATTTGTGAGCTTCCAACTTACAAGGCAACCCCCGGTCTTCTCGGACAGTCCTTGGGGCAGTGGTAAACGCCACAACAACGAAATGACATAACAACCAGTAAACGAACATCATACTTTATTGTTTGAAACTTTATTTTGGTATTTCTTCTTATGTTTACATATAGTGTTTTAGGATTAGACAAGATCAAATAGATGTGGAATACAGCAAATTCTTTTATAGCTTGGATCAGAGCACAATGAAGTGAATCAATTAGCACAATAGGAAATAAATGAATAAACTTTAAAGAAAAAGAAGACACGAAAATTTATCTTGGTTCTGATCATAATTTGTGACGCCACATCCAGCCTTGGTGATTTTCTTCACTATGAATCAGACAACATGGTACAAGGAGATCAATTACAACTTGGAACAAAAAAACTCAAGCTTCTACAAGGTTACAATTCTATCTGCAAGAATTTTCCTCAACTTATGTCTATCCTATTTTCTCATTTTCATAGACTCTTCCTAAACGTGATGCTCCACTTCCTTAAATCTTGGTCCTGATCTAAAACCCACCCATTTATTTGCCTCCACGTGTTCCTAATAGAAGCTCAACCAAATTCTAGTTTACAACTCTTTATTACACAAGGCAAAACCCAACAAAGACAGCATTGCAGAAACTTTATCCCCAAGTTTTTCTAATTTCTTCTAGTTGAGTCAAAATTCACAAATCTCTACCTTGAATCAAGCTTGAACGGAGCAAACACAATCGAAGTAGCAAACAATCACTAGAATCCTGCGCTACTATCACTTCTCAGCCGTAACATTTATCATGTTCAAACAAGTACTGAACTTAACACCTGCCACTGGCTTCATGATCATATAAACTGGATTACTATTGGTGTGAATCTTCTCCACTGATATACTTTCTTGTAACACAACATCTCTGATCAAGCCTTTGTTTAGTCTACATTTTAGCCCAAAAAATGTAGAGAAAAAAGAGACGTTGGAACAGTATCTCTGCCATTTCAGTACATGTTTATAGTGTATTAAGTAGTGAGAGGGCAAAAAGGGAATTTGGAATAAATTGAGATATATAATCATTACATGTGCACTGTATGAATAGTGCTTGAAATGACGGGAAAATTCATTTTTTTTTGTGATAATGTGCACCAAACGCAGGCTAAGTGCAACTTAATATCAATATGCATTGCCCTCTTGTGATACATTTGATTTTTAGTCAAATTTATAGTGCTTTGGTTATCATTGAAGACAATCACCTTTTTTTGATTGACTCCTAGCTCACCATCCAGTCCCTTCAACTATAATGCTTCCTTCACAAATTTTGTAGCAGCTATGTACTCAGCTTCTGTAGTCTATAGTGTTACCATATGTTGCAACGTAGCCTTCCAACTTATCGTGCATCCAAATAAGGTGAAAACATAACCATTCAACGATTTTTTCTTATCAAGATCTCCAGCAAAATCAGAGTTGACATAACTGATAAGTGTATTTTATACACTTATTCGAGCTCCAAAATATTGACATTTTGTAATTCTTTTAATGAAATTATAGCCTAATTTATTATATAATTTGTTATCAAGTGAAACTCAATGAATGAAAGTGAAATTGAAAGAAAGAAGTGACAAATGGCAAGATCCAAAGCTTGGGGGCTAAAGTGAAAATATCCAAAAATGGTATCGAAGCTCACGATGAAGATTCAAGAATGTTAGGGATCAAATGGATACAACTAAATATCAAAAGGAGTGAAAATAAATCAATTTTCAACCGCACAAGGATGTCCAAATATTTAGTTGGAGATTGAGACCCATTTTTGTCTCATTAAACGTTCGAATTGGAAATGAGCTATTTCTATCAAAGTTTTAGATTATTGGGTTGTATTTTCAATGCATTTTGAATCACTGTAATCGAATATCGAAAGAAAATGTTATGATAAAAATACTGAAGCAGACGCAGGTTGGACAGCGACTCAACGCCCAGGCACTACAAAGCCTATTGTTTCCAGATTTTCAGTACCCAGGCGCTGCCCTGTAGCTACCTGGCACTGCGCACTGCCACAAATTTTAGGTTTTTATTGTTTGGGCTGCAAAAACTCACACAAAAAGACTCTGAATTGGCCAAGAACGTGCAGGAAAGTATAAATAGATCTAAGGAGGCATTGAAAAGGGGGTTCCCACACATTGAAAAGAGGGTTCCACACTTTGTAAAATTGAGAGAAAAACACAAGATCGAAGAGGAATTCGCGAGAAAAAATATATCAAGGATTCGAGTTCAAATTAAGGATTGGAAGCGGAAAAAGATTTTGGTGCAAAAGCTGACTATTTTCCATCTTTTTTATCAATTAAATCCAGTGATGTATTCGAATATGTTTATTTATTTCATATTTTTCATCATGTTTAGCTAAATTCCTTATTAGGCCAAACAATGTAATCTATTGAGACTCTTAGTTCTTTAATTCAAGAATTCTGTGTTTTATTCTTCCATGTGTTGATTTTATTATGATTGCAATGCATTGAATTACTTGATCAATAAATTGATGATCCATTGAGTTTCTTACGAATCGAGAGGTGAGTTTGAGACTTAGAACGTGTAATAAAATTCGGTAACGAAGTACAACGTGTAGAGATACCTATACCCAGTAGTGCGGTCATTATATGAATTCGTTGTGCAATAACTCATTTAACTAAGGGTAATTTGCATAGAGATATGGAATTGAATTAGTTAAATAAGCTCAATGAGAACTCGAGATGGGTAAATTCAATACCGTATGAGAATTCGACCAAACACTACATTAGGCTAGAATCTTGAATTGAAAACTAAGGTGATCATTAGATGAAGTTGTTTTGCCCTAATATATCTTACATACATGAATCTTTGATCCATTTGTGTTTGTTATTTCATCATAATTTTCATTTGTTTTAGGCATTTAGTTCATTTTAGAAAATCAATATTCACAACTATCACAATCATTTATATGTTTGTCTTTTATCAAATAAGAGTTATGAAAAGTAGGTTAAGACTAAAGTTGCGATATAAACAACGCAACAAGTTTTTTATTTGACAAGTGTAATTTTTACACTTATTTGGGACCTAAAATAACGACAATTGATAGTTCTTTTAACAAAATATATTCTAAATTTTTGTATTTTATGTTTAATAGGAAAAACTCTTTGAATGGAAAAAGAATTGAAGAAGGAAGCAAAATATGACAAAAAATGGCAAAAATCCAAAGTACAAGGACCCACTTGCATTAGATGAAAGAATTGAACACTTGGAAGCAAACATTAAATTAATTGGACATTGGAATTAATTGGGCCTCAATTTGAACTTTTAGTGGTATTAAAATACTGGTGAATTAGGTTATATATATATATTACACAAACGAAAGAAAAGGGAGGAGAACCAGCCAGAAGAAAAACACAAAAACAAAACAAAAGCATAGACAATTGGAAAACAAAGGGGACGGCTGACTTGGTATTATATATACACACAGAAATCAAGAAAATGGAAATTGGACACACACAGACACATAAAGCAGAGACGGAAACTGAGGCGGGCAGAAAATCAAATTCATTCCAGATTTATTCACGTTTGATCAATTTTCGGTGATGTCATTCCACCTTTGTTTGTTTAATTTCAATATTATGCTAGACTGAGTTTTTATATTGCTAAGATATTGATGAACCCTTATTTTGAAATTTTTAGTATTAATTAATTATTTTGACTTAAATTTGTTTGAATGCGTGAATGTTTATTATGGTTTAGTTTGCTTTTCAATTAATTGGCCACTAGTTGAATTGTTTGTGGATTTTATTATCATTGAGAGAGGTAATAGGATCGTTAGCACATAGTAATAAATATTGTGAGGTTCGATAGAGGATAGAGATATACCTTTATGCCTTGCATTGTTTTGTTTTAGATGTTCTACCTCATTTAATGCTTTCATATATGTTGGTATCTTTTATAGAGATAAAAAAAAAGGTCATATATAGGATTACATTTAATTGCTATCTAGAGAAACTTTTAAATAAATTTGGAACGTCAACCAACTCGCATGATAACAAATTGTCAATTTAATTGTTAAACTAAAAATGGATGAACAAGGGGGATTCTAGATCTTAGCAATACATCTCATAAATTTGATAAACTCTTACTTTAATTTCATGTACGTGATAAATTAGATATAGATTTATTATAAACTATTATTGCTATTCGATTAAGGTGATTTTAACTTTAACTCGATAAAACACCTAGTTCTCGTGGGTTCGACACTTTACAAACTACTTTATTACTTGATAACGATCCCGTTCACTTGCGGGTTTTCAAACGGTCAAGTTTTTAGCGCCGTTGTCGGGGAATACTATTTTTGATACATTTAGTTAATTTTAGCTTTAATCTAAATTTTTCTGTTTTTCTTTAATTTAGTTTATAAAAAAAAATTATTGTGTTTCCGCTTACTTTTTCGAGAACGTGTATGCGAAGTTCGAGAACCAGTGATCTTGCTCAATTTGACATGGAGATCGAACGAACATTCAACATTCGAAAAAGACAACAGTTAGAAACACACCAAAAATAAAAAGAGAAAGATATGGTAGAGGGAAATCCGAATCATATATTCATAGGGGCTAATCCGGAAGCAACAGAATTGAATGTAGGCTGCAGCTAATGAAAATGCGAAGCTAATGGGAGAGTACATGGTTCCATCGATTGTGGAAAGCCAATCTAGCATAGTATATCCGGTGTTTGGTCAGGCAAACTTCCACCTACGGTCTGATGTGATCAACATGTTTTAAAATGCGCTACAATTTTTCGGGAAGGCTTCAGAGATTTCCAACGCTCATGTTCAAGATTCTGGACATGTGTGCAACTATCGAGTATCCGGGGGTGTCCAATGAAGCAACCAGACTATGACTTTTCCTATACACGTTGAGAGACTCGGCCAGAGAGTGGTTCGACACTTGTCCACCTCAGAGCATCACTACATGGAATCAATTGAGTAAAAAATTTCTTAGCAAATATTTTCCACCTAAAATGATTGCAAAGCTAAGGGACGAGATTGCCACATTCCAACAATTGGACTCGGAATGCTATTCGAATGCTTAGGAACGATACAAAGGTTTACTCCGCCAATGCCTACAACACGGATTGCAGAAATGGCTTCAGGTGCAGTACTTTTACATTGGTTTGAATCCGATAAGCATGGCTAATATAGACTCCGCTTGTGATGGTTCTATCATAAAAAGAACCGGGGATCAAATCTACCAAATCATGGAGGATCTGGTATTTACAGTACACTTTAGCCTACTGAAAGGACAAGTGGAAAGAGAGCTATTGGGGTATTTGAAATTGATTCTTTGACAGCAATTTCAGCACAGTTGGCATCATTAGCACAATGAACATAGCCCAGTCCATAGGACCGAACTGCAAACATTGTGGGGGGGAACCACAAGTGTGTTGATTGTAATGTGGTCCTTTTGTTCAGACAATGGAGGAGGTGACCTACACTCAAAAATTTCAAAGGCAGCAACACAATCCAAATCCTAACACCTACTACCCAGGCTGGAGAAACCACCTAAGTTTTCAGTGGAGCAATAACTAGGGTACTCAGACCATACCACAGCAAACTATACCGCCAGGTTTTCAGCAGAATGAGAAGAAGTCTTCATTAGAAGATCTCGTGACGAAGTTGGCAGAAATATCTACTCAACACATGCAACATACGGATAAGAGCTTGCAAGTTCAGCGAGCAGCCATTAAAAATTTGGAAAATTAGATGGGATAGATAGCAAAGGCACTTTCAGATAGACTATCGGGAGCATTGCCTAGTGACACTAAAACAAATCCAAAGGAGCACTGGAAGGCTATAACTACTCGCAGTGGGGTACAGTTACCTGAGATAAATGTGAAGAGACCAATTGTTATAGAAGAGAATGTATCTATCTTGATTGAGGAGCACTTGAAGGAATTCAAGCAGTACAAAGAACAAGAGAAAGCATCAGAGGATTCAAAAGTTAAGGTAACTGCTTCTACCAAAGAAATCGATCAGCCACTTTCATTTCCACATAGGCTACAAAAGCATAAATTGGACAAGTACTTTTCGAAATTTATTGAGATATTCAAAAAGCTGCATCTCAATATACCATTCGTAGATGCACTTGCTCAAATGTCCAGATGCGCAAAATTTATGAAGGAGATACTTACAAACAAGAAGAAGTTGGAGGAGTTGGAGACAGTTATGTTGAACGAAGAATGCAGTGCCATCTTACAAAATAAGTTGCCACCTAAGCTAAAGGATCCAGAGAGTTTAACTATCCCTTGTACCATTGGTGAAATGACATTTGATAAGGTTCTTTGTGATTTAGGTACTAGCATTAACCTTATGCCTTACTCTATTTTTTGAAAACTAAATTTAGGAGAGGTAAGGGCAACATTGATCTCATTGCAATCGGCAGATAGGTCAGTAAAATTTCCCAGAGGAATTATTGAAGATATTGGTGAAGGTAGATAAATTTATCTACCCGGCAGATTTCATCATTTGGGACATGGTTGAGAAAGACAAAGATGTACCATTGATATTGGGAAGACCATTCCTTGCACTATGTCGGGCCTTAATAGATGTTCAGAAGGGACAATTGATAATGCGATTGAATGATGAGTAGGTGACATTCGACGTCTTAAGTGCAGTCAAGTATCCTACTAAATCAGACAGTTCTCTACACATTAATATCATAGATTTGGCTATGGAGGAGACTTTCATTCTTAAGTACCCTAAAGACCACTTGGAGAATTTTCTTATACACTTACAAGATAAAAAACTAACAATTGAAGAGATAAGCCAGTTCGCCTACATTGTAGAGTCTACGCCACCCATCAGAAGAAGACAATTCGAGGAACTTGGTAAAAGACCTAGTAAACCACTACCTTCTATTCAGAAAGCACCAAATCTTGAGCTCAAGCAACTGCCATCACATTTGAAATATGCTTACTTAGGAGAGTCATCTACACTCCCTGTGATCATTGCAAATGAGATGACCGATGTGGAAGAGCAGAGACTACTGAGAGTTTTACGGGAACCTGAAACAGCTATTAGGTGGTCTATAGTTGACATCAGAGGAATTAGTCCATCGATATGTATGCACAAAATCTTAATGGAAGAAGAGTATAAGCCAACAGTGGAAAATCAGCGTAGATTGAATCCCGCCATGAAGATGTAGTGCGAACAGAGGTATTAAAGCTCCTTGATGCAGGCATCATATATCCAATCTCTAATAGTAAGTAGGTTAGTCCAATTCATGTTGTGCCAAAGAAAGAAGGGATTACAGTGGTAAAGAATGAGAATAATGAGCTGATACCGACAAGGTCAGTCACGGGATGGAGAATGTACATAGACAACAGGAAGTTGAATAATACAACTCGAAAAGATCACCTTCATTTACCCTTTATTGATCAGATGTTGGGAAGACTTGTAGGGCATTCACATTACTGCTTCTTGGATGGGTACTCAGGATATAATCAGATTGCAGTAGCTCCAGAGGATCAAGAGAAGACTACATTTAGTCTTTACGTACCCCTATGGTACCTTTGCATATAGAAGAATGCCATTTGAGTTATGTAATGCTCCTACCACATTTTAACGATGCATGATAGCAATCTTTTCTGATATGGCGGAGAAAATCATTGAAGTCTTCGTGGATGACTTTCGGTGTTTGGTTTATCATTTGAGAGTTGCCTCTCAAATTTGGGAATGGTCTTACGGAGATGTTAGGAAACGAACTTGGTGTTAAACTGGGAGACGTGTCACTTCTTGGTGCAAGAAGGAATAGTATTGGGGTACATGTTTCAGCAAATGGTATTGAGGTAGATAAAGTAAAGATTTAGGTGATAGAAAAGCTACCCCCACCAACTTCATTTAAGGGAATACGTAGTTTCCTTGACCATGCAGGGTCTACGGAGGTTTATCAAGGATTTCTCCAAAATCACCAAACCACTGTGTAGCCTACTTAAAAAGGATACCCCATTTAATTTTTCTGATGAGTGTTTGACATCTTTCAACACTCTTAAAGAAAAGTTAATTTCGACACCAGTTATAGTTGTACCAGACTAGGAACTACCATTTGAGTTGATGTGCGATGCCAGCAACTATGCAGTAGGGGCAGTACTTAGTCAAAGAAAGGATAAAATTCTCCACGTCATCTGCTACGCAAGCAAGACTTTAACATATGCACAACTAAATTATGCAACCACATAAAAGGAGCTGTTAGTGATTGTGATTGCTTTCCATAAATTCAGATCATATCTCATGGGACAGAAGGTAATTGTCTACACAGATCATGAAGCTATGAAATATTTAATATCTAAGAAGGATGTGAAGCCTAGGCTGATTCGGTGGATACTTCTTTTTTAAGAGTTCGACTTTGAGATTCGAGACAAGAAAGGCATTGAAAATATAGCGGCAGACCACCTTTTAAGGCTTGAACAGCCAGAACACAGGGATGAGGGAAATATAAAGGATTCTTTCCAAGATGAGCAACTCTTTTCTGTTGACTGGGGGTCATGGTATGCACACATAGTGAATTACTTGGCGTGTAATGTACTTTCACCCAAGTTAACACATCACTAGAGAAATAAGTTCTTTGTTCGCTGAAAATCGTACCGCAAGCGCACGGGTCGCGTTCAAGTAATAAAGTGGACCTTAAAAGTCCGGATTGTCGATCCCACGAGAAATGTATGCTTTAGATTTCACAACTTTAATCGATTTTAATTCTAACGACAAAAGAAACACACAATTAAAATAACTTGATTTGAAAAACGATAAAATAAACTTAAAATCTACAAAATAAGAAAATAAACCGTCTTGAAAATTTCGGAGGGAAAAATGTGGTTGGAATTTACGATGTCGCTTAACCTATTGTTTCATTAATATCAAACTAATAACATACCGATGCAAATTACCAAAATACGATAGTTAGACCCGATTTTCCTATTTTAAATTAATACCCTCTTTCAAGTGATATTAACTCTAATTAATTAATTCATACCACATATTTCTATGTCGATACAAACTTAACCAATTGCATGAATTTTTATGAAACTCAACGGGTCACCTAGAGTAGATGTATATTTCTATATCACCTAAAAGCGCAAAAGATATACTAATGCAAATCCAGGGTATCGATTAGTTCGGTCTAGTAAATGCAACTATTTTGCAACAATCACATAAACTATCTAACAATTCCATCTAGTGATCAATTAAATGAAATTATTTTAAACATGATAATCAATACACTATAATTTTGATAACAACTGCATTTTTCATTAAACATGTAAATATATCAATAATTAATGAAACAACTAGGTTAAGTTCAATTCATAAATTCCAACACAAAATATTTAGCTCATGTATAAATATGATAACAAAGGAGAGTATTTATCCAATACATTACAAGTTTGACAAAATAAATGAGGAAATGCAAGATTTAAAGATATAACCCTTGATGATCAAGCTTGAACTTGCTTCCTCCAAAGTTTTGCCAATTCCTATGGTATCTCCTCCCTTGTGCTCTATATTTTTCCTCCTAAATGAGCCAAGAACAACACAAAAGAAAAGGAAAGAAAAAGAAAAGAAAAACAAGAAGAAAAGAGATAAGGAAAACTAGAGAGAAAAATTCTAAAACTAAACTAATCTAAATCTAAAACTAAAACTAAAAAAACTAAACTAACCTATATCATATCCTCCAAAAAAACATCTCAGGCCTGATTTATATGGGAAAGATATTTTCCTTGCTTAGCCATTAAGTTATCCAAAATATCTAGGAAAAATTGCAACTAAGGTCCCCAAACTTTTGGAAAGTGAGCAAAATTGTCCCTAAACCAAATTTTTCAACAAAGGCGGTGCTGCAGCTGTATCTTGCAGAAAGTTAAGAATTTTCTGTCATTTTCACCCAAGTCCTCCAATATTTGAGCACTAGGTCCTTCATCTTTGACACTTGTGCACTTTGGTCCCCAACTTCACAATTTTGTGCATTTGTAGTCATTTTTCATCCTTTTTCGCTCCGTTCTTCGTCCAATCGGGGTTTAGCCTACAAAAGTAAAATTTATATAATTATGCATAGAAATATAATCAATTTCAATTCTAATTAATTCTAGAAAAGTGCCAAATAAGTGTGTTTTTACACACTTATCATTCTTTTCGGAATTGAAATACTATTATTGGGAGGATCCCATATTGTACAGGAAAGGTGCTGATCAGATAATTCGAAGATGTGTGCCAAATGAGGAAATCCCTCAGATTCTGGAACGTTGTCACTCTTCAGCTTATGTGGGGCATTTTGGATCATAGAAGACATCAGTGAAAGTTCTACAATCAGGATTTTATTGGCCCTCACTGTTTAAGGATGCTCATGAATTTGTAAAACACTGTGATCAATACCAACGTACCAGGACTATCTCCAAAAGGCATGAGATGCCTTTGAATTTAATACTAGAAGTGGAACTCTTCGATGTTTGGGGGATAGATTTTATGAGACCATTCCCATCCTCTTACAACAATCAGTACGTTTTGGTGGCAGTTGACTATGTATCAAAATGGATAGAAGCAGTAGCAGCACCAACTAATGATGCTCGAGTGGTTGTTAATTTTTTCAAGAAAAACATATTCTCCTGTTTTGGCACCCCTAGAACCATTATTAGTGATGGGGGTAAACACTTCTGCAACAGATTTCTGGAGTTAGTATTGACAAAATATGGTGTAAAACATTGTGTTGCTATACCTTATCATCCCCAAACAAGTGGCCAGGTGGAAGTGTCAAACAGAGAGTTGAAGAGAATACTGGAGATGACCGTGAATGGCTCGAGAATTGATTGGTGAAAGAAGCTTGATGATGCACTGTGGGCATACCGAACTACTTACAAGACACCAATTGGGATGTCACCATATTATCTTGTATTTGGGAGCTTGTCACCTTTCAGTGGAGTTGGAGCATCGAGCATATTGGGTAGTAAAGCAGCTGAACATGGACATGATAGCAGCAAGAGAAAAGAGAATGCTATAGCTGAATGAATTAGATGAATTCCGGATGGATGCTTTTGAGAACGCAAAGCTTTATAAGGAAAGGACAAAGAGACTGCATGATAAATACATCCAGAGGCATGAGTTCACTCCAGGTCAAAAAATACTGTTGTTCAATTCTAGGTTGAAACTTTTCCTGGGAAACTACGCTCTAGATGGTCTGGACCATTCACAGTTGTTCAAATCTTTCCACATGGAGCAGTTGAGGTGACACATGAGACAAAAGGGAACTTCAAGGTAAATGGGCAGCGTCTGAAAGCATATTGGGGTGGCGATTTTGATAACGAGAAGTCATTCACCCAACTCCACAACCCAGAAAGATCAAGAGCTAAGTCTAGCTAAAGACTATAAATTAAGCGCTTATTGGGAGGCAACCCAATTTCTTAATTCTTTTATTTGTTTTGTTTTTCATATTGCATTGCATGTAATTTTCTTCTTGATCACTAGGTTGCATTAGTTATAAGCATATTTCAATTTATAGGGCATCACCATCCTATCATGTTTTCCCCTTAGGCCATCGCATTTATTGTTGGTTGTTTCGAGTGTTTGGGCTAAGTAACACATGTTCCAAGTTATTTAGTCTTTATTGTTTGATTTGACCCCTATGTGCAGAAATATGACGCCGCGGAATACTCAAACCAACATAAACCAAGGAGAAAGCATGATAAATAAAATTGTCTAGCCGTCACACCTAATGCCTCGTACCTTCAACACAAAATTCGGGAAGTACCTTCTTCCTTTTCTTCTCCATCCCTTTATATTCTTATTTATACTTTATGACATTGAGGACAATGTCGATTTTAAGTTTGGGGGTGGAAAAATTTGGAGTTTTTACTTTTCATATGTTTTTGAGTGTTTGTGTGTTTGTTTTTTGTTATTACTTTAGTATATAATAGAAAAAATTCAAAAAAAAAAAAATTTGAAAATTTTCAACACAAATAAAATAAAATAAAAAATATATTTTTTCTTTTTTTAGGTTGTGTGCTTGTGTGGGTTACATAATATGGCCGGCAATGATTATTAAAATTGACTTATGAACTGTGAATATGTTGCATGCTAAACTGATTTAGACTTAACCTTGCAAAACTCGTATTATACGTGCACTAGAATTAAGTTGGATATTGTGATGCTACGAGTTGATTCATATGATTAATAGATTGATATAGTTGGACGTAAATGCTTTACCTAAACCATACTAAATTACTTATTCTTAGACCAAATTTAGCATAGTTTGGGGATGACTTTGCTGTTGTGAGAAGATACGGATATAGATAGGGATTCCATGTGTGAAAAATTTTGTGTGGATTGTCTTAAATTAACGAGATAAAATTGGACGAAAATCTTAAATTGGAGGTTGGTTTGCTTGAATAAGTGTTTGATAAGGGGTATTGCACTGATCAAGGCATAAATTATTTTTAAATGTGAAAACTCTCTTCGAAACCTTTTTTGACTTGGGTTATTAAGTCTGTAAGGGTGTTTAAAACCTGGTGCCCTGAAGTCATCTGATTTGGGAGTTATCGGCCTAAAGCCCATTACATGGGCCATTTAGAAAATTTAAGGGAGAGAATAAAAAAAAAGGAAAAATACATTTGAAAATCAGAAAAAGGCAAGTGCATGAAAAAAAAAGCACGAAATGCCTTGATCAAGCTCCAAACACTTTTTTGAGAGAATTTGACTTTTGATGAAGGATAATTAGCCTAATTGAGTCTTGGATGTCGAAGAAATCAAAGAATTGGAGAATCCTTGTTTATTGATGTATTGATTTGCAATTGGTAAAGTCAATTTGAACTAGAGTGAGTGAGGATAGAGATTAAAAATTTAACATAAGATTACACACTGGGAAAAGAGTAAAAAAGAGAACAAATTTGGGTGTGTATGAATCATACGAGAGGTGAAAGGATATATTTGACCATAAAGGGTCGGGAACTGAAGCAACTTGTAAAGTCATGATTGTCTACTCAATTCTTTACGCATAAACGTCGATTTTGCATTGGAAGAGTAGATATTAGTTTGATATTGTGATTTTGAAATAGTTTGTAGATTTAGCACTATAATTTCAAATATTGAGATGAAAAGCAATATTATCTAGCCGAATGTTTTTGCATGCTTGGATGATTGCTATTATTTAGACTATAATTTTGTTTGAGAACAAATAAATGTTTAAATTTGGGGTATTTGATAAGTGTAATTTTTACACTTATTTGGAATCTAAAATAACGACAATTGATAGTTCTTTTAACAAAATATATTCTAATTTTTGGTATTTTATGTTTAATAGGAAAAACTCTTTGAATGGAAAAAGAATTGAAGAAGGAAGCAAAATATGACAAAAAATGGCAAAAATCCAAAGTACAAGGACCAATTTGCATTAGATGAAAGAATTGAAGACTTGGAAGCAAGTATTAAATTAATTGGACATTGGAATTAATTGGGCCTCAATTTAGACTTTCAGTGGTCGGAAGAAAAGCACAATAAAAAAACAAAAAACAAAAACAAAAACAAAAGCAGAGACAATTGGAAAACAAAGGGGTCGCCTTGGTATTATATATATGCATGGAAATCAAGAAAAGGGAAATTGGACACACACAGACACATAAAGCAGAGACGGAAACTGAGGAGGGCAGAAAATCAAATTCATTCTAGATGTATTCACGTTTGATCAATTTTCGGTGATGCCGTTCCACTTTTGCTTGTTTAATTTCAATATTATGCTATGCTGAATTTTTGTATTGTTTAAGATATTGATGAACCATTGTTTTGAAATTTTTAGTATTAATTAATTATTTTGACGTAAATTTGTTTGAATGCGTGAATGTTTATTATGGTTTAGTTTATTTTCAATTAATTGGTCACTAGTTAAATTGTTTGTGAATTTTATTATCATCGAGAGAGGTAATAGGATCGTTAGCACATAGTAATAAATATTGTGAGGTTCGATAGAGGATAGAGATATACATTTATGCCTTGCATGATTTTTTTTAGATGTTCTAGCTCGTTTAATGCTTTCATATATGTTGATATCTTTTATAGGGATATAAAAAGGTCATATATAGGATTATATTTAATTGCTATCGAGAGAAACTTTTAAATAAATTTGGAACGTCAACCAACTCGCATGATAACAAATTGTCATTTAATTGTTAGACTAAAAATGGATGAACAAGAAGGATTCTAGATCTTAGCAATACATCTCATAAATTTGATAAACTCTTACTTTAATTTCTTGTACGTGATAAATTAGATATAGATTTATTATAAACTATTATTGCTATTCGATTAAGGTGATTTTAACTTTAACTCGATAAAACACGTAGTGCTCGTGGGTTCGACACTTTACACACTACTATATTACTTGATCACGATCCCGTTCACTTGCGAGTTTTCAAACGGTCAATAACCAACAAGTTTCTCTATATCATCAGCTATCCTTTTGTAGTGCAGACCATGTTTACAAGTGCCCTTGAGGTACCTAAACACCTATTTGACAACTTCCAAGTGATCTTTACCCGGATTAGACATAAACATGCTCACAAGATTGCTGCATAGGTAAGTCAGGCCTAGTGCACACCATTGAGTACATCAAGTTTCCAACAATGCTAGCATATGGTATCTTCTACATCCTACCCTTTTCAGCATTAGTCTTGGGAAACTGTATTGAAGACAATTTTAAATGCGCTGCAAGGGGTGTTTGGACCTGTTTTGACTGACACATTCCAAACTTTTCAAGAATCTTCTTTATATAGTCACCTTAAGAAACAAATAGCTTTCCAAGCTTGATATCTCTGAATATTTCCATCCCTAAGATTTTGGTCGTTGCCCCCCAAATCCTTCTTCTCAAATTCATCGTTGAGATGTGACTTCATCTTCTATATTTCAACCATATTCATTGATGCAATCAACATACAATAACAAAAAAAAAAAAAAAAAACCAATTTACTAGACATCTGCTTAAAATAAACTTAATTGTCATAACTACTCCGGAATAGTCATTTTTCATCATGAATCCATCAAACCTCAAATATGACTACCTTGGTAACTGTTCAGCCCATATAGAGACTTTTTCAACAAACATACTTTATCCATTTCTTAACGAATCCCTCTTGTTGTGCTTCAGAATCATTTCTTCAAGATTGCCATGAAGATTTCTTCACATCCATTTATTCCAACTCCATATCATACTGAGCTACCAACGCTGATTTGTGTTTTACAACCGATGAATAGATTTCATTAAAATCTATACCTTCTCTTTGGGTAAGCCCCTTCGTTACGAGTCTCGCTATGAATCTAGGCTTGCTACTTTCTAGCGTACTTTCCTTCTTAAAGATCCATTTAGAGCCAACCACCCTTTAATTGGTAGGGTTTTCAATAAGCATCCATGTATTGTTCTTTTCTAGAGAATCTATCTCTTATCTCATGGCATGTGGCTAATTTCTACTATCTTTACAATTGACAGCTTCTTTGTAGCTCCTGCGTTCTGTATATTCCATTTCTTCAGCTATAAGTAGTGCATAAGGTATCAAATCAGCATAGCCATACCTCACTGAACCGTTACGATTTCTTCTAGTTCTGTCCCTGATCAGCTTATATGACCTCAGATCATTTTGAGGTTCATCTGTCAGATCATCTTCTTCATGTTGATCATCCTTATTAGCACTGCCACTTGCTTCAGTTTGAGTATCTCGAGATTCAACGTGCTCCACCTCAATCTCAGTATTGTTTCTCTCATGATTGTCGATCATTGCCATGGATTGACTTTCACCAACCAAATAATTCTCCTGATCCCTGAAGATAACAGCCCTACTAATAAAACACTTAGAGGTATTTTCATCTTTACACCGGAGCTTGAACTCCTTCACTCCATCAGGATAACCTATGAACATGCATTTTTTCACCCTGGAATCAAGTTTTCTCTTTTCGAAATGTACATAGACAACATATCCAAACACCTTCAGGTTCTCATAACTTAGAGAAGTTCTTGTCCTGATTTCTTCTGGAGTTTTGAAGCTAATTGCTACTGAAGGATATCTATTAATAAGATAAGCGCAGAAAGTATTCACAATTTCACCACAAAACTTCTTTGGTATATTAGCGCTAAGCAACATACACCTAACTCTCTCCAACAGAGTCCTATTCATCCTCTCTACTAGATCATTCTGCTGTGGCATTTGAGCCATTGTTCTTTGTCTAACCATCACTTCATCTCTAAAAAACTGATTGAATTCTTCACTCAAAAATTCCAGACCATTGTCTATTTTCAGCTTCTTGACTTTCTTCCATATTTGAACTTCTACCATCTTCTTCCAAGCCCTGAACTTCTCCAAAGCTTCACCTTTGGATTTTAAGATGTATACCCAAACTTTCCTGGAACAATCATCAATGAATGAGATCAAATACCTACTTCCACCTAGAGTCTTATGTTGTGCTAGACCCCATAGGTCAGAGTACAAATAACTTAAGAGTATTCCTAGTTACATTCACCGACCTAGTGAATTTCACCCTTGTACTCTTTTCGTGATGCAATTTGTAACGATCCGACTTCACGCCGGAGCCGTTATCTTATATACTGTCCGCTTCGGGAGAGCATAGGTCCATCTTACCCCTCACGACTTTCTGACGCGTCCCCCAGAATTCGAACTCGAGACCTCCATCATATGGGAGATTTAAATTGAATCCTGGTACCAATTGGACAAGTTGCCCAATCGGTACCAGGATTCAATTTAAGTCTCCCATATGATGGAGGTCTGGAGTTTAAATTCTGGGGGATGCGTCAGAAAGTTGTGAGGGGTAAGATGGGCCTAGGTTCTCTCGAAGCGGACAGTACGTAAGATAACGGCTCCGACGCGAGGTCGGGTCGTTACAAAAAAGTTGATTCGAATAAGTTTGACATAGGATATTTTAATTACAAGAATATATGTTTTCTATAATTATTTAAGTTGGTCAAATATGGAATATAATGTGCATTGGGGCAGCCACCTAGCCAAGTCATGTGTGGAAATTTTTCTAATTATTATTCCATTTGATAAAGTTTAATTATAGCTATGCCTATTTCACTTAGACCAGTGCGTAGCCAGTTTCAGGTGACGTGATTTTACTATTCTTTTTGCACTAGAATTTCACCACCCATAAATGTATATTAATTGTGCAAGCCATGTTTAAACGCACGTTGACCATATTTTTAAGAATTTAATGATAAACCAAATTTAAACTAGTTTTACCCGAATTATTTCTGAACTTATAGATTTATTCACGTGATTATTTAAAGATATTGGTTTATCAAGGAATTTCATTTAATTGGTATTTTATTTAAAGTTGAATCCTAGCTTTAGCCATAATTTGTCCACGTGTAGTATAGTATATATGGAAATATGTTTGTGTTAAATGTAAATCATAATTGATATAGTACAAATTGTATTTAATGTTATCCAAAAATATACTTTTGTCTATACCTTAAAGAAATTCCCTAGTTTTGGCAGCCTTTCACGTAGGTGGGTGGATAGATACAAGTAAACTTTTTTGTTATTTAACTATTGGATATAATTTCAACCATGTGGTGAAAAGTGTTTTAAGTAGGTTTGATTATTTTAAGATAACTCAAAATTTGAATAGTCATTGTCATCCAATTTGTTGGGATACGTTTCTACCATCCTGGGTATACTAGGATTCTACTTCTTTTGCCCTATAAATACCCATGTTTAGTCATATTATTCACATACAATTTTATATACACACGTACAGTATAGAGAGAGAGAGAGAGGGAGATGGAGAGAGAGAGAGAGAGAGAGAGAGAGAGAGAGGGAGATGGAGAGAGAGAGAGAGAGAGTTTTAATGCATGTATGCATGGTAGATTGAGAAAGTACTTTGCATGAGAAATAGCAAGTTGATACAACCGAGAAATTTATAAGATTTGGACGTGCAATCATATTATTTTCAAAATTTCATCTATCAAGGTAGGACACTACGTGCAGGTGGATATGTCTTCGCAATATTATAATTTCTTTTACATGGTTTATTTCACGAAATGCTAATTGACCTACGGGTCCCAATGAAATGAAATGTGAGATCTCCTTCGGGTTTTCTCAAATACTAGAGCTTTCGATTGATCTCCGATTGCTCTTGATGAAATGATTGTATGGAATGTTATAAATTTATGTTTAAAGAATTATTACATTGTTATAGACGCACGTATCCTACTGGGTTTAAAATACTCACTCCTTCAAAATCAACTTCTCAGGTTAGATCGGTTCAACGTGGATGGTGGTTGAATGGTGCACAAATTGCCAAGTAAAATATTTTTCAGGGAACCAACATTAATTTTTCCTTATGTTTATAGATTAGTATTTCTTAGATTTCTATTTAACACTTAAAGTTTCTGTTTTAATGTTTTGGGTTGAATTAATTTGGATATTATGAATGCTTAAATTTATTCAAGTTTGAATCTTCAATTAAATACTTTCCGCTTTATATATGATTATGAAATGATATCGGTAACACTCAAAATTTAAATCAATAAAATTTGGGGCGTTACAGTTTGGTATCAGAGCCCAGAGTTATAAAATCGATTCTGTAGACATCTTTTCAAAAAAAAAATTAGAAATTTTATATTCGACTTATTGTTAGAGTTTTGTTGATTTGCGTAATTGCAAAATTGAAAGACTTTGTCAAAAAGACCTAAAGAAGAGTTTGGGATTTAAGTGGTCCGTTGTGACCCCCCTCCTCATTTGGAAGTCTTTTGATTGTGCGTTATTTAAATTAATGATATGAAATATAATATTTCAACCCTTTTTTAAAAAAAAAAAATCTATTTTTAGAAACTTCTATTTTTAGAAAATCATATTTTTGGAAATTACAAACAAATAAATACAGTATTTTTCATAAATATTATGAGTTTACAGATAATGTAAAATTTTGAAAGTCTTAAACGTGTAATGTGATGAAGAATTCTTGGCATGTAGTGCTCACTACTCGACCACTCTCCAATTGATCCCAAGGTATGAAAATAAATGTCATTCTTTTAGCATGATTATGAGTTTTTTTTTTTTACTTTATATTATGCACTATTTATGAATACGTCAAGTCGAGTATTTAGAACTTTTCAAATAGTTTTTCGAGGACGAAATTTTTTTAAGGAGGAAGATTGTAGCAATCCGAAAATTTAGAATAAAATTATGGTTCTATAAATTATACTTTATGATTTTGAAAGTTGAGGGACTAAAATAAAGTTTTAAATTCTTATATTGGTCAAATATTTAATTTTTGATAGAATGACGAAAAGTATATTAATATGGGTCTCGTTTGATAGCTCGTTTTTAATCATGAAAATAGGTTCGAGAAAAAATTAATTCGGATAAGTATGTCTCATGATATTAAAGTTTAAAGAAATTTGTAATTTATTTATATTTTAAAAATGAAATTGAAATTGGATGATGATTGTTACGGGTAGAGAATGGATGTGAAAATATTATTTTATTAGAATTTTATTTAAAGTCAAAATTGTCATTATCAAATTTTGAGATTGGAATCTTTTCTTTTTGTGATGGACACGTGCCATCTTGTGATTTATCTAGATAATTTAATTTTTATCACAATTATACTATGACTCAACTACCGTTTTTCCCTATAAATAGTGTGCACATGCCTCAAATTCACCACGCAGAATTTTACGCAGTTTTTATATAGAAAATAGCTGTAAATTTTAAGTACATTTTTTTACTCAAAGCTCATTTGATCTTTCAATGTAAGATACTTTTGTGCAAAGTTGTTTGTTTCCTTATGCTTTTATATTCAGTAATTTATGCATGAATTATCAATGGGCCTTCGGGTTCTTTAGAAAGAGATAAGAGATCTTTCGGAAATCTAAGATGACCTAGATGGGTGTTTCGATTGGTCACCAAGAATCGATACTCCATAAGAAAAGAGTGGTACGATGTGTTATTTTATTGCATATAATTGTGTATGAAAACTGCACGTTTCTTAATGGGTGTTTTCAAAATACTCACCCTTACAATTTTTACAGGCTAATTCGGGTCGATTGGAGATGTGGCGGGATGGTACAGCCGACTGCCAAGATTTCGACCAACGGGAATATTAAGTTTTACTGCCTTTTTTTAATTTATTAGTTTGTTTGAGAATGTTTAAATTAATTTCAGACACAATTTATGATTCGAATTTAAATTTATAAATGTTTTGTTTATTTAGAAAATAGAATTTTAACGTTCCATATTTTAAGTAAATGAAATTATGTTTGGTAACAATTCAAGATGTATGAAATTTTGGGGCGTTACACAATTTTCACAAAACTCCAGCTTTCCCAGCTTGTCACGTGGGAAATCCTGTTTCAGCAGCTCGTGCAATCCTCTCTCACTTACATGACCAAGTCTCCTATGCTATAACTAAGCCCCTGTTTGACATCCATTCTTTTCCCATTCTCTTTCTCATTTTTTTTCTTTCTTCATTTCAACCACACATTCTATCAATAAATAATATTACACATAAACCCAAAAATTCTTCTTATTTTTTAACCACACATTCTTCCCATCAATCACTATTCCAAAATTTATTCTTCTCCAAAATGGGTGTCAAACACACCCTAAATTCTAGAGCTGCCAACCTGTGTTATTGTAATAACAACACCAATAACTATGTTTCTTTTAAAAGTACACGGACTGTTGTCTGTCACACCTTCATTACAATCAGAGATCCTCTCAACACCTTGATTGCACCATTTTCACCCTTATAGCAATAGCCATGTTGGTCAAGCATTTCTAGTGAAATAAGACTTCTTTTTAGCTCAGGAACATGTCTAACATATTTGAGAATTCTTTTGATTCCATCATGAGTCTTTAGCCTCACCATACCAATTCCAGTAACTTTACAAGCTTTGTTATCACCCAACAAAACGTGTCCACAATCCATGTTTTTGTATATCTGAAACCAACCTTAGTTAGGAGTCATATGGAATGAACATCTTGAATCCATAACCCACTGTTTGTTAGAGCTCTTTGTTGTAACACCCAACACATCTGAGCTTTCATAGTCCTGCTCAAATAGAGTTGCATCATCCTTTGTTTCTAACTTCTTTTCTCCTTTCTTTCTTTTAGGACAGGATCTTCTAAGGTGATCTTCTTAATGACAGAAATAACATCTGACCCTCTTCCCATTCTTGGACTTGGAACTTTTAAGTGTTATGCCCTAGACCCAATCGATTTAGGTTATAAACACTTTTCATATGTTTAATTGCATTTAATTATGGCAAGATCTATTATTTATTTATATTGCTTTTCTATTGAAATTATATTAAATAATAGAATCCGTAGATTTAAGTCTTTTCAATTTGTTAATCACAAGGAGTTGTGATTGTGAGATACAAATTGCAATATGACTGAATCTTAAATTATCCATGGTCGAAGTGATAACGAGACACGGATATCGTTATTATGGATAGACCATCGCGTGTGACATTCTTACTTGTGAAGTAACTAGCTGATCTCACAAGCTAAAGTGTGGTGACACTTGAATGAATACGTGAATGTTTTATTATAGAACAAAACATTGGAGACCCGCTGGGAGATTCCACATGGATAACTATCTGAGTGTTAGTGGTTAATCTCTAATGTTCGGTAGTGAAATTGGTCTTTTGACTTGAGGTCATCATAGTACCTTATATGAGGACAGTCATACTTTGGTGGTGTTGGATGTTACTCTGTCAAGGGTCGCTATACAGCATCGTTCGGGTATGTCAAGAATCATATGAAGGTTGTGAATGATCATAGAGAATTCGTCACTCTTAGATAGTAAGAGAATATGATTTACATTTTATCCAGTTAAGTCGATTATGAAATCCTTGGCCAAGGTGAACTCATAAGTCGAAAAGGAGTTTTCGATTACATTGACTAAACAGTAGGATAAAAGATATGATTGATAATCGAGATTGACACATATCCATATCTCATAATTGATTGGATCATATTGACAAAATGATTATAATTTCACGGTAAACGAACAAGGTTTGGTTTGTCACATCACGTGACATTTCCCATCACATGTATTGCCTTGACACATTGTTAGATGTCAATCTGGGACGACGAATCTGAATGAGTGATAAATTAAAAGGGTGTTTTAATTTATCGATGTTTTGATTAGATCAAAATAATAATTCAGACGTTAGACATCGTGATCGGGAACCTAATGGGTCACACACAAAAGAGAATCAGAAGAATGAGATTTACCAATCAATTAATTAACAAGTGTTGGGTAATTAATTAATTGGATTGCTTATAATATGCCCAAATTAATTAAATGGATTAATTAATTCATGGACCGGGTTTAATTAATTTGATTAATAAAATATCGGACCGGGTTTAGTTTCAAGAGGGGCCAAGCCCACTTGGGCTTATATTAATATGATACTAGGGTTTGAAAACTGTAGAGATTTTATTATTCTTGCTAGCACAAGAAAAGAAACCCTAGCCACCATTCTTGTTCTCTGTGTGGATCATCATTGGAGGTTGGACAATTGGACAGCTTGGATTGCAGATCGTGATCATTGGAGTTCGTGAATCAGCAAAGGGTTTTGCAGAATTCATCAAAGGTATAATTCTAATCACAGTTTCTATCTAAACACATTGCAGATCCTTGGTGGGAACTAAAAATTGTTTTATTTTCACTGTGCATGATTAAGTAAATTCCCAACAAATCTACTATTTTTGTAACGACCTGGGTCCCACTTAACGGGTTGTCCCGGCCGTTAGATCGACGACGTACTGTCACAACTGTACCAACATGGATCTTTTTAGCATGCTTTATCCTCACTCGCACGCTCCCTAACAAAACTTCCCAGGGGATCACTCATCATATAATTGCTCCAAGCCAAGCACGTCTAACTGTATAGTTTTTAACGATGAACTTCCGGAAAAGAAGGTGCACCTTGTTGATATGAGTAGTACTTATCAAATCTTTTAAACTTTTCTGGTCCACGTTAGACTCGCGACGTCCTCGTCGCCCTGATCCATCTGAGGATTCGTTGCCAGGCGTTGGGATTCTAGAGGTAGCTTCTACGGGTTCAAGAGGTGGCTCCCGCCCTATGGTGTAACACTTTGTCCCGCAAGCACTTAGTTCCCGATTTTCGGCTGGCAACTGGGCTTTGATACCATTTGTAACGACCCGGGGACCATTTAACGGGGCTATCTTGGCCGTAAAATCGACAACGTACTGTCCCCACTGTACCAACATGGGTCTTTTCAGCATGCTTTATCCTCACTCGCATGCTCCCCAAGATAACTTCCTATGGGGTCACCCATCATAGAATTGCTCCAAGCCAAGTACGTTTAATTGTAGAGTTTCTAACGATGAATTTTCGGAAAAGAAGGTGCACCTTGTTGGTATGAGTAGTATTTATCAAATCTTTTAAACTTTCCTGCTCTGGGTATTACATTTTCCTTTCACCTTCTAGTCTCTCTTTTCAGCTCTACCATGCATTGTTAAACTATCTCCTAACTGTTCAAACATCTCACTCTCTCTAGTACTTAGGAATTCAGAGCTCCTACAACATCTTCTAGAGAAATTGTTAATCTACCATGTTTTAGGATATCTGGAAAGGTTTCATAAGACTTTGGTAATGAATGTAATAATACCAAAGCCTTATCCTCATTATCATACTCCACCTGAATATTTCCAGATCTAAACAAAGCTTGTTAAACTCATCTATATGCTCTTGCAAGTTTTTGCCATCAATCATTTTAAATGTAAAGAATCTGGTATTGAGATACAAACGATTGGACAGATTTTTCGTCATGTAAAGACTCTCAAGTTTGAGCTATATCTCTGCTACAGATTTCATGTTGGAGACTTCTCTCAGCACTTTGTCACTGAGGCACAAAATTAAGATATTATAAGCTCTTCATGATATCCTTCTTCTTCTCATTGTAGGTTGCAAGCATATTCATCTTCCACAACCCAAAATCATTTGTTCCATCAAACTTCTCTATCTCGTGCTTAGTAGAAGAGTTAGACATCTCAGGACTTCTTTCAAACAGTAGGTGAACTTCAGGTGAATGTCAATAACTTTCATAAAGAACACAAATCCAATATAGAACCTGCTCTGATACCAATTTTGTGGTGTTTATGTACAGTTCTTTAGGGAACAAACAAGACCAAATGGATGCGGAATACAACAATTTCTTTTAGAGCTGGATCAGAGCACAAGGAAATGAATCAATTAGCACAAGAAGAAATAAATCAATAAACAGTAAAGAAAAGAAGACATAAATTTATCCTGGTTTACACCGTAATTTGTGATCCTATATCCAGTCTTGGTAATGCTCTTCAATATGAACCAGACAACAGAGTACCGGGAGATCGATTACAACTTGGAACAAGAAAATTGAAGTTTTTACAAGGTTACAATTCTTATTTGCAAATATTTTCCTTAACCTCTCTCTCCCGTTCCCTCATCTTCTTGGACTTTTCCTAAATGTGTTGCTTCACTTCCTTAAATCTCGGTCATGATCTAAAACCGACCCATTTATTTGCTTCCGTGCGTTTCCAATAGAAGCTTCACCGAATTCTAGTTTACAGTTCTCTATTACACATGGCAAAAACGAAAAAAGACAACATTGCAGAAACTTAATCCCCAACTTTCTGTAACTGCATCAAGTTGAGCCAAAATCCAAGCTTCTAGCTTGATATTTATACTGGATCTTATGATAGTTTCAATCGTGGTTCAGAGCATTTGCAATATTGTTTTGAAGGAACTCTTATATTAAAATGCACACCAAATATTCGAAAAAAATCCAACTCAGAAGCTATGCAAAAGAATATTGGATTTCTATTTGATTTCGTAGTTACGAAAAGCCACAAAAAGGGGAGTAATTTCTTCTCCTCGTCCTACTGCTGTTTTATTTTGTTGGATTAATACCATATACTCTACAATGTCTAAAATGTGTACTAGTAGCATCTAATCAATGTATCCAGTTCCGCAGAGAATTTAAGTTATACTATGCTCTGCACACTGATTATTTGAATGTTGAATATGCAGGCAACATATACCTGATTAGCTAAATGTAACTCTCGATAATCTAAATGTATATCTACCGAATCAAATGGAGGAAGAATAATCCATGTTTAGTATCATATAACAGCCAACGAGTGTGCATGATTATATAAGCACGCGTTATGATGATAACCTAAAAACTGTCCTATAATGGATTTAATCTGATTCTAGTTCAAGTCATACGCGTTGAAGTACGCTGCATACAGCTTGAAACACGAGCTGAGTATGGTTTCATTTTATTGTCATGACGATATATGGTAAGTATATGTTCCATAAAAAGTATGATGTGTACCCTGGTGTCTCCTTCCTAATTTCTTTTATAAAAAATGGAACTGATTCTAAAGTTAGAAAAGAATTTACCAGCATTTATAACACGACATATCCCCCTATTATCTTTAAGCGGGAATCTCTACCCATAAATTCTGAAGTTCTAAACAAAAGTTCTGGTGTTGTTAATAATACACTTAATACAATGGTGAAAGAAGTATGTGGTATTAGTTTTGAGCCCTCAAAAGATGAAGCGACAAGCTCACAAAACAGAAAGATAGTAATTCTTCAATGTTTATATCGTGATTGCTATTTGTTGACTTGAGCTGATTAGTATGTTAAAATGTGGCATATTTAGAAATCCATTGGGGGTGAATATCCGCATCTAATGTTTTCTTGGATTTTGTTAGGCCAGGAACACACAATATTGACCAAGATACAAAAATACCAAAACCTTTTTTGAAATAAAGTGCAGAAAAATAAAGAATTTCAGATCATGTTTGGCAACATTTTGGGGCTTTATTTCAGATTACCATGAGTACAGGAGAGAGTGTTAGACAGAGATTTTTGAGATGGAGGTATTCTAGACAGTTTGCAAGGACCAGGCACATTCGTATCATTATTCCTCTATTGATTTTCTGGTTTCTTTGGACTGAGAGAAATAATGTAAAGCACATGAACATACGTATAAGCTCGAGACATATTATCTAGAGAGTTTATCGTATGGTATCCTTCCTCCATATTGGTGGACTATTTCGAACGTTACATTGGCGTAAGACATGCAGCTTGCTAAAATTTTTGGTATTTTTTTGACTCTCCCCCTATCATGGTTTGGTGGCGCACTCCATCATTTGGATATGTCAAGATCAACACCGATGGTTGTGTCAAGGATGAGTTTGTGAGTGGGGGAGGCATCATCAGGGACTACGCAGGAAATTGTATCAGGGCTTTCTCAGCTTCATATGGACAATGTATGATTTTAGAGGTGGAGCTCAGGGCTATTCGTGATGGGATACTACTGGCTAGAGATCTTGGTTTGTCAGATATCTGGGTTGAGTCAGACTCAACTATTGCCATTCATTACATCACCAGAGGTGGCGGACCGTGGCCTATCCAGGGGATACTCAGACAGATTGCAGATATCGTTTCCTTTGGCAGAGATATGGTTTCCCACATCTTTAGAGAGGGGAACAAAGTTGCAGATGCACTTGCTACCGAGGGTTGGCATCATCGTAGATACCAGGACTATGGACAAGCCGACTTACCACGACATATCAGGACGCTTGTTCAGATTGATAGATATGGTTTGCCTAGCACTAGGGTTCAGGTATTTGTATTTTGCTTTTACTTTTATTTTTGCTTTAACTTGTTCCTTTTGTAAGGGAAGTAGTACTCTTTTTTTACTGCTTTTCTTTTATTCTTTACTTTCACTATTGGGAAGCAGTAGTTCCTTCTTTATTGATTTTATTTATATCATTTGTAATCACAGTATTCCTCCACCACAAGTGAATACATATTAATAAAATCTCGGAGGTACCATCCTCCTTCTACAAAAAAAAAAAAAAATCCACCTTGCTACCAGAATTTAGGTTATAGTGTAGTCCTAAACACAATCTTAAGCAATTTTCATTTGCTCTAAGTACCTGTACATGCATCACAAAGAATTAATAAATAAAGGTTTCAAACAGTTTAAAAACTTATTTAAATGAATTACCTTAGTACCAATATCAGATGGATTAAGTTGAGTTGAAACCTTTCCAATTCCAAGAATCCCTTTAGAAATGATATCTCTTATAAAATGATATTTAATATCAATATGCTTAATTCTATCATGAAATATAGGATTTTTGCTCAAATGAATAGCACTTTTATTTTCAGACAGTAATATAACATCACTATCAGCAAAACTAAGTTCAGACATCAACCCATTTAACCATATTCCCTCTTTCACAACATCAGTTGCAACAATATATTTTGCTTCAGTGGAAGATAAAGCAACAACCCTTTGAAGTTGAGATTTCCTACTAGCAACAGTACCACATAAAGTATAAATGTAAGAAGAAGTTGATCTTCTATTGTCTTTATCTCCAGCAAAATCAGAATCAGTATATCCCTTTAAAGTTACACCATTTTTACTTGATTTAAACATTAAACCCAAGTTAGGTGTTCCTTTAAGATATCTAAACAACTATTTTAATGGGTTAATCATGAACCCACTCAATATGCTAATGTCAAACGGAAGATCAAGTTTGGTACAAATCATCAAATACATAACCGAACCAACAACATTTGCACAAGGTGTTTTAGACATTCTTGCATACTTTTCTTCAGAATTGCGATAGCATTCAAAAGAAAGCTTAAAATGATTAGCAAGAGACAATGTTACAGATTTACAGTCATACATGTTCAATTTTTTCAAAACTTTAATCACATAATCACGTTGATTCAAAAATAGCATGTCTTTCTCTTTATTTATCCAAATTTGCATGCCTAATATCTTTTAGCAGAACCAAGGTCTTTCATTTCAAATCCAGACTTCAATTTCAATTTGATATCATCAATTTTAGACTTATCATAACTCGCAAGCAACATATCATCCACATAGACAACTAAATAAAGAGAATTTTCACCACCATTACCTTTAAAATATAAACAGGTATCAAACTGGCTTCTTTCAAAGTCAAGTTTTAGAACAAAAGTATTAAATCTCCTTTACCATTGTCTTGGAGCTTGCTTTAATCCATATAAAGATTTTTTTAACAAACAAACAGTAGTTTCAAGATTTTTAATTTCAAAACCAACAGGTTGCATCATATAAATTACTTCATCTAAATTACAATACAAGAAAGTAGTTTTAACATCCAACGGATCAAGTTCCCATTTAAACTGTGCAACTAAAGCAAGCAAACATCTAATAGTTGAATATTTCACAACAGGAGAAAAGATTTCAGTGTAATCAGCACCTTCTTTTTGAGTAAAACTTTTTACAACAAGTCTAACTTTGTATCTAATATTTTTACTATCTCCTTTCCCTTGTTTTATTCTATAAATCCACTTGCAATCAATTAGTTTCTGCACTTAGGCCCCTTAATAAGTTCTCAGGTCTTGCTTTTCAAAAGTGAAGACATTTCATCTTCCATGGCAACTTTCAAATTTTTACTTTCCTTACACTTAATGGCATTATCATAAGAGTTTGGCTCATTTTCAAATTGTTCTTGATAAGTGAAAAATGAAACAAAATCATCACAGTCAAATCTAGTAAGATGTCTAATATGACTTCTTTCTCTATCTCTTGTGAGTTGATACTCATATGAGGGGAAAGCAACATGATTAGATTCATCAGTTTGATCAATTTTTTGATCAATTTCAATTTCGGGTTCAATACCAACTTCATCTACTAGAGGTACAGGATTAGCAGGTTCAATTTGAAGAGACTCCACCTCGATTGAACATCTTTATCAAATCTTTCCCTTTTAAACATGGCATTAAAGACTTATTGAAAACAACATCCTTTTAACAATGACTCTATACCCCTTTTCACATTTAACCACAATATATAGCCTTTAACATGTTCATCATAATCCAAGAAAATACATTTAAGAGATCTACGTTCTAATTTTCCAATATTTTGATGAGTATATGCACCACAACCGAATACCTTTAAATGAGAATAATTCATAAAACCATCAGACCATACAGATTCGAGTATATCAAAATTAAAAGCTTTAGTAGGACTTCTATTAATAAAATACGCACCTATTTTATAGCTTCACCCCCAAAACAATTTAGACCAACCAGAACTTAATAGCATGCATCTAACTTTATTTAATAGAGTCATATTCATTCTTTCAACTATTCCATTTTGTTGAAGAGTATAAGTAACAGTTCTATGTCTCAAAATATCATTTTATTTACAAAAATTGTTGAATTCATGATTACGAAATTACAAACTATTGTCAGTCCTCGAAATCTTTATCTTGTGTTTAGTTTGGTTCACAATTTGGGTTTTCCAGTTCTTAAAATTTGAAAAAGTTTTATCTTTAGTTTTTAATAAGAAAACCCAATTTTCCTAGAATAATCATCAATGATCAACAAAAAGTATTTAAAATCAGATAAATTACACAAGTAGTAGGACCCCACAAATCAGTATGTAAATATTCAAATATTTGTTTAATTTATGAATTCTAGTTGGAAACTGTAGTTTGGCTTGTTTCCATATTATACATTGTTCACAAGAATCAAAATCACCAAGATTTTGTTTTCAAAAACTCCTTTTGATTGTAAAAAATTTAATGACTTTTTGCTAATGTGGCCAAGTCTATCATGTCACAATTTGTAAGTGTAAAACGTTCAAATATTGCAGAAGTAGTTAAGCCAAGCAGAGGTTTTGCTTTCAAAAAAATAGATACCATGTCTCTTAGGGATACTTATGATTAAATCATTGTGCCTAGGAATTTTAATATCTTATTGACCCATATTTATGTTAAACTCCATATCATCTAACATATAAAGGACACCAAGTTTCTCTTCAAGTTAGGTATATACCTACTTTCTTTAAGAAATAAAACATTTCCATTTTCCAATAACAATTTTATAGTCCATATTCTTCTTACTTTACAGGTAAAATTGTTTCCCATTATCACTTGCCCTCAAGCAGCCCTTTTAAAATCATGAAAATAGTCTTTACTTGGTCACATATAGAAGGAACAACCTGAGTCAAGAATCCATTCATCACACAGTTGTTTTTCCATATTAACAAGGACCAATCTAGAATTAGACTTAGCTTTGTTATACACTAAAGAATTACTCCACTCATCAAACTTATTATCTTTCAAGTCATTTTTTTTTTAAAACAATCTTTCGCAAAATGTCCTAATTTCCCACATCAATAGTATTTCTTACCTTTAGCCTTAGCTTTGGACTTATGCTTATCATTAAATCTGTTTTTATTTTCAGTAAAAGACTTAGGATGATAATTTGCTTTACCAAAACTTTTTCCCTTTACTATCAAACCATCTCAAACTAGATTATTACCAGAATCAGATTTTAGCTCTAGAGCCTATTCCTTAAAAAATTTATTATCACATCAGTAGTAAGTTCTTCCTTACTATACTCTAGAGCAACATTGATGTCTTTATATCTGTCACTAATGGAATTTAACAAGACTACAACCATCTAATCTTTAGAAAAAATTTCATCACAATTAGTCAAGTCTTGGGTAAGTTTTATAAATCTATTCAAGTTTTCATCCAAATCAACCGAGAGATCCATTTTGAAAGAAAAGAATTGTTTTAATAAGAAACACTTATTTGGAGTAGTCTTAGTCACATACTTTGCATGAAGTTTGATCCACAGTTTAGAAGCAGTTTTAGTTTCACCAATACTTCTTATCACATTTTCAGATAAGTACAAGAAAATAGTACTCTAAACAACTTCTCCAAGTTCATCTTTCTTTGCATGTAGTAATTCAACATGCTAACTATCATCTAAGACCTTAACACGTCTCATTTGCATTAACATAGCCTTCATTGTTTGACTCTACAAGTTGAAATAATTTTTTCATCAAACTGACTAACTTCAAATTTTGCAGAAGCCATGTTATAGTCAAGTAAGACTCAAGACAGAAGACAACTTACACAAATATGCAAAGAACGGCAAGAGTACAGATTAGTTGCAATTAGAAAATCACAATAATACACACAAAAGAAGAAGATTTTCAAATATTAGGCACTTGCAGAGAATATGCAGATTAAAACTCTAAAGAAAACACAGTAACAGAGATCACAAAATAATGTTTCACAGATTCCTCCTACAAGATTCTCCAAGTGCACACCCATACTTGATTAATCTTAGATTCCCAAGGCCTCTAGGAGCCTTTGGACGAAGACTGAGATCAAAGGGGTTCCAGTGCACGGTAAATCAAGGGAAAAATTAAGAAACTCTAAAAATTTGAAAAGTGAACTTTACAAAAGTTTAGAAAGATCTCACCCAACGAGTTTAAAACTCGATATTATGTAATTTTGCTTAAAATTAATTCCAAAGATTTGGATCCTTATCAGATCAACCGTTCTTCTCCAAGATCCAAGTATATTGCTCCTCAATTAATGGCTTTGATACCACTGTTAAACCAAGAACACACAATATTATACCAAAAAATAAAAATACCAAAACCTTCTCTAAAATAAAGTGCAGAAAACTAAAAGGAACACAATCGATATATTTCGGTCTAAGCCCCAGAGGTTTGTACCATTTCTAACACCTACATCCCCTGTTGAGATTCCAAAAGTTGGATTATGATCGATTCAACACTAACGCCCAAATATGGCAACAACGGTTACAATAATGTTCAGCCAAATCACAAAGAATAGTACATAACACTTACCTCTCTCAATATATAGCAATCGATCTACAGGATCACAAAGAATCGCTTTAGAACCTCATAAACAGCAAATCCGAAGCACAAACACTTCCTAACATATATTCACTCAGAATATCATCACAAAGAGGCTATAATATTACAGATTAACGTCTTAAATTAAGAATTTGAGAAGAAAGTACAGAGAGATAAAAAAAACTAGAGAAAACCCTCAAAACGACGCACTCCTAGAGAGAGAGACCAGAATGAAATCCTAAAGCCAACCTTCGAGAATGTCAAATGAAAAATGGCTTAAAGAAAAGAACCATCCAGAATTTAAACTAACAGTCAAGATGAATCCAGGTGCCGCAATCAGGTTGAAATTGTGGTTTGGTAAAGTTGCATTTGCCAAAAACTCGTTTTAACACAAATTATAGGATCATCAATCGAACCCGGTTCAATTCCCATATATTTCCTTGTTGCTTTGAAACTATTATTAGGATCCAAAGTTCATGGTATGATTCTTGCATTGGACTGGGAAGTGAGACACTATGGCTGGACTTTTTCGTTTGACATGAATGCAAGCTTTTATGAAAATTTAAAATTCTTATGTCACACGGCGCCATTCATTCCATGAAACGCTTGACTCAGTTTTATTCCATGCATGTTCAATTGGTAAAATTTTGAAACAAAAGCATCTAGCTTGTTTAAGCTTCCTGTGATTGATATTCAGTTGGCAAAAGTATAAATCCACTTTTCAGTTCGGGGAACTTACTTTGTCAACACTACAAATTTTTGAAGCGTTCTAGTCATATATACTTTAAATGAAAATTAGACAGTTAAGGTGGGTTTTTGGATAAACCACTCTAAAAAGCTACTGGATTTGTTCTTGGTAAAAAACGAATAGCCAACTTAATCTATATTTTCCATTAGGGATGGCAATTCGAACTGTTAAAATCGAAAACTGCAGTTAACCAAACCGAATGGGGAGAAAAATACCAAACCGATGGTGCAATGAGTGGTTATGGTTTTGATTTTAAACTCGGTTCGGGATGGGACGGGTATGGTATTTAGTGACGGTGCCCTACCCTGAACCGATTACCCGTTAAAAAAAATTAATTGGGCAATTTTGACAATTGGCTTCCCCAAAATTTTGGCTTAATTAACATTACTAGTAAACTCTTAACTCAATAACCTAACTCTAACCCTACATGTTAAAATTGAAAGTTGGAAACCGAACTTACAGAACACTCTCCACACAACCAATGAACCAAATCAGATCCGCTGATACTCTGTTGCCTGTACCTCAACTTCAAATTGTAGTAATTAGCAACAAAGTCTACCATCTTGTGAGCACACTCCCTGAGTTGTTCTGTGTCCATTGGCTTCAAACCATCTTCCCTGTACAATTCAACAAAACCCAGATACATTATACTTGATTGCATTTTCTCTATAATATTATTTAAATATATGATGCGTGACCCGAAAAATTTGATTTTTAATCTGTTTTGCTTGCAAGTTTATGTGTTCTTCAATTTCTCTATGTTCATAAGAAATAGAGAGTTGAATTATTGATTGGTTACAGAATTAATATGGCTTTTTGCTGATGTTATTAATGAAATTCCAAAATTCAACATATATTTTGGGTTATATTGTTTGCGAGAGCTTGGTAATTTACCAATCCAGCAGAGAAGAATTATTTTTTTATTTCTGCTTTCATTTTTCATATATCTGTCAAGCAATTTTTATTTTTATAGTTATTATCATTTTCATTTCTCTATTTGGTATGTACAAGGGATGGTTTCTTTATCCCTTTTTATTGGGTCAGAATAATGAATTTTGATTTTCTACAAATGGAAAATAAAAATTTATTTTCTTTAATAGTGTCTACTAAACTCTTGTTTTACTGCTTTAAGTAGGCATTTTCAATTTGTGCCGTTAATATTTCTTTTAGAAAAGTGATTGAAAATACTGTAAATACATTTAAATTGATTGCATTTTCACCATAACCATGGCTGAAACCTCAATTGGCGTGTTTTATTTTTCGTGTAATTAGATGTCTTGCCATGGGTCGGGGTATTCTATTTCGACTCCTCCCACTTCAGTTGGAAGTGCTTCAGTTGAAGTTGGAGATACCGCTATTGGCATTCGAGAAAATGCATCAAGTATACCAGGTTCATCACAAAATCTAAGTGAGGTAAATGTAAATCCTACTCATATAGATTTAGGTGATGATGAGGAGCCGACTGAGGAAATTAGAAAAAGAAAATTGACCTCTACAGTGTGGCAGAATTTAAACTACATCGAATTAATAACGTGTCTAAAGCAATTTGTAAACAATGCAAAAAACAGTTAGGTGGTGAGTCAAAAAATGGAACAAGTCATTTACGTGCTCATTTGGATAGATGCTCCCTTCGAGGTCAAAAGGATGTCAAACAAATTTTTTTGAATCAATTTAAAGAACCTAGTGGTAGGACGGCAATGGGGGCATTTAATTTTGATCAAGAGAAAGGTAGGAAAGAACTTGCAAATATGATCATCCTACATAAATATCCTCTTTCAATGTTTGGGCATTCTGAGTTTAGAAAATTTTGTAATACAATTCAACCATTATTTAAAGTTGTTTCTCGTAATACCATCAATGTTGATATCTTGAAAATTTATGATTACGAGAGAACAAAAGTAATGGGCTTGTTAGAGGGGACCAATAATAGAATAGCAGTCACTATTGATATGTGGACATCCAATCAAAAGAAGGGATTTATGGCTATCACCTTACATTACATAAATGATTCTTGGAGGCTTCAAAGCTGAATTTTGAGGTACAATAGTTTTATAAAATAGACATTAAGCTACTCTTGTATATCTTCTGAAATTTTATGTTATCTTATGAACTTTTTTTCACCATCGATACAGATTTACATAAATTCCTTGCCCCTACACCGCTGATTCACTGTCTACTGTGTTAATGGAATGTCTATTTGACTAGAATATTGATCATAAATTGTCCACATTAACTGTTGATAATTGCACTACGAATGACGCTATGGTTAACATTATGTAAGATAAGCTTTCTCTTGGTTCTTTGATGTTGAATGGTGAATTTTTCCATTCGCGGTGTTGTGTACATATCTTCAACCTGATAGTAAAGGATGGTTTTGATATCATTAGTCCGAGTGTCAGAGAGAATCAACTATAATGTTTCATATTGGTCAGCAACACTAAAAAAAGTTGAAACATTTGAGGTAGTTGCACAACAAATAAAAATCCATTGTGAAAAAAAGTTAGCACTGGATTGCAAGACTCAATGGAACTCCACGTATCTAATGATTCATACTGCTTTACTTTACAAAGAGCTTTTTCCTCATCTAAGGTAAAAAGAGCCTCAATACATAAGTGTACCCTATGAGAGTGATTGGAACTTGGCTACGGAGATTTGTGATAAGTTGGAGATATTGTATGAAGCGACTGAATTATTTTCAGGTACAAAATATCCCACCGCCAATATGTAGTTTCCAAATATTTGTGACATAAAATAGGCAATCCGTGATTGGAGCACATCATCTTGTGATGAAGTTAAATGGATGGTGTCAAGCACGAAGGAAAAGTTTTACAAATAATGGAGTGGCATGCATGGAATTCTAGCTGTTGCAACTGTATTAGATCTGAGATACAAGATGAAACTAGTTGAATACTATTTCCCTTTGATCTTTGGAGATGAAGAGTAGATAGAGGTTGAAAAGGTTAGAGCATTTTGTCATAAGTTGCTCAAAGAGTACAAGAGACCACGTCATTCGACAGAATATAAATCACACTCTTCATTTTCTTCGCAATCAGAGTCGTCTACTACTGTTGGAAAGCATTCTCATATGGTTGGTTTTGATACATTTGTTAGCCATTCTGTTATCGCTGATCATGTAAAAACAGAGTTCGATGTTTTTCTAGAAAAGCCAGTATTGCCAAAGGTGGATGGTTTTGATTTATTGGCATGGTGGAAAGCAAGTTCAATAAAATATCCGACTTTACAGAAGGTTGTTAGAGATTTATTAGCAATTCCAGTATCTACCATGGCATCTGAGTCAGCGTTTAGTACAAGTGGTAGATTTGTAAGTCTACATAGAAATAGGCTTCACCGAACACTTTAGAAGCTTTAATGTGTGCTCGGGATTGGCTTTTGAGTGATATTCATGGTAGAATTTATTATTTTATATTTGTTATTCATGCACTTTTTTGTATTGCTAATTTTTTTCTATATTGTTTGTAGAAAATTCTGCTCCTTCAACATACTCCGGAGCTTGTGCAAGGTTTAGTGAGGAGGATATTGACGAATAGGTACAATTTTTTGTTTAAATCTTCAGTTAAAACTATTGTTGATTAGGTAATATGGTTGTATTATCACTCTAATTACATTTCTTATTTAATATATAGGAATCAACTTTGAGTCTTGACTCTTAACCTATGCTAGTAAGAGTTGTGGGGAAGAATGAAGATTGACCTATGCTAGTAAGAGTCTTGACCTATGCTGATAATATTGTTTGTTAAATTTGAATTTTGCATTTGGAAGTTGGGAAATTGTTTGCATTTTCATTTGTGATATTGTTTTCTAAATTGGCTTAGTATTGTGTTTTTGTTTTTATTAACTTTTCTTCATAATTTTTTTTTCAATTTGACGGTTGGAGTTTGAACTTATAAAAAATAATTTATTTTTATGGTTATTAACCGAATCGAACCGACTTACGTGGTTATGGTGCGATTATGGTATGACCAAAAATTTGGAGGTGCGGTTATGGTTTTGGCTGAACCGACCCCGAACCTAAGCATTGCCATCCCTATTTGCCATACTTTTTTACCTGCGCATAATTATTTGTCATAAGCGTCACCCGATTGACAAAGATTCGAGAAGAAGAAGGCAAAAGGCTTGTCCTATGATACCATTTAGTTGGTCACCAACAACTTTTCTATGCCAGTGTCGTCGATAGAAATTGCAATTAAAGGTACTATATTGTTGGAGATATTAAACTAATAACGTGCATGAATTATATTCTCAAAACATACATTTTTCTTGCTCAAAATCGAACATAGTTTCAACTCACCAAAATAGAATTTGAGAAGACAAAATGATAATTACTGAAACCGAATACATGAAAATGGATTTAATCTTTTCAATTCTTCGACGAAAAACATTTCTTATAATCAAAAGAATAGATAGTTTTTCTGAAATCAAATCTCAAATTCAATGAAATCGGAAAATAAAATAGGAAATGCAAGTGATTGGATTGGTCGATGCAAGTATTTAACACTTTTTCCTTAAGATAAATTTGTACCACATCGATGCTAACGGTTTTTTGGCATTCATATCCCAAGATATAACGACCGCGTCTCGAAATAGGAGCACTCCAAATTATGTAGACCAACGAACTCTTAACGGAATTCTCTCTCTACCGAACCATGTTTTTATTCAAGAAAAAATCACGTTTACAAATTGTTTTTATGCAATGCAAGTAAAAGAAATGACTTGGAATTATGAATTGAATTAGTAAATCCAAACACATGGGATTTATATATAGTAGTCAGAAAAGTTTGTCTTAAAAGACACAATCATACAAAAGGACAAACCTCTTGAAATTTATCTCTATACATGAGAGACACAGCCATTGAAAAATAATCATGCTAAAAGTCATGATCTTTCATATAGAAAGACACATCTTTCAATCCAAATATTTTCTAAAATATTTCATAATATTCTATACGATTTTCCAATAATTCACGTATTTAAGCAACTAAAATTTGGCTTAATTTCTTATTCATCAAATAATGAATTCCACTTAAATAATTATTTAAAATTGGTCAAAACCAATTTTCGATACAAGATTCCAACAGTCCCCCACATAGATGAAAATTAATACAAATGACTATGCAGACACTAGTAGAGAAAGCGAAAAAACATTACATCAGGTAAGATAACTTCTGGCCTTGAACCTTCTTTAGTGAAATACTATCGGATTTACTTGGCTAATTGGTGAACGCGAGGTCTTGAACCATTCAACCATTTGTGTAAACCAAGACAACAGTATTCACACAATGTCTTCCCTAAACCGTTCATGGTTCTCATGACTTGGTTCATTTTGACCATGAACCATCCTTGAGTTTCATAAGTGTTTAGAGAATTTCAGCGTTTGAACAATTTTCATTAAGGTGGCCCCACCTCACACTTACATAAGTGACCTCCTATTAGGAGTATTCTGCCCCATACCACTTGACTTAATCAAGATATAAGAATCATTAAAAGAATATCTTAACCTCTAATCATTCTGTAGAAAGCACTTTAATATCATAGGAATGAGTTAGGAAATAATTTTCTAAGTGCTTCATTGAATCCTCATAACTTAGTTGTCCATTTTGAACCAAGATCTTCGAATCTCGAGTCAACAAGATAGGGTGACCATTATAAATATCCTTACGTAGTAGGATTTAATCCCATTCCCCTTGATACGCAGTATACTTGATCTCTTGGTAATCTTTTCTTAGTGGGTCTAAGAGTTTGCACCATTTGAGATCAACTGCTTTATGGTATTATGTCTATGACGAATATGTCTAGACTTACCATTACGATTGACTATGTATCTTATTAAATATAGCTAGCTATCACAATTGATTCATTTAATATATACAAATTATCATCAATTGAGAAATTCTCTTATGAAGCTATATACTTCTCACTAACTTTATCTGAACCTTTTATCAATTTCCAAACATGGTTGGAGGATTTCTATCAAATCATTACACTAGCCAATCACTTTTATTAGTGGATTTCATACATGGGTATTCAATTTTCAACATAGAACTATTACAATGTATTTATGAATATTCTTCAAATATTAAAATTTACATATGCAAACAACTGCCATAATCGGCTTTTATCCCATTTTAGATTTAGTGTACGTCACGTTGTGAGCCATCCTCAAACTTCTAAAATAGTACAAGGGCTTTCTACCTTTTTTACTTCATGTACATTCTTCTATAATTTATAAGTTGTATGAAATATAACTTGAGAGACAAGCTACCCCCCAACCCAATTCCTCAATTAGGAATGTATTCTATGAGTAGTATTGCAACCTCCACAAATTTTTTAATTAGGATTGAATTTAGAATTTATCAACTCTTTTAAAAATACGATTCATCTATCACAATGTCCATTTCATATTGTTAGATTTTTAGTGTTGGCAATTCTGTGGACAAAGGACTAATTTGTAACATGATGTAAAAGTCAAGGACCTAGGGTGCAATTTGTATAAATTAGGTAAGTTAGGGTTTGAGTCCTTGAAGGAGTCCAAGAAGATCGCATATGATAAAGGGAATGTAAGTAGAAGTTTAAAGAGTATTAAAGAGCTGCACAAGTTATGTTCCAAATTCTCAGTCATCACTTGCAATGCATTTTTCACATAGAATACATTGAAATTTGGATATGGCTATTTCTAGAAGAATTATAGCCCTTCGAGTTATCTTTCCAACGAAATTTGAATCTTTGCAATTGGATATGGGTAGAGAAAGTTATAATGAACATACTGACAACTGCTCAACCCTTACTCGACCATCGCTAGAGGCTCGCTCGAGCAACCAATGTAGTAGCATTTTCGCTCGAGCGACCTACCTGTGCGGCCAAACCTAATTCGCAATTTGGAGACTTTTCACGACCCATACTACTCATACATCTCTAACTATAAATACAAAGGTCTTGTTCGAAAATTGGTGGTCGTTTTATTGTGCTTCATAGATATAATACTTTCATATAATTGTTTGAGAGATCTAAGAGACAATTCACTAATTCATCCATATTCATTCTTGAGATCTAATAACCCGGTTTTGGAAAACGTCAAAGGTTCCATAATCCAAAACACTTGGCATCCTTAATCTTTTAAGGAATTGACTCTTTCATTGAGATTTGGAAGATGTGGACTACAAGCACAGGAAGAGCACAAGAATTGGAGATTCTTGGAATTCTACTTGGAAGAGACAATAGAAAAAGATCAAGAAGCTGGAAGGAAACAGCATATCAGAAGGCTATAGGAAGTAGAACGGGAAGTCTAGCAGGTTAACTAGATAGTGTCTACGGTAGCAGATCGTGAGTCTGGAAAGTATAGTAGATCAGGAAGCTATAGGAGGTAGATCGGGAAGTCTAGCAGTAGCTAGATAGTATCTATGATAGCAGGTCATGAGTCTTGAAGGAACAGCGGATCTTGGAGATTGCAAGAATTACAATAGAAGGAACGAGTGAAGTTTGCTAGCTGGAAACATACTGTAATCCATATTATCTATAGTGGAGGTAACCTGCTTAGTCCCAGAGTTTTTCCCAGTTGGGTTTCTCCGTCATCATATTGGTGTTCTTTATTTACTGCTTTCATATTTAGTGTTTATTATACAAGCTACGGTATTCATAGATATGATAATTTTAATTGTTTGACTAATTACCTAGACATAATTTACTTGTGACATGTTACTTGTTAATTAAAGTTTTAATTCCGCATTTACACCTAATCACCCCCCTTTAGGTGTAGTAGGGTCGAATCTTGCGTTTTCACATATGTTCCACCTCAAATCATATAACAATGATTATGAATAACAATATCACATGGAAGTCAATGAACTTTCAAATTTGTGTTTCCAACTCACACAATATACGAATGAAATGGTCACAATAAAATAGGGGTATAAATTGCTTCTTTTCAAAGAACGCATTTTTCTTTCATGCACATGACCGTTCCCCAAATGCCACGACAAAGTGAGAACAAACCAATTTATTTATTTATTGTATAAATATGTACAATCTTCTTTCAATTTGCAGTATTCTCTAATGACTAAAGAACACATTCGTACAAATCTAAAAACTATCATGTATGCGGTCTTTTCTTCTTCTATATCGACCTATTATTGTAGATAACGTAGTGACCCCCACTCCTATAACTAATTGGACTAGGACGAACTTAGATGAGTGTAACTGGAATAGCAAAGCTTTACATACCCTATTTATAGCAGCGTCCCCTGAAGAATTGAAGTGAATGTCCATGTGTGAGATAGCCAAAGAGGTTTGGGATATTCTACAAACCACACATGAGGGAACTCAGGCTGTTAAGAAATCTAAGTTACAGATGTTGACAACTAGGTTTGAGGATATTAGAATGAGAGAAGATGAGACGTTTGATGCCTTCTATGCGAGCTTCAATGACATAGTGAATTCTAGTTTCAACCTAGGTGAGAGAATCCCGGAGTCTAAAATTGTTAGAAAAATTCTTAGATCCTTATCTGAAAGGTTTAGGCCTAAAATCACTGCTATTGAAGAGAGTAAGGATATAGACTCCATTAAGGTAGAGGAGTTAGTTGGATCCCTCCAGACGTATGAGTTGACCATAGATAAATCTGTTACAGATAAATCCCTTGCCTTGAAATCCATGTGAAACACCCGGATGGAATCCTCTGATCCTGATTTACCGGACGATGAGGAGTTAGCTTACCTGGCTAATAAATTCCGAAAAATGTTTAAGTAGAAAAAGAACCCTCAAGAGAGATACAAAGGTGGCCCGAGTGAATCTAGGAGAAAATCTAAATATGAGAGGTGCCATAGTTGTCTAGGGTTTAACATGTTAGGAGTGAGGGCCCTAGTAGTAGGAGAAATTCGAATAAGGCTATGAATGCTACTCTCACTGATGACGAGTCTAACTCAAACAATCAGAGTGAGAAGTCCACTCGTGATGAAAGTGGAAAATATATTGCCTTTGCTGCTAGAATTAGGAATGAATCTAATCAAATGAGTGAAAAAAGGACTTAGATAGTGATAAGGATTCTGATGAAGAGTCTGAGAGTGAGGAAGATATCCAAGAGGCTTATGATAAGATGTATGAGGAGAGTCTTAAGATTCTTACTAAAAACAAAGCCTTGAGTGCGAGGAATAAGGAACTTGAGTTGGAAAATGAGAAGTTAGTAGCACACATTAAGGAATCTACCTCGATCCTGAGTGAAGTGAAATCCATGAATGAATCTTTAGATATTCAGGTTAGGAACCTCACTAGTGAACTTGAGAAGTCATCTAGGAGAGTCAGAGAGTTGACCCTTGAGAGAGAGACCTTAGAAATCCAAGTTAAGAACCTTCTGGGCGATCTAGAATACTCTAAGTCTCATCTACTTGTCTTCTCTAGTGGTTCTGAAAAGTTAGAAAACATTTTAAGAATGAGCAAGCCGACTGGAAATAAGAGAGGTCTAAGTTTTAAGGATACTTCTAAGACTACATTTATCCCTGCCACTGACCAACCCAAACATGTGCGTAACCCCGATCTCAAGGATGAGGGATTTATTAGACAGAGGTCTACTAGAAAGCGTGGGAACCGTCTTCCTAAGAATAGATGTCAGCGTTCACATTACAGTGGTCCTAGGTTTATCCCTACATGTTTTCACTGTGGTGAGTTAGGACACATAAAGCCTAGGTGTCATCATTTTGTGAATAGAAATAGAAACTGGAATTTAAATAGAAATAAAAATCGGGATTATGTTGATCGGATTGACCTTATTACTAATCAGGTAAGTAAATTGACCAAAATCATGACACAGATGAATAGAAATATTCCTGTTACTAGGCAAATTTGGGTGACGAAGAGTGATCTGAAAAATTCTGAAATATATCACGGTGCTCTTAAAGATAAAAGCATTGCACACCTAATTGATTAGGTATTTTGGTTTGGTATATGCTCGTACTTTATCATTATGTGCCATGGATTTATGCATGCATCATGTTTATTTTTTATTATTTGTTCTCATGCACTTTATTTTATGGTTTGTGTTTTGTTTGAATTCTTATGTTTTGTGTGTTTGGTGCATACATATTTTTATAAAAAAAAAAATTCTTTTATTTCTTTGGTTTAAGTTTTTGCTTTGGGAAAAAGAAAAATAAAAAGTGAGAACAAAAAAAGTTTGATTTGGAAATTGGTTTTACAACATGATACACAATACACTTGATTTTGTGGGTGTTAATCAAGAATGAGTTTATTTGGTGAACTGTAATACAATTTCCATTGCTAGCTTAGAATACTTGTGGAGTATTTAATATAGGTCTCTTTATATACTATCTGCACTGCACACACTATGATCTTGACAGTGGGACTTTACCGTGTGTGTGAGATTTGGGATAGTAGTCACATGTTAGTAGGGTGACTTTGAACATGAATTGACCATTTTAATTAGACCTAAGTTCGATTTTATCCCGGCATGATTCCATATTTGTCTAAAAAAAAGGAGCTTCATATCTTAATGCTACTTTTCGAAGCCTACTTGACTTGAGCAATTAAGCCTCCGAGGTTTCTCATAACCTGGTATCTATGGTCAGCTGACTTGGGTTAACCGGCCTAAACTCGTTACAGGGGTCATGTTAGTCGCTTAATAGAAAGTTGCCTACACTTAAGATTGAAAATATATTTGAGCAGTCCTACTACAAATTGTGAATAATGAATAACTGTTTGTGCTATAAGTCAAGGGGAGAAGACATATTCTTTGTTAGACATGAGCTTTCATATGCAGGTTCTAATGTGCTTTAAGGTTTGACTTTCATAAGTAGAAGAATATACTTATTAGCAGAGATGTTTAACATGTCATTTATCACAAAATTAAGGTATGAAGTCCTACTGCCAGAGGATTAGTACACTTAACACATCTGAGTCACTTATATCATTTACTCTATGGGTGCTTTAAGTTGGAGTTGTGAGATACTTTACTGTTCACTACATATACTTGTGATTGCTTATACCTACATTGTTGAGATGTGTAATTTTATGTCCCTTCGACATTTGTGACAAAAATGGGGAGAGATTTTTATTGTAAGGGGGAGCTATATCATTTTGCATTTTTTGAGCAGTTACATATGTCTTTAGGGGTCGATGGGGGTGAGATATAGATACATTTGCCTACCGCATAAAAAAAATGGGAGTTTACAGTAAGGGGGAGCATGTGCATTGTATCTGCATTGCATATCATATGCATAGCTGTTTGAGTTTTGATGTTTTGTGATGTCAATATTTTCGGTTGGTGTTTTGATTGACATTAATGTCACGTCTCAAATTAGCATGCTTATTTGTGTTGATGAGTTTTTGATTTCCTGTATCACGTGCTTTTACACTGGGTATTGAGTTTTTGATTTCAGGAAACATAAACCAAGAAATGCAAGAAGTAGAAGACTTTGAGTAACTTGGGTAGTGTAGTTTGATATTTTTTATTTCCTTGACTTATTATGTAGTTTTGTCACAGAATGTCAAAGGGGGAGCTTGTTAGGTTTTTAGTGTTGGCAATTCTGTGGACAAATGACTAATTTGTAACGTGATGTAAAAGTCAAGGACCTAGGGTGCGATTTGTATAAATTAGGTAAGTTAGGGTTTGAGTCCTTGAAGGAGTCCAAGAAGATCGCATATGATAAAGAGAATGCAATTAGAATTAAAAAGAGTATCAAAGAGTCTCACAAGTTATGTTCCAAATTCTCAGTCGTCACTTGCAACGCATTTTTCACATAGAATACATTGAAATTTGGATATGGCTATTTCTAGAAGAATTGTAGCCCTTCGAGTTAGCTTTCCAATGAAATTGAGTCATCACAATTGGACATCGATAGAGAAAGTTATAATGAACATACTGACGACTGGTCAACCCTCGCTCGCGCGACCAATGCAGTAACATTTTCGCCCGAGCTTCACCGACAGCTCGCTCGAGCGACCTACCTGTATGGTCAAACCTAATTCGAGATTTTGGAGAGTTTTTCACTACCCATACTACTCATACATCTCTAACTATAAATACAAAGGTCTTGCACGAAAATTGGTAGTTGCTTCATTGTGCTTCATAGATATATCACTTTCATACCATTGTTTGAGAGATCCAAGAGACAATTAACTGAATCATCCATATTTATTGTTGAGATCCAGCAACCCGGTTTTGGAAAACATCAAAGGTTTCATAACCCAAAAATCTGGCGTCCTTAATCTTTTAAGGAACTGACTCTTTCATTGAGATTTGGAAGAGGTAGACTACAAGCACAAGAAGAGCACAAGAATTGGAGATTCTTGGAATTTCACTTGGAATAGATAATAGAAGAAGATCAAGAAGCTAGAAGGAGACAGCAGATCAGGAGGCTACAGGAGGTAGAACGGGAAGTGTAGCAGGTTAGCTAGATAGTGTCTACGGTAGTAGATCGTGAGACTGGAAAGTACAGCAGATCAGGAAGCTACATGAGGTAGATCAGGAAGTCTAGCAGGGTGGCTAGATAGTATCTACGGTAGCAGGTCATGAGTCTGGAAGGAACAGCAGATCTTGGAGATTGCAAGAATTACAACAGCGGGAACGAGTGAAGTTTGCTAGCTGGAAACATACTGTAATCCATATTATCTATAGTGGAGGTAACCGGCTTAGTCCCGGAGTTTCTCCCAATTGGGTTTCTCCGTCATCATATTGGTGTTCTTTATTTATTGCTTTCATATTTATTGTTTATTATACAAACTATGGTATTCATAGATATGATAATTTGAATTGTTTGACTAATCACCTAAACATAATTTACTTGTGACATGTTACTTGTTAATTAAAGTTTTAATTCCGCATTTACACCTAATCACCCCCATTTAGGTGTAGTAAGGTCGAATCTTGCGTTTTCACATATGTTTCACCTCAAATCATATAACAATGATTACGAATAACAATATCACATGGAAGTCAATGAACTTTCATATTTGTGTTGCCAACTCACACAATATACGAATGAAATGGTCCCAATAAAATAGGGGTATAAATTGCTTCTTTTCAAAGAACGCGCATTTTTCTTTCATGCACATGACTGTTCCTCAAATGCCACGACAAAGTGAGAACAAACCAATTTATTTATTGCTTGTATAAATATGTACAATCTTCTTTCAATTTGCAGTATTCTCTAATGACTAAAGAACACATTCGTGTAAATCTAAAAACTACCATGTATGCAGTCTTTTCTTCTTCTCTATCAACCTACTATATGGGCTTCCATTCTATTTTCTTTAACAGAAGTACATTTCACCCCCATCAATTGGAGATGAACAAACAATGACTTTCATTCTTTTCATTTCAGCATAAAATCCAGATTCCACTAAATAATGGGACATTACCTATGATTTAGTATCCAATTTGTATGATCACGTATTTAGAAACTGTACTGTGATCCCATTTCATGAATCAGTATATAATCAAATAAAAAGAATATTATCTGTTAATGGTGATATTAGTGCACCACACCCATTTTACATCATCCTTATTTATAATAAGCAGGCGGTTGGGAAACTCCTTCCATTGCCTCTCACCACCAATAAGCCATGGGCATGTTCTCAACAGTCAATAAGCCATGGGCATGTTCTCAACAGTCCCAAAGAAGCTTTACTGGGAACCAAACACATGGGTTCCAATTTATTGTTTTCATGGCTGATAAGGAAGTGCATTTGCGAGTTTGCGGATTGGGAGAAGTTTCCAATAGTATAAACTATTTTCATTCCAAGCAATGGATATATAAATGAAAAGGTGTGTATTTTCATTTAAATTTAGCAGTTGATTAACTAAAACAGTAGAAGATATACACACTGATCAAAGAATGCATCTTCATGTATGCAAATGAAAATTCAAGAAAGTTCACTCCTTTTCAAGATTTATTGAAGAGAAGCAATGCTCATGCACCTAATAGACACGTAAAATTGATCAAGAAATGCAAACAAATGGCCGTTAAATAATGCACTCATTTCCAGTTTAATAGCAATTTAACCATATAAATTAAGTCTATATGGATTTCATGTAAAATATACGGTTATCAATTATTTTGCATCAGACATATGGTTTTGTACAAAACCTAATTCGAGCATATATAACATAAATTCGGTTCCTGGTAATACAATCCAATTTTAGATTGCAATATATATGAAAATATAAAATGCACGGGCAAATCCATCTTAAGATTGTTGGTGATATTACACCGATAATGTGCATGAATTATATTCTCAAAACGAACCTTTTATTTGCGCAAAATCGAATATAGTTTCGACTTACCAAAATAGAATTTGAGAAGACAAAATGATAATTATTGAAGCCGAATACGTGATGAAGGATTTAATCTTTTCCATTCTTCGACGAAAAACATTTCTTATAATCAAAAGAATAGTCAGTTTTTCTCAAATCAAATCTCAAATTCAATGAAATAGGAAAATAGAATAGGAAATGCAAGTGATAGGATTGGTCGAGACAAGTGTTTACCACTTTCTCCTTATAATGAATTTGCCCCGCATTAGTGCTAACGGTTTTTCAACAATCATATTCCAAGATACAACGACCACGTCTCGCAATAAGAGCACTTCAAATTACGTAAACTAGCGAACTCTTAATGGAATTCTCTCTCTATGGAACCATCTTTCGGACTGTATTTTATCTCTAAGGCAGTATAGTTGGTCATCATACATATGCCACACATTTTTATATGATCTGCTAGGAGTGAATAACACATCTCTGTATGGTAGGTTGAAGAAATAACTGTGTTTAATAGCACACTATAATGAGGCCTAATAAAGGTCAATTCGATGGAATACCATGTTTTAAAATGACCTACTTGGATTCAATCCCGGGAACTTATTTATTCTCCCGACTTTGCCTCTGTTAATATGGTTGTGTGTTAGTGTGGCAGTATTTTTGAAAGTCAGTAAGTAGATGATACCACACTTGCATTAGTTCATGGATTTGAGCATTATGGGGAAATTCTACAACTGGGACTTCTCTTGGCGATCCCATGCTCATGATTATTTATATCATTTGAGGCGAGCTCAAAGACCTCGCAATGGCGAGGCAACTCCAATTATTCATCGTCTCCACGAGATAGAGAGTATTATTTCTCATCTCCACGAGAGTTAAAGAGTATCATTCTTCGTTTCCGCGAGAGGAAGAGATTATTATTCCTTGTCTCCATGAAATAAAAAAAGAGTATGATTCCTAGGAAAAAAGAGTACGATTCCTTGTTTCCGAAAGGAAAAAATAGTGTGATTCCTTGGCCAGATCGGGCCATTTCTCAAGAACAATAGCTAAAGGACTTGATACTATCACAAGTTCAATGCGTAATTTCAGCATTCAATGTGCCATTCGTTGGTTATTAGCGACATCCTGAAAATGTACAGGTCGAAATAGAAATTCCATTTGCTGAAATTTTTCCTTTTAACCAGGAGAACCTAGATTCCAAATGAACGAATTCAAACTCTCTGCTGAACAGGGTTTTTTATGCCAATTAATTGATTATGAAAAAAAAAATATTTGTGATTCATATTAATCTTTTAGTCTATTCTTCCAATGGGTCAAAATTCCAAATGATCTATATAATTGGTCATCCATTTTCTTAATGAATCCAAAAGAAAAAGATCTGTTTTGGATCAAATGGGGATCATATCAACTTGTTTCATGCAATTTTTGGATTATTATATGATAATTTTTGAACTTTTGACCTGTACAAAAGACGTTCCAGCAATTCATTGAAGAATGTGCCCAAATCGTTACACCTTTGGTGATGGTTGAAAGTTCAAAAATCATCATACAATAAAACCTCGATAAACGAATGTTCGATAAATTAATAATCTCGCTTAAATAATAAAATTCTCCAATCTCAACTTGGGTTAGTGTACTAAATTAATAACCGCGCCGATGCATAAAATAATAATTTTTTTGAGATCCTTTAAGGCCCAACAAATATATAAAATAATAACTGCTTGAATTCATAAAAGTTTATACTAATGACTGTAGAATTATGTTCTATGTGTACATGAAATAACTGGAAAATTAATCTTTTAAGATATTAAACTTTGAAGCATGCCTTTTTGCGTGCTTACAGATTAAATTTTGAATTTTTTTCACATTCATTTTTTTTCTACATGTTAATTGGTAAATATTTAATACAAGTTATAAAATATGAAATACTTTATAAATTAATAAATAAATATTTATTTATTTATGAATAAATTAATTAATTATTCATTTATTGATAGATTAATAACCCCTCTAAATTAATAAATTTTATTGATCCCAATATTATTATTTTATAGAGGTTTTATAGTCTAATAATCCAGAAATTGCACGAAACAAGTTGATTGGATCCCCTTTTTGATCCAAAATAGGCTTTTGTTTTTTTTAGTTCTAAAGAGTCTCTTGGTTTGAGTTAGAGGGAACTAAACATGAGGGTTGTGCCCGTAGCGGGACTTAGTGTCAAGTTTCTCGGCCCATAGATCCTCACATGAGGTTGAATTATGTAGGCTTTTTTTGTCGAGGGTTTGAATCCTCTCCACGAAAGGAAAAAAAAATATTATTCCTTGCTACTACGAGAGGATCGTTTTACCTATTCATGAGATGTTTGTCATCACTCGCTTCACTAAATTCTTTTGCCAGATACAGCGACATTTTACAAAGTCTAATACCTATATGAAATATTAGGCACAGACTTGGAGGACTATTTAGATAAGAATACTCAACGTTAACCAAATGATATTGATACTACAACACCATTTACATTACCATTGCAATGCTCACTGGCAGCACCATTTACCATTGCAATCGTATTGTTCGCTTCGGACAAGAAATAATATTACTTCAAACCATGCAAGCAAAACATCCAATGCGTAAATGTAATATTTACGGTATAAATAAAATATTTAATTTACAAACATAGCACGTACGGTATAAATAAATCATCTACGAGGCAAACATATCATTTACTATGATGAATGATCTTCATATTTTATCTTAGGGAAGTATGCTCAATTGTTACTTTGCTTAGTCTTTTTAAGTATTTGAGTGTGCCAATGGGCCCAAGTTATTTTTGTATGCATTGTGAGGATATTTTATCGTATTTCAAATGGTTGTAGTGGAGATATTGTATCGTATTTCAGATAGTTGTATTGTATTACATGATGGTGTAGTCCACATTTTAGAGAATTCTATAGAAAGTTTAGAAATTATACTAATAGATATTTTTTGAGGGTCAACTGTAAAGTCTTGTATCTTAAAATTTGGTTCACAAGCACTTAATATTGCATCTTGTGACACTACATATGAGGTCTCATCTATTTGAAGAAAGTCAAGCTCGCATAGGTATTTTCGAAGCAGTTTGTAAGCAGGGGCGAATCCAGGAATTGGACCCAGCACGGGCAGAGACCATTGACTGTTGACCGATATTCTGCAAAATGCCCCAATTTATTTTTCAATTCAAAATTGATTAAAAACAGTGTACACATGGACATGGTTAATGGTTTAATTGAGCCAAACATCTTCACGCCGAAGACTCTTCACTTATGCTTATCCCTAAATCCTAATTTCCTAAAACCCTGAATTCCTAAATCACAATTCACAATACACAAACACAATTCAAATTATAAGTCATAACTCATAGTTAATATAAATTCTCATTTCTCATAATTCACAAATTAACAAAAACTAAAAACAAAAAAGAATACAAAAACAAAAATATAGAGTCCAGGGGCTGCACCCATCCATAAATTCTCATTTACTCATTTATCATAATTCATTAATTGCAAATAGGAAATTGGCAAATTCAAATGCATTCACGGTTTGTATATGGTGCAATATCTTCAAAATACTGTAAATTGAGTCAAAATTTAAAACTTTATTTGCTATGGATTGAAAAGATAAGGGAAATGTTTGAATATGGTGCAACCAAGAATTATCTTGAAGAAAATTATAAGCATAATAAGTTACTTCATAAATAATTATGGGTACAGCAGAACCACTCATACATAGATGGGAGTTTTAGATGCTTTCTTTTTATAATTTTCACACTGAAACATTCTTTGCATCACACATTCTAATTAAGAGTATTTCTAAAACTCATAGGCACGGACAAGTCGGAAGCTCCGCTGCTCCAGCCTCTACTCACCACAGGTCCACAACCCAGCCTCCACAGTCCACTCCAGCCCAAAAACTCACAGTCACAGCTCTACTCTCCAGCCACCCCACCAGCCGGCAGCCTCTACCGTTCTCCTCAGTCCTCAAAATAATTTCGCCCAAATTAATTTCGCCAACAATTGCGACGTCGCCCACTGCCCAAGAGAAATGAGAAATGAATTGGAAATTGGATTGGAGTTATTGGACCGATTCCTTTTATTTGGTTTTGTTAAATGGATAGCAAAACTAGCCATGGATTGGGCTAAAACATTGGGCCTTTTTTTTAAATGAGGCCCGAAAATTTTGAAAACTCCAACCCAGCAATAGCGCCTCCTCCTTCTTCTGTTCTTCATTTTCTTCCCGACCCCGAGCCCCCTGCCCGACGGTCGTTTGAAGTTTTCGACGGACCCAGCACGGGCGACCGCGGGGGCTGGCCAGGTGATGGGTCCTCCCCTGTTTGTAAGTCCTCATATCTTGAAGATCCTTTGCAAATATCTATTCATGGTAGCTAATATTTCAAAGATTATCTAACCTTGACCACATGACAACTTATATTTCAAAGCCGATCAAAACATAAATATACTACTCAGACTTGGAGGACTATTTTTTGACATCAAAAACTTGCATAGCTCGCACATGGATGAGGGTTCCACATTGGAAAACTCAATATCGATTGATTATGTTAATGGTCGGATCAATCGAACCGAATAATGATACTATCTTGAGTTAGAGACCTTGTGCGAACTAACTCCACTATAAGCAGTCATTTCTAATGCGAAGACTTACACACAACCTCAAGCTTGAAGCGAAGAGTACGTGGATGGGTGGATAAAATATGGAAGGTTAATAGATTTAGTTATCAACTCACTAATTAGTAATCGTCATGTGGCATAAGCATAAAGGACTTATATACCCCAAGGCTCAATTAGACATCTATAAATAGGCATAGTTGAGAACTAAGAATGCATGCAAAACTTTGTTAACTTCGTACCAAATAGCTTTTTCTCCTCTTGCTCCTATTCGAACATGTGATTAGAGAGTTTAGGAGAAGAAAATTTTAGCCAGGTGGGGGGAATTTATTGGTCAATATTTTCCCATCAACAATCACTAGTGGATTTGTCGTGTTGAACACTTTAGGAGAGGGTATGAGCCATAGGTTACTTGAACAGGTTCTTTGCTCTCCCCTTGGAACCAATGGATTGACTGAGAGGAACCTCTGAGTGTAATCCTGGATGCAAATGTGAGCAGTTCTTCAACTGTGCCACCCCATGGGGTAAATTATGCCATGAAGTGTTTGATGTACTTTTGGCACCACGAACTCGGGTTTTGGATGAGTAATTGGAGGACAAACAGCCCTCCTAAGCTATGGGAAAGTAGGATTATGGGCTTTCCTTTATTGAAATTGCTAGCTCTATTTATTAGAATTCGGAGTTGTTACAAGAATTTTGAGGCTGCATGGGAGGAGTGACCTTCTGCAGCTAATTCTTATCAAAAATCATAAGGCGCCCAAAGAGGTTTTTGCTATCCACTACCTTTTCTTCCAAAGATTTCACTAGAGGTTCCATCTAAGATGTAATGTGCTTGGAAATGGAACATGTGCACTAAGCATTATTATCCATGTTTGGTTAAGATTAAAAATGAGTTGAGATAAACGTCCGTTGACTACCCTCCCAATTAGGGGTGGGCAAAATCCGACCAAACCCGTCAAAACCGTCCAAACCGAACTAACCCGACCTATTTGGATCGATTTTTTTTGTTATTTTTACACGGATTGGGTGTGTTGGTTGTGTAGGTGGGTCGGGTTATGGGTTAACCCATCAAAATCGAATAAACCTGCACAACCCGACACACCTACTTAAAAAAATAAAAATAAATAAGATAATAAGATAATAGATAATTTTATTTATTTATTTATTTATTTACTTGCAATTTATTATCTTGTCTATTCGAATTTAGTATACTATAAAATTGAATGACTTTAATATTTGTTGACAAGTTATCCCAAACCGACCAACCCGACCCGACCCGACAGATACTTGATCGGGTAGGGTTGGGTTTCAACTTTTATATGGGTTGAGTTAGGTTAAATTTTGATCAAAGCGATTATATTGGGTTGGATTTAAGTTGAGGTAAAAACCCACCCAACTCAATCCATGCCCACCCTTACTCCAATATAATTTTTAACACCTCGTCACATCACATTTTCATTTGAGCAAATGCAAAAAGGTGTCAAAAAATGATGTGTTGAAAGTGTACTAGGGAGACAACTAGGGGGTAACAAGTTTGGGATAGCACATCTAAACTCTAAGAAAATTCATTAAGTTATTCAACCATTAAAATTGAAACATAAGTAAATTTTAAACTCATTGTCAAAATGCACTTTTTTTTTTCTTTTTTTCTTACCTAACTTGTGCAAATATGTTTGGAAACAAAAATTCACTAAAAAAAGTACATTCATGAAAGTACAACAACCAAAAAACTTTCACAAGAATGCACTCCGCACTTGCATACTTGAACGTGTACATCGTATATGGTAAAATTGTGATATGAAATGATAGAGGTCCAATTAAATGTAAAACGTGAACCCATGTTACTAGACATATTATTTAATGTTATTTAAAGATGACAATGGTCATTACAAATGGCAAATAACATTACTCTATCTTGATTTACTCTCAAAGTGCCGCTCACCTATCCCGAGTCATTCAAACATGACTATAGTAACACGCAACTTACTTAAGGTTGAGGTACAAAGATAACGAAGGGACCTGAGTCGAGCTAAAGTGAGGCACTCCAGTCTAAACACCAAGTGCACTATCATAATCATCCTATACAGGATCCTAGTAAATCATCATCCTATTATTGAAGCATCTGGTTAAGGGTCCGAATAGAACGTTTGGGTATAACTACAGCCTAAACCATCCTTCATTATCCTTTTTCAATGGGTATCATCTGTTGCACAAGTTTGAAGGTTTGTACTTTGAAGTCAATCTAGCTTCCATTTGATTGTCACCACTTATTCCAGGTATTAAGATCATACGGTGGAGATTGGTTACGGATTCACAAGATTATATCACAACCATTGAAAACAAGGCCATTTGTATATGTAGACATCACTCCTTCATGGTGTGTTAAATCATGATAAACAAGCTGACCATGTGGCAGATGAGGTGCCATCCCAGTCAGCTAAACAAGTAGCCACAGCAAGCAATGAAGCTCCCGCACGATATGAACAATCTAGAAGGGAAAGATGAACTAGAAGGCTTCATCTCATGGAGTTTGTTATTTTGTAACAATATTTGATTCTTTGTAATTACTCCCCCTTTTTTTTTTGTACTGGTTTGTATGTATATATATTGCTGTAATATCCATTCATAATGAATCATTCAATTTATAGATTATTGAAATTAAATCTTCTATTTTCAACTCATTGTTTGAATTCCACCACTTCCATCTTAATTCCATTTTATTATATGGTATCAGAGCCAAATAATGGCTAAGCAAAATGATGAAACACAACCAAATGTTGAGATCGAATCAAATTCATCAAATGCTCGTGCAAATCAAAATCCAAAAGCTGATTTCAAAAATCTCGATCCCACACACCCAAGTAGCCCCACTTCATTGGAAACAATGATGGAAATGGAGGTATATTGGTTACTCAAATATTGGAAGCAAACAGCTATCATTCCTGGGATAGATCTGTAAAGCGAGCCCTCAGAATCAAGAACAAACTAGGTTTCATAAATGGAACAATTTGTAAGCCAACTAAACAGGATGATGCTCTGATGGAGCATGGCTAAGGTGCAATGATATAGTCATTACTTGGCTTCAAAACACTATGGCAGCAGACATCAGGTGCAACACTGTCTACATTGAAACTGTACACCAGCTGTGGTTAGAGCTTGAGCAGCGCTTTTGCACAGCAGAACGCCCCTAGAATCTATGAGATCAAGCAGGCGATCATGGTTTTGGTTCAAAACCAGGATGATGTAAGTACTTATTTCTCCAAATTTAAGACTTTTCTGGATGAGCTTCTGAACTATGAAATCATCCTCAATTCTTCTTGTGGAGGTCTGAAGATCGTGGTTGAGAATCAGCAACGAGATTGGGTGATGAAATTTTTAATGGGATTGAGTGAGTCTTACAAAAATATCAAGGCGCAAATTCTGCTGATGAAGCTTTTTCCCACGTTGAATGAAGTCTATGGCACTATCCAACGGGAAGAGAAATGAAGGCAAATATCAGTAGAATGATCTGCAAGTAAGCATCTATATTTTGTGGCAAAAGAAAGCTGGAGAAAAAGTGGTAGACAGAGATCTTCATTGCAGAAGAAGGATTACTACTGTACCTTTTGTAAAATGGCAGGACACTTCCTTGAGAAATGTTTCAAGGCCAATCCAGATAGGCCTATATGCTCACATTGCTAAATGCCTGGTCACAAGGCTGATAAATGCTTCAAACTCCATGGTTATCCATCAACTCTCAGAAATGAAAGGAAGAGTCTGTTCGAACCAACTGCAAATCAGGCCACTGTAACTATGCCTCCAAGTCAGGAACAGAATAGCAATGCTCAAGTGCCAATGACTCAGGAGCAATATTTCCAACTCATGGCTATTCTCAAACCATCGATCAACCAGAGTCAAAACACTGAATCTAGCTCAGAAAACACCGTTCCAAAAATCTGTGGTACATCTTATTGTTTATCATCTATTAAAATTAAATATTACGACAATCACAAAGCTCCTTGGATACTTGACACTGGTGCAACAGATCATATGATCTGTTCATCATCTCATTTCACCTTAGTTAAATCACAAATTAATTGTTTTGTTTCTTTGCCAAATGGGAACACCGTTCCTGTCACACAGGTTGGAACAAGCCAAGTCACAGAGACTTTAACCCTTCACAATGTGTTATGTGTCCCTTCCTTTGATTTTCATTTGATATCTATTAGAAAGCTGACTCTGGATTCACATTGTTCTGTTATTTTTCTTGCTGATTATTGCTATATACAGGACCTTTCGACTTGGACCACGACTGGAATGGGTAAATTGAAGTCAGGTCTCCATCATTTAATGAAGAATCAGTTTCCCCTACAACTCTCCAGCAAAGCTTGAGTCAGTTAAAACAGATCCCACGTATTGCAAGCCATATAACCAGTTCTTCTGAAATTTTTGATATCTGGCACTATAGATTAGGACATCCATCATTTTCTATTTCTTCCAACAAAGTCATTCCCAAGCTAGATAGGTCTAAACCATGTTGTATCTGTCCTTTAGCCAAAATCCACAAGCTCCCTTTCGTTGTAAGTCAGTACAGATCAGAGGCATGCTTTGATTTAATACACATTGATCTTTGGGGACCTTGCAATGAATTGAGTCTTGATGGAACACGCTATTTTCTTACCATTGTTGACAATTTCAGCAGACGCACCTGGGCTTACATGCTAAAATTTAAATCTGAGGCATCAAAGGCTTTACAAAATTTCAACCTTATGATAGAAACTCAATACAAAACCAAAATAAAGGTAATTAGATCTGATAATGGGTATGAATTTAATCTGAGAGAATTCTATCTTGAAAAGGGGATCATACACCAAAAATCTTGTGTTGAAACCCCCAGCAAAATTCCATAGTTGAGAGGAAATACCATTATATTTTAAACATTGCAAGAGCCCTAAGATTTCAAAGTGGATTACCATTAAAGTACTGGAATGAATGTGTTATGACTACCGTTTATCTCATCAATAGAACACCTTCATCTGTCCTAAATTATAAAAGCCCATTTGAGATTTTATTTCAGAAGAAACCAGCATACTTTTACCTTAAGGTTTTCGGTTGTCTTGCCTTTGCCACCACACTTATGCAAGGCAAGCACAAATTCGATTCTAGGGCCAGAAAATGTGCATTCCTTGGGTATCCCTTTGGGATTAAAGGGTACAAACTTATTGATTTGTAGACTAATAAAATTTTTGTATCTAGAAATATAGTCTTTTATGAGACTATCTTTCCTTTCAAAGAAGTCAGGTCTACAGAATTCAAAACTCCTACTGATCCTTATGTCTATCAAAATCTAGCAATTCCTACCTCAAATGATCACATACTCCCACCGTCAGTAGAGCTATACATTCAGCCTACTTCAATTCCTAGCTATGAAGATCACAGTGAATACTGTGACACACCTCAAAACCAAAGTGAACAAACTACAGAACAAATAGACTTGCAGGCTGCTGATGTAGTACCAATCAATTCTCCTTTGCCTAGAAAATCTACCAGAATCAAAAGAACCCTCCAATATTTGCAGGATTTCATATGTCAACAAGTGACTTCATTCACCCTATTGCAGGACTTGGCCAAGGCAGAAGGATCTGTTATCTAAGGTAGACCTTACCCCCTTAGTAATAATCTCTCTTATGAAAGACTAACAGCTCTTCATAAAGCCTTTGTCAGCTCCATAACCTCTCAAATTGAACCAAAATATTTCCAAGAAACCATCAGGCACCTTGAGTGGTGTGAAGCCATGAAAACAAAAATAAAAGCTCTTAAATCGAATGACACATGGGCCATTGTTGATCTGTCCACCTGATAAGGAAGCAATATGGTGCAAATGGGTATACAAAATCAAGTTTAAGGTTGATGGGAGCATAGAAAGGTACAAAGCCAGGCTAGTTGCAAAGGGGTATACACAACAAGAAGGCTTAGATTACTATGAAACATTTTCATCAGTGGCTAAGGTAGTCACCATCCAGAGTTTACTAGCTATTGCAGCCTTAAAGGGGTGGTTTCTATATCAATTAGATGTTAACAATGCGTTTTTACATGGAGATTTAAGTAAAGATGTATATATACAACTGCCTCTTGGATATGGAACTGACTACAAATCAAAGGTATGCAAATTACATAAAAGTTTATATGGCCTGAAGCAAGCTTCAAGGTAATGGTATACCAAGTTGTTTGCCTTTATCATTCAACGAGGTTTTGTTCAGTCAAAAGCAGATTATAGCTTGTTTACTAAGACCACAAAGAGCTCCTTTATAGCCATCCTTGTATATATAGATGATCTTATCTTGGCAGGGAATTGTATGGACAATATAAGTGAGCTTAAGGCTGCACTTGATGCAAAGTTCAAGATCAAGGATTAAGGGAAGTTGAAGTACTTTCTGGGAATAGAAGTGGCAAGAACAGAGGAAGGAATTCACTTTTGTCAGAGAAAATATACTCTTGATATCTTAGGAGATTCAGGTACTATAGGATCAGGACCTTCGAAGATACCCCTTGATCAGAATACAAAATTGAATAAGGAAGAGGGAGATCCACTGCCTGATCCTTCTGTTTATAGAAGACTTATAGGGCGTTTGCTATTCCTAACTATAACGAGACCAGACCTTTCCTATTCGGTACAACTGTTGAGTCAATACATGGACAAGCCTAGGTTGCCACACTTCATGCAGCACACAAGGTCTTGAGATATATCAAAAGGGTACCAGGACAGGGGTTACTCTATCCTGCTGTTTCTGATGTGCAATTGAAAGCATACTCAGATTCAGATTGGGCTGCATGTCCAGAGACTAAAAGGTCTGTGACCGGTTATTGTGTATTCATTGGCTCATCACTTGTATCATGGAAATCAAAGAAACGAGGTATAGTCTCAAGGTCTTCTTCAGAGGCAAAGTATAGAGCAATGGCTCAGGCGTGTTGTGAGGTGACTTGGATGAAATATTTGTTAGAAGATCTGTAGATTGAGCACAAGCAACCAGCAAAACTGTACTGTGACAACAAATCAGTCATATATATTGCCACAAATCCTGTTTTTCATGAAAGGAATAAGCATATAGAGATAGATTACCATGTTGTGAGAGACAAAATTTAGAATGGAAGTATAATTACTGAGTATGTTCACACTGGATCCCAATTGGCTGATATATTGAGAAAAGCATTGAATTCTTCAAATCTTTACTCACATATGATCAAGATGGGAGTGATTGATATCTACTCTCCATCTTGCGGGGATGTTAAATCATGATAAAGAAGCTAACCATGTGGCAGATGAGGTGCCATCCCAGTCAGCTGAACAAGTAGCCATAATTAAACGAGAGTTTATGTCATGGGACAAATTTCTGCTTATTTTTCATTAAATGAGAGTTTATGTCAAATTCCTCTACTAAGTTGTTGTTATTAATAAAATGTGCCATAATTAATAAAAAAAAAAAACTAACATCTGGATGGTTACTCTAATTTAAAATAACACGATAGATGAAACCTTTTTATAGTTATGTGTAGACATTAAAATGGAAGCAAGATAATCAAAAATAAGAAATTTAGACGGAAAAATCCAACACCAACACCAAATTTTGTGAAACCCCTACAATATTGCGAAAGGAAAAAAACTTTTGAATATCAAAATTTTCATGGTACAATGGGTGGTTATTTAGGAAAGCTAGAGGGACGATACAATCAATAATATTTCTTGCGAGATAAATGAACATATAAATAACAATTTGGATAAATAACTTGTAAAAGAGGGGAAAAAATGAGGAATATAAAATGTAACGCGGCAAGTGGGTCCCACGATCAGTATACATTTCATAGGTTACATCATTGTGTATATTGTGTGCAAATTCAAAAAGTGTTGGAAGGAAAAGTATGTTGTTTTTTGTAAAAACTGTCCAATCATATATCAACATGTAGCACAATATCAAAATGATGTAAAACAAAATGTAAATGTAGCATGATTGATAAATATAAATGACAACAATAATTGAACAAAAAATCAATTAGAAGATCCTCGTGAATTCAGGAAAATATAATATAATATAATTAAAAATTGTGAAGAAAGTAGAACTATTTCCTCACTAATTCTACGCAAGCAACAAAAATCTTACGTGAGCTTTTACACATTTTCTACATTTCCCTTTCGGAATAAGCCAAATTGAAGAGCAAGTTTAAATTCAGCCTACAACAATTGAATTGCATAAAATTCTTCTGTTGCAATTATTGTTCAAACATTAATATTCAAACACACAGTGGACTTCAAATTATTAAAATAATAATAATAAAAAAAATTTGTACTTACCAAGCCCCACCATTAGAACTTGTATTAGCCAAATTAGGAATGACAAAAAAACTCGTTAAACCTGATATTCGCGGGCCCTGCCCCGAACGGTGGCGGGGATTATTCAATTAATCGGATGTTCGAGTCAGGAACGAGACGGATGACTTTACCCTGGGGCAGGTATAGGTAACAAGGACCCCATCCCATCCCATTTAATTATTATTATTATTATTATTATTATTATTATTATTTTTAAAAAATTCAATACTTTAAATGAAAAATTCCACGAAATTTTATTAGTGCTAATGAAGATGTTAACTAAGATTATCTAATAAATATAACAAACGATAAAAGCCTTAGTTTATCAAATATATTTGAATAATATATATATATATATATATATATATATATATATATATATATATACACACACACACACACCCACATATTACTCTCTCACTATAATGAATGGAGACAATAAAATGAATTATCAAAAACCTTAAAATAAAAAAAATATAATAAAAGGGTAGTAAACAGGGGCAAGGGCCCAGCCCCAGTACCCGTTGTCATCCCTAAGCCAAACTCTAAACTTTGTAGGACGGCACAACATCCCTAGATTTGTATAAAAGCCCCGCCCCATTGCCCGTTGTCATCCTTAAGCCAAACTCTAAACTTTGTAGGACGGAACGACACCCCTAGATTTGTATAAAAACAAACAATTTGTTATTCTAAACTCTAAAATAACACATGATAGTAAGAAAGGCTTAGGTAGTGATAACAAGGAATTTTGTCAAAAGTTTTCAACTTTTTTTTAAGTGAAAAATGATTTTTTTCTTGAAATGCGTAGTTAGAAAGTAGGAAAAACTAATGTGTTTCATAGAATGTGTGATTAAATATTATTTGGAAAAAAAAGTTTTTTTTTAAATATCACAAACAAACCCTAATAGATGTAGGTATGAGGGATAAAACTTTCCATTATGAAAATACAACATATAAAAGTTTTGATTACTCTTTAAGCAAAGTTGACCTTCAGGTAGGAAGTCTTCGAGACTCTGGCACAATCTATACTAGGTGGAGGAAATTGTTTGGATGCAATTTATGCAAAAGAAAATTGAAATTATATTTTCTCGTATATGGCTTGAAGGAAATATTTTGTGACAGATTGGTTAGGGAATACTGGTTATGAAGGGAAGATTTTAAAACCGTACAAGTTCTCGAGCTCAAAGGTAGGGTTAGAGGTTGTTTAATTCTCATCGGTAGGAACTGTTGAGTAGTAGTAGTAGTAGTTCTCGTATATCACAAAACAATCATGCTTGGTGTACATTTTCTTTTACACTTAGTTAACATAATGTCACATGACATTTTATCATTGAACAGTTTAAATAAAAAAAAGTTTCTCAACAAATGATTTTTGGACAACACCGCACGTGTCAACAAGGGTGAAAAAAATGGGTGTACAAATGACATAATTCATAACCAAATAGATTATGTACGTTTTATCTTCGATAGTTGTACTTGTAAATTTGTTAATTGATGGTTTAAGTTGTTTGCATTCCTCTTTGCATATGTTTGAAGGTAAGGCGGTCAAGTTTCAATCTGTTGTATTAACTATGGTGTGTTTGGGATAACTTGTGCATTTCTTTTTGTGTTTTTTTTTTGGAAAGAAGTACATTCTGAAAATGTTACATTTTTCCTTCAAAAATTCTTTTAATCAGATAAAACACTTTTAGACAATTATTCAAAAAGGACCACACGTAACATTTTAGTTTTAAAGCAGCTTAGAGCTTTTTCAAAGCGTTGTCAAATGAGTCCCTAATAATCATTTATTAGGGTCCGCATTACAAGTCTTTTGAAAAGTCAAAACTCGTTTTTAGAACTAAGAAGCTACTTTTGAACTTAATTGAATACTTTTTTGAAACTAGATCTAGTTTAAAGAGTTTTAAAAGAAAAATAGTCCAAGGCACTCACTTAAAGGGAAGAAGCATAAGCACTACTAATATACTAGAGCTAAACGGAATTTGGAAAAAAAAAAAAAAAAGGTTTAGCTTTAAAAGTGGATATTAAGCCAGTGTTTGACTCAAATTTATAAATTATTTATAAACAATCAAACAATTTTTTATCCACATATCTCTATAAACCCACAAATATTTTCACTTATTCACTATTTAATTCTATTAATTTTTAATTTAAAGCATTTAAAAATATTTTTAAAATATGTGATTGATATGGTATCGGAGCTAAAAGATTTAAACAACCAATCTATCTAAAACTGAAATGAATAGTTTGATGGACTGTGCTATTTGTACACTGATTTTTTACACTTTGGTTGGCACTTCCATTGTTGTCAAGTATCAATTGAATGAAAAAATTGTTTGAAATTTTAACTGTCCAATTGAATAATACCACGTGGCAAAGTGTAAACCAAAATGTATACTAAAGTGTACATGTAGCAAGGTTCTAAGTATTTGTATTCTCAAACGAGTCAATTTTTTGTGAGATCATGTTAAGGGTAAATCCCACATTATATGAAATGAGAAATAATATAAAAAGATTGACAAGTTTAGATGAAATATTGTGATTTAATAATATGTGCAATTTTAAAGGAATTTCTCTTTCTTTTTTTTTTTTTTTTTTTTTGAGAGATCTACTATGCAATTAAATTTTTATTTTTATTTTTCTTGTTCATTTTAGAGCTTCTAAGACACCAATCAAACTGTCTCGTTTTGACAACTAAAGAATAGTTAAAAATCAATTTTTTACCCCAAAAATAAATCAAAATATTAAGAAAAGTACAAGTAGTTTAAGCAAGAGAACGACTTGTCCTCATCTCCGGTCATTAAAAAGTAGCACCATATTTAACACGATTATTTATTTTAATGGTATAATTATTTATGTGTATTATAAAAAATAGTTTAAAAGGTTTTACTAGTCCTCTTCAATAATATACAAACTCAAACGTATTTGTACGATTTTAAATTTATATTATTATTTAGTTGACTTTCAAAACTGTTGACTTGACTATGGTGTTGAACTCGATTTTTAATAATGTCACAAATTAATCAGTTAAAACATATTCATATTCTTGGAATTTTTATTGCTTCCTCTTTTACTCAATCACAACTCTTATCAATTCATCACATCTAATTAATCATTGAATATTTTTTTGTTTAAATATTCGTACTGGTTGACTTTTTGGACACTGTAAACTTATAGTCGATTAGTCGTTAGTTTACGATTTTATTCTTATACGAAATTGTACATTTAAATTACACACAATTACAATTTACTTTTTTTAGAAACATAGAAAACAAGAAAGCAATCCAAAGAATGAGAGAGAGAGAGAGAGAGAGAGAGAGAGAGAGAGAGAGAGAGAGAGAGAGAGAGAGAGAGAGAGAGAGAGAGAGAGAGAGAGAGAGAGAAACCCAACCATCTTTTTAGTTGAAAACTTGGGAGTTGAAGAATATGATAATTAATAGATGAGATTAAAGTCAAAAGTTTGAAAATTGAATTAATATAAATTCAAGTTTGGCACACTACGCCGTTTAGCTGACTCTATAGTCCATATAAATAAAACCGTTTCAACCCATCCTCGTCAATTTTAATAAAAAAATGTGTAATTTTCATTTACCGTCACTGAACTTTTAGCAAAAATTCGATTAGATCAGTAAACTTTTATTTATTTCAATTAAATTACTAAACCTCAAATTAGTTTATAAATTGAAATGTCACACACAACAATTAAATAAAAGATCTATTATGTATTAATGTCAACTAAGTAATTTTCATCAATTTAAGAGACGTCAATTGACGAAATGGTGAAATTTGAGTTAAAGATGATTGATCTATAATTTCAAACTAATATTTAGTTCACAGGCAATTCTTATCCGGTGTGCTATGAGAAATATCCTTTCACTTTCGCCCTTTGTTTTTTCATTAATTTATACTTTGATTCCATCATTATCATTTCCCATCTGTCCATTACAAAAACCCTGCTCTGTACGCTGTCTCTACACAAAAATCATCTACTAGAAAATACTTATAAGTTGCTTATCAAACTCATTTTTCCTCCGAATCCATTGTTTATTTTCTTCATACAGTTTTGAGTGAAACCCAGATCATGAAATCTAAAATTAGTCGCCAAAACAGTTTTTTACGAGTCATTACAATTCCCTATCGGGCTCTATGCAAAGCCCGGGATTTCTACGTGAGAAGCATTACAGATTGCTCAGACATGACGAATTATCGTCCCACGAACGTGCGTGGCCTGCCCAAAAGCTACAGCGTCAGCTCAACCATGTCGTCGGAAAGTGAGGATTTCAGGGAGCTCGTTCGTGCTTCGTCGACCCGGAGCATCGGCAGTAGAATTGACCTGGAGCTGTACCTGCAACAACAGAAGAAGATCGGGCCGGTTTCCGAGGCCGAGACGCGGCCCATGCCCAGAAGTAGCAGCGTGGCCATGGGGAGTATTGATGAAGATCGGCCGTGTTGTTATTTTGGAGAAATGAATGTGAATTTGAAGAGAGAATTGAAGTATCCCAGAAGCAGAAGCCATGCTGCGGCAACAGCATCAGCCTTTTGATCTATTTTTTGTAGGTATTGTTACTTGATGAAATGGGAGATCAAAAAGTTGTAAATTCTATGAAATATATGGTTAAAATTAATTGTATCAAATATGAATTTAAATGACTGGTTGAAAATTCAATAAGAGTTGTAGATCTTATGAAATTTTTAGTTAAAATTAATTATTGATGTTAAAATAAATTTTTATCAATAGTTTTTTAGTTAAATCAAGTAGGGACTTCATAGAATGAATATATCAGGCACCTCCAGGAATCGAATTATGTTAGTATCGCAAATCATGAGTTGTGAGTTGAACTCTCCGAGTAAAGTAATAGACTGCTATTATAACCTAACTGTAACACCCCGGATTTTTTATTGTATTTCCCTATGGGCTAAATTTGAGGTTTGACATTTAGCACATGAATAGTCCATGTCTAGTTTGGTCGTCACACTAAAAGTCCAAAAGTTGAACGATAAACTCGTACCACTTATTTACGTAAATGGTTTGTTTTGCTTAAGTATAATTTTTAGATTTTATCGTAAACTACTTGAGTCGTGTATTTTAGCTATTGAAATATATATATCGTTATTATATTCATTTTGTAGCTCGAATTAAATAAAATAATTTAGAATAAGAAAAAAAAAATGATTTTGAGCTAGTTATGTTCGAGTTATTCTAATAGAAAGAAAAAAAAAATGTTATCTCTAATATTTTATTAGTATTAGAATTAGTTGTTTTCAAATTTTTTTATTTATAAAAGAAAGATAAAGGAAAAATGTTTTGGAGATTGGACGGTTGAAGAATTTAAAAGGACAAAACGTAATAAAATTTAAACCTCATAAATCCCATTTAACCAAGGATAATGACTTTAATTAACATTCATTACCTTGATTAACCTGAATGCATTGATTGGAGTTATTGATCAATCTTTGGAATTGCCTTGGAGTTACGTGTGGGAGATGTATATATATGTGGTGTGAGATGAGAGTGTTTCTTTGAGAAATTTCATAAATTCCTTTCTAATACACACTCTATCCTTTTACATATTATCATTCTAAATTACATTTCAGATTTACTTGGTATCAAGTTGAGGTAAGAATACATTGTCCAAAGTGTTAAATTCTTATTTCTTGATATTTATGTAATTTTGACATGATATACTCCTAATGCCTTCGGGTCGACTATTATGTTAAATCCTACGGGATGGACCGTTTGGTCAAATATGTTAAATCCTACGGGATATGAGAATTCTTAAGTAATTCCTTGAGCTATTGGATGTCGCGACCAGTTTGCTCTAAATATAAGAAATGTTGGTATGTTCTGTTAATTTTTACATTTATATCACGATAATAAGGATATGCACGTATTTTTACTGAGTGTTTCTTCCGAAATACTCATTCTTACATTAACATTTCAGATTAAACGGATCGTGCGGACGTGGAAGATTGACGAGTGATGCTTATGGGATCGCCGAGTAAAAGCCAGAATAATAAATTGCAAATTTTATTTTGAAGGACATTTTTATGTTAAATGTGGTACTCATTATTTTAATAGTTCTTTCTGTTAAGCACTTGACGTTTTATTTTAAATTTCAAAGTTATGATTTGAAATTGTAGCACGTAACTTGTTGTTCTAATAAGATCGGTTTGTCGGTCAGTCGTCAATTTTGAACAAAAGTGTGTTTCTGCTTCAATAAGAAAAAGAAAAATTTTTTTGGTAACACTCGAAGTCTATAAAAAGGTTAAAAAGATTTCGGGGGTTACACTAACCGAATCTATAGCTTAAAATTTGATTTGAGGAAAACTCATAGCACTATTTTTTGGTATATATTTTGTAACGAATTTGAGAAATGAAACGAGTTTTTCTAAGTAATAGAATGAGAAAATAGGAAAAGAAAGAGAATAAGTCGATAATCAATATTTGAAAACTCTTTTTTCTACGTATTAATTTTCAATCACTTTCACACAATAAAATATTCTGCATGACACATTCTCCTAAAATTATTATTCAAAACACCATTTTTTAGAGAAGTAAATGAATTTTGCAAAGAAGAATGGTGTAAAATGTAAGAAAGGAATGAGATGACTGATAGGAAAAATGAAGTTTTAGGGTAGTAGTGAAATTTCATAAACAAGGAGGATCGTTCTATGCCGAGCAACTTATTCAACACTGCACCCGGCTCATTTAGTGTGGCCCGCTAACAGCTTGGTGCACGCATGGTACATGCCAACGCATGCCCGGACATGTTTGATGGCTAATAATTCAGATGTCAGCTCCAACCAAGCTGCCGAGTCATCACCTTGCCATAGTGTAGTCAGTGCTACTCAGCAACTTAAAAGCATGTTTGGAAGTTGTTTGTAAATTTCTCAATTATAAATAGACGAAAGTGAATGGTGGAAGTGGACGGTATTGTTGAATTGAATTAAAAATGACTTAATTGATTATGAGTAATCTATAAATATTAATCAAACATAGCTAAGGATTACTTATAAGTAAGAGGGTTGTGCAATAATTGTACTATAGAATAGTGATTGTTTGGATAGGATCAATTGTGCAAGCATGATGATTATTTACATAAGATGAATTAAACAGCTGTAACTATGCAACAACTTAATGATTATCAGCATGGAAATAACTGTGAAAGCACAACGATAATTTGGATAGGATTGATTTCGCAATAGCTCATTGATTATTTGTATATGAAAGACTATGCAAGAACAATGATTATATTTAGATAAGATCGTTTAAATATTCGATTATGCAAGCATAATGATTATTTGAATAATTATGGAAAATAAATATAGATGTGAAAATCATCTTCCCATCCCTACTTACCTATAAATAAAGGGTCAAATCTTAAGAATCTAGATCTTGAAAAAGGTCCTTAAGTCATATAGTCATTTTGAAAAGCTCTCGATGTCAAAGATACGTCAAGACCTAAGAGTATCTTTATTGTTAATATGGATTATCTCTACTAATATAAAAGAGGCAATCCGCTGGCTACTGTTTATTTGTTAAGCATTTTGCATTCCCATGTTATCCCCCATCAATTAATTGTTTTCCCATTTTATCCTTCCCACACCAAAATTTGGCTGTCTTTATTGATTTAATTGATACCATTATTTATTTATAATATAAAAAAATAAAAAAAACCTGCAAACCTACTCAGTGAGGAGAAACCGTCAATTGTAGTTGACTCCATGAATATTTTTGTAGTCGGTTGATTAATTTTTTTCACTTGTATATTAAAAAGAAATATCACGCTTGATTAAAAATTGGAATTACAAGAGATAATGATTTTAAATTATTGTTAGAACATAAAAAAAAAAGAAAAAAAAGATGAAGACTCCGCATAATGCGGAGTTGAACTCCGCACTTGTTCCGTTATTTATAATATAAAAAATTAAAAAAACCTGCAAACCTACTCAGTAAGGAGAAATCTTCAATTGCAGTTGACTCCATGAATATTTTTGTAGTCGGTTGATTAATTTTTTTCGCTTGTACATTTAAAAGAAATATCACGCTTGATTAAAAAATGGAATTACAAGAGATAATGATTTTATATTATTGTTAGAACATAAAAAAAAAAAAAGGTGAAGACTTCGCACTGTGCGCACAAGTGCATAGTTCAACTCCACATTATGCGGAGCTAAACTCCGCATCTAAGTGCGGAGAAACTTCGCATATTGCGGAGTTGAACTCCGCACTTGTGCGTACACTACTTATCTCTATCCCTATCCCTACTATATTAAAAGAGCCAATCCACAGGTTACTGTTCATTTGTGAAGCATTTTGTTTTCCAATTTTATCCCTCTCAATTAATGTTTTTCCCATTTTATCCCCATCATTTACTATTCATGGACCATTTTTTGCTACAGTAGCCATTTTTGTTGACTAATTGATTTTTGCAATCGTATTAGAGAAAAATATCTTCTTTCCCATGTATATCAATTGTAACATAAATATTCAATTTCACATTTCTAATTTTATATTACGTTAAAATAAATTAGTAGCACGTAAAAAAAAGCTAAAGAATACAAAAAAAAAAAAAAAATTCACTCCGCAAAATGCGGAGCAATCTCAGCATAATGCAAAGACAGAAACTAAAAAAAATTATGTCCAGAAACTTTTTAAAAAAAATTATGCGGAGACAGAAACTTCAAAAAAAAAAAAATGCGAGTTTTAGTTTACTATTTGATTTTTCTATGTTGAGGTTTTAATTTTTCATTATTGGGTTGGAAAGAAAACGGTTTCCTTTTTCTATTCATTTTTCCATTTATATGTTGGTGTGTTTAGGCACTTGTTATGGAGACACGACATCTCCATAGAATTTGGAGACACGACACTCCATGTCCGTTTGTCTATAGCATATACAATAAAATGTTATTGCCTAATGGAAAAAAGAGTATAAATATTTATTTCGAATTATTTATTCATTTTATCATTTATTAAATATATTATAAATATATAAAAAAAAAGTTGGACGACTCCAACTCCGCATAATGCGGAGTTCATGCTCCGTATTTTCGAATTCTATGGAGACATAGTGTGCCGTGTCTCCATAGAATTTGGAGACACGGCATCTTCATAGAATTTGGAGAATTGGCACTCCATGTCCGTTTGTCTATAGTGTATACAATAAAATGTTATTGCCTAATGGAAAAAAGTATAAATATTTATTTCGAATTATTTATTCATTTTACCATTTATTAAATATATTATAAAAAAAAAGTTGAACGACTCCAACTCCGCATAATGCGGAGAGCACTCCGCATAATGCAGAGTTCGTGCTCCGTGTCTCCGAATTCTATGGAGACATGGTGTTCCGTGTCTTCATAGAATTTGGAGACATGGCATCTCCATAGAATTTGGAGACTCGGCACTCCGTGTCCGTTTGTCTATAGTGTATACAATAAAATGTTATTGCCTAATGAAAGAAAACTGATTTGCTCCGCATTATGAGGAGCAAATCAGTTTTTGCTCCGCATAATGCGGAGTTTATGAGCTCCACATTATGCGGAGCAATATGCGGTGTTGCTCCGTATTATGCGGAGCTCATAATTTTTTTCTCCTTCATTTGTAAATTATGTTCTTAATTGTTTCATCTTGCTTCTTCATTTGTTATTTATATTGTCATTCCGCACTAACGCTGTGAGTACTCCGCTATGCTAAGTGACTGTACATAATTTGTGATTCAAAGTAAAAGAGCATTTTCTTTCCAGAAGGTTATGTGAATCAATTATCTTGTGAGTAATTTTTAATATTGATAGACGTGTCATTGACAAAAATGACAATTGTGAACTAAAAAATTAATCTCACAGGCCTAAATAATCTTGGCAAGTTCAGTTCTAGCTATGCATTTATTTTTCTCCAAACGAGTTCAATCTATACTTTTGTTTCTCTATGGCATGAAACCTGTTATGTTTAATGAAATTAATTTCTTGTATTTGTTAAAGGCATCCTTGGCTCCTTTTTTTTTGTCTGATTGTTGCGGAAGAATAAAAAAATAGATCTACTCCGCATAATGCGGAGCAAAAAGGAATTGCTCCGCATTATGCGGAGTAGATCCATTTTTTTGTATTCGTCATTTTTTTTTTAGACTAATGAAGTTTATGTAATAGGCAACATGATCAAATTTAGGTTTGGTGAATTGACTCGCATCAAGATAAGACATGCATTCGCATTTAAAATAATATATGCTTTCCAATTTAGTTTTAGTTATAACATAGAGAAGCAACTGGATGGAAAACACACAATTGTAATAACATACTACCAGGATTTTTTTACAAAAAATCTCGTAGTTGAGCTTATAAATGATTATGAAATAGTGTCCTTCAATATTAATATAGATGAAAATGAGAGGTTGACAAGAATGATTGCAGAGGAGACATCAAATTTGGATATTGAAAGGGGTTACGCTTGTGCAGCAAGCTTAAATTATCAGCAAAAAATTGCGTATGCTACTATAATGGAAAAAGTAAATTGCAATTCAAGTGCAGTTTATTTCATTGATGGTCCAGGAGGAACATGTAAATTTTTTCTATATAAAGCACTCTTAGCTGGTGTGAGGTCACAAAATTTAATTGTTTTGGCTACTGCATCGTCTGGTGTATCTGCATCTCTTTTACCTGGAGGATGAATAACTCATTCAAGATTTAAAATTTCGTTGGAAACAATTGGTCAAGTAACCTGTTCTGCGAGTAAACAATCTGCTTTAGGAACTTTGTTGAAAATGTCTGGGATGAAGAGCCTATGGTAAATCGTTGTGCCATTGAAGCTGTTGATAAAATGCTGAAAGATATTGATGATTGTAATTTGCCTTTCGGTAGGAAAGTAGTAGTTTTAGGAGGGAGATTTCCTACAAGTTTTACCAGTAGTACTAAGGGAGAAAAAGATAACATTATGAAAGCTAGCTTAATTTTCTCTGACATATGGCCTTTATATTCACACATATCCTTGGTTGAGAACATGAGAGCAAAATTTGATCCAGCATTTTATGATTACTTACTTAGAATTGGAAATGGAATAGAGCAAGAACATAATTGTCATTGCATTTAATTGTCTTATGATACTATAATTTGTAGTAGTACAATAAATTCTAACATAAATATTCAATTTCACATTTCTAATTTTATATTACGTTGAAATATATTAGTGTTAGCGCGTAAAAAAGATGCAAAAAACTGAAGAATAAAAAAATTAAAAATTAAGCTATTGGGGAACAAATTGGATTTTTTCCCTTTGATCTATTAATCAGTTTTATATCCATCATAAATATTTGTAGATCGTTGAGTTAATAATAAATTTATAAAGTTATAAAATTAAATGCCTAGATATTCTCCGTTTTTATTATTTGATTACAAATCCGATTTTGTTTTTCGTTAATGAAACTATTCATTTTGCTGACCTCGCGTATATCTCATTCTTTAATTCTTCATATTCGACGCTAATATTACCATCAAAATATCAATTTTCGACGTTAATATAAAATTATTCGATTTTTAATCAATAATTAAATTTCATCAAATAAAATGTCATAAAATAATTTTTCAAAATTCCAAATCAAACATATTTTATAGTTTTCTGTTTTGAGAAATAATTTTTCAAAATAATAAATCAAACTTGTTTTTTGCAATTTTAAAACAGAAATTCAAAACAAATAAAGCTAAAAATGAACTCAAATGAGCCTTTATATTATGGAAGCTCCAATACCTAGTTCCTTTCTTTCGAGTCCAAATATCTAGAGTCGTCCAATTGGATTTCTATATCAATGCTTACTTTTTGTAGCGTACCATACTCGATGTCTTCAATGATGTTTTGCTCATATAAAGTAATTTGTCAGCATCCAATTTGTAGTTGTCTCATTCTCTCACGTTCCTTTACGTATTGTCCTTAAAATGACGAAAATTATTTATTTGACAACTAGACTGCTACTAATATTCGATATATGACACCTTGAAAACGAAAATTGTACATGAGAGTTATGGTACTATAATATGCATGTTTGGCACAAAAAAAAAATTAAAAATTAGTTATTATAAGTTATGGATCTTAAGAAATGTTGGGATAATAAGTCGTTAAAATTTTATTGAGATTTTGACTCAAATTGATTAGGTTGAGATTTGTTTTGATATATTTATTTGAGACACAGTGTTCACAACCCCTTTATATTTTGTCGAAGCGCATTCATGGATGTTTTGGTAGCCTGAAAAAGGCATCGAACTTTGCTTTTCTCCTTTTCCTTTTCATTCATCCTCTATGTTCGTCCTCGTTCTACTTTCTTCCTGATCTGTATAGTTTCTTGTGTAAGAATTTCAACTGGAATGAGATTGACGAGCTGGTAATATGTGGCATGGTTTTTATCGCAAACATCCCTTAAAAAGAGAGTAACCATCCAAAGTCCATTCCTTTGAGCATCCTTCATTTTTTATTCAAATAGGATTTCGTAGGCAATAAGCTCAACACTAAAGTGAACAAAGTAGCTTTTCAATGATTCTCCCTTCTTCTGCCTCATAACATTGAGCCTAGTAGCAGAAGCTTCGCTAAGATTAATTCCAACGATAATATTAGGGAAAGCCTGTTTCAATTGTTGTCAGTTCCTGATTGATCCTGTTGGAAGCTTACAATACCTAGGGGTGGCAATGGGCTGGGCTGGGCCGGGCTGGGCCAAGCTGCTCGGTCCTTACCCACACGAGCACGAGCACGAGCCGAGCTCGTGGCTTGTCCACAACGCTCGGCTCGTGCCCTAAGCTCGCTGCTCGTGGGCGCTCGACGAGCCTAATATATATACACACACACACACACACACACACACACATTTTCTAAACATTTTTGAAATATACATTTTTCAAAACATTAAAAAAAAAAAAGACAAACAAACCCTCCTTCTTTATCCGGGTTTGGGACCGACTACTTCAATTTCGAGTAGGTGGAATTATAACTTATATACGAATAACTTGTTACGTGTACAATATTTTTAAAAAATTATAAAGATATTAAAATAAAATTTTGTGACGAATATGATTAAATTAAATATCACTTACTTGATTACATGCAATTTCGATATATTTATCTTGCAGTCGATAATAAGCGTCTTCCCAGTCATTCGCACACATTAATGCTTCCAAAATATTTTCTTTTAGTCGACACCTGACCTTGGAAAGAACCATCTTCCCTGCATTAAAAGAAGACTCCAAAGCTACAGTGTTAACCGGATGTGTTAGTTGATCTTTTACCATTGCAAAAACTACTGGCCATTGGCGTTCATACCTTCGCCAGAAATCAATTACTTCTTCTAAATTTTTCCTAATCGCATTGTTACTAGGCATATTATGATTAAAATAATCAATTAATTCAGCAGGCAACACATTTGGACTATTACTCGATGTTTGTGTACATGTAGTGGAAGACAAACTATTACTACTACTAGAGGAACCACATGCATATGCAGTTGAATCATATCTATATGAGTTCATGCCTTCGAATTAATTTATAACTTTAGGGTCGTCATCTCCTATATTAGCAGGAGGAATATTTGTAGAGTCAGAGGGTATACAAGTAATATGTGTATCCATTCGTGAAGCATACACTTCATACATTTCACATAAAGTTTGTTCCAAATTCCTATAAGTAATATGTACGTTAAATGTTAAAGTATTTGAAATTTGAGCAATAACAAATTTAGTACCCCATAAATTATATTCGGGGTCCATGACACATACTAACGGAAATAACATGGGTAAGTCTTCCTAATATTTTCTAAATTTTAATTCCATGGAAAATATAACTGAACTAAAATCGGAGTCATCTTTAAATCTATGAAAACCCCTAGCAATTATATACAGACGTTCAAGGACCATACAACTAGTAAGATAATAAACACCAGACAAAATATTTGTAAAATCATAAAAACTTGTCAAAAAAGTTTTAATTTTAAAAACTAAATGCCAATCGTGCTCATTTAAAATAGCATCGTCGTCGTCTCCCATAGGCCTATTGTTATAAAATTTAGTAATTAAATGTTCGAAATCTTCACATGATTTTAATTATAAGTATGTGGAGTTCCATCTATGCCCTGCGTCACTAATAAAGGTTTTTGTATGTGACACACCATCTTCGCCACAAAATTCCTCAAATACTTGTTTTCTACTAGGTGCAATAGTGATATAGACTAGTGCATTCCTAATTTGTTGAATTTCATTTTGAACCATCTTGTACTATTAAATTAGAAATATGACAAACACATTGAATATGAAATAAAAAATCACCGAAATCGGGTTGAAGTACCCTATGTAATTTATCGATAACAGGCTTATTTACACTAACGTTGTCGAACGTAAAAGAACGAATTTACTCTTACATTTATATTCTATAATAATGTTCATAATAGCATTAAATATATTGTTAGCATTGTACGAGAACTCAATAATTTTAAAAGCAATAATTGTTTTATGCAAGACCCAAAGTGGGTCTATATAGTGTGCAGTTGTAGCTATGTAACATTTTTTATTAATCTCTTCACACAAATCCGAAGTTAAAGATATCACACTCTCATATTTTTCTAAATCCGCAATCAATAGTTTCTTTGAATTAAGAAAATATTCAATTGTACCAGAACGAAAAGTATTTCAACTTATCCCAACGTACCTTGGTTGAAGATATTGTTTGACGTAGGAAACGAAATGTTGGTTGTCCGCTATTGCTAGTGGCAACTCCATCACGACAACGAACTTCACCATTCCCTTTCGAGCATTATCCTCCGAATACATCCACGCAAAAAGTGGCGTAATAATATCATCGGCGCCTAGACTACCAAACTGTAGTTGCGTTTGACCAGCTGGAAGAAGTCCATGTTTGGCCGCACATGTTTTGTAGTGACGGTTGAGGTGGGTGGTTCCAATGCCTTTTTGCCATACCATCGTTATTGACAGTATTTACATACTTCCTTGACTTCTGAAACTCCATCGATCAAACGTCCAATTTGAACCAATTTAAAATGGTCCCAACATTTTGCCTGCTTCTTCTATTTTCTATTCCCTCTAGCATCGGGAATATCTAATGCAGGTTCTTCATCCTGTTATAAATCAATTGGATGACTAGCATCAACATCAACATCATCCAAATCAATTGGATGACTACCTTCTTGAACGTCGAAATCTTGAATATTTTCTGAAATGGGTAATTCATTTAGACAGGCAAATTCATTTCCAAATTGACTTTGGGCAGGTGTTTCACCTCCGATATCGAACAAGTTTTCAACAAACGATCGTAGATCCATTTGTGAATAATTGAAATTGAATGTTGAAGACTATAAGTAGAATTGAGAAATGATGAAGATTATGTAGTAGTGTAGAAAATAAATTATAAAATCAAGATTATAACTTGACAATATAAAAATAAATTGTAGAAGACTAGAAGAGTATAGATTATAGAATGATGATAATGATTTGTTAATAAATTGTAGAGAGTAGAGTAGAGAATGAGAGATTAATGTAAGTTTTGTGAGAAAAAATATTGTACTGGATGAGTATTTATAGGGAAGAAAAATGAATTGAAAAAAAAAAAGAAAAAAAAATATAAGGACCGAAACGGTCACTGAAAATTCAATGACCGTTTCAGTCACTAGTGTGACCAAAATGGTCATTGAACAAAATCAGTGACCGTTCTGGTCACTGATTTTATTTTTTTAAAATTTTTTCTTACACGAATCGAGTCGGCTTGTTAAAAAACGAGCCCATGAGCCAAACTCTTGGGCTCTTCTCGGCTCGTGCTCGGGCTTGTCTTTTTGATGAGCCCAAGTCGGCTCGGGCTCGTTTTGGCCGAGCGACGAGCCGTTTGGCTCGGTTGCCACCTCTAACTATACCATCTCTTCCCTGAGCCGCTAAATTTTAGATGGAATGCTTACCACTTCAGCGTTGTGTAAGCAATTATATAACCCTAATACCAAGATTTTTAGAATTCATGATTTTCACATATAGTTTAATTAATCAAGAAACATACATTGATCCATAGTAATAATTGAAATATTTAAATATGTAAAATAGAAGCTAGTAAAATCTAGAAACTGTTTTCTCTCTTTTCCTTTCTGTAATTGAATATTTTATTTGATGGGCTTCATTCACATTTATAGGCAGAGTGATGCAGTTACATTGCCATGAAAGAAAACTATTAACTTTCCATCGAAATCATGGACCATAAAAGAAAACTATTCACTTTCCATCAAAGTGAACAGTTATTAAATTGCCACTTCTCAATGGACAAATAGAATTTTATCAATAATTAACCATCATTAATAATATTACTTGGACCAAATTGATAGGTGTTACATTCTCCCACTTGTTTCCATGTAATATTACATCGTTATGTAGTCCATAACATAATACACGTATGAAAAATTAAAATTCCCTCCTACATTGGTCACTTAATATATCATCCTTAAGTAAAGACTAAATAAGAGTCATACGATTTTACATCATTATTTCGACATAGTTCGTTCTATGAACTACAATATTAGTCCCCACCTAACATGATACTTAATGATAAGTTTGATAACTGCATTTCAATAATGCCTTTGAAAATACTATCCCTGTTAGCATTCATATAATCCATTCATTTACATATATCAACTATTATGACATGAATAATATTTTGTCAAAAACAATACATAAACGAGCTCAAAGTGTCAATTATTTAAATTCCATAACGTCAATGATCATTTCCAATAATGCCCATTCTTTCGCATGTTCATTAAATATCTTTGGTGGCAATCCTTTCGTTAGTGGATCCGTAATCATAAGATTGGTACTAATATACTCGATTGACACCTTTTTTTAACTTCCTCTTTAATGGCACAGTATTTCAATTCCATGTGTTTAGCAACCTTAGAGTACTTGTCGTTCTTTGAAAAGAAGACTACTGCAGAATTGTCACAATAAAGTTTCAACGGCTTAGCAATACTGTCGACAATTCCAAGCCATGAAATAAAGTTCCGCAACCAATTTCCTTGGACTGTGGCCTCAAAGCATGCCACAGCTTCCATAGTGGACGCAGCAATGACCGATTGCTTCATACTTTTCCATGATATAGCCCCTCTAGCTAAGAGGAACAGATACCCAAACGTGGACTTTCTAGTATCAACACATCCAACAAAGTCTGAATCTAAATATTCAATGACTTCCAAGTTATCAGATCTCCTATAAGTAATCATGTGGTCTTTCGTTCATTGCAAGTATCTCAACACTTTCTTTGCACATTTCCAATGATCAAGTCCTGGGCTACTTTGATACTTGCCCAGCATTCCGACAGCAAAACTAATGTTTGGATTGGTGCAAGTTTGAGCATACATTAAGCTTCTCACAAGAGATGCATAAGGAATAGCTGTCATTTGTTTACATTCCAATTCGTTCTTAGGACATTGCATGAAACTAAATTTGTCTCCCTTTTGAATGGGAATGACACTCACTGAACAATTTTCCATCTTAAATCTCTCTAAAACTTTATTGATATATGCTTTCTAAGACAACCTTAGCAATTATTGTGACCTATCTTGGAATATTTCAATTCCAATCACATAGGTTGCCTCTCCCATATCTTTTATTTCTAAAATTTTTAAAGAGAAATTTCGTAGTCTCATGTAATAGACTGAGATCATTAGTAGTTAGCAAGATGTCATCAACATACAAAATAAAAAATATGGACTTGCTCCCACTGACCTTTAGATATATACATCGATCAACGATGTTTTCTTTAAATTCAAATGAAGTAATGGTATCGTTTAACTTAAGATACCATTGACGGGAAGCTTGTTTAAGTCTGTATATTGATTTCTTTAATATACACACCTTCCTTCAACTGAAAAACTTTTAGGTTGATCCATATAAACTTCTTCATCCAAATGTCTATTTAGAAAGACGGTTTTCACATCCATTTGATATAGCTCTAAGTCATAATGGGCTACTAAAGCCATTATAATTCTATGTAAGTCTTTCTTGGATTCTAGGGAAAGTGTTTCCTTATAATCAATGTAGTCTCTCTCAGTAAAACTTTTAGCAACAAGTCTAGCTTTATACCGTTCGATATTATCATTAGAGTCACGCTTAGTCTTAAAGACCTATTTGCACTCAACTCTTTTATACGATTCAGGTAATTCAATGAGATCCCAAACTTCATTATGTTCCATAGATTTCAACTCATCTTTTATAGTATCTAACCATTTATACACTGAATTATCACTTTCAATGGCCTGCGAAAACGAAACTGGATCGTTATCAACAATTCCTAAGTCAAAATCAGACTCTTGCAGGTAAACCACATAATCATAAAAAATAGCAGATCCAAGTTATCTTTGTGACCTTCTTAATTCTATTTCTTATGGTTCATTTAGTGTAGGTTTATTAGTAGCAACTTCATTATGAGATGTTTGATCATTTATTTGTTGTTCTGGCAAATTGTCGTATCGTTTAACAATTTGAAGAACAACAACATTAGAAGAAGTTGAGGGTAAAGAAACTTGAACTCTAACTTCTTGTATTTCCACATTTCGTGGATCCAAACTCCCACTAACTTTGCCGTTCTCAATGAACCTAGTATTTCCAGTTTCAACAATTCTAGTACTTGGTTAGGATAATAAAATATATACCCCTTTGATTTTTCTGAAAATCCAATGAAAAAACCACTGATTATTCTTGAGTCCAGTTTCTTTTCATGTGGATTATAAATTCTTCCTTTTTGCCGGGCAACCCCAAACATGTAGATGCCTTAAACTGGGTTTCCTCCCCGTCCATAGTTCAAAATGAGTCTTTGGAACTGCCTTACTGGGAACTCTATTTTTTCAAATATATAGCAGTTTTTAATGCAAACATCCACAGAGAAATGGGTAAAAAAGAATTGCTTAACATATACCTAACTATTTCTATTAGAGTACGATTACGCCTTTTAGCTACACCAATTTGTTGTGGTGTACCTAACATAGTTTATTGAGAACATATGCTACGTCTTTCAAGAAATTTAGCAAATGGACCAGGCTGTTGTCCAGTTTCACCATATCTTCCATAATATTCACCACCTCTATTAGATCTAATGATTTTCACCTTTCTATCTAATTGTCGTTCAACTTCATTGACAAAGATCTCTAAAGCATTTATGGCTTGAGATTTTTCATGCAGCAGATAGACATAATCATAACATGAAAAGTCATCAATAAAGGTAATAAAATACTTTTTTCCACCAAATGATGGAACATCAAAAGGCCCACATATATCGGTGTGTATTATTTCAAGAAGTTGTATGCTTCTTGTGGCTCCTTTCTTTGTGTGTTTGGTTTGTTTGCCCTTAATACAATCTACACAAGTTTCGAGATCACTAAAATTCAAGTCAGGAAGGATTTCATTATTTACTAATCCTTCTATCCTTTCCTTGGATATGTGTCCCAAACGTTTATGCCACAAGTTAACAGATCATTCATTCAATAAACCACGTTTAATACCAACATTATGATGCAAGGTTAAAAGTGTCTCGGCAAAGAGGTTATCAAGCTTTAATTTATATAAGCCATCACAAAGAATAGTAGATCCAATAAGATGATTTTCTTTAAACAAACTCAAACATCCATTTCCACCATTAAAGAAATATCCAGAAGAATAAGGAAACTAAATTACGGGAAATAGAAGGTACATAACGAGTTTGAAATAAATCTAAATGATGTCCTATATCTAAAATCAAACGGTAGGTTCCTATAGGTTCAACATGAGCTTTGATTCGATTGCCCATGAGAACAAATTTTCATTGGATTTATGGTCCGGATTGTAAGGAACCTCTGCATCGTATTGGTAACGTGAGTGGTACATCTTGAATCAATCCACCAAGTATTATAAGGAACTTCTGCCAAATTAGATTCGAAACATACTGAAGAAATAATCTTACCTTTACTTTTGAACTATGTCTTACATTTTAGGCAGTCATTTTTATGGTGCCCAGGTTTACAACAGAAATGGCATGTATCTTTCTTTCGTTCCTTATTGTGGATTTGAGCAGAAAACTCATTTATCGTTAGCGGTCCTTGTTTAATGCCCTTTCCAAACCTTTTCTTATAATTCTTTCCAGCTCCTTTATGACTTACAAGATGAACAGAATGAGTTCCTTGATTCTTAAGCCTTATCTCCTCTTGCACCAGCATGCTGTACAATTCATTCACATTCTATTTGTCCTTTAAGGTATTATAGTTCATATGGAATGGACCATACTCAAGAAGCTAGGAGTTGATGATAAACTGTACTATAAAGTTTTCATCCACATTCATCACAAGAATTTTAAGTCTTGTTGCAATGTTACTTATTTCAGTAACATGCTCATGCATGATATGTGAACCATCAAATTTCTTGGTGGTTAGGTACCCATCAGTGTGCCAACGAGTGATTTATCGGCTATTTGGGAACGTTCCTCCAGAAATTTCATATATTCCTTAGCAATCTCAGTTTTAGGGATAATGGACTTAATATTCTTTACTAAGGTCATCTGCATAAACATTAGGTTTAATCTGTTTGATCTTTCCCCCTTATAGAAGGATCTTTCATCAGCACTGCTCTCATCAGTGAGTCAAAAAGTTTCTCAACTTGAAGTGCCAAAGTCTAAGTCCAAAACACCTAAATTGAACTGGACTTGTTCACACCGGTCAGAGAAATTGAGCCCATTGAACAGTGGTACAGATGAAGCATGGGAATGTAGAGAAACGTGACAGATATTGCAAAATATAAAATGCTCGAACGTTAGTACTTTAAGTTTTGACTTAAACACTTAAATTCATAATCAGATAACATTAAATGTATGTCATAGCTCTCCTTTGAGTGATACTACGTTATACCATCATAATAAATATAATGATGCTAGTTAATTTTACGTAATTGATAATTAAATATATCTTAATCAGACATGTATGTTATTTTGGATATACAAAACATATCTAACTAAATATATCAATTAACCACGATTATGTTCAAAGATTAATAAAATTAATTGACCAGCCTTTGGGCGATCCATAACAATTTTATAATCTATGAACGTCAATATAATCTTGACAATAATAATAATGTCATCTACATTTATAAGCATCAGACATCAAGAGTAATTGACAAATAAATTATGTAATTTAATGTTCACAATATCATAATGCTTGGCCACTTTGGTGGCTAACAAACAACATTACTCGAACATTAATTATATAAGCAAAATATCTATCACTTGAATATTATAATTTTGTAAGGACGGAATATATATGTGTAAAAGACGACATCTTTTGTGCAAATTCACCAAGCCTCATTTGATAACCAAAAACACATAATTATTAGTTTTGGTAATTGCGGCTAAAGTCCGAATTCCTTAATAAAACGTAACTTTAATTACTACAACACATATATTCCAAAATTTAGAAAATCGGAATCTTTCCTGTAATGCATCTATTGTCATTAGTCAGAATGACTAAATCAAAGTATTTAAGTTTGTGACCATTTTCTTGAAAATCTAAAGCTTTGGCATAAAAATAACAATAGTGGTGTGTTCTGTACATGAAATAAATTAAAGCCTTCCAACCATTCAATCACTTAATGCTTCTGGTAAATGGTTGGCACAATATCCAAGAAAATAGATTACTTTCAAGATGTTGCGAAATTTGCAATGAACTGAAACATTAAAACAAAGTAGAATTATCAATTATGAGAAAGTTAATGATTCCTTATGTAATCATATATATATCCAAGCAAAAAAGAAATCTTTGATCCATACGTTATTGATTCAACAGCAAATAAAAATGAAATAGTAATAATTTCGCAGACTGATTATCTCTCTAATACTTAACTTGATTTATAAATCAATTAAAAATTATAAAAACGATATGCGGAAAGCTGTAATCTTTCAAGGAAAATCAAGAATTCTTCAACTTTGTTTTGATACCACATATAAACAATTATATAACCCTAATACCAGATTTTTAGAATTCATGATTTTCACATATACATTAATTGATCAATAAACATACATTGATCCGTAGTAATAGTTGAAAGATTTAAACCCGCAAAATAAAAACTGGTGAAATCTAAAAACCATTCTCTCTCTTTTCCTTTGTGTAATTGAATATTTTATTTGATGGGCTTCATTCACATTTATAGACGGGGAAATGCAGTTTCATGGCCATAAAAGAAAACTATTCATTTTCCTCGAAGTCATGAGATATAAAAGAAAACTATTCACTTTTCATTAAAGTGAACAATTATTAAACTGCCACTTCTCAATGGACCAATAGAATTTTATCAATAATTAACCATCATTAATAACATTACTTGGACCAAATTAATAGGGTCCCTTCGCCCATTATACTTTTCCATTTTTGGTTGAATAAATTATCAAGAATAGGGTAATCTCTCTTGAGAATAGTAAACTCTCATCATCGTCATCATTCAGCTCATAGGACTTTGCGGACCTATCTTCATATTCCTCTTGATGAGGGGTGGAATAGGAAGAGTAAGCCTTAGAAAAACATTCTTCCCTCTTTGCATCAGAGGGTAAGTCACGAAGATATCTCCTTCCATGAGAGTTAACCTCTTCTCCCAACCTATCAAAAACGCTCAGAGACTCTAAGAACGCTCGTGGGATAAACTGTTTGATGAGTTGAAAGATTCTAATGTTGCGGTTGCTGCTCATTGAGCAGTAGAAACTTGCTGTTGGTTTAGGATCGTTTTCTCTAGTGTTTTGCCAGAGAACCACGTGTTGGCAACTTTTCGAGGGATTCCTCTTGTTACATTTTTGGACTAACATCACTATTTTCATGGTTCTTGCTCGGAATTTCGATTCCAGCATCCAAAGCTTCAACCTCAATCGGATTAATCTCTAGTGGCTCATCTTCTTCAAGCAATTTTTTGGTGACTTTTCCGAAAAATTTTTGCTAAAATCGTAGTTATCCTTGCTCTAGTTTTTCATAGCAGCACCAATTTGTTGACCTCAAAAATAGACGAATTTCTTTCATCTAATCAAGGCTTTCTCTTCCTAAACTCTGTGAAATTCGCTGAAAGTATGAGTTAAGAGGGAAATTGGCTATTTGAAAAGAGATTATATTCAACCTGTCATTCTGTGTCTTTTCTACATGAATTCATGACTATTTATAGATATCTGATGAGGTTAATTTAGTCCTTTTCCCTTTTTTTAACTGAATTTATTAACTTTTCACATTTTATTCACCATTTTTGTGATACTTTCAAGAGGTTTAACATTCTTATTCACATGTACTTCAATAACGGTTTTGCTGATGTGGAATAATCTATGAAAACAAATAGGAGTATTTTTGCTTGTTCATAAATCTGTGCTCGCACACCTTGTGCGCTCGTCATTCATACTCAAGATCAAACTTATGGTTTCATATTAGAAATGCTAGCTGACAATGGCCTAGGTTTGTGCATGATCTGCTTATCTTTAACTTAGAAATTATCTCCAATAGTGGCATAGGTTCGCAAAGCGAGCTCAATATATAGTACCACAATAACTGTCAAAATTTCCATCGCTAACTCTATAAATTTAATTGATAACACTTGTTTTGGGATTTTCAGTATTTATGAAACTATCGATTCACAATCATGCAGCTTCGATATGTTTGCATTCATAAGCACGACCCTTTCCATTATGGCATAAATATTCCATAGTCCTACATTTAAAATTTCTTATTTTGCCTTTCTTTCAATGAATTTGCTGTTCAATGACATAATGTGCGTCCTTTTCTGTCACACGTGACGGTGGCTTGCTTTAGTCGCTCTTGTATTGGATTGCAGTCTTCCTCATGGTAGTGACAGCTCATAAAGACAATGGAGCTTATTTGATGGAAAGGTTTATGGTGTATAATAAAGATGTTAGGAGCAACGAATTTTATAAATTTCCAGGCCAAATCAACGAGTTTTCCCCAGCTTTTAACCTATCTATCATATAAGTTTGGTACTAGTAGTTTCTACAGTTCTGTTAATATGTATTTTCTGTCGATTGTGCACGAGCTTCTATGTTGAGTGTCAACAAAAATATACTCGAGTTCAGCTGAACGTGTATGCTGAAAAATATTTGCTTACATTTGTACGAGATGACGATTCATTACTACAGATTTTTTAGTTGAATCATTATGTTTGAGTTTGTATTTGCCTCAATCATTACTGATTAATTCATGGAATTGACAATTTTCCCACAACTTCCCTAAGCTGTTTGATGAAATATCTTTGATCAAGAGTTGTACAAGTCAGATTCTGAGATTGAAGGAAAAGAATGTGTGGATGAAGAGCCATTGACTACAGTACTCATTTGTGCTTCTGGATATTATTAGTTGATTCTACTTGCGCGTAGTTTCTTGTAATTTTCAGGGCTATTGCTAATCTGCCTATCTCACCCCGCCTTACCCGAGTTGTACCGAGTTGAGACCTTCTGTCACCTTATAAATGTTCGACACCTCGGTGCATAAGCTATTGTTAGAAAACAGAAATACGTCAATATAGTACGCTACAACTAATATCGCCTTTAAAATGACGTCTTCCCATTTGCTAACAAAAATTGATGTACTGATGTGTCAAACATTTAGTGAGTAGACAGCCAATGGGACATCTGAATGAGGACAACAGATTCCAACCCATCCCGTCCCTTGGACTGCTTGGTTGATACTTTTAAATCTTGGCAAACATTCTTCAAATGCATACAATATTTGTCAGAGGCTTTGCTCTAAAACCTAAATTAATGTGCATCTCAAGTTTGAGTTGCACCTAGGGACGCAGGAAGGATTTCAATTTTGCGGGGGTGAAAAATACGTGGAGGGCCCCCCTCCCGGGGGTTCGCCCCCGAAATTTTTTTTTAACTAAAAGTATTGAAAACGACGATTTTGAGTACCAAAATAGGCAAGTTAGATTGACTGACCAAAAAGACAATCAGTTTGTAGATACAAAAACAATATGTCCATCTATATGTCTAACGCTATACAAATTGAAAATATAAACGTTAGATGGACAACAAAAAGACAAAAAGTAAGCTTCATATCTATATAACAGATGGTAGAGATGGCTTGGACATCTGAAATTGGTCTCTCCTTGTCCTCATCACTTAAAACTCGTCAATAAGAGAATCTAATAGAAAAATATCAACAATCTCCTTCTCTATATACACAAGCAGGGTCTTGGACAAAAAATCATCTTCCATTCTATTACGCAACATTGTCTTAATGACACTCATAGCTGAAATTGCACATTCTGTAGTTGCTTTTGGGTATGATTCATAAATGGGTCATTTGCTTTTGTATTGAATTTGGGCTATTTATTTATTTATTTAAGTAACTATTGGATATTTTGTTTATGTCTAAAATTTTTATATGGTTGAATTTTAAAGTGTAAGATATTGGGTCAATATTTATTAATGGATAAAATTTCAAAATTTTTCGGGGCGAGTCAAAATTTTTGCGAGGGCGAAACTGAAAAATACATTACAAATTAACAATGAATAGTGGACCAGCTGACAATGTTGGGGGGCGGTCACCCCCCATGCTCCCCTATCTCCGTCTCTTGCACCTTTCTTTTTCAAATTTGTCTAGCTAGTAAATAACGTGTAATGCTCAGTATATGTTGTTGATTCTGAGTTTGTATGGCACTTGAGATGCATTGGGATAAGTTGGAGGATTATCTTTTGCGCTTATGGGCGGAGCCAAAAACGAAATTCTCTTTACTTGTCCCAACATATTCGCCAGTGTTTGCACTCCCACGAGGAATCTAAATAAAAAGGTCGAGAATAAAAAAATTGTTTTAAAAAACTTGTTCTTGTCTACTCTAGAACCCCCGTTGCTTTGTCTCATCTAGCCTCGACCATCTACTTCAAACCGTACCTTGTATATCCCCTCGTCTGCTAAATCAGCCCGCTTGGCTTTTGGTTTTCTGGATCAATATTTATTGGATTGGGTCGATTTGATTTTAGTCCTTTTTTTTAAATAAAAGAATGTGTTTCACGCGGGTTATCGCTAACAATTAAAAAAGGGTTCAGAAGATTGTGTAATGAACAAATCTCTTGAGACAAAGTCCCAAAAATGGGTGCTTTATTGATGAAGATTACAATTGGAAATAAACAGAATGGCTCCAAGGGGCGTAAGCACACGAATATTAAAAAGAGATATTTTAAAGTTAAACTAAGAAATTGAAATTACATATTCTCTTGATTGTTTCTTTGCGAAGAACTGCTTGGAAACTGCTTAGTGCTCTATAACTACCAACTTTCTTCATGATGACTGACTTGTCATGGAACTGTCGTCCCTAATTGTTGCCATTGCTCTTGTCGTTTAACTGCCTACAACCTGGATTCTTGGATCGTGGGGTGTGATAAGGTTACTCAATAACCGCTTCAATAACTGCTGTATTGGATAACCATAATACCTTAGATTCGTTCAGTTCCTGGGCGACTCGAGGGTTTGGGCGAGAACGGGATTATCGCTCTGGGCGACCGTAAGACACTCAATTCACTCAGATTCTAAGTGTCTTGCAATTTTGGGCGATGATATTACTTTGTTTGTGGGCCTCCACTGCATTCATCAATGGTCCTTTTTGGGCTTTCATCTTGGATTTTCCAATTGGGCTTCATTCATTGGACTATTCAATTTGAACTACACTTTTTGTATGTCAACAATTACCCCCCAATATTGCAGAATTAATATCAATTATTAATCTTTGCCATGTTCTTTGTTTGTATTTTTCGGCAATATTTGAAATTCTCAAGAATTTCAATCATTATTTCCGTTTGGCGGTAACCCTTCTATAGCCTGAAAATGTGTAACATTTACAAATCCCTATAAACCCAAAAGACACGGCACTTCGTCCTGCCATTACCTTCATGTCTTTACATTGTGCGTTCTATAAAAGTCATTGTTCATCGTCTTGCTTCTTAACTACGCCTCTCAAGAATTTTCACTAAGACTGTATTTTGTTGTAAATGACGACTCCACAAATCCCTTCTGATAACATCCTTAGTTTCGAAAATTTCCAAACCCTTTTTGCCAAGCCATATATAAACTTGACTTTTCTCTCATTAGCTAACCTAGATTTCAATGAATTCTATCGTGTCCATCATTTAAAGACGTCATTGTTCTAAAATGCGTAATGCGTTGCAATGCGTCGAGGCCGAGAATTAAGAATCACAAGTTTAGGCGTGTCAATGCGAAGAATAAGCGTCATAAGGTATTAAATATATTTTTATATAAAAAATAGATTTTTTAATATATCATAAAAAAAAATTTTTAAAAAGGGATTAGGCGGGATAATGCACAACTAGGTGCGCCTACGCCTAGGTGCGCATTATGCCCGCATTAGGCACTCCTAGGCGCGCATTATCCCACCTAGGCACGCATTAGGCGCGCCTTTTAGATGGAAAACTCATTTTTCGTGCATTTCCCAAATTCGACGCATTTTCGGTCCGCGTCGCGCCTAAGCGCACCTAGGCGGCGCATTTTGGCGCTTTTTAGAACATGGAAAGACGTTGAATCTATCGGAAAAGCGGAGGTGGGTCAGTTAATTCCTTGTACTCAAGATCCTCCTTCTCTGAATCCTTGACCTTTAAAGCCAATTCTGGAATGAGGTATTCGTACTTTGCCTAAATCTGATTCTACTTTTCATTTTTGGCATGCGCGTTTGGTAAAACATAGCCCCACCAAAGAGATTTTTGATAGTGTTGGGATTTCGGACTTCTTAGAAATCGCTCTCCATCCCCCAATCTATGACCCTTGGGCGATACCATTTATCCTGGTATTTTGGTCATAGTACTGCCCCAAAGTTTGATAAAAAACTTACTGATTTCCATTCAGGAATGCAAGACCTTTATACTGCTTCTAGGTCTAAGCCTTCTCACATTGAACGTGTAGCCTTTCTTCAGCTCTGGCTCTGTAAATATGTCCTTTGTGTGCCTAGCATGAACCTTTCGATGAGTTATTTACCCATAGTGCATGAGTTGGTACGTGGTAGATCCTTGAATCTTTGTTCGTTATTCATAGCCGCTTTTTATAGAGGCATGGCTTCCCTCCAATTTCAATTGATAACTGGTGCATCTCCCACTGGCAGTGGGCCTCTTTGGCTCGCTCAATTGTGGTTGAGGGCATACTTTTCACTACATGTTGCTCTACCATCCCCTCTACGATTGGTTGGTTGTTATGGCTATTCATCCATCAATTGAGCCCTATCGATATGTCCACTAGGGACGTCTTCACATTCTTTTACAATTTGAATTCTACTTCTTCCTTTTTTCCTTTTTCTGCTCACCAAATTCCTATTTATGTGCAACCTCCATCTACCATAGATGAGGCAGGCACATATTTATGTGCTTCCAGTCGTAAACGACGAGCCTTATCTTCACCAGTCTTGCCCGTTGATGATGATGATGAGGATGGTGCTCATCTCATCGTCAGGAGAAAGGTATTTAAGTTTGTTTATTCATGAAAAATAACCTTTCATGGGTTAATGTTTTACCTGAATTTCCTCAGAAGAGTTCGACTTCCCCTTCGAAGGCTCTAGTCTTAGCAGCCCCTGCTCATCACCTCCAACTGAAGCTACTTCATCCAAGTCATCTGATGCAAGGGTTTTACCTAAAGAGAAATCCATAGCCCCAGAGTCTTCACCACAACTAGTTGGAGAATTACCATCTTCTTAAGGCATTAACCTCCTAAGTGCTAAAGCAAAAGGTAACACATACTTTACTGCCTTTACCCTTGATCGTACTATTTGGTCCTTGATTCATTGCTTCTTGAATTCTGCAGAGATTCCCAGGATTTGCCTATTGTGGCAGGACCTACTCGTTCAGACAAAGGGAAGTCTCCACAGGTGGTTGCATCTGCCAGTGAGGTGTCCCAATTTCCAAAAGCTAGTGATAAGGTAACTTTTGTTTTATCTTTCATCTTTACTTTGTTCACTGTCATGAGGATGCTAAGACTTGCATTTCTTTTGCAAATTACTGATGCTGTTCTACGCTCAATTCAAGATGTGTTCTTCGCCGACCAGTCTTCCTTCTGCTTCATCTACCGCCTTTTCAGAGGAAAATATGAATATACTCAAGCAATCTGTGGTTGAATATGTTTCTTTCATGGATCTGAATATCAACAAGGCCAGTGCTTCTAAACAGAAGGAGAAGTTTGATCTTCTAAGTGAGAAAATGGCCAAAGCACTTGAGCTTCCCTCGCTTAAAATTTTATTTGACGTTAGGCTAACATTGAAGATTATCCATTCAGAAATAAACTCTTTGCTGGCCAAAAATATAGAATTGAAAAGCCAAGAAGACTCAGTATATTCGTGCTGTAGCAGAAAAGGAGTCTTTGCTTGAAGAGATCGAAAAGACAAAGAACAATTTATGTGAGATCTCTACTGAAGTTATGGTTGAAGACTCGATGATGATGAGTCTGGTTGCAGAGATGAGGGCACTTCCAGCAAGGATGGATGACTGTATGGCTAGATTGACTGCTAAAAGGCATAATGCTTCCTAAGAGGTTTAGCGAAGCAAATCCTTGTTCGAGCGTTACTCCAAGTTGGAAGTTGACGAGTGGATTATGGTTGAACTATCTACTGTTTCTGATGAGCAAGATGGAGAATGGGAGAGGCTTAGAGAACAAATTTGCTCTACTTAGGGTAAATTGTAAGACATTTGATGCCTTTACTTTCCTTTTGTAATTTCGTACTAGCTGCTATTACTAATTTTGAATGTAACGGTAGCCACTATCATTAATGAACGACTGTTTTATTTATTTGCTTATTAATTGATGTCGTCCTCAATCGTCAGCCCCCCAAGCATTTAATTACCTTATGCCAAAACTCATGTACATTCCCCCTTGGTATTTCAATCTCCCTTTCCAAGACTTTGGGTCATTTAATTTCAGTTACTATGCACGTATATGGCCGTTCGTATTCTGTCCTTTTATCTTCACGCTTCTATAAATGCGTATGTGTTCCGCACTTATCATCTCTATTTTCATTATTTTCTTCCAAAAACTGTCTTGCTGCCATCGTTTGGCATCTTATATAATTGATCAACCATTTCCCTCTTCGATAGAAATGGATCATTCGATCTATTGTCCATTTTTCTATCTGTCTTGATGTCACCTTTTGTATGGGAGATACATGAAATGTTCTTTGGCCAATAAAGGTCTTCTCAACATCTCCATTTATGTTCTTCATAAGGAGTTCAATGATGGAAGGCGATTTGTGAATGCCTTTTAGGCCAATTAGCTTGCTTCTCAGCCTCCTTGGCTGCTATTGCAGTAATGCAATTAGGAAGGTAGTTTGAGAGTGCTTTTCCACCTTTTTGCCTATTGAGAGTGCTTCTCAGCCTCTCTACCTGCCATTGTAGCAATGCGATTAGGAAGGCGATCAATGCCAGTTCACCCTCTTTCTTCGTGATCAATAGAAGAATTGTGACAACTTGCTCCCAATTGTAGTTTATAGAGCATCTTGTATTTTGTATCTCATAATTTTTAATGAGTATTTGATAATAAAGGAATTCATTTGAACGAACTTCATTCTTGTATTATTTACTTATGATCGCTCATCACAATTATTTGATTATGTATTTATTTGTTCACTTTCCCATAAGGAAGGAACATAATTTTTTAAGTATTTGCCATTAATGAATCTCATGTGCTTAGTGTCATCTAAATCTTCTAAATAATAGGCTCCATTAGGCAATACATTGTTCACTTTATATGTCCCTTCCCAATTGAGCGACCACTTACCGTACTTTGGATTTTTGCTATCTAAAGGGAGTATTATTTTCCAAACCAACTCGCCCATGATAAAAGATTTGGCTATAACTTTTTTGTTATAAAATTTAGCCATCCTTTGCTATTGAATTTGTAATCTATTTAGGACGTCCAATATTAATTCGTCCAACTCCAATAGATTTTAGATTAATGATTCAGAATACTCACTTAACTTATGTTGCAAACACACTCTGATTGATTGCACATTAATTTTCATAGGAAAAATAGTCTATTGTCCATAAGTAAGTTGAAAATGAGTAACTTTGGTACTTAAACGAGGCAACGTCCTATAAGCCCATAAGGCTTTGTTTAAACACTCATGCCAATTTCTGGCATTTTCATTTATCATTTTCCTTATGATATTTTTAGAATCTTATTAGAAGATTATGCATGTCCGTTAGATTGAGCGTAATACGGCGCGGCATTTACTAACTTAACTCCAAACTCATTCAAGAACTCCTTCACTTGATCTCCATTCAGGGAAGTTCCGTGATCAACCATCAAAATTTTGGAATCCCAAATCTATAAATAATATGATCAGGAATAAAATCTATGACACTCTTCTGAGTGATCTCCTTTAAAGGTATTGCTTCTACCCACTTAGTGAAGAAATCTGTTGCAACTATTACAAATGTATATTGCTTGGACGATGGGGAATAAATCTTTCCTATCAAGTCTATCGCACAACCCTTGAACGGCCAGGGTTTGACAATGGGTGCCATTTCTCTTGCTGGCACTCTTTGTATCGGACCATGCTTTTGGCATGCTAAACAACTCTTTGTATACTGAACACATGATTCTCCCATTTTAGGCCAGAAATATCCATTCCTAATAATCAACCATCTCATCCTTTGTGATGAACTCCACATATCCCTTCTTGCACTTCAGCCATGATCGTTCTGACTTCTTACAAACTTACGCATTTTAGTAGTATACCATCTGAGTGTTTCTTAAATAACTCTTCATCTAATAATGCGTAATTCAACGAACGCTACTTCATTTTCCTACTACTTTCCTTATTAGGTTCTTTGAAGAACCTTTTAATCTCTGCTCTCCAATCTATTGCATCTCCATCTTGTATGCAATGAACTCCGATCCTGCTCACCCTCCTTTGTACTACGAGCAACATTATTCCATATCATAAGTAGACTCCCAATTTAAAGTTTTTGAATAACCTGAGGACATTTCGGCTAACTCATTTGCTATGTTATTATACATCCTATTAACACATTGAAGCTCTACTTGGTCAAATTTTTCCAACAATTCTTGGGCAATTTCGTATTGACTTACAATGGAATCGCTTTGGCACCTAAAATCACCAATCAATTGGTGAATTACCAATTGAGAATTGCCCCTAATGATCACATTCTTTATTTCCATATCTATCATCAACTATAAGCCCACAATTAAGGCTTCATATTCAACTTCATTGTCGGTACACATCTTATCCAAAGTGAATGAGAATTTGTAACAAATTCCTAAAAGATTTATCAATGCTATTCTTACCCCTTCACCTTTTGAGGTTTTTGATCCATCGAAATATAAGATCCAAGGTTTCAATTCGAATGAATTGATTTCTAATTCAATCTCCTCAGGCATGTCAAGGCATGGATGATCGGCCAGAAAGTTAGCCAAAGCCTGATTTTTTACTTCCTTTTGGGGTATGTATTGTATTCAAATTCTGACAATGCTAAAGTCCAAAGGCCTACCCTTTGGTGTAAAATGGGGCGACAAAACAAATATTTAACCAAATTTACTTTAAAAATTAAATAAACGGTTACAGGCCGTAAGTAGGCCTTTAGTTTTGTACATGTGAAATATAAAGCAAGACGTAATTTTTAAATAGCAGAATAATTACATTCACATTTTGTTAACCGTCTACTCAAATAGTAAATTGCTTTTTCTTCACCAAATTCGACCATCCCAGCAATCGATTCTTGTTCAGCCGATACATAATTTCATTGGTCATCCTTGGATTGGTGACACTAATACTGGTGGACTTGATAAATGTGTCTTCTGGCTTTCAAAAGCCTTTGATGTTCTTCTTTTCGGACAAATTCGTCTTGATTTGTCAACTTTAAAAGAAGCGAAAATACTTTTGTTCGCCCTACACAATTAGAAATAAAGCATCTTAAAAAGTTTACTTGGCCTAGAAACCATTGCAATTCTTTTTGGTTGTTAGGTGGTTTGGCCTCTAGAATGACATTCACTTTATTTTTATCGAGTTCAATCTCCCATTTTGTGCACTAGAAAACTGAGGAAGTTTCCCACGTTAACACCAAATGCACATTTTAAAGGATTTAATTTTAGTTTATATTGCCTAATTCGCTCAAATGAACATCTTAGTTGCTCAAAATGGATTTCTTCTATAATAGATTTGACCACTATATCAGCTACGTACACTGTAACAAACTTGCCTATTATATCATGAAAAATCAAGTTCATCGCTCTTTGATAAGTTGCCCCTGCATTCTTCAAGCCGAAAGGCATAACTTCTTATTCAAAACAATCCTAAAGATCAAGGGCATCTAAAGGCAGTTTTGTGTATGTCTTCCTCAGTTATGTAAATCTGATTGTATCCTGAATAGCCATCCATAAAGGAATATATTACGTGTCCGGCAGTCGAGTCTACTAAAGAATCTACCATAGGCATTAGATATTCATCTTTGGGCTTAACTAAGTTTATGTTTCTAAAATCTATACACACCCTGAACTTACCATTCTTTTTTAATACTGGCATGATATTAGACAACCACTCGACATATCTGGTCGTTCTAATAATACCCACTTTTAACAATTGCTCTATTTCTTTCTTAATTTCAGGAAGTACGTTATGGGCAAAATGCCTAGAAGGTTGCTTGTGTGGCTTAAAATTTGGTTTAGTTGGCAATCTATGTTCTACCAAATTTCTATCTAAACCAGGCATATGTTCATATTCCCAAACAAAACAATCTTTATATTCTTTTAATAAAGCGATTAATTTATTACTAACCTCTTGATCGAGCATCTAGCTGACAAATGTTGGGTGATCTTCCCCTTCATCCCCAATATTCACTTTAATCAAAGAGTCTTGTATTTGAGCGTATCCAAGCTTTGTGATCCTCGTTACTTCATCGTCCATGTTCCTTATATGCACTTCATCTTCTAAACAATCCACCTTGTTGATTTCTCGGCCAATACTCTGCTCCAACTCGAACACTACTAATTTGTTTTCCAATTTTAATGTTGTTTCTTCTTTCGTCTTGTCTTTACATTCTTTATTAAAAGCCATTAACTTGGCTTTGAAGGCCTGAATGTCGATCATTTGCCTTTGTTGTTGACAACTCATTTAAAGTTCTTTGATTAACTTTTTGCCCATCACTGGCTCTTCTAGGGCCACTATGTTTGGCCTCATTTGACTGAACATTTTAGTAAGTGCATCTACTGAAAACGGGTCTTCACTCTGTACGATAATTTGAGTTTCCTTTCCATCTTGGACTACCGTGACAGGTCCATAATTTCCTTCGTACATGAATCTTTCCACCGAGTTTGCTTCTGCAACAAAGCGTCTATGATCTGCCTAAACAACGTCTACTTCGCCCTTGTCATTCCAAAATACCAGGCACTGGTGGAAGGATGAAGGTATACAATGACTCCCATGGATCCAATCCCTTCGTAGTAGCACGTTGTAACTAGTAGGGCCAACTATTACAAAGAAAACAGTGGTCCTAGTAGTTGTCCCTATATTTATGTCCAGTGGCATAACTCCTTTGGCTGAAGATGCTCCTCCATTGAAACTTGTGAGAATGACTTCTGTTGAAATCATATCACTTTTTGTTTTTGCAAACTTCATCGCCATTCTGGACGGATGGTGTTTATGGCTGCTCCATTTTCAATGAGTACAACGTGCAATATGTCGCAACGAGCTTCTGTTTCCTGAATTTCATTTCTACTGATTTCTAGTGTTTCTTCTTTAGTAACCCATCCTGTAGGGGGAGGTAATATTCTTGGAGGTGACCCATATTTCTCAGAGCAAAGTACTCTTCTCTTCCTTTTGAGTGCCCCGTACAACACATAGTAACCAAAGAAACGGCCAAATGGTTCTCCCAACAAGTCCATCTCGTGAACACCTTCTCGATATTGTTGTTTTAACAACGTACTGCGCAATACTCCTCTCTTTCTTCTCTCTACTTCCATATCAATTTCCTCTTTGATGTCCGTCATACCATCTTCCTCTTCTCCGTTGTATGCCCCCTTAGATGTCTGGCCTTCTTCACATTCCAGCACACATGCTTCCTCTTCATTATCCTCCATTTCTTCCTCTTCTTTTTCTTTGTTTTTGAATTCGTTGGCTAGTAAATAGTTATTAGCCATGATAGGAGGTAACGTACCGAACTGAATAGTGAGGGGCTGATCTGGATCTTCTTCATCCTTTTTGCTTCGCTCAAACTTTGATATCCCAGAAGAACTTTCTGGCAGTTCTTCCATTTATTCACCTGTACCAGTCTTTTTACTATCCTCGAGAACATTTTGATTGACCATCTCAAGTAGTTTAGGCATTTTAGGACGTGGCAATCCCTGTTGTTGCCTCATCATTCGTCCATAATTCATTCCATTGAAAACATCTTTGTTGGGTTCTAGTAATCTCATTGAAGGGTATCACCCTTCCTGTATTATACTGGAATGAATACCATACATTTGGTTGGCGAGGTTGGAGCCTAAATGTCCTTCCATTATTCATTGGCCTGAATAACACTGGGATGTGGCCTAAGATCTTCTTCACCGTCGTCTATAACCAATTTGAATCTTGGCAACTTGTTTTTAAAACCAGTCGTCACCATGTTCACCCCAAGTGACTGTGAGAAAGGATTTTCGTCCACCGCCATTTTCTTCTTATCTTCGAATGTGATTCGTCCTAATTCGATAGCATCCTGTAACGCATGATGAAAGACCAAGAAATTATTAGTCAAATATGACCATGCATTATGCCACTTACAATATTTTTTACCCTTAATTTTTTTCAGAGCTTGGCAATTTATGCTTATCGCTCAATTTTATCTGCTTATCCTTATACAGTTTGTCAAATATAAGGTCAGCTTTGATCACATCGTACGAGAACGTCCTAGCCTATTTGTTTTCGTCTTTTATAGGCTCGTTCTTGCCCGACGCTCTAGGTTTGGCCATGATAGGGCATGTGTAAGCATCAACTTTGATTAATTCGGCCAAACATACTTCAGTTTGATCGTAATATTCATCGTTGATAGCATGAACGTTAAAATTTAGGTCTTTATAATAAGTCACTTTACTAGATTTTTTTAATTGTTCTTTTTCTCTTATCAATCGTTAATACTTGATCACGTTCGCGCTGAATTGGAACAGGTCAGGAAATTCTCTATCTAGAAATTTCTTTTTCAAATCAAAGTTTAAGCAACTTTAAGCGATTTTGACAAATTAGTTCTCAGACAGAGGTACAAAATATTTGCTCATAGCTGTTTTGAACCTTTGAGGGAAACCTTCTGCCCATTCGTTTGACATTTGATGTAAATTTGCCAAATTAGCCAATGTGACTTCAGATTCAGTCTTATCTAACTGAGCATGGAACAATTGTTGCAGTTATTGCCAGGTTTGAACAGAAGTTGCTGGCAAATTAATGAACCAGGAGAAAGCTACTCCTATTAATGAACTAGGGAATAACTTGATTTTATGATAATCAGTCACTTCACCACTTTGCAGTGTGAATTGCCCTATGTGTTCTAGAGTAGACACTTCTCCTCAACCAGTGAATAATGAAAATTCTGGCACTTTATACCCTCTAGGCCATGGATATGCTTGATCTATCCAATCAGGATATGCCTTTGTATAAGTTGGCCTAATGACGGGACGTATGCCAAAATCCATCTGATCATGTACTATCTCCATGATCTAATTCATCAACATGACATTGGGATCATATGGAATTCCTACAGGCTGGTTTACTGGTTGATTTGTTTGAGGCCTAACATTTGGTCCTTGGTTGGCAACAAAAGTACCATTGTTTGGGCCATTATTACCGTTAACCCGAGTATTTAATCCATCATTAACGTGTGGGACATTCTGTCCATTATTCAGGACATTGTCTCTTATATTTGGACCTCTCAGGTTTGTAATCCCATTACAACCATTCACGTTTGGCATTCCATTACCCCCCTGATTTGAAGTAGATGGACCGAAGGGTAGTTCTAATCCTTGATTTGGGTTCAAACCAGGAGAATTATGTGGTGAATTAGGTCCCACAATCGTCCTGGTTTGAAAGTGGTTTGCAATAAGCACAACTTGTTGATACATTTGGCCTACTAACTTATTCATTATTTCGTTTAATGTATTTAGTTGGTTGGCTATGTTGTCATAATGTGCATTCCCATTTTGGGTAAACACTTCCATATTATGAACATTTGGTAGATTTACCTGTTCAATGACATCCTGTGTAAGTTCCCCAAGCAATGCACGCATGATTCGAGGACTCAACTCCGTCATTGGCTCGTAGCGACTTTGACTGCTTTTAGATTGAATTTGGGCTATTTATTTATTTAAATAACTATTGGATCTTTTGTTTATGTCTAAGATTTTTGTATGATTGATTTTAAAGTGTAAGTTTTTGGGTCAATATTTATTAATGGAAAAAAAACATTCAAAATTTTGCGGGGGCGAGTTAAAATTTTTACGGGGGTAAAATTGAAAAATACATTACAAGTTAAGTAGGAATAGTGGACCATCGGATAATGTTGGGGTGGCGATATTGCCCTACCCCCTATCTCTGTCTCTTGCACCTTTCTTTTTCAAATTTTTCTAGCTAGTAAATAAAATATATTGATGATTATGCAGTCTTATCATCATGCATAGATAAGTCTCATCTAATTTAGAGAGTCTATTTCATTTCAATTGTAACTTTTATTTTGAACCATTTAAACACGGATTCAGAATCGCAATAAAATATACAATTGAGTTTTGACTTATTTATTTGTTCTCTTTTTCTCTATAGTTTATAACACGTTATCGTTATGATTCTCTCAAAATCGTGAATTAGTTAGAAGTTAATAATTTTCATAAGCATAATCATTTGTCACATGTACTGAAATTAATATGGTGACATATGAAATCTTTTTGTATACATATGCATTATATTATTCCGTCTCTTAATTATGTGGCAATCAATTCACGAATCCAATATTTGCTTATGCACGCAAAATTGAGAAGAGTACACAATATATGCACAAATATTTGTTTCTTTGTTTATACACGAATTCAAAATAGTGGCTCAAAATTTTGATTCTGCTTTTTGATTCATGCATCATTCAGTTTGATTGTTGTTTGCATGTATCAATTTGTGCCAAAATCAATTACGTTTGCCTAAATTTCTTTTTCTTAATGCATTGTTTGGTAATATATATATATATATATATATATATATATATATATATATATATATATATATATATATATATATATATATATATATATATATTTCTCTTTTTTAATTGATAATATATCTCATCGTTGCTTTTGAAGAAGCATACTCTGCAAATAATTCATGGCTCTTGAAAAGTTAATATTTTTAAATAATAGTTTATTATTGTACCTAAAGTATTACATCATTATAATTAATATTTCAAGAGAATATCACTTACTATTGAAGAGCATGAATTATAACTTCTAATGTTCCAAAAGAATATTGACATATTGCTCTTGAAAAAGTAATAATAAAATACAACGAGCTTCCGAAGAAAAATATATCATTTTAAATTAGTGCTTATACTTGAAGGAAACCATAACTCATGTCATGTTGACATTAACTACTTGATTAATTATTATGTAATTATACAATGTTTAATCATACTCTTCGAAATTAATTTTATTTTATTGTGTAGTTAATCAAATGAGAAACATCACAAAAGTTGAGTTTGTAACACTTGACACATTTGACAAAAATTATCTGTCATAGATCCTCGATATTGATATTCACCTTATCTCAAAGGGTCTAAGAAAAACAATAAAAGAATGAAACAATACACGAAAATGGTATTGAATATCTTTGCATCACTTTTTTTTGTATCTAACCAGAACCAAATAAAAGAAAAATAATATGTACTCCCATATGGCATGTATTGTGCATTTATAAAAATAGTTGAATCAAATATAATCACGAACTCGAAGTTCGTAGACCCAAAAAAATTTTATTCTTTAGCATGATCGACTTGGACATCTGGAACTATAATGATGCACTAAATAATTAACAACTTACATGAACATCTACTAAAAAATCAGAAGATTCATTTACCTAATGATTATCTATATGTTGCTTGTTTGTAAGGTAAGTTAGTCATTAGACGTTCAACTACAAAATTCAATATTAAATCTTCAACTTTTTGGAATAAAATTCATGAAGATATATGTGGGTCGATACACTCACTATGTAAACTATTTCGTTATTTTATAGTATTAATCTATTCTTCTACTAGATGATTTCATGTTTGTCTACTTTCCATTAGGAATGTAACTTTTGCTAAACTACTTGCTCAAATTATAAAATTAGGAGCTCAATTTTTCGATTACTCAATCAAGACAATTTGTCTTATAATGCTGGTGAATTTAGATCGCAAGCATTTAATGATTATTGTATGTCAATTGAGATTGTTATCGAACATTCAGTTGCACATGTTCATATACAAGATGATTTAGCAGAGTCATTTATCAAACGTTTACAACTTATAAAAATAAAAATAAAAATCTCAGCTTCTGTTTAGGGTCACACCATATTACATGCTGCATCATTTGTTCATATAAAACCAACTGTTTATTATCAATATTCACCTTTGCAACTTGCATTTGGTCATAAATTGAATATTTCTCACTTACGAGTTTTCAGTTGTACTATTCAAGACCTTATTTTACACCCCACAACGTACTACAATGGGTTCCCAAAAAAGACTTGGGATTTACATTAGTTTTAATTCACTATCTATTATTGGGTATTTCAAACCTTTAATGAGTGACTTATTTACAATACATTTTGCAAATTATCATTTTTATAAAATAACTTTCCCAACTTTGGGAGAGATAAAACTACATCCTGAAAAAAAGATAAAATTTCTTGGAATGAAACAAATCTATCTCACTTTGATCCTCGTAACAATCAATATAATTAAAAGATTGAAAAAATCATTTACTTGTAAAGAGTTTTAAATCAATTATTTGATAAATTTGTTGACACAAAAAAATGACGAAGTCATATATACCAACAAAAAATATTTCAGCAAAAACTGACATCCCTGTAGGACAATCTGATTTATCAAATAAATCTCAAATATGTTAGAAGCATGATCAACCAATTGATTTAAAAGATTTTGTGCATCGATAAAGAAAAGTACAAAAGAAAAACTTACCAAAATAATAGAAAAAGTACATTAGAAAAGATTAATCAATCAAATATAGAAAATATGGTTCCCGAAGAACTACATGTGTCCAAAAAATAATGAATTTAAGGTGACTCTTGATATTATGCAAAATGTGAATCATAAACCACAATATTTTAAAAATTGTCAACATAAAAATGATTATTCAAAATGAAAAGAAGCCATAAAGGCGATTTTGAATTCCTTAGATAAACGAAAAGTGTATAAAAATTAAGTTCGAATACTTGAAAATGTAACTTTTTGCAGTGTACAAATGGGTTTTTGTACCGAAAATAATGAAATTATAAGATGTAAAGCCGTCACAGCTCAAGATTTGTCACAAAGATTAGAAATCGATTATGAGGAAACATATTCTTCTTTAATGGACTCTATCATTTTTAGATTTTTAATTATTTTGACCGTGTCACAAAGGCTTGATAGCGACAAATATATATAAATGAAAGTCTATGAAGGACTTAAAATGCCAAAAATAAATGATATATGCCCGAGAATCGTATTATCATTTAAATTGCAAAGATCATTATATGGATTGAAACAATCCGGACACATGTGGTATAATCGTCTTAACAAATATTTGTTGAATGGGGGATAAAAAAAAATAACGATGCATGTCCATGTGTTTTCATAAAGAAAACAAATATTGGATTTGCAAGTATGGCAGCTTCTGTTGACGATTTAAATTTAAATGGAACTTCTAAAGAGCTCAACAAAACTGCAAATCATTTTAAAAATAAATTTGAGATGCAAGATTTGGAAAAAAAAACCAAAATTTGTCTTGGATTACAAATTGAACATTTTTCATAATCATTATTTGTTCATCAATCTTCATATATAGAAAAATTCTAAAGCTATTTTTATATGGATAATGTACATCTATTAGCATCACTTATGGTTATTCGATCACTTGATGTGAAAAAGATCTATTTTATCCACTTGAAGGAGAAAATGTTCTTGGTCCTAATTACCATATCTTATTGCAATTAGAGCATTAATCTATCTTACAAACTGTACTCGATCCGACATAATGTTTTTGTAAATCTCCTTACAAGATATAGTTCTACACTAATTCTCAGATATTATACTGTGTTAAATGCATTTTTCGTTACCTAAAATGTAATAATGATTTGAGATTATTTTATTCTCAAAAGTTCAGATATGTTTTAATAGGATATGCAAAAGAAGGTTATCTCTCTGATCCACGTAAAATTAAATCACAAACAAGACGTGTTTTTACGTGGAAGAACACCTATACAATGGAAATTCATATAGCAAACCTTGACAAAAGATAGTCCAATAATTTTACATGTGAACTTATAGCAATCCATGGAGCTAGTTGATAATGTGTATGGTTAAGGAATATGACCTATCATATCCAAGTATCGAGCGAAGTAACTTAACAAAAGATAGTCCAATAATTTTACATGAAGATAATATAGCTTGCATTGCACAACTCAAAAGAGATTATATCAAAAGTAACATGATGAAGCATGTTTCTTCAAAATTCTTCCATACACATGAATTTTAGAAGCGTGATAATATCGATGTTCAACAAATTTGCTCTCAAGTGACAAAGTGATTGATTTATTCACAAAAGCAATGCCGACATCAAAATTCAAGAAATTGTTACATAAGATTGGAATGCGTCGACTCAAAGGTTTTCAGTGATTTTCATCAGGGGGAGTAGTTGTACCCTTTTTCCTTAGTCTAAGTTTTGTCCCACTGAGTTTTTCGATAAAGTTTTAATGAGGCAGCATTTTTTTATACTCCAAAATATTAACAATTAATTGTCTATTTTTTCCTTTGTTTGATTTTTCCCACTGGATTTTTATCGAACATGGTTTTTAACGAGGTAGTTATTATTCAAATAATCATCAAATGGTAGTATTGTAAAAATATAATATATATATTGATGATTATGCACTGTTATCATTATGCATTAAGAAATTTTATCTAATTTAGAGAGTATTTCATTTCATTTATAACTCTTCTTTTGAACCCTATAAATACGGGGCTTGATTCTCAATAAAATATACAACTGAGCTTTGACTCATTTATTTGTTTTATTTTTCTCTCTAGTTTATAACATGTTTTAATATATTAGTCGATCATGTCTATTATTTTGTGCCAGACATATCTTAAATAAATATCAATGTTTTGAAAATCAGCTCGGTCATCGATCTAAAAAATTAAAAGGATCAATGGTTAAACGATCGAACCGGAGTTAACACAGAATTAGAATAATAAATAAATTTATATATTATATTAAAAATTTATTAATTAAAATATCATTTTAGAACCCATTATCTACCTTTATTCCTTACAAAATTGAAGTGGTAAAATTAAATGGGCCAAACCAATTTTATAGTCCAAACCATAATAAAGAATAGGTATGTATCTGCGGCAAAACTTCAAAATTCATTCCAATTTCCTATTCATTGCATGCGACCTCTATCTATCTTCTCTATCCATATTTCCTTTCACATAGGGATGGCAAAATGATTCGACGGCTCAGGCTCGTCCCAGAAAAAACTCGAGCTGAGCTGGCTCGTGGCTCTGTGGGATCGACCTAAGGCCTCGGGCTAAGCCCCATTTTGGGATTTCAGCTCAAGCTAGATGGGGCATCGGCTCGAGCTCGAGCTAGCCCGTATGTCAAAGACTGTAGGTTCAATTAACTCCTTGACCCAATCGCAGCCACAATTTGCCCAACTTCGGCCGCACATTGTAAATATTTTATTTTAATTGTAAAATAGTCATGATATTGAAAAACGTTTAGTATGATTTCTCAGCATTTAAACATCTACTTCTATCACTTAGGTTTTTTTTCAAAATGCTATTATAGCGGGTATTAGTCTTTAAAACAATCTTTCAAGCTTTCTAGTGTTCGCCCCCTTCACTAGCCATTGTAATTTCTTGATTTCATCAATTGTAATTTCTAACTTCAAGCAATCAATGATCAATTTATGTTCAATGCATTTCAATTTCATGTTGCAAGATTTCTACAAATTGTAATCAAATTTTCTTTTATCCCGAAACTACTGAGAGAAGGCGGAAGGTAGTTTAGAGGAGCATACTACTGCTGCACAGTGTCCCTTTTTGTGCCAAGAAGAAAGGTACCCCGTGAAAGTTGGTATCAAAGCTGTGGCCCAAGACCCTCTATCAGAAAACTATGGATCCAATTGAATCGAACACCACGGAGGTGGTTGATCCTCAAAAGAGGATCACGAAATAGCGCATGGATGCGTTTGAGATGACAACTATTAGGTTGTGCTATGCCGGGGATAGCCTTAAGGAAAAAGTTGAGGTAGCACAAATGGAAATTCGTGAATTACACATCTAGCTAGATGAAAGTCGAAGGGCTTCTACAGCAATGATTGAAACTGTAGCTATCCTGCCTAATCTGCAAGATGATATAGAAGCGTTGAGAGCTCAATTACTAGTTCTTCAACGTGCGGTTGGCAATGGACAAGCCCCTGGACGGGAGCATGTTTCTAGGCTCAGAAAACCGTGTACCTATGGAGAGGCATGCAATGTAAAAAAAGTTGAGAACTTTTTATTTGATATGGAACAATACTTCCTTGTAGCTTCGATCAAAGATAAAGTAAGAAAGGTTACAACATTTACCATGTATCTTGGTGGAGATGTAAAACATGGTGGCGAACAAAGTATGCTGACATTCAGGCCAACATGGTCTGAATAGATTCTTGGGATCTCCTCAAAGAAGCGATCAAATCTCAATTTTCCCCAAATAATGTGGAATATCAGGCACGACGTGCCCTACGGGAACTGAAACATACAAGCTCCATTATCGAGTACGTGAAAGCCTTTTCAGGGCATATGCTGAATATTGGAGACATGTCAAAAAAGGAGAAGCTATTCACCTTCATGGAAGGATTGAAACCGTGGACACGCACGGAGTTTTAGAGACAGAAGGTTACTGATTTAAGCGTGGCAATGGGAGCCTCTGAATATTTAAGTGACCATCAACCCGAGTCGAGAAAAGATCAACCTTCAGGGAATAGTTAAGCTATTGGAGGTGGAAACAGGCCTTACAAACCCAGCTCAAACTCAAATGGGGGAGAGCGTTAATCTCATAATAAGCTTATCAAGGCACTTGCCGAGTAACTTGCAGGGAAACTACCAAAACAACTGTTAAGGAAACTATAACGGTAGCAATAGTAACAATTGAAATAAAGGAAAAACAATGGAGGGCAGATCTGATGCCACTCCTAAATTGATATGCTTTTTATGTGAAGGACTCCATCGAGTGGCGGAGTGTCCTCAGAAACGGATGGCAAATGCATATTGTCAACTAGCGAGTGGTGGAATGAGTTCAAAGTAAGATATCCCATAAGCTAGCTGTCATGGTGAGATGGACACCGAAGAGGATGAGGATGTAGATGGTGCATTCTCACATCGGTGCAATATATTATCGCATCGAATACTAAAAAGGATGATGTTCCTTCGAAAGAGGTAAAGATGGAAGAATCGAAGGCTCATATTTGTAGAGCCAAAGGCCTAATGTACGTTGATGTGAAGATTAATGAAAAGCCATTCAGGGCTATGGTAGATACCGATGCTACCCACAACTACCTCGCAAGTACCGAAGTAGAGCGGGTCGGACTTATCCTGGAAAGAGGTAATGGAAATGTCAAAACAATCAACTCTGCTGCTCAACTAATAGTGGGAGTAGCGAAATCTTGTCAATCAAAGTAGGTCCTTTCGAGGGAAGGACAAACTTGTTAAAGAATTTGAGGACATCATGCCGGATGAGTTACCAAAGAAGTTGCCACCATAGAGGGCAATCGATCATGAGATTGAGCTTTTCTAGGTGCCAAACCTCCTGCCATGGTACCCTATTGTATGTCTTAGCCAGAGTTTGAAAAGCTTCAGAAACAATTGGGAGAAATGTTGGAAAGTGGGATTATCGTGCCTGCGAAATCACCATATGGAGCTCTTGTGTTGTTTCAGAAGAAGGCCGATGGTTCTCTTAGAATGTGCTGTGACTATCAAGCTTTGAATAAGATCACTGTGAAGAATAACTACCCTATTCCACTGGTCGTGGATTGCTTCGACCGACTGAGCCGGGAGAGGTATTATACAAATATCTAATTGACCTCATCAATCAGGATAACTTTGGGCACTTTCGGATAAGGACTCGGCTACTCAATATTTGATCAACCATATCAATCAAGGTAAAACTTATCAGTTTTGGCTCGATGAGGGTCTAATAAAGACTATGGAAAATCGCCTTTATGTTCCTAAGGGCGAAGATTTGAGGAAATCACTAATCACAGAGTACCATGATACTATTTGAACAGGGCATCCCGAAGAGGAACGCACTACTGCACTACTACAATGTGCATACTACTGGCCTCAAATACGGGACGACATTGTAACTTATGCGAAAAATTGTCTTGTTTCTTAGCAAGATAAGGCAGATCATCAAAAAGATGCAGGCTTGCTGGAGCCCCGTTCTGTCCCAACTAAATGTTTTTTTTTAAAAAATCGATTTATAACGAATTCTAAAAAACTCGTTAGATTTATAACGAATTTAAAAAAAAAAAATCGAGCCAGTTTGGCTATTTAAAGCTCGGGTCGAGCCTAAATGTTTTGGCCGAGCTTTTGCTCGGTTTGGACCAAAAAAAGCTCGAACCATTTTTACTCGAGCCGAGTTCGAGCTTCGAGTTTCTGCTCTACTCAACTCGGCTCGTTGATACCCCTACTCTCACACATTCTCACACATAATATATATATATATATATATATATATATATATATATATATATATATATAATGACATAAATACTTTTATTTGTATTTGTTTGAGATTGTTTTAGAATTTAATATTAGATGTTTTGATTAAAAATTTGTATCCAAAAAGATTCAGCAGAGGCAGGCAAGCATCAATGAAGTTTTCTATTCTTCTCTTTCTTCGTCTTGATTGAATCGTTTTACACCAATTTTATTTTAATTTTACGAAAATATCAAATGTGAAACCTGCCAAAACCGTCACTGAAGACCAACAACGCGATTTTCTTCATCAGGGCAATCCATAGTATGCATCTATAGGCCTATAGTTTAAGATTATATGGAATTTACCCTTTTAATTGCACAAAATTGCACCTTTTATTGAAGTAATTACAGTTGATAAAAGAATTTTGAGGTATCCTGAATTTTGGGGGTTTCTCATATGATAGGTTAATTGGGGGTTCAAGTGGGTTTTCTTCCTTGTTTGTTTTTGTAAATTTAGTTGATTTTGTGATTTGATCTAATTAGGTGTTTGGGGGAAGGGGATCTCTCCTATGGATTTTATTGAATATTGCTTGTAATTTTTCTTTGCATTCAAATTTTGGTATCTCTTTTTGTTTTTATTAGTAGCTAAGGTATGTATTTTTGTTTTATTGTAGAAGGTAGAAATTTATTTGAGTTGTGTATGCTTATTTTGAGTAATAAGTTTGTTGCGGGTAGAACGTGAGGTTATGATATTATCTGAGTACTTGTGTGTAGTGGAATATCTAAAGGCATTGAAAGTTTGAAGAAGGAACATTATGTGTTCTCTCCAAAATAAGTAAAAGGTAAACATTGTTTTATGCATTCTCGATTTGGTTCTCATTCCTTTTATCTTCTCAGGAGATTTTTGACATCAAATATGTATTTAAATGCTTCTAAATTTTGTGTGTTAACACTTTGAATTAACTATTATATTTCTGTACGTTTGAACCCTTTATGATGGAAATCATACTTGTCAATCTCAACAGATATGGAACCATCTGTCACGATAAAATGTCATTCTCGACAGTTATCTTTTGAAATTCTCGACAATTAGTTCATTTTTCTCAACAATTTTGTTGCGATGCCAAATTTGGTTCAACTACTCTTCTACATGTGTTATGAATTAAATTTATGATATATCACCATCTAACCTTTGTTATTTCTTCATATGTGTGATTTTTATAGATGAATTTTGAATTCCTTTTATCCGAAGAAGAATGACTCTACGTACACATTTCTCAATGAAGTAACTTGAAGTACATAAAAACAGTGTATAAGAAATTTGATGCCTTAACAAAAAGCCAATTTCAAAGAATCATGTCTTGACTTCCTCGCTAACTTACTCAAGGTTCATTTATACGCTCAGCTCATTCAACAACTCGTATTTAGAATTATACGAACTAGGAAGACGAATGAGTTGTGGCACAACATAAAAGGTCACCTCACATGCTTCAGACTTCGAAAGTATGTGGTAGTCACGGGGCTTAAATGCGGGACTATACCGACAAGCAATGAATTTGATAAAGCGATAAAAACGTCAGATTAAGAATAAATACTTTAAATCCAGCAATTGACGACATGAGCTGATCGATAAAAGCTCGAATTGGTATTAATAGTTGAGGAAGTTTTCATTGCTTAGGATAAGAACGTCGATATTGATCTTAGCACATTTTCGATTGTCGACAACTTGGACATTTTCTTTGATTACCCTTGGGTAAAGTTGACTTTCAGCGTGTGACGAGGGAATTTAAGCATGGTTTGTGAAAGAAAGAAAGGGATGCTAAGGCGACGAACGATAAGGAGATCACATGCACTATTTGTGGATTTTTCATTACTCTACATGTATGATTAATGTTTGTTCAAGCCGTGTTTATTTTAATACAAAAAATATCTACATTGCACGAAAACAACAATAACAACTTCTTTTTGGTTTTTTTGGTTAGATATGTACGTTTGAAGTGGTTCCCAATAATGGGGAAAAGTTCTGCGAGAGAATTGGTTTCAATTTCCTAAGGATCTTAGCTAGACTGCAGTTCATTTTCCCAACTTGGATGATATTTCCAGCCAATCATCTCAGTCACTGAACCATGAAGTCGATGATGTTTTCGACTACATGGTTCATTACAAAGTTGACTCCAGTAATGATGAGTTGATTCCTACCATGCAACTACCCCGAAACAATGAGGAGGAATCTAGTGGGAGCAAAATGACAAATGTCTTGGACACTGTAGTGGGCGAATAATGCTTCATATTATGGGCTATGTTTAAATTTTCTACTTTTATTGACGATTACGTGTTAATGTATAACCAATACTGCATGTTCGATTGATCGTTGTGCCTGGATATCTTATCTAGTTTACTACTTACCAACTAATTGTTGAGAATTAAAGAGTATATATGTCGGGATCGACGTTTAACAGTTCGCAATTAATGAAATCTTATGTTTTGGAAAAAGTGGAACGCTTTCTACAACAAAATAAAAGATGCAACGGTAATAACACGAAATTTACGAATATGACATAAACAACTAGCTCATCATTGTAATGTACAAAATACTATTTCAAGCTTTAAACATCATTCAATATTATCTATGCTTGGTGTTGGAATACGATTTGAACATGTGGGCCGATCGTGCCCAACTCGTTCACATTGAGTGTATTTCCTGATTCGTACGTAAACTTAGATCTAGATCTCTTATGTCACGGGGTTGGTCTACTTGGATCTCTTATGGATCTTTCAAGTGACTACTGTCAACACAAATATTTCTGATATCTACATATGCTTTCTCCATCAATCGTCCAACAAGTCCTCTTGGAATTACAATTGACGTGGTCTTGTTCCTTCGCCACTTCTATTTGTCATCTACGTGGACAAACTGTCCTCCATGTGACACGGTGAATATCAGATTATAACTCATACTTGAAATTTTGATATATCAATGATAAGCATTCAACATAATTAATATATCAGGCATTAATATCATGCAAGTTGCACCTACGAATTACTTATATCAAACAGTAGCAAAATCTGCAAGACTGACAATTCAAATATCTTTCTCGACATTTATTAAGTGTCTAGTTCGACATTTTGACTGTAGGTAATCACGGTCTAGTTCGACTGTTGAACTGTCGATATTTACGGTTAGCACCTGACGGAAGCATGTAATTGGTGTGATTGTAATACATTCTTCATAGCATTAAGTGTGTTTATCAATACTCAAGTATCAAATGACAAAATCATCACAAAGAATTTACATAATACTTTGTTAAATAGGGAATTCCCAACAAGATTTTATGGAGGATATTGTTATCTTTATTTATAAAAATTTGCAAAAGCAATCCAAATAAATTAATAATAATCTGCAAATTAATATGATCATGTTGTATTTAACAATTTTAAACTAGTATGTTATAAGATAAAAATATTAAACAATTTGTAAATACTAACCTTTCAAAATGGAATATGAATCCAAAAGTAGGGTTGTAAGCAAAAACCGCTAAACTGAAAAATCAAATCGAAACCGCATTTTAGAAACCGTCGATTTGGAGCCACATGGACCCATCAACGAAATTGTTTTGAACCAAACCAAACCGGTCAAAAAGGGTTTAGTTTAGGTTTGAGAATTTTAATTGCGGTTTAAAACCAAACCGGTCAAAAACGGTTTAGTTTAGGTTTGAGAATTTTAATTGCGGTTTAAAACTAAACCGGACCGGCGAAAAATATATAAAAATAATAAAATGAAAATTTCTAAAAAATCCAAATATGTAAAATTCAATAATTTTGTCATGTGTGAGTATTTTTGTCAATTTCTAATTTTTTATTACATATATATTATTATTATTACCCAATAATCCTAACTTATATCTAATAATCTCAAGAGTAATCTAATATATCAAAAGCTTTTTTCCTCTTCGGAATTCAAATAAACTTCAGTCAACACCCAACACAGCTTTAAGCCACAAACACCACACCAAATCGGAGACAAAGAGATCATGGGTTTTTGGTGATAATATTTGCTACGAATAAAATTTCAGATCAATAATTTTTTGAGCAAACTGAGGTAATAAATCTGAAATTATATGGGTTTCGTATTTCTCTCAACTATTGGATGATTGTGAAATAAATTTATTCACTTTAATGGAAATAGTGTATCTACTATGTACATGATTCTATTCTATTTGTGTGGACATACTCTTGTTTTGTGACTGAATTATGCATGATAATATATGTCAATAGAAGCTAAAAAGTGTTCATCTGCAATTTGATATGTGGATGAGCTGTTTCAGAAGCTAAAAGAAACCAATAATGACTCTAGTGGCAACTATACTTGTATCAATTTAATTGTTGTATTTTATTGTATGTTTAGATATTTTGTTAAACTGTTTCTTTAAGTGTTTTGAATTAATAAGGACGATATCTATTCAGTTAGCCTATTAAAGTCTTGGATTTTGATCCACTAGACGTAAAGTTTATCATTTAAGATGTTGTCTTATTGATGTCTCAGTAACTGTATTATGGAACTATATGCTTTCAAATAAATATTTAGTTTATAGTTGTTTTGGGCCTTATATTTAGTTTATTAGACTTGTATTGTAATTTTATCGTAACGTCTTAGCTTAAAAATGGTGAACAAAAAGCTATCCAATGAATTAATAAGATTTCACTTAAACTTAGTTGGTATTTAAATTTATAGTAGATATATTTAGTTGTTTTAGATTTATTGTTAGTAAGATATAAATATATATTGAATTCAATGAATTAATAACATAAATGTAGACAGGTAAAAAAATATAAGACGAAACCGGCGGTTTAAAATCGAACCAAATCGTTAGGTTTAGGTTTGAGTTTTTTTCAAACCGTTCAAAATGGTTTGGTTTAGGTTGAGTTTTTCTCAAATCGGTTTAAACGATTTGGTTTGAAAATCTCTCAAAAATCGATAAAATCGAACCGCTTACACCCCTATCCAAAAGTACGTTCTTCTTGTGTTTACCATGAAGAATAGAGAAATTTTCACACATCCACCTAGCAAAAGATTATGAAATAATTTTTATTATTTAATTTTTGGTTAACAATTCAATTATCCATTATATATTAGGTATATTCATTTTTATTTTTTTACACAAGTCAACCATCAAATTGTGGTATTAATTAGCATTAAATGCATGCATTGATGAGCAATAAGTACACCTAAAAATGTATCTATAAGGGTAATTTGAATATTGCACACAAAACACCTAAAAATGTATCTATAAGGGTAATTTGAATATTGCACACAAAAAAAAAAAGTAATATTTTTGAGCATCTTTCGAAAAAAATAACAAATTTTACAGCAATTGAGAATGTAGGGATATATATGCAAAATCTTAATAAAAAGGGTTTTTTTAGAGCGACGGGGCCGCGTAAAGGGCGTCACATGCGCCGTTGTTCATCCATGGCCCACGTCACCTTGAACGAATAGCAAAACTCATAAAAAAGATGGGGACAAGAATCTGGGCACATGGATTTGAAACAACACACGTGTGGCTCTTGACTTCAACCTATTCGCAGCCAGTATAGATGCTGGTCCACCTCACTTTTGACATTTTATCATGCATTCTTCTTCACTTCAAATATTATAATTCAATTTTTTCAAAAAAGGGAAAAAAAAAGTAGTCACATGATGTAATATTTGATTGTTTAAAAGCAGTTTAATCTGTACATTTCAATTTTTCTTAGTTATTGGTGTAAATTAAATTAGAATAATAAATGATAAATTCTTCATCATAAATAATTACTTTGATATAATTATTAATATTTGCATTTTATGAAATAGTAGTCTGGGTTTGATCAATGTGAATCTCATTGTGAGGAGACTATTCATTCTTCCAAAAGTCATGAGCTATCATGTAGAGTTCCTTGAAGTGTTCTATCGTGCCTCTACATACTCTAATTATTTACGTTTATAGATTTTGGGTACATCTACTCTTGTTTAAAGGTCGATCACGTGGGTTACTTAGTACCATAGCGCTTGGTGTTCGAAATATTTTATCTACCCCTTCTTAAGTTGAAAAGCAAGGGTACCGGAGGCTCTATGTGGCAACGGGACATGGCTGCCCTTCCTATCCCCACCTCAGTTGAGAATTTTGGAGGATTAAAATAAACTTATTTTCATCTCTTTTAATTATTTAATTGTTTTTTATTTTTCAAACAAAAAAATAAAATACAATAAACATATTTGAGGTGGGATCGAGAAATTCGAGGCGGGAGCATGTTCTCCGTTCCCATCCTCCATTCGACTTAGGGATTCCCCCACCCCTTTCGAGGTGGAACGACGGAAAAAATTTCCATTCCTTCTATCTTAGAAACATCTTATGGACTATTTTTCCTTCAATTCTTAAGCCTAATTAAACTCTACCATGAAGAAGGTAGAAAATTAATTTAGAACCATTCATGTTTTCACCATCGTATAGAAAAATAACCATCGACGGTCATCAGACAGTATAAACGAAGAAAAATAAATTTAATTTTTCTAGCACGGTTCGGGTGCGGGCCATGGCAGTGAGAAAAGTATCACAGTGAAGGGCAATAAGGGGTGAAAACAGTACAAATATTTGTGTCCATATTTGAAGATGGAATAAGCTAAGGTTTCAATTGTAGTATCTGTCAGTTGGAAAACTGATAGGCTTTTGGTTGAACACAAAATCTCTCTTAACCAAATCCTATGAGTATATTTGGAATTGGATGCAATTTTGGCTGTCACTCTGAGAAGGACACTGGTACTGTGTATATGCGTCGGGTGGTGGGAATTGGGGGAAGGGGGTGGGTTGTCAGGTCTACTTAAACATTAACTGCTCTGATGCCTTTGCATTATTGAGCAAAAGAATTTTTACTCTCCTTATTTGTATTTTTATTTTTCAACTTGTAACATTGAAAATCCCACTTGGTACTATAGTTTCAACATTGTTTTTAACTGATATCGAATTTTAAACGTTTTTGTAGTAGTGAAGGTACTTTTAAATTAGTGAATTTTAAGATTTTTTTGAATGGTCATTTTACTTTTAACATTGTTTTTCTATTCGACACTCCAAATTGTTTGAGAATTAACTATTCTGCTTGTCACCAGATGGAAGGATAGTAAGAGAGGGAGTGGTGGATGAGAAGTAACATTAAAACTTGAAAGTACAAAAACTTTTGAAAAATAAAAAATAAAATTAAAGTTCAATGAAAGTTTAGAAGCATCTTTTTAAGTTAATCCAAATTTGTGGGATTAGAGTCTCAATCTGTCAAAAAAAAAAGTAATTTAGAAAAATAAAATCATGTTTAAAACTAAGAGTAATTTATTTTTCAGGTACAAAGAGTGGGAAAATTAATAGCAATAAAGCATCACTCAAAATTTCTCGCACAACACAAAGAAACGAGTTATAAGAAAATTCAAAATGTACATACAAAATATTCAATGAGGTCGATCTTTTTGTGAAAAATTAATATATCTCCTTTGTTTCTAAAGTTCTCGTATAATGTTATACATACAATGTCTAATTGTGAAGAAGAAGGCCTCAAATTTCATAATATATTATATTTATAGGGGATAGGGACTTGACTCAATTGATGTAAGCTAAGGTTCTTGTTTGTGACTAAAGGAACAAGATGTTAAAAAATGTCCTGACGTAAAAGCAGACTAATGGAACAGTGTCAATTTCAAAAGTTGATGCCTATATGCTGCCATTTCACCTTACATTTTCAAGGGACCTTTGAGAAGCTAAGATTGGTGCAAACCTCGTAAGGTCATATAGTATCCAGCTATTCGCCAATCAAGATTGAGTGAGATGAAAGGGATATTGTCGTCTGCAAAGTTCTCCTTTGTCAAATCGTCAACCACTACGTCTTAGTGATAGATAAGCCATCATGATAAGAATTTGTATATCTATTGCTTCAACACCTCTGATTGTTGATGTAGTTGTACCATTTCTATTAGCACTCTTGCTACATGTACACCTCCCTTTGCATCCCGACTTACAAAATTTACAATTGCACAATCTTACACCACATTTCATATCTCACACATTTAATCCAACTATTATAAAACTGCCACATCATTCATTTGTCATCCAAGTGTTAAAGGGAAATGTACAAATAGTTTTATTCTTCTATTAGTTAATGTGTCAACAAATCACTCATAAATGTAGTTATACTAATTCAATACTTTGCCTAATTTTCGCCATTTGAATTTTGAGAACAATAACCCATCTCCCAGATGTCAAGATTACGAACACGAGTGTTCTCTAATACAAAATTGATGCATCGGAGTATACAAAATGATAGTGGATTTAGATTAATCTAACCTTTTTATAAAGCTCCAATCTAATTCTAGAGAAAGACGCTACAACAAATTAGACTTTTTGTAATGTAAAAAAGACTATGGACACATAAAAATCCATGTGTAATGACATGCGCACCTTTTCGAACTGATATTTTGAATGGATCAACCATAGCAACAAATAAGGTAGAAATGGAGATTGATTTTGTTGAAGGCATGCAAGTAGCCGGCATAGAGCATGTACAAATGAAATTAGGTACCGGGACCAGCTGGCCCAGATGTTTACCCTATAGTCATTTCTATTAAATTTAGGCTTATGTCATCTACGTTTTACCTCATTATAGAGGCGATATTTTATTTATTTATTTATTTATTTATTTATTTATTTATTTATCACCTCTCGTTTAACTTATAATCTTCTCAAAACTCAAGGTTTACATGACATATTTACTAGGCTCGACTAGAAAAAGAGACGTGTAAAATATGTATTACGCGGTCAAGTCCCGTTATCAATATTTTCGTACGAATTACACATATATATACATGTTACAAGAAGCACGTGATGGGCCTGTATTCATATGTACCCTAATTGTCTCCGCTGGCTTCTGAACATCATTCCCATTCTATTGCATAAAATGGGCCAATGTGCATTAACTCAATTTTGACACCATGTATGCAATAAGCTTTAAACAGAAATTTATTGGCATAAAGATCTATGCATGCCTTGGGAAAGACTTTACTGGTCAAGAAAATAAGACAAATGCTAGTAGCTAATGAAGACCTTTATGATCATAAAATAAAGTCAGAAAGTTGAGGATCAATTAATTTTTTATCCATCTGGTCAACATTTACCTACCAGAATATTTTCAGCAGAAAGTTTTTGGTTTCATTAACATGTTCAGAGACATTCTTTTCACTTTACAGAAATGTTCTATAAAATTTTAGTTTCTTTGTTTTCTTAAACCCTACAAAACAATCCTCGAAAAAAATGTAACCATATGTTAATTCTCGCAGAGTATGAAACTGACCAGCAGCGTATTATATCCCGTCTACTTTACCAAACATGTCACTCAAGACAAGCAGCATACAATGTTATTCTTTTACTGCTGTGAACTCTGAAGAACGTGTTATCTATGCTCATTGTGAATCCCAATGACAATAGTTTGTCCCTAAAATAAGTTATTATTCCAAATTACAAGATTGTAACCTCTCCCTTTAACATTTGCAAACCATTTTTTTGTCTGTTTAGCAGCACCAACTGAATTTGCAATATGAAAAACAAAGACAAATAATAGAACAAATGTTAAGCCTTTTTAACCCCCCCCCCCCCCCCCAACTCTCTCTCTCTCTCTCTCACACACAAACATATGCGATGACGAAGACGAAGACAACTGGCAATTTTGATTCTACTTGAAAAAAATATACTAAAAAGGCCAAATAACAAAGGGAAGGACAAAATTAGTCTAGGATTTGAGTGTAATTTGTTTGGTTTCATATCATTCCACCCTCATTTTTCTTCTCCTCTTCTTCTTATAAATAGCAAGCAACAAAGAGAAACCAACACGCAAAATCTCTCTTTACAAGTCAAGAATCCTGCATCAATTTCATTTCGAAGTTCAGAAATCTGAGAATGAATACATCAAATTCTGAATGCAGCAGCGGATGTGAATCGGGATGGACTATGTACTTGGATCAAGTTTCCAATTCGACAAATTATTACAACGGGGCTTTTGATAACTATAATTATCAAGAGAAAGGAGGAGCATATGTTTATGGTGATCAAGAAGATGAAAACCTTTCTATGGTTTCTGATGCATCATCAGGGCCTCCACAATTTCAAGACTACTGTGAAAACTACGCGTTCGATGAACAGAAAAAGAATAGCAACCAGCAAAAGAAAATGAAACAGAAGAAAGGCAAGTCACAAAGTTTGTATCTTGATGATACTGCTAGCTCCCCTATGTTTCATTTCTCCAAGGCAAGTTCAATGAAACAGCATATAATTCTGTATTACTTTTGGACCGTCTAAAATGTTTCTGTTGATATTAATGTCAGCTTTGAATTTCAGGACAATGTAGCTTATTCTGATATTCATACTTCAATGGAACATGGTCTTGGTTGCTCACAAGGCCATCCTACGCCAGATTTTGAGGTACTTTCTTCTGATATGAGGTTTTTTCAACTAATTTTTACCGTTACTGTAATTTATAATCTCTGCAGGGTAACTTGAAAATGAAGAAGCATATAGATTTCTTCAAATCATCAGCTGAAGGGAAAAAGGCATCTGGGAAATCCGGTGAGTTAATTATGAGACACCATATAGTTCTTGGGAAAATTATGGTTTCCAGGGCTAATGCCGTTGCACGTTGTGTTGGCAGGCAGTTTCCTAGGAAAAAAGAGGCAGTGACAAGCAGAAAGAGTAGATTTTCTGTCTGCTGCTGCAACATTTTGAATAGAGGAAAATAATGGGGAAGTGAAAGAATTGGCAGCAGAATTCTGAATATGTTCTTTGTATCTCTTTTATTACTTTATTCAATCTTTCCACCTGTTATTTGTTCCTGTCCATGTAGTAGGGAACAACCTAAGAACACAAAAAATAAATAAATAAAATCACTTCAAATTTCTTTCGTTGTTAATTGTTGTTCTGAAAACAAGATTTGCACACAAGAATTGTTGCAATGTAATGTGTTTTCTGTTTACATTGTTCAAGCTCCATGGTATCTACAGATATACTGATGTTCATAAATGAAAAGATAAAGATGGAACACTACACTTCCCCAAATTTAGAACTTGCTCCAGCTGTATAGGTAGTTGGACTAAACAAAATCGACGTAGAGAGATATGTAACAAAGTCAATTATCTTGTCTTATCCCGTCCAGTTTAGTGTATGTAACATACCATAAATGTTTCCCACTTGGGTAGTGAATGTGAACGTTGTGAAAGAGAGATGGCACTATGGTGAAACAAAGTGTGTTGCTATCTATTACGAGATTAGATCCGTTATCCCAAACTTGTTGTTTCATTGGCACATCGACACATCATATCTTCTTGGCATATGGGATAACATATTTCTTGACACATCGGCATATTACACCATAGCATTCCTATTGCTAAGAAAAGATGATGTGCTGAGGTGTCAAAAATATATTGAGTAACAATAAGTTTGAGAAACACGTCTCAATTCATACAAGTTATTTTATGTCACTCTTTTTGGTTCATTATTATATCTACTGGAAGATCTAAAACAAATAAATATTACAAGCTATATAAACACGAAAAACGAGGTAGGGCCATGAAACCATGTACAAGGGCAGTGAGTGAACCACACCATTCTACTTCTAGAAATGCCAGCCTAACTGCAAACTAAATGAGGTGGACCAAGGTGAATATATCTGGTAAAACAATGAAACTCAACTTAAAGCAAACAATAGGCTATAATGAAAAATATGAGTTGTGCACTCCATTCCCTTTTTTTTTTTCCCATCTGAAATCCTGAAGGGACTTCCCGGCTCCTGCTAGTTATGACAACTGTATTCTAATATTGTGATCCCCATAAATAGTCTTAATTCAATTATTGAATTTGTTCTGGTTGAATTCTTCCATATGTGTACTCAAATCCTTACCATCCTCAGAATTTGAAGGCCATATCTTGAGGAATGAGAGATTTTTTAGGAGAAGGACAAAACTTCCCAGCTATGTATACTCAGTCCTAACAATCTCTTCTTTCTGGCATTCTAATAATTGATAATAATATCACGGCTTCATTCACCTGAGTACTCTTGGAAAATAAAATGATAATGCTGTAAAAGAAACCAACTCCACAGACACTTTTCTGTTTAATGAAGTTCACCAGGTGGCACGAGAGCAGTTAGACGTTATGAGTTCAAGTTCTGTTACCCAAGATAAAATCCTAAGTTGGTTAATAAGATTGTCATTTCAAAATTTAATCCCAATACTCGATATGATATCAAAACCAACGAGCTCTATTGAACAATTCGATCCGTTAAAATTTAAACGAACATTTGGATTTCAAGATTAATGTGCTCGATGATAAATTCTAAGTCTGTTAAAGATGGAACCATTGACGACATATAAGAGTTTGAACGGAATTTTTCAAATGAAAGCTCTCACTACCATTTTATGAAGGAAAAAAAATGAGCACGTGCGAAGTCTTCGTATTTATCCGATATATACAAGAGGATATATGTTGAAAATTACATTTAAATAATAAATATTATTAATGAATAAAATTTTAACTTCTTTTATCTATTGCCATAGTGTACAATCCCTTTACGTAACATTCTATTAGCGTGCACACAATGAATGGTTTGTGGAGCATTGAGGTTCACATGTTGGTGTGCTAATTCCAATGATGGATTTTTTTATTTTTACTTTTAATTTTTTAATAATTTGCATGCTTTGTGGTCAAAATTTTGTCCTAATATTGATTGAAATATTTGTCCACATTATGTTAAAAAAAAAAACCAGAGTTGAGCCTCGCGATTGCTTCCACTTTATTGTTTTATCATTTCTGCATCAATTATTGAATAAATACACGAAAACACGTGCACTACAAATGATACACAAAATTATACTAAACAATAATTCAATGCTGTAAGGGATAAAGCTCAGAGCTTATAAAAAGTCATGATATAGGTTTCATTGCACTCTAATTTTTAAAAGTGGATGTTAAGAACTTGGTTCGTTTGGAGATGTATTCATGAATAGTCATTGAACTTTAAAATATCATTTTTTTTAAAAAATTTTGTTATATTTACCCCGTTATCATTGAAAGTTAGAATGTTCAAAAAACTGACAGCGAGATTAGTTAGCCAATGATATAGAACATTAATGGTTCAAAAAAGAATAATATTATTCATTCCCAGTGAGGCTATAACCTCAGTCTATGTGGCTCTAAATGATAGGCTTAGTGAAATGTGAAATTAAATAAGAAATTAAATGACTTATTTGTTTTCACATATCATTTAATGTCATATTAACACCACCTAAATTGAGGTTGTAACTCCAGTGAGGCTAAATAACATTACTAAAAAAAGAATCACTCCTTCAAACGTGTGGTCAACTAGAATCCACGTGACCAAATGACACACTACATATGCATACCATGAACCAAATAAGTCTTGCTATTAGTTTCGACTCAAAATCAATTTTTATGACTAATGGAATAATCAATATAAAATCTAAAGACTATTTAAAATGTTGACTATTTTATAGTTAAAAAGCATTTGGGAACATGCCTGTAAGATTGTGGAGAACTAGGTTTATAAATATAAAGAATAATGTTATCTTATAAAAATAGGACACAAGTTATTGAAGAAAATATGACAAATAGGTACTTTTTAATTTCTTTTCTTAATTGAATTTTCACATTCATATCATTTATACCAAATAATGTTGCAACTGTTTATATCAAAGTGTAGCAGTGAACTAAATGTAGGCATCAAAGTTGAGCTGCAACTTGTGCACTTGCAAACAAAATCAAACACCCCACTGCAAGCCTTTATATCCGCATTTCAGGGAAAAGAATCTTTCAACAAAACAATTATTGACTATCGACTGACGTGTCAGGCTGATTCGACACCAAGTGGACACCAAAAAGGGCAAAATTCGAAATATTCAATATGAAAGAGAAAGACGTCCCTAACCCCAAAAGTCGTCACCAATCTTAGAATTTTAGGAATAAGTCTTCCCTAATTTTTCTTACCAAACCTACAACCCTAAGCTGATGTACACATGAACATCCAATATAGCTCTGAGAAAAAATCGACTTTCTTTTTCTAATCAGTACAAATCTCGACTATTCAACGGCCGGAGAAACAGGACCATGTCCACATCCAAAAACTGGACTGTCATCCAACACATTGTTCGGGTTTTGGTCCACACATGGTACTGCATTTTTGGGCAATGTATTCAAGAATAGTCAGATCTAGAGATACAAAATGAACCTATGCAAATGGGTCAAGCATATTGAACCTGTTTTCCAAACAAGAATCGAATGTACTGAAAAGGGTGTAATGAAAATGCTCCAAGAAATCTAAATATCCTCGAAACCTGAAAAACAAGCATACAATACAAGGGTTTCAAAAGCTTAGATATCGAAATATCAGATAATATCACAAGAATGGAATCACATTGTCGAACAGAATCATATTGGTCGCGATGATACTGCTAAAAGTGATAATGGCCCATTTCACGTGCAATATTAAAGACTTGCATCTAGTACAATTACCACCAGCTAATCGAATTCTGGGTCATCCAGTACCTTATCATAACAACAATCCTTCCTAGAACTCCACAATCCTACTGACAGCCGTTGATTCTGATTTAAAAGAAAGGGATCCAAGCCATGGGTAAACAAAATCTTCTTTGACATTAGTTCCAATAATTTAATTCATTTTCAGAGTGTTGGAAAAATGAAAAATGAGTATATAGCTGACTTTGACATGATTTTTGAGTGGGGCCCGTTTGGCTATTTTGAAAAATCAAAGTAGATTTGTGTTCTCCTCCGTAAGTACATCGAAATCATATATTTACTTGCCAAAATTGATGTTTGGGTGAATGAGAAATTGAAACTCAAAGTATACCACTTAAAAAGAGTTTATGTTAGTGAGAAAATAAAAATATGTTTTTTCCGCATAGGAAGTTAATGAAAACTAAAACAACTTTATAAAGGATTACGCTTTACAATGGTGTAATAATTTGTAGCGTAGAGGCTTTCTCTACGTGCACGCGCAGGGGGGTGCAAATCATTAATAGAAATGGGATTCAGACCTTGAACTTGTGTGCAGATCCAACCTTCGTACACGAATGTCGGACTGAAAGGAGTAAAATTGACCCCTTATGAGTGTCCACGTTTTGGTGATATTATTCGGGCACTGACTCAGTTCGTCGAAGTAAAATCTGTGATGCTCAAATTCTATTGTTCTACCGTTGTATCATGGAAAGCAAACGCTCAAATCATACCTCAAGCACATACGGTGAGAGGACGAATCTATTTTAAAGAAACTATGTGTAACACAGATCTCGAGTTAAAAGTTTATTACCGTTTTATTATTATTATTATTATTATTATTATTATTATTATTATTATTATTTGATTGTTATTTCTTACTATCATTAACAAATCATTGAATTTGTTATATATATAATTTTATCTGTTATAATACGAAAAATGATATGTATAAATACGGTGTTTAAGCCTACTGCATATACGATACTCAAACTGCAAATCCGGTATCCATTCTGCATATACGATATCTAAGCTGTAAATCCGGTATTTAGTGCATAAATCCGATATCTAATGCGTAAAACCATTATCTAAGTACTTGAAACACTTGTCTAACACACAGTATGTACAGTAAATTTCATTCCGGGAACTCAAAAGCCATCAAATTAAACAGGATATCTTAGGAACAATGTCACATTCAGAAAATGAATACATGGAGAATACATCTATCTACATCTGTCACAGGTGAAGGAAAAGCTGAAGGCAAATCCAAGGACATGATATGACCCCTCATTCTTCAACAAATAGGCAAGTTCTGTACCGGGATAATTTTAACTTGATGTTCATTGATTACCAAAATACTGAAAAAGAAATAATTTCTCACATAACAAACAAGTCCTTCGTGCAAACTAGTACTTTGTACAATTCAAAGGTATTTCGTACTGAAAAAACAGTATAATAGGCTATTCACCTTAAGAATTCACATCTACAACCAAAAATTGCAACATATGGCAAACATTATTTACACATACATTTACTAGTAAGAAGGTAACTACTTTTTAACAGAAAAAGACTACAAGAATAAGTATAAATAAAATCAGATGACGATATAGGCAAATACAGTGCAAAAATAACATCAAGGCCACAGCATTAAGCATGAAAGTTCCCAAAACAAGAAGTTGCAACGAGAGATATACCCACACTTTTTGGAAAAGCCATTAAATGTAAATGTTAGAAGAAATCTTGAACTAAGAAAAATTCAACATGAGAACAAACGACATGAAAAATATATAGAAATAAAAATTAATTTCAGATTCACAGAACTATCAAAAGATACATTACACAATATGATCAAGACTGAAACTAACCCCACCCCCTATAAAAACAAAACGAAGAAAAAAATCGAAAAAAAAAGAGAAGGCAATAGTGTAGAGCAAAAATGATGGAAGGCAACATTATAATGCCTATTGTAATAAGTGGGTTACGAACCAAAAATATGTCCATGAACAGATATCTGGGTGTTTCAAGTCTTAAACTACTTGCATCCGAGGGCAGAGAGAATTTGTAGAAATATGTTCAACAAATAAAACAGGATCTCTGAAAGCACAAAATTCAATGTTTTCTACCATCTTCTTCATCGACTGGCATCCCAAAGTCGAGCAAGCACATTGCCCTGGGATATAAGCATTCACAAGATTTCAGTTATGTTATGAGAAGGCATGAACTATTTCCACAGTGCCCTGGGATATAAGTATGCTCAAAATTTTTGTAATGGGAGGTGCGCTAGATGAAAATTCTCGGCATAATCTGTAAGACAAGGCGAGAAGGCATGAACTAGTTTCACAGTCCCTGCATCTACCACCTGCAACAAGGAGATAAAATGTTTAAGAGATAAATTTGCACAAGCACACAATAATAGCCATAAACTAGTGTAGCTCCAAATCTAAATTGAGAATTCTTCATTTTGATAATTTAATTTATGTCTACTGATTACTGCACTTAATCTGACTTGACCTGACTAGTCTACAAATTCATCAAGCCATGAATGAGGTTCACTCAATGATACTTAATAACATAAAGCCAACAGAACCATCACCGAATTTGAATGTTCAAAACAACAAATCAAAGACAAGCAGTAACCAAGTAAATCAATTTGATTGTGGAGAAATTCTTAAAGGAAAATGCAAATAAAGTGATATAAACAATAGTTTTGCAATTTTTTTCAGATAGACTAAAGCCCGTTCAACTGACAGCATACCAAAGTAGTGAATCAGCACACACAAGAAAATTGTCTACATGTTCTCTATCGGTCAAGAATATTCAAAAAAGAAAAAAGTCATAAGATTTCAATCCATAATGAAGATCATTCCAGATATTCTAGTCCCTGAAACAGATGCATTTCATTTGTCCATAATATTTTGGCTTCATTCTCTTCACAGTATCACACAGATTAAGTTGTGACCAGAAACTCCAATTCCAAGGAGTCACTCTTCAGTTTCAACTCTAACATGAACCATATACCAGCATATCTTATGTGCACTGTGAATATAACAAGATACATGATATTAAGTTGAGTTTTATGCTTTGGACAAATCTAGAGCCACCGGTCACAAACTCTATGTGGAGTGTCCACAAATTATCCAAAAGGGCCATGATTGTCACTTGGAAGATGAAGACAGAAATGTTGGGTAAAGGCAATCAAAAATAATAATCAAAAGAGTATTAAGCTGTAAATTTAAAAATTCAAACAAAAATATCCCCAACTAAGCAACGAAGCAAATTACCTAAACTACGGTTCACAACTTCAGTTTATCGGTTTGGGAGTGGAATACAGATGAAAACTTAAGTATCGTCCCAAACAATTTCCACAATATCGTCCAAAAGTAACTAACAAAAATTTAACATAGCGATCAAGACACAATAGTGACCGGGAGCCTATGGAGGCGGACAACTTCTTTAAAGAACAATTTGGCAATATGGAACGCATCAGTAGATTTGAAATATGGAACGAAATGGGCTATCTTAAAGAACCTATCCACAATCACAAAGATGGAATCATGACCACTAGTAATTTTAGGTAAACGAAATCCATGCTAAAGTCACGCCAAGGAGTACGAGGAACATGGAGAGGAGTACACATCCCAATGTTTAGACGTGCCTTGCCCAACTAACAGGTGCGACATTGAGAGACAATATGAGCAACATCTTTCTCGAGGAAAGGCCAATAAAATCGATCGTCAACTAAGACGATAGTTTTCTCTCTCCCAAAATGACCAGCTAGACCTCTTGTATGTAGTTCCCATATAACGAAGTCACTAAGTAAGGTAAGGGAATACATAATTTCATGCCCTTGAAAATATAGCCGTCTTTAAGCAAGAACGTAATACGATCACGAGAAGGACTATCTGAAAGTTCTTAAAAGATGGTGCCAAAGTCTGAACAACTAGGATAATCGTCCTCGTCCTTCAAGTGCTCAAATCACAACCAGGCTCCCGTTTGGTGCACATTAAAACCAAAAATAATGCATTCTTTAGTCAAATCATTCACAGTGGCTATAGTTGACTTTTCCCCCTTTTTTCCTTCTTTCCTTATTTCTTTTCTCCTCTATTTTCCTTCTTTTCCCCTATGTTCTCATTCGTGTCCTGTGACCGTGTGTCATATTTATATATAGGTTTAATTTGGGCCTCCAATTAAAATTTTCAATACAAGTCTACTGAGGTTCATTTAACTCGAACTCATTTAATGTAATATTTCTCTCCAATGTTTTCTCCTTGAATTTTGCCATTTTTGCCACTTTTACATTCTTTTCTCCAATTCTTCATTAAATATAAATTTTTACCTGCAAAAAATAATATAACATAAATAAGGTAGAATTTATTCCATAAGACAATAAAAATATCATGATTTAGGGTCACGAATAAGTGTATAAACTAAAATTATCACACCCCCAAACTTGAATCTTTGTTTGTCCCCAAACAATATTAAAACCTAACAAACATACAAACAAACAATGCTAATTACCTAATTGGTGGTCAATCAATCAACTAAAGCAACAAGATTTAATTAGTTAACCTGGCTTTTTATCTCGGAATTAAAATCATAATAAAAAATCTATGCACAGCTTCAAAATCATAATACAAAAATTAAAATTCACTTTTCCAATGTAAAATCGACGTGTGTGAAGTGGAACACCCCAAATTCTAGGAACTCGAAACATTAAAAGTCTTCTTAATATGAGCTCTTTAATGTCAACTAAAATAAATTTCAAATAAGGAAAATTTGAAGTTTGAAATATATTATAAAAATATGATGGGAGATAATTGTCTATGGGCCTGTTTGGTACAGATGCTCATTTTCTACAGTAAATCAATTCTCATTTTCAACCACACATTTTTCAATAAAATAATATTTTCCATTACATCAATACTTTTTTCTTCTTTTTCAACCACACATTTCCCATCATATCACTATTCAAAAATCAATTATTCTCCCAAAAATCTCTACCAAACACACTCTATATAGACTTAGACAATTACGGTAAAATTTGATTTTGGAAAACATTCGGAAGAAAATCAGCAAATACCAATAGCGCAGCAGCGGAAAGATAAAAATTGTTTGACCTAGCAAACGTCGACTAAAAATCACGAAATTTTAACAGAGACTATGAAATTCATATACGTACATCATGTAAAAAAATTGAGCTTGCGTCGATAACGTTTGAAGCACGAAATCATTTTTCAACTATGCTGGACAGAAATTTTCAAACTGACTCGTAACAGTCTACTAAAATGGGCATAACTCCTCTAAATAATATTTTAAGGTAATTCCAAAGGCCACTGTTAGAAGACTCGTAGATCTTTCGAACCCAACTGATTTCACTAAAAAATATACACCGTAGCCCAAGTTATACCATTTTTAAATAGGTAGACAGAATTTGAGATTCAATACAGCAATAAATAAACTTCATATGTAGTCATTCAATCGTTTCTAAATTATAGTCGACATGCAATGAAAATAATTTAAGCAAAACAGAAAGTTAAACATATTAAAAGTGTCATCTAAGTGTTAATAAGAGATTTAAATAAATGAAAATTTTACTGGAATGTTAAATGCATTCTAAGTCACCGAGCACTTGCCAACATTCCATGACACTGTCATGCCTTCAATTAACATGTAAATTTTGTAGAGATGAGTATCATGAGTAATACTCAGTAGGAAAACACTTAAATAAATGGTAAAAAATATATATTTTTAGAAATGGGACTTTGGTTATTTGTGTCACCGTCAACTCTGCAAAGCGAACCGATGATTAGTCAGTCTGCTTATTTTTCGGGTTTTTATAACCTCATTCAAGTGTCATACATCATGTCTTTATCTTTTGTTTGAACCACCAAATGGTGTTTCCATCATAAGTAACACAATAACACTTTTAATGCAAATCGAAAACAAATAAATTTTTACTTCACTGACAACAGTGTAGAAAACACCCCTAGAATGATTGGAGTTTGATTATCCTTTGTGTTGAATTTGTAACAAAATGCAACAGAAAATGAATCCGACAGTAACCAAAAATGGGAGCCAAAAGTGGAAGTGGGATAAGAAATCTTAAGTGGAGGTAAAGTTTTCAATTAATAACAAATGGGGAACGTGATGGCAGTAACCGAAATGGTAGTGGAAGGATTTTGTTTTCAAAAGAAATTAATAGCCACGATTTCAACACTTAACAGAAATGGGAAGTTACAATTTGTAAATTGGAGAGTGTGGAAGTTGAAGAGTGGACTTAGTTCGATTCGGTTCGATCCGGTTCGAGACTTTTAGACACCCCTAGGTAATTTGATCTAAGTGCCCAGATCGCTCCACCATCTTCATCCCCCATCCACCGCTGTTGCATACCCCGGAGGTCCCCACGACTGCCCGGAAGTTCGCGCCTCTGAATGCGGCTTCTGTTCGAGCGGCGGCGCTAGTGTTTATACCTAAGGCCGCCGCCTGATTGTGTCTGTCTTGGCCGGATCAGCCAAGGGTTTGTGACGTGAGGCCGGTGGGGGTTGGTTCTCCACCGGACGACTTGTTGCCGTCGCCGCGACGACTGAGTAAGGTGGTTGTTGGGTGGTGGGTGTTTAGGTTTTGGTGAGTGGTAGTCCGGTGTTTCCCATCTAAGGTAGGAGCTTTCGAGGGGGGAAGAATCTAACTGAAGCGCGAGCCAAAGCACTTCAAGTAACTTACAGAGGAATGAAGGGATTCAATCATCTGTCCTTGCTCTTCAGCTCTCATCAATCGGTCACAGATTATTTTTGAGTCACATATTACTAAATTTTTAGGTCACAGTTGAGTAACTAATCACATATTACCAAATATTTGGTCACATACCATCAAATAGTAGGTTCCATAACCAAGTAAATGGTCACACACCAAATATCGGTCACACACCACACCACACCACCGTCACCAACACTACGGCGGTTCTCGTCCGTGAAGCTGCGGTGGCGTCTACAATCAACAGTATGCCACCCTTCACCTCCTCACACTCACCCGTATCCGCCATAGCCAATTTCCACCTCCATCCATATTCTTATAGAAGCCTAACTTTAACCCATTATAGTCAAAAAGGAAATTTAGCAACCACCTGACATACACTCATTGCTTTCTTGGATAATCTGGAAACAATGAAGGTACAATAAGTATGGTTGAGGGCGACACCCAAAATGGGTCTTCATGGTAGAGAGAGTTTTCATGCTTTTGTAATATGCAATATAGTTATGGGTGATTTTAAAACTAAACTATGGGGGAATCACTAAAAGTTACATTTCAAAATTCACTATCAATTGAACTATTATTTTTCAAATACCTTTAGACCCAAACTTGGTACCGATAAATAAAGCAGCAGCAAGTCAATAAGAAACTTGTATGAATAGCTACGGAATATAGGAAAGCATTGATGTATGACTGATGGTGGCTTCACCTTGAGATATAAAGGTTTATAAAAAATAAAGCAAAAATTAGATGACACAGCACTATCGAGCTCAAATGGCAGAGAACGATTTCAAACTTCCCTATTATTATTTATAAATCAAACAGATTATTCAAATATGATGTCTCGCCGGCGAAGCTGCGGTGATGGTATCTGTGCATCGCCTGTAGCGGATCTGCAGTGGTGATGTCTCGCCGGCGAAGCTGCGGTGACAGCTGCAATCGGACCGACGGCAGAGAGCGTGGAGAAAGGGATAGGAGAAAGTGAAGAGGAGGGGAGGGAAGAGAGAGATGACGGGGAGAGGAAGAGGAGGGGAGGCGAGATAGAGAGAGAGAGAAGGGAGAGGAGGTGCGCGAGAGAGAGAGGTAAGGAAGTTGAGAATGATTGATAAATTAAGGTTAGGGTTTTAATATATAGTACCTGATTTTTGAATAATAAAACTTGGTTCCTGATTTTTGAATTCCAAACTTCAAACACCTGGAACTATGTAATTTTCCCTTGTTTCTTGTGTGTGGGCTTTGGAGATGGCTTGAAGGACAACCCTTTTTTGGACAACAACAATAACGGCCTTTTCTTGAATTCGGATTAACAAACTGTCTGTAGTTTGTTTCACGTTTTTCCCTCTTTTTTTTTCCATTTTTGAAGAGGGATTCAATGATATTAAACAAGTAAAAACTAAGAGCGGTGGAACAATTGCTGCTTTACGATAACTAGTAGTAAAGATAAATAAATAAAAAATACTTGCCGTTGTTGATCTTTAAGAGGGATCTTGATGAGGGTTTTGGATGTTGGTGGCGGTATGGATGATGGATTGTCGTAAGTGGTGCAGTGATGACTATGTATATGGGTTTAAATGGCTGCTACTGAAAATAATCTTTCTTAAGTGTAATGTGAGCGAAAGCAAGAAGGTCAGAGGCTCTAATACCAAATTGATGACGAGTACAAGGAGCAAAATAATAATTAAGAGAAAGAACAGAGAATTAAGAGGGAGATTGTATTTTATTCAATAATCAAGTGTACTTTATTACAATAAAGGAGCCTCTTTTTATAGGTTCTAATTCTAAATTACATCGAAAAAGAAAAATTACAACCATTAAGGAAAGCTAGGATTTCCTTTTAAAAAGGAGACAAACTCAACAGTCTTACCAAAATCAATGAAACGTAATAATGGAAAATTCTATTCTAATTGATTTGATTTCGTCTAAGCCTATAATATACTTTCCATTTTGCATCAACGCATCAAAATTGGAAACTAGATTATATAATATATCTTCTAATATTCCTTTATTGTGCTTGCAATAGAATTCCAAAGTGACTGTCTCAAAACTACAAATTGCAAGAACTATCAACATTGACAATGGTACCACTTCTGAAACCAAAATATGCAATAAGAGGCAACACCGTGGAGCAGGAAAAGCTATAAAGACAAGATACCAAAATGGGAATATTCGTATCCAAATGATGAGAAGAGAATTTTACCTTAGTGCAAGTAATGGCCATATACAAAGCTCAGTTCCACTACTCAGACCCCCAAGCGCAACAGTTATTCTGTAGATCTCATGAGCCAATTTAGCATTCCAGCATCTTTTAAACCCGGGAGCAAACATGCCAAAACAAATAAAACAGCTAATCCAATCAAATACAAATTTTCCTTGGACTATATGTTACATTGCAACATTCATCAGAATTTAGCAGTCAGATGCAATGAAGTTTGCTGACAAATCACATGCCGGTCAGGCCATCACTAGTCCCAGAAAATATCCTAGTTGCATCAGGGCTCCATGTCACAAAGTGCATCCTGCAACACAATGGAAGTGCTAAAAGCAAGTGTACACACCTGAACAAATAATAGCAAGAAAAGTTCTTAGACTAACTGGGGCATCTGTCTCTCCACTGACCCTCGGCAACGATCTTTTGTGAGTAAGTTTCTTCGAGTCACACAGTAGATTCAGACATAGTCATCACCACAAGAAATTGCTATTCGGCCCGTGTCTGTAGCATTGCTCTCATGAAGGTCAACTGGATCATCTTCATCACTGTACTCTTTCACTATTCTTCTCATTATCAGTGCCACCTTTAGTTCTAGGACTATAATGGTTATTTGCAAATGACCTTATTTCTTGCTTTATATGAAGCTGTGGATTGTCACACGGTTCTGCAGCCAATTGCCATATTGAGACCCCAATGGAATCTAGAACCAACTGAAGCGAAAAATAGCAAAAACAAAATAATTCAATAAAGTCAACATTAAAACTTCAGAATTGGGCAATGACATCCCAAAAAGAAAAGACAAAAAACTTCAAGAATATAATCTCAGAAATTCTATCTTTCAAAGCTGAAAATATAATATACTTCTCATTTCCCAAAAGAAGGTATGATAGCATTTATCCACTAAAAGTCCAAAATTAGTAGAGGCCAAAATCAAATAAACAGGGGAAAGATATGTAATTTATGTGTTATCTCATTACAGAATGGCATTTCATCACCTTTTTCACAAACTTGTCCCTCTTATGGGAAAAAAATATTCACTTGCTTTATATGTGCAATATTTATGTGAGTAGCTAAAGAATCTTTATTCGCGTAATCGTCTATCTTCAAAGAATATCAATTGATTGTTCAGATTAACGTTCTAGATTCAGTTTCATTCAAAACATTAAAACCACTCTTTGTTTGTATCAGCCACTCATTATAAATCCCATTACAACAGCAAGCTATTGAAATATAACATTATCTCCGAAATGCAATACAAAACATAAATGTAACAAAAGAGAATTTATATGTGATCATTTACCTTTGTTTCAAACGGAAGAGGTCCCCCAGTGACGACACTCTCAAATTAGGGTCCCAGTCTGAAAACTAAAAAATTAAAATCTAGCCAAGTTTTTTTTTTAAAAGAAGGAAAATAATTTTTCAAATTCTAAATATAAATAAATAAAATAGTGTGCATACAAGCTGACAATGCCAGCCCACAGAACCGAGGGAGACGATTCAAATCTCGAGTGAGCCATCGTCGCGAGCGGCGGCGACTTGGGAGCCGTCAGGGCTGGTGGCTAGGGTTACAACGGCGGAAAGGGTTCCACTCCACTGAGCTGATTATTTGAACCTTAAACGTCTCTATTTTGGTATTAGTTCAAGAAAATCTTCTGATTGCCGCTTTTGATCCTTCTCAGTGTGTGAATTTGTGTGAAGAACATTGAGAGCCTGCTTGGGAGTTCGGGGTACCGGTTATGGTTTTCAGACGATGCTACATGTAGATCATGCTTGAGATCGAGGTGGCAATTTTTGCGATATTGTGCGTTTGATGCTTGAGATAGAGGTGGCAATTTTTGAGAGACTGTGCGTTTGATGGATGTCACTGGAGGAAAGAATTATTTTAAATTGTGATATAATGGGAAATATGCGATGAAGTAGGAAAAAATTATTGATGTAATGTAAAATATTATTTTATTGAAAAATGTATTAATAAAAATGAATTATAAAATAATATATTTTGAAAAAATGTGTGTCAAATAAGAACTAAAAGTGTTTAAAACATAATCATATTTTCCATTCAACCACTCACCATACGTTTCCACACCACTTATGAATTATGATTTTTTCTTCTCATAAAATAAAGTGGCTTTTCCCTTTTAGTTTTTCCTTTTCTAATGTCAAATTCGGCCTCAAGAGTAGTCCTAGATGTTGGATGGATCGATTCCAATATTTCAATACTCAAATCATCCCTTATGTTTTGAATATTTTGTAAAGCGAAAATTACACCTACACATAAATTTCAACTTGAGGTACTTATACAAATATCCTTACTTTTGGGATCATTTTGAAAAATCATGACAAACATAAATTAAAAGACAAATACTTTAATTTCAATCAATATACACAATAAATATTACAGTACTCAGCCGAAACAAAGGTGCAGGAGCTCCAAAATTCCAACTCGAAATCAAGGAAAATCGAAAGCATAAGTGGAAATCTTGTACAAATCAAACCCAAACAAGATCAATGGATGCTTCAACTACCTTTTTTCAAAGTTTTCTTTCCAAAATTTGCAAATAATCAACAAAAATCTATGGGTTTGTAAGTTTTTTATTTTTTATTCAATTAGTTCATATTTTGTTTATTTTGATGGTAAGACTTTTGTGTTCTAGTGCATATGAAATTTCATCTTTAAACTAACAATTTTAAATTAGTATTTGTACAAATTGGATTGGATAAATGTTTGTGTGTGTGTGTGTGAAAATCAATTTTGAATCAATTCAATTGATGCCTACAAGATGTTTGTAAAAATAAGAATGAGAAAAATGACATTATCTATCATTTTTATCTAAAAAGATCGTAGTCTATCTCCTTTTGAATTCATTTGAAATAATTAAATAGATGCATATATGTGTTATTTTAAAAATTAAAAAATGAATATGAATTCAAATTTTATTTTACATTAAAAAATGACATGATGCAATGAATTTGATTTAGTATATATGAAAAATCAAATTTGGCAATTCAAATAATGCTTCCAATGTGTTTGTGATAATGAGGATGAGAAAAGTGACATCCTCCGTTACCTTTTTTATTAAGTCACAATCTATCTCATTTGAATTCATTTAGAGCAATTAAATAGATGCACACATGTGTGTTTGTGAGAGATTAAATATGAATATCAACTCAAACATTACTTTATATTAAAAAATGATATGATGAAACAAATTGTTTGTGTTTTTGCATATGAATTAAGATTTTAAAACTTGAAAGTGTCATTCTCTGTCTTTTTTTCCTAAAAATGTCGTAATTTATCTCACTTGAATACTTTAAAATTTCAATTAAAGAGATACAAGCACATGTATTTGTGTAAATTTAAATATAAATATGAATTCAAACTTTATTTTATATTAAAAATGACATGACTTGACACTTTATTTATATTTTTACATATAACTTAATTTGCTGGAAATTAAAAGTGACATGATTTGTAATTTTATTTTTTTTAAGTCTCATTATTTTATTTGCATTCTTTTTGCAGAGAGACAAAATTAAAGTCTTCATCTGTTATAGAGGTAAATGAGAACGAGACAATGAATTCATAAAAGTGACAAATTGACTAAATTGTTATCCTAACAGATTATATATACAATAACCTTTGTTAAAATGTAAATGTCATTTTCTGTTATTTTTAAGAGACTAAGTTTTGACAGTGTTAAAAAGAGATTAAGTTGTTATTGTTGCCACTGATATGTAATATCATCAATTAAACAATTGATGTTAAGATATTTACGGATAATCAAAATTTGGCAACAATTTATGAAATTCAAAGCGTATGTCGTTTTTGTTATCATGTCACCTTTTTTTAACGAGTTAAGGTAGGTCACTTCTAAAAAATATCATATACATTTTTCATTAAAAAAAATGATATAACATATCCCTTTAAACCAATATTCATGTGATATGATTAACTCTCAATCTTGTAAAAAGAGAGAAGAAAGACTATTAAATGAAAAATGACATAATTAAAAAAGTGACAAAATCTCAAAAAAGTGCACTTTTGGGATTTTTACTTAATTAATACGGAAATTTGTAATTTCAAGGATATAATCTAATATTTTATTTTTCGGGTAATGAACCTAATTTTTCCTTTCAACTTCAAAAATTAGATTTAAAACTTATTTATTCAAAATTCAGGTCACAATTCATTTTTTTCATGTTAATAATAATATTATTAAATTTTGTCTATATATTCTTTCTTCCATCTCTATCATCTCTCTTGTCTCTCTAAATCACACCCACCAAATCCTAAACCCTAATAATCCCAAATCATGCACAGTGCTCATTCTTTCTTTGGTGTCGGTCAACATTCCCATCCTACGGCAATAGGAGTCGTGCCACGCGCTCATGAGTGTGCATAGCGGTGCCTCGCCACGCTCACCCAATTACAGAGGCTACGGGTTGTTCGATCTGTCCCCCAACCTAAGAAGACCATCTTCATGGATCAGAGCAATCACACTTAGGTGCCGCACGTAGCAGTGCCTCGTGGAGTGCAGCGCACAACAAGGAACACCCAGAGACGCTTGTCGCTAATGTTTTAGGATAGTTTTGAGGTCTTGTGGTGGTTTCTTCCTCATTTGATTTGCTTAGCAGGGTGGTTTTTGTTAGTGATTTGCAAATTGTAGTTGTTTTCCTGTTGCAAATGGTGGTTGTTGGTAGTGGTGGTGGTGTGTAGGGGTGGGCAAAAAACCAACCGAACCGACCCAAACCAACCGATTTAAGTCGGTTTTTTGCATTTTTTGGCGGTTTTCGAGTTTCGGGTTGGGTGGTCAGGTCGGGTCGCGGGTTGGCACCCTAAACCCGACCCGACCCGAAAATTAGAAAAAAAAAAGATGTTAAATTGAAAAAACAAAAGGCAAAACGAGAGAGAGTAAATCAACCAAACCTAAACTTGGTACACATTTCATTTCCCATTCTCTTTGCTGACTTCTCTGTACTCTCTTCGCCCATTTCCTCTCTTCTTTCGTCTCCCTTCCCCGACTTCTCTCTTCGTCTCCCTTCCCCGACCTCTCTTTTCTTCTTTCTTCGCCAAGAATCCGAGATCTTCAAGGTAAGTTTTCAATTTATTTATTGTTGCCATTGTTTTGGCAAGCGTGATTAACTATAAATTATGCTGCAGAATAATGGACTTACTGTTATAGATGATGTTGGTAAGGCTTTTAGAGGTGTTGACGAAAGTGAAAAGCTGTGTGAATTAAAATATGGGAGTTACTGTTTACGGCGTCGAGAACATAGGAAAAAATGAAGCTACGACACATAAAGATCTTCCTCCTCGGTACGTTCGAGTTTCACCCTTCAATTTAGCATATAATGTCTGTGTGTTTCGTTTCTTTATTATTCAGTCAAATAACACGGAAAGAGTTCATTCTATAGTAATTTGAAGAATAGCCCTATCAAGTTTGACTGTTGTATTTCTGGCTTCATGTTGCCTTGAATTCTTTCTTTTGATAATTATCTATGTGCAATATAGTTTGATTTTTGCTGTTCGTGAACTATTAATTGATTTGTCTAGATTGCAAAATAAAAATGATATTGCCTATTGGGTGATTCATTACTACATATTGCATGTCAATTGGACTTGATTGAGCTCAGTGAGTTTTTGGCCAACTGTTAGGCTAGATACTGGAGTCAGGATTAAATGTTGCCACTTTGCTCTATTAGAATATAATGGTCTTAGCATCTTTGTAATTTCATCATTTATTTCCTTGAACAGTCCAGAAATCCCTAATAAAAATTATCGATACAAACCAACCAACCCAACCCAACCCGACCAACACATAACTGGGTTGGGTTGGGTTGGATTTCAATATTTACATGGGTTGGGTCGGGTTGGATTTTGAGCAACCCGACAATGTTGAGTTGGGTTTGGGTTGGGGAAAAAACCTACCCAACCCAACCCACACCCACCCCTAGTGGTGTGACAGTGGTGGTGAGGTGGTGTGGGATTCAGTGGTGGTGGTGCTAGCGGTGGTGACGAGATAGCGCGGTGTTCGATTAGTGCTAGTGATGGTAGAGTGGAGTGGGGTGAAGAATGTTTGTAACCAATTATTTAGGTAATCTTGATCAATAAAATATTTATTTTATGATCAATAAATAATATGTGACCAATAAAATGGATAATTTGTGACTGATAAATAATATGTGACCTAAAAATGTGTGATTACGACTAAATTTGTAATTGTAACTCACAATTTGTATTTTGTAATTGTGACCTTGTGCGATTTTTTACTTGACCATAGTTATGTGACATTTGTGACCGAGAATAGGATGTGTCTGAGCCACATTATTTTTGAAGAATGTATTTTAAAATAATAGATTGATGGAGAATGTGTGGTTGAAAAAGAATAAATGGTTATTTATATGATAGAAAATATTATTTTATTGAAGCATGTGTGATTGAAAATGAATAGAAGAATGAAAATAAAAATTTTAATGTAGCTCAAACATGAGCTATGTGACCCATTAATTCTGGTACTTTGAAATATAAATAAATTGTAACTTATAAAATTTGTGATTTGTAACTATAACGTTCTACAATTGTAACTAGTATGTAGATGTGAGAATCAAGCTAAATAGCTTGTTCAGGCTCGCCCCATGGGCTGCTCGGGAGTCGACGTCTCTTCATTTTTTATGATCCGGCTTGTGAGTGCTCACGACTAGACGCTCGGGGTTCGTCAGCCTAAAGCAACCAAACGGTCACAAACTTTTTGAAGTGACCATTGGGGTCCCCCAATGGTCATTCAATTTCTTCTTTCTTTCTTTTTTCTCTATAAATACCTCACAATTCCAAACCATTTTTTCATACAACAATCCATAAACTATCCATCCTTTTTTAAATTCTCTTTACGATCAAAATATCAAATTACCATCAAGTCTATTCTATCACATTATTCATTATTACATACATTATATTATATTCAAATTTCAATTCTATTACATATACATTCTGTCAATTCTATTCTCCACACTACAACTACATTATCTAATTTATAGATTTCATCTTTCTTCTCTACGTTACATTCTATTACGTACAAATGAGTCCTCGTGACTTTATTGATGGCTTGTTCGATGACCGCTCACTTATGACGCCACAATCTTAATTACAGGTATGTTTGGCAGCACGCTTCATTGACAATATCTAGAACTTGAGAAAATGATTTAAAAATTTACACAAAATAAGTTGTTCATGTAAAATTTTAACTCCGCCTACTGAAAAATAAGTAACTGATCCCAAATCCTCAAATAAAAAAGTGAGGAGAATTTTTTTTTTTTTTAAAAAGTCGATCTCTTGGGCCAAGCTTCGTGCACCGAGCTAAGCTTGGCCCTTGAGAGAAGAGCCAAGCATAGGCTCGATTGTCTCTTTGACAAGCTAGGCTCATAAGTGATGGGCTTGAGTCTACTCAACTCGACTCATTGCCACCTCTACTAGTACGTAATTGTGACAATAAACCGTATGATATTATAATATTAATATATTAATTTTGAAATTGTATCATATAACTGCCTTAGATATGTATTGTTCCCTTTTATAAATTGAACGATTTGGGCCCTTGTAACATAAACCAAATCTAAACCTGAATCGTGTATCCATATTATTTTTTATATACATTTAATAAACAAATTCATATATGTCATTTCAATACATACCTAACACGTTACTAATCAATAATATTTATGCAAATGAGAAAATTCAACTAAAAAATTTTTAAAAAGCAAAATAGTGGAGACTAAAAACCATAAAAAATGAGAAAATTGAAACATCAAAAGTTAAATTACGGTTTGAGAAGAAATTATTTTTTCTTATAAATCTTATTCAATATACAAGTGAGGCATGATAAGCTTATAATTTAATTATGTACATTGCTTAGCCACTATTTGACTTTCTTTAAATTAAAAAACTTTATTTCTAATACTCATTTTTGGCTACACATTAACACAATAAAATACTTTACATGTAAGCGCAAAATTTTTCCTAATTCTTAATTACACATTCTCCAAAAAATCACCATTAAAAACATCATTTTCCCCACAATTTCTCTTTATAATGGCCATCGAATAGGGGCTTAAATTATTCTACTCTTAAAACGAATTCATATAAAAAATACTAATTAGATATATAATTATATAATATCAAGAAATTATTGTCCACATGTTGAACTACCTCTGCTTGAATAAAAAAAAAGGGGAAAATTAGGGAATGTTCGCTTTGCCATTTTCATCCCGTTTTCTGTTTTCAATTTTCCAAAACAGTGAAAACAAGTTTACTTACCTATTTTCAAAAACGAATTTTTGAAAATGAGTTTAAAATTTACAAAGAAAATCGAAAACATCAAAAATGTCATTTTGGTGTTTTCATTTAAAATCAAGCCAAAAATGTTCATTTACACTGCCAACAAAAACCACCACCATCACCGCCTGTACCACACCACCGCTGGCGATGTCGCTACCCGTCGCTACAGCCACTACCAACCACCCATGAATAAACACCACCGCCACACCATAGCCACAACCAACCACCCATGGACCAACACCACCGCCACACCCAAAAACCACCACCATAACCACAGCCCAACCAACCACCTACGGACCCAAAATCACCACAGCCACAACCAACCACCTCATAAAAAAAAACCACCGCCACCGCATCCAACCAACGCCGCCACACCCAAAAGCAGAAAAGGCCGGTCTTCGGCGCCGAAGGCCTTGCAAGGTGTCATGAGGAGGAGGAGGAGGAGGAGGAGGAGGAGACGAGAGAGAGATGGGAGAAGAAAAGATAGGGAAGAAAGAGGCGGGAAAAAGAGAGAGAGAGAGAGAGAGAGAATGAGAGAGAGAGAGAGAGAGACACGGGAAGAAAGAAGAAAGAGAACACATTTTCCAATTTTTGGTTTTTGAAAATAATTTTTGAAAATGACAAAAAAAATACATTTTCAACAATTTCAAAATAGATACTCAAAACACAAAACAAAAAATGAAAAATTGAAATACGAAGAGAACAACCCTTTATATTTTAAAAAAGAACCACAAACACAAGATAAGGTATATCACAACTAAAGCTATGAATATATCAATTTCAATTGCCACGCATTATAAAAAAAATAAAAAATAATGCAAAAAAAAAAGTAAAAAACTCAAATTGTAAAGAATGAATGCTTTGATTCATCAACTTACACTACAATCTAGCTTGAAATTTTCGATTAATAGAAAGCTCAAATTACAAAGATTAACATATCCAAAACTTCCAATTGAATATTGTTCACGAAAATATGTTTCGAATAAAACCACTGCAAGTGTACGGTTCGATGACAAGTAATAAAAGTATTGTTCCCACGAGGATTGATTTAACTTGAGTTCTATTATTGCGACCTCAACCGAATCTATTAAACTCAATATGATTATTTTTGTGACTTTATGATGAAACTATGACTAATCTATAAATTAAACTAAAATTATGAATCAAACGCAAAAATAATGTTTGAATGCAAAAGTTTGAAGAAATCAATGTATGAAAATCATACTAAGATCCCGAATCACCAAACAAAATTCACTCTTAACCCCTATTTCATAATTTGACAACACGATGAATCGTTTGAAGAATCAATGTTTCTAACCTATCCAACAATCTCTTTCGAGTAGAATTGAACCTATCTAGATACCATTTGACTATATTTCTATGACAAATGCAATATATAAGAATGCATGTAGTTTTGTAAACATTTAGAGATTCACGTAATGAATATCGGTATATTTATATCCTCTATGAACAAAACGATGATTTATACCTTATTGAGTTTATTTCCCTTCTTTCGAATGCATAAAATAAACCACCTAAACTCACACAATTATCGTGCACTATAATCGTGGAGACAAAAAGTGTATATAAATCATTCAATAACCATCAAACGTGTTTAAATGTCAAATTGCAAAATAGAAATTAAAAGATCACAATTCGAGGTTCATCGTTCACCTATTATATAAAAAGTCTAGCCTAACATGGATAAAATAAAAGAACAATGAAAATAATAAAGAGAAGACATCACCCAAAAATTAAGAATTAGGGAGGAAATCTTGAATGAAAATCCTTTGTTCTCCCCATCTTCCTTGCTCTTCAATGGTGTTTTTTACTCCAAGAATGCGTAGCCCCCTTTTCTGGACGGGATTAGGGTTATAAAAAAGTCCTAAATGTATTACCATAAGTGTTTGATTCAAATAAGGAAACCAGAATTTTCGCGCTCGGAATGAACCATGCGACTGCATGGTTATACAAAATTTTTACTGTTCAACTCATGTAGATGCTTGCGCGACTGCATGGACTTTCTACCATGCGACAGCATGGTAGAAATTATTTTTCCTTTTTTTTCACTTTGGTCCCCAAGTTTGTTTCATCCACTTTTTGACCTTATTTCCTTCTCCTTCTCCTTCTAACATCTCATGATATCACAATGTGTTACTTAGCTCAATTCCGTGCTTCATTCACCATTCGGGTCATCTTTTGACTAATTACATTTTGGTCCTCGGAGTTTCATATCCTTCCATTTTGGTCCTTTTTCATTCATTTTCTCATACTCTTCATTCCATCCATCAATGTAATCCTATAAACACAAATTATATCAAATTAAACCATATTTCAACATATATATCAACAATTTTCCATGTTTTGTGACCTAAATAAGTGTGCAAAACACACTTATCAAATTCCCCAAACTTGAACTATTGTTTGTCCTCAAACAAGATGGTGACTTAACTCTACACAAAACATGGTTTAATAGCCTGCCGTGTCTCAGGATCAGGATTCAGTAATCAACAAAATGAACAGTTTCAATAGTGCAAAATCAAATCGACCTCCACCTATCGTATGAAAACTTGATGTGTAAGTGTGTGCATACTTATGTAAAACATACCAAACTGATGATGATTGCAAATCCCGACCTACAGCAGTCAAATTTTTCCTTTCTTCACTCGAGAGATTCACACCCCAAAACTTACTCTTTTCACTCAAAGATCTCGGAGTGTGTTCTAGAGTAGAGTTTTTGATTTACTTAAATCCTTACCCTCTCTTAGTTTGAATAAATCTCACAGTCACAAGTTCACACTTCAACAAGCAGAGATTCTCCAATTTCTTTGATTGTTTCAACCGTTAAGACTAGACTCAGTTATTTGCTTTATATCAGAGATGTGATTCTATCAACAGGATGTCTGGAGCTAATCAATGCATTTCATACATAGGAGCATGTATATTATTCTTCAATAGATAATTTTTTTTTCGGAGCTAACATCTTTCATTTGCTTTCTATATAACCCTTGTAGCGAGCTTTAGGCCGATGACTCCCAAGTCAGATGACCATAGGGCACTAGGTTTTTAAACCCTTGCAGGCTTAATCACTCGATTTATACAGGCTCGAACAGATGTCTTATTTATTCAATGATTAGTGCAATGCCCCTTTTCTTTTAGACATCCAGTTTCTAGAACTAACCTCTAACTTGAAACTTTTACCTCATTTTTGTCTCATTGGCTTAATCCAATCCACACAACACAATTTTCACGCATGGAATCCCTACTCATCTCAATGTTCCCCTATAATAGCTAAATCATCTCCAAACTTCTAAAATGATGGTTTATCGATAAGTGCAATAGAGGTGTTCAGGGTTGACCTATCATGTTCAACTCTATTATGATTCATATATCTCATCATTAGCTTAGCATGCCGAACACAAATATTGTGCGCAAAAAAGAATGTCAAGTCTCTACATAGACAAGTATCGATCAATTTAACATGCAAAATTTCCACAATTCATAGCTATACTGCTTCCAATATTTTCATCATTGCCGGCAAGGCCATTAAACCCACACAAGCACACAAAATTCGAAAAATGCTAAAACCAGGAATAATGAAAAACAAATTTTTTTTAAAATAAATCAACAGGCACACAAAAGCAAGAAATTATACTGTAGCATCGATGAAAGCTGAAAAGTGTTGTAGACATTTCCCTTAGAGTGTTATACAAATTCTACCACCCCCAAACTTATACAAACATTGCCCTCAATGTGCATATGATATGATTAGGAACACAATGTGCATATGATATGATTAGGAACATAATTTGAAGGACAATGAAGATAACGCAAAAGAAGGGATGAGGCAACTCGCTGATCAAAAAAGAGGTGGAGGTGGGGATAGAGGAAGAGAACTGGGCCCCGCAGTGCTATCATCTGGTGGTGGATCCAGTCGTACAAGGAGCTGTCGTATCATTCCAGACTGCTCCTGAAGTAAAGCGGTCTACCCCCGAATCAACTCCAAATTTTCCTTAAAGAAATCCGACCGCCTCCTCACTTCAGTCTCAAGTCTGCCCAGGCGATCCCATGTCTCATCCACTCGAAGCTGTAGACCATCCACCTGTCCTGCATATAAGCTCAAACGCCCATTCATCATCTCGAAAGCCCGCCTGGAAGCGAGGGACTCTCTACTGGAATCAGAGCAAAAAGTACGGGTAGTGTGCATGTCGGACTGCACCTGCTGCATGCCTGTGCTCAACGCTTCAAATGTTCGCTGCAAGCTCTGAATGTCTCTACTGCAGCCTGTCAGTGTAGTAAACATCTGCTGCAGTATCTGTGTGTCGACCCCAACAAGTGGTGGTGGCGGTGCCCCCGCTGGAGGTATATCCATATCTGCAGCCTCCTCACCCTGCTCAGCTGGTTGCTGACCAATATTAGCCCTCTCTTGGGCCTCTCGGTGCTTCACCCGTGCTCTATCCTGAGCGTCCAAAGTGCTGCGTTCGATGAATGGGCTCGGTTTGACTGGAAGTTCCCCTGGCAGGATAGCAATGCCCGAGCGCTTGCAAATGCCACTAATGAGGCTCGGGAATATCAATGAATTTCGACAATCTCCCAAAACTCCCAAGGCATGGATTTGTTCATAGATTAGAGTGGCTTCAAGTATTCTTTTCAACTCTCTATTGGAAACTTCAACTTGCCCACTGGTCTGATGATGATATGGGGTTGCTATGCGATGTTTGACTCGATACTTACTCAACAACTGTTCAAACTGGCGATTACAAAAATGTTTCCCCCCGTCACTAATGATAGCTCTCGGTGTGCCATAACGAGTAAAAACATGCTTCTTTAGAAATCCAATCACCACTTTTGCATCATTAGTTGGTAATGCTACTGCTTCCACCCACTTGGAGACATAGTCAACAGTAACAAGTATATTGATTTGAGAATGACGATAGGAAAGGTCCCATGAAGTCAATTCCCCAAACGTCAAACAACTCTACTTCTAGGATACTCGTTAACGGCATTTCATTTATTCTCGAGATATTCCCTATGCATTGACACCGATCACATCTTTTCACAAATTCAAAGGCATCCCTAAACAATGTAGGCCAATAAAATCCTGACTGCAAGACCTTAGCTGCTGTCTTAGAGGCCCCAAAATGTCCCGCATATGCTGATGAATGGTAATGCTCTAGAATCTGATGTACTTCTTCTTTAGGCACGCATCGTCGAATAATCTGATCTGCACCATGCCTATAAAGAATGGGATCTTCCCAAAAGTAGTATTTCAAATCTGTATAGAACTTCTTCCTCTGATGATTAGAATATTCTGGTGGAGGAATGGATTTGGCCAAGTAGTTGACAATATCAGCATACCAAGGTGCAGTCTCCACACTGAGAATTTGTTCATCTAGGAAAATTTCATTTATTTCTACTGACTCATCTGGTTGGCTAAGTTCTAGTCTAGATAGATGATCTGTTACAATGTTCTCACTATCTTTTTTATCCCTGATTTCAATATCGAACTCTTGCAACAGTAGCACCCAGCGAATCAATCTTGGCTTGGCATCTTTCTTGGTCATCAGATACTTCAGCCCCGCATGATCAGTGTAAACCACTACCTTTGACCTAACCAAGTAAGGGCGAAATTTATCAAATGCATACACGACTGCCAATAACTCCTTCTCGGTGGTTGCATAATTTAGCTGTGCATCATTCAAAGTCTTGCTGGCGTAGTAGATCACATGGAAAATTTTGTTTCTTTGCTGTCCCAAAACCACTCCTACGAAATAATCACTGGCATCACACATCAATTCAAACGGTAATTTCCAATTTGGTGCAACTACCACTGGAGCTGAAATAAGCTTCTCTTTGAGAGTGTGAAAAGCTGTTAAACACTCAGCATCAAAGTCAAATGGATTGTCTTTCATCAATAAGTTGCAAAGTGGCTTAGTTATTTTTGAGAAGTCCTTGATGAACCATCTGTAAAACCCAGCATGACCTAGAAAGCTGCGAACACCCTTAACAGAAGTAGGTGGTGGTAATTTCTCAATGACTTGAATTTTTGCCCTATCCACTTCTATTCCTTTTGCTGAAACTCGATGTCCTAAAACTATGCCCTCTTGCACCATGAAGTAACATTTTTCCCAGTTCAATACCAGATTCGTTTCCCTACATCTTTCCAAAACCAAGATCAGATGTTCCAAACACTCATCAAATGAAGATCCAAACACAGAAAAGTCATCCATGAAGACCTTTATGAATCTCTCAACCATATCGGAAAATATAACCATCATGCATAGCTGAAACGTGGCTGGAGCATTACATAAACCGAAAGGCATCCTACGGTAAGCAAAAGTACCATAGGGGCATGTGAAAGTGGTCTTCTCCTGATCATCCGGCGCTACTGGAATCTGATTGTAACCGGAATACCCATCGAGAAAACAGTAATGTGAATGACCTGCCAACCTCTCCAACATTTGATCAATGAAAGGAAGAAGAAAATGATCCTTCCTAGTAGCTGTATTGAGTTTGCGGTAGTCAATGCAAACCCTCCATCCCGTAACTGTTCTGCTAGGAATAAGCTCATTTTTCTCATTAGGCACAACTGTGATCCCCCCTTTCTTCGACACTACTTGAACTGGACTGATCCATGCACTATCTCATATAGAGTAGATGATTCCCGCATCCAAAAGTTTCAATACCTCGGTCTTGACCACTTCTTTCATATTTGGATTTAACCTCCGCTGACTCTCCACACTGGGTCGAAAATTCTCCTCCATGAGAATCTTATGCATGCACAACGAAGGACTGATGCCTTTAATATCTACAATGGTCCATCCTATTGCTGTTTTGTGCTCCCTGAGTACCCGAAGCAGTTTTTCTTCCTCTACCTTACTGATTGAGTTCGATATAATCACTGGAAGAGTGCATGATTCTCCAAGATAAACATATCTGAGGTGCGGTGGAAGCTGCTTGAGCTCCAATTTAGGTAGCTGCTGAACAGATAGTACATGCTTTTTGCTTCTTGTTCCAAGTTCTTCAAAGTTTGGGAAATGCCGTTTTCGAAAATACGGTGGGTTAGTCTCCATAAACCGTGCACAAGTTTCAATCTCAAGTGAATCTGAATTGATTGATTGAGAATGAGCAATACAAACCTCATATGCTTCCGAATGATGTTGAAGTAGAAAAGTATCATTCACCACCTTGTCAATAACATCGATTTGAAAACAGCTATCTGCCTCTGAAGGAAATTTCATGGCTTTGAAAATATTGAAGGATATTTGCTCTTCGCCCAGTCTCAAAATCAACTGCCCTTCCTGAACATCAATTAGTGCTCTACTAGTGGCCAAGAATGGTAGGTCCAGAATTATCGGAATGTCTTTGTCCTTCTCCATATCCAAAATGAGAAAATCAGCAGGAAAAATGAATTTTTCTACTTTGATGAGCACGTCCTCGATGATTCTTCTTGGGTGTGTCAATGATCCATCAGCGAGCTGTAATGTAATCGTGGTTGCTTTAGCTTCTCCTAGTCTGAGTTTCCTGAAAACGAATAAAGGCATTAAATTAATACGGCACCAAGATCACATAATGCTTTATCAAAATAAATTTCACCAATAGTACAGGGTACAGTAAAACTCCCTGGATCTTTTAGTTTTGGTGGAAGCTTGTTTTGGATTCTGGCACTGACTTCTTCAGTCAACATTACAGTTTCATGATCCTCCAACTTGCGTTTGTTTGATAGAATATCATTTAAGAACTTAGCGTAGCTTGGTATTTGGAAGAGTGCATCAGCTAACGGGATGTTTATATGAAGCTTTCTAAACATTTCATAGAATTTTTTGTATTACTGTTCCATTTTTGGCTTCTTCAACCGTTGTGGAAATGGAATGGGTGGTTCATAAGGATTCACTGAATTATCTGGAACTTGCTGTGGTATCGCTGGTCTTTCTTTCACTGGTGTCTTCTTAGTGCTGTCAGTCTCCTCTCTAGTCTCTTTCCCAGGTGGGTCAACTATCTCTTTGTCTACTCATGGCCTTTTTACATGTATCTCAGGTAGCTGAACTCCACTTCTTGTAGTAATGGCTTGAACATGCTCCCTAGGATTCACTTCTGTATTGCTCGATAAAGAACCAGGTACTCTCCCTATCATTGAAAGAGCTAGCTGTCCCATTTGAGTCTCCAGATTCGTAATAGCTACACCCTGATTCTGGAAGTTTGTTTCAGTCTTTCTCATGAATTGATTTGTGGTTTCCATGTATTTATCGGTCTTTTCCATGAGTTTTGCAAACATATCTTCCAACCGAGGTTTCCCCTCCTGCTGAAACTGTCCCTGAGCCCGATTATGATTCTGATTGCCACCCCAAGAGAAATTGGGGTGATTTCTCCATCCCGGATTGTATGTCTCAGAGTGAGGATTGTTCTGCTGACATTGACCCCATTGAGCAAAATCCACCCGTTCCATCCTTTGTATAACAATGGGACATTCAGCTATACCTTGCTCTGCTCCACATTCTTCACAACTGGGCTTCTTCACTTGTGCTGGATTTACGGTCTGTGTTATACCCTCTATCTTGTGAAACAAGGAGTCAATCTTTGCAGATAATGCCGAATAGGTATCTACCTCATACACTCCAACTGCTTTCTTTGCACCCACTCTATCTGTAGACCACATGGCTGAGGTATTAGCCATTCTCTCAAACAACTCCCAAGCTCCCTCAACTGACCTGGTGGTTAAGGAACCATTTGATGACGAATCAACCATCCTTCTAAAAGTTGGTGTTAGTCCCCAATAGAAGTATCTGATTTGTTCTTTCTTGTCATATCCATGTTGAGGGCACTTTCTTAGCATGCCCTTCAACCTGCTCCAAGCTTCATCAAGTGATTCAGTTTCATGTTGGTTAAAAACTGATATGTCGTGCCTTAATCTCGCCACTTTAGCCGGTGAAAAGTATTTGGTACAGAATTTCTGAGCCAAGTCATTCCAAGTAGTTATGCTCGCCACCGGGAGTGAATCGAGGCACTCAAGTGCTTTATCCCGAAGAGTTAGCGGAAACAACCTTAGTCTGATTGCATCTTCTGATATCCCAAGGTATTTGAAGTGTTGACACATATCCAAGAAACGGGATATATGTATATGTGGATTCTCGTTGGTTGTTCCGTAAAATTGATGTCCATTCTGAAAGAATTGGATGATATTTGTCTTCAGTTGAAAGTTTGGCTGTCCAAATGCTGGGTAAACGATGCGGACTCGCTTTGAACAACGTACGGTGCTAGGAAATCCCCAAGTATAGTATTCCCATCATCATGAGCTTCAGCATTGGCTGGCACTGCATGACCTATCCTCGGTTCCAGTTGTCGTTCAGCCATTTCGATTTGTCCTTGATTGACCTGATGTGTTACTCTTGCTTCTCTCTGTCTGTGATGAAAAGTTCGTTCAATTTCCAAATCAACTTGAAGTAAACTACAGCTGATTGATCTTCGCATGCAATACCTGAAAAGGCAAAAACAGTAGCAGCACTTAGCTCAGCCTAAGTAATTGAACGAAAAATTAAAATAAAACTAAAGAAAACAAGTTCGAATTAGTGTCTGGAAAACAAAAATCAAATTAATATTCAATCCCCGACAATGGCGCCAAAAACTTGTTTACGAAAATATGTTTCAAATAAAACCACCGCAAGTATACGGTTCGTTGACAAGTAATAAAGTGGAAATCCTAGAATTTCGAGTATCGTTCCCACGAGGATTGATTTAACTTGAGTTCTATTATTGCGACCTTAACCGAATCTATTAAACTCAATATGATTATTTTTGTGACTTTATGATGAAACTATGACTAATCTATAAATTAAACTAAAATTATGAATCAATTGCAAAAGTAATGTTTGAATACAAAAGTTTGAAGAAATCAATGTATGAAAAGCATACTAGGATCCCGAATCACCAAACAAAATTCACTCTTAATCCTTATTTCACAATTTGACAACACGATGAATCGTTTGAAGAATCAATGTTTCTAACCTATCCAACAATCTCTTTCGAGTAGAATTGAACATATCCTAATATACCATTTGACTATATTTCTATGACAAATGCAATATATAATAATGCATGTAGTTTTGTAAACACTTAGAGATTTACTTAATGCATAACGGTATATTTCTATCCTCTATGAACAAAACGATGATTTATACCTTGTTGAGTTTATTTCCCTTCTTTCGAATGCATAAAATAAACAACCTAAACTCACACAATTATCGTGCACTATAATCATGGAGACAAAAAGTGTATATAAATCATTCAATAACCATCAAACGTGTTTAAATGTCAAATTGCAAAATAGAAATTAAAAGATCACAATGCGAGGTTCATCGTTCACCTAGTACATAAAAAGTCTAGCCTAACATGGATAAAATAAAATAACAATGAAAATAATAAAGAGAAGACATCACCCAAAAATTAAGAATTAGGGAGGAAATCTTGAATCTTGAATGAAAATCCTTTGTTCTCCCCCACTTTCTTGCTCTTCAATGGTGTTTTTCTCTCCAAGAATGCGTAGTCCCCCTTTCTGGACGGGATTAGGGTTATAAAGAAGTCCTAGATGTATTACCATAAGTGTTTGATTCAAATAAAGAAACCAGAATTTTCGCGCCCGGAATGAACCATGCGACTGCATCGTATAAACCCATGCGGCAGCATGGTTATACAAAATTTTTATTGTTCAACTTCTATAGATACTTGCGCGACTGCATGGACTTTCTACCATGCGACGCATGGTAGAAATTATTTTTCCTTTTTTTTCACTTTGGTCCCCAAGTTTGTTTCATCCACTTTTTGGCCTTATTTCCTTCTCCTTCACCTTCTAACATCTTATGATATCATAATGTGTTACTTAGCTCAATTCCGTGCTTGATTCAGCATTCGGGTCATCTATTGACTAATTGCATTTTGGTCCTCGGAGTTTCATATCCTTCCATTTTGGTCCTTTTTCATTCATTTTCTCATACTTTTCATTCCGTCCATCAATGTAATCCTATAAACACAAATTATATTGAATTAAGCCATATTTCAACATATACATCAACAATTTTCCATATTTTGTGACCTAAATAAGTGTACAAAACACACTTATCAAATATACTCCCTATGGCTCTCATCACCAATTCAATTGTTTTGCCTTTTACCATCCTTCTTGTCCATTAGCAATTTGAAAAATCCTAACAACAAACTAATCCTTCCAACATTCTTTTTTTATTTTCTGTTGCTTTGATTTGTACATGTCCATTGTCCCCCCTTTTATTACTTTTAGGCCATGTTTGATTGTGTAGATTTTTCATGGAAAATAGAAAATAAATTCCATTTCCCTCCAATTTGTGTGTTTGATAGGGTAAAAATTGCCAAGAAAACATTTTCCCCCCACCCCTCTCACGCGCCTATTTTCCTCAGAATTGATGAAAAGCTTTGGTGGGAAAAACTTTTCTAGGTGCTGCTGTCATTTTTTTTTTTGCAATGAAAACAAATTTCATAACTAGTTGTAAAATTTTTTTCACTTTAATTGACAATTTTCGTATAAAACAAAACCAAATAAATACTAAATTTTGATGAAAAAAATGATTTTTTTAGCAATTTGTTTTTTGTTTGGCAATGGAAACAAATTTTATAACCAAATATGAAAAAAATTATCACTTTAATGGACAAGTTCCATGTAAAACAAAGCCAAATGACCACAAAAAGATCCAAAATTTAAAAATTTTCCGTGTGAAAAATTATACCAGTCAAATACACTTAATTAATAATTCCCTACAAAGCAATTTTGAGGCAATTATTTTTTTTGGAATTCATTTTCTTTCCACCTATTTTCCATCCTTACGATCAAACGGACCCTTAGTATATTTGAACGGGTTTTTTTTTAGCTAAAGTAGTGTTGAAAAGCACAATCTCGTGAGTGTGAGCTAATGTTTTAGTTGTATTCTATTTAAATGACCATAGAAAACTACTTCAGTCATTTAAATACTAGTGTAAGCACGTGCGATGCACGTGCTGCCGTTTAATTGAGTATTTAATAGCGTGGAGTGATTTTAAGGTATTTTTTCATTATAAGTAAGGTAATGTTTGTATAATTGTATGAATTGATTCTTTTGTCAGTTAATCTCTCTTACAATGAAATGTTATAATGTATGTATGTTATAGTGGTAAAAATTGTGATTTAGATTAAAGAAATTTTATAGTGTTTTAACTTTTTCAGTTCAGATTATAGATTTCAGCTGATATTAAAATTCTTAAAAACTGTGACGAAACACCAAACTATAATAATTTGACTACCAATACTCCAAATGACATAAATCTATAATGATGTTTTATTACAAGACTAAAATCCATGGAGGATGAACCACCACCAATCACAAGAAGTTGAAAACAAATAAGCGACAGAACACTGTTCAACGCGATGCTCATCGATCTTTCCAATGCTAAACAACAGTACATTGTTCAATTCACCAAATGTTTTCGTTAATGAGCAATCCACAAAAAACTTAACATTCACTAAGACAAGCAAACAAGCAACAACAAATGTAATTCTTGAAAGCAGAAATGGAATATAATCACATTGTAATAGTTGAATTTTGCTAAAGAATACAGATCTCAGGCCTAATGTGACGATTACGAAGTAATTTTCGAAAATGAAAGCTAAGCATTGCCTATGTCTAACACTTATTCTTTCCGAGAATTGCAACCCTCTTTCCCTTCAAGTTCCATTGTTGTTAGTCTTTTGTGCATGGCATTCCTTGAGTATGTCTAACACCTCTGTAGCATTATATCTCCTTCAACTTTCTATGGCAAGTACATTGAACCTCCTCTAGAAATGCCATCCAAAACAAGTCGAAACAAAAAATTTAAAACATTCGGACAGGGGATTTACATGCAGTTAAAGTATTGTTAAAGCATCGATTAAGAAAAAAACATTAAACAGATTTAAATCCCATATTTCACCCACAAGCGTAAAGCCTTGGTAAGTATCAAAACAATCATGTACATTTAAACCCAAAACCAATCTACATTGTAAATTCAAGTACTCATAGAAAATTAATAAGTAGGAAAACAGAGATAATAAGGTAAAGATATCAGAATACTTACGAGGTTTCCTTCAATCATGTACTTGGAGACTTCCTCATGGAGAGTAATCAGTTCTTCTTCAGATAAATCCTTGGTAATCTTGTTCTCCATGATCATAGGTATTTAAACCACTTCCAATATGATGTAAGCTTCGATTATTATACGATCTCTTTCCTAAAAATGGATTCACATTTCAGTGTACTTCACATAAAAAGATACAAACACAGGGAATGCCATTTTTTTTTTACAGTAATTATTTCTGGAATAGAAATAAGTGCTCAAATTATTCCCCTTCACACATCAAAATACACAAGACCCATTAATCACAATGTACAGATTGCATTTAATCAAATCCTAGATGTACGTATTACTTTACTATTTTTCAACACAAGTGAATATCAAATATAGGTAGAACATAATAGATCAAACAAGGGAAACAGAACAAAGAGATTGATACAAACTATGGGTAAAAGAGAGTTGCATATAGTTTGCAATTGTTGGTGCAAACTGTGTAACATTAAAACAAGTTGTGTAATATTAAAACTGCTATAGGAAAATTGATATGGGTTGAAAGCCCCCATTACTTTAGTGCTGCCAAATCATAAGTCCTTATAGCCTTTTCTTCCATATTAGAGCCCCCTAAATTTGTCATTCATAGATCACAAAGGCACACAAAAATGTAAAAACTATGCTTATAACATACTAATTTTCGAGCCACTGTGGAACAAAAACTGAAATGAAACAACGAAGAAATTACCTAGATAAATTGGAAAAAGGTTTTGAAGATGACAATGTTGTCTCTCCTGGACGAAGATCATTAAAAAAAGAAAATCAGATCAAGAACAAGTGACAAAATTTTAATGGTATTTGATCTACCAAATGTTATAAAAATAGATTGTGTTTCATTACTAACCTTGCCTTTCTTTTCTTCTTGGACGTTCTTTCCTGCAATTGTTGTCCCACATATGGCCTTCATATTTACTTGTTCATCTGTGCCTGGTGTAAGAAAGATCCATAAACCAAGATATTTTCATATTTAATTACCTGAGAAAATATGATGAGGAAAAAATGTAAACTGAAAAGAAAAACATGCCATATATCACAATCAAAGAGTGCACCAGTTTAAGAATAACAGATGAAAACAGAAGGAACAAGAATTAACCTTTTGACGCCTCTATACTGTGAAGTCCTTTGCCTAAATGTATCTATGGACTTCCTATGTGCAATATGCTTCTGAGAAATCTTCTCAGAATCCCTTTTCCTATTTTCCAAGGCCATAGCAGGTGCAATGAGTTATGAAACCTTCTGTACATCCGAATAGTTCCATCAGTAACGTAGGCACAAAACAAGTAGTGAGTGCATAAACCTAATAAGTTTCAACTGCTAAATGTTTGGACAGTTAAGGAAAGAAAGTTTATGGATAAGAAAGTCATCTAGCATACTGTCTATATCATTGTTGCTCAACCAACTTTGTTTGTCCCCATACCTAGAATTCATAGCAAAAAATCAATCTTTACTTACCTAAATTCCTTATTTCAATAATTAAAAAGTCGAACTGCTACAAAAATACCAAAGTCAAAATCTAGGGCATATAATATAAGCTTAAATGTGCAATCACACATGACAGCCAAATACTATTTTTATATGGAAAATGTGTAATAAACCTTAGTTTAAGCACGGAGTAAGAGCATTCTTAGTACTTCAGAAAAAATACCTCACATAATTTTCATCAATCTACTATCAAGTACCAACCAAATAGTAGCAGCCTTAAGTCCAGCCTTTGTATCATTACTGTCATATTAAGTTCGGATAAAGAAAAAATAAATTATAAATTAATATCATATTCGATCATCTCATAAGTCATTTACTCATGCTAGCACATGGATAGTTATGAACACGAACCTTATAAATATTTAACGAGCATGAGTTTCACTCACAAAAAAAATGTTACGATAAATTTACTAATTCAAGGATTTCATTGTAAACAACATTCTTTGTACATTTGTTATATAATAACGAATGTATATTTGTTGGTTTAACCAGGATTTTGATACTATTGCTTGTTTTTGCTCTTGATAATGCAACGTATAACTGACCATGTGAAAATACTGGTTCAGGAAGATAGAGTCCAACAAAATCTAAAGTTTGACCTTGAGCTTTGTTAATCGTCATTGCAAAGCATGGACGTATTGGAAATTGAGTTCGTTTGAAAGGGACTGAACCTCTTTCACTTTCTAATGGAATGAATGAAATTCTAGGTAGAAAAACATGTTTTCCACAATATTCTCCCACAGCAATTTCAGCATCAATAACATTTCTTTCAAGTTTTCTACAAATCAATCTTGTACCATTGCATAGACCTTCTGAAGGATTTATGTTTCGAAGTAATATAACAGGGCAATTTTCTTTCAATATAAGTTCATGCGGTGGTATACCATTTGGAGTTAGTGTGTTTAAGAAATCTTCTTGAATACCTTGTTCGGTTTTATCAATTGTTTCATCAAAACTGTAATATGTAAAGTTTCTACCGAGAATTGGTTTTAGTAACATATTGTTAATTTCATCAACTAATTCATTTTATGAAGTTAAGATAACTCTATTAATCATGGTATCTAAGGCGGCACTATATGTTTGTAAATTTGGGAATACAATGTTAATTAATGATTTCAAGGAAAGTAATTCATTATCGAAAGCTAATGTTAAATTAGATGGAAGCTCAATCATACCACAAGAATGGACATCTTCAAGTCCATTACCTATAGAAAGTAAATATTTACAATACATTGGATCTAACTGGGCTCTCATATTTTAAATCAAATGTAAACGAATAAATGAAGGCCATAGGTATGAGAACACTAAACTTGCTTGCATTATATCTGTCTTATTTCCATTTGTGACAACTGGTAATATTTGACGGAAGTCTCCACCTAGAACTATTACTTTTCCACCAAAAGGTGAATCACAGTCATGAATATCTTTAAGCATTCTATCCAAAGCTTCTATAGCGTAACGATGTGTCATAGGAGCTTCATCTCATATAATCAATTTTGTCATTCGTAAAAAAACCCCTAAGGCTGATTGTTTACTAACAGAGCAACTTATATTTGTATTTAATTCTAATGGGATTTTAAAACATGAATGTGCAGTGCGACCACCTGGTAATAATGATGCTGCTACACCTGAAGAAGCCGTAGCCAATGCAGTTAAATTTCTTGCTCTAACAGCTCTTAATAATGCTTTGTACAAGAATGTTTTCCCTGTTCCTCCTGGGCCATCTAAAAAAAATAACCCTGTTCCATTAGTGAAAACTCTATGTAAAATTGCATCATACGCAGCTTGTTGTTCTTTATTTAATACAACTGATGAAGTAGTTTCAATGTCAGTGAAGCAATCCCTCATTTCTTCAGCAATCATATTTACTAACCTTTCATTTTCATCCTTGTTTATTTCAAATGGAACTAATTTATATTCATTTATGTTTTTTCCAATTGGTTCAAGAACACTATTTATATATTGTAATGCTTTTAGTTCGGCATTTTCGCAAGAAATGCATTTTTGAACATAGTCTTCAAACATGTATGTTTTAAATTTAGACCAAAGAGTTGATGGATTTTTAGGGGCACATAAAGTTAATATAGTGGCGAACAATCTACGTAAAGAATTTGGCATTTGATAAACTATTACTTCAGCTAAACAAAGTTCACAATTATTATCCGCATTCAACAAGCCATGTAATAGAGCTGATTCGTGAAAAGATGATACATTAACATCATTAACTGTTTTCAAACTTTCAAAGGATGTTGAACCTCTAATATGATTTAGTAGAAGTCGTAAGTAATATCTTTTACCTTCAGATGGATTCGCAGTAACGATTCGACCAATTACATCTTTGCTTTTTCTTGGAGTCCAAATTTTAGATTGAGCATTCCAAACAAAATGAATAGGAAAATCGCTATACAATAATGTTTTAGCTTTTTCATTTGTAGAATTCATACGAAAATATTCAGTTAACATTGTACGTTGTACATAATCTCTAGAAACAATTTTTGTTAGATCATCAAAATTGTTAAACGTAACGAATTGACCATTTTCAAGGTGTAATTGTAGAGGAATAATAGATGGAGAATTCTCAGATAAAATAAATCCATAAATTCTCCAAGTCGCTTCCGGCGGAGATATCCACCTAGCTGTTTGATATTGTGAGATCTCATCAATATCATTATCAAGTTCGTTACTTTGCAAAGAAGAACTTATTCGATCATGACATTTGTAAACATATTTGTATAAATATTTAACGACTTTTATGGTAGAACAAATTTCTACATTAATATGACAATCATACTTAGCTATCAAATAAGGATTATAAGGCACTACCCATCTGTTATCTAAATACTCTCCTCTAACCTTAACTCATTCACCGTTATCACGTCGTCTATATAACGGGTATGAATTATTGCCTAAAGTGGTAATTGTTGAATATTCTTTAGGGTATTTATTTTTACACAAGTGTTTCTTTTCCATACAAACATTTTTTGGATTTAGAATTCCACAAGGACCATGCATCATATGCTTGATAACACTAGAACGTAAATAAGGGTAATTATTTTGGTTAGGAATTTCACATGAAACAATACTATCAATGACATTGGTAGAAGTAATTTTTCATTCGTGTTTTAAAATCAACAAGAAATGAGCATGTGGAAGACCTCTTTTTTGAAATTCAATCATATATATGTACGCTGCAATAGGACCAAATATTTTTTCTTTAAATAGGTCGTGCTTCAACGTTTCCAATTTGGATCTAAATACACGAGATATTAAATCAGGTCTATTATGTACTTCATCGTTGTGCCGTAATTCTTGTTTTATCTCAGGCCAATTAGGATTACAAGTTATTGTAAAAAAAAATCAGGTTTTCCAAATCTCCGAACTAAAGCCATTGCATCCATATATCTTTTTTTCTTATCTCTAGGACCACCAGTGAAGGATGATCATAAAACAATTTTCTTACCTATTTTATATCCTCTAGATTCCCCTGTTCCAATAGTATCAACAATCCCTTGGTATAATTCAGCACGTATATGTTTTTGGTTATTTCTAAAGTAATCTAATCTAGATGTTTCAATTTTCACATACATGTCAACTACATATTGTTGTAAAAGTCTACCAGCATGAAGCAAGATCGAGTTACCTGAAGTCCTAATTTGTAATTTATAACAGTAGTACTCCCGACAAGAAACTTGGGATCTTTTCTTCGATTTTCTAACCCCCTAAAAGAAAAAAAGGAGACAATATTTTAAATGGCATAGCAAAATAAAAGTAAATTACATTACAAATGGATAAAAGAGTAGAAAAAGTTTGTATTGACATGCCTGCATTCTCTCTCTCAATTAGTTCTTCTGCAGAGTTCATATTTCTAATGTCAATTACATCTTCGGTTGCAAGAAAACAAGAAGGGTGCGTTCTAGTAATTTTTTTAATGCCCTCGTGCCATCCAGGGTCGCCATAAGGAAACAACAAAGGGTACTGAAGAGGATTGTAACAACCAAAGTAATAATGGACTCTATGAGATGATCCAGAATGACCAAAAATGGTTATGTCGCGAACTCTAATTTCTGCAGTAGGGTCTTCATCAACCCAAACTGCAGCTATTTGAGAGGTTGTTGGAAGATTGTACACCCTTTGATCGAGTTCAGAATTACATCTTATTTGTATTTTATACGTTTCTAAGGCTCCAATACTATTTAGAGAGCGAAAAAACTTTGAGTAAGGATTGATCTTTAAAATATATATCAATTATTGTAACATTGATTCTGAAAAGCGATTAGAAGTGCTCATACGATTTTGAATTTCATTTTCAGTATCATAAAAATATAATTGTAAATAACTTGGTTTGCCATCATGTGGTAACAACGGGTTCATGAAGTGATACACCTAACCTTGAACTCTAAAAGTATACATTCCTTTATTCATCCTACATAAATCAGTCATATTTTACGCCGAAGGACGTGAAAGCAAAATGGTTATTGTAACTTCGACAAATAGTCTTAAATTGTAAAGTTTCAGGCGATGATGATGTGAACAAATCATACAAATTAGAAGGTACAGTATTAAGGCATAAGCTAATTTTTCTATCAGAACAACAAAAAGTTTTAGGTTCTTTGCAGAATTTCTTTGCATTACAGTAACTACAAATCATAGGCGATGGTAAAATGTAAGGTTCAATTGGAATTGCAAGTAACCTTAAGGTTGAAATACGTTCACTCTGTTCTTCAAGTTCAATTTCATTGTTAAATATACCTATAGTGTCGGTACAAGATTTAGGACCTAGGATGATGGAGCAAGAAGCGAGTGTCTCAGTACCACACAAGACATCGTCGCCAAAGTGTGAATTTACAATGCATAGATTTTAATTAGCTTCATTTACAAGTACTTATACAAAAACATACCATAAAGATCAATTAATGTTAAAAAAAATGTAGCTTCCAAGAACACACGATTTGGGAATAATAAGGCTCCATTTGAAAGGTAGAAATGAGATGAATAGTTGAACCTAACATTCTTATGACACATGCCTTTATTTTTATTTATTTTTAAATGAAAACGCATCAAATTGTTAAAAAGAAATTATTCATTTTCACACATTTTTCGGTGTCCGTATCCATAAAAATGAAAACTAAAAATTGAGAGCACATTTTTTTTATGAAAATATCTAATACTTTATGCTATATAGTATAAAAATAAATTCTATATTGAATTTAAATAACATGTACAATAACTACAACTTTATTATAAACTAATAAAAAGAACTTAGATAGGTGAGCATTTGTTTTCCAGCATAGAACAAATTTTGGAAAACTAAGAATTTGAATACAATATAAAATACTTTTAACTTCATAGAAATAATGAAAACAACTTAGATATGTGAAATTTTGTTATTTTACAGAGAAAATTTTTTTGGTTAAACAAAGAAATTTTACATAATCAAAATTTTTAGACCATGAAGATATTAGAAAACATGAACGACTTTTATGTGTGAAAAATAAACCTTACAATTGTGATGCACGTGAAGGACGACCAATACGTCTTTCCTTGTTTCCTTTGAATTCCTTTCGCTTCACATATGATTTTCTTCATCTCTTATTTTGTAGTTCTTTTTTGTTTGTCAGAAAAACTTTCTCAGCTCCACCATCGTCGCAGTCATTGGAAACACATACCCGACGAGAATTAGACATTATCTACAAACTAATAAAAAAATGAAAAATGTTTTCAAAAGTCAAAAGTAAAAACTCATTATCTTGATGCAAGAGAACATAAATAAAAAGCATTGTTTTAAGAACTCTTAAAAGCTGCTATATCCTACTAAAAAAATATTTACGTATGGAAACTTTACAGCCATTTAGAGAAAATCTTCTGACATCATATTTCGTTATTGCGTCCAAGGATTCTCAAGAAGTCCAGCCAAAAAAATAGAGGAAAAATGAAAACAAAGTATAACAAGTTCCTTGGGACAGAAATCTTTTTGAGTTCAGGAAAGTAGAATCGTCATAAAGCTATATCATCTGATGAAATAGGCTAGCATAACTTCTGTCATAAATGATGCTGGACAATTTTGTTCTTTTCATATGTTCTTAGTTTCATTTCTTATTAGTCATCTGGGGTTCAAATTAGGAAAAAGAAATACAGATTTTCTTAAAAGTATTCATCAAACCTTACAAAAAGTATTTATAGTAGCTTCAACTCAGCTGATAACCTGCTAACTGTTTCAGGGCATCAAAGTACAATAAGTTACCCAAACCAGGTAATAAGAGCAAAAAGTAATCTTCTTTAAGAGAAGAGAGAAGATTAGTAGCCTAAAATTTCATTGGAACTAAAATTCATCAGAAAGTATTCAGAACAATGCATCTAAATGAATAACTGAAAAATGCTTTTAGATTTCTAACAGGTATTTATCAATCTTCACAGATGAGCAATTTGTTGAAGAACAGGATCGAGACTATTAAGAAGGGAAGCAGCTGATCCAGCACAAATGATATATTCTCAGAACTATTTATTTCCAACAAAATCACCTCACAAATAATTATTGAATTATTTCCCACAGAATGACCTTTGTGTTTATTAATCTCTTGAACTATAGAAATGCATTTCAAACATACACCAATACCAAAAAATACAAATAAAACTAAAAAAGAACCTTAAGAATCATGAGAAAAACAACATAGATCTTAATTTAAACCGCAAGAACAGAAATAAATTACACAAAACGAACAATCTTCTCCTAAAAAAATGAACAAAAAGCAAGGAAATAAAAAACGTAACCTTACATTTTTCGAACAGCCCAAGATTCGTTCCCTTTGACAGCGAGAATCAACCCAGGAAAAAAATTTCGAAAATTAGAACACTAATAACCCGAAAAAAGGCAACAAAAGGCAGACAACGACGATTAAACAAAGGTAGATCGACCCAAGGAAGCTGATGAAAACCCAGAAATGGAAAGAAGGTGAAAAAAACAAAGACTGAAGGAAAAAATAGCAAACAAATAATAATAAAAAAAAAACAACACAGGTAGATCAACGAGGATGAGGAGACCAACGAGGATGAGTAGATGATCCGGGAACCGAAGTTGGATTTTCTGGAGGGACTAGATCGATGACGAAGAAGGACGGCGGAGAAGAGCTGAAGACGAAGAGAGAGACGGAAAGATGAGAGAAATAACACACAAGAGAAACCCTAAGCCAACAAGGTCGCATTATTGGAGGGATGAAAAACCAAATTCACAAAACGGCGTCGTTTTGTAATCCCATAGTTTCTACAGTAAAAAGGCTCCTCACTCTTTTTATATAGGTAGGATTCATTGTCATTTTACACGACCTTGATCATTTTAAATGACTATTTTTTAAACAACTGTAGTCTTTTATAGTTGACTGTATTATCCTTTTCATAAAGCAAAAAGATTATTTAGCTAATATAAAAACGTAGTAGGAGTGGTGAAGTCTGGAATGACTTTCAATATCTATAGATATTTCGTATAAATAGTTATATTGTAAAATGCTAGACCTCTGCAACTTTGATTCATCTTTGCATGAAATGAAGATGAGATTTTTTCTTCTTGAAAATGTATAATTTTCAGTTCCAATCAAGAAAAAAAGCAAGTATTTTTGTTTTGTATCTCTCAATATACCATGTTACCATTGTCCTATTTCATAATCCTTTTGAACAAAGGTCGAGTTGAGCATCCATTCCAAGAAGCTAATGATCAATTTGGTGAATTGAAGATGATGAAGTAGATTGTGGGATCTGCATTTTGAATTGAAGTTGGAGATAGCTCAACACAACAATATTTATATTCTCACTGAAAATTGTAACAAATCTTTTTATAAATGAGCACAATGCTACTTCAACTCTTACATTACAAGTGATTTTTCGAGGATTCAAATTTTGAAAGAGCACCAAATTTTTAACACCAAAAAGGATCTTACGATTGAAATGAACCTGCTTGCAGTGAAGTACAACTTTGAATTTAGAGTGAAGAAATCAAATTAAAAGACATATACGTACTTTCGCCAAAATTCAATTACTTCTTCTGAACTTTTTTTAATTGTTTCTTTATTTGGCATATTCTGATTAAAGTAATCAATTAATTCAGCAGGCAATGCATTGGACTTGTATCTGATATTTGATTACATAAGGTATAGAAATTACTACTAGATGAACTTATTGCATTTGCATCATATCTATACGTGTTAATGCCTTCGAATAAAGTTAATATTTGAGCGTCGTCTTCTTCAATATCAGTAGGAAGAGTAGGTGCAGATGGTACCCAACTAATATTTTCACACATTCGTTATGCATATAATTCATACATTTCATATAAAGTTTGTTCTAAATATTTATAAGTTATAGGTGTATTAAAAGTTAAAGCTCTTGAAATCTGATCAATTATATATTTAGTACATGATAAATTGTATCGAGGGTCCATGATGCATGTTAAAGAAAATAACATAGGCAAGTGTTCCCGATATTTTCTAAACTTTAGTTCCATTAAATATATAGTTGCACTAAAATCAAGGTCATTTTTGTATTTATGAAAAGTCCTTGCAATTATATAAAGACGTTCAAACACCATACAGCTAGTGGAATAGTAATCTTCAGATGAAATATTTGTAGAATCATAAAAAATTTGTTAATTTTTTTTAATTTTAAAAGCTAAAATCCAGTCAGATTCATTCAAAATAGTTTTATCATCATTTCTAATATGTCTATTGTTATAAAGTTCAGTTATTAAATGTTCAAAACATTCTCATGATTTTAATAATAAGTAAGTAGAGTTTCATCAATGCCTTACGTCACTAACAAATATTTTCGTATTCGTCACCCCAAATTCCTCACAAAATTCTTCAAAAACTTGTTTTCTACTAGGTGAAATATGTTTCAAACAATCATACACAATTAAATTAAAATTATAGCACACACAACAAATATGAAACAAATAACCATCAAAATTGGGCTGCAATACTCTACACAATTTATCAATAACTGCTTTATTAAAACTAACGTTGTCGAATGTAAATGAACGAATTTTACTCTCGCAATGATATTCTCTAATAATGTTCATAATAGCATTATATATATTGTTAGAGTTGTGAGGAAATTTAATAACTTTAAAAACAATAATTTTTTTATGCAAACGCCAAAGTGGGTCCATTCGTTCTCCTCCAAATATATCCATGTGGAAAGTGGCGAAGAAGTAGAATGGCGCTTGGACTACCAAATTGCAGTTGCGTTTGACCAGCAACAAAATGCCCATGTTTGGCCGCACATGCTTTGTAGTGACGGTTAAGGCGATTGATACCGATGTCATTTTGTAATGCCAATCGTTGTTAACAATATTTACGAACTGCTTTAAACTCTGGGATACCATCGACCACACGACCTATTGGAATCAATTTAAACTGATCCCAACATTTTGCCTATTTTTCCCCTTTCGTTTCCCTCTTGTATATGGAATATCTAATACATGTTTATCCTCATGTTCCGCTTTGGAAATATCAATGTCATCCAAATCAATTGGATTATTACTTCCATAAGCATCAAACTCTAGAATATTTTCGGGAATGAGCACTTCATTTAGACTGAAAATTCATTCTGAAATTGACTTTGTGGCGTCACAGGTGATTAGCCTCCGATACCGAACAAGCCCTCAACAAATGAGTGTGGATCCATTTGTGAATTATGATGTAGTGTATAATAAATAATTAAGTAAGTAAATAAAGAGTATGGAAACAATCAAGAATGAAAGAAAGTTAATGAGTAAGATTGTAATTGTAAATTTGTAGTGTGATAAATGATAATTGACATTAAATAATTGAAGTTAAAGGTAAAAATGAAAATGTAGTAGATTTTAGGATGTAGAAGAGTTGGAATGTTGTGAAAAATTTTGGAAATTGGTTGAAGTATTTATAGAGTAAAAAAAGAAGGAAAAAAATTGGCCAAAACGGCCACTTTGAAAGTTTAGTGTTTGTGGGCCAGCCTGCCCGCTCAGCTCTGGCTCGGCTCTGGCCTGAGCCGTCCATGAGTCAAGTGGCTTGACCGCGATGCCCGTTTGATACCACTAGAGAAATTTGAGACTCCATGTAGAAAGGGTAAGTCATTTATACATCAAGAGAAATTCGAGACTCCATATAGAAAGGGTCAAGTCATTTATACATCAAAAGTGTACATCACTTTTGACATCATCCAAGTTCGCATAATTTGATTGGGGAAAAATGTTTATTTTTTAAACTATACAATAATGTGTAGACACATTGCACAACGTAAAAAATGACGCACATGTAACATGATTCATGTAGAAAACGTCTAACTAGGGCCTAGGCGTGAGCTAGGCAGCACACACGACTTGCCTAGTCCTGAAATTTCGCCCCCTCTTCCTCTATACAAATGATGTCCAATTGACAGGAAACTTTAGACATGACTTCTATTCACCTAGAATAACATGAAATTCAATTTTTTTTTCTAAAGGTTTCCAATGACCTTGACTGAAATTTCGAAAGTACAAAAACCAATCTAATCTAAGTTTTGAAAAATAAATGAGAAAAAAACATTACAAAATTAGGTTGTTTCACAATAAGCACTCGTGAAAGTCATTTAGCTTGATTTGGCCATGATGTTCACTCGGATTGTGGAACTTGACTGTTGATCTTTCATTCGAAAAAGCTTCTTCCTAAGTATGGTTTGAGTCATTGCCCATTCACTTTGAAAGTCTCTTTGGTGCCATGAGTGACTTCAACTGCGCCAAGTGGATACACTTTGACAATTGTGAATGATCCGACAACCTTGAACGAAGTATTCCAGGAAAGAACTTGAAGTGAGAATTAAACAAGACCCGCAGTTCAACCTCAACCTTTTTTAGCCCTATTTGACGGTCATTATTTTAAAACTCTTTTTTTCTACATACTCATTTTTAACTACATATTCATACAATAAAATATTCTGAACATAAACCTAAAACTTTTCTCTACTTTTTAACCAAACATTCTCCTAAAAATCACTATTCAAAACATTGTTTTGGCCAAATAATGGCAATCAAACAGGGGCTCTGTCATTTGATTGTACAATTTTATATTTTCTTGTGCCTCGAACTAGAACTCATGCATCTTATTCAATTGAAGCATCATCTTCTTATCGGTTGCCTGCAGTGGCGGACCCAGCACCTGGCCAGCCCCCGCGGCCTCCCGTGCTGCTGTAAATTCTTCAAAGTTTCAAAGTTCAGGTCTGTCGGGAAGGAAGCAGTTGAAGAACAGGAGGAAGAAGGCTGATTGCTGGGGCTGGACTGGAGAAACAAATAAATTTTTGGGCCTGATTTTAAAAAAAATAAAAGGCCCAATTTTTTTCAGCCCAATTCAATCGAATCCATTTAACAAATACCAAATAAAATGAAAAGTCCAATCCAATTTCCACTATAGCCATTTCTGATTTCTTCTGGCGGGCGACGGGGCTAGGGCACGATTGACGAATGGGAGATTGTTGCTGTTGGTGTCTTGGTGAAATTAATTTGGTGTCTGACTTCTGAGGAGGACGGTGGTCGGTGGAGGAGGCTCCTATCATCTGTGGGCTGTGGCTGTGGAGTGGATTCGTGACTTGTGAGAGACCGTGACTGGAGGCTCGACTCCGAGGCTAAACTGAAGCCTGCAGGTGCGCGGTGCGAAGGAGAGCTTTCTGCTGGAGTGGAGCCGGAGGACTGGAAGTCTGGAACTGGAGTGGAGACTTGGAGGTTCCGTGATGAGTTCGTGACTTCCGTCGCAACTCGCAGGCGCCAGGCAGCTGAGCTGAGGCAAGCTTGTGTTGATTGAGCCTTGACTTTTGGGCTTTGGGCTGAGCCGCTATCTGTGGCCTGGAGGAAGGTATCACTTATTTATTTATTCTGTTTTTGTTAATTTGTTAGTTGCTAATTTAATTGCTATTATTATTAAATATTAATGAATCATGAATTTATGATAAATGAGAATTTAAGTGATGGGTGCAGCCCCTAGACTGTATATATATATATATATATATATATATATATATATATATATATATATATATATATATATTTATTTATTTATTTCTTTTTTTTTAATTTTTTTTTTCAGTTTTTGTTAATTTGTTATTTGCTATTAATGAATTATTGAATTATGAATTTATGATAAATGAGAATTTAAGTGATGGGTGCAGCCCCTGGACTGTATATTTGTGTTGTTGTATTCCTTTTTTTTTTATTTTCAATTTTTTGTTAATTTGTTATTTGCTATTAATGAATTATGAATTTATGATAAATGAAAATTGAAGTGATGGGTGCAGCCCCTGGACTGCATATTTCTGTTTTGTGAATTTGGGAAATGAGAATTTATATTAACTATGAATTACGACTTATAATTTTGAATTTTGAATTGTGAGTTGGGAATTTAGGGTTTTAGCCTTTTAGGAATTATATTTTTGGCTATTACGATAGTTGATTGTCTACGGTTATCGGTCAACGATCACGGTTCAACGGTCTCCACCCGTGCTGGGTCGAATTCCTGGATTCGCCACTGGTTGCCTGCAAGTGAAAATTCAATTTTTTCATTACTTTTTAACCACACATTCTTTCATGAATCACTATTCTAGAATTCATTTTTTCCTCAAAATGGGTGTCAAACACAAGCTTAATTAAATTACGCCTCAAACAATGACCTGCTGATTGAACCACTGACTCGATAATCCAATAATTTTCCTGGGTTGACTACAAGGTTATGTCTGATAACTATGATTTGAACAACAAAATTGTTTGTAAATAATTATTACGAATCACATGTAAAATCATAAAATTATCTTAAGTACACGTTGTAGTCCTTTATCCAAACGATAAACTCGTACATGTATCTAATGTGCAAGGATATGCAGCAGTACGTCACACCCTCAAATGAAAAAGGTATTTGATATTTCTCACCGACCTACGATTAAAGAAATTATGTACATACGAGTGAAGTATGAATACACTGAAAATCCAACTTAGAGACGATTTGTCATTCATTTTTTTCAATTTTTTTTTTTTTAAACTCATTTTCAATCACATGACATTCATACAATAAAATATTTTACAATAAATTCAAAGTTTTTTTTTTTATTTTTTAATCTCACATTAAAAGAAAATTATTATTTTAAAATTTATTATCCTTGAAAAAAACCTTTTTTAATGACTATCGAACAGAGGCTTACTAGACAAAATAATTCGTTGTGCTTTCCAGGGCGGAGGTATAAATACCGTACAAAATGTATAAATACCGTAGAAAAGTTGACAGGAATCCGTAATAAATAGGGTGATAGCTGTTGGCATGCATGAAGCCTAACATCACACGCGTTACTGCATAAAAGGATCCCTTTTCTTCCACCGATTGAAAACAACCCCCTTTTATTTTAAGGATTTAAAATTTAAGTTAAAATAAAAAAATTAATTTTATTCAATTTTTTAATCAAACATTTTATCTATTTTTATTAAAATTTATTAAAAATTTAATTTTGATCTAAATTAAACATTTAGGAGGAATGTTTGGCTAACCTCGATCAAAATATGCCAAAAAATAATAAAAATGAACATAGAGATGAAGTCATTGTTTTAGACCCATTATTTAAATAAAACTGTTTTTCAAACTCATTTTTAATTGCAAATTTTTTCAATAAAATAATTTATGCACAAACTCAAAATTTTTCTATATTTTTTAAAACTACATTCTCCAAAAAATTATTATTACAAAATCTATTTTCCTAAAAAAAGAAAAAAAAGACTCAAACAAAGCCGAAGAGTACAATGAAAAATTCACTTTTAAACTTGTTATTTAGGCTCCGTTTGATTATCATTATTGTAAAATGAGAATGAAAAATATAGTCGTTATTGGACCCCACACAAAAGATAGAAATTTAAAATTGATGGTTTGATGTGATGAATAACTGTAATATTTTTCATTTTTATAGATGAAAAATGAGAAACAAACGGGGTCTTAAAAATAATTATATGTAGACTCGCTGCTAAAAGAAAAGTTCATATATTCGTTCCATATTCGATGAACGTCCCATTCCAATTTCCATAGATACAACAGCTCTTTTTTAACCTCTTTCTTTCTTTCTATCAAATCAAAACAAAACAAAACAAAACCCTAATATTTATCTCTCACGTATTATTTTCACAGTGATAAGTGTAAGCGTGCATGTAGGTTTTGAAATCCCACATGTCCCCATCTGTAATATCCGTAAACACGTACCCACCCAGCACTTCCAAGTGTCAATTTATTTTGTCATTTCGTTTTATGTTGCCTCTTTCTCATTGGTTCAACATTTCTTAAAACCAGTACTCACCCCTTCACTCTAAATCACAGCTTCTTCATCCTCCTCCCTTGCCCTGCAAAAAAATTGAAAATGATTCGAACCGTGAATCCTTATAACACAGCAAGAACTGCTGAAATCATGTCTAGGTACAGGCCAATAGCGCCGAAGCCGGAGTCTGGACAAGAGAATTCAGGCGTGAGTGAAAATCCCGGCGTGCCTCAGAGTATGAGAAGGTCTCCTTATTTGAGGGATGTTTGGAATCACTTGCAGGCAAGGCCCACGAGGACTAGGAAGAGGGGGAGGAGTTCTTTTGCACCACCGGCACCGGCGATGAAAAGGGCGAGTACTTGTCTTCAGGGGCTGTCGACGCCGTATCAGATAACGAATTCACCAGCCAAGAATTTAGCCATTCTTGGATTTGCCCATAACCCAAATGGTATTGCTCAAATTCCTCTTTTACCAAATCTTGTTTCGCTTAAATGTAGGCTGGATTCAATTGTAACCACCCCGGCTGACTCTATCGCTCTTCCTGTCCTGCGGTGCACCGCCACCCAAAATCCTGAAGGGAAGAAACCTGAAATTGATTTGAACATAGCGGTGGAATATTCTGAGGAATTGGATTTCTTGCCACAATCAAAAGAACCGATCAATCCAGTCGTTATAACACCACGAGCTGTTCGCCCCATCGGCTCCACCATAAGTGTCAAAAACATCAGCGAGAATTCAGGGAAACGAGCCACTGCTACAGGCAAGCAAGTATTGAAGAATGCGACAGAAGTGGAGGAGGAGGTTGAGGCCGAGGCAATGCCAGCCGTCGTATCTGATTCAAACAACAAGGTTAGACTGACAAACTCTGCCTACAAGGAAATGGTGGGTCAGCCCGAATGCTGCTGGCTCGATTCTGTTCCTTCCTACGATGGTAGTGGTGCATGCAAGAGAATCGGAGGAGAGGTTGTGCTCCTACTCGAGGATTCGTGTTTTTCTCTGTCATTGAATGGTTTTAACTGCTGGGTGAAAATTGAGTGGGCAAGCAATGGAAAAAGAAGTTGTGTGAATGCCTATTGTGAAGCCATGAAATTGGGTTGTGAAGCAAAGGATTATCAGTTCTTATGGAGGTTCCATAAGAGTGAAGCTTCAAAATCTGGTTCCAATATTTGAAACCTGTAAATGTAGAAACAGCCAGACTAGACTATAGAAGAATATTATAGAAGTTCTTTAAACATATATACATAAACTTATGGAGGTAGCCTACTGTGTCTCTGGAAAAAACTGGTTTTCTTATATATAAGAAATTGAATTAATGTATGTATAAAATGTCTTCTTTTCTCTATACTGTTCTAAAGATATAGTCTACAAATACACAGTAAATTCCCGGTCTAAATCACTAATTATTCACAGCAGTTAATTTTCATTTTGTGGTTAGGCCATCTCGTTTTGAAGGCGGCAACTCAAGCAACTTTCATTCTAAAACAGCAGTCTCCAAGAACAAAAATTATAGGAGTCTTTTTTCCATTGCTGCCATTTGATCAACCCAGAGATGTAATCCACCCAAGTGATTAAATTATAAATTTTGGATTTCGTTATAATCACCATGTAATTTTAAATGAAAGGTAAACATTTTGTGAGATTCATCACTCTTCTTCCTAACTTTTTTTTTGTCAACCAAGAAAAACTGGATAAAGATACTTTCTTTATCCACACATTTCATATTATCTACATCTACTGTGTACTTATTGTTTATATATTTAGATTTACGAATTTTAAGCACTTAAATTTTAATTCAATCACTTTTCAATCAAAAACTAAACTGAAATAAATATATAAATAATTTGACAAAATATTTAATTTATTTTTCAAAATAATTATACCAAATTTCATGATTTGTTGTTCGATATTTTAGAATTGGCTTTACTTAATGAGTTTGCTTTAGGGGATAGGATTAGATGAACTTTGATACATATACAGTAGAAATTGACAAAATGGGTTGCATGTATACATGTAGCAAGCATTGATTGGGTCTTTTACAAAAAAAAAATTTTGTGGCAGCCAAAGATACACAGCCACCTGTGTATTTGTAACCCATTATGTCAACTACATTTGTACAAGGAGCTTTATTGTAGATACTATTGTTGAATCAAATAAAATTCAATTTCGCGAACTTATTCCCAATTTGCAAACTATAAGCGATATGCGAGGGGAACAAAATCATAAAAGGCTTGTACAAAGCATAAGCGAGTCATTCTCTGTCCAAACTGGTTAAAAGCTGGCATTAAGGTGCCCATGGGCGAATATTTAAAATATGACTTCAACGTCAATGAATGCAGGACAAGCTAATAAGCAAAACGTGATATTACACTACAAGAATGTGCGCCATCACCAACGGAAATTTCCGTTAGTGAAGCCCTGAATTTCGTTGGTAAATGGGTTTTCTAACGGCAAATTGTCGTTGGTAAAATCCGTTGGTAAAACCGTCATCAGTAATTTACCAATGGCCAAAGGGTTCGTTGGAAATATACCAACGGAATAGCGATGGCATTGTAATTCGTTGCTGATTACCAATGGCCGTAAAATATGTTATTTGCAACAACATTGCCATTGTATTGGTCCGTTGGTAAATTATCAACGAACAATTTCCGTTAGTAAGTTCGTTGGACATCACCAAGGCCTTTATCCATAGAAGGTCTGTTGGAGATCACCAACACTTTTTTTCTATAGAATGTTCGTTGGTGATTACCAACGGTTTTTTTTAATAGTAGTTTATTGGAGATCACCAACAACTAGTTTTGTAGGAGTTTTGCAAGGTCTTTTTTACATTGCCAATTCCGTTGGCAAGTACGGCTATATTAATATTGTTTTTTCTTCTCCGTATAAATTAATGGTTTTAAAAAATAAAATGTAACGTATATCATAAAAACTACAAGTCGATTTCATTAATTGACATAATTGGACAATACAAAAGTTCCAATATCACCTAATACTTCCATACAAACAACATTTTTACCCGAACAAACAAACAAAAAGATGTTAAACAAAAGATTGTTCGGTTTGTAATGTAATGCACTAGTTCTCACGACGCCATATGACAAATTAAACTTTGGAAGGACCACATCTTTCATTGAGCAAAAGACGTTAAACAAAAGATCATTCTGGTACCTCACATTATACCTTGGAAGGACCACATCTTTCATTGAGCATGCTAATCATCATTTTCTCAAATGCAATACGCTTTGCTTCTTCTTCACGCCTGCCCATTTCCATTTGCTTCTCAAACTCTAGTCGTCTTCGTTCCTCTTCCACCCTTGCTTCTTCGATTTGTCTTCGCATTTATTCCTTTTCCCTTGTCAACTCTTCAATCTTTTCACAAGCGTTCTGAAGTTACTCTTTCAAAGGATTGTCTTCATTATCTTGGGTCACTGACTAGGTAGGTTTAGAACTAAAAGAGGCACACGAAGTAGACAATGTAGTTCCAAGACCATACAAGCGGCCTCCTTTACTTGGTCCTTGAGTAGCTTCACACCATAGTTCTACATAAGTTGGAGGTTGTGATGACAATTCAGGACCATGCTTTGCTTCCATCAATTGCTTATGTTTTTCCTAGTAAAGAAAAAAAAAGATTATTCATCCAACTGAATAATTAGAATTAATGGTGAAAACATGTGAAAATCAACCAAAAATTGGGAAATGAAAAAAGTCAATGCTTCCACACCATGTTGTAAAGAAGGCAAAAGTTAGACCATTATAAACAAAAATTAAACAAACTAGAGTTATGCAAAATGCTCAATCTTCACTATAATATGTTGACATAGACCTTTAGTCACTAAACGTTTTTTTTCCTAATCCCCACATTAACAACTAAATATTGCATTCAAAAATACTTAATCTTCACTATTAGTATAACACATCGTCTACTTCCCCAGCAAAGAGAAACTTAAGAAATGCTTTCAAATTGTGTCTAGAGTCTTTCTGTCATTGGAAACCTAATTGTTTCTTTCTGTCATTGGAAACCTATGTATATCTTGTCTTAAGAAGTTGAATGCAACATCGAAAATAGAGGAATAAATATAAGAAAATAATTCCTAGCCTCTTCCTTCACCAGAGAAGTAAACTTCCCTATTTCTGTACTAGTTCTCTACTTATAACAGAGAAGCAAAACATCAGGGGCAGCCCTGACTGTATATCAATGGTCCCTAGGGAACAAATGACGCCAGTGTTTGCAACTGTATCAGCACAACAAAATAAAGGTTAAATAATCTTACATATACTCCTTGCGACTTGTTATCAACGAAATCTCCTAGCCCCTTGTTTCTCATGTGTGTACGTTTATATAAGTCTGAAGCATGTGGCGACTTTCCAGTTTTCTCACGCTGTAATATAGAAAAAAATTAGTAGAATGATCAAAGTAAAACAAAATGGTCAATAATGAATAAAGGAACTAGGATAAGAGAAATATTTGACTCCGACCAAGCCAGCTACTTCTATAAAGTTTGGTCTTACATACCATTCTTTTTGTGTGCAAGGCAAATGGTATTGAACCTCCTGTATGCTTAGATATGGATCCTGACTTCGTACTACATCGATTTTTCTTGCCATTTTCTGATTTCTTTAACCACTTTTCATTGTTCCAATATGTGTCAATGAGCTCATTCCAATACTCTGGTTTTATCCAGTGTGGCCCATAGGTATACCACATTTTCTTTTTGCCTCTTCTCAAGCTTCATTAAACATGTTCCTGATATTTACTTTCGATGACTCTTCCCAAATCTTTCTCACCTCCGGTGTCTTTTCATTTGGCCAACTGTATTTGTCATAATACAAATAACAGTCAATATATTAGTTAACACACAAACCTAAGGATGCAACACAAAATGAATACCCAAAGGTACAAATTAAGCGGACAGCAAGTTACCTGAAATTTTTTAAACAACAAGTCTTTAGTTAGTTGTGGCACCTTACGGAAAAAACAGAATGGCCCACCAAGATATACCTTCATATTATCAGTAATATCACGTGGTGCGGAGGGAGTCACAAACCTACATATGAAAGACAAACAAATTCACTGACTTAGAGAAAAAAATTCAAATAACGAATTGCAAAGAAAAATTTCAAAATGAAAGAATGAATTAATTACTGTGGACTAACACCAGCAATTCGCTGTTTACTTTTTAGTGAACATTTGACATGTAGGTAACAACAACCTTCTTTAACTCTAAAAATCTCATCAATATACAAACCTCAAACCCATACAACAGCCTTATGAAGCGGAACCAAAATTACTATCTAATCTCAACAATAACTTTGTCAAATGCTTGAGCCACATATGAGTCTATTTTACACAGCAAATGATATTCTCATTTTATTATAATGTTAAACACTATGCAAATTTAAATGTTTGATATTCATCTATTTCAAAATTACGATTTTTTGAGGTATTTATGTGAAATCCACTTGATGATATACATATCAATACAACTACAAAATCTGTCAACACAATCCAGTAGACCTCGTTCAATGACCCAAAAAAATGAGGTAAAGATGAAACAATAAACACCAACAAAATGGGAAAAAATGTTGCTTATATACCTTTCTCCTTCTATTTCTAAGATGATACGACCATTCTCATCTACTCGGACCTGGGTGCCTTGGTTGGGACTTGTATTGCTTTCAATAGATCCATTGTTCTCTTCCTCTATAGAATGTGAATGCTCAGATCCAGTTTGTTCCCACGGAGGAAAATATTCTTCTTCTTCTTCATCATCTTGCAATCTACGAATTCTTGGCATCGAGTGCCATCTTACTGTAGGCATATTGTATGCAACAAAGTTGGGTTCGGTATTGATGCGAAAAAAATCAGAAATTAAAGGGAAGTGGTGAAATTTGGGGAAAATATGGACATTAACAGTTTAACATATATAAAACCCTAATTTGGGGAAATTAAAGGGAAGTGGTGAAATTTGTAGAGGGAATCCAGTGAAAATTTGGGAGGGAACTTTGGAAGAAAGAAGGACGCGAGAATTTGTTTCAGAGTGAATTAGTGTCAGTGTGAATTTGGGTCGGTCGTTTTTTAGCTGATTGGATCCAATCAGTATTGGGCCGGTCTTGTTTTGAGCTGAACAAATTATAGCAAAAGCCCCTTAATAGTATTTTATTTTATCAATTTTTTTAAATTTTTAATATTAAAAAAAATTATTCATCTTAGGTCCAAAACTCTTTTACCAAAAAAAATTTAAAATAAATAAATAATAAAAACTTAAAGTTTGAAAAATGTTTGCCACAAATTTCTTAAGAAGTGTTTATAACTTTTTCAATTAGATCCAATACAACTCTAATATTAAAACAAAAAAAAAAAAATATCATTTTCCACGTCGAATTGGACTACAACTATGATAAGTCAAAATGAAAACAAAACATTGGCGTTTTTGGAGCGTCGGGATCGTAACAAGTGATTCAAATGTGATTCAACTTCAAATGGCTCTAGAAATTGCATACGGTGTCAGAATGACTATTATAATATGTTTTCGGAATCGTCTTGACGAGCACTACAAGACTCACCGCTATGCCGTAACAACGATGAATTTTAGTAGTTTTAAAACGTTTATCTATTGAAAAACTGCATTTTTCATTTTTATTAGTGTTTTCATTCCTTTATTTATTCATTTCTCAAGTTCGACCCGTTTATTTGTCGAAGCCCATTTATTCATTTTTATTAGTGTTTTCATTCCTTTATTTAAACATTGTTGGAACCTTCAAATCATTTTCTTCATTTTTTTTTTTTTTTTGTGATTGCAAGCTTGAAGTTCTTGTTTTCCATTTGATCCAACCACACATGGTTGCAATTCCATATACAAAGAAATTCTTTACTTGCATCATCAAATTTTTGAAGCTGTCCATTTTCTTCATCAGATTTTGATTTTTTTGTTGAGAAGAAGCTGCTGTTCTGTTTTCTGAAAATATCGGATTTACATTGATCATACCGGTATTACACACAACTTACCGATTTTTTTTCTTGCTTAGCGGATTTAAAGTTTTCCAAAAATGAATAAACTAACCGGATTTAATCAACCTTACCGGATTTACTTGGTTTTATGCTCACCGGATTTACACTTTGCTTACCGGATTTTAGCTTACCGAAATGGCACTGACTACCGGATTTGCACAAAATTAAGCTTACCGGGTTTGATACTTCATACCGTATTTGCACATACTTACCAGTTTATTCACTCTCACCGGATTTGTATAAATTGTGTTTACGGGATTTGTAAGGACTTACCGTATATGCAAGCCCCTTACCGTTTTTGCATTACTCATACCGTATTTGTAAGGATCTTACCGGTTTTTCTCAGGGCATACCGGTTTTGAAAGAAAAAACTGAAATTACCGTATTTACACTCAACTCACCGTATTTGTACTACGCTAATCGTATATGCAGTGACCTCACCGGATATGACAGAAAACTCTGTTTTTCTCTCTTTTCTCCAGCGTTTTTCAATCATTTTTTCAACTTTTTTTTTCCAATTTTTCATAGCTAAGGATAGGATTTTCACCTCTAATCTTCAAGAATTAGTTTTTCAGCTCTAAATCCTAGCAAAAACACACTAGATTCAACCCATTTTCAGCATCATTTTGCACCGATTTTTCCTCTATTTTCATCAGCATTTTTACAGCCCTTTTCCAACTTTTTTCAACCATTTTTTCAACTATTTTTCTTCCACTTTTTTATGGCCAATGATCAGTTTTTCAACCCTAATCATCAATGATTAGTTTTTCATGTAAGAATCCTTGCAAAAACACCCCAGATTCAACCCCTTCTCATCTTCATTTTGCACCGGTTTTTTTCCTGTTTTTCCTCTGTTTTTCAGCAGGCAGCTTCTTTTTTCTTTTTTCCAGCATCATGGTCCCTTTCCAAAGAGCATTTCTGCTCTGATACCACTGTTCGATTTTGAACTAACAAGAGGAGAGGAAACTAAATATTTTTCATCACAAAATAATAATTTTACAAGGCTCAATATATAGCCAAAGATTTAATACAAAGATAATATTTCTAATCATCAACTTTTGTACCTACTACTACAATGTCATACTAGACAATACAAAACTTGTAGTAGCTTAAACTAGCTACTACAATGTCATTACATAGAGTTAGACATAAACCAAAACTATTGTAACTAAATATAAATCAAAATATTCATCTAGTTAAGTGACAGCAAAATGTCACATTTCTTCCTCACTTCCACTAGATATAAAATCATGATCATTGCCTCCTTCATCATCCTGTGCATATTTCTCTTCGTATTAGATTATGTACTGATGGCTTCAACCCTTTCGGCATGAAAACACAATATTCATGTTGTCTCGCTGTCTTCTGAAGGCATGATTGCATGGTAAGAAGCGCCTATGACAATCAAAATAAGATGTTTTCCCTCTATTTTGAAGTCTAAAGGCTTTACTTTGACTCATGCAATATGGGCAAGACCTTAGGCCATGCGTGCTCCAACCAGATAACATTCCATATCCCGGAAAATCACTAATAGTCCACATTAAAGCAACCTTCATTTGGAAATTCTGCTTTGTGTGTACATCATATGTTTCAACACCTTCATTCCACAGCAATTTTAGCTCATCTATCAGAGGGTGCAAATAAACATCTATGTCCTTTCCTGGACTCTTTGGTCCCGGGATAACCATGCTAAAAAACATATTATCCTGTCGCATACACATCTAAGGGGGGAGATTGTACACGGTAATGATAACTGGCCAACATGAATATTGTGTTTTCATGCCGAAAGGGTTGAAGCCATCAGTACATAATCCAATATGAACATTTTGTGGTTCAAGGCCAAATTCAAGATAAGTTCTGTCGAAATACCTAAATGCTTCACTATGTACAGAATGTGACATTTCTCCACTTGTTACTGAATTTTGAAGAATGCCATATCATATGTTTTGCAGTGTACCTTGACATATACAACCTTTGAATCCTAGGGGTAAGAGGCAAATATCATAGTACCCTCTGCGGCACCTTATGGCCAGATCGAGACACCTTCTCTTTGTATCGTGGGCTATGGCATTCTGGACATTGGGTCAAGTTCTCAGTTTCTTTGTAGTACAAGATGCAATCCTTGACACATGCATGTATCTTCACAATACCAAGACCGAGACTGGATAACCATCGTTTTGTTTTGTAGAAGGTAGGTTCAAGTTGGTTACCTTCGGCAAGATTCCTTTTATTATGGATAGCATCTGATCATAACAACTTACAAACATGTTTGATTCAGACTTCAAATTCAAGAGTTGTGCCATTGTCAAGAGTTTGGTTTGCTCACTACAACCAGGCCAAATAGGTTTGTCAGCTTCTGCTAATAGATTAAAGAAGCCTAAAGCATGATGGTTTGGAGTGTGTTGTTCTGGAGTGCATTGATCTTGATGAGTAAGATTAAGGTATACTTCAGGACCCATTGCATCTATTATCATCTCCTCAAAACTACAATCTGTTGTACCTTGCTGAGTTGAAGACTAACCAACATCAGATCTACTAACAGTGAATGGTTCTCCATGTGAATACCACTGTGTATAATCCTTTGTAAATCCATTTCTGTAAAGATGTAATTTTATTGTCTTTCCATCCATAAACTTAATGTTACGACATTTGGCACATGGGCACCTGATTTTATCTCCTACTTCTGGTTGTGAAAAGGCAAATTGAATGAACTCATCAACTCCCGTAACAAAACCGTTTGGAAGAAATCCATTACGATCACGATAATGCAACATCCTACTACGATCGGTCTCCATACAACATTCCTTTACGAGTCCCTGGTATATTTTAATAATAATGTGAATTGCCTATTTCATCCAATTTCAATTTCAATTCAATTCTCTTTCCTGCTTCATTCTTTGCTATCACTATAACACATTGATGTGATTAAAAAAAATCATCTTTATTTTTTTCAGCCTATTATGTGTACTTTTAACTGAACTGGATCTAAAGAGCCTTGAGAAAACAAATTATGATTGGAGGACCCCAATATGTTTATTATGGATGCTTAGATAGTTTCCTTTATGGTCAAATGATTTTTTTTAACCTCAAACACAATGTAGGCTGAGCTTCATTTATGTTCCCTTTTCGTTTTCTTTTTGTTTAATCTTTCTCCATATTCTTATTAGATTTATTTTTTGTTGTCCAGCCATTTATTTCCTTTCCTATTCTTTTCTGATTAGGTGAAGATAATTTTATAACCTCAACAAAAGGCCACTTCATCTGTTCGGGTTTCGATTCTATGCCGCAAGCGCACGGGTCGAGAACAAGTAGTAAAAGTGGACCTAAAGAGTCCAAGTCGATCCCTCGGAGAGTGTGGAATTCAATTTGACGTTTATCAGTCTCTATTTTAACGACGACACACACACAGATTTAAAAAATGAATTTAAAATTCTAAAAACTACAATTAGACTAAAAACTGATAAAAAGTCAGATTAAAAGTTAAAAAGGTTTTGGTTTTGAAAAGATGTTGGAATCTATGTTTCGCTTAACCTATACTTCATTAATGTCAATTCAATCACGTGCAGATGCTAATTATCAAAATAAGTAGTCAGACCCGATTTTCCAATTTTAGCTAATACCCTCTTTCGAGCGAATATTAACCCTAATTAGTCAATTCATACCACATATTTCTATGTCGATACAAAGTTGACCAATTGCATGATTTTCTGTGAAAATACTCAGCGGATCACATGAGGTAGGTGTGTATTTCTACATCACCTAGACGCGCCTAGTATACTAGACAAACCCATGGTATCAATCATTTCGGTCTAATTAATGCAATCATTGTTCAACAGTCACAAATAATTACCTAATAATTTCATCTAGTTGTCAATTAGATGAATAGAACACTTTGGCATATTAAATGCAACTATCTTGCAACAATCACATTAAAATTAATTACTGTCATTTAAGCGTCACCAAAAATGATGTAAAACCTAACAATTTCATCTGAGCGTCACCAAAAATAAAATCATTTTAAACATGATGATTGATACACTATTATTTTGATGATCAATGCATAATAAAATTCTAACAAACATATAATTGACATTTAATGAAGCATTAGGTTAAGTTACTAGATAAATTCTAACAAAATAATTTAGCTCATCATCATAAAATCATAACAAAGGAGATTAACAATACAATACATGGCAAACTTTGAAGAAATAAATGGAGAAACACAAAAGTGTAAAGATACAACCCTTGTTCCTTGCTTGGAGTCCCTCTAATGGTTTTCTTCAAGCTTCTTCAAGTGTTAATCCCTTTGCTATCCAATTGAGATCACCAAGATGAGCCAAACTTCCAACCAAACCAACAAACTAAAAGAAAACCAAGGAAAAGAGAAAGAAAAGCTAGAGAAACTAGAGAGAAAAACTATAAAACAAAACTAAACTCTCAAAACTAATAAATACTAAAACTAATATATATACTACCTACCAAAGAAAAAAACGTGCCAGCCCTATCTAAAAAATCAAGGATAGATATTTTGTTTACTTAACAATTAAGTAAACAAAATATCAAAGGAAAAATTGCATCTAAGTCCCCAACTTTTGGAAAGTGACAAAATGGTCCTTCAACTTTAATTTAATACAATTTGGTCCTTGACTTTTGATCTTCATTTCAGTTAGGCCCTTTATACATTGCATGTCAAGTCCTTCATCTTTGTGGCATGTGCAACTCGATCCCTAACTTCATCAATTTGTGCACTTTTAGTCCCTTTTTTCATCTTTTCACTCCGTTCTTCGCGAATTCGGGTACAAAGCCTACAACATACAAAATTACACAATTATGTATAGAAATCAACTCAATTTAAATCCCAATTAAATACAAAAAGTGCTAAATAAGTGTGTAAAAACACACTTATCACACCCCCAAACTTGAGCTCTTGCTAGTCTCGAGCAAGATTAACTTCTAACACAATCATGCAAATGCGACAATGATTAACACATTAGACAGCTCGCAAAGAATATCAGAGAGTTTAAAAAATTGTCTATCAATTCACAACTATGCTCCAAATAATGCTGTATAAAATCATTTAGCCTATCCATAGTTCGATCAGTGTAAATGTGTGCATAGTCATTTTCAATCATTATCAAAACTAGAAAACAATCATTAAAATGGAAAAACTTTTAACATTGGTTCCAACCCAACCCTTTGTAGTCAAATATATCCTTTCACGCTCGTAAGATTCACACTTAGAATATATATTTTCTTTCATTTTCCCAAAATGTAAATCTAAAGGGTTCTCTCCATTCACTCTTTTCTTTTTCAGCACTAGTTTGGTTGGATCCAACCGGCAATTTCAACATCTAAAAATGTGATGATTCTCCACTAATGAGTGCGTTACAATCAAGCTTATACTAAGTAAGTCAAACCCACTAGTTATCTACGCCCAGGATTAATCAATTGCACCAAATCAAAGTTTCAACAAAAGCTCAAAATTCGCCTCACTCCCTTAAGCTTTCTTCTTGACCCCTGTAGCAAGCTTTAGGTCGGTAACTCCCCGGTTGTTTAGACCAAAGGGTACCAGGTTTTGAAATACCCCAACGGACTTAATAACTCGAGTCAAAAAGGCTACGAAGTGAGACATAAGTTCTAACACAGTGCAATATTCTTTTTTAAGCAACAGTATGGCGTAGATTCCTAGCATATGGTCAATACCTAGCTTATACTTGGCAACAGACACTCCACACAATCATTTTATCAACATGCATGGAATCAACACATTTTTCAACAAAAATCATTTACCGGCTCAACCACCCCCAAACTTATTTCACAACATGATAAAGTAGAGGAGAGATGGGTATAGGTTGATATAATTTTTGCAACAATACTCACAACCTAAGTTCTACCAATTCAAAAATTTTCCATAAAACAATCATTTTCACGTTAAAATAACAATCAATCCTGACTATGTGCTAAATGAAACTCAATATCTCACATGGATAAGCAATTTCTCAGAAAAAATTTTGGCAAAGATAACAAAGATAATTCGGCAAAAACATAGTTTGTGAATCAACAACAATTCCAAATACATACAAATAACAATGGCAAGGCCATCTAACAGGTCAATACAACATCATCGCCAATCAAAGCACACAGTAAAGCCGGCAAGGCTCAAATATATCCAACAACACAACATCAGTAGCCGGCAAGGCTCAATACCCCCAAACTTAATCAACACATTGCCCTCAATGTGTAAAGAACAAGATAAAGGAAAATAGAGACTTCCCTGAATTCCATGTGAAAGGTACCAATGCAAGCATCTGGACTCGTGATGTGCTGGAGTAGCTTAGACCAATGACCTTTTTGTACATCAATGTAATTAGGACCTGCGAAAAATCAGAGACATAGTGGAACTGCAAACATGGCCTACAAAAATAGCGGCATTAGTTCATAAATGTAATAATAATAATAAAAGCAGTAAACACACTAAAAACATGGAATAAAGTAATAAAAACGTTGGGTTGCCTCCCAACAAGCGCTTGGTTATAGTCGTTAGCTCGACTATAGGACTCACATCATTCGGGATTATTCAGATGAACGACGGACTGTTCTTTGTCAAAGTCATTTCCCAAATATGGCTTCAATCTCTGGCCATTGACTTTGAAATTCCCGTCTTTGTAGTAAAGCTCAATTGCTCCGTGTGGAAAAATTTGTGTGATGGTATAAGGTCCCGACCATCTAGAGCGGAGCTTACCAGGGAATAACTGGAGTCGAGAATTATAAAGAAGAACTTGCTGTCCAACATAAAATTCCCGCTTAACAATGTTCTGATCATGCCATCTCTTTGTCTTTTCTTTGTAGAGACGGGCACTTTCATAAGCATCGAGGCGGATCTCATCAAGTTCATTGAGTTGGAGCAATCTCTTCGCACCAGACAACGTTTCATCAAAGTTTAAAGCTTTTATGGCCCAGTATGCCCGGTGTTCGAGTTCGACAGGTAGATGACATGCTTTTCCAAATAACAAACGATATGGTGACATACCGATAGGAGTTTTAAAGGCAGTGCGGTATGCCCATAACGCGTCGTCCAATTTCTTGGACCAATCTTTCCGCGAAGCATTCACTGTCAACTCGAGAATTCTCTTTAACTCTCGGTTTGAGATTTCAACTTGGCCACTCGTTTGGGGATGATAGGGTGTAGCCACACGATGTTTTACCCCATACTTGGCCAACAGTGAGTCTAAAAGGCGATTACAGAAATGTTTGCCTCCGTCACTAATGATAACTCGGGGAGTGCCATAACGAGAAAAAATGTTTTTCTTTAAGAAGTTCACGACTACCCGAGAATCATTAGTAGGTAAAGCCACAGCCTCAACCCACTTAGACACATAATCAACAGCCACCAGAATGTACTGGTTTGAAAATGACGATGGAAATGGCCCCATAAAGTCAATGCCCCACACATCAAAAATCTCTACCTCTAATAGCGAAGTCAACGGCATCTCATTTCGCCTGGAAATGTTACCCGTACGTTGACATCTGTCGCATTTAGAGACGAGTGTGTGAGCGTCTTTAAATAGCGTGGGCCAGTAAAAACCAGATTGAAGTACTTTGGCTGCAGTTTTCACTGCACCAAAGTGTCCACCATATGGAGAAGAATGACATCTATCAAGAATGTTCTTCATTTCATTTTCAGGTACACATCTCCGAATGATCTGATCCGGACCCCTTTTAAACAACAAAGGATCTTCCCAAAAGTAGTGCTTAATATCAGCGAAGAACCTTTTTCGTTGTTGAAATGAAAGCTCATGGGGTATGATACCACTTGCAAGATAATTGACATGGTCCGCATACCATGGCAAATCAGATACTTGCAACAATTGCAAAATTTGCAGTAGTTGTTCGTCTGGAAATACCTCATTAATATCTCCTTCCAACACATCGTCGGGTTGCTCGAGACGAGATAAATGATCAACTACAACATTTTCAGTTCCCTTCTTATCTCGAATCTCGTGGTCAAACTCCTGCAAAAGGAGCACCCATCTGATCAATCTCGGCTTTGCATCTTTTTTAGCCAGCAGATATTTAATAGCCGAATGATCAGTGTAGACGATGACCTTTGAACCAATGAGGTAAGATCTGAATTTATCGAACGCAAATACTACTGCAAGCATTTCCTTCTCAGTAGTGGCATAGTTCAACTGCGCATCGGTAAGAGTTCTACTAGCATAGTAGATCACATGCAGGATTTTGTCTCGCCTCTGTCCCAAAACTGCACCAATAGCATAATCACTAGCATCGCACATCAGCTCGAATGGAAGATTCCAATCAGGAGCTGCAATGATAGGAGCAGTAATGAGTTTCTCTTTCAAAGCATTGAAAGCAATGAGACACTCTTGAGAGAAATTAAAAGTAATATTCTTCTCAAGTAAGGAGCACAGGGGTTTTGTGATTTTTGAAAAGTCTTTAATGAACCTCCTGTAAAATCCAGCATGACCAAGAAAACTCCTAATCCCTCTGACAGTGGTAGGTGGAGGCAATTTTTCAATCACTTGAATTTTTGCCTTGTCCACCTCAATTCCTTTCAGGGATATCCGATGGCCAAGAACTATGCCTTCTTGTACCATAAAATGGCATTTTTCCCAATTGAGTACCAAATTGGTATCTTCACAGCGTTGGAGCACTCTCTCCAGATTATTCAGACATCCATCAAAGGAACGCCCAAATACTGAGAAATCATCCATGAAGATCTCAATGCATTTCTCGACCATGTCTGAGAAAATTGCCATCATACAACGTTGGAAAGTTGTGGGTGCATTACAAAGGCCAAAGGGCATTCTCCTGTACGCAAAAGTACCGTACGGGCATGTACAAGTGGTTTTCTCTTGGTCTTCCGGGGCTATGGGAATTTGATTGTAGCCCGAATAACCATCGAGAAAACAGTAATGTGAATACCCTGCCAACCGCTCTAGCATCTGATCTATGAAAGGAAGAGGAAAATGATCATTTCTAGTCGCAGTGTTCAACTTGCGGTAGTCAATGCACACTCTCCAACCAGTAACAGGTCGGGTAGGTATCAGTTCATTGTCTTCATTCTCTACCATTGTGATACCTCCCTTCTTTGGAACGACTTGAACAGGACTTACCCAAGGACTATCAGAGATGGGATAGATAATGCCTGCATCAAGCCATTTCACAACTTCTGCTCGCACCACTTCTTTCATATTCGGGTTAAGTCGCCTTTGATGCTCAACTGATGGCTTAAAGTCATTCTCCATCAGTATCTTATGCATACAAAAAGACGGACTAATTCCTCGAATATCAGCAATCGTCCACCCAATGGCTTCCTTATGTTCCCGAAGAACTCGAAGTAGCTTATCTACTTCTAGCTCACTCAAGGAGTTAGAAATGATAACCGGAAGCGTGGATGATTCATCCAAATAAGCATACCTCAGATGAGGTGGAAGAGTTTTCAATTCAAGCGTAGGTGCTTTTTGGTGTGATGGAAGTGGTGGTGGAGAAGTTTTGTCCAATTCATCAAAATGTGGGGGTCGCATGTATGCATGAGATGGTATAGCATTTAAGTAACTTGCCATGCTTTCTACATCTGGATCCCCATCCTTAATGTGTGACGAACTCATAAGGCATTTTTCGAGATGATCCTCAGAACGTCCACATAAAGATTCGGCAACCAATTCATCAATAATATCAACTCTAAAGCAATTTTCGGCTGCCGACGGGTACTTGACAGATTTCAAGATATTAAATGTGACTTGCTCATCTTGTACCCGTAAGATGAGTTTTCCTTCTTGCACATCGATCAGAGCTCGACCTGTGGCAAGAAATGGCCGCCCTAAAATGATAGGGATCTCATGATCTTCCTCCATGTCGAGGATAATGAAGTCAGCTGGAAAGATGAACTTGTCAACTTTCACTAACACATCCTCCACGACACCACGAGGATACGTGATGGAACGATCGGCCAATTGCAAGGATACCGTAGTAGCCTTGACTTCTCCCAATCCCAACTTTCGAAAAATCGACAATGGCATCAAGTTAATACTGGCTCCCAGATCACACAGCGCTTTACTAATATTCAGATCACCAATGACGCATGGAATAGTAAAGCTGCCTGGATCCTTGATTTTTGGAGGTAACTTGTTTTGGAGGATAGCACTAGACTCTTCAGTTAACAATACCGTCTCATGCTCCTGAAGCTTCCTTTTGTTAGAAAGGATATCTTTCATGAATTTCGAATAGCTCGGCATTTGAGCTAGAGCATCAGCAAACGGAATGTTAATGTGTAATTTCTTAAAGACCTCCAAAAATTTACCAAACTGTACATCCAACTTGTGCTTCTGGAGCCTTTGTGGTTAAAGGGATAGGTGGTACATAAGTCTTAACTGGTGTAGGAGCTGTCGATGATGATGGCTCGACTACATCAGTTGTACTCGGTTCAGGATTTCCTGTCGGTTCCTGTACCACCTCTTTCTCAGCAGTAGGCGTAGTGGGTCGTACTACCGTGGGATCAGACAACTGTATCCCACTTCTGGTAGTAACAGCTTGTGCCTTCTCTCGAGGATTAGTCTCAGTGTCACTTGGCAAAGCCCCTTGAGGCCTCTCAGAGAGAAGTTTAGCGATCTGGCCCACTTGCCTTTCTAGATTCTTCAAAGAGGCATCATTGCGTTCTTGGTATTGCAACTGATGATTTGCTAATTTAGCAATGGCCTCTTCCCAACCTTCCTTCTTCTCTTGTGGTTTAGGATTCAGTACATTTTGATTGTTCCCATAAGAGAAGTTAGGATGACTACGCCAACCAGGGTTATAAGTCTGCGAATAAGGGTTGAACCCGGGGCGTTGAAAATTTTGAGTATATGCCAGTTGCTCGAGTGGTCCCGAACTACTGGCAATCAGAGGACAACTAGGACTGGGTTGATTAGCTCCACATAAATCACAAACAGGCGGTGATTGTATCATGTGAGCTGAATGTGAGCTGGAAGAAGATGTCGAAAGCCCTTCTACCTTACGTGCTAAGGAGTCGATCTTAGATAAAACTAAGGAATATGCTTCACTGTCTCGAGCTCCACTAACTCCTATTTTAGCACGTCTATCCGGCCACATAGCACTTTGTTCACTCATCACCTCAAATAGATCATACGCCTCTCGGATACTTTTGTTTTGGACAGATCCGTTTGACGATGAATCGACATTTGAGCGATGAGAAGGAGTTAAACCGGCATAGAAGTATTGGACTTACTGGGCTAAAGTAATCCCATTGTTTGGGCACTTTCTAAGCATGTCCTTGAATCTCTCCCAGGCTTCATGAAAAGTCTCCGAGTCCAATTGTTGAAAAGTGGTTATATCGTGCTTGAGTTTGGCAACACGAGCGGGTGGAAAGAATTTAGTTGTAAATTTTTGGACCAGTTCTACCCAGCTCGTGATACTCCTAGGCGGTAGAGTGTCAAGCCACTCTCTCGCCTTGTCTTTCAGAGTGTGCACGAATAACCTCATTCTGATGGCCTCCTCCCTCACTCCTTCATAAATGAAATTGCTAACAATTTCCATAAATCGAGCCACGTGAGCATGAGGGTTTTCATCTATTCTCCCATAAAATGATATGGTGTTGGAGAATAGATTAATTACATCAGGCCTCAGTTGAAAATTTGGATGCCCAAAAGGAGGATAAATAATTCCTGATTGATTCTCAACTACAGGACGGTTCAGGAAATCCCTAAACAGCATATCTTCCTCGTTAACAACGGGATTCTGGATCCTTCCTGCTTGGTTAATGAAACCAGGCGGAACATCATCCCTCGGGGCATGTTCTGGCTGAATGAGAGGGTCAACAGGGATCCCTTGTCGATCCATCTCAATCTGTTGTCTTCTCAACTCGTTCTGTTCACGCAGTCTTTTTCGAAAAGTCTCCTCGATTTCTGGATCAAATTCAGCTAAATCGAGACTTCGCGAACGATGCATAAAAAGTCAACGAGTTCGGAGTTTTGGAAATCAGAAGACAACCACAGTTTTGGATTTTTGAGAGAAATTAAAAATTTCAAAAATAAAATTCGTTAAAATAAAAGACAACTAAACTAACAAATTGACCTAAACACTCCCCGGCAACGGCGCCAAAAACTTGTTCGGGTTTCGATTCTATGCCGCAAGCGCACGGGTCGAGAACAAGTAGTAAAAGTGGACCTAAAGAGTCCAAGTCGATCCCTCGGAGAGTGTGGAATTCAATTTGACGTTTATTAGTCTCTATTTTAACGACGACACACACAGATTTAAAAAATGAATTTAAAATTCTAAAAACTACAATTAGACTAAAAACTGATAAAAAGTCAGATTAAAAGTTAAAAAGGTTTTGGTTTTGAAAAGATGTTGGAATCTATGTTTCGCTTAACCTATACTTCATTAATGTCAATTCAATCACGTGCAGATGCTAATTATCAAAATAAGTAGTCAGACCCGATTTTCCAATTTTAGTTAATACCCTCTTTCGAGCGAATATTAACCCTATTTAGTCAATTCATACCACATATTTCTATGTCGATACAAAGTTGACCAATTGCATGATTTTCTGTGAAAATACTCAGCGGATCACATGAGGTAGGTGTGTGTTTCTACATCACCTAGACGCGCCTAGTATACTAGACAAACCCATGGTATCAATCATTTCGGTCTAATTAATGCAATCATTGTTCAACAGTCACAAATAATTACCTAATAATTTCATCTAGTTGTCAATTAGATGAATAGAACACTTTGGCCTATTAAATGCAACTATCTTGCAACAATCACATTAAAATTAATTACAGTCATTTAAGCGTCACCAAAAATGATGTAATACCTAACAATTTCATCTGAGCGTCACCAAAAATAAAATCATTTTAAACATGATGATTGATACACTATTATTTTGATGATCAATGCATAATAAAATTCTAACAAACATATAATTGACATTTAATGAAGCATTAGGTTAAGTTACTAGATAAATTCTAACAAAATAATTTAGCTCATCATCATAAAATCATAACAAAGGAGATTAACAATACAATACATGGCAAACTTTGAAGAAATAAATGGAGAAACACAAAAGTGTAAAGATACAACCCTTGTTCCTTGCTTGGAGTCCCTCTAATGGTTTTCTTCAAGCTTCTTCAAGTGTTAATCCCTTTGCTATCCAATTGAGATCACCAAGATGAGCCAAACTTCCAACCAAACCAACAAACTAAAAGAAAACCAAGGAAAAGAGAAAGAAAAGCTAGAGAAACTAGAGAGAAAAACTATAAAACAAAACTAAACTCTCAAAACTAATAAATACTAAAACTAATATATATACTACCTACCAAAGAAAAAAAACGTGCCAGCCCTATCTAAAAAATCAAGGATAGATATTTTGTTTACTTAACAATTAAGTAAACAAAATATCAAAGGAAAAATTGCATCTAAGTCCCCAACTTTTGGAAAGTGACAAAATGGTCCTTCAACTTTAATTTAATACAATTTGGTCCTTGACTTTTGATCTTCATTTCAGTTAGGCCCTTTATACATTGCATGTCAAGTCCTTCATCTTTGTGGCATGTGCAACTCGATCCCTAACTTCATCAATTTGTGCACTTTTAGTCCCTTTTTTCATCTTTTCACTCCGTTCTTCGCGAATTCGGGTACAAAGCCTACAACATACAAAATTACACAATTATGTATAGAAATCAACTCAATTTAAATCCCAATTAAATACAAAAAGTGCTAAATAAGTGTGTAAAAACACACTTATCATCATCCATTTCAATCTCATTAATATACTGGAGCAACTTGTGACATAATTCCTATGTAGACAGTTTTTTTGCACATTTTTCTGCCATGTATCAAATAAAGAAGCATGATTTTTATTTCCATGTGAAAGGAATATGAATTTATAATAACAGAATTTGACACTAAACAAAACATTGTTCTGAAAATAAAGAGTTAGATTTTTACATAATGCATACCTGTGAAGTATGGAGATTTGGGTATCTATTATAGAAGATATAGTGATTCTTGGTCTGTTACTGGATGAAACACTCAATTCAATAGGTATGGAGAACTGGGCAACATATGAAGTATGGAGATCTGGGTGTCTGTTATAGAAGCAACATTGATCTGGCTTGTAGAAAGGATTTCAATTACCAGAGATGTGGATTGAGAAGTGATGCGGTGGATTGAGAAAGTATGGAAATCTGGGTTTTAAGAAGTCGTAATAAAATTATTTTGGATTTTGGTTTTTTTTTTCTAATGGCTTTACTAACGGACCAACGATTTACCATTGGAATCCTTAACGGAATGTCGGGAGTCACTGATTTCGTTGGTACTTTATAATTTATTAATTTATTTTTTAGTAAGACGTAAGAAGGCTGTTGATAAAATCGTTACTAATATTAATTTTTATTTTAGAATTATTTTTATTCATTTCACCAACGGATTACCAACGAAAAATCACCCACGACTTATAAGGTTTCTAATTTCATTGGTAAATCTTTCCTTTTTTATATAAATAAATAATAAGGGAAATCCGTCAGTATCGCCGACGGAAAATTGGACGTTGGTAAAATTCCGTTGGTGATAGCGCACATTCTTGTAGTGTTATAATAAGATCAATTACAAACTAACTAGTAAGAGGCTGCCGTATGTCATTCTTTTTCTAAATGATTGAATTGTCTAAAGCATTGAGAGAAATCTATAAATATTTCCGCATAAGATAAGAAAACTAAGAAAAATTAAAATATCTCCCTCTCAAATAACTATTTATTCTCTTGCTCCGATTTGAGCATTAAAATCATTAAGTTTAAGAGGTAAAAAACTAGGTTAGGTGAGAGGAATTTATTGATATGATTTTTATTGTCAACAAATTAACGTCGTATGTGAGAAACTAGAGCAAAGTGTTTTGAGAAACTTTTTATCGTCCTTGTAATCCACAGAAATGAGAAAAATGGAAGTAAATCCAGAAAAAATAACGCTGGAAATTGAAATCGGACGATAAGTAGTGATGATCTGATAGATAGTGGCGCAAATCCAAAGCGACAGCGGGAGGAAACACCAACAAAGTCGTAACCCACTATTTCTTGTGCTCAACATTGCTGCTTATGAAATAAATTGTCCATTTCAAAAAGATCAACGAAATGGCTGAGAGCCCGATGGCGTTAACGACAAAGAAGGCATCGTTGCATGCGAAAATTGAGAATCCAAGGAGAAATTGGCATGGTGAATCTGATGAAAATGGAATAGTGCATGTTGCTAACTCATTTCGTGAAAATAGTAGCAGCTTGCGGATGTCAAGAACCGATAAAAATGTACTGGAGAAGAAATGAAAGGAAAGACGCGATGGTAAATCCACTCCGGAGAAGCCTACGGATGAAGTAAGCTCAAACAACGAATGTTTAATCGGCACTATTGCCAGCAGGGGCGGAGCCAGGATTGTGTCGTACGGTGGGCAAAAATTTGTAAAATTGAATGTACGAATAAAATTTATATATAACTAGAAAAATTGTAATATAACGTTACATATTACAATTGTACCCGACGATGTTTTATAGCATAAAATTCATTTATAATAGAATCTAGATCTAAATTAATACTAAATTCTTGTTCAATGTTTAGTGCTAAACAATCAGCAAGAAAATCATCATCCATTCTGTTACGAATTTCCGTCTTCACATGTTTCATTGCTGAAAATGCTAGTTCCACTGTCGCTGTTGAAACCGGTAGTGTCAGTACTAAACGAATCAATTTAGTCAAAATGACGTAACTCTCCGACCTTCTGCTTGCAGCCAATTTCCGACATAAATCAGAAAGTGTAGGCACTTGAAATCGAGGTTCGATAATCACATCATTCTTATAATGTTGCAACTCAATTTTCAAACAATAAATATCTTGTTGCGAAAAATTTTCAGGATAAAACTTCTGCGCAAGCTTACAGATATTATCCATGTTAAATGATTCAAAAGAATTTGTTGGATCCAAAGCCGAACTAAGAGAAATGAGTTCTAATGATGTCTCATTAAATCTTGTATCTAACTCCATCATCTGAGAATCTATGGCTGCATTGAAAATATCAAAGTGATAATGATGTTCAACTGTAGGATACTCACGACCACGAGAACAACCAACCATGTAAGAACCATCAAAGTCTGGTATATGTAGATCATTTTTTGAGCAAAAAAGTTTCACTTCTTCAAGAAATTCTTCCCAACCATCTTCTCTTAATGCTTAAAGGATACTTTTTGTAGTATGGACAAATCTCATAGCAGTTAAGATGTCTTGAGTTTTCTTCTGAAGGGCCTGACAAAGTACATCAGTAATTGCCAAAATTCTACGCATTAAATGCAAGATAAATACAAATGCAAATGTTGTCATGGTTTTGTATACACCATCAACTTCGGACTGAGATCTTGTATTTGGAGAATGATCACTAAGATACTCAAACACTTTGCAAGTTGCAACATACATATCAATCAAGCTCTTTACAGAGTTGTAATGAGAAGACCAACGAGTACCTCCGGCTCGTTGCAAATTACCAATCTGATTAGCCCCACTTCCCGACTGTCGTTCTCCAATTTCCAACAAATGCTCAATTTCTTTTCTTTGGGCACTTTTCAACTCATTGATACGCTTAGGAGATGATGTAATCATATTAATAACACTGTACAAATGAGAAAAAAATGAATTAATATCCGAGACATCCCTAGCTGCAGAAACCAATGTGAGTTGTAAACGGTGGGCAAAACAATGGACATAGTATGCATATGGACAATCTCTAAGGAATAATGCTTGTAGTCCATTCCAAGAACCACACATATTACTAGCACTGTCATACCATTGACCTCTCATGTTTTTCACTTGAAGGTTGAAACGGACAAGAACATCAGAAATCTGATTCTTAAGAGTTAATGAGGTAGTGTCACTAACGCTTTTGATTGCAAAGAAACGTTCTGTCAAAATTCCACTACTACTCACAAACCTCAAGACAATGTCCATTTGTTCTGCTGAACATTCATTACGTGCTTCGTCAACAAGAATACTGAACTTTGCATCCCCAATTTCGTCACGAATTCTTTGTCGTACTTTATTGGCCATAATGTTTAAAACCTCTTTTTGAATGTCGGGAGACGTGTATGTAGCATTTTTAAGAGCATTACCCAAAACAACCTTTCCTACTTCCACATTCATTTTTCCAAATGCATCCACCAGTTCAATGAAATTGCCATGATTCAAAGAAGATTGAGATTCGTCGTGGCCTCTAAAGGAACAACCTTGAAGTGCTAACCACAAAACACTCTGAATAGTGGTCTTCAGATGCAAACGATTTTTCTGTTTTTCCTCGACCGATACAGATTGCATTACCTTGTCAATATGTTGAGTTGGTTTCATTATGTAACGCCCCGACCCACATGGATCGAAACATTACTAGATTAACTATACTTTAGCCGTTGACTTAATAGAATTAACCTTACCCTTAGCGGAAAGCTTAAACATTTAATTTATGAAATTTAAATCAACATAATTTGTTAAAAGAAAATAATTCAATACTATAAAAAAACAATTCAAAAATGTCTTTAGAATATCTTCCGTGCATGCATCCACAATTGACGTCAAATTTTAGGCAAAACTTTAAAAATAATGTTGCTGTTTTTTTTTTCTATCTCATATGGGTAGTGACAAAATAAATTCGTTTGCATAACTATCGACGTCGAAACTTCGTGAACCTTTAATACAAGGTATAAAACTCTTTATAATATGACATATCCAAAAATTGGGCTCCGTCGGTAACAGATAGGGCATTAAAATATTTTTCGAAACCATACAACAACTCGGGTTGGGAGGAAACCCAGTACAGTTCACTTAGAATATCATATAAAATTTTACGCAAATCGAACTGACATGAATTTAGCTATATCCAGTAGCTAGTCCCTGAGACTATCATATCCAATTTCTTTTGTCCAAAAACATTGAGTAACGGGTGAGATATAAATTTTTGAAGCCAAGAGCAGAAACTGAAAAACAGCAACACTCACCCATGCAGTTTACTTAACATGACATATAAAATCCTACTAACATCAGATTGACATGATTTCAAGTTCATTTAGTAGCTAACATGTAAGTTTATCCAATGCCACTGATTTTGTCTAAAATTTCCAAATAATGAGTGAGTTATGATTGCTTGAAATCAACTACAGAAACTGGAAACCCAGCAATACTTTCTAGTGCAGTTTACTCTAAGTGACCTATAAAATTTTACTGACATTGGATTGACTTGATTCCAAGTTTATTTCGTAGCTAACCTATGAGGCTATGAAACGCCACTGGTTTCATTGAAAAATTCCAAGTAACGACTAAGTTACGGATTTTTGAAGTCAAGTCAGAAACGAAATTTCTAGAAAAACAGCAACGTTACTTTGCTAACATCTTTTTTTAAAATATAAACCAGCGACTTGTAAGATAATTTCCATAATGCATAACTTATTCATAAATAAATGTGTTTAGAACAATTCCATAAACAACATTTCATAGGAAACAAATTATTTAAAGTAAACATTTTCGTAGTAAAATTGAAAACATTAAATCACCGGCCTCTCCATATCACGTTGCATCATTCTTTACCATCATCCACGCCCCAAGCAACATCATATCAAATCAACCTGTAGAGAGGGAATTAACCCATGAGTTTGAAACTCAATAGATGTCATCGGTGCGTTTCGTTAACAAATTATAAAATTTCGAACTATAGATTCATACCGTCGCGTAGTAGGATTTCCGGCAAAATCCAATTTCTGTAGAGTTATGAATTAACATAACGCATAGAGCCGGAGAATGATCATTCAACTATAGTGGTGCCGAAACACCGTACCCAAAGGTACCATTACATTCATACTTTTAAATGGAAAATCATAACTTGAAAACGAAACCAACACTTGCACATCTACCTACCTTTGTTAAAAACTTTTGAAAGTATAATGTTGGATGATTGTTGTTGCTTCCCGACAGTATTAGAACTTTTAGAAATATGCTCCTCTCCTATTCTTTTGAAAATCTTTTTCCTTGATCAAAGTGTGCACTCTCCTTCACACCCTTGCTATTCTTTCAAACTTTACTTAACATAAAGATTTTTTTTTTAGAGAAAATAAGTGTAATCTCGGATTTGAGGAAAGGTGTAGTTAAAAAATGCTTTTCCTCTTCTTGTAAGCTTCCTTTTTAATGGAAAACTAAATGGAAGAGTTATATTATCATTAATCTTGTTAAATTAAGTCTTTAACAAGGAATTTGAAGAGTTTTAAGCCCAACAAATAATTTTATAAAAATACTTCATAAAAACATCTGCATGATGATTCGAACCTGGGTGGCCAATAGGAAATACCATGCAGATGACCATTGTGGCAACCCAGTTATTCATTAAATCTTTGAAACCAAATTTACTTAAACTTAATGTCTTAAAGTATTGGGCTTATAAATAACTTATGGCTTGTATTTTCATAACCTTAAATGAGCCAAGCCTCCATAGCTTATTTCTTAAATGGACTATACCAACCAAATTAAGAATATAAAATCTGGGACATTACACATTAGATCTTCAGCTCTTCTCTTACAACCATTATGATACGATGACGATGTTGTACCAACATGAATAAGGAATGCACATTTACTGCCTTGGTTGACCCTCTTCCAACTGTCAAACCCAACTGTGACCAACGATGAAATAATAGATGGAGCACTATCATTGAGGAAAAGGAAGCAATAAAAACAATATGCTTTGTGTGTTGAAGGTGAATATTTCAACCAAGGAAACTGATTGTACCAACGCTCCTGAAATCGACGTTTCTGCTTTTCATATTCTTTACTCTGATAGTCCAAAAGTTTCGGTTGATAAGGTCCAACATTTAAATAGGCTCGCCTAATCTGATCGCGTTCATTTAATGGATGTTCACATATTTGATTTCTTTTTCCTGGGTCACGTTTAATAGAATCAAGTGGTTCCACATTAAGATTAGAAGATGATGATCGTTCAACATCAGGGGATGAAATTGGATTTGGAGTGGATGCCGTAGGAATGGAGTACCTTGATGTTTGTTACTCTTTGAAAAGAAAGATAACAAAGTTCTTCCTTTCTTGGAAGAAGGTCGATCTTCCTCCATATTAAACCTAAGAGCATAAATGTCAAAAAAAAACTTTAATATCCTATAAATTCCTATATAAATTGCGGTTGGCTAAATTTCCAAATTCCAAACTAACATTTCCTAAAAAAATGCCTAATTGAGACTCAGACACTTCCAAATTCAATTCAAAAACTAGAAGCATATGTGCTATCAATTTTCAATGCAGACTAATTGAGACACTTCCAAATTCAATTAAGGCAGTAAGGCTAAGGCACATTGAAACACACAAATTCAACCTGGTACAAATTCAATCCCACATTTAGACACACAAATTCAATCCCCACAGGCCACAGCCACGGCCACAACCACATTCAAACACACAAAAACAGTAAATTCAGTAAAAAATTCCACAGACTCCACACCACACGGTCCTGAAATCGACGGTCCACACAAAATCACAGCTCCAATAAAAAAAATTCAGTAAAAAAACTACAACTCCAGCCTCCAGACAGTACGTATCAAGTATCAACTATCAACATTCAGTAAAAAAACCAAAAAAAAAATTACCTTTCTCACAGACTCAGTCACGGACGGCGTTCGGCTTCGGGCTTCGGCGGACGGTTGGAGGAAGGGTTTCGCCGTTTCGCCGTCAGACAGAGAGAGAGCAGAGAGGGATGAACGGAAGCTGCCTTTCGCAACGTTGAGGCAGAGAGGAGAGAGCAGAGAGTGAGAGGAAGTGAGAGATTGTGATTTGTGAGAGAGAGAGGGTTCGCGTTTTGGGTATGGGTGGGATTGGGAATTTGGGTTTAATTTTAGGTGGGTTGGGCTTTCAATTTTTCAAATGGGCTAGGGCTTTAACCAAATTCTTTTTTTTTCAAAGGGTGGACTTGGGTAAGGGTGGGCTGGAAAGGATAATTGGGCTTCAACAATTTTTTTTTTTTTCAGAGTCTGGGCTTGGGCAAGGGTGGGCTACAACCCACCCCTATCTCCGCCCATGATTGCCAGGTTGGTCGAATAGTAAAAAAGACTTGTCAATACTTCATACGGTATACTCTTCCATTTGAGATATGAAGGTCAATCAATCACATAAGATGGATGACGACGATGAATATTTGCCATTCTCAAAGGAGATCAAAGAAATGCCAATTTTGAATAACTTTGTTTGCCCCATGATAGAGAAGTATAACGAAAAAGGAGATCCAATGCATCATCTGTTCGAGTATATGGCACATACGAGGTTGAAAAAGGTAAGCCCTGCACTCAAGTGCCAAAGCTTCTCCCTAACGTTGGATGGATCTGCTAAGCGATAGTACAACAAGTTTCCGATAAGGTCAATTAAAAGCCAGCCGTAACTGAATCAGGCATTCCTAGAGACGCTTGTTGAGAGCAGAATAGGATAAACACTAGCAACACGATTGAATGACATGATGCAGGAAGAAGAGGAGTCCTTCAAAAGCTATTTTGCATGGTCCAATGCTGAATTAATTGCTTGCGAGACCATCTCGGATTAAAAAGGTTAGAGACACCTTGTGGAACAGTCTGCTAGTGGAGATTCCCTTTTGGAGAGATGTTCGCAACCGAAATCCAACCTCTTATCATCAGTTGGTAAGTCTGATCCAGAGTGAGATCTAGACAGGGGACACTATCGCTAACCGAAAAAAGATAGAACAAGTTCGCATATAAAAGCTCAAAGGTAAAACCTCAGCATATTTCTTTAAACTGCCGAAGAAGCAACATTTGCGTTTTGAAAAGCCCAAAGGCAGGGTGCATACAATATCTATAGCCCATCTATAGGACATAGGCGAGGAACACCCCTTCCTTGGGAGTCCAAAGGAGAAGTCCTGAAAAATTCATCGCTCCAGGGATCATAATACGAATGAATACTATGAGGTACTTAAGATGATGAAATTTCGAAGTCGATAGGGAAGTTCGCATGGAGTGGTTGAAAGTAGAAGACAACCTTATCCAACCGGGTAAAGTCGAGGAATCGGCTAAGGTAGGTAAAGCCAACATGAGCACTAGTGAACGCTTCAAGCTCCCGACCTCTAGTAAGTGAAATCGACATCATATTTTGGGCCCTTACATAGGCGAGAAAACAATGAACATATAAAGGAATTATGCTCGTGCTGCCAAGAAGCCCACATTAGAAGTGTTTTAGGTTCGAGATAATCCTAAAACTGTATCTCTTCCAATTACATTTAGTAATGATGATGGGCAAGTCTCCACTGTAATGTACTGGCAGTGCGAGCCGTAATAGCTCGTAATGGTCTAAAATACATGCTGGTGGATAATGGTAGCTCTTTGAATATTTTGATCAAATCCAGGTCGATCACTCTTGGGTACCCATGCTGAACCTTTGTATAGTTTTACTACAGATAGTTTGATCTCTAGATTACAAAACACATTGGCAATTGAGTTGGGTAAATAGTCAATTGCATTTCAAGAATTCACGGATTTGTTTTTATCATGGATAGCAAATTTGCTTATAAAGAAATCTTAGGAAGACTTGTTCTAAAGAAACTGAAAGCAGCAACATCCATTCTTCACTTATGCATTACATTCGAAACTCCCCAAGGGCTAGCTTGTATAAAAGGAAATCAAGTTGCTGAGCAAGAATGTTATTTCAGTGCCTTAAGAAAAGCAGCCCCAAAGCCCCAGCGGGTAGTACTACACTGATGGTTGGAAGAAAGAAAAAAGACCTGCTTGAAAACCCTTGTTTAGGAAAGCAAGGATTTGATGTTGTGAAGGGTAGGTTCAGAGATCTACTCGCCAATAAGGATAATTTCACCAGTACTAGATGAAGCATGGATCTTGAAACACAGACCAAGACTAGACCTAAAGCAAGGTTGTAGCAACGAAAAACACTATGGGATACCTAAACATGAAAAATGAGCATCTTTTCACAATTGTTAAAATGATAGTCAAATATGAATCTTATTTTGCTAAAGAAATTCCAAGTGAGGGCGAGATTTATTCCGCCAAAGAAATACGGGGCTAAATTTCACCCCAAAAGAACTTGTTATTAAAGGTGAGACCACATCCACCAGCATTTAGCGTTGACATCATGACATATTGTAAGCACGCATGAAAGTATTAGAGTTTTGAAAAGCCATGGGTAGGGGCATGATAATAATCATTTCTCCTTTCTTTTACTAAGAATGATCTTCAAAGTTTCGTATTCTACGAATTGTGTTGTTGATACGCAATTGTTTTAAATATATCTATGTGAAGCATAACTAAATGTCAAATGAGTAAAACAGTGGGAGCCTAAATAGATGCCTAAATGAGCAATGAAATACAATACAACAATCAAATTTCATTAATAAATTGTCAAATGAGTAGTTTTATACAAAAGAGAAATAAAATTTTATTAAATGTCGAGATAAAAGTAAGCTATCTTTCTAAGTTAACCAACAGCTAAAGATTCCCAAAAGTAGGGTTGCTTGGTTAACTGGGGCGTTACCCTCATAGGGTACACTCACTTCAGATGAAGGAGGAGTAATAGTAGTAGCATCGGCTAGCTTAGCGGTAGCAGTGACCTCGCGGGAAGGACTGATCGGAGGGTCCATAGATGAGAAGGTTTGAGGAAAGTGGACAAAGTATTTAAAGCCTCAAGGGCTAGCGGCGATTCCTTGGAAAAGATGGCATCCTCGACATCCCCTGATCCGCTCAGGGTGAAAACTCCTAATAATGTCAAGAACCTTGTTATCCCCTCATGCATAGCTTTCTCGACATGCATCGCCTCGCGAGCTTTTACCTCAGAAAGGCCAGACTCTGCAATAGCCAACTTTATCTTGGTACTCTCCAGTTGATTGCGAAGCAAGGCCGCCTCATTTCTCGCATTATCGATGTACTAGGAAATAGCATATTGCTCGGCCGTCACCGAATGAAACTCTTCCCTGAGGTGCAAAATCTCACGATCAGTCTTGGCAACGTAAGCCGCATGGATTTCCTTGGCCAGCTCCAAATCCTCGGAGACCCTCTTAACGTCGGCTACCAAGGAAGTCTCCATTGGAAACAAAGATCTTAGCATCTTTATTCATATCCTTATACTTGTTTCCCCCCCTTCTCAGCTTCTATCATTTTTTTCCTAAGAGATTCGCACCTATTCTCCCAGGAACTGATTTTCTTTTCCAGGTTGTCAGCCCGTAAAACATAAACCTCATAATTAGTCTGCTGATCATGGTGAAGTACATGATTAATGTACAAATAGGCAGATCAACAGCCCTAGATAAAATGAAAGAAGTGCTGATAAGGACCCCGAATTTAACTCCTCATCTCAACGAGGAGAAAATAAAGACTTGCAGTCCAAAAGTAGTTTAAACCCAATAGACATCTTTCTTTTTCTCTTAGAAGGGTCCCTAACCAAAGCCGGTGAAGAAGGAGACCCAACATCCAAGGGCATATACCTTAGAGTTCAAGCAGCAGAATTCGAATCGCTAGCTCATTGAGAGGGAAAAGGTTGCCTAGTAACACCTTCATCCTCGTGCGAAGGTATGGTCTTGGCCCCTCTATAACCTTTAGAAGCCAGGTCCTTAGAAGGTGGGAAGCTAAAGTTTTTTGGTGCTTAGGAACCACATTAAAATCAATTCGTACAGCAAAGGAAGAGAAACAGTAAATTATCTAAATAGAGATAAAACAAAAGAATAAAAGAAATCGGGGCATAAACTTACCCATGTTAGTTGAATACTGGTACTATAAAGTCTAAATTGGAATGGTTGAGTAACTTCTCAGCCTCGCGAGCCTCAGGACTTAAATCAAGAATAGGCGCTACTAAAGCACGAATATAGCTAAAGCCACGGGCTTAGCCTGATTTATGTATATAAACAAATGAAACATGATAAGAAAGCATAAATAGATCAGAATAGATCTGACAAAAATTCCCCCTCCAAACTCGGGGGTACTTTTAAAAATGACATAGTCAAAGGAGCCTATTTCCATTTTGACTTTTGCACTTAACCATATTTCCAAAATGACCCATTTGCTGTAAAAAGACAAAAACGCCCTTAAGTTACTAAAACAATTACAAAACATGTTTGTATTAAAAAGACAATACTACCCTTTTAGTTAACAAATAAAAATCAAACGATCCCTACTTAAAATTACAAAATCTGCGCAAACACAGATAAAAACTCTCTCATCTTCTTCACTCTGAAAATCTGAAAAAAGATCGATAGCTGAAGAAAAAAATTGTTTTCGATCAATTACTTCGATTTGGTAAGTATAGTTACGTATATTTTAACTTCGTTTTTGTTAAATGGTATGTTTTTACTCGATAAATTAAGATCGACATAGGTTAGACCAGATCTAACTATTTTAACAGATGTAAAATTTTTTTAAGTATGAAAGAAAAAAAAATTCATCTGCATTAGTTTTTCGATTACATTTACAAATTTCGGCTATGGATCAACAGACGAAATTTTCGTCTGTTAACAGAGGGAATAAACAAACAGACGAATTTTTCGTCTGTTAACGGACGAAAAATAGTCTGTTAACAGACGAAAACATCGTCTGTTAGAAGACGAAAAAATCGTCTGTTAACAGACGATTTTTCTTCTGTTAACAGACGAATTTATCGTCTGTTAACAGACTTAACTGTTAACAGACGATTTTTCGGCTGTTTTATGTTTAATAATTTTTGTTCCCACTGTAAGTCGAATTTTTGAATATTCTCGTTTATAAATTCTTTGTTCCTACGCTTGACATATATGATTATACTCCTGATTTGTCATTTTGGTGATTTTGAATTGGATGAAAATAATCGATGGGAATGGAAATTGACGAATAATATAAAAGGCAGTATGGCAACACATATAACAGAGACTACATCGTACGAGGAACTATACCATGATATACAGAATAAGCTGAACGTCGATTCATCTCGATACAATATGGTATTGAGATATCAATTCAGAGAGAATTTGCCATATTCAATTCTACCTTTAAAGGTTACATCTCATATTGAAGTGAATTATCTGTTTGAGTTGAACAAAACGCAAGTGACACCGATTTACGTGACTTTAGTGATGAAGGACGACGCGGAAGGTAGAAATGAACATTCGGATGGAGCCGATGATAATGCAAATGATTTTTGGGATACAATCGAGATAGTTCGCGAGGATGACGCTAATATTCCCGAATCAATTGTTCCTCATCGTGACATCACCGCGACACACATAATTTAATCGGTAGTTCAGGACAGCGATAATGTAAATGAATTTACAAATGAGGATTTAATTACTTTATCTAGTCAGAGACATGAGCTGGGTGGGAGCTTAGGGGCCGGAACGAGCGGACCTTCATCTAATTCTTCACGCGTGGTTCTCGATGATGAAGATTTGCACGTTCAGCAACTGTTTGCAATGAAGAAAGATTTGTAGGCAGCGTTGCACAAGCTAGCATTGAAATTCAATTTTGAGTTCAAGGTAAAGAAATCAAGCAAATCCTTGTTGACACTTGCTTGCATCGACGACAGTTGCAGTTGGTCGTTGCGAGCGACTAAGATGGATACAAACGAGTCATTTGTAATTCGCAAGCATACACGAGAACATACTTGCGAATTGGGGATTCGTCAAAACAATCATAGACAAGCTCGGGCATGGTTTATTGGTCGACAGATAATGCACAAGTATCAGGACCCACGAACGATCTACAGACCTTCGGACATCTTTAATGACGTCCGACGAGAGTATGGAGTGGTCATGAGCTACCAGAAGGCCTGGAAGGCCAAAGAATGCGCGTTTGAGGATTTAATGGGCTCGCCTGAAGAGAGTTATGCTAAATTGGCCAGGTACTGCCATAATTTGTCGACAACTAATCACGGTTTCACTTTTTCCATTGAGACAGAGGGCGAGAATTGCTTTAAGTATTTTTTCATGGCTCTTGGACAATGCACTAGAGGATTTCAAAATGCGATGCGACCTGTAATTTTAGTCGACGGTACAACTCTGAAATCGAGATACGGGGGAAAGCTGATTATTGCTACATGTCAAGATCCCAACATCCAGATTTACCCACTTGCATTCGGCGTAGTCAATGCGTTGGTTCTTTACGAAGCTCAGGGAGGTGATCAGGGAAGTCGAGGATCTTGTCTTCGTAACTGATTGGGGTCAGTCTCTAATAAATGCTATTGCAGACGTTTTCCCAGAGGCACATCATGGGTACTGCATGTACCATATACATGGTAATCTGAAGACTAGATACCGGGGCCAAGGCATCGTTTCATTGTTCAGGAGGGCGGCCGAAGCTTACATTGTCGAGGAATGTAATAAGTTTATGGTCGAGATAGGAAATCGGTCGTTCCCGGCATGGGATTATCTTACAAAAATGGGGATAGAACATTGGGCGCGATCACATTTTCCAGGACGTCGGTACAACTTGATGACGTCGAACAATGTGGAATCTCTGAATGCATTGTTCAAGAAGGATCGAGAGTTGCCAATTCTCGCAATGATTGAGAACATCCGTACCAAGCTGCAGCAGTGGTTTCATGAACGACGTCATGAATCGCAGAACTGTTCGAGCTGGCTAGCCCCGGCTCAAGAGGATAAACTGTTCAAGGCGGCAGAGGTTGCAAGGAGGTTGATTGTGGAACCGCTAGACGAGTCCCGCTTCTCTGTGCAATGTGTACGTCATGTGGCATATATTGTGGACTTGACTGACAACACATGCACCTGTGCTCGATTTCAGCTGGAGAGTTTTCCATGCGAGCATGCAGTTGCGGTAGCTTTAAACAGAGGCTTTGCAGCGAGAACATTATGCTCTCCTTATTACACGGCTGAATATTGTAGAACTGCGTATACTGAGACTATATTTCCCCTACCGAACGAATCTGAGTGGGAAGTTCCTGACCGTATTCTCATGCTTAATAGTTTGTCGCCACCAGTAGTTGAACCGCGTGGCCTGTGTCGTTGCGGCAGATGTAAAGCAGTTGGCCATACTCGACAAAATTGTACGAGTCAAATTCCCCTGCATGACGATTAGTATAGTATGTACTGGTATTGCTGTTAAATGAACAATATTTGGATAATCAATTTAACGCAACTTTATTTCCTAATTTGATAAATTATACAATTTTTATATAAATTATATAAATCATACACAAAAAAATGAACAAAATTAAATGTACAATATTACAAAATTAATTATACAATTCACGCACAATATTTACAAGTATTAAATAAATGAAAAAAAAAATAAGACAAATGTTAAAAAAGATATAGATGAGTTAGCGTAGCATTATTTATTGAAATTTTAAAATACTTACACCGGCCTCATTGTCCTCCACTCCGTCTCGAACGCTTTCCATTTGGCTGCGTCTACCTCCCGAAACAGATTGGGGTACGTCCCGTCGACGAACGTCCTCCTCTTTGCCTCAGCTGTGAAAGGAGAAACGATGTACTGCGAAGGCAACCTAACCCTCCTGCCGACCACCTGCTCCGGGGCGTCAACGGCATGCATTTTCCCCTTTGCCACGTCAGGCGTATGCTCGTCCACCACCACCTCCTCCTCCTCCTCCTCCTCCTCCGGGGCCACCCCCTCCGTCTTACCCCCCATGGCGGCCACCCCCTCCGTCCTACCCCCCATGGCGACGGAGAACTCCAACGTCATTAGATAAATAATCGACCCGTCCCCTAAAATCATGTCCCATCTCTCCCATCTACGCCGCCAACTCTCGGCGCATCTCGTCCATCTGGCGGGCTATAAATACTTTCAGGCAATCATACAGATCAGTGGACGGTGGAGACGGTGACCTGATCGGAGGCGGTGAGGCCCTCGGCGGCGGTGATGCCCTCGGCGGCGGTGATGCCCATGGTTGCGGTGATGCCCTCGGCGGAGGTGATACCCTCGGTCGAGGTGGTGATGCCCTAGGAGGCGACAGTGATGCCCTCCGAGGTGGAGATACCCTCGGCGGAGGTGATTGTCGATCTATTGGACCGCGCTCCTACACAAATTGGAACATGAAAAATAGTTATATTTAATAAAAATCGGCTAACATATACAAAACTGTAGATAAAAAATTATATTCAATTCACGTACCTCATCCCGGTCTGCTTCATCGTGTGGAGCGGCCAATTCACGCACATATCCACGACCCTCCTCCTCCATCGACGACATCAACTCCGTTATGACTTCAAGCTGGCATACCTACATTTCGACTAGTTAATGATCACGTCATCACATTTTGAAACGATGTATCTAGCCAGTTAATGATCACATCATCATATTATCCAACCTGAGGGTCGTCAAGGAGAGCTGATAGCTTCTTGCTAGTCGGACATCCATCTGCTCGAGATACTCGCCAATGATGCATCTGAGGGCAGCGTGTCTTCCCTAGCCTCGCAAACTGGGTACCTAGGAGGGGGACCGTCTCGTACGCCCAAATCTGCAATACATACAATTATTATATTCATATTTATTGTAAACAATATGTTTATAACAAATTATGTTAAACATTTACCTGCACGGTAAGGGGCAATCCGTACACATCGTATTTATGCACGGTCCCCTTCGGCCTCGAGTGTGATCTGGTGAAGACGTGCACCGTGTCCTCAAAACATCTTCGGCCCCACGGATATGTGTTGAAGACCTCAAGATCGTCGACGATCTGCAGATGGAATAGGTCGATTCCAGTCCTCCGATGGTGACATCGCAACACGCTTTCAAGGATGTAGACCAGGCCGAGCTTCAGTCTGTCCAACATATCGTCACACCTCGTGATCGCGTCCATCATATCCGATAGCAGTACTGTCCCCTGTCCCCCAAAGTAAGTATCGTGCAGTCTGCCTCTCTGAGCATCGGCACGCACTGCATCATCACCCGTAATCTCCAGTCCAGTGATGACAGCAAACTCGAACATGAAGAAACTGGCGACCTTACCCCCGAGGTCGAAGTGGAGTGCATCGTCGTCGACTGGACTACACAACCGACACAGTAGGGCATCGAGGATCTGCCCCGAGAACTGTACATCTCTCAACTCGTACAGGGGCCAAAGAAACGAACGTCGAAGCATATCTGCATGCTGCTCATCCAACAACTCCAACACAGCTGTGTAACTGCCAAGGTTACCATTCCAGGTAGCCTTGACAGGCATCTGTCTTAATGTCAGGTCTAAATGATAGTCCATGCTGCAAAATAAATAAATAAAAGGAAACGAGAATTTGCTAATTCTATTAGTAATTATCAAATTAAAATTAATTATATAATTTGTTTTTTCGATTACGTAAAATATTTTTCAACCAAAATAAGAAGTAGCTAATATGTTAAAAATATAATATTTAATAATTAAAATGATTTATTTAACGATATTAGTAATTATCAAATTAAAATTAATTATATAATTTTTTTTCGATTACGTAAAATATTTTTTTAACCAAAATATTTAACGATTTTTTCGTCTGTTATGTCTGTTAACAGAACAGACGAAAAATCGTCTATTTTTTCGTCTGTTAAATCGTTTGTTAACAGATGAAAAAATCGTCTGTTTGTCTGTTGACGAAAATATTGTCTGTTAACAGACGAAGTTTTCGTGACGAAGTTTTCGTCTGTTAACAGACGGTCTTCTTCAACACAGCCGGCGCGATGCCGGCTGTGTTGAGTCGCCGGAAATGGCCATTTTTGGCTATTTCCGGTGACTTCAAGCTCCTCCCCCCCTAAAAATCTCCCTCCCTAAACCCTAAAACCAACTCCACAATCACACAAAACTAAATAAAGAAAATAAAAGTACATAAATTTGAAGTAAATCTATGGAAACCTCACTTTTAATGACAAATACCAACCTTTCAAGTCGCCGGTGAGATGGGTTGGTGAAGGAGATGGCCGGTCGGTGAGATGGGTCAATCGCCTGTGAGGAATGTTCCTTTTGACAAAGTGAGGGTATTTTTGGCTTTTTGGAAGTTAACCTATATTTTGACCTTTTTTTTTTATTCTATTTCCTAGTCAAAGGTCACTTTGGAAATACACTACAGTGTAAAGGTCGTTTTCGTGTATTTCCTCCCAAACTCGTAAGTTTCCACAACAAGAAAGACCCCATCATGTGTGTCCACCCATTAGGAGTAAGTTGCGTAGGAGAAATGTTAAAAGTAGAAGAACACTACGAAAGAAATATTGAAAACAAACTCTAAGCCCCATATCCATCAAATGCTTATGTCTGACTATACAATCATAGGGAGGACAATCCACAGTCTACGATTGTTCATGGCATAGTAGTTCTATGTTACCAAGGATGTTATATTGATCTCAAGTTTCACCTAATCCTTCTCAGTAATTGGTAAAGATCTCCAACCCCTCAAAAACCAATATTAAGGCCACTCTATTCACTCGTAGGTTCTCATACCTTATCACATGTCCTAGCCCCAAGTTTGGAACCATCACTGAGTTTAAGAAGTGCCCCAGTACATTGAACTTCCTTAGAAGAAAAAGCAACATTGGCGCCAAAGATGTCCTAAAGTTTAAAACTTTCAACCTCAGAGTTACGAGATACATTTTGAGATTCATTTAGAGAAAACATTGTAATAAAAAAGGAACAAGTATAAGATACAAGAAGAACACGTACCTAACTGAGAGTTTGTGAAGAAAGATGAAAGAAAGTATGAGAGATAACAAGAATGAAAGTATAATTCAATTCAAGCTAAAGAAGCCACACAGTCAAGTGATCGGGCCACGAAGTACAAAATGAAGAAGTTGACGAGCCAAGGGACAAGTCTTGTGTTGGAGTCGAGGGCCAAAGCAAGTTGGAAGGCGACCTAATCAAGATGGCAAAGTGGAGGCCAAAACTGTCAACTATGCGACCGCATAGTTGATCCTGGCTTGCGGTCACATTGGGCATTACCGAAAATTGAAGAACCCAAATCAGTTGTTCTATGCGACCACATAGAACAACACTATGTGGTCGCATAGAACAAAGTTCGTGAGAATTTTTACAATTTCTGCATGTTACCTAATTTGGCTAGAATTCCTTTTCTATTATGATTCTTGCAATATTTCTTGAATTATTTCTGAACTAGATTCTAGGGTTTACCTATAAATACTTTGCATATTTTGCATTGTATTGAAACTTTTGACAAATTATTAATTGAGAGACTATTGCTTTCCTTGTTCTTCCATTGAACAATCAATCGAACTTATCAAGATCTAAATCTTATGGCATTCAAACATCGGATAGTGGGTTATTCATTGTGTAATCAAGGCGTTCAACGCTTCGTCTTTATCGTTTGGTTTTTTGGTTCACCTTGTTGGGTTCAAATCCAAAATGGGTTTAATTTGCGTTTTTGGGTTCCGCATCAATCTAGTTGTGGGTTTCGTAGTCACCATTACTACGGGATTCGCATCAGTTGGTATCAGAGCTTTGGGTCTAATTATATCAGGTTATATCATTTATTTTCTTGTTGAGTCAATAAATCTTATCTTTTCCGTAGTTTCTTTGTGTTCTTGAGTCGTTCTTCGTTTCCATTTCCTAGATCTATAAATTTCTTGTTGGTAGTATAATCTTGTGTAAAAAAAAGTTACTGTTCATCGCAGTTACTGTTCATCCGTGAAAAAAATTGTCATTTCACGTACGGTACTGTTCATCCATACAGAGAAAAAAAAGTGAGATTTGTTTGATTGATTTACTACCAACACTCTACAAACTTCGGATCATCAATTTATTTTTATCATCCAATTCGAGTCAAATTTATAGTTGGATTCTCTTGTCTTCCCATTGTATTCCCAAAATTGCTATATTCCTCTTGAGTCAGAATCATCCACACATTCTATTTTTGAAGTCATAAGTTTGATCCGGTGAGTTCGTTGTTGTCTTTGGAAGCACTTAGCGAAAACATTGAGAAGTAAAAGGTAGAGGATGAGATTATTAGAGGGTAAAAGCCAATTGAGTGATTTCGAGTAAAAATTGGTGAGGCAAAAATTGAGAGAATGTCAGATATGGAAAGCTCAAATTCCAGCAGGAACGGTAACCAGACCAGATTGCAAGATGATAGGATGGATAGGTTTGAACGATTGTTGATGGACATGGGAGCAAGGATGGAGCAATTGAATGCTTTGGTGGTGAATCTTAGTAGGGAACAACCAGCGGATGTACCTCACGATAGGGGGGTGGGTAGGCGAGTCCCTAGGATGGATGATATGGGATCGGTAGTGAATGGGGTGAAGATGAGTATGAGAGGGATGAGATGGAACAAATGAGGCATAGAGGCGATAAGTTTGAACAACGTGGTATAAATAATTATGGAGGTGAAATGGATGGTAATTTGGGTAATGTAAAAATGACAATTTCACAATTTAAGGGTAAGAGTGATCCCGAGGCATATTTAGAATGGGAGAAAGGGGTGGAGTTAATTTTTGATTGCCATAGCTATTTGGAGGATAAGAAGGTGAAGATTGCAGTATTGGAATTCACTGATTACGCCATCACTTGGTGGGATCAAGTGGTTACTTCACGGCATCGTAATCGGGAAAAGGCCTATAAATACTTGGGATAAATTGAAGGTAGTGATAAGGAAATGGTTTGTGCCTAGTCATTACTATAGGGAGCTCCATCAAAAATTGTAAAGTTTGTATCTGAGGTCGAAGAGTGTAGAAGATTATCATAAGGAGATGGAAATCTTGATGATTAGGGCAAATGCAAAGGAAGATCGAGAAGCTACCATGGCTAGGTTCTTGAATGGGTTAAATAATGAGATAGATAATGTGGTGGAGTTACAACATTATATGGAGTTGGAAGATATGCTGCATGTAGACATGAAAGTGGAAAGACAGTTGAAGAGGAAGGGGATTTGAGGCAGCCTGTGAACACTTCATCTTTTAACCCAAACTGAAAGTCGCGGTGGGAAGGTAATAAGGTGAATGAAGCAGTAGTTAAAGGAAAGGAAGAAAGTGCTAGCAAAGCCGTACCCAAAATGGAGTCACAGCAAGTGAAGAGTAGGGACATAAAATGTTTTTGGTGTTTAGGAACATGGCACATTGCTTCCTAATGTCCTAACAAAAGGGTAATGATTCTACGGAATGACGGAGATGTGGTGAGTGAGAGTGAAGGAGAGTATGACAATATGCCAACGTTGGAGAAGGTTGGTGGAGAGGGAAAAGTGGAATTTGCTGTTGGTGAGCTGCTGGTCACAATGAGAGCTCTTAACACTCAAGTCAAGACGGATGATACTGAACAACAGCAAGAAAACATATTCCACACCCGGTGTCACGTCCACGATAAGATATGTAGTCTAATCATTGATGGTGGGAGTTGCACAAATGTAGCTAGCATGACCTTAGTTGAAAATTTGGGTTTAGTATTGTTTAAACACCCTAGGCCTTACAAATTACAATGGTTGAATGAGAGTGGAGAAGTTAGGGTGAATAAACAGGTGATGATTGATTTCTCGATTGGGAGCTATAGTGACAAGGTTGTTTGTGATGTGGTGCCTATGCATGCGGGCCATATTCTATTGGGCAGGCCATGGCAGTATGATAGAGAAGTTATACATGATGGGTATAGGAACCGGTATAGCTTTGTCAAGGAGGGACGGACTATTACTCTTGTGCCATTAACACCGACACAAGTTTATGAAGACCAAATTAAATTGAGGAACGAGGAAGAGAGAAGAGTACGAGAGTCTGGAAAAAGGAGAGAAAACAGTGAGGTAGTGAGTAAGAGAGAAAATGGTGAGGTGGCTGATAGTAGGAGAAAGAGAAAGAGGCCACATGAGATGAGAGAAAAAGAGCCAATTGAGAAAAGAGAAAAGCCGGAAGCAAGTTTCTTTTCAAAGGGAAGTGAATGTCAAAAGGCTATAGTTGGTACAAAACAAATGTTGTTGTTGGTAAACAAGGAATCACCTTTCAACTTTGAGGAAACTCACCCACCCCTCCCTAGTTTCGCTATTTCTGTCTTGCATGGTTTTGAAGATCTGGTCCATATGAGCATTCCTATTGGGATTCCACCTAACTCGAGGAATGGCTACCAACTTGTGCTTAAAACTAACCAACCCCAGCCTAGTTTTGTTATTTTTTCTTTACAAGTGGTTGAATATGAGTTCTCTATGGAGTCAAAGGAGTTTAAAGAGAAATGGACAGACGTAACATGGATGATGCACAATGATTCACCAATGGTAAGGTATTTCTATCTCATACATAGGCTAGATGATGGTTTAGCATGTAGGGATAAGTTTTCACTTGGAGTATGTAATTTTAACCTCACAACTACACCTTAGCTAGATGCTATACTTGATGATTTCTATGTGTCATATATGTGTGGTGCACTTGAGTATAAGGTCAACTATGAAATTGATAAGTGGTTGGTTAGGTTGTTTAAACTCACTAGTCCACCTGATACTTTTATGGGATTAAGTAGTCGTCTTTTGTGTGCATTTATAGCAAAAATCTTATTAGCTCATGACCATGTCTTATATCGTAATGGACTATACATGTATGTTGAAGTGCGAGGTCACATGTTACATTATGATATCGTAGTAAGTGGTAGAGATTTAGATGTACATAATACATATTTGGGATATATTGATCTAAATCTGCATAACTACTTGTGGGAAGTTGGATGGCATGTTAGGAATTAAGTTGATAGTTTCTACTACTTCTTACGCATGCTTTGATATGGTTTATGTTTTTAATCTTCCAATTTTGTCAGATTTAATTACTTTAACTATTGATGTAAGTGGTAGCCTAGATGGAAAATAGGAGACTGTGTTTGAATTGTACCACACCTGTAACATGGGACATCCTTGGAGTGTACCATTTGATCCTGGCGATGGTGATTGGTTGTACCTACGCAAGAGGAGGATACAAGATCAAGTGTGGTCCAACCTACATCCTAGAAGCGAAGGACTATCCAATATCCTTGCTATGACCGACAATGGATGCTATATTCTATTTTTGCGGGGTAAGTCCGTAACAATTACTATTTTCAGGGTTACTAATGTTGCTCCGTTTGGTGCAGGCTTGGCTTCGAGGTCGAATCCTTTTGAAGAGAGAGCGGATGATATGATTCGGGATAGGCTTCAAGTGGACAAGAGACCGGGGTGCATTGAGGAGGAGTCAAGGGCGAGCTCGGGAAAGAGTCGGGATTCAATTCAAGCTAAAGAAGCCATGTACTCAAGTGATCGGACTACGAAGTACAAAATGAAAAAGTTGACAAGCCAAAGGACAAGTCTTGTGTTGGAGTCGAGGGCCAAAGCAAGTTGGAAGGCGACCAAATCAAGATGGCAAAGTGGAGGCCAAAACTATCAACTATGAGACCGCATAGTTGATCCTGGCTTGCGGTTGTATTGGGCATTGCCGAAACTTGAAGACCCCAAATTAATTGTTCTATGCGACCGCATAGAACAACACTATGCTGTCGCATAGAACAAAGTTCAGGAGAATTTTTACAATTTCCGCAAGTTACGTAATTTGGCTAGAATTCCTTTTCTCTTATGATTCTTGGAATATTTCTTGAATTATTTCCATTTCAACTAGATTCTAGGGTTTACTTATAAATACTTTGCATATTTTTCATTGTATTGAAACTTTTGACAAATTATTAATTGAGAGACTATTGCTTTCCTTGTTCTTCTATTGAATAATCAATCGAACTTATCAAGATCTAAATCTTGTGCCATTCAAACATCGGATCGTAGGTTCTTCATTGTGTAATCAAGGGGTTCAATGCTTCGTCGTTATCGTTGGGTTTTTGGTTCACATTGTTGGGTTCAAATCCAAAATCGAGTTTAATTGGAATTCTTAGGTTCCGCATGAATCTAGTTGTGGGATTCGTAGTCACCGTTGCTATGGGGTTCGCATCATATAGGTTCTGAAGGAAGGTGTAAACCGTCAAACTGTGTCCGTAACAATCTCGATCGTTCAAGCTACCCCTATGGTCACAACCATTGAGTAATAACAAGCGCTTGACTAGACTTCAAAATGAACATGTGAGATTACATGTGATCAATATGCTTATTAAATACATGCAGAGCACTAACCTAGAAACGTGCAAACAAACCCTATAGCGTATGCAAAAACTGCTACAATCATAGTATGTCCCCTCAAATAGCCCACGTCATCCATAACAAATGAAGAGAAATATACGCCAATAATGTCATCTATATGATCACAATTTAACAAGACAAAAATTCATAGATTTAATATGAATAATAAAATCAGACTTTGAGGAATATTTGTTCAATCAAATAAATCCAATTTTGCGAACTTATCCCTAACTTGTGAATTATAAGCGATATACAATGGGAGCAAAATCATAAAAGGCTCACACGAAGCATAAACGAGCCATTCCCCGTCGAGGCTGGTTAAAAGTCAGTGTTAAGGTGCATATGTACGAATATTTAAAACAAGACTTCAATGCAAATTAATACAAGACATGTAAGCTAATAAGTAAAATCTAATATTATAACAGAATCAGTTTCAAACTAGCCAATAAGAGAGCCAATGTCATTTTTCTAAATGATTGAATTGCTCCAAAGCCCCTAGGAAAATCTGTAAATAATCCCGCCTAAGAGAAGGAAACCATACAAAATTCAAATATTTTTCTCCCAAATAGCCATTTCTCGTTTTGCTCTGGTTTGAATATTAAAACCATTAGGTTTAGAAGGTATCCTTGTGTTATCAGAAAAGAGTTATATTGAAAATGTTCTTGTTAGATTTAACATGAAAGATTGTGTATAATGAGATACTCCCATTGTTAAGGGTGACAAGTTTAGTCTCAGTCAATATCCCAAGGATAGACAGAAATGAAAGAGATGCAAAATAATCTTTATGCATAGACTATAAGTCTTATGTATGCTCAAGTATGTATCCGTCCGAATCTTGCGTTATAGAAGAAATGTTAGGCAGATATTTGAGTAATCCTGGAATGGATAATTGGAAAGCAAACAAACGGGTTATGAGGTCAACAACACTAAAATGGTTACATTCTACGAATTCACGTTTGATGTGTAAGGAATGATAGCTGTGTAGCATAGTCAATAGGTAGAAATGGATAGGGGCATGTAATACATATTGTTGGCATCCAAACTCCGAGGTCAATGACTACAGTTTCTTACATTCGATGAGCTAGTGCTAATGGCAATTCGGGGTATTCTAGGTCAGCTCGGACTAAGATATTTATTGAGGCCTGAATGAACATAATGTTTATTAGTTTCTGGCACATTATACAAATAGTCAATCAGTAAGTGGCATATGGGTGATCTTACATCAGTGTCCGCAATAGCTACCAATCATATATTTTAGCTTCCTCCCTTAAGTAATTTATTAATTGTTGAGGATCACCACTGAGATTAAACTCATGATGACCTGACAAGTCGAGCTCATCAACCAATCCAAACGTGCCAGTAGTGTACCTCCCCAATTCAGCACTGTAGCGACAAGATGGAAGGAGCAGTACACATGTAGATTTATCTCTATAAAAGGAATAGAACCCCAAGAAAGAAGGAGGGGTCTTCACCCAAAAAATAAAAAAATACTCTTATACATCATATTTCAAATATCTCCTTCAAAAAGACAAAGATAGCACATTTATAACTATACTAGCAATTCACGTGTAGTTATCAAGAAAAAGTTCTTATTTCCCTTTAAGTTGGCTTGAATGTTGTTCATACGATTTTCGATGTCAACACATATGATGAGCTATAACTATGACTACGCCTAACATAGCTAGATTAAGAGTTAATTGGCCGTGCCATGATGTTATTAAGATCTCATATAGGCCTTTATGGATGGGACATGAAAATATACCTTTATAAGCTTCTAAAATATCTCTCGGGCAAGTACCAATCCCTCAATTAGTCCTATACATGTGACTTGTCATCACGAAAGGATCACAATGGCTAAATGATTGTTTGCAATATTTGCCATTCATATATCCCTAATTACTTGTTCTAATCCTCCACGAAAGTAAGAAATTCTACACGTTTTGACCAATTCAAGGTAAACATAATTTTACATCTTCAAAATAAGTAAATTTTGGCGCCGCTTTACTATAATACATCAGTCAAAAAAAAGGCATTAATGATACAAAGGAACACTACATTGATTACTGTACAGTAAAATTGTTTTGAATCTCCATCATTGCCACTATTTCTGGTGTTGAAAAAAAAAATTGGTTTAATTAGTTGGTTTAACCACTTTTGACCAATTATTTAGTGCATCCCGTTAGTGGACAAAATATTTCTTTGGTCGAGTGTGTTCTACTCCATGAGTAATGTATTTATTTTCTCAAAACTAATTTAGGGTGAATGAGAAATTAAGATCAAAAGATGACAACTTGAAGTTGAAATAAATTGGGAATAAAAATTGGTGAGAAATTGAACAATGACAATCCCACATAGGAAAACTAGAAGAATAGAAACCACTTTATATTGCTCAGTTTGGGACTTAGGTTGTAACCGAAGTATTTCATTTTGATATCTACTAATAGTCTGTTGAGATGAAGAGATTTCGTCTTCAAAATTTTTCAATCTTTCTTCTAATGAATGCTTTCTACGGTTTAGATCTCTAACAACTTTGGTCATATTTTCACAACTATCACAAAATTGTATTGATTAAGTTGATGGTTGAGAATGGGAAGCATGTGTAGTCATAGTCATCTAACTCTTTCAGATATATAAAAATTAAATCCTATCATTTCTCCAGAAATTCAAAAATTCTTATAATGTATAAAATTCTTCGAAAAAGAGATCTAAAAATATTTCTACTTGCTATAATTCTTCTGGCCAATAATTATATATACCAGATTTTTTTATTAATAACTGCAAAGAAACTAAAATTTCTAATTTCTAATTGATTGTGAATTTGTCTAAAATGGTTAGCTAAAACATTGATATTTTCTAATTTTTGTTTAGAATCATGTGCCATCCAGAAATTATCCAGTAGACAACGCTTCCTTTCTGGAAGTCTTTCTATATTATTTCCTCTGAATTGGAGATTAAATCCTTGTGGGGCCAATCTCAAAGTTACGTTCCAAAAGTTCATCATTATCTAATCCATCTGTATCATGAAAATAATTTTTTAGAAAATTAATAACTTGTCTACTTGTGTTCTATATTAATTTTGTAATTATTCAATATTTCATATAACTTTAGCCATCTTTTATATTTTATTTTATCAAAATATGTCTTTTTTTTTATAAACTTTACTATGGCTTCACAATCCGTTCTAATAGTGAATTCGGTATTTAGAAATAACTTAAAGCTTTCTATACTATGAATAATAGCCATTATTTCATAATCTAGACTGATCAAGTATTTTCCTTCTATCTTATATTTTTCACTAGTATATCAACAAATCTTTTCTTCCCTTCTATCGGTATATTTATTTGATTTAGAATATAAAATTCCTCCCCGTCCTAATCCACATCCACCTGTTTTTATTATTTTATATTTATTGTCTAAAAGTAATTCTAAATGTGGTAAATTTTTAACTTCTTCTTTTATCTTTTTAACTAACTCTATATGTGACTGATTAAAATGTTTTTTGTCGTTTGCTAGATAGCTTGTTATACAGTGGTCCTACTTTCTTTCCTAAATCTTTAATAAAATGTTTAGCATAATTTAAAATTCCTAAAAAGGCTTGCAATTTTTTTAGTTTCTTCTATTTGACCTAGAATCTACAGAATCGTCTGTACTATATATGGTTGCAATTGGATTTTTCATTCTCCTAAAATTATTCCTAGGAATTCAATTTTTTCTTTATTTATTTCCATTTTCTTTTTACTTATAATTAAACCATTTTCCATAAATTTATTTAACATTATCTCCAAATTTTTCATATATTCCTTCCGATCTTTACTATTTACTAAAATATCATCTATATATAAACAAACAAATGGAAAATAATTAATTATATAATCCATCTTTCTTTGAAAACTAGATGGTGCATTTTTTTAATCCAAAAGGCATGACTAACCATTCAAAGTGTCTTACTGGTGTAGTAAAAGTTGTCCAAGGAATAATCTTTTGCCATTTTTATTTGTCAAAATCCATATTTACAATCAAATTTTGAAATATTTTGCTATTTTGTATTTAATTTATTAACATGTCTTTATATGGTATTTATATCCGTCTTCAATAGTATTATCATCTAGTCTTTTGTAGCTTATAACCATTCTTGCATTTCGTGTTTTAATCTCACTATGATTTCTAACCATAAAAACTGCTGATTTATGTTGACTGCTAGATGGTCTTATTACATTTAAATCTAATAATTCTTTAATCTGTATATTAAAATCTTACATGTCTTGATTTGTATGCTTGATTTCTACTATTCTAATTTATATATTTTTGTTTATGATTTTTTAATTTAACTTCTTTCTTATTTTTATCCCAATGTTTTATAGGGTCTTCTCCTATTGTTTGAATTTTTTCAGCTAATTGTATAATTTTATATATATTATCTACTTTAAATGTTGTTTTATTAAAAAATATTAATTCTTTGGTTCTTGGTATGAAATTAGTCTTTAAGGCTTCTAAGGATAAATGCTCTAGACATTGTGAACTTTGTAGATTATCTGGATTTTTATTGAAATTATCTAAACTTTCTGGTAATGGTTCTGGTAAGGGTCCACCATGCTTCGCTTGCGACTCTGATGATTTTATTGTATTAATAATAGAAATGTCTTCTCCTAAATCTATAACCTGAGAAGTGATTGTTAAACTTCCATTTCTACTCAATAAGAATTTTATGCCTTTAACAAATTCATCTTTTGTTAATTCGCTAACTAGTGTAGTTGTTAAACTATATTGTCTTTCTTGAAATTTATTATTACCATCATTAAAAAGTCTTTCTCCAAATCCCATCTTACTACCATCCATTAGAGTACATGTTATTTCATATTCTAATTTTTGTCTACAATCCTTTGGAACTAAATTGATAAGTGTATTTTATACACTTGTTCGGGGTCTAAAATAGTGATATTTGATGATTCTTCTGATAAAATATATCCTAAATTGTTATATTTTTATGTTATATAGGTAAAATTCATTGGTTGAAAATGAAATGAAATAAAGAAGTGAAAATTGGTATAAAAAAAAAGGCAAAATCCAAAATTTGAGGATCAAATTGTAAATATCCAATAGTTAATTCGAACCACAAAATGATACTTTGGATAGTGTTAGGAGACAATTGGATGGAATTAGAACTCAAAAAGGGATGGAATATGATCAAAATCAATTTTCAATCGCACAACTTATAATCTAGATTTTTAGCTGAATATTGAGATCCATTTTTAGTAGAATAAACGTCCGAATTGGAAAAATTCTATTTCAATAAAGGTTGTAACCCTTTGAGCTAGATTTCCAACGTACTTTGAATTGTCTCAATTGAATATCGGGAGAGAAAGTTATGACTAAAATACTGACTGTTGTGCAGAGACAAAAAATCTGCGCACGAATGGAACTTTCCTTATTCGATTGGAACTCATTTGGAAACCAATATGGACTTGATTTTCAACCAATTTCCGACTCCTACAAATACATAATAATAGAATACATATTAGAGACCTCTCATATACATCTCATACTCCAATATTAATCAATTATTATTATTAAAGGAGGAAAATTCATAGTTTTTGTGAGAGAATTGAAGAGGGTTTGCAAGAGTTCAATTAAGTGAAGATTCAAACTTGATTTTTGGACAAAGAAGAGAAGGCGCAAGTGGAGATTCATCAAGAAACTATTGAAGATATTCAATATTTTAAAATTCATCTTCATCTTCTCAATTTATCAAAAATTCGGGTTATGTCTTTTCACTTAAATATGATTTCTTGTAATTTCGATATGTTAGACTAATTTTATACATTTTTAGGATGAGATGAACCCTTGTTATGATATTTTTAGTTTTTAATTAATTATTTTGACTTTAATTTATTTGATTTGTGGATGTTTATTATTGTTTTTATCGTTCTTTTCAATTGTTTGAACACCAATTGAATTGTTAGTGGATTTTATTATTATCGAGAGAGACGATAAGGTTTAAACATATTATAATAAACATTGTAAATATATTTATGGTGTGTGCTGTCCCAAGCACCCAAAATTAATACATTAACCTCTAAAACTAATATAGCAGTGGAAGTAAGGGTCAATCCCACGAAGAGTGTGTAATTCAATATTTTATAGTTCATACAATGATTGGGGTGTTTGTATGCAAACAATTGTAAATAACGTAATCAATAACATTGAAAATTAAATTAACGAAAACAATCAAAAGACTAACCTTGGTCTAAGTCCACATCCACCGTCGGAAATCCACGATTGATCATAGATGCAATAATAATTCAATTCATATTTTGAATATTCATCGTTGGAATTGATTCCTATTTCTCCTTAATTTTAGTTCGTTAGAAACCAGCGTTCTAATTAACCCTAATTATTAAATAATCTCAGACCAGCACTCAAGATTCAATTTAATAACAGCTTTACACAACAGAGAAATCGATGAACTAGATAACATAAATATCAGCGGTTGCATTCAATCTATTTAAACATTTTTCTTAAGATTCAATAACATCTATCGCAGAAAATCATCAAATCCTAGTGTTTCACAAGTTAAAATGATCAAACAATTACAAATTTTATATTTAACTTAGCGGTAGATTGTAATGAATAACAAACTAGTAGGCCTCCTAGCAATTAAACATAACAATCATGAAAATAAGTGCAGAAGAATATTCAATACGCAAAATAAGAATTAAACAATAAGAAAAACTATTTAGATCTCATAATATGTGGTTCTGAGACTTCAATTTCCTTCGTCTAAGTGTAAAAGTTTAGTTACAATTCATGAATCTAAGAGAGAAATAAAGAAGAATGGAGTTTGGAGGCGTTCTCCCCGTTCTAGGGTTTTAAAATATGTATTTATAGTTGTTTCCATAGGTGGTTGACTTAAATTAGGAAACCAGAAATTTTTACCCGATTTGGCCTGGGCGGCCGGCCAGTAGGAAATGGGGCTGCCACCCAGGCATAAATATTGGCTTATGTTAATGAAGTTTAGGGTCGGGTGGCTAACGTAATTGAGCAGCCTTCAGTGTTATAGTCATATCTTCCTTATTCGATATTCAATTGAGTTGATTCAAGATGCATTGAAAAGCTAACTCAAATGGTACAACTTTATTTCTGATACCATCTTTGAATTCGATCGTTTACTATGTTAAAAATGGGTCTCAAACTAAGACTGAAAATTCGATACATAACTTTTCGATTGTAAATTGATGTGTGATCCTACTTTGACGATATTTCACCCCTTTGACTTCTTTCTTCATTCAATTAACTTCTAACACTTTTAAATCTTTATCATTTGGTTTGATACAACTTTTGTGTATTTTCACGTTAGTCCTTGAACTTTCATTTCCTTTCACTTTGGTCCATTTTCACCTATTTTTTCCAAATTACGTTATCTCCATTAAATTGTCACCTAAATCAAAATATGAATGTGATGAGTACATTTTGGCACTAGTTGATCATACGAGCACATAAAATAAGGAGGGAAAAGTATGCATTTTGCATTCCTATCAATTTATCATGGTTTCAATATGAGGGGAATAGATTTGATAACTATCAAGAGAGGTTTTCAATTAAATTAGGCGCATTGACCAACATAAATGAATTCAAAATTCTCATTTTAATTGTTACACCAAAAATGGAATAACAAGGGGGATTCGACATCTTAGCAATACCTTCACACATTTGAAAAAAAACATTTACTTACTTTCATTAGTTTAATTGATAATTTAGGGATTAGTATAAAAAATTACAAAATATGTTCGCAATTCGATTAAAGTTGGAATTAATTTTAACTCAATCAAATACGTCCTCGTGTATTCGACACTCTATTCACTACTTTATTACTTGTTCACAATTTCACTTACGGGAAATCAAATGATCAAGTTTTTGATTCCGTTGTCAGGGACTATTGTTTTTGATAAGTTTAATTAATTTTAGCTTTAATTTATTTTTTAAGTTTATTTTATTATATTAGAAAAATATTACTATTTTTACTGCTACCTTTTTCAAGACCTTGTATGTGAAATTCGAAAATCGGTGATCTTGCTCAATTTGACCCGGAGATCTAACGAATATTCAACATTTGAAAAAGACAACAGTTTGAAACACACCAAAAACAGAAAGAGGAATACATGGTAGAGCAAAATCCGAATCAAATTATCGTGGCTAATCCGGGAGTAGCACAGTTGAATGTGACTGCAGCTAATGAAAATGTAAGGCTCATTGGTGAATATATGGTTCCACCAGTTGTGGAAAGCATGGGCGGAGATAGGGGTGGGCTACCCAGATGCTGAAATTAATAAAAAAAAAATTGGTTTAACTAGCCCATTGTTTGCCACCCCTAGCCAACTGTCTAGCCCATAATTGATAATCCCATTTGAAAAATGAAAACCCAAACCCATTGGTCATTTAAAAATGAAAACCAAAATTATCCAATTCACATCCCAAAGAGTACAGAGTAATATTATTTTTCCTTTTTTCTATTTCAATTTCAATCTGCCAAGTGCTTGTACTAGGTGCTTAACGTTAATGTGTATGTTGGTCTGAATATATACTTTCTTCATTTTATGAGGAATTCCCAGAAAAATTGGTATTTTCAGAGTTTGTGTTTAATAAATCTCGGTGTTTTTATTTATGGGTTCTTGGAGTTGAGGAGTTCAAAGATATAACTCGAGCTGTTGAATCAATTGTTGCAGTTTATTTGCGTTTTTATTTTTACTTTTTGTGGGTTAATTTTTAGCTAATTGCCAATTGTGATATGGCTATGTTTGGTCAGAAATAAAGAGAAGAAAAAATAACAAATTATATAAATTGTTGGGTTTTAGTAATTGTTCAGATCTCATATTTTGTTTGTGAATAAACCACGAGTTTGAGAGAGTCAACCCATGTTTGAAATATAGTTATTTTGTTCCTGGGATGTGTTTATTTTCTGTTTGTACCTGTGTGATTTGGCCGTAAAAACACTTATTGTTTGAAAATTGAGTTACAACATTATCACCATGATGTGATTTTCGAACCTCGATTTCAAGTGCCTACACTTTCTGATTTATATTGGGAATTGGTTGCAAGTAGAAGGTCATAGAGTTACGTCATTTTGATTAAATTGATTTGTTTAGTACTGACACTACCTGTTTCAACAGTGACAGTGGAGCGAACATTTTCAGCAATAAAACATGTGAAGACTGAAATTCGAAACAAAATGGATGATGATTTTCTTACCGATTGTTTAACACTAACTATTGAACGAGAATTTAGTATTAATTTAGATCTAAATTCTATCATAGATGAATTTCATGCTTTAAAATATCGTCGGGTACAATTGTAATAGGTAACGTTATATTACAATTTGTTTAGTTATATATAAATTTTATTCGTACATTACATTTTAAAAATTTTAGCCCCACGTACGATCAATTCCTGGCTCCGCCCCTGGTGGAAAGCCAATCTAGCACAGTATATCTTGCGTTTGGTCAGGTAAACTTCCACCTGAGGACTGATGTGATCAACATGTTCCAAAACGTGCTACAATTCTTCGAGAAAGCTTCAGAGAATCCCAACGCTCATATATCAAGATTTCTGAACATGCGTGCAACTATCGAGTATCCTGGTTGTCCAGTGAAGCAATCAGACTAAGGCTTTTCCCATACACATTGAGATACTTAGCCAGAGAGTGGTTGGACACTTGTTCACCGCAAAGCATCACTACATAGAACCAATCGAGTCAGAAATTCTTTAGTAAATATTTCCCACCGAAAAGGATTGCAAAGTTGAAGAACGAGATTACCACATTCCAACAACTGGACTCAGAATTCTATTAAGATGTTCGGGAACGATACAAGGGTTTACCCCGCCAATGCCCACAACACGGATTGCAGAAATGGCTTCAGGTGTAGTACTTCTACATTGGTCTGAATCCGATAAGTAGGGCTAACATCGACACTTCATGCAATGGCTCTATCACAAAAAGAACTACGGATCAAGTCTACCAAATCACGAAGGATCTGGCATTCACCAGTGTACTTTGGCCTACTGAAATGACGAGTGAAAAGAGAGTTGCTGTGGTATTCAAAGTTAATTCTTTGAGAGCAATTTCAGCATAGTTGGTATCATTGACACAGAAGGTGGATTAGATAAATGCAGTCCAAACAATGAGACCGAAATTTAAACATTGTGGAAGGAACTACGAGAGTGTTGATTGTAATATATGGTCTCTTTTTGTTCAGACATTGGAGGATGTGAACTACACTCGGAATTTTCAAAGGCAATAATACAATCAAAATCCTAACACTAACTACCTAAGCTGGAGGAATCACCTAGGTTTCCAATAGAGCAACAATCTGGGAACTCAGATTTTGGTAGACCGCAACGCCAGATTTTTAGCAAAATGAGAAAAAATCTTCATTAGAAAATCAAGTGACTAAGTTGGGAGAAATATCTACTCAGCAAATGTAAAGAAAAGATAAAACCTTGCAAGTTTAGGAAGTTGTCATCAAGAATTTGGAAAATCAGATTGGACAAATAGCGAAAGCACTTTCAAATAGACCACTAGGAGCACTGTCTAGTGACACCGAGATAAATCCTAAACAACAAGTAATGGCAATGAAGGTCGTTGAAGAAGAACAGATTGAGGCAATAACTACCGCAATGGAGTTCAACTACCAGAGATTAATATAAAGAGACTAGTTGTTACAAAAGAAAAGGTATATTCCACGATTGATGAGCAATTGGAGGAATCGGAGCAGAACAAAGAAACAAAGATAGAAAGAGCATCAGAGGATCCAAACGTTAAGGAAACCATTCCTACTAAAGAATTTATGCCACCAATACCGTTTCCACAAAGACTGCTAAAAAGAAAGCTCGATGATCAATTCGAGAAATTCCTGGATATGCTAAAAAAGATCCATATCAACATCTCATTCATCAATGCAATTTGACAGATCCCGATATATGCAAAGTTCTTGAAGGACATGATATCTAAAGAAAAGAAAGCTTCTAGACTGAGAAGAAGTGGCATTGACTGAGGAGAGCAGTGCAAGGCTACAAAATAAATTGCCACCAAAACTCAAAGACCCACGGAGTTTCACTTTACCTATTTCACTAGGCAAAGAATTTAATTTTAATACTTTATGTGATACAGGTTCAAGCGTAAATTTAATGTCTTTGTCTACTTTTAGGAAACTAGGAGTTGGAGAAGTCAAGGGATCAAATGTGATGTTGCAGCTGGCAGATATGAGCATCAGATATCCATGAGATAAGGTAGAGGATGTGCTTATCAAGGTTGGGAAGCTGATATTCCCCACATAGTTCCTTGTTATGGACCTCGAAGATGACGACGATATGCCAATTATCTTAGGTCTACCCTTTTTAGCAATAAAACAAACTTTGATTGACATGGAAAAGGGTGAGATGACTGTGAGGGTCGAGGATGTACATGAGATCTTTAAATTACATAATCCACCCAAGCAACCATTAATCTTGGAAGAAGCCAAATCTATTGCTGAAAAAGTTAAACAATGGTCCAATGAGATAAAACCTAAACGTCTAGGGAGCCTTGGACAAGATAAGAATGAAAAGTTCAAAGTTTGGAAGGCAAAAAGAAGATGCAAAGCTGGGAATTGCAACGAGTGTAAGGTTGCAAGATTTCAACATGAGCCACCATAACTAATTTATCCATATAGTCTAGCAAAAGACTATAAATTAAGCGCTTATTGGGAGGCAACTCAATGTCCTAACCCTTTTAGTTATTATGCTTTCTGTATCGCATTGCATATAGACTTAGGCATGTTTCAATTTATAGGGTATGACCATCCTATCATGTTTCCCCTTAGGCCCTTGAACTTATTGTTGGTTGTTTCGATTGTTTGGGCTAAGTAACACATATTCTACGTTATTTGATCTTTATTGTTTGATTTGATATCTATGTACAGGAACATAACATCGCGAAATACTCAAACCAACATAGACCAAGGGGGAAGCATGATGAAGAAGATTGTCTAGCTGTCACACATAACTTCAATATAAAAATTTGGGGAGTACCTTCTTCATTTTCTTCACCGTCCCCTCATATTCTTATTTATGCTTTAGACATTGAGGACAATGTCGATTTTAAGTTTGGGGTGGGAAAATTTTTGAGTTTTTACTTTTCGTGTGTTTTTTAGTGTTTGTGTATTTGTTCTTCGTTATTACTTTAATATATAATTGAAAAAAAAATTGAAAAATTTCAAAAAAAATAAATATTTTATTGGTTTAGGCTGTGTGCTTGTGTGGGTTAGATAGTCTAGCCGGCAATGATGATTGAATTTAAGATTTGGTGTTGATTTATGAACTGTAGACAGGATGCATCCTAGGCTGATTGAGACTTAACTTTGCAAAACTTGATATTATACGTGCACTAGAATTAAGTTAGACAGTGTGATGCTATGAGTTGATTCATATAATTGATAGGTTGATATGGTTGAACAAAGATAATATACCCAAAACTATCATATATTAATGATCTTTAGACCAAATTTAGCATAGTTTGGGAATATTTTACGGTTGTAGGAAGATACAGATGTAAATTGGGATTCCTTGTGTGAAAACTTATGTGTGGATTGTCTTAGATTAATAGGATAAAATTAGGCAAAAATCTTAAGTTAGAGGTCGGTTTGATTACATAAGTGTTTAATGATGGACATTGCACTAATCATGGTAGAAGATTATATAAAAGATATTTCTTCATAGCCTTTATGACTCGAGTTATTAAGCCTGCTAGGGTATTTACAACCGATGCCCAAAACTCATCTGATTTGGGAGTCATCGGCCAAAAGCTCGTTACATAGGTCATATAGAAAGCTTAAAGGAAAGATTGTGCAAAAAAATTTTTGAAAAAAAGCAGGTGCATGAAACAGAAGACGTACCAAATGCTCTGGTTAAACATCAAACACTTATTTGAAAAGACTTGACTTTTGATAAGGGATTATTAGCCTAGTCTAGTTTTAGAGGTCGAAGCAATCAAAGAATTGGAGAATCCTTATTTATTGATGTGTTGACTTACAATTAGTAGAGTCCACCCGAACTACAAAGTGTGATGATATTAATGAAAAATTCAACCTTAGATTATACACTGGGAAATGAGTGAAAAAAGAACAAGTTTGGGGGTATGTGAATCATATGAGAGGTGAACTGATATATTTGGCTACAGAAGATCAAGAATTGAAACAACTTGTAAATTCATGATCGTCTACTTAATTCGTCACACACAAACACGTCAGTTTTGCATTGGAATTGTGGATATTGGTTTGAAATTGTGACTTTTACACAATTTGTAGATTTAATACTGTAATTTCAAATACTAAGATAAAAAACTAGATTGTCTAACCAAATATTTTTGCATGCTTTTTTGTTTGTTATTATTTATGTTATAATTTTGTTTGAGAACAAACATATATTGAAGTTTTGGGATATTTGATAAATGTACTTTATACACTTGTTAGGGATCTAAAATAACGATATTTGATAGTTTTTCTGACAAAATATATCCTAAATTGTTGTATTCTATATTATATAGGTAAAACTCATTGGTTAAATAATGAATGGAAAGGAAGAAGAGAAAATTGGTAAAAAAAAAAAAAAGAAGGCAAAATCCAAAGTTTGAGGATCAAATTGTAAATATTCAATAGTTGATTCGAACCACGAGATGATACTTTGGAGATTTTTAGGAGGTAATTAGATGGAATTAGAATTCAAAAAGGAATGGAATATGATCAAAATCAATTTCTAATCGCAAAAGTTATATTCCAGATTTTTAGCCGAATATTGAGACCTATTTTTGGTAGAGTAACCGTCCGAATTGGAAACATTCTATTTCAATAAAGGCTGTAATCCTTTGACCTAGCTTTCCAACGCACTTTTAATCGCCTCAATCGGTTATCGGGAGATAAAGTTATGACTAAAATACCGATTATTATGCAGAGACAAAATTCGCGCGATTATGGAACTTTACTTATTCGATTGGAACTCTTTTGGAAACCAATTTGGACGTGATTTTCAACCAATTTTTGACTCCTGCAAATACATAACAGCAAAATACATATTAGGGACCTCTCATACACTACAACAAAAATAGCCTACGGCAACGTTCAAAAAACGTTGCCGTAGACCTTTTGCAACGTTTGGACGTGTGTTGCAAATCAAGGTGTTGCCGTAGAGTAGGACCCCTACGGCAACATTTAAAAAACGTTGCCGTAGATCCCTACAGCAATGTTTTTTAAACGTTGCCGTAGGGGGGTCTACGACAACGTTTTTTTAAACGTTGCCGTAGACCCCCCTACGGCAACGTTTAAAAAACGTTGTCGTAGGGATTTTTTTTTTTTCAGCAATTTACTCAAATTGATTGACAAAATTGAAAATGAATTCTTATGAACAAATTTTGAAATTGCATAAAAATTGATAATTTTATTACAAATTTTTGAATCCATACACTTGAATATTTGAATGTGATACAAAAACACCTAAATAAAAATGAGTTTCAAAATGGTAATACATCAATTGATAGTAAGCACTTCCATCCAGTGTGATAATCACCCAACAAACAAATTTACTCTAAACAACCCTATCATGCTAAAATAGCCCAAGACTTTAAAACATTACTTCCACCACTACTAGTAGAATCTTTATCTGTAGCAGTAAACTGTACAAGGCCTTCATTCTCCTGCTTTAGAATTTGAATTATTGTACATTTCTCCTTAAGTGCCTGCAAGAAATTGAGGACACCATAAACATTCCAAGCTTGTAAAACAAAAATATGCCCATCGAGTCACAAGTCCAGAAGTGGTGGGAAGAGGGTAAAACAAAAAATTGGTATCCAATATTGTGATTGGTACTGTTTGTTCTTTTTTATATAGTTTCTGTGGCCTTGCTTGTAACGAAATGGCAGAAGAAAGCGGGAAAAGCTTTGCATGCACGGATCGTCTTTTGGAAATTGAGTCACAAGTCCAGAAGTGGTGGGAAGAGGGTAATGTTTTCAAGGCTGAAGCCAAGGACTTGCCGCCCAAACCAGGTGATAAGTTCTTTGGGAACTTTCCGTTTCCCTATATGAATGGTTATCTGCACTTGGGCCATGCTTTTTCTCTCTCGAAACTTGAATTTGCTGCAGCATATCATAGATTGAGGGGTGCAAATGTGCTCTTGCCTTTTGCTTTTCATTGTACTGGGATGCCCATTAAGGCCTCAGCCGATAAGCTTAAGAGGGAGATTGATATGTTTGGATACCCACCTGAGTTTCCTGTTGTAAAAGAGGAAGGTTCTGAGCAAGAGGAGAAGCCAGAGGGCGAGAGTGCTGGGAATCAGACTCAACCTGGTGGTAAGTTTAAGGGTAAGAAATCGAAGGTTGTTGCCAAATCTGGTGGCATCAAGTACCAATGGGAGATTATGCAGAGTTATGGTTTGTCTGATGACGAGATTGAGAAGTTCAAAGATCCACACCACTGGCTGACCATTGTCTTCTTGTTTACCCAAGTAATTATAGCATCTCTACAACATAAATAGTGAAGACGAGCAATTTAGTCTAATGTAACATCCACTTCTAACAACATATGAACTTGTAAATTGTATACAATATTTTAAATAATTGATTCTACTTTAAAAAGTATTAGTCTAGCATTCTGTAGTATTAGTTTCTAAAGTGCAATTGTACATAGAAGAACATGCAAAATAAATAAAGAACAGAACATAATCTAATCGATCGATGCACTATTCTGGAAAAAATAGACGTAATTGGATGACAGAAAATACTCAACTATTATTGTTAAAAAGATAAGATATCATCTCCACAAGAACTTGTCCTCACAGTCAGTGAGGCTCATGTTGTAGTTGTTGTCGAATCTGTAAAACCAATATTACATTATACATCAATTTGGGAGTGACCACCAATGAAGGTGAGTAAAGACATACTAACGGGAGATCATATTCTTAATATTTGAAGGATAAAATAATCATTACTGCAAAATCAAAATCCCACTTTTAGCAGTCCAGATAAGTGAAAAACTACATTTTGGCAGATAGAGTACCAATAAATCTTCATTCAGTTATGTAGGGATCATCAAATGACCAGGTGAAAAGAGAAATGCGACCAACAAAAGCAGCAGCACAGACAGATGTTAAAGAGCAGCATAAAGTCACATAATTATTGACCAGGGCGTGAAAATGATTTACAAACCTTCCAGCTCCGCCTCACTTTTTGTCTTAAGATCATCAACATTTGCCAATTGAAGTAAAGTTTTTTTATCTGTGGAGTTTGAAATCTTATCGCTCTAACACTTTCAATATGGCTTTTCCAACAAGTTTGTGACAAAGGCTTAAGGGTAAGGTCATCTACATTGGCACATCCAGATTCAAATTGTTCAACCTTTTGTTTCCTTTTTCTTTTGGCACATCCAGATTCAAATTTTCTAGTAGACATAGGTATAAGCAAAGAACAATAGAACCTGATTGACGTGTCGAAAAATTCTCAAACTTCTCCAATTCTCCAAAAGAAAGGCTTCAGCCTTCAGGCACTCAGCAGACAGCAATGAAGCCAATGGGATTTTTGCTTCTGCAACCACAATTCAATCATGTTTAATCAGGTTTATCATTGCAAAATCCAATCTCCCACATTCACCATATTGAGCAATAAATTCAACAATCACATTTGTTTAATCCAATTACATAATTCCATCCAATTAAACTCAAATCCCACAAAAAAAAAAAATCAAAGCTGAATTTACCTAATTCGGTAATTCCAGTAGGCAGAAACCCAGCAATCCACCGTGAGCCGTGTCCGTCCACGAAATTCAAATAGAGCTTCCACAGTTCCACTCCAACCTCCACGTCCAGAAGAAGAAGAGAAAAAAGCACCCACAAATGACAAAATGATGAATGAATGTCAGATTTCAGAGACCAGAGTAACATTAAAAAGAGAAAATAAGTATCAAAAATCAAAATAAACTAAGAAGTAATAACAGATTGTTGACTGAATTTACCAGAAACCGTCGTGGCATCGTCCGTCAATCACAGTGCTTTCAAGACTTGAAGTATTGACTCCTGAATCCTGAACTTGAGTCTCGATTCTTCGAAGAAGTCGAGAAGGAGATGAGATGGCAGAAGAGAAGAGGCGAGCGGTGAGAGCGAGAGCGAGAGCGAGAGGGAGAGGTGAGAGGCGTATTCCAGAGATTCGATTTCAATTGGATAGGTTATGAGGGATTGAGGGTTTTTAATGGGCGTTTGGGCTGAGTTATTTTTTGTTTGGGCCACTTAAATTTTTGGCCCAAGTGTGTAATAGGATTTTTTTTTGAGGCCCCTAAAATTTGGAGGCCCAAGGCCACTGCCTTAGTGGCCTTGGGCCAGGGCCGGCCCTGCCCAACTTCATAAGAAGGAATAAACCAGAAACGGTAGAGGATAAAGCAGTAAAATTGGTGAAAAAGAACCCTAAATTAAAACACATCTCGAATCGACATACCCCACGATTTGAGGGTAATGAAGTAGCGTCGGTCCAAATCGTCGAAAAACCAGCAATTATGGCCGGAGAATCCAGGTTCTTGCAATTCCTCTTCTAGGTTCGCTTCTTCATTTTGGCATCAGGGATTTTGGAGAGAAGTAGAAGGCGGTGAGAGATGAAACGTGTTTGAGACGGCTGATAAGTTACTGTAGCAAATCCAGTTCGAAGGAAAGTAGTGTGAAAAGGAGGGTGCGAGAATGAAAAGTGATTTGCTATCCCCTCTTTTAATATAGTAGTGATAGTAGGATGAATGCTATTAGGTAGGCCTTCCGCAACGTTTGGCCCTTCCGCAACGTTTGGCAAACGTTGCGAAAGGTAAAACATTCCGCAACACTCAATAAACGTTGCGAAAAGTGGTCTACCGCAACATTTTTTAAAAAAACGTTGCTAAAACTCATTTATATTAACCTATGGCAACATTCACTTACGAAAATGTTGCCAAAAGACCATTTTGGCAACATTTATTGATAAATGTTGCCTTTTAAATGTTGCTAATGACTATTTTTGTTGTAGTGATATATATCTCATACTCCAATATTCATCAATTATTATTATTAAAGGAGGAAAATTCATAATTTTTATGAGATAATTGAAGAGGGTTTGCAAGAGTTCAATAAAGTAAAGATTCAAACTTGATTTTTGGACAAAGAACAGAAGGTGCAAGTAAAAATTTATCAAGAAATCATTGAAGAGATTCAAGATTTCAAGATTCATATTCTCAATTTATCAAAAATTCGGGTGATGTCTTTTCACTTAAATTTGATTTCTTGTAATTTCGATATGTTAAGCTAATTTTATACGTTGCTAGGATGAGATGAACCATTGTTATGATATTTTTAGTTTTTAATTAATTATTTTGACTTTAATTTGATTTGATTTGTGGATGTTTATTATTGTTTTATCATTATTTTCAATTGTTTGATCAACAATTGAATTGTTAGTGGATTTTATTGTTATCGAGAGAGACAATATGGTTTAAGCACATTATAATAGACATTGTAAGGTTCGATAGAGAATAAAGATATACATCTATGCTTTATATGGTTTCAATATGTGTTCTAATACTTGTTAATGCATTTATTATATTTGCATCTTTCATCGAGAGATAGAAGGGTCACATGAGGGGAATATATTTGATCGCTATTGAGATAGACTTTCAATTAAATTAGGTGCATTGACCAACATAAGTGATTTCAGAATTGTCACTTTAATTGTTACACTAAAAATGGAATAACAAGTGGATTCGACATCTTAGCAATACTTTAACACATTTGAAAAATACATTTACTTACTTTCATTAGTTTAATCGATAATTTAGGGATTAGTATAAAAAAATCATAAAATTTGTTTGCTATTCGATTAAAGTTGAAATTAATTTAACTCAATCAAACACGTAGTCCTCGTGGGTTCGACACTCTATTCACTACTTTATTAATTGTTCACGATCTCATTCACTTGCGGTAAATCAAACGATCATAAATCTTTTCTACTTATATTAAATGTACACCCTGCATTTATTTAAGCTACTAAATTTAGTTTTATCATTTTATTGATTTGTACTTATATGGGTATTCTAAAACTTTTGGTAGGCTTTACTCTAGATATTTGAAAAAATATTTCTTCTTGATTTTCTATTTCTAAATAATTATTTTCTGTATAATTATCTATATGTTGTTTTCCTATTACTTCTAAATTTCTAATTTTGTATTGTATTTCTCTTAATGTTTCATATACTTTATCTATTCTATTATTTGTATTTTTTTTATCCTATCTTCTAATCTTTCTATAGTTTCATTAGTCTTTAATTCTTTATTTTTATTATGAACTTCTTCATTAATACCTAAACAATTATTACATTGGATTTCTAGGCAATTTTTACATTGATTTATTTTTTTATATCCTGGGTATATTATACCTATTTTACACTTATCCATAATTGATTTTTGTCCTTTAATCCATTCATGAACACATTCATGTTCCAAATTTTTATGTCGAGAATTGAAAAATCTTATTCTTCTAAACTACTATAACTATCTTCGAAACTGCTTATCTCTAAATTGTCTAATTTTTCATGTGTATATGCTATAACCGAACTACAAGATTCACTATCAGATAATTCTATAATGTTACACTGTATTTCATTGATTATCATAGATCTAGTCATATTCTCTTTACTTTTATTTTTATTGGGGCATTTATTAGTGAAATGTCTAGGGTATCCACATATATAACATTTACAATCCTTTTTATTTATTGGCTTCTTTAACATATCTATTATGCTTGGGTCTTTTATTTTTATAATATGTTCTACTTGATCTAATATTATAGCTTTTTCTTTCTTGATATTGTCTTTTATGCTTTTTATATTTTTTATGTAAATTTTTCTTTTTCCTATAATCATAGGTATGTGGTGTATACAAATGTGAACAAAAAAATAATTTAATTTCTTTATTTGTTTTCTAGCTACTTTTTCTATACAGTATTCTTTTAATTTATCAGTTATCAATTTTGTAGAAGCGCTAATGGTCATATCTCTTATTGCTTTTGATTATCCTTTCTAATTTTATCGTTCCATGATGTTGGTATCTTTCTGTATAACCTTTCAAGTATAGATATATCTAATGCTAATCTTGTTGTGCTTAATATTCTTTCTAAATCTAGTAAAAATATTTGTATGTACTCCATATTACTAGTACTTAATTTTTCTAATTCTTCTTAGGCTCTATTTTGTTCATAAGTGCTATCTCTACTGTTGGGAATTTACTTAACATGCACAGCAGAAATAAAATAATTTTCAATTCCCAAACGAGGATCTGCAATGTGTTTAGATAGAAACTGTGATGAGAATGATACCTTTGATGAATTCCACAAACTCTTTTGCTTTTTCTTGAACTTCAATGATCATGATCTGCAATCCAAGCTGTCCAATTGTCCAGCCTCCAATGGTGATCCACACAGAGAACAAGAATGACGGTTAGGGTTTTCTTTTCTTGTGCTAGCAAGAATAATGAAAATTTCATTCAGTTTACAAACCCTAACAGCTTATTAATATAAGCCCAAGTGGGCTTGGCCCATCTCTAAACTTAGCCCGGTCCGATATTTAACTAATCAAATTAATTAAATCCGGTCCATGAATTAATTAATCCAATTAATTAATCCGGCCTATTAATAAACAACTCAATTAATTAATTATCCAACACTTGTCAATTAATTAATTGGTAAATCTCATTCTTCTGATTCTCTTTTGTGTGTGACCCATTAGGTTCCCGATCACGATGTCGAACGACGTGAATTATTATTTTGATCTAATCAAAATCGATAAATTAAAACGCCCCTTTTAATTTATCACTAATTCATTTTCGTTGTCCCAGATTGACATCTAGCAATGTATCAGGGCAATACATGTGACGGGAAATATCACGTAGCATGACAAAACCAAACTTGTTCGTTTACCGTGAAACTATAATCCTTTCGTCAATATGATCCGATCAATTATGAGATATGGATATGTGTCAATCTCAATTATCGATCATATCTTTTATCCCACTGTTAAGTCAATGTACGTCGAAAACTCTTTTCCGACTTATGAGTTCACCTTGGCCAAGGATTTCATTATTAATTTAACTGGATAAAATGTAGATCATAATCTCTTACTATCTAAGAGTGACGAATCCTCTATTGATCATTCACTACCTTCATATGATTCTTGACATACCCGAACGATGCTGTATTAGCGACCCTTGACAGAGCAACATCCAACATCACCAAAGTATGACTGCCCTCATATAAGGTACTATGATGACCTCAAGTCAAAGGACCAATTCCACTACCGAACGTTAGAGATTAACCACTAACACTTAGATAGTTATCCATGTGGAATCTCTCAGCGGGTCTCCAATGTTTTGTTCTATAACAAAACATCCACGTGTTCATTCAAGTATCACCACACTTTAGCTTGTGAGATCAGCTACTTATTTCACAAGTAAGAATGCCACACGCGATAGTCTATCCGTAATAACGATATCCGTATCTCGTTATTACTTCGACCACGGACGATTTAAGATTCAGTCATATGTAATTTGTATCTCACAATCACAACTTCTTGTGATTAACAAATCACCAAGACTTGAATCTACGGATTCTATTATTTATATTATTAGAATATTAATTAAATTAAATAATAAATATTGCCATACATATGCATTGATTATATATATTCAAAGTGTTTATGTCCAAAGTTGATTGGACCTAGGGCATAACACTTACAAACTCCCACTTGCACTAGATCCAATCACTTATGTATCTTATACCATAAGAGTCTACATGACGATCATGTTTATGCTGCGACAACTCTTTGTCAGTGGATCTGTAATTTAATAACTTGTGGGAATTAGTTCTTTATTTACGTCATTTCATTGTATTATCTTTCCAATGAGATAATACTGCCTTAACATATGTTTGGATCATTGATGAGACCTTAGTTCCTTCGCTTGCACGATGGCTCTATTGTTATCACAATGCATAAGCGTGTGATCAACAATGTTAGGAACTACTCTAAGTTCAGTAATGAACTTCCTGATCCAGACCACAACTTTTGTTGCTTTGTAAAGCAATGATGTATAAGGCTTCCATTATTGAATCAACGGTTATTTGGAACATTTCCAACACACCGCTTAAGAGTAAACCAATATCCTATTTGAGATGTGCTATTATTCCAGTCTGACTAGAAGTTAGCATCATTCTATCCATGAACTCTCAGTTCATTTTCTCCATATAAAATCTTCTCGAGATTTTATCTGTATAGATTGGGATGAGTTAAGCAATCTTCTGGATCTATCTCTATAGATCAACTTGCTTCTCCCACATCCATCACGGAGAAATTATTTGACAACCATAATTTCAACAATTGAAATATAGAGACGTCGTTTCCTATAATATGTCTCATACATATAATATCAGGAATGCGACAATGCTCCCACTATCTTCTTGTAAATGCACATTTCGTCTTCATTTTTGATAAAATCAAACATTTTGACTTTTTTGCATCAAATCGAAGATTTCAGCTCCAAGAGGCTTGTTTCAATCCATATTGACATTTTCTTGTAAACTCATTTACAACCTATGGGTTCTAATCCATTAAGCAAGTCGACCAAGGTCAAACCTCGGTTACATACAACAAGTCCATCTCTTTAAGTCAACACTTGACTTTATTTCTATGTAATTAGTAGGTTCATTATCCTTGATTAGTAATCATGGATTCGTACCTTCTAGGAGGTCAAATGATCCTACAAGATTTACACTGAGCTAACGTGTCCTCAGAAGTCTCCACTTCCTGATCAAGAGTATGTCCCTCAGCTGGTGTGGGATAAGACTCAGGTTCATCTATTTGGCCAATTATATCCGTGGACTCTTGAACTCTTTCAAGATTTATTCTACTCCCACTGTCTCTCTTAGAGTAAACACTTTCTCTAAGAGTATGACATGTTTTGAGATGAACATCTTCTTCTCAACGAGATTATAGAATTGATATCCAATTATCTCTTGGATATCCACAAATATATAATTATCGGATTTAGTCTCAAACTTATCCGATTCAGTGCACTTCACATAAGCGTCACAGTCCAAACTTTCATATGAGATAAGTTGGGCATTTCCATAACTTGTATGAAGTTTTGTCAACCGATTTAGATGAGACACGATTTAGTACGCAGCACGTATCAATCAGTGCATGACTTCAAAACGACTTTTGAATGTTTGCATGGCTGGTTCTCTATTGCACTATATCTAATAGTGCACGATTCCTCATTTCAGATACACCATTATGTTGCAATGTATGTGGAGGAATCCACTGCGTGAGAATCTCATTCTCTTTCAGATAATCTAAAATTCTTCCTTTTAGATATTCTCCACATCGATCAAAACTTAGTGTAAGAATATATTTACCTATTTGTTTCTCTATTTCTAGCTTGAATCCCCTAAACATTTCAAGAGTTTCATGCTTGAATTTCATCAAATATACATGATCATTTCTGAAATGGTCATTAGTAAATGTGATGAGATAAGATAAACTTCACCTGACATAAACTGATATGGGTCTACATACATCACTATGTATTAGACTTAATAATTGTGCAGATCATTTTCCTTTTCAATTAAAAGGAGATTTGGTCACTGTGTCTTACAGACATGATTCGCATTTGTCAAATGATTCAAAATCATTTGACCCAAATATACATCTCCTTATAAGTTTGGAATTGCATTCTTATTTATGTGACCAAATCCACAATGCCAGATATAGGTGTTATTTAGATTATCATTTTTATACCTTTCAATTTCTATACTCATTATAGAATACTCGATGTTTAGAATGTCATTTTGTAATTTACCATAACCATTAAGATCTTATCAAGATAAAAAGGAACAACAATTGTCCTTAACATTAAAATAATTCATGTCAAAACATGAAATTTATTTAATACTCTTGATAATGGTGAGAACAAAATTAACATTTCTCTAATTCTAATATCGAGCCTAAAGGCAATTGCGAGAAATATGCTTCTACAGGCAATGCAGCAACTTTTGCTCATTTTCAACGTATAGGTCAACTTCTCCCTTCTGCAGCGATCTACTTTTATTTAGTTTCTGCATATTTATACAAATATGAGATCTATATCTAGTATCTAATACCCATGAAACTAATGAAGTAGATTTAAGCCTTGCAATTTCATTTCTAATGACCCATCATTCCAAAATGATAATAAGGATCATCAGATTTGGTATTGTCCTTATTCGCTTCAACTGTCTTAGTCATCTTCGTTGCTTTCCTAAAGCATCCTTTAGACTTCCCTATCGAGGTCTATGACTAAGATTTGTCCACTACAAATATAGATGTTGGACTTAACAGTTTTAAGCATGTTTAGCATCTCAATGAGCGTGTTTCGAGTTTATTCATGTTAAATTCATAATTAGTTATAAATAACCCTCTGACAGAGATTGCAGAACCAAGTCTATACTTAGTTCATTGTTCATGACTGAACGCAATCAAGACAATTCTCAAAGTAGTCTGCATCAGCACACGAGCACCGGCTGAAGATTCTTCTGTCATTACGCATTGTTATAGTTGCTGGGAAATATCATATATTTCCTCGTATGATTGTTCATCATTCAACATATTGAGATGAAAAAATCATGTGTTAGCATCTATACTCTTATGTTGCTTTGTAACTCAGGTGACATAGTTACAAACATCACATATGTTGTAGTACTATCGTCATCACTGTGTTTATTATAGCAGCCACCTCTTCTTTTATCGAGTCATCAACAGGTGTCTCTAGAAAGGACTACTCAAGGACACAACCAATTTTTCACGCCTGAGAACAATTCTCAGATTGCGGCGTCAATCAAGAAAATTTGCTTTGGTTGTTGGCATACAATATGCCTCTTACATATGGTTACTCATGATTCAATAAATGTAAACGACGAAAAGTAAAAGAAATAATATATATAATGCATGAATTAATTTAACATGGCCTTTTATTAAATTAATTTAGCTCCCACTGTTTAACTCAAATTTATGACCCTCTCACATAAATTTATGGAATCCGTACTTGATTCCCAGTGGGCTGGGATCCCATTTGTTATATTAAAACGTTGAGTGTACTCAACAAGCCCTAATAAAACATTTGGGCAGATACTATTATCAATTGTATCTCCATACAACTCCCAGATCATTAAGCCGACAACTCTTTGTCTTCACACATCTTATGTGTTAACTTAACATGCCTCTAAGACTTATCTCCTTGAGTGTACTCAACAAGAGATAAATATTAGTTAAGTCAAACCCATCATTCAGAAATATCTAATATTTCATAGTGTCAAACATATCCCTAATGGACCAGCCTTGAGTGTACTCAACAAGCTAAGATCGATTTAGGACTCTCGTTTTTCACTATAATGATGGAAGGCAAATAACAAATTGACTTAATATTTTTAACGAGGGGTTTTGCATGCAAAAGGTCTCATCGTAATAATTATATATATTTTATTATACATCTAACATGCAAATAAACATACATATAATAGTGTGGATTATGGACTTATACTATCTAGTCTTCCCGAGCCATAAGGAAGACTAGTCGGTCAGTTCCTAGGGGGTATTGCATTGATTCATACAATGCTCCATCTCTATGGTCTCCTCCTCTTCTTATATCTTCAATTAGTCCAGCTGCAACTTGTATCCTATACTAGTTGGCACGCAGACCTAAATAATGTTGGACGCGCAGGCCCATAATAATAATAACGGACTCGCAGGTCCAAAATAAATAAGAGCTCGCAGGCCCATAAAACAACAAGAATAAAACTAAGCATTCAACACATCCACATGGTCGAGTCCATAATCATCCACTAATAAAACATTCATCATATAAATGCATTCCTATAATATCTAATATTATATGCAAACATGTTTCAAGTTTCTAGCAATTAAAGTCGTCTAAACTAATTTAGACAAATGGATCGGAACAATTAAATAATTAATTAATCAAATTAATTAATTAATTGAATTAGCGGACTTATTTAATTAAAATCAAATTTCAATTAAATATCAAATTAGAGTCCAACTCTAATTCTACATATATAGGGCGAGACTATTTAATTAAAATCAAATTTTAATTAAATACCAAATTAGAGTCCAACTCTAATTTCAATAAAATTTTAGGGCAAGACAATTTAATTAAAATCAAATTTTAATTAAATGTCAAATTAAAGTCAAACTCTAATTATAATCAAATTAATAAGGTTGAATTTAATTAAAATCAAATTTTAATTAAATACAAAATAAGAGTCAAACTCTAATTCCAAGATATTAGGGTGAACTTATTTAATTAAAATCAAAATTTAATTAAATATCAAATTAGAGTCGAATTCTAATTTTAATAAGAATCTAGGGCAAGACAATTTAATTAAAATCAAATTTCAATTGAATATCAAATTAGAGTCCAACTCTAATTCAAGAATATATTAGGGTGGATGATTTAATTAAAATCAAATTTTAATTAAATATTAGATTAGAGTCCAACTCTAAGTTAATTGAATTAATATTTTAATTTAGGATAAAACTCCTAAATAAAATAAAATTCAATTTAGGGTCAAAATTTAATATTTAAGTTAAAATCCAATTTTAACGAAAATATAAAAGTCGTCAATTTTTAAATAAAATTTTAAACGGGTCAAAATTGAATTTTAAGGTCAAACTATTTAAAAATTAAATTCAAAACCATTTTAATATTTAAAATTAAAACCATTTTCAAAATTGCAATTTGACCCCAAGTTTAAAATTAAAAGAAAGCCCTTCAATTTCGAAAATTGCATGACAGAACCTTCAACAATAATTTGCAAACAGACCCCACAATCATAATTGCAGGCGGGGCCCTACAATTTCATAAATTGCACTTGAGGCCCCCGCCTCCACCACCTAAATTCCCTGAAAAACCCTAGAATTATCGCCTCAATTTTGCGGCGCCGGCGATGACCGGCGCCTCATAAATCTGCGGCGGAAGCCGCATACTCCGAAGGCGACGTCTCGCCGCCAGCAGCAGCGAGAAAACGCTGTTGTAAGGCCCAGCGACGACGAGAACGCAGCTGTGCGTCACGGCGAACGCTGCTTGCGGCGCGACGCTCGTCGCGTGCGATGAACAGCTTCGCAGGGCGAGCTGCGCATTGCGGCGACCCTCGCCGCGTGCAGCAAAGCAGCAGCTCGCTTTGCCGCCTCCGCCGGTGGCTTTAGTTGCTGCCGACGATTTTTTTTTTTTTTTTTTTTTTTTTCAGATCCAAAATTTTGACCAAAAAATTATTTTCTCTTTCAAAACAAATTTTGAAGATTAAAAATATTTTTCTAAATTGCTAGATTCATGAAACAAATTTAAACAATTAACTTTTAATTGTTCAATCATGCAAAACAATTTCTAACAAACACAAAGTAGGCTCTGATACCACTGTTGGGAATTTACTTAACATGCACAGCGGAAATAAAATAATTTTCAATTCCCAAACGAGGATCTGCAATATGTTTAGATAGAAACTGTGATGAGAATGATACCTTTGATGAATTCCACAAACTCTTTTGTTTTTTCTTGAACTCCAATGATCATGATCTGCAATCCAAGCTGTCCAATTGTCCAGCCTCCAATGGTGATCCACACAGAGAACAAGAATGACGGCTAGGGTTTTCTTTTCTTGTGCTAGCAAGAATAATGAAAATTTCATTCAGTTTACAAACCCTAACAGCTTATTAATATAAGCCCAAGTGGGCTTGGCCCATCTCTAAACTTAGCCCGGTCCGATATTTAACTAATCAAATTAATTAAATCCGGTCCATGAATTAATTAATCCAATTAATTAATTCGGGCCTATTAATAAACAACCTAATTAATTAATTAATTATCCAACACTTGTCAATTAATTAATTGGTAAATCTCATTCTTCTGATTCTCTTTTGTGTGTGACCCATTAGGTTCCCGATCACGATGCCGAACGACGTGAATTATTATTTTGATCTAATCAAAATCGATAAATTAAAACGCCCCTTTTAATTTATCACTAATTTATTTTCGTTGTCCCAGATTGACATCTAACAATGTATCAGGGCAATACATGTGACGGGAAATATCACGTAGCATGACAAAACCAAACTTGTTCGTTTACCGTGAAACTATAATCCTTTCGTCAATATGATTCGATCAATTATGAGATATGGATATGTGTCAATCTCAATTATCGATCATATCTTTTATCCTACTGTTAAGTCAATATACGTCGAAAACTCTTTTCCGACTTATGAGTTCACCTTGGCCAAGGATTTCATTATTAATTTAACTGGATAAAATGTAGATCATAATCTCTTACTATCTAAGAGTGACGAATCCTCTATTGATCATTCACTACCTTCATATGATTCTTGACATACCCGAACGATGCTGTATTAGCGACCCTTGACAGAGCAACATCCAACATCACCAAAGTATGACTGCCCTCATATAAGGTACTATGATGACCTCAAGTCAAAGGACCAATTCCACTACCGAACGTTAGAGATTAACCACTAACACTTAGATAGTTATCCATGTGGAATCTCTCAGCGGGTCTCCAATGTTTTGTTCTATAACAAAACATCCACGTGTTCATTCAAGTGTCACCACACTTTAGCTTGTGAGATCAGCTACTTACTTCACAAGTAAGAATGCCACACGCGATAGTCTATCCGTAATAACGATATCCGTATCTCGTTATTACTTCGACCACGGACGATTTGAGATTCAGTCATATGTAATTTGTATCTCACAATCACAACTCCTTGTGATTAACAAATCACCAAGACTTGAATCTACGGATTCTATTATTTATATTATTAGAATATTAATTAAATTAAATAATAGATATTGCCATACATATGCATTGATTATATATATTCAAAGTGTTTATGTCCAAAGTTGATTGGACCTAGGGCATAACACTTACATCTACTGCGGTCAAATCCTATAATTATTTATCTAATAAGGCTTGTAAAATCTCTAGGGTTGTCTCCTCCGACCATTCTTAATCATTTCGTCTGATTTTAGTCTTTTAGCTGTAACGTATATATATATATAAATATATATATATATATATATATATATATATATATATATATATATATATATATATATATAAAGTTGTCTTTCCTAAACAAGCTTCTAAATAAACCCACATTTCTTCTACAACCATTTGTATAGGTATAGTGTTATATGATCAATTACTTATTCCAAAAAATAAAAGGCATTGCACCAGCCATGATTTGTAGGAAAAATTTACATATATTGTTATGTGAAGCTATTTTTGAGTAATCGATCATAGTTATCACCAATATTTAGGAGACGATCTACCGAGAAAGAAGATTACATACAATGTAAAGTGAAAATTACTTTCAAATACCAAAGAAAAGATCATAAAACCAGAAGGACACAACAAAAAGAAAAGGGACTGATGTAAAAATATTTTTTTCCCGTGTAATTAAACGATTAGTTAGAACGAACGATTATAATCTAGTTTAAACCTTAATTTTAATTATGAAGTTTTAATCTTCAATTGATGTTTGTGAATTATCTTTACTTTCATTCTTAATGTTTTTAATTATTCGATCACTATATCATTGATTTGTGAGCTATAATTATACCGAAACATGAGTTATTGGTTTATATGATGGAGTAAAAACTTGCAATTTGGATAAAATGGTAGAATTTATGTTTTTATGGCTGTCGTGGTCATTAATTGAATTATTTAGTGATTGAATACTCTTGATTAAGGCTTATTCGAATTCATATATAGATATGGCGGTTGACTTAATTGGATAGAATTGGTTTGAACTCGATAGAGGTAAATCAATTAATTTAGAAGAATTTGAACAGGTACACGTAATTAATTGTTAGCGAAATTAGTGATTGAGATTAAGTGAATAGTTATGATGAACTCACGAATGCTAACATTTAAATTATCATACACGTAAGCACATGTTAATTGTTTTATTATATTTAAAATAAAAATCACAAAAATGGAATTAAAAGTTCTTAATCGAATTGAAATTAGGAATAGTCAAACCAACTGTTAGGTAGTACTCTTCGTAGAAACGATTGTCCATATTCTTAAATTCATTTTATTATTTGTCATGATTCATTAGAGTTGTGAGAACAAAATATTAACAAAAATATAAAACCTAAAATGGTATGATGATAAATCCTAATTTATTAATTTTTTATTGTTTGGTTAATAACCTCTATACAAGGCTTTCATATACCTGTTGAACCACCAATACTTTTTGGTTACCCTTGAAAACTTCCCTTATTAAATAATTATAGTTGTTGTAACAATACAAATTAATTTTCTCGGAACTTCCGTTATGAACATTTGATGGGGATTTGACTGTTTTCTCAGAACTTCCATTATAAATATTGAAAAATGATTGAAGTACATATTTTTTTACCAGAATTTTACCAGGAATTTGAATTCTCACTCACATAGAATGGACCCCATGTATAAAATAATGAAAACAAAAAAGTTTCCCGCCGAATTGTTGTGTCTATTCTGTAAGTAAGTACAGGAATTTTGACTTATAGCAAATCTCATAAATATTTGATGGAGATTTGACTGTTAGGCTAGTAATATTTAAACAATGTTATTTAGCTCCAATTGAAATCATCACCCTATGTGATGCTAATATAATATTAAATGACAATTGAAATTAAATGAGTTATTTAATTTAACTTTTCATTTAATCTATCATCTAATACTATAGACTTATGTTATTCCCATTGAAGGCTAAATAATGTTATTCTTAATCTTTAGGTCTAGCTCTACTTATTACGAGGCTGACGAGCTTTTTTACTTGGGAAAAATATACAAATACAATGTTTTAATTATACAATTTCACTTATAACAAATTTACAAAAATATTTCAAAAATAAGATGTATTTAATATTAGTATATTATATATTTTTTTCAAAATATTATGAATGAAATTTAAGAAAAACTAGTTAATTTAGGATATTTTCATTAACAATATTTCATTCTAATATGTATCATTTAAATACTGTTTCTCTCACCTCTCACTTTATCTATTGAGTAATGTTATTCATAATCTACGATTGCAATATTTATCCTTACGTGACAACTTATTAATTGAGACATTAATTTGATATTTGAGACGATAGAAAATTAATGTATCAAATAAAAAGTTGTCACACATGATGACTACTATAGTCAATGATTATGAATATTTTATTTTGATAAACAAATTTTCTTATACAATTTTCAAATAAGCCCAGTTTGATAGTCATTTTTTTTGGAAGAATGAGTTTTGAATAATAATTTTTTAAAGAATGTGTGGTCAAAAATATAGGAATTTTTTTTGAATTTACGTGAAACATATTTTATTGTGAGAATGTGTTGTTGAAAATTATATGATTTTTTTTTTAAAATTATAGTTACCAAATATGGGCTAAAAATAACACTTCATTCCTTAATATTTCCAAAAGGCGTTAAAAACTTGAAAGGCTTGAAGGGTGTTTGTTTGTAATATTAAATAATCCCACATTGAAACAAGGAAGGAAAAATATTAAGGCCATGTTTGATTGCCATATTTTCCATGGAAAATGTTACATCCGAGAAAAATGAATTTCATTTTAATCGTTTGGTTGCAACATGGAAATGAAAATCGAATTCCAAGGTACAATTACTTTAAATTGCATTTTTTTTATTTTCATGGAAAACGAATTCATGTGTGTTTGGTGAGTTTTTATTTTCCAACTAACATGGAATTTAAATTATTTTCCACTTTTCCCTATCAAACGGACCCTAAGTGAAAAATACATTGCAGCCGCTTTTATAAGACTAGTCACAGCTAAACGTTTTGTTGTACGCTATTTTGAAATGTTTTATAAATGCTATAAAAATGATATTTGAAAATCGGTAAATATAAAAAATAGATAAAAAAACTGATTATGTGAAATGAACTTTTTATACAATTCAATTATTATTTACGTGTATGAAAATAATTAACATTCATTTATATATATCGTACTATAATTCAATCAATTAATTTTTCAAATTCATGCATGTACACTTTATATATTTTGGGAGCTGTTCAATTACTCTATAAATATTACAATTCAATTATTTATGTATGTGCATGTATACTAATTAACATTTATTTATGGATATATTAAATATAACATTAAGTCATCAAGTTCATGTATACATGTTTTGGAAACTATTCAATTATTTTAGGAGTAAATAAATTATTCAAGTTCATGAACACATATTTATTTTTAAGATTATTCATTTTTTATCATAAATTATTATAGGAATATATAAATTATTAAAGATCATATAATTTGGCAGTTATTCAATTATTATAGGAATAGATAAATTATTCAAATTCATGTACACTTATTTAATTTCAATATTATTCATTTAATTTATGATATAACTATAACACCATTTGTCTAAATGTGTACAAATTATTATTTTTCTATATGTATTAATTCAAATTAATCAAATTTCATGTTGGTTCACTTACACCCCATTTGTTTAAATGTATTACATTATTTTTTTTCTCTATTCAATGATTCAAATTAATTAAATTCAATGTACATGAATCGATTTGATTGTTCTCATACAATTCAATTATTTATTTGCGTGCATGTTTAATAATTAATATTTAATTAAATATATATTGAAAAATGAAAAATAGGGTATTATTGAAATAATTAAATTGTAGTGGGACTAAAATCGTCAAGAAAATGATTCTCACTTGATACAATATTTAATATATTATAGATTAGAATTCTAGAATCGGATTTAAGGTTTAATTATTCAAAAATTAGGTGTTTAATATGTATTATTAAATATTAAGAGCTCGTTTCGTAAAGATTAAAATTCAATTAAAATTGAAAATATTGTCGTTATTGTGTCTCACTCGTCTAATAAAAGTCGGCAATAACGGTTAGTTTTTCAATTTTAATTCGATTTTAATCTCTAGCGAACACGCCATAAAAAATTTACGAGTTTATCCCGTAATTTAGGTGATTAGAAATTGGAAAACATCTTCATTTCCTTATTTTTCGAAAACACCTTCATCCCACTTACAATCTCCTCTCTTGCACGATCGCACGAAAATCACATTTCTCGTTCCGCCGTCACCGATAATACCTCCAGTGAGCTCGTGCTCGCCTTCAACAGTACATGCTATTGCTAGTATATACACATCATCATATTCTCTAGTTTCCTCTGCGAGAACTATTGACTCTAAAACCCACGCAAAATGGTTCGACTGACTGAGGAGAGAAAATCGGGGAAAGAAGGTAGATAAGGCCCCAAATAGAAGAGGTAAAAGAAAGGAAGAGGACATACTGAAACAATCACCATGAAAAAGATACAAAACTTCTGGTTCAGTCACAAATTCGAAGTCAAACAAGGTATTTTTAATTTTTTTCCTTTTTTTTATTTGAAGTCTATTTATGGAAGTCAAAATTGATGGGTAACATCAGGGGCGGACGCAGACTTTTTAAACAGGGGGGCACAATCAAACTTTTAAAAACTGACGAAAAAATTAAAGTAAAAGATATTCCTAAATCCTAATTCAAATACCCAAAAACTCGCGCTCACCATGATAGCAAGATTATCTCACGAAACAATGAAAACGTAGAGTATTAGGGAAGTGAAGTTGTGCATATGGGAAAATTTTTGTTCTCTTGCCTTGCCTGAGGATGGGGATTGAGAGATCATTTATAAAAGAGACGAACAATTCGTGATTAGTTTGAAAAGTCAACATTTTAAGGACTCTGCTATATATACCAGCATATAAGAAAGTGTACACAAAGGCCTATTAATTATTATAATGCTTGTGTATTAAATTCCTAGTTCATGGTTATCAGCAACAAAATGGAGAAATTTGAAGCTGCAAGGGTGATTTTTGCCCAAAGATGATGAATAGAACATCTGCTTAAACTAAGATACTCCTAAAAATCATAACAAACTTGCCAAGAGACTTACTGAACATTCAATGAGGTGCCCATCAGGTCATTCAAATTTCAGAAGTTTATTTATAATATCAATGGATTATAATTTTAATAAGCACAATATTAAGATAAAAATTATCGGTCTGATAGGAAGACCTTTGGTGTTATGCAACAATGCTGGGGTATAAAGTGGCTACACTGGGTTTGAATCTTCAGATATTTCATTCTGGAGCGCAGTGGCATATAGTTCTCCAGCTGATTGCACTTCCATGCCTTTAGGGTGATGAAATTTGCAGGATATGCTGAATTTACACTTTCCAGTCTTCATATAGAACTGGTTCAATCAAATGAAGTTTAATAGTCAGTTCTGTAACGTAATGCACTCATGAGAAAAATCTAATATCATACCACACATGGAAGCTCTGAGGGCCTCTCAAGTAAGGCAGAGACATCAGCATTATCGAGAGCACCCTGAAGCCAAAATAGAAGCAACAAGTTGGAATAGTCATAAGATTCATCACATTAAAAGGAGTGGAATTAAACCTGGGCAAAGAAATCTACCTGGGTGAGGCAATCTTTCTATCATGGTGAGCGCAATTTTTTGGGTGTCTTCCTAAATCCTAATTCAAAGACAGAGAAACTTACAATCTTCTTAAATCGGTAAATCCCTAACTGGCTAATTAGCTAACTTTCAATCCCTAAATGCAGTTAACACTTAACAATCATTCAATCAATAATATAACCCCAATTAATTTCATTTTGAGAGGAAACAGTGGAAAAACCAAAAAATCTCAATCACAAAATTAACAATCAATACAATAAATAACTCCTGTCCTCGGAGCTTGGAAGTGTACTTGGAGACTGGTCGACTGGAGTTGGGCTGCAGCGGCTGCTTGGGCAGAGATCAAAATGGAGAGGATTGGAGATGGCCATATAGGAGAAGAGTCTCGGACCGGACGGGATAGATAGTGGACTGGTGCTGGTGAGGTCAAAGGTGTGAGAGATTGTGTGAGAGAAGGACGGCGACAGTGTCACAGCGTGGAGAGGAGTGGAGACAGGAATTAGGGATTTGAATCTTTCCCCCAATATTTTTTTTCCTTTATATATTTAAAAAAAAGATTTCAAAATTTGGGTGGGGCACTTGCCCCCCAGGCCACCCCCCAGGTCCGCCCCTGGGTAACATATATTGCGATTGTATTCAATATTGGTAACCCGTGTTTGATTCAATTTAGTAGCGAATGAATTGGGTGAGGGTTTTTATTTGAAAGTGTAGTTTTCTAGAAACTGATGTTGTTTGATTTGGTAATGAGTTGTAACCTAAATTTCACCGTTTGTGATTTGTCAATCCATATGTGACCAATTTTGTTTGAACTTATGATCAATATGAATTGTGTGCATAAAAGAAATGTATCATTTGGATGTATTTAGAATTGATAGTTATATGATTTAGAAATGTACTGCGACCTAAATTTCTTCGGCTGTGACCTGTCCATCCGTTGTTTTACCAAACTTTCATTTGATTTTAGCTTGAACCTTATGTGACATTGTGTTGACAATCAGAAGTTGTGATTAGATTTGTTATATATGTGACTTGATTGACCTGATTGTATACCATGCTTTATGTAACTTGTAATTGTGTACCATTCCAAATTTGATGTAATGTTCTTTTTATCTAAACAAATAATGCACGTGTGGAAGTATATAATCCGAGAAGATAGTTGGTTTCCTAGAAAAATTACAACCACCCTGACAAAAGGTGTTCTGATAAACTTCAAAACAAATCTAACCGAAACCCAAGCTCTTTTACTGTAGGATATATGTTTATCGCACTTCTTGTAATGTCATGAAATTGCGGTTCAATCAAAATGAGATGTGATTTAATATAGCTGGCTTATTCGTTAGATTATCACGCCGGAGTTCTATTTACTTGTTGGCCTCAGATGTTTCGGCAATTGTGACACATATAAGCTTCAAAAAAGTTCATCACATTTGAAGAACAATACTTCAATCAAGTTAAGATTGTAACCCATAAAAATGTCAGGAATGCATTTTTTTTGCAGGCCACCTTCTAGATCAAGATGTTGTGATGCTTGGAGCTTTGTATTTCATTATTTCATACCTATTTTTGAGAGAATACAAAAAAGGTTGTTGATCACTTTTTGGTCGTACTAGTGGAAGATTGTTTTGTGATGGACATGTTCCCATGGTGAAAGACGCCATTTGACATTACCATTAATTCGTTGATGGAGGGTTTGGGTAAGAGGACAACTTGACAACCCATTACAAGTTATGAGGTGTACTGGTAGAATTACAAGTACGAATATATAAGATGATTTCTAGTCTTAATGGAAATGTTGGTAAAAGGATGTCTAGAATGTACACCCCGAATTAAGAATTGGATGGCAGACGAGCACCCCTCGGCTGCTAAGTTGGAAGGACCTGATTGCTTCTCCAAACTGAATGTAAAGTTTTATAAACTTATCTGACTTGTGTAGTATGTAATGTTTTGTATAATGTTTCATTGTTGACATTCCATTTTCAATGTATTTAAAATAGCATATTCAAATATGTGACTTAAGACCCGTCAAATGCTGAGATGATGATGCCGTACTTGAATGGGGTGCGATACAACAAACCAGTTCAATCGGAGCGACACGTGATGGAAAGAGAAATAAGGGTAGAATGGAAAGTTCAGGTAACCGCACGATACCAAGTAAAAAGGCAAGCTCTTCTAGTCTAAAATCATCTACATCGTTGCTCATGATAATCGATAGTAGACTTGGACATACCGATTTTGTTCTCCCCCCACCGAGATGGTAGGACCTTATACGATGTTCATTATCTGACGAATGAGGGTCCGTCAATTGACGCTCATTCTCCGCTGGAACCGCATTCAGATGGGCCCCTATCGGATGATGTAAGTTGTTAGTTTAATGTTAGTTCTATATATCATCTGTACTTATATTTCACTGACTTCAACATAATATTTTATATTCTGACATGAGGTCATAGGAAAATATTGTAACGACCCAATTTTTAGTTTAGATCGCCACCAAACGTTCCTCTTAAAATAAAGACTTTTTCCAAAATATTACACCGGATTCCATTTATTAATTCTAAATATCTGGCACCACGATTGCACCTCATCGCTCGCCGACCAACGATCCAATCTAACCTGTGTGGAGTAGGAAAAATGGTGAGTATATGGGAATACTCAATAGGACATAAAAATATAGTGCAATCCCGAATAAAATTTACTAAAATCATGCGTCAAGAAAAATCATACCGTCATCATATCTTTAGAAACCGGTAAGAGCTCATATCATATCATACCATTTGTACCAGAATGGCCATAACATCATATCATGAAAATATCATATCATATCTTTAACTTTCATAAGCATGAAATTCATCAACATGAAGAACTTAGATTAAACGGGATAACAAACTGCACCTCTTTTCCTACCTTGTCAATTTAAGAAAAATCCTTGAAAGTTGAAAATCCCAAAATCACGTCCAAGCTATTTTCGTTCCTGCCTGCTGGTTGTCGTTCAAGTTTATTTTTTATTGTGTTTCTACTACCAAGTCAAGCATAAGGTACATAGACAATTAATAACCTAGATTCTAAGGAGTGGTGAATAGTGGGAAAACGTGTGGGGGTAGGAAACGTGTTGGAGTGGGTAAGAATCTAAAAAAATATATAATCTTGATTAAGTCTTCAACTAACCATACCACTTCACAAACTTACCTTTTCATACACGTGCACCCTATCAATTACATCAAAAGAAAAACTAATATAATATACAATTTGCTTAAAACCTCTACAATAACTCTACACGTGTCACCTTATAGGATTAAATTCATTTAATATCAAATATAATTTAAGGCCAATCCTTTCGACTTCTATAACTTGGGCTCCGTTAATCCAAATTAACTTTTTCTCGAGCCTAAAGTGCATAATTAATTTCGATCTATCTAACGAAACCAAAATTCATATATTTATCATACTCGATCGAAAATCTAAATATATGACCCAAATAAAATTGAAATTGCTATATATCATTTTAGTCCCTAACTTTCAAAACATCAAGATATAGCACATAGAATTTAAATTATATTCTATGAAAATTTTCGGGGCATTACAAATATGCACAGGTCACGGGTATAATTTATTAGGTCATATATCATATTGCATAGATCATATGTCATTGATTTATAGATACATTTTGCATTATGATAGCGCTTAAGGGTCACAAGTTAATATGCACAAGTCACAGGTCTTGGGACACCGGTCACAAGTCATTTTGCAATGGTCACATATATTTGATTTATGTCAAATTTTACATTTTACATGTCATTGATGTATGTTCATATTTTCAAGGTATTTTTACAATTGAGAAAAGAGTTCAGTGGGCAAATATCTGAATTCCAATCGAAGAATAAGGTGTTGAATATATAGCTCGATATTGTCAAGTTACAGATGTTATCGTTGAAAGTGGATGATGAATAATATTATCCGACTATAAGGTGAAATCGGATCTAACATGTTGGACATAAAGTAAAACACGAAATTTTTGTCAAAATCTGTGATTGCCCGTATCTCCAACAAAAATTAGCGAGAAAACTGAAGCCCATATTGTTGGAGATTCTGAGAATCTGGAGAAAGTAAGTACATGATATTTCCAACATTTTTTTGTGATCCATAGTTGACATTTGACATTTAAATTTTGTTTTACTTTTAGGGTAAGAATGTGAAAAAAAGTGAATAAGAAAGGTAAGGGTAAGATGGACCTTGCGAATGATCTTGAATACCCATTTAATATTCAACAGCCCTCATTTGATATGGGCGTTGAATTTGCGCTACCCAACCTGTATGGTTTACTTAAATCCAAAGACATACAACAACAAGTGGACTCTGAAATATCTGATGTTGTCAAGGAAACAGAAAAAGCGATCAAAAGGTTTTTACAACTCATTTTACGTACACAAGTATCAATTACATTATAGGTCACAAATCACAAACATGACACAAGTCATAGCAATTCATATGTCATAGATCACATACAAGTCACATGTGGGTTGTCAGCAATGTCTGCTTTCTTATCAAGTAAAGTTTGACTTTACATACTCCCCTTTCTATCTCTGATATTTGATATCTGTAGTATGTGACCATCTGAAGTATGTAACAAGTTTGTACGCCATATATAGATAAAAGATATCTGTACGGTTACAAATGTGTCACATGAACACAATTACATGAGATGTTTAATATTACCAGGGATCACCTCTTTCCGAACCAATGTCTGGATTGCCCGTGAAGAGGGTTATTAGACCGGCAAGGATAATACAGTATCTATTCGTTGCTAGTTAGGGAAAAATATACAAGCTTGTAGACAATGTTGTAGTTTTCCAACATTATAATCGGCACACGAAAGATGTTGACATGGCTGCATTTCAGAATTTGTTTCATAAAGGATACAAACCAGGGAATAAGTATGTATGTTTTGTATTTTGTGAACTATACTCTAGAACTAATTGTATCAGAATAATTTATTCTTCATTTTCATTTACAAGAAAAGGTTTAACAATGCAAATGATCACATTAGTCCGCCTTTCGTTCTTGGTTCGTTCTCGGTAGGAAATAAAGCACGATGGCACAAGCTTGTATGTTTAGAGTAGTCGTTGAGTATTAAGGTTTGATGCTAGTTATATATCCACGTACGTCAGCACATGACATGTATATATGTCATATGACAATGTTCACATGTAATAGGTCGATGACTGATCACAAAACATATGCACAGATCACACATCATATGCACTAGGTCACATGCCATAGGTTACATATCAAACACATAGGGCTCAGATCATAGACACTTGGTCACATGCAATCCGAACATGTTACAAATTTTATGCGCAGGTCATAAATCATATGCAACTGGTCACAAGACGTTCTTCACACGTCACATATTATATGCATTTGGTTAAAATCCATTCTGCACATGTTACAGATCATGAAGAAAATGATTTCAACATTCTTTGTGAAAACTGAAGAATGACAAACCAAGAGGGGAGTGAATTAGTTTTTAAAACTTTTTCGAAGAATTAATCTAAATTCAAGGAAGTAAAGATTAAATAGATCAATTCAAATAAAAAGCGCAAATATAAAAATGATAAGTAAAAGGAAGAAATGATGCAAATGATATAATTGTGGAGATTCGATCCAAACCAATGATCTACATCTTCCATTACCAAACTCTCTGACACGAGCGAGGTCTTTTTACTATGTTGATTGACTTATGGTAAAATTCAACCATTTACAACACTTTCGGTGACTTACAAATAAGGAGTATCGATCTTTATACAATGTTGATATTTACGGGACCTCAACATGACCCACAATTGAGTTTTAACGGGACCTCAACATGACCTACACTATTGAGCTTTACAAGACCTCAATATGACCCACACGGTGACTTACAACAAAGAACAAAGATCTTTATACAATACTGATCTTTTGTGAGACTTCAATACAACCATTATCAAAGTGATTTTACAATGGAATTCCTCTCTTGATAAATAATATACACAAATTAAGTACTAAGAGAGGCTAACACTTCAATAAATAACAACAAATGATAGCTCAAGTGTTAGATGAATTTTTTTGATAAATACGATAGTTAAAAATTAGATTCAACTAATAAAAAAATTCAATAAGAAGATGATGAAGAATCAAATGCAATTTTAGATCAAAAATCTTTTCAAAACATTTCTCTCTTTTAATGTAATAAATTAAGTACTAAGAAATAAATGAGAAAATTTGATGAATATGATAATTTTACAAGTTTGATTCAATCAATGAAAATTTTCATTATGAAAAGTAGAAATGTTTATGCAATGTAAATGTAAAGATCTTCCTAAAAATATATCTCTTTTTTAAGATTTATACAAATAAGTTAAGTACAAAAAGAGATAAAAAAAACTTTGATGAGAGAAATGATTCAACGAGTTTGGTTCAATAATTAAAGTTTTTGTTGAAAAAATAAATGAAATGAATGAAAATGTAAGTTTAAAGAAATCTCTCAAAAGATATCTCACTTTGATGCTTTTGATTTTATTTATTTTTTAATGCGAGAAGTAAAAGTACTTATAGAATTCAAAATGTCAAAAGTCTGAGAGTTCCAGTCGACCGCCTCTTGTCCGAATAACCAATATAGCCGTTCGTACAGAAAAATTAGAGGTCAAAACGGTCAAGTTTTGGACCATTGGAGATTTTCGGTAGACCGCCGGGCGGTTTGACATTTTTTACGTTTTGACCCCTTTTGTTCTAATTTGAAGGTTTGAAAGATATGGACTTTTGAAGAATATTTTTAACTAACTTTTCAAGATAAAAAATATGTTTCAAATCCAAATATTATTTTTAAAAGTCATTATTTTCATTTGATCAAATCATTATATTCAAATGACTTTTAATGCACAAAATTGTGTTTAATGCATGGAAGGATCTTGAGCTTATGCATTCATTGTCAAATATCAAAGTGTTAGTACCTTTACATTTTATCTAAGAAATCATGTCTTTGAACTTGCTCCCAAATTTGGCTCTTAATTTCTTAAATGTGTGACTTCGATCTTGACTTCCTTCATGAGTTCGATTTGTGATGATAGCTTTTAATCTTCTGACAATCATCGATCAATTTTTCATCGCATGCTTTGAAAAACTATAATTACTTGAATTCAACTTATTTGTAAATAAGATTAACTTTTTTTTAATAATAAAAAATCTAAGGTTATAGTTAATTATAGGTCAACAATTTTCCCCTTTTTTATTATGATAAATAAGATGATTTGCAAAGTAATATTGAACAATTGATAAGGAATATAAATCTTAGTTTTTGCATGTAATCCATATATTTCCCCTATCTTTTACAAACCAATAGCCATTCATTTTAAATCATATGTTTATCAAGACAATCATTTTGATCATATCTTTCTATCATCACATTCTCATCAATCATATCATTTCATATATTTTTCCCATTTTGTCATAAGCAAAAAGATATAGCATTTAAGATCAAAATACGATCATAGAAAACAATAAAGATTCCCCATTCTTAATGCTTTTCAAATCTATCTTATTCAATTTCCCCCTTTAGCATAAACAAAAAGGTAGCACATATGAGATGAAGAGTATAGCATATAAGATTAAAACTTTAAATCAACCATAGAAAATAGTAATATATTCCCCTTGAATTAAGTACAAGATGCCAAATATATGCAAGTTTAAATAAGAGAACAATCTTCACATTTATAGTGAAATAATAATCAAAACATGAGTGATGAAATGACAAAAGCATAATCATTTGAATAAAATTTATATAAATTCAACCAACTATGCACATAGAATCATAAAAGAACATTTAGTATGAATTCAATTTAGTCACATACTTCAAATTCATCGATAATTACAAAACCTCTTTGAATATATGAAAATTTATCCAGGGTTACAGGTTTAGTGAGAGTATCGACCAATTGATTTTCTGTATTTGCAAATTCTAATACAATATCCCAGATGTAATGTCTTAGTGCCACTAAGATATCTAAAAATTTGTTTAACGACACTAAGGCGTGATTCTTGAGTGTTGAAATCTAACACATAATTACACACTAAATATAATATCGAGTCTACTTGCAATTAAGTAAAGGAGAGATCCGATGATACCTTAATATTTTGTTATGTCCATGAAAGTACGTTGATCATCTTTATCCAATTTGATTAATAAGTTCATTGATTTCAACTCTTTCATTTCAAACTTATTGAGTATGTACATGATGTATTTTGTTTAACTCCATTAATTAGATAGAGATTGATCACTTTATACTTCAGAAGATTTTTCATCATCTTGTTGCACATTTGCTTCTTCCTCATGTTGATCTTCAACATCTTTAGGATCTTTCTTGCTTTGATTTTGAATTTTATTTGCTCAAAAGGAATCTCCAAACATATAACATTATCAATACATTTATCTTGATCAAGGGGATTAGTTTCATCAAATGTTATATGCATGGATTCTTTAATAACCAAAGTTCTTTTGTTGAAAAGTCGATCAGCTTTGCTCGTAGATGAATAACCAAGATAACTTTCAATATCAAACTTTGAATTAAGTATTCCAAAATTTTCTTTAGTGTTTAAGATAAAACATTTGCAACAAAATAATTTTAAATAAACGATATTGTGAACTCTATTTTTCAAAAGTTCTTAAGGAGTTTTTGTTTTCATTTGACTCACCAAAAATTCTATTTACAATATAGCAAATGGTGCTAATGGCTCTGGCTAAAAACTATAGTGGTAAACCATTTTCATAGTTTGAGCTGTTTCTTTACAATGTGGGATTCTTCCTTTTGACTACACCATTTTATTGAGAAGTTCTAATAGTCGATAAATTATGTTCACTACCATACTTTTTTGCAAAAATCATTAAATGCAATATTTTCAAATTCTGCACCATGATCACTCTTAATGGTAGTAATAGTGTATCCTTTTTATTTTGAACATTTTCAAATGCATTCAAAAACTTCATCTTTTAAGTTAAAAAATGGGACTCAAGTAAATCTAAAAAATCATCAATAATGACGAAAGTATAATGACTATCATTTAAGCTTGTGATTCTAGATGATCCAAAAATATTCATGTGGAGAAGTTAAAAATATTTTGTAGTTGAAGAATGTTGCTTTAATTTTAAAAGAACTCTTTACTTGTTTTCCATGCATCACAAAATTTTGCCTTTCTCAAATTTCAAATTTGATAAAATTTTAACAAAATGATTTTTGGAAATTTTAAAAGTAGGTCTGTGATATCTAATCTTCTATGTCATAACCAAGTATTATATTTTCAATTTAATAAACATTTTTCTCCGCATTCAAACTTAGTGTTTATGACATAAATATCCTTACTTCGGCCATTTGATGCACTATCCTCAATAAGGCACTTGGAAGAATCAAATTTGATATGATGACTTTCAACACACAATTGACTAAAACTAAGTAGATTACATTTAAGGCTATCTACTAAGAGAATATTTGCAATAAAGGGAGATGAATGATTACCAATAATTTTAATGTCAATGATTTTTCCTTTGACATTATCTTCAAAAGTATCATGACCACCATCCTTTATTATAAAGCTTGACAATAAAGCTTGATTTTCAGTCGTGTGCATTGAGCATCCACTATCCAATCCATTTGCTCTTTATTTTCTTTGAAACTTACAAAGAATAATTCAATTTTTAGTCTTTGGTATCCATTAGGGCTGTCCGTGGGTCGGTTCGGTTCGGTTCGGTTCTAAAGATACCCGAACCGACCCAAAACTTTCGGGTATTTAATAAATGGACCCGTCGGGTCCAAATATAATTTTGGAACCGTTCGGGTTCGGTTCGGTTCCGTTCGGGTCGGTTCGGTTCCGTTCGGTTCCGTAATATGATCAAATTTTTTAATATTTACAGCAACACTACATAAATACAACTAATGACATTTCATTCGTAACTTTTACAAATTAACGTAACCCAATTCAAAAACATATAAATAACTAGCCGTCCAATAAGATTAATTCAGTGTATACAAATACCAAAAAGTAGATATTAATATTACAGCAAAACTACATAAAGTATATTCATTTGCTTCAAATTAAAATGGGTTAATGGGTTTTAAAAATGATTTGGACTTTAAAATTAAAATTATGAAATAATCTGATTTATTTAATTAATTTGCTAATTTGTATAAAAAAATAAAATAATTTAATTAATTCAATATAAAAAATAAAAAAATTATTTAATTTCGGTTCTTATTCGGTTCTTCGGTTCTTGGTCTAGACCCGAGACCCGACCCAAACCCATCGGTTCTCGATTCAGGTACCCGTTCGGGTATTTAATTTATGAAGAACCGCTCGGTTCGGTTCGGTTCGGTTCGGTTCGGGTTCGGTTCGATCCGGTTCGGTTCGGGACTTTTGGACACCCCTAGTATCCATACAACCTTGGGTCTTTGGCAGTTAGTGTTAGTGGACTTTTGAATTACTTGTTGTCTTCAAAATGTAATTTCTTTTTGATTGAATAATGAAAAGCTAATGTCCAATTTTATTACAAAAATTACACGTGACATTTGAAGTTGGGGAAGTAGAGGCTTTAACAAACAAATTTTCAACAGACTTTTGTTTTAAAAATAGTTTATATCAAATTCCTCCTTTATCAAAAACACATTTTTGTTCATCGAGTATTAAATCAAAATTTTTTTTTTTGCCTTGAGTAAATTTGTGAACAATTTGAATTAAATCTAAATAATTTTCTTGTAAAGAGGAATTCTCCTTAATTAAAGAATCGTAGTCAGTTTTCCTTTTTCAAAATCATTTTGAATTTTCAAAAGTTTATTTACCTCATTTTCCAATAAAGAATACTTCTTTTTAAGGATCGAATGATTTAAAGCATGTTTTTCAAAGTTTTAAAGAATTTCATCATAAAAAGTAGATAATTCACCATATGAACAATTTTCATTTGAATTTACCTCATCATCAATAGTCATGAAGCACATGCTAGCAATTTCCTCTTGACTTCCATCTTCTTCATGGTTATCATCATCACTTTCATCCCATGTTGATTGAAATGCCTTCTTTTTTATAAATCTATTATTCTCTTTGCTATTTTCTTCTTCCTTTTGGAATCTGCAATTGTTGCAGGAACTTTCCCATTTCTTAACAAGAAGAACTAGATCATCAAGTTCTCCATCATTTATATTTTTGTTCCTTCATCAACTACGGATTTTAAAACAATTTGAAGTCTTTCATCTTCTTTTCTTTTCTTTGTTTTCTCCTTTGTCTCGATGCAATTTAGCACATATGTCATCAATGTTCCATAGAGCTCTTCCAATGATTATGTGTTGATATCTTTGGTGTTTTCTATTACAAGTTCACCTTTAGTAAATTTTCGATCAAAACCTTCGAGGCCATTAATATTATCAGTGAAATAAGTAATCATGTCAACAATCAGTTCATTCTCTTACATAAAAAAATTCTCAAAATCTTTAACTACGAGATTTATTTTAGTTTCTTTTACTTTACTAGTTCCAACATGAGTAATTTCTAAAACATGTCAAATATCATAAGCGGAATCAAATGTACTAACACGATTAAATTTATTTCTATCTAAAGCACAATAAAATAGATTTTTGCCTATATCATTTAAAGATAATTTTCTTTTATCATCCTCATTATATTCCTATTTAGGTTTAGAAATAATTTGATCCCATCTACCATCCTCTTTAATAACCTTTTTAGGCACATAAGAACCAAATTATATGACTTCTCAAATATTATAATCTATTGATTGAATAAATATCATCATTCCAGCCTTCCAATAGTTATAATGAGTACCATCAAATAAAGGAGGACGATTCGTAGAATACCCCTCAAGATTTTGAAAAACGTGGTTAGCAATTGCTCAAAATTGTAGAATCTTAATTTCAAAATGAGCACCTTGCTTTGATACCAATCGATAACCTAAGAATGACTAACCAAGAAGGGGGTGAATTGGTTTTTAAAACTTTTTCGAAAATTAGTCTAAATTTAAGAAAGTAAAGACTAAATAAATTAATTCAAATAGTAAGCGCAAATATGAAAGCGATAAGTAAAAGGGAGAGAGGATGCAAATGATGTAACTGTGGAGGTTTGATCCAAAGTGATGATCTACGTCCTACGTTACCAAACTCCTCGGTACGAGCAATGTCCTTTTACTATGTTGATTGACCGATGATACAATTCAAACATTTACAACGCTTTCGGTGACTTACAAATAAGGAGCACTGATCTTTATACAATGTTGAGCTTTACGGGACCTCAAAATGACCCACTATTGAGTTTTAACGGGACCTTAACAGACCCACACTATAGAGCTTTACGAGACCTCAATATGATCCACACAGTGACTTACAACAACAAGTATCGATCCTTATACAATGTTGATCTTTACGGGACTTCAACATGACCCACACTTTATCAAAGTGGTTTTACAATGAAATTTCCTTCTTGATAAATAATACACACAAGTTAAGTACTAAGAGAGACCAACACTTCAATGAATAGCAACAAATGATAACTCAAGTGTTAGATGAAAAAAATTGATTAAAATATGATAGTTAAAAATTAGATTCAACCAATTAAATTTTTTTAATGAGAAAATGAAGAAGAATCAAATGCAATTTTAGTTCAAAAATCTTTTCAAAATCTTTCTCTCTTTTAATGAATAAATGTAATAAATTATGTACTAAAAGAGAAATGAGAAACTTTGATGAATATGATGGTTTTACAAGTCTGATTCAATCAATCAAAATTTTCAATATGAAGAAGTGGAAATGTTTATGAAATGTAAATGTAAAGATCTTCTTCAAAAATATATATCTCTTTTAAGATTGATACAAATAAGCTAAGCACAAAGAAATATAAAAAACTTTGATGAGAGAAATGATTCAATGAGTTTGGTTCAACAATCAAAGTTTTTACTAGGAAAAAATAAATGAAATGAATGAAAGTGTAAGTTTAATGAAATCTCTCAAAAGATATCTCACTTTGATGCTTTTGAAGAATTTTTTTTAATGCATGAAGTAGATGTATTTTTAGAGTTCAAAATGTTAAAAAATTTGAGAGTTCAGATGACCACGACGAGTCGATCGCTTCTTGTCCGTATGACCAATATACTCGTTTGTATAGAAAAATCTAGGGTCAAAATGGTCAAATTTTTTACCGTTGGAGATTTTCGATCAATTGCTCTTCCAGCTAGTCGACTGTCGGGTAGTTCGATATTTTTTAAGTTTTGATCCCATTTGTTTTGATTTTTGAAAGGAATATATTTTTGAAGAGTATTTTTAACTAACTTTTCAAGAAAAAACATATTTTTCAAGTGCAAATTTCATTTTTCAAAATCATTTTTTTCATTTGATTAAATCATTGTATTCGAATGACTTTTAATGCACAAAATTATTTTTAATGCATGGAAGGATCTTGAGCTTATACATTCATTGCCAACTATCAAAGTATTAGTACCTTTACATTTTATCTAAGAAATCAAGTATTTGATCTTGATCCAAAGTTTGGCTCTTAAGTTCTTGAATGTGTGACTTCGATCTTGACTTCTTTTATGAGTTCGATTTGTGATGATAGCTTTTAATCTTTTAACGACCATCGATCAATTTTCCATCGCATGCTTTGAAAAACTATAATCACTTGAATTTAACATGGTAGTAAATAAGTGATAAGTGCGTTTTTACATACTTATTTTACTGTCAAAACATGAGCAATTGTTGATTAATATGTTGGAATGTAGTTTAATTCTATGTAATTTATGTTTTGTAGGACAAGTGATGAATGTAGCAAAAATAAGACGAAACAAGTGAAAAATGACAAAAATGTAGGAAAACAAAAGTTCAGGGTCTAAAGTGCAAATACTCTAACTTGTTTCTAACCTTGTAATGAAGATTCGAGAGTGTTAGAGGTTAATTAGATGAAAAAATGAGTCAAATTGATGAAATATAGCCAAGACATTATCACGTATCAACTTTCAATCTGAAAAGTTTTGCACCGATTTTTAGCCTCATATTGAGACCAGTTTTTGACATGAAAAACGATCGAATTGGAAGCTGGTATCTGAAGGAATGTTTTAGCCCTTTGAGTTATCTTTCCAATGCATATTTAATCGTCTCAATCGGATATCGAGAAAGGAAGTTATGATGAAAATACTGAAGAGAATACAGCAACGTAGCTCCCCCTGAAGCACCCAGGCGCTGCACAGACCCAAAAAGAGCAGATTTTCAGCGCCTAGGCACTACTCCCATGGTGCCTAGGCCCCGCACCGTGCAAATTTAGGTTTTTTTTATGTTTGGGCTACAAGAAGCCTAGAAAAGACCCCAAAAACACCCCAAAATGCATCATTCTTCATTCTACAACATTCATTCATTGATTTGGCTCAAGAAACACATGAAAAACTAAAGATCTTGGTGAAACTACGAAGGAAATCGGTTAGAATTGGTGATTTCATATCTTTTATTCAATTATTTTGATCTTTTCATTGTCAAACAATGTTAGAATTTAGGTTTTCATTTTTATAAATTTACATTGAAATTGATTTAATTCTTATTAGATTTTTCATGGATTCAGTCATACTTTTTTCATTGTTTAATCGAAATATTAGTTGAATTTCAATTTTATGAATATATGTTGAGTTTGATTTAACTTTTATTAAATTAATCATAGATTCAATAGTACTTTTTCTGTCGACGAATTGAATTAACTGTTGAACTGAAATCTCAACTATTTTATTGGTGTGATTCATTTACTGCTTTATGCTTGAAGTATATGGTCAATTTATGAATCTAATTTCAATAAAATTGTGTAAACATGTCATAAATCTAGATTCTAGAATTACATTTGTAAAATAAATTGGTTTTTACGATAATCGGGATGAAAGCCTCTAATTGAGTTATAAAATTAAATAATTGATGTGAATAATCTAATCCAACCGAGGGAATTCTGATGCTTCACTATTTTAAAATATTGATTTTTAACTTCATTTTTCCAATATTGAATTCAACTACACTCTTGAGAGAAGAATTCATCCCTTTTGGATCCTTTAAACATTTTTCCATCTCCATGTGGATACGACACCTCAAAATTGCACTATAACTACCGATTTATTCTTTCAGCGTAATCAAATTTTGGCACCGTTGCAGGGGAGATAGTACAAAATACACAAGGATCGACTACAAAAAGGTGACATAGTTCATTTTATTTTTTTTTAGTTTATTTAATTTTCTTTATTGTATTTTCATATTTTCACTTTATTTTCTTTTACTTTTTCTATGAGCAGGTATCGAGGAGAACGAGGATGATCTACCGACAGAACCGACACAGAATTTGAACATTTTTTTAACCCTGCTTTTGATTCTATATCTGTTAAAACTGATAATTCATCACATAACGCAATGTCTGACAACGAGCATGATGTACCGTATAGAACTTTGCATGATTATCTGCATCCCACACGTACATATACACCTTCATGTATTGTGTTTCCATCCAACATGCCACATGTAGATTTTAAACCTAGAATGATTCAACTTCTTCCTAACTTTCATGGACTTGAGAATGAAAACTCGTATGTGTATGTTAGGGAATTCGAGAAAGTTGTAGCAACATTCCACGATCAACATGGTACAATGGATGCAATTAGGTTTAAATTCTTCCCATTTTCTCTTAAAAAAGGGCTAAATGCTGGTTGTATTCATTGAGACCACGTTTGATTGGAATTTGGGCTGAATGACCCAAGTATTCTTTACCAAATACTTTCCCCACCACAAAACTATTGCGTTGAAAAAGCAAATCTCTTCTTTTATCCAAAAGGAGAGTGAAACTTTATATCAAGCGTGGAAAAAGTATAAAGAATACCAAGCTCTTTGCCTCCATCATGGTTATGAAAGTTGGCATATCGTGAGCTGTTTTTATGAAGGGTTAACATCTAGGGAGCGTCAATTTATAGAGATGATGTGTAATGGTGAATTTTTACAGAAGGATCTCGATGAGACTATAGAATATTTAGATGAACTAGTAGAAAAAGTTCACATTTGGATTGGCCCTAGTGCCACTGATAGCAGCGCCAATAGGTCACGAGCCATAGGAAATCCTTCTAGTGCAGACGTTTATCATCTTAGGGAAGAAGATAATCTTAGAGCTAAAGTAGAAGCCCTGACTAGAGAAATCGAAAACCTACACACTGAGAGTTCAAAGCCTACATCTAATGTTGCTCGTGTTGAGTCTTCTGGACCTTGTGATGTGTGTGGTGGAATTGGTCATCCAGCACAAGAGTGTTCCACTCTCGCTGAGATGAGGGGGGTTTATGAAGAATATTGCAATGCCTTAGGCACATATAACAAACCATATGCTCCTTTCTTTGAAAGCTACAACCCAGGTGGAGAAATCATCCCAATTTTAGTTGGAAATCTGAAAACCAACAACCCACCCAAATGAATAGAGCTTACAATGCACCCTCATACCAACCCACGTCATTTAGGAATTCCTTAGAAGATACCTTATATGCTTTCATACCGGCACAGGGGAAAACAAATCAAAAATTCGAAACTATGATTACCCAAATTGTTGAGGATCATAAGGAAATCAAGAATCATATCTCCAAACTAACTAATACCTCAGCTATAAAGAAACGTGGGAAGTTTCCAGCTAAACCTCAACCTAATCCTACAGGACAATACATAGCACAAACATCAGGATCTAATGTAAAACAATCTTAGGGAGGTAAATGAAATAACCACTAGGTCAGGGAAAGTTATAGAACAAACCCTTAGACCTATAGAAACTGAAAAAGAGTCTAGTGAGCCTGAAGATAGTAGGCCTAGGGAGGAAGTAATGACAAATCAGTGAGAACACATTTCCCACTAGCTCTTAAGTCTACCTCAAAATCTGCTGGTCAACACAGTGAAGTTGTAGAGCATCTAAAGCAGATAAAAATCAATTTGCCCTTTTTGCATGTAATTTCACATATTCCTACGTATGCTAAAGTCCTTAAGAATTTATGCACTATCAAAAAGAAATACAATGTCAAGAAAACCATTTTCTTGACTGAGCAAGTGAGTGAAGTGATTAAACAAAGAGTCCCACCTAAGTCTAAGGACCCTGATTGTCCTACTGTGTCTTGTCTCATTGGGAGTCAAGAGTTTGGGCAAGCTCCTCTAGATTTAGGGGCTAGTGTCAACCTCATGCCTTATGCTATTTACCTGTCATTAGGTTTGGGTGAGATGAAGCCTACATCTGTGGCTTTACAATTAGCTAATAGGTCCACTCTTAGACCTAGGGGAGTAGTTGAGGACGTCTTGGTTCAAATTGATAAATTTTACTACCCGTTGATTTCTTGGTTTTGGATGTAAAAGCTGATGTGAATGTTGATTCTAAAATTCATGTTATTCTCGGTAGACATTTCCTTGCTACTGTTAATGGTCTGATTAATTGTAGGAATGGTCTTATGAAACTATCATTTAGGAATATGACTCCAGAAGTCAACATTTTCTATATCACTAAGCAGTTAGAGGAAGATGACGAGTGTCATCAAATACACATGATTGATGCACTCACTCAAGAGGTTGCTGATAGTATGTTCATTGGACCAGCACAGGAAATTCTAGAACCGAATGTAGTAGATTTCATCATCAATAAACATCTTGAGATAGATGATCAAGAGTCAGGTAATAGTTCTTATTTTACATTGCCAGTTTCTAATAAGAGAACTTTACCTTTTGTCTTACAGGTCCCTACTCCTGATTTTGAGCTCTCATCTGGTTATCCCATGCATGTATTTGATGGACGCGGAGGAACATCACAAGTGCTTATGCCCAAGGAGCTTAGTACATTGCAAAGAAAATTGAAACCACACTTACTGGATACAGGCTAAGGAAGAAACATTGGGTCGAGCCAAAGACAATAAAAAAAGACGTTGCTTGGGAGGCAACCCAATTGGAGTTCGTTCTTTTTCTTCTGCCTTTTACTTTTGCATTTTTATTCTAGTTGATTTTGTCATTTTCTTTGCTTTACTGTTCAATTAAGCACTTTCGGGTCTTACACTTTAAATTTATGTTGATTCACTGCACTATTATGTGATATTTGTCATTCCCTTAATTTGTCTTTCATGTTTATGCATTGAGAACAATGTAAAATTTAGTTTGGGGGAAGATTTTGTGGGATTTTGTTGTGAATTTGCATAAATAATATCATGGAGTTTCAAAGTTTTTGAGAATTTGTTTAATAATTGTGCCGGTTATTATGTGATCATTAGGATAAGTATCAGCTATTAAAGATGAAATAGTGCATTATTGGATTAGTTTTAGACCTGTTTATGTAAAACTTGTCATTTTTTATATACGTTACTTATGTTTGGCACATTGAGTTAGTGATGCAGTTCATTATGTATAGGATAGTTTAATATAGTAATTTCACCCAAATACTCTCTAGTGTATTATTCCATAATTCAACTATAGGTTAGTTTGGAGATGATTGAACTGTTTCAAGGGAACATTGAGATGAGAAGGAATTCCGTGCATGAAAATTTTGTGTGGATTGTCTAAAACCTGATAAGATGAAAACTAAGTGAAAGTTTTAAGTTAGATGTTAGTTTAGAAACTTGATGTCTAAAAGAATAGGGACATTGCACTAATCTTTGAGTACATTGAAGCATCTTTTCGAGCCTTTATAACTTGGGTGATTAAGCCTGTGAGGGTAATTTAAAACCTAATGCCCTATGGTCATCTGATTTAGGAGTTATCGGCCTAAAACTCGCTACATGGGTTATATAGAAAGAAAATAAGAAGATATTCAAATAAAAAATTAAAAAAAATGGAGAAAACAAGAAAGACAAGAAAAAAAATATACACTCAATATATTGATTATGCCCCAAGCATCCAGTTAACAAAACTACACATTTGATGAGAAGCAGTAACTTAGTCTAGTCTTAAGGGTTAAAGCAATTAGAAATATAGGAGAATCTCAACTTGTTGAAATGTGAACTTGTAGGAGAAAGGTCTATCCAAACTACGAGAGATTAATGAATAGAATTGAAAAGTTGGGATGCACCCCGAAGAAAATGAGTGAAAATAATAAGTTTGGGAGTGTGCATATCTCTCGAGTGAGGAAATGATATATTTGACTACTTGGGGACAAGTGCTGAACCATTCACAATCTTGATATGCTAACATGAGTTTTTACACACACACGTCAGATAATGCATGTAACAGGTGGAGACTGATTTAATTTTTGTACTGTTGTAATTGTTCATTTGTCTGACTACCAAATTTCAAACCTGAGACATAACATATCGTTAAACCATGTTGTTCGTAGAGTTGAATTATATTGTTGTTGTTTGAGGACAAACAATAGTTCAAGTTTGGGGGAGTTTGATAAGTGCGTTTTTACATATTTATTTTACTGTCAAAATATGAGCAATTGTTGATTAATATGTTGGAATATAATTTAATTCTATGTAATTTATGTTTTGTAGGACAAGCTATGAATGTAGCGGAAATAAGAAGAAACAAGTGAAAAATGACCAAAATGGAGGTAAACAAAAGTTCAAGGATTAAAGTGTAAATACTCTAACTTGTTTCTAACCTTGTGATGAAGATTCGAGAGTGTTAGAGGTCAATTGGATGAAGAAATGAGTCAAATGGATGAAATATAGCCAAGACATTATCACATATCAACTTTCAAGCTGAAAAGTTTTGCACGTGTTTTCATCCTCATATTGAGACCACTTTTTGAAATGAAAAACGATTGAATTTGAAGATTGTATCTGAATCAAAGTTGTAGCCCTTTGAGTTAGCTTTCCAACTCATCTTTAATCGCCTCAATCGGATATCGAGAATGAAAGTTACGATGAAAATACTGAAAATTATAAAGCAACACAGCGCCCCCCCTGAAGCGCCCAGGCGCTGCACAGACCCAAAAAGAGCATATTTTCAAGGCCAAGGCGCTGCTTCCATGGCGCCTAGTCGCCACGCTGTGCAAATTTAGGTTTTCTTATGTTTGGGCTGCGGGAAGCCTAGAAAAGACCCCAAAAACACCCCAGAACACATCATTCTTCATTCTAAACCATTCATTCATTGATTTGGCTCAAGAAACACATGAGGAACTAAAGATTTTGGTGAAGCTACGAAGGAACTCGGTTGTAATTGGTGATTTCATATCTTTTATTCAGTTATTTTAATCTTTTCATTGTCAAATAATGCTAGAATTTAGGTTTTCATTCTTATAAATTTACATTGAAATTGGTTTAATTCTTATTAGATTTTTCATGGATTCAGTCATACTTTTTCCATTGTTTAATCGAAATATTTGTTGAATTTCAATTTCATGAATATATGTTGAGTTTGATTTAACTTTTATTAAATTAATCATAGATTCAGTAGTACTTTTTCTGTCGACGAATTGAATTAATTGTTGAATTGAAATCTCAACTATTTTATTGGTGTGATTCATTTACTGCTTTATGCTTGAAGTATATGGTCGATTTATGAATCTAATTTCAATAAAATTGTGTAAACATGTCATAAATCTAGATTCAAGAATTACATTTGTAAAATAAATTGATTTTTAGGATAAATCTTTCGATTAGAGTATCGGGATGAAAGCCTCTAATTGAGTTATAAAACTGAATAATTGATGTGAATGATCCAATCCAACCAAGGGAATTCCGATGCTTCACTGTTTTAAATTATTGATTTTTAACTTCATTTTTCCAATATTGAATTCAACTACACTCTTGAGAGAACAATCCATCCCTTCTGGATTCTTTAAACATTTTTCCATCTCCCTGTGGATACAACACCATAAAGCTGCACTACAACTACCGGGTTATTCGTTGGGCGTAATCAATAAGATTATCTTTTTTGTTATAATCAAAACTCTAAGGTTATAATCAACCATATGTCAACACTTTAACATTGTATGACTTCATAATTTTGTTTTATCTTTTTATTGCAACAGCATATGGATGTTTGTTTCTACTACCTTTGTCAGTTAGCAAGATATAGAGAGAATTTGAAGTATAAAGCTACAACGACGACTCATTGTTTCAAGCGAAGATTAAGAGCATATATTCCAACTTCCAGAAAGATTCAAATGTCATACTAGCAGAGTCACACATGCTTGCTATTATTACAGATGCGCGACTGCCATTGAGCAATCCTTGGACTGCTGTAGACTTGGTGTTTATGTTAATTCTTCATACAAACAAAGCACATTGGATGCTTGCAGTGCTTGAAATAAGAAAGCTTACATTACATGCATTCAATTTCAGCATGAAATCCTGCCGACGTCTAGGTTCGTATTAGGATCGAACAATTTATCAAAATTATTCTGCACGTGATAAATGCGAAATTCTGGAAAATAAATTTTAATGATCATGAAGATGATTCAATGGACTTGAGGGCAATGATTGATAGTATCCTTCCATATTAGAAGAATGGGTAAGTTTGTAACCAATTTTTTCAATTACAAACCAATTAATTAAATTGCATTCCCAATAAATTGTTTGGCGTCTTTCTTTAGCCATGATTGTTGCATCCTTATGATCAAATATGCTGAATACATGCTGTACAATGATATAGTGTCTAAGCCGATGATGTTTGATGCTAGTAGGGCTAGGCTAGATATAGCCGCTTTACTCTTTAAAAATCGAGAGATCAAGAATTCCACAAAGTAGGGAAAGCAAATGGGAGAGGGGATTGTAATAGATTGATATTTGAAAATCAATTTGATTATGAGATTTGTAATGTTTATGAATACTAGGATTATGTTCTTTTTCTTTGTGTGGTATTGTATGCAATGGATCCAGTTATAATGAATATGAAATTTTGAATGTTCATTTTATGTTGAAAAAGTCTTTATTTTTGCATTTTATCAGATTTGCATGTTACGTGTCCTAGGTTTCAGGTACCATTTAATAGGACACATTATTGTCATTAGGCCACATATTACACTTGCACAAGACACATGTTACACTGCACAGGTCACAAGTTACACTACAATGGTCACAAATTACATTGCACAGGTCATATGCTGTACTACACATGTTACACTACACATGTCGCAGATTACATTACAGAGGCTATTGTCACAGGTTACACTACACATGTAACATATTGTTGTTAATAGGTCACAAATTATAGTTTACAAGCCACAATGCTCATGTTTATAGGTCACAGTTCATAGTTTACAAGTCACATGCAATAATACAGAGGTCACAGATCATAGGCACAAGTAAGAGGACATTGGTTACATGTCACAGTTTCATTTGCACTTGTTATAGATCAACCAATTATGTCACATTTCAATGTGCACATGCTATGATTTTGATAAGCCAAATTTATGTAAATTCTTAGAAAAACATCGGAACTTTACATCAACTTATTTCAATGAATTCCCAAGTAGAGTTACAAGATATACCCGATAGTACCTACAATCAATAAAATGAAATATTAAAGAGAAAATAAAAAATAAATGATCTAATTATTGTCAAAGTGTATCATCAGCTGATTTCGTATTTGGTTTTTTTTTCTTGATTTTGGTTTAATGGAACCAAACTGCTAGTTCTACAGTTGTGACCATTTTCTTCACAATGTCCATATTTGATAGTTGGTTTATCTTCACTGGATGACATTTTTCTCTTTTCAATAGGTCTTCCTAATTTTTTTTTATTAGGAGCTAATACAATTATGTCTTGTACTTCTTCAGGCACTAGCCATTCATTTATTTGGATTTCCAAACAGGAAAAATCGAATTTTGGTACGCATTAATGTATGCATCTCTTGTGTAATATTACGAACAATAATCATATGGATCACTCTTCGTATTTACAATCACAACCAATGTGTGTGGACATAGTAACTAAATAATTTAAAGTATCTTGCATGTTCATATAATTTGTTATATATCTATGACAAAAGACGATCTTTCATCATTAACTGAAAATACGATTTGATTGGTAAGTGATTCTTGGGAAAAGTGATATTCAGTTAACAAAAATGAAATGAATTTCAAGTCATAAAGATGAAGTTCAATGGCACAAATACAATTTTATGGTTTACGTACATGTCCCATAGATTATATACGTGTTACAAATATATATATATATATATATATATATATATATATATATATATATATATATATATATATATATATATATATATATATCATTTAACGGAGACAAAGTTCAGTATACAATGGTAAAATTCAGGTCAGAGATCTAAAGTTTAGGTCACGCATATATAGCTTAGGTCACAGATATGTAGTTCAATTCATAAATATCAATGTTGCCCTCAAGGTTCTCAAATATGTGTTCATTTCCCTCATCAGTTTCTCATACTTGCTTGACAACTTTGTAAAAGTGTCATGCACGTTGTCCCTATGTTTGAAAACCAAGATTCTATATTTTGTTACAATGACTCTAATAAAGCTACAACAGGGTAGTTCATGGCTGCCTTTATGACAGCATTGATCGATTCCATTATATTTGATATCATTGTAGAATATCTATTTCTGGGCATGTGATATCATGACCACTTTTCAAGTCCAAATTCTTCCTACAAACCTAAAGCATGATGATGCAGAGCATATGCATTACATTTGTGAACTTGTTTATATATGAAAAAATTTGATTGTAAGTAATACATTACCAAGTAATGCCTAATCTTCTCATTCATTATGTCTAGTTGTTGCATGTTATATTCAATTTCTTCCAATGTCTATGCGCGAACGGTCGAATTGAATGCTTGTAGTATGTTGTGACCTGATTTATCGTAATATGATTTTAGGTTTTCTAGTAGATGATATGAACAAATCCCATGACAGATTCTCAGATGCACATTTTCAATTGTATTCTTGATACTGTTGTGGTGATCCGATACAAAACACAATCCTTTCCTAACCCCATAAGCCTTCTTCAAGTTTTTGAAAAACTATGTCCAAGACCTGTCATTCTCATTATCTTCAATTCCAAATGAGAGTATGAATTAATTGTTATTTTTATCTTGTGTACATGCCTAAAAAGAGACCACCATATTGTCTATTTAAATACATGCCACCAACCATAACCACTGGCCTATAATTCTCCCATTTCGAATTGATGCATTGTGTACTATGAAGTAGTATTTGAACTTATAGTGACCATCAATCCTAATCATATGACCATACCAGGGTTTGTTTGTTGGAGCATGGAAAAGAAGATTGACATCTTACTGAATGAATATGTTAGATTATCCCTAATCATTTGCAAGGTTTACTCCTGAGATCTCTAGACCTTCGCATAGTTCAAAGAAACTCCATACGTCTACAACACATCATTACATATATAGTTTGGAGTGTATATAGTACGTGATGAGGCGTACTTGTGCTTGATGTAAGATAACACAATGTATGTTGATACTTGGCCTATTTGATCATAATACTACGTTTAAATCAAATATGTGATCATCAGTAATCATTCTAATCTTAAATAGATCAGTTGTCCCCAATTGTGATGATCCGCATATCCAATTACATTGACCGAACAATCATAAATTTGAACATTTGTTGTATTGCTAAAAAGGACGTGCTCAATTTCAAAATTTCATTATTACGGAAAACTCTCCACTCTTCTACTTGACTAGTATCAGCAATGAATACAATTGTGACCTCATACTCAATTCTATGATCTAATAGGTCCAATGTTGCATCACAAACGTTTGATGACATATCCTGTAATGAAAACAACTATCTACTAGATTGTACAATAATTGGAACCGTGACACATTGTTTTCCATTTTCTGCAGATGTAACATCAATACTTACAGGATATTTGGAAGGGTTACGATACATATCCATTAGCATCATGTATGATTACCATTACTGTCACTTTCATTTTTGACCGAAAGCAGATTATTGTTCAATACATACTTCATTGTGACTTCCACCTTTTCAGAATCCAAACCAAACTCGGTCATAACGATGTCTACAAGCTTCATATAACAGTAATTATGATCAACCAACACTAACGACAAATTTGATCCATTCAACAAACAAACATTTACATGCCCTATTTTCGCAATTGTACACAAAATAATGTCAATCACAAATACCATTACAGGTCACAATTAGCAATTTTGAAGATATGATGTCACAATCTATTTAGGTACATGTCACAACTTCTAATTATAGGTCACAGAGTAAACACTGCTAGTCACACGAATGTTCTACAGTATTTGCATTAAGAGTTTGAGTAATGTACATATCAGGTTACAAAGAAAGAATTAAGGTAAATGACACATGCATGCCCTAAAAAGCTTTAAATAATTATGGACATAGTGACATGACACATGGTTTAGATACAGGTCACAGCTTTCAATTATCGATCATAGGATGGACATTAATGCTCACAAATATGTTCTACAATATTTGCAATAAGATATTAAATACTGTAAATATCAAGTAACGGAGATAGAATTCAGGACACTAAATAATTCACAGAGATGTGCATACACTAATAAGTATTAAATAATTGTTGAAAGACTCACAAGTCACATGGTTTAGATGTATGTCACAACTTTTCATTCGGGGTCACGGATTTAGAAATCAGGTAACTAATACACGCATGTCTGAATATGCCCAATTTGTGAATATGACCAATTGCATAAACTCTGTAATTCATTACCTGAATGTGACCGATCACGCAGTACAGACATAAAAACAGGGTCACATAACATCACATACCGATAACAATGGAGCTCTTCAATTTCTGTTGCAGAAATTGATGAATGAAGCTTCAACATGGTTTTATAAGTTAAAAAATATGAAGATGTGGCAACAATATAATGTTAGCCGCTACAAATTGTGAATTCGAAACCCTTCAGATCTAATTCGAAGCCATTCGCCATCAATTCAATTCAACAAATCTACAATGTCAACAGCCATCTTAAAAATTTTTGACGATAAATTGAAATATGTGACCTCAATTGTACGATTATTTTCAATCAATCAGATTTCGGTGGTGGTAATTGAGAAATTGGTAAATCTCTAGCTTTTCTCTTCTATTCGAACACTGATTTCTTATTTTGGATAGTACTCTTTAAGATGGTAGTTGAATGCTCGATTTAAGATGGTAATTGAATGCTTAATTTTAGAAATCTAACGTAATCTAACGTGTGTTTGAGCCCTATTAAAATGAATTTTTGGACAATTTCATTTTTTGCATCTATGGGGGGCACATTGACAGAATTGTCAAAAATTATGAGAAAAACACATTCATAGTTGCCTTTTGGGGAAATTTGCAAGTCCAAGAATATATGTTTCTAGTTTACACTTCAAATAAAATGGTGGGAAGTTATTTAAAAGTAAAGGAATGGGAGAGTTATTTTTGGAAATTGGTTTTAAAAAATGAGGGCATTTTTTACATTTTGAATTTCAATTTTTTTTTGCAACAATTAAAATGCTTGACAGTATACTGTGCACTTCATAAATTTTTAAGAATTAATGTACTGTTGAGAAATGAGAAAGCTCATTAAAATTGATTTTAATGAGATTCAAATATGGGCCTAATTTATTAGAATCTTATTTATATATACTATATATAAATACTTGATTTTTGGAATAATAAACATTTTCTCTTAAATTTTAATTGAGGTATACTATATATATATATATATGAATTTTTTCCAAATATTAAAGAATGCAATTATAAGAACGCCAGCATAAGCTAGGAAGCTAATAATTTCTGGGCCTTCAAATTATTTGACATTGGGCCTAGAAATTTTAGTTTTTAATTAAAAAAAGGAACCAGCCAAACTGGAGGAACGGGTGTTAGGTCCCCACTTTGCTATTGGATCTTGCTTTTGACCGAGTTTTTTTTTTTTGGTTATTAGTTTAAAGGGTTTTAAGTCATAGGAGAATTCGTTCACTAGCCGGTTCTCGAGTTTCTCGGTTAAATCGATCTGTCCAATTTGATTTTGACAATATTGGTTATAAGAGTTCAATGAGTCCTATTGGACAACTCTATTTATTTGACATCAATTAATTTCTATTAAATAAAAACTGCGTGCACACAAATCATAAAAGCCTTATAAAAATTACAATAATTTTATTGAATTATGAATTGAAGTTATGATTCTTCTTGGACTATATAAATCCCTATTTTCTTGAAAGAAAAAAAAAACACACTGAAATCATTCTTTAAATTTTGCAATTTAATAATAATAATAATAATATTGTTCTGTTATTTTTGAGATATTTTTCTAGTGCATTACTGAAATCTCTAAAAATCGTTTATAATTGCTACACAAATTATTCGATCATTGTATTCTCGGAGTAATTATCAAAAAAGGTCGAAGCAGTTTACAGTCGACAATTTCACTTTAGGACATCGTGGTGTCCTAAGCCTATATTGATAAGTTTTCTTCTCCGTATTTTCTTGTTCTGTAATAGTATTTGTAACTAATTTTTCTCAAACACTAATTGCAATGCATTGGGTGGGATTTTGACTTGGATTGGAACAAGAATTTGTTAAAATTTAATTCAGAAAACTTACAATTATGCCTTATTTTATGCTTCTCAACGTTTCAAAGAAAAAGACCTCTTCTAAACTCATGTTAGTGTGATCATGACTGGCCCTTGACATCAATTAACAATCATATTTTGTTTTATTTATATTCTATCTTTATCCTTTTTTTGCTTGGATACAAAATCTTGAGACAGATCAGAATATGAGTAGAATGGGTGCAAGGCGTATATATGGCTGGCAGCATAATATCTTTGCTCATTGGCATCATTCAATTTCAAAAATCATATTACTCTCTGTGGGGTCCACTATCTCTTTCTTTTCTAACAAAAAAGATTTTTCTAGAAAAGATAACGGACATGGTCCCCTAAATTATCTATCATCTTTAACATTGTTCAATATATCGTACATTAAATTTGATAATTTATTTCACACATGAGGTCTTTTATATCGAATTTTGAATGGAACTTATCTACCGACACAAATAGGGTCATGATCCCTATCTAAATCCCAATCTATAGTTGAGAACTCCCATCCCAAACTTGCTTTTTTTTTTTTTTTTGACTCATTGAATATTTTTTGAAATTTCGACATATCATATTTTCTTAATAAATGGAAAGATGCAATTATATAATAAGTCGAGGTGTTGAAAAATCTATTTGCTTGAGATAATGTGTCAATGTATAAAAAATATATTAAAGAAAATAATTTAAAGAAACAACATATTTGAGACAGACTCACATTATGGTGGTCCATAATGTCATGGAAGTATATCCGCGATCATTTCTTTTTATTTTTTATTACCATTTCAAATGAGAAAGTTACTACCCAACCAAAAGTGGGCTCCAATCAAGCATGAGACTTCAATGAGTTAGGAAGTAACAATTATGACTTCATAAGCAACTACTTTTTCACAAAAATTAATACATTTTTATTAGACAACAAGCAAGTAGTAAAAAAAACTATATGACAATGTTCAAAGTCATTTCAAATCTTAATTAACAGATGCAACATAAATTTATATATTTTATTTGATCTTAACTGTATATAATTGAATCTTTCATTAGAAAACATAAACAAATTTGATGTAGATAGCATACAAATAAATACGATATGTAGTTTAAACTACTGGATGGACAAATTAGGTAGAACTGATGTAAAGAGAAACTGTTAGAAAAAGTGAAATGAGAGAGAATCTTAAAGGGGGAAAATCTAGAAAAGGTGGGTGCTTGATACAAGGGAAAAATGATTGACAAATATCTATTTACAACCAACAAATTTGTTTCTCCAAAGCCCCTTATCTTGCACATTTCTCTCTCTCTCTCTCTTCCCCCAAATCCTATCTGTTCACAAAACAGGAGAGAGAAAGAGAGGTAGAGAAGATCAAGAAAGAGTTTTTATTTTATTTTTTTGTTACCATGGCATTTGCAGGAACAACCCAGAAATGCATGGCATGTGAGAAGACTGTGTATTTGGTTGACAAGTTAACTGCAGATAATAGAGTCTACCACAAGGCCTGTTTTAGATGCCATCACTGCAAAGGCACCCTCAAGGTTAGTTTGAACTGAAATTCTTAGCTATATTTGCCTGCAAAAATTCATTTCTTGATTCTGATTTTATGAAATTTTATCATGATCTCTCTTTTTATAATGGATCTTTGATTCTGAGTTTGGCCTTCAACTATAGATTCTTGATTGAATATATTTTGATTTTAGTCTGAATATTAAAGACTAAATTTGAATGAATGAATGAATAGCTTAATCTTTTAAATGAACTAATTTTCCATGATATTAAAGTTGAAAAATGTTTAGAATTCAAGTTTTGTCCCCATCTCATTCATGAAAATTGTCCACATACTGATAAAAAAAAAATCTAGTGTACACGTCGTCGTGCGCTGAAGTCCATATGCACGTTGTGTTTGTTTAATCTTTTAGATGAGGTGGTGGTGCGCTGAAGTCCATATGCACGTTGTGTTTGTTTAATCTTTTAGATGAGGTGGTGGTTCAATGTAGAAAGATTTTTTTATTTATTTGGACCAACATTTCAGATCTGGATTGCATCAATATTATATAAGACCAATTTTTCCAGCTTGATATTTTTCTTCTTTTGGTATTTTTTTTTTTTTTTTTTTGTAGATTGGTTTCATGTATTCTATTAACCTAATATTCATAATATGATAATACCAGTTTCATCATTGCAACTTGAGAATATTCTTCTGTGGCTTAATTGCAGCTTGGAAACTACAATTCCTTTGAGGGAGTTCTATATTGCAGGCCACACTTTGATCAACTCTTCAAAAGAACTGGCAGCCTTGACAAAAGCTTTGAAGGTAAATAAGATAAATAGTAAAGATAGACATAGATGAAGTTTTGCTCCAAATAATTATGGTATGATTGGTAAGTTAAATTGGACAATATTGTGGGTATTAAATAAGAGAAAGAAGTTAAAATTTTGTTCATTATGGTGTCTAATCATGTCTAATACTGCACTCTAATGAGCTAAATACTTCATTCTCCTTAACGTTTTCAGGAACGCCTAAAATTGCAAAACCAGAGAAACCAGTTGACACTGAGGTAAGTCCTCGTTGACACACTAAATTTATGTACCAATCAAAAAGTCCAAAATGATCTAAGTTCAGCATTTGTGTACTTGAGGCTTGCCAATATTTGGTTCATGGATCCATAATCAATCTTCAATCATGATGTTTGAAACAGAAACCTATGGCAAACAAAGTTTCAAATATGTTTGGTGGAACGAGGGAAAAATGTGTTGGTTGCAAGAATACTGTCTATCCAACTGAAAAGGTAATAATTTGGATAATTCGAATCCACCTATTCTGTGATTTAAATCCTCAAACTCACATCTAGATAAGTCGTAAGATTTATTTCACATTATGTTTGGTATGCAAGGAAAGGGGAAATTATGAGCGATACCAGTAATTATCTCACATAAAAAATGTGTACAGGTCTCGGTGAATGGAACTGCATACCACAAGAGCTGTTTCAAATGCACCCATGGAGGATGTGTCATCAGCCCATCAAACTACATTGCACACGAGGGGCGCCTTTACTGCAAACACCATCATATTCAACTAATCAAGGAGAAGGGCAACTTAAGCCAGCTAGAGGGCGATCACGAGAAGAATTCGGTAGGAACCGGTGTTGTGGCTGCGGAAACATAAACCGATGAGGATATGATATTTAATGGTTTTGCTTTGTGTCTTTTTTTTTTTTCGCCTCTGTATTGGTGTACTATTTCTGGAGTTAAACCAGATTTCTTGGAGTCAAGAATGCGTTTATGCTGAAAAAATAGTAGAATTCTGTGTTCCGAATTGCTGAGTGTGCTGGATGGCGTTTGTTGATATTCATGGTTCATGTCAGAAATTGCTAAGATATAAATGTTGATTAAATTTCAAGTTACCTGTGTTGATATTACAAGTAATATAGCTCTTCTTCTTCTTCTTCTTCTTCTTCTTCTTCTTCTTCTTTTATTTTATTTATTTATTTATTGTGTTGCTCATCTTCGAGTTTTAATTTGGAACTGTGAATTTCATTTGTTACGCCTCCACCTTACATGGAGAATTATTTGATTACATGGAGTCCAGGCATCAAGGCATGAGGACTTCCAAAGCACATCAAGGCATGGGAATTCCTAGTATACAATATAAGGTTGAAGTGCAAATCATGAAGATTCCCAACATACAGCAAATTAACAACAAACCACAACCAAGGACGTGTCCTAAAATGTAAGATTAATGAAATCTTGGACTTTGGAGATTATCGTTGCGACTCCATCTTAGATGCCTCCGATGTAGGAGAAATGTCTCATAAGAGCCACGTGAACAAAACAAGGATGATGAGGCTGGCCTTTTGGGAAGTGGCCGAGCCTTGTGAAGAGGCCGACCAGCATAAAGTGGGGAAGGCCAATACCCATTCAAACACTTGGACAACATTGAGTGCAAAATGTATGCCCAATTGATTAAGTAGTAAACACTTTTAATATGTTTAATGCATTTATTTTGGCAAGATCTAGTATTTATTTGAATTACTATTCTAATAAATTATATTAAATAATAGAGTTCCTAGATTTAAGAATGTGTTTGAGCCACATTATTTTGAAAAAATGTATTTTGGAATAGTAGATTGATGGAGAATGTGAGGTTGAAAAAGAAAGAAAAGTTATTGATGTGATGGAAAATATTATTTTATTGAAAAATATGTGGTTGAAAATGAGTAGAAAAATGAGAATGAAAATTTTAATGTAACTCAAATAGGGGCTAAGTCTTATCCCTTGTTTGAGCCCCATTATTCTCAAAATTCATTTTTTTAACATTCATTTTCAACCACACATTTTTCCATTAAATAATTTTACACTCAAAACTAAAACTTTTCCTTATTTTTCAATTGGCTAATTAGCACAAAACATCCCTACCTTTGGGGTTGATTTCGGAAACCGTCCCTACCTTTCATTTCTTAGCATTTATGCCCTTACCTTCAACATTTTGTGCGCTGAACGTCCTTTTGACATGTTTTTGACGATTTTACCCCTCACTCCAATAAAACAAAAAGAAATGAAAAGAAAAACTAAAAATTTAATTGCAACTATAACCCTAAATTTTTAAAACCCACTTTTCAGTCACGAGTTGCTAAACATTTTAAATATGAGTCCAAAAAAGGGCGATTTTTTACCATTTTTTCAGCCCAAATGCGTCCAAATTCCGGCAGCCTCCGGCCTCCCAAGTCACCGGACGTTGACAAGAACACAATCTCCTCAACACCCTCTACATTTCCATCCCAAGAACTCAACATATCATCCATTAAATCGGTACAAAATCATCAAAATCTGACAGAAAGTTTCGCATAGAACACTAATTTTCCTTTCTGATTTCTGCCGGATTTTGATGAATCGAATCTCATGAATATCAATAACAAAATTTAGATCAAAGGCAAAATGCAAACATTGCAAAAATTATTGGTCATATTCCCGTTATTACGCGAGCGCTGCAAGCACGAGTCCCAAGGCACGCCGGCGTTATTCTGGACATTTTTTTGAGATGTTTCACCATGATTTCGTGCGTCTAGATGGGGTGTAATGCCCGGCAATAGTGGGCAGCCATGGGTAAAAACGGATTAGTTGGATTTGATAAATAACCCGTGCGGTTCTTCATGGATTGGAAGCTGATTTTGATATGAAATTGTAGCTGTTTGAATAATTGTTTGGGTTGGATGTATTGATGATGATATGCCGTCGGTGGAGGATGAACAATTTAGGATGGAGGGGAGTTGGGAGAAGAGAGATGATGCTGGAGAAATGGAATTGGAAGGAAATGGTAAGAAATCTCATTTTTATCTCTTTTTTTACCTGATAAATAAATGACTTTTAATCCTTAACAACTTTAGGTTAAACCTTATCCTCCGTGCCCAGAGCTTCAAGCATTGAGTGGTCGAAATATTTTCTAATTTTCCTGAGGTTCAATTGGCGGCGGCGGCGGGGTGGAGGGAGGTGAAGGAGAAGGGAGAGATAGTGATGGAAAAGTAGGTTTTAAAAATTTGGGGTTATAGTTGCAATTAAATTTTTTGTTTTTCTTTTCGTTTCTTTTTGTTTTATTGGAGTGAGGGGTAAAATCGTCAAAAACATGTCAAAAGGACGTTCATCGCACAAAATGTTGAAGGTAAGGGTATAAATGCCAAGAAATGAAAGGTAGGGACGGTTTTCGAAATCAACCCCAAATGTAGGGACGTTTTGTGCTAATTAGCCTTTTTCAATTACACATTTTCCAACTTTTTACTATTCTAAAATGCATTTTCTTGGTAAAATGGAGCCCAAACAGGGGCTTAGTCATTTGTTAATCACAAAAAGTTGTGATTGTGATATACAAATAACATTGGACTGAATCTTAAATCATTCGTAGTCGTAAGTAATAATATTTCTCGTCACGTGAATTGTACTAACAAATTGCTAGATATCACTCTGAGACGACGGATGTGAATTTGAAATGGGTATTTTAATTTATCGATTTTGATTAGATCAAAATAGTAATTCACGTCGTTAGGTATTGCGATCGGGAACTTAATGGCTCACACAAAAAAAGTGAATTAGAATAATGAGACTCACTAATTAATTAATTAACAAATGTTGAAAAACTAATTAATTGGATTTCTTGTTAATATGCCCAAATTAATTAATTCATGGACCATATTTAATTAATTGGATTGGACCGAGTTAAGTTTAAGATATAGGCTAAACCCACTTAGACTTTTATTAATAGGCTGCTATGATTTGAAAATTCATAACGCAATACAATTATACTCTTGGTAGCACAAGAAAAGAAAAATCCAAGTTTTCTCAATTTTGTTCTCTGTGTGAATTTTCATTGGAGAATGAATAATTGGACAGTTATTGATTGCATATCAGAATTGTTTTTCAAGGAATTCATATTTAAAAACAAATCAGATCCTTGATGGGAATTGATATTTGCTTTATTGACCGCTGTGTATGATTAAATAAATTCTCAACAGTGATATCAAAGTCTACTTTGTGATTACTAAAAACTATTTTTCGTGTTTTTCCTTGAATTTAGAAATTTAGAAAATTACTTTTCAACTTTGAAATCTGTTTTGAAAGAAAAATTAATTTTCTTGGTAAAAAAGTTGGATCGAAAGGAAAAAGGGATGGCAATGACTGTCGACAGCAATTGTGTCGCAGTGAGCTATGGTAGTTTGTTGTTACATGCAGATGCAATGCGCTTGAGGCCTTTGCGATGATATGTCGCTGCAAAAAAAAAAAGCCACGATGACAAGCACCGCTACGTGTTGCAGTAGGCTCGTCGCCACTAAAAATTAGCTACACACAAGCAACAGCACTCTGGGGCTGTTGCAAGCGGTGAGAGGCAACTGCAATAGGTAGGCTGAGGCCACCCACCCAAACCGTAGATTTATGGTGTGAGACAGCTACAATTTATGAAATTATAGGCCATCGCCTACAATTAAAGTTTAAGTGTCGAATTGCAATTTTTAAGTAAAGGACATGTCATGCAATTTTCAAAATTGAAGGACCTGCTTTTTATTTTAATACACGAGTCATGTTGCAAATTTTAAATAATTTTGAATTTAAATATTAAAATGATTCTTTGTTTAAATTTAAAATGGGTTTTGACCCAAAATTCAAAGTTGACCCAATTAAAATATTATTTAAAATTGATGACTTTTATATTATTGTTAAAATTTGATTTTAACTCAAATATTAAACTTTGACCCCGAATTGAATTTTATTTTATTTAGAAATTCCACCATAAATTAAAATAATAATTCAATTAGAATTAAAGTTGGACTCTAATTTGACTATTAATTAAAATTTGATTTTAATTGTATTAACCCTTCCAATTATATTAGAGCTGAATTCTAATCTACTAAATAATTAAAATTTGATTTTAATTGAATTGACCCACTCATTAATTTAATTGATTAATTAATTATTTAATCGTTTTCGAATCCATTTATCTAAATAGGTTTAAACGACTATTATTGCAAGATTTTTGAAACATGCTTGGATATAATATTAGATATTACATAGAAATGCATTTATTGATGAATGTTTACTTAGTAGATGATTATGGATTCAACTATATGAATGTGTTGAATGGTTAACATTATTATTATTGTTTTATGGGCTTGCGAGCTCTTAATATATTTTTGACATGCAAGTCCATTATTATTGTTGTTATTATGGGCTTGTGAGTCCAATTTCATTTAGGTTTGCGTGCCAACTAGTATGAATACAGGTTGTAGCTGGATTAATTGAAGATGCAAGAAGATGAAAAAACCATGGAGATTGTGTATTGATACTAATTCAATGCAATACCCCCTATATATATATATATATATATATATATATATATATATATATATATATATATATATATATATATATATATATATATACTAGTATTTCACCCGTGCGATGCACGGTGCGATGTAAAAACTTAAAGTGATATGCTAATTGATTTTCCAATCCAATTAGATGCAAAACACTTTATAAAATTAACTTGCGAGTGAATCGGTAATTTTAAATAAAAATATATACACCACACTTCAGGAAGAATACTAATGAAAACTTGTGCAAACTCAAACATAATTTCCACATTTTGAAAATTTAAGATCCACAACTAACTCGGTTGGAAATATCTACCTTGGCTTCCTTAATTGGTGCGGCTTAAAGCAGAGCATTGACCTCCAATTCTCACTCAAACAGTCTTCCCAGGAAAGCTATACAATTACATATAAAGCTCCAAATAAGCAAAATGAATATCAGTACAAACTAAAAGGTAGATATATACACAAAAATAGATAATTATGATTTTCCAAACTCTTGACTATCTGAGCTCACAAAATCTTGACTAATCTACAATCAACAATCATTTTCCAAACTTGAAACCAAATGAAGCGAGTGTTAAGAATTATGATTTTCCACATAATTTCTTACTTGCAAGAAGTATTTCATTATGCAATAAATCACAAAAGCACAAAAGCCCTAATGAAAGAAGCACAGTTGTCAGATGCCGGCAACAGAAACCGGTTAATCCCAGAATTAGGAACCTCGTCCAGAGGATTTAGGCCGTCACCACCAATCTGCAAATTTCAAATCCGGATTCAAATACTCAAGCCTCCGCGTGCGGAGGTTGGAACCTCCGCGGCTGGAGCTCCGCAGCGGAGGTTGGAGCCTCCGCGTGCGGAGGCGGAGGCTGGAACCTCCGCTGCGCCTCCGCGTGCGGAAGGCGGAGGCTGGAACCTCCGCACGCGGAGGCTGGAGCTCCGCAGCGGAGGTTGGAGCCTCCGCGTGCGGAGGCGGAGGCTGGAACCTCCGCTGCGCCTCCGCGTGCGGAAGGCGGAGGCTGGAGCTCCCCAGCGGAGGTTCCAGCCTCCGCACGCGGAGGTTGTGCGGAGGCTCCAACCTCCGCGAGTTCCAGAATTCTGGAACTCGCTCGTGCGGAGGTTCCAGCCTCCGGACGCGGAGGCTCCAAGCTCCGCACGCAGAGGCTGGAACCTCCGCGAGTTCCAGAATTCTACCTCCGCGAGTTCCAGAATTCTGGAACTCGCTCGTCTTCTCCCTTCCAGTTTGGTGCAATTTTAGAATTGGGATTTCACAATTGCTGGTTTGAAGCTCGGTCACTTGGGTTTTGTTTGTGTGGCTAATGGGTTGAAATTTGGCCCAATTAACCCAAATACTGAAACGAAACAAAGGGAAAAAAACATGTGAGCCTTTTCAAATTACTGAGCTTCCGCGTGCGGAGGACTGAGCGGCTCGGCATTTTTCGAACGCTTACATAAAAGAGTAAGCCTTTTGGTTGGGCGGGATTGACTCCAAAATTTTGGGCGGTATTCAAGTCAAAAATCAAGTGAGTCGAGATGTATTCGAAACATTTTTTTTTTTTTTTAACTTGGGCGGGATGGAGGCCGAATTATGGGCGGAACACTGTTGCCTTTTTTTCAGTCTGCATTCTCTTTTCCTTTTTTCCTTTTTGTTTTTTTTTTTTCCATTCTTTTGGGCGGGAAATTGGGGCGGCATTTTAAGCGGGCAACTATCCTTCTTTAATATAGTAAATAGATATCTCAACTTGTTGAGTACACTAAAAATTGGTCTATTAGGAATATGTTTGACATTATGAAATATTTGATATTTCTAAATGATATGTTAGATTTAATTAAAATTTATCTTTTGATGAGTACACTCAAGGAGATAAATTTTAGAGGTGTGTTAGCTAACACATAAGATGTGTAAAGACAAAAAGTTGTAATGATTTGGGAGTTGTATGGAGATATAATTGATAATAGTATCTACCCAAATATTTTATTAAGGTTTGTTGAGAACACTTATGATCTTAAGATAGCAATCAGATCACATCGTAGTGAGAATATAGTATGGATTCTATTAATTTGTCTATAAGGGTTATAAATTTATTTTAAACAATGGGAGAATATTTAATTTAATTAAAGTCCATATTAAATTTATGTAAAGCATTTTAATACATATTAATTCTTTAATTTTCTTCATTAACTATATTTTGAATCATGATCATATGAATTTCAGAGACATATTGGATGCCAACAAACTGATCGAGCCAAAAAAATTTCAACTCAAGCAACCCGTTCCAGAGAACCTACTGAAGACTCAACTGAGGAAGATGTGGTTGATTACAATAAATATAGTGATGACAATAATACCGCAGCATGTGTGATATTTGTAGGTATGTCACCTGTATTGCAAAAGTGAGGTTATGGATGCTTACACTATAATTTTTCATCTCAAGGAGTAGTATGATGAACAATCATTTGTGAAAAAATATGAGACTTTTAAGCAACTATACCGATGCAAAATAGCAGAAGGATTTTTAGTTAGTGCTCATGTACTAAAAATGATTTTCTTTATTGAGAAGTTAGCTTAATTGGATTCAATAATGGACAATGAACTAAGTGTTGACTTGATTCTGCAATCTCTACCAAAGAGTTGTTCACAATTCAATGAATTTCAACATGAATAAGCTCGAGTGCATAGTCCCTCAGTTACTGAACTTGTTTAAGACTATTGAGTCCAGTGTCAAAGCTAGTAGTGGGCAAGTCTTAGTCATTCAATCCCCCAAAGGCCTAATAGAAAGACTAAATGAAGTTTTAACTTTAAGAAAACATTCATTGGAAAGTGAAAAGAAATAATAAAACAGACAAAGCAAACAAGGACGATACAAAGTCTGATGACATGTGCTATTACTGTGGAGTGAAAATTCATTGGAAAAGGAACTGCAAGGCTCACCTCGCAAGCTTAAAGGGAAAGAATTCTTCTAAAGCTTCAACTTTAGGTATACTTGTTATCGAGATTAATATGTTTACATTATTAGCTTCTTGGGTATTAGATATCGGATGTAGATCTCATATTTATTTAAATATGTAAAGATTAAAGAAAAGTGGATCACTGTAGAAAGAGAAGTTGACCTGTACGTGGGGAATGGAGAAAGAGTTATTGCATTAACTGTGGGAACATATTTCTTACGATTATGTTCGGGCTTAGTATTAGAATTAGAAAATTGTTATTTTGTTCCCGCCATTACTAAAAACATTATTTCTATTTCATGTTTGGATATAAATGTCTTTTCAATTAATTTTAAAAACAATCGTTGTTCCTTTTATTGAAATGAGATATTTTATTGTAAAATGACATTTACATTCTAGATAACAAGTCGTCTATTGTAAGTATAGAAAATAAAAGACATAAAAGTAATGATTTAAATAATACCTATCTTTGGCATTGCAGAGTAGGTCATATAAATGAAAAACGCATTTCCAAGTTTCATAGAGTTATTGGGCCTAATACATACTGATGTGTGTGGACCCATGTCAATCACCACTAGATGTGGTTTCGCTTACTTCATCACATTTACTAATGATCATTCTAGATATGGTTATGTATTTCTGATGAAGTTCAATCATAAAACACTTGAAAAGTTCAAGGAATTCAACCTTGAAGTAGATAAACAAATAGGTAAATGTTTCTCACACTAAGATCAGATCGAGGTGGAGAATATCTAAAAAGAGAACTTTTAGATTATCTAAAAGAGAATGAAATTCTCTCACAGTGGACTCCGCTACATACAGCGCAGCATAATGGTGTATCAGAATGGAGAAACCGCACATTATTAGATATGGTGCGATTAATGATGAGGCATGCAAACTTCCCAAAATCATTTTGGGATTATGAACTAATTGCTTCGTGCTATACATTACATGGTGTCACATCTAATTTGGTTGATAAAATTCCATACAAGATATGGAAAGGTAGAATGCCCAACTTATTTCATATGAAAGTTTGAGGGTGTGATGCTTATGTGAAGCGCACTGAATCGGATAAACTTGAAACTAAATCAGATAAATGTATATTTGTGCAATATCCAAAAGAAACAATTGGATATTAGTTCTATAATCCCGTTGAGAATAAGGTGTTTCTCTCAAGACATGTAATATTCCTAGAGAAAGATTTCATTCTAGAAGAGAATGGTGAGAGCAAATTAGAACTTGAAAAAGTAAATAACTTCATATATATCGTTAACCAATTAGATGAACCTGAGTCTGATTCCATACCTGTTGAGGGAAAAACTCTTGATCAGAACATGAGACTCCTAAGTACAATGTGGCTCCACGTAAATCAAGTAAGACCAGTTGACCTCCTAAAATGTACGAATTCACGATTACTAATTGAGGATGATGAACCTACTAATTATGCAGAAGCAAAGTCAAGTATTGACTTAAAGAGATGGTAGGAAGCAATGGAATCTAAAATGAACTCAATGAATATAACAAAGTTTGGACCTTGATCGGCCCTCCTAATGGGATAAAATATATAGGTTGTAAATAGGTTTACAAGAAAATGGTCGACATGGATGGGAACATCCATACATACAAAGCAAGGCTAGGTTGTAAATAGGTTTACAAGAAAAAGGTCGACATGGATGGGAACATCCATACATACAAAGCAAGGCTAGGTTGTAAATAGGTTTACAAGAAAAAGGTCGACATGGATGGGAACACCCATACATACAAAGTAAGGCTAATAGCAAAATGTTACAAACAAACTCAAGGTATTGACTTTGATGAAACTTTTTTCACATGTAGCTATGCTGAAGTCCATTCAGATTTTGCTTGCAATAATTGTGTCCTATGTCACATGAGATTTACCTCTCAAAAGATATGAGTCCCAAAACGCATAATGAAAGGAATCGCATAGATAAGATCCTTATGCATCAGCAATATGATCTATCATGTATGCAATGCTATGTACGAGACCGGACGTTTCATATGCTCTAAGTATTACGAGTAGGTTTCAAGCACACCCTGGTGAAAATCTTTTGATATCAATTAAGAATATTCTCAAGTACTTAAGTAAGACTAAAGAATTGTTCTTAATATTTGGAGGAGATGAACTAAGAGTTCATGGATATACTGTAACAACCGAAAATAAATTTTCATCTATTTCGTCTTGACATGTTTTGTTAATTTTGAGATACCAATGGACTAATTTAAAAATAAGTTTTATGTCAAAAATTTAGCTTTCGGCCAAATAATAAAGTATTCATCTAGCGAAAAATTTCATATCAATATTGGGCTTGTTTCGAAGCTCATATTAAATAACGAATTTTGTACTTTAGAAAAAATTATTTAGGATAAGTTAAACCTAAGTTGTTGTAGTATAAAGGGAGTCCTATTTTAATTAAGGTTAATCAAACAATTAACTTTTTTTAGCCACGTGTATCATAATTTGGAATGTGACATTTGATATTTTTATTATAATGGAGGATAAGGTGGATTTGTTTTATATATTATCCATTTATATTCCATGTAATCCAAATTAACCAATTTCATTATTTTGGCTAGGATTTCTATTTGAAATCAAATTCTATTCAATCTTCAACGACGGTTTTAAACTCCTGATTTCATAGGAACTCAAATTGACATTAAATTACAACACATTTTATATACATATACATGCACAGGCGATAGACCCACTAAAAAAATGAGAAAGCATTTTTACGTTTAAGATTTGAAGAGCAGTGTCTTTCGACATAGACACTATTTTATCACCGCAACTAAGGTAGGATCCCTATGCAAAGTTGTTATATGAATCAAAATTTCATTTAATCATGTTATTCGTTGTAATTGCTCATGAAATATATGAAATGCTTTTAATGGTTTCTCTTAAATGTTTATACAAGAAAAAATACATGTTTAACTGATGGTCGCAGAGGCTCATCAGAACTTAAAGTAGATCACTTGATCATCTATTTATATGTTTATGAAGGCAATATGTAAGAATACATAATTAAATAATTATATGTTCATATAGCATGTGTAGTCTACTGAGTATTTTTTGAGATGCTCACTCCTATTTAACATTTTCAAAGTAATCAGAGATCGTGCAGTGGCTTGACATGAATGGCATATGAAATTTTTAGAGAAACTTATTTCTTAAGTTTTAGATTGCCACTTTTATGTTTAATAATCATTGGGGTATCCCAGAAATTGTAGTTTAAATCCATGTTTTGAGACGAAAATTTTTAATTTGAACATGTGTTTAGTAAATTCCAGCATTCTGCCACTATTTTTTAAAATTGTACTATGGTCGGTATATTTAAAATTTGAGCATGTTTTTAATTTGAAAATGATCCTTTGTGAGTTATCTATCATTTGCAATTGAAAATAGGTCGATTGGAGTCATGTAGAATGTATTGTAGCAATTCTAGTAAACTATGACAGTCAAATTCGGGAAACACAAATCAGCTTGTTTGAAAAATAATTTCGTCATTTAAACATTGTCTTCGAGATCCTAATTTTTTACATGTTATACTTATATGAGTCTTATACTTTTATGTAAAATTTCATAAATTTTCGTCCAGGTTTTCTAGGTCAAATAATTTTTGCAAACTCACCGTGTAACTGTAGAAAATTGTTTCAGCTTGCTGTTTTTTTTTAAAAAAAGAAAAAACTCTTTCCAAATTGTTTTGTTCCGTATTTTTTTAAGTTTATATGTTTTTTTTAAAAAAAAATTTTATGATTATATAGTTTGAGTAAATAAATTCTAATTTAGAAAATTTCTTAAATCTCATATTTTTTAGAGATTAACGTTAAAGAACGCATTCTGGGTAACACGCTGGGTTATTAGAATTCAGGTCCTTGCATATACTGGTTCTAGCTTCCAGTCTGACAAGGATGATAGCAAATCTCAATCAGGATATGTCACACCTCATTCATATAGATAACAATATACTAACTAGTGTAGGAATACAATTGCTGACTTGACATAGACATCCAAATTCACCCACACATTGTTTTTGTTAAGAAAATGAAAATATCTCTAAAAGTATATCCGAAACCAAATATCATAAAATCATAGTCCAACATATTTATCTTGAGATTGTAAAACTATTTACATGTCATTTCAAAAGTCATATAGGATCCCCAAAATATAATACAATTAGAGTCCACAAAATAACCCTACAGGTCGTCATCCATGTACATCAAACTTCGGAATCCCGTAAGAGCTCCACAGCTAACTATGTCTCCTAGGAGATTTCATGCTCATCAACAATATAAGAACTACATAAGTCAATGCTCAGTGAACAAAAATCATGTAGGTCATGAGTATAAGTGATAATAGTATATGACACCGTGTCATTTACTTTAAACACCATGCTAAAGATGTATTATGCTCAAATATTCGTCAAAGTCGACTCGAAATAATTTCATTTGAAATCTTTCATTGGGCCCTTGACCCACCTACTATGCACCGAATAGAGCTCTGCACAATATCAATAATCAAATGGTCAATCTGACGTCGACACCGGCGAGTGGACATCCTCTTGTGACCACTAGATGCACATCCTCTAACTGTCCCTATGATCACTCAAGAAGTATCCCACCCGGCAGCACCAATAATCAGAGTATGACAAATGCACAGTTGAGTGGTTCACCTTCCTGTAATCACCAAATGCCAATCCCTCATCCACCTTTGCAATCAACTAGGAAGTATTACCCACGGTGCAAAAACATATCCCATAAGCATGCCTCACATGTCTCGGTGCCCTAGCAGTGGTCAATAAAATATTTTATGAGGAAAGCTCAATTTTACAATCATGTTGTGCATGCTAGATTTTCAACCACGGACATATGTCGTACATGCACATGAAAATGCTCGTGAGTAACATACTCAATGATCATAACCATCAAATGATACACAATGAGCTCCTTATCAGAGTTATGTAAATATTCCAACACTACTATATGATAAACACTATGTTCTTGCATCGTAGTTGTAAATGGATTTTCACTTACCTTTTTATCCTTGTGCGTGTGCGCGCTTTGATTACGCCCAAAGTGTTATGCAGTGTTGTAGGGTAGCTTTGCGATGTCGTATCCACAGGGAGATGGAAAAGTAATTCAAGGGATTCAAAAATTTAGGGTTCTCGTGAATTTGATGAAGGAAATTTGTTTATTACATAAAAATGCTGTAAATCAATAATGACGTGAATTAAGATAATATGTAAAATAGTGAAGCATCAGGATTCCCTTAACTAGATTGGATCAATCAACATCAATAATTCATGCATTCTCTACTCAATTAGAAGTTTTTATCACAACTCTCTAATCAGATGATTTAACAATACAAACCAATTAAATTTCACATGTAATCCTAAAATTTATGATTCCCAAATCACAATCATATATCAATTTATTGAAATCAGATTCAAAAATCGACTATATATTTCTAACATATAGCAGTAATTAAATCACACCAATAAATGATTTGAAAATTAAACTTAAACAAGTATTTTAATTATTCATGGAAGAAACGTGATTAAATCCATGAAAATTTGAATAAATGTTAAATCTAACTCAAATCTAATTCAAAATAAGAAAAATATAAACCCTAGAATTATTTAGACAATGAAAAATGCATTACATGAATGAAAGATGTCGAGATAACTAATTCCAATTGAGTTCCTCCCTTCCTTCACCAATGTTTTTAACTTTCCATGGAGTTCTTGATGTAAAAAATGTGGAAGGAATGGTGTAAAATGTCTTGGAGGCATTCTTGTGTGTTTTGGGGTGGTTTTAGGGTTGAAAAGTCGTGCAAGATATGTTACCAAAGGAGTTTTAGTCATAGAGGGAAAGTGGAGATTCGGGCCTCAAAATGTACCATGCGGCCGTAAGATACAATTCCTTGCAGTCGCAAGGAACAATTGAAATGTACCAATTTATTCCCTGAACTGCCTTGTACGGCCGCAACACCAAAAGCACCATGCGGCGGCATGGTGTTGATAAACTTCCATCGAATAACTTTCAGTATTTTGACTATAATGTTCTTTCTCGATATCCAATTGAGGTGATTCAAGATGTGTTAGAAAGCTAATTCAAAGGGTTAGACTTATGCCATCTTTGAATTCAATCGTTTTCTACGTCAAAAATCGATCAATATGAGACTGAAAATCGGTGCAAAACTTTTCAGCTTGAAAATTGAAGTGTGATAGTTCTTTGATTATATTTCATCTATTTGGCTTTTTTCCTCAAATAATTGATTTCTAACACTCTCAAATCTTCATATCTTCATTTTGCCTTCCGAACCAACTTTTGGATATTTACAATTTAGTCCTTGAACTTTTATTTTCCTCCTTTTTGGTCATTTTTCACTTGTTTCTCCTTATTTCCACTACATTCATCACTTTGTCCTGCAAAACATAAATTACATAGAATTAAGCTATATTCCAACATATTAATCAACAATTTCTCATGTTTTGATAGTAGAATAAGTATGTAAAAACGCACTTATCAAACTCCCCCAAACTTGAACTATTGTTTGTCCTCAAACACAAATATAACCCAACTCTACGTACAACATGGTTTAACAACATGCCTTGTCTTAGGTTTGGAATTTGATAATCAAACAAGTGAATAATTACAACAGTGCAAACATTAAATCAATCTCCACCTGTTATATGCAAACTTGATGTGTGTGTGTGTGTGTGTGTGTGTGAAAACTCATGTCAACATATTAAGGTTATGATTGGTTCAATCCCTGACCTATAGTAGTCAAATATGTACTTTCCTCGCTCGAGAGATACATACACCCCCAAACTTATGCTTTTCACTGAATTTTTTTGGAGTGTATTCTAAGTTGAATCCATTCTATTCTGTTCTTTATCCTCTCTTAGTTTGGATAGACCTTACTCCTACAAGTCCACACTTCAACAAGTCAGGATTCTCCGATATTATTTATTGCTTTAACCTTTAAGACTAGACTAAGTTACTTGCTTCTCGTCAAATGTGTAGTTTTGTCAACTCAATGTCTGGGGCATGATCAATATATTTGAATATATTTTTTTTTTCTTTTCATTTTTTTCTCCATTTCTTTTTCTCTTTTTATTTGAGTATCTTCTCATTTGCTTTCTATATAACCCATGTAGCGAGTTTTAGGCCGATGACTCCCAAGTCAGATAATCATAGGGCACCAGGTTTTAAATCACTCTCACATGCTTAATCACCCGAGTTATATAGGCTCGAAAAAATACTTCTATGTACTCAAAGATTAGTACAATGCCCATTTTCTTTTAGACATCCAGTTTCTAAAACTAACTTCTTACTTAAATCTTTTACCTCGTTTTCATCTCATTAGATTTTAAACAATCCACACAAGATTTTCATGCACGGAATCCCTTCTCATCAAAATTTTCCCTTGTAACAGTTCAATCATCTCCAAATTAACCTATATTTGGATTGTGGAATAATACGCTAGAGGTTATTTGGGTATATTTACTATGTTCAACTATCATCTACCAAATGAACAGAATTACTACTCAATATGCCAAACATAAGTGACGTGCATAAGAAATATCAAGTTCTACATAAACAGGTTTAGACTAATCTCATACTACACTATTTTCATCATTCACAGTTGACACGTATTCCAATAATCACATCATAGCTGGCACATTTGTTAAACTCACACAAGCACACAAAGCAATAATTAAAAGCTAATGCTAAAAGATAAAAAATAGAAATTTTTTTTAAACACACAAACATACTAAAATCACAGTAAAAAATGAATGAATAGATGAATGAAAACTCATGCTCCACCCCTAAACGTAATTGAAACATTGTCCTCAATGTTTACGCAATGGAAAGATGTCACCTGAACATGGCAGTGAATCAACAGAAACTTGAGGTATAAAAAGCCTAAAAGTACTCAATTGGATGGTAATGCAAGAAATGAAAGAAACTAAAATAATGCAAAACAAACTAAAAAGAAAATTCTAAAAATGAAAATACAGAAAAGTAAAGTGACAAACGGACCTGGAAGATGTCAAGGATGGTAAACCAAGTCTGCAAGAGGAATTTCTTCCTCCACAGGCACCTGTTGCACACACGTTATCTTTAAATGCTGTCCATTCACTTTAAATACCCTACCATCTTTAGGGTCCTCGATTTAAATTACCATATGGTTAAAGACCTATTTCACCACAAAAGGACCAAACCACCTAGAACGAAGTTTCCCAGGATGTTTATGGAGTCAGGAATCATACAAATAAATTTTTTGATTTGGTTCAAACGTTTTTCGAAGAATGTATCTAGCATAAAACATTTTCATTTTTACTTTGTAAAGTTTAGCATTCTCGTAAGCATCATTTCTCAACTCCTCTAACTTAGTTACCTAAAACTTCCTAAGTTTACTATCTTCCTCTAGATCAAAGTTAAAGTGTTCAATAGCCCAAAAGGCTCGGTACTCGAGCTCTACAAGCAAATGGACAGGTTTTCTAAATACAAGTTTATATGGTGATATGCCTAAAGTGGTCTTAAATGCCGTTCGGTAGGCCAAAAGTGCGTCATTTAATCTCAACGACCAGTCCTTACGATTACGGTTTACAGTTTTTTCCAAAATTTGCTTGATTTCCCTATTGGCTAATTCAACCTGTCCATTGGTCTGGGGATGATAAGCAGTTGATATTTTATGAATGACCCCGTACTTTTTCATTACAGCCTCAAACGAACGGTTATAGAAATGTGTACCCCTATCACTAATGATAACCCTTGGTGTGCCAAGCCTAGATACCACATTTTCTCTAAGGAATTTCACAACTATTTTATTGTCATTGGCTTGACAAGCTACTGCTTCGACCTATTTGGACACATAATCAACAGCCACAATAATGTACAAATAACCAAAGGAATGTGTAAAGGGTCCCATAAAATCAATACCCCAGCAATCAAAAACGTCTATCACTAGAATGGGGTTCAATGGCATCATATTGCGTCGAGACAAAGCTCCAAGCTTTTGACACTTCTCAGAAGATTTACAGTAAATGTTAGTATCTTTGAATAAAATAGGCCAATAAAAACCACCTTACAAAATTTTTGTAGTAATCTTTTTCATGGAAAAATGACCGCCACAAGCCTGTGAATGACAAAAGTCTAGTACGTTAGGTATCTCCTCATTGGGGACACAACGTCTCAAAGTCTAATCAGGGCAATATTTGAATAGGCATGGGTCATCCCAATAAAACTTACGCATCTCAACTAAAAACTTTCTCTTATCTTGTGCACTCCACTCTCCTGGGATTCCACCTATAGCTAGGTAGTTGACAATATGAGTAAACCAGGGTAAAGAGGAAATAAAAAACTAGTGTTCATCTGGGAAGTCATCTCTAATGGGCAATTGATTCACATTACCCTGAAAAGTTAACCTAGATAAATGGTCTCCTACCACATTGTCTACCCCTTTTTTATCTTTAATAGCAATGTCAAATTCATGTAGGAGTAAAATCCACATAATCAATCGTGCCTTAACATCTTTCTTGGAAAGAAGGTACTTAAGAAAAGAATGCTCTGTGAAGATTGTGATAGGAGAACCAATTAAATAGGATCGAAACTTATCTAAAGCAAAGACTATAACTAGTAGTTCATTCTCAGTTGTGGAGTAGTTCATTTGAGTACTATTTAAGGTCCTACTAGCATAGTAAATAACAAAAGGTTTATCCTTCTTTCGTTGCCCAAGGACAGCACCTACATCATAATCGCTAGCATCACGCATAATATTCAAATGGTAATGACCAACCAGGTGATTGCATTATGGGTGCTGAAGTTAGCTTATCGGTCAAATTTTTAAACGCCTCTTGGCAAGCTGGGGTCCAATCAAATGCAACATCCTTGGCTAAGAGATTACATAAAGGTCTGGATATGGATGAAAAATTTTGTATAAACCTTCTGTAGAAACCTGCGTGGCCAAGGAATGATCTAACATCTTTGGTTGTCCTAGGTGTGGGCAGTTTGGAAATCAATTCAATCTTAGATTTGTCAACCTCTATCCCCTTAGATGAAACAACATGACCTACGATAATACCTGAAGATACCATAAAATAACATTTTTCCCAATTCAAAACTAACCCATTTTCCTCACATCAGGTTAGAACTCTCTCCAAGTTTAACAAGCATGCATCAAAAGAAGTACCAAAAATAGTTAAGTCATCCATAAAAACTTCCATACAGTTTTCTACCATATCACTAAACATACTCATCATGCATCGTTGAAAGGTAGCAGGAGCGTTACATAATCTAAATGGCATCCTACGAAATGCATAGATACCAAAAGGACAAGTAAATATGGTATTTTCCTGGTCTTCCAAAGTTATATCAATTTGATAGTAACAGAATAACCATCCAAGAAACAGTAAAAAGGATGGCTAGCCACACGCTCAAGAATTTGGTCCAGAAATGGGAGGAAAAAAATGGTCCTTGTGGGTGGCAACATTCAACTTCCTATAATCAATACACATGCGACATCCGATCACAGGGACACCAAGTTCATTTTTAACCACCGGGACACCAAACTTTTTACGAACCACCAGTGTTGGACTAACCCATTTACTATCTGCAATGGGGTAAATAATAGTAGCTTCTAACGGTTTAAGCACTTCATTTTTAACAACTTCTTTCATGGTGGGGTTTAACCTACACTAGGGGTCTTTTTTAGGATTAGTGCCCTCTTCTAGGTAAATTTTATGTGAGCAAATTAGAGGGCTTATACCCTTGATATCAGCTATAGTCCATCCTAGTACATATTTATGTTCATTCAGAATGTTCAAAAGCTGTTTACCTTGAAAAGCATTTAATTCTGAAGAACTAATTATAGGAAAAGTGTCACCTGGTCTAAGGAACACATGTTTCAATCCTGGGGGTAGTGGTTTTAGCTCGGTGTTGGACTCTCAATACTTGATGGTTGCTACCCTCCAGTTCTAGCTGGTAATTCTTCAAAATTTGGTTGCCATGGTGATGTCCCATAACCCAAAAATTTAGCAAAAACAGCACAAATATTAGCATATTCCTCGTTATAGCAATGTGCAGGAATTTCAGAATTTGTAAGAAATGAGTTTAAATGATTGAAATCAATGGTTATATGTGCATCCTCCTGAGTGAGTGCATCAACCATATACGTTTGATGACACTCATCATCTTCCATAAGCTACTTTGTGATGTGAAAAATATTGACTTCAAGACTCATATTTCTAAAAGATAGCTTCATTAGACCATTCTTGCAATTGATAAGAGCATTAGTAGTAGCAAGAAAGGGTCTACCAAGAATAATACGTATTTTGGAGTTCACATTCACATCAACTTTCAAATCTAGAACTAGGAAATCAACAGGATAGTAAAACTTGTCTATTTGCACCAAAACATCTTCAACTACTCCTCTAGCTTTTATAGTGGATCTATCATCCAATTGTAAAACTACGGTTGTAGGTTTAATCTCACATAGGCCTAGCAGTAGATAAATGGCATAAGACATGAGGTTAACACTAGCTCCTAAGTCAAGAAGGGCTTGTGCAAACTCACAACTCCCAATGATGCAAGAAATTGTAGGATAACCAGGATCCTTATATTTTGGTGGGACTCTCTGTTCAATCACCGCACTCACTTACTCGGTCAAGAAAGCAGTTTTCTTGACATGATACTTCATTTTCACAGTGCACAAGTTTTTGAGGACTTTTGCATAGTAGGAATTCGAGAAATCACACGCAAGAGAGGTAGATTGATTTTTACCTGCCTAAGGTGTTCTAAGATCTGATCATGTTGGCTATTAGCTTTCACATTAGGATTTAGAGCTTCTGGAAAGGGTGCTCTAGCTAGGCTTTCCACTACCTTATCACTAGGCTCACTCTCTTCAAAATTACTAGAGTCTTTCTCTTTTTCTTCTGCTTCCCTAGGCTTAATAATTGGTTCTACAACCTTTCCAGATCGAGTGGTGATAGAATTTATCTCCTTAAGGTTGTTTTTTTACACCTGAAGTTTGAGCCATATGTTGTCCCTTAGGGTTAGGTTGAGGTTGAGCCGAAAATTTTCCACGTTCCCCTATTGTTAAGGCATTAGTCAATTTGGTTATATGGGTTTTCATTTCCTTACTCTCGTCAACAACTTGATTGATCATAGTTTAAAACTTCTAATTTGTTTTCTCCTGAGCCTCCATAAAAGCATGTAGGGTGTCTCTAAAGAATTCCTAAAAGTTAAGGATTGATGTGATGGTGTATTGAAAACTCTAGATGGCTGAGTAGGTTGCTAGCTATCAGATTTCTAGCTGAAATTAGGTCTCAGAATAAAGGGCATAAAGCTTTTTGTACACACCTAAAGTATTACGTGTTCATCATAAACCCCCCTCATCTCAGCTAGATCAAAACACTCTTGCACTAGATGATCAAGTCCACCACACACACCACACGGTCTAGAAGACTCAACACGAGCAACAGTAGATGTAGGCTTTGAACTACTAGTGTGTAGGTTCTCAATTTATCTAGTCAGGGCTTCTGCCTTAGCTCTAAAATTATCTTCTTCCCCAAGATGATAGATGTCTGCACTAGAAGGATTTCCTACAACTCATGACCTATTGGTGCTATCAGTGGCACTAGGGCCAGTCCAGGTGTGGGCTTTCTCAGCTAAGTCATCTAAATATCCTATAGCATCATCTGGATCTTTTTGTAGAAAATCACCATTACACATTATTTCAACAAACTAACGCTCTCGAGATGTTAACCCTTCATAGAAATAGCTCACGATACGCCAACTCTCATAACCATGGTGTGGACAAAAAGCTTGGAGTTCTTTATACCTTTCTCACGCTTGATATAAAGTTTTACTCTCCTTTTGGATAAAAGAAAAAATCTACTTTTCAAAGCAGTAGTTTTGTGGTGGAAAAAGTAATTGCCAAAGAACGCTTGGGTCATTTCAGCCCAAGTTCCAATCAAATGTGGTCTCAATGAATACAACCAGCTCTTAGCCCTTTCCTTAAGAGAAAATGGGAAGAATTTGAGCCTAATTGCATCCATTGTACCATGTTGATTGTGGAAGGTTGTTACAACTTTCTCGAATTCCCTAACATGCACATACGGGTTCTCATTTTCAAGTCCATGGAAATTTGGAAGAAGTTGAATCATTTCAGGTTTAAAATCTACACGTGGCATATTGGGTGGAAACATAATACATGAAGGTGTAGATGTATGCGTGGGATGCAGATAATCATGCATGATTCTATACGGTACACCATGCTTACTGTCGACATTGTGTTATGTGATGTGGTGTCAATTTTAACAGATACAGAATCAAAAGCGGGATTAAAAAAAATATTCAAACTCTATATCTGGTCTGTCAGTTGTTCTTCCTCGCTCACCTTGATACCTACTCATGAAACAAGAAAACAAAAATAAAAATCAAGAATAATAAAGAAATTAATTAACTGAAGCAAAAACAAATTCGAAAAGGAACGAGATCACCCTTTTATGATTGAATTTCTTGACTTCTGTACCATCTCCCCAGCAACGGCGCCAAAATTTGATTAAGCCCAAAGTGGTAGGCAGTGTTGTAGTGTATGTTTTGGATGTCATATCCACAGGGAGATGGAAAAGTGATTCAAGAGGTTCAAAAACTTAGGGTTCTCGTGAATTTGATGAAGGAAATTTGTTTATTGCATAAAAATGTAGTAAATCACCGGAAATAATGATGGGAATTAAGATAATATGTAAAATAGTGAAGCATCGAGATTCCCTCAACTAGATTAGATCAATCAACATCAATTATTCATGCATTCTCTACTCAATTAGAAGTTTTTATCATAACTCTCTGATCGGATGATTTAACAATACATACAAATTAAATTTTATATGTAATCCTAGAATTCGTGATTCCCAAATCATAATCATACATCAATTTATTAAAATTAGATTCAAAAAGAGACTATATATCTCTAACATATAACAGTAATTAAATCACATCAATAAATGATTTAAAAATTAAACTTAAACAAGTATTTTAATTATTCATGGAAGAAACGTGATTAAATCCATGAAAATTTGAATAAATGTTAAATCTAACTCAAATCTAATTCAAAATACGAAAAACATAAACCCTAAAATTATTTAGACAATGAAAAACGCATTACATGAATGAAAGATGTTGAGATAACTAATTCCAATTGAGTTCCTCCCTTCCTTCACCAATGTTTTTAACTTTCCATGGAGTTCTTGATGTCAAAAATGTGGAAGGAATGGTGTAAAACGGCTTGGAGGAGTTCTTGGGTGTTTTGAGGTGGTTTTAGAGTTGAAAAGTCGTGCAAAATATGTTACTAAAGGAGTTTTAGTCATACAAGGAAAGTGGAGATTCGGGCTTCAAAATGTACCATGCGGCCGCAAGGTACAATTCCTTGTGGTCACAAGGAACAAGTGAAATGTACCATTTTATTCCTTGAACTACCTTGTGCGGCCGCAACACCAAAAGCACCATGCGGCCGCATGGTGTTGATAAACTTCCATTGAATAGCTTTCAGTATTTTGACCATAATTTTCTCTCTTGATATCCAATTAAGGTGATTTAAGATGTATTGAAAAGCTAACTCAAAGGGCCACAACTTGTCTTCAGATACTATCTTTGAATCCGATCATTTTCTATATCAAAAACTGGTATCAATATGAGACTAAAAATCGGTGCAAAACTTTTCAGCTTGAAAATTGATGTGTGATAGTTCTTTGATTATATTTCATCAATTTGGCTTCTTTACTCATCCAATTGATTTCTAACACTCTCAAATCTTCATATCTTCGTTTTACCTTCCGAACCAACTTTTGGATATTTGTAATTTAGTCTTTGAACTTTCATTTTCCTCATTTTTTTGTCATTTTCACTTGTTTCTCCTTATTTCTGCTACATTCATCACTTTGTCCTTCAAAACATAAATTTCATAGAATTAAGCTATATTCCAACACATTAATCAACAATTTCTCATGTTTTGATAGTAAAATAAGTATGTAAAAACGCACTTACCACGCTTCTACGAGGTGTAAATCAATTCTCTATTTTACTTAAAGTTGGAGAATCGCCTGTATGACCATCTAATATTAAACACATCCTCAATTTGATGATCTTAACAACACACACAATCCCGTGTTACGTCCATTCAAGCCAAAATAATTTAGATGACATCAACAATTCGAGTTACCGATTGCATTGCAAACTAGTCCCATAAATCACACTATTTCTCGAGTCCAATTATGAATGTCAACGTCATCCAATTGTTCTTAACAACCTAGCACTCCTTAAAATTTATTTTTCATGCCTAAGATATAATTAATAAACATGTAAAGGTTGAATCTAAGTTAAATACACAAATGGACAGAATCTGTTTTCAGGTTTCCGTCGCTGTCCAAGTATTTTTTTTCTAATCATTTTATCACACCCTTAATTATATCCAATAATTCCCAAATTTTTACCATACTTCTATAAAATTTATGTAAAGATAATCAAGCCATAAAGTTTTCACAAATGAAGGATTTATAGTTTCGAAGGCATTCCCTTTTATAGACACCAAATCAAACAATTTCCCTTATGGCTGTTTTGAGTTTCACTTAAACTAGACTTTTAAAACTTTGATTCTAACCTATTAAAGATCATTTATATACTTCTAAATCTTGTATAAAAACATTTATATTGATAAATATAAGTTATGTCTAAGGGATTAAGGGATTACTTAAAATCAAAGGTTAAACCATTCAAGTCTAGCAATCCACATCTCTGTCCAGGTTATTTTCTTTTAAGTTCTTCTAATTAATTGCCCATATTTTTGGATCATAAATCATCAAAACACTCCCCAACACGATCTTAATCAAGTCCAGAGGTTCAAGAGGCTATAAAGCTCAAAAAAATAAAGACATACCTCAAAACAGTGTACTAATTTAGCTGCCCAGAAATCCCAATTCCTAGGGTTTTTTTCTATTTTTCCTTGGCTCTTTTGCTTTCTCTTTCACTTGGGGATAACTTGAGAAAAAACTTTAGGTTTAAGTGTCTTATTTAGGTGCTATATAAAGAGTCTTAAGGGTTGGGATCGTGCTTGACACTTAAGGATGAAGAAATTGGTGATTAAATGACAAGTATCTCCAAGCATGAGGTGTCCAAGCAAGATGTGACTTCGTGCAGCCATATTTGACTTTTTATTTCTCATATGTAGATCCTATATAACTTATAAGATATATAGCTATCCAATATAAGGTTCTAAGGCTTTAGAAGACGTGATGGAGACCTTCAGATTGAAGGAATTTGATGTTAATGTGACAAGTCATCACATGTTAAGTAGGAGGTGTTTCTTTCTAGTTAAATTCTGATTTTGTACCAATCCTTAGACGGTTTGTATGAAATTTAGGGATAATATATTACATATTTGAAGTCTTAAAAAAGTGGTAGACGTGGTTAATGTTTAAGGGTGAAGGAATTTACCATTACGTGTACTAAGCTCGAGGTGGTCTCTTGGGGTTAAAATTTTGATTTTGTACCTATCATTGCAGGTACAAGTATCATTGGCTTACTTTAATGTGCTTATAATCCACTTTACTTACCCTAAGATCCCAAAATACTTTATAGAGCTAATTCATTAACCGTTCATTCATGACCTACCCGATTGACACCCAATTCTTGACCGATTTCCACGATTTGCACCTCAAGGTTTATAACGTCATATAAACCTTATTTTATCACATTGTGATCATTTTACTTCATGTCTCATGTACCAAATGTGTCAATAACCTATCCAGAGTTTAAGGTTACCTTGATCAATCGAATGGAGAATTTGCAATTTGTCGATACTAATTCCGGTCTTTTCAATATTCTCATTTCTTAGCAAGTCAATCTCCAACACCCAGATTAATCCTTTTCTCTACCATAGCTCAACATAAAATTCACTACCTAGGTCAAGGAGTAAAGGGCTAACACCATACCAAGGTCTTAAAACCTCAATAATCGAATGCATCATTTTAAGAGAAAGCAATTAAGATAATTGATGCAAGTGACATTATAAATAGGATGGAATGGATGAATCATATTGGTCAAATGTGATGTGAAGTTCTGGGTATTACATGATATGTGTTTACTCTCAACAAAGGAGCATTTAGTTGGAAAAGTTCCAAATGAAGACAACCGTTGATCCAACAACAGAAGCCAAGTACATTGCACTTCTGAAGCAACAAAGGAAGCTGTTTGGATCAAGAAGTTCAATAATGAACTTGGAGTTGTTCCTAACATTATTGATCCCATACGTCTGTACTATGATAACAATAGAGTTATCATGCAAGCAAATGAACCAAAGTCTCATCAATAATCCAAACAAGTGCTAAGGCAAACCATATCATCATGGAGATTATACAAAAAAATGACATAAAGGTACAGAGAATTTTCACAGATGATAATATTGCAGATAGATACATTGACAAATCCGTTGTCGCGGTATAAACATTATCGTTTAGTAGACTCTTATGGTATTAGATATATAAGTGAATGGATCTAGTGCAAGTGGGAGTTTGTAAGTATTATGGCTTAGATCCAATCGATTTAGGTTGTAAACACTTTTAATATGTTTAATGCATTTATTTTGGCAAGATCTATTATTTATTTGAATTACTATTCTAATAAATTATATTAAATTTTGCAGTTCGTAGATTTAAATCTTAGTAATTTATTAATTATAAAGAGTTGTTATTGTAAGATACAAATTACATATAATTGAATCTTAAATTATATGTAGTCGTAAGTAATAATGAGATATGAATATCGTCATTTCAGGTCGATCATCACGTGTGGTATTTCTTACTTTTGAAGTAAGGAGCTAATCTTATAAGCTAAAATGTAGTGATACTTAAATGAACACGTGAATGTCTTGTTATAGAGCAAAATATAGGAGACCCGCTGCGGAGATTTTATATGGATAACTATCTGAGTATTACTGATTAATCTCTAATATACGGTAATGGAATTGGTCATTCGACTTGAGATCATCATAGTGCCTTATATAAGGACAGTCATACATTGATGATATTGGATGTTTCACTGTCAAGGATTGCTAATATGGCATCGTTCGGGTATGTCAAGAATCATATGAAGTCACTTTTAGATAGTAAGAGATTATGATCTACATTTCATTCAATTAAGTTGATAATGAAATCCTTGGTCAATGTGTACTCATAAATTGAAAAAAAAAGTTTTCGACTTACATTAACTTAATAGTGGGATGAAATTATTATAGTTTCACAATAAAGGAACAAGTTTGATTTTGTCATACCCCTGACATTTCCCATTATATGTATTTCCCAACACATTGCTGATGTCATCTGCGACGACGGAAGTAAACTGGTGATAAATTGAAAAGTGGTATTTTAATTTATTGATTTTGATTAGATCAAAATAATAATTCACGTCGTTAATTGTGATCTGGAACTTAATAGGTCATAAAGCCCTCTTGGACTTTTATTAATAAGCCGCTAGGGTTCGAAAATTCATAACATAATACAATTATGTTCTTGTTAGCATGAGAAAAGAAAAATTCTAGGTCTCTCAATCTTGTTCTCTGTGTGAATTTCTATTAGAGGCTGGATAGTTAGACAGCTGTGGATTGCATATTAGAATTGTTCTTCAATGAATTCATGAAATTTATAATTTTTTTAATCAAAATTTCTATCTAAACACAAAGCAGATGTTTGGTGGAAATTGAAATATGTTTTATTTTTCGTTGTACATGATTAAGTATATTCCCAACAAAATGCTGCTAGCACGCCGAAGCTGAAGCTGAAGCTGAAGCCAAGGGTTATATGACTAATAAAGCTAGCCCGTGCAAGGTGGTATAGGACAAATACTTAGATGAGGTGCAAGTTGCCAACGAGCATGAGGCCTAAGCTAACGCCAACGCTAGGCACTCTAAGTCCATATGGACTTATTAGGATCAGGGGAGAAGAATGTATGCAAGTTGTCTAAGCCTTGGGCAATGAATTAAAGATACTCTGATGAACAAAATCTCTTTATAGAAACCAAATATCAAGGAGACCCTCAAATGGCCACCTGCTTACACCAACCACGAACCGATTATTTGTATTCACTAGTGATAGAGTGGCCTAGCGGGTGAAGATCACTTTGAGCATCACTATAGGAAAATATAAAACAAAGAGATCCATACATTCGTGGAATTCGTTATCATCGATTGTCAGTTTGCCTACCATGACATCTTACGGAAGTCCAGTCCTCAAGGAACTTTAGGCGGTGACATCAATTCACCATTTGTCCATGAAATTCCTTATCGAGTAAGGGAATGTCACCTTCCGGGTGACCAACAAGAGTCTCGCCAATGCTACATGAACGCTCTAAGGCATGCTCCTCTTCAGGGAGGGGAGGTCCATATGGTGATGATGGTTAATACTACCATGGTAGAGGCCAAGGATATGATAAACGTTGAATGGCCGACTCGTCATAGCTAAGGACCAACTGGATGTTGTGATTCTCCGATCACGAAAGAGGAGTTATAAGAAGGAAAAACTATTCTATTTCTTACTTGAATAGAATTTTACAAGAGAATTTACAAACTCTTATCAAAAAACCTCTCAAACTCTCTCTACTATCTCTATTGCTTTCCTCACTTGGGTGTGTCAAAACAAATGAGTTAAAGCTCTATTTATAGCCACTGGGAGATGAGATTTTTAACAAGTCTAAATTAATTTGGGTGGTTGGTTGCTAAGAGAATGGTGGTCAAGGTCGTCAGAGATTTTCTTCCAAAGGATGCAGATAAATATGGTGGTTGGTAATTAGTCAACAAAAAAAATGGCTGAAAAAAATAATTTGGACATTACAATTCTCCTCCCTCCGGTATCTCAAGCAATTTGTTATTTGATAACCATCCCGCCTATGTCTCGCATAGCTCTAACTTTTCTCTTGGAACCACCTTTGTCATCATGTCTGCTGGATTCTCACTTGTATGGATCTTTACTAGTTTCAACAGTTGTTGATCCATCACCTCTCGTATCCAATGATAGCGGATGTCAATGTGCTTTGTCCGAGAATGATACATTGAGTTCTTACTCAAATCCAGAGCACTTTGACTATCACAATGTACTTTATACTTTTCTGCCTGATCCCTAAATCTTGAAGAAATCGCTTTAACCACAACATTTTTTTACCAGCTTCCACTACTGCAATATATTCGTCGTCATGTGGATAACGCAACACACTTCTGTAGTCTTGACTGCCATGACACAGCTCCCCCAGCAAAAGTGTAAAGAAATCCTGAAGTAGATTTTCTACTATCAAGATCTCCGGCCATATCTGAATCTGTATAACCTTCCAAGATTGGATCAGCTCTCCCATAGCACAAACATGTCTTTGATGTACCCTTCAGGTACCTGAGAATCCACTTGACTGCCTCCCAATGTTCCTTTCCGGGATTAGAGAGAAAACGACTTACCATGCCCACTGCATGAGCAATATCTGGCCTCGGTACATACCATTGCATACATCAAAGCCTCCAATCCGCCAAGAATAAGGTACCAACAACTTCTCCTCTATCTCTTTCTTGGTTGAGGGGGTTGTCTTCTTGCTCAACTTGAAGTGATTGCCATGGAATGCCGATGTGCTTCGGCATCATGCATGTTGAATCTCTTGATCACTCGTTCAACATATCTTTCCTGAGATAGCCATAACCTCTTATTCTTCCTATCTCGAGTTATGTGCATTCCTAATATCTGTTGAGCTGGGCCTAAGTCCTTCATGTCAAAGGACTTGGAGAGTTCCTTCTTCAGCTGGCCGATTTTCATTGCATCTTGTCCAACGATCAATATGTCGTCTACATACAATAGAAGAGCAACGAAATTCCCATCCGAAAAATGTTGAATATAAACGCACGGATGCTGCTGAGCCTATTCTTTTATAGCCTTGACTCACCATGAATGAGTCAAACTTTTTGTACCACTGCCTTGGTGCTTGCTTAAGACCATACAAGCTCTTCTTTAGCTTGCAAACGAAGTTCTCTTTTCCTGGAACTTCAAAACCTTCTGGCTGCTCCATATAAATTTCTTCACATAAATCACCATGAAGAAATGTTGTCTTGACATCCATCTGTTCAAGCTCTAGATTCAAATTGGCTACTAATCCGAGAATAACTCGAATTGACACCATCTTTACAACAGGTGAAAAAATTTCGTCAAAGTCAATTCCCTTTTTCTGTAGGAATCCTTTGACTTCCAAACGAGCTTTATGTTTCACCACATTTTCACTTCCGTCTTTCTTGAGCTTGAAAACCCATTTATTCCTCAATGCCTTCTTTCCCTTCGGAAGCTCGACCAACTCATATGTTTGATTCTTCTGCAATGACTCCATCTCATCATGCATTGCTTGTATCCATTTGTCTTTGTCTTCATGAGATTGTGCTTCCTTGAAGCTTTCTGGCTCTCCTTCATCAGTGAGTAGAATGTACTCAGACTCTGAATATTTCGTTGATGGAATCCGTCCTCGTTCAGATCTGCGCACTTGTGGATTACTGGTTTCAGGAGGTGCACCATCATCTGGTTGATGTGATGATCCGACGACTTCTGGTGGAGAGGGTTGTGACTCCCCCTGATCAATACCCTCTTCTTCATCCTCATGTTCTGCTTCTGGCATTTCCTCATTCACGTCATCATCATCTATGGTGAATTGCACCGGTACTGGATCTGGAGCAATATGCTGGGCACTAGATTTAGGATTAGGAGACATTGTGGGATTTTCAATGTCTTCTATTGTTTGGTTTTCATGGAACACCACGTCTCTGCTTCTGATGACCTTCTTTGTCTTTGGATCCCATAATCTGTATCCAAATTCTTCATCTCCATAGCCTATAAAGATGCATGGAGTAGTCCTTGCATCGAGCTTCTGTCTTAGCTCCTTAGATACATGTGCAAAGGCTAAACAACCGAATACTCTCAGGTGAGAGTATAAAGGATTTTTCCCAGACCATACTTTCTTCGGAATTTCAAAATTCAACGGTACTGATGGTGACCTGTTGATTAAGTAGCAGGCGACTCGCACAGCCTCTCCCCAGAATGGCTTTGGCAGCTTAACCATACTGAGCATGCTTCTGACCTTTTCCATGATTGTCCGATTCATTCTCTCTGCTACTCCATTATGTTGTGGAGTGCGTGGGACCGTCTTCTCATGTCGAATGCCGTGGCTTCTGCAATAGGCATCAAACTCTTTGGAAGTGTACTCGCATCCATTGTCTGAACGGAGACACTTCAGCTTCTTTCCTGTTTCACGCTCCACCATGGCATGAAACAGTTTGAAGTAATCCAATACTTGGTCCTTCGTCTTCAAGAAGTCCACCCATACTTTTCGAGAAGCATCATTAATGAATGTCAGAAAATACTTGTTACCACCTAGTGATTCAACCTCCAAGGGACCACAAACATCAGAGTGTACCAGACTAAGCAACTCTGATCGTCTTGTCGAAGAGAAATTGAAAGAGACTCTATGTTGCTTACCAAATAGACAGTGATTGCAAGGATCTAGTGCAGCTTCCTTGGCAACAGTGATTAGCTCCTTCTTTGTCAAAGTAGACAACCCCTTCTCACTCATGTGACCGAGTCTCTGGTGCCACAAATTTTGAGAAGCCTCGCGTTCCACTATGTTGAGACTGTCTGCACACATTTTTCACATGAGTTTTATATAAAGTGCCACAAATATGTCCTCGAGCGACAACCATAGAACATATCTTCATTTTCCATGTGCCATTGCTAAAATGATTATCATAGCCCTGTTTGTCAAGGGCTATCCCGGAAAGAAGATTGAGTCGAAGATCTGGCACATGTCGGACATCCTTCAGGGTTATCTGAACATCACCAATTCCCACGATCTTAGAGGAACTGGTATTTCCCATCTTCACTGCACCAAAGTCGCCAGCTTTGTATATTGTGAAAAAGTGTCTGTATGGAGTGGCGTGGTAAGATGCCGCGTTCGACCACCCACTCGAGCGTCTTGGCTTGAAACATGAAGACATGTCTCCTCATGATTGAGCAAATAGCCACCTCTCCAAATAGTGACTAGTGTCTCTCCTTTCTTATTTTTCTACGCGAACCGTTCTCCGGCCTTGCTCTCGTAGCAATTTTCGACGCTTTTCTTTAAGTGGCCCTCCATACCACAATAGTAGCACTTATAAGTAGGCTTTCTTCCATCTATGGATCCGCCTCTACTTTTGCTTCCGCCTCCACCTCGCTTCGATTGCCTCCTTGCCTTTCTCGCTCTCCTCTGACAAGGGCATATGACGATCCTTGTCGACGTCCTTTCTCCCCGGCTTCATTAAATAGGGCATCCTTGACCATAGACATGGTAAGTTTGCCATTAGAGCCGAGTTGGCCGAGAGATACTACTAGCGTTTCCCGGTACTGTCAGAAGAGAACTCTCGAAGTAGAAGTGCTTGCATTTCATCCCCCGAGCGGCATCTCTGCGTACGATAGTTGGTTCACCAAGCTCCTGAATTCACCGTGTGTTCAAAGAAGTTCCACTCTTAACTTCAGATTCACCATACGCCTCATCAACGTGGCCTTGTTTTGAGTGCCTGGCTTGGTACATGTCCTCCGTAGTCTTCCAAAGGTTATATGCGTATGTCTCATGTGCCACATGGTGAAAGACACTATGATCAATCCATTGTCGGATTTGGCCGATAGTTTTTCTATTCGGCCTTCTTCCACTCGGGGCCTCCTTAGTAGGATCGGGGTTCACACCTTTAACTTCCAGGGGGTCGTACAAATCTTTACAACTGAGAAGATCTTCCATCCGAGGCCTCCTAAGTGTGTAATTGGTGGCAGTGAGCTTGATCATAGCTCCTGATGATTCCTCCATTGACATTTTGACTTCACAATGGCTTGATCAAAATTGGGTTTGAGTTTGGCAAAACAGAGTATACCGTTGCGTTCGGAACGATAGAAATTTGTGGATTTGACTCTTCCCTAGTCAAAAACCGGCTCCTAGAAAAATTCAAAAAATAATGAGATATTTTGAAAGTTCTAGGACCAATCTGTAAATACCAAAAACTACAAGGACCAATATGAAAAATATTTTTGGCTCTGATACCACTTGTTGTGATTCTCCGATCACGAAAGACGAGTTATAAGAGGGAAAAACTATTCTATTTCTTACTTGAATAGAATTTTACAAGAGAATTTACAAACTCTTATCAAAAAACCTCTCAAACTCTCTCTACTATCTCTATTGCTTTCCTCACTTGGGTGTGTCAAAACAAATGAGTTAAAGCTCTATTTATAGCCACTGGGAGATGAGATTTTTAACAAGTCTCAATTAATTTGGGTGGTTGGTTGCTAAGAGAATGGTGGTTGGCTGCTGTAGATTTTCTTCCAAAGGATGCAGTAAATATGGTGGTTGGTAATTAGTCAACAAAAAAATGGCTGAAAAAAAAATAAGGCTAGACATTACACTGGATCCCTCGACTTACTAAGTTAGACTCTTAAGCCACCATTGTTAAAGAGTTGGAGAGCTTCCCGATTGACCCCAAAAAAGAAAGCAAAATGCTTTGAGCGGGAAGGGTTTTCCATGTGCCCCAGGAAAAGCTGAAGTGCTTTTTTAGAAAGAACCTTGACAAGTGGAAGCATGAAAACGTGGTAGAAGTTGATCCCAATATTTATTTCCATGCCTTAAAGGTAGACCCCAAGGACAAGCTTCACCATTAAAAGAAGAGACCATTGAACTCGAAACGAACTACAACCCTAAAAGAAGAAGTGGACAAGCTCATTACCAATGGATTTTCAAGGAGGCCCACTATCCAAAGTAGGGAGCGAAGCCCTTCCTAGTGCTCAAGGTATAGAAGAAGTGGATAACATGATTTGAACAAGATGGGTCCTAAAGACAGTTTCTGTCTTCCTCGGATCAATTAATTGCCTCGGAGGGCTGGGACAACCATCACTATTATGGACCACATGACCTTCTTCGACGACTCAAGACACTTGTATAGATATGGATTGTCTAAATTTAGAGGTTTGTAGTTTAGGACTCATTTACTTTTGTTGTAATGGGAATAGTACTCCTCACTTACTGCTTTTACTATATTTGTTGCTTTGTTGCTTTTTGAAGGTCAAGTTTATGTCCCCATCCTTCCTTGTACTCTCATCTTTTATATGATATATACATGGTTGGGGAATCATATTCTCTATCGGCCTTTCTTGATGGAGCCTAAAAACTCACTAAGGATGATCCACCCTTGCAAAAAAAAAAAACAACAACAAATTAAATAAATAAATAAACAAATAAATAAATAAATAAACCTTCATTAATGCACACTCATGATATAACTAAATCCCCATGGTCAACCCCAATGAGGATCATGCCTCTTATCACGGAAGGGTTGGTAAACTGGATGCTTTCTGAGTTGATTGGAAAGTCTATAAGGACGTTTTGTGGAGATTAAAATTAGATATTTAGTAGATTGTGATAGAAGTTTTTGAAATGTGTGGTTGAAAAATTGTGAGACTCATGAAAAATATGGTTAATATTAATTGTTTGACTTTGACTTTGATTAAAATCGAATTTTAATCCGGACCAAACAGGGGCTATGAAAGTTTATGTGGATGAGATGTTGGTCAAAAGAACCATAGCTGAAGATCATGTCAAGGATCTGGAGAAATGGTCCATTTGATAGTAAACTTTTACAAGACTGTAATATGTATTTGATGAAGGTGAAATGCCAACAGTACCATCTTCATTTATGAGTGATTGCTTATAGGATTAATGATACAATGCTTAACATTTTACTAATCATACTGATTTAAAGACAACTTGAGTATTGAATATTTACTTGTACTGTCCATAGTTGCAAAACCAGAGGATTGGGATCATGGAAAATCTTTGCTCTCACGAGTTTGATCGATTAATGATCTCCTACTATCTTTACGATCTCTCGAGTTCCATCTACGAAGTTTCGACTTTCCATCAGCCACCTGATCAACATCCTCAAAAATCTGGCTCAATAAGTCCTCAAGTAATCCAGGTGACTTATTAGAATTGATCTCCAAAAATGATGAATAGTTGTTGAGAAACTCAGTATATGCAGGCACCACAAGCCTAACAGTGGCTTCTTTCATTTGTTCTCTCAAATCTGCATCAGAAATAATGTTGTAAGTGCTTCTATGCCTTTGGTACATCTCATCAAATCCAACCATGAAAGAATCCATTTTCCCTCTTATTAGAGCTCCGATGCCATCTTTATTGGCTCTCTTAATTTCTTCTTTGTCAAGCAGTCTCACAAGAGTCCCCCAAGCTTGCTTCTGGTACAAGTAAGCAGATTCTTCGGCAACTTGTTTATACCTTTTTTTCATATATTGCTCTCCCAATAGCTTCCCGAGTTCTGTGTTTTGTGTCCTCATGTAAATATACCAGTACGTGTTCATTGCGAAGATGTGAGCGAGTACATTGTCCTTGTAAGACGATTTCTTGGTTTCAATGTTCCTTTGGATCGCTTCCATGACATTGGAAATGGCATCTTTGAGTAAAATTTCATCAGTTTCAGGAGTCGAAAGTATGCCAGCTTTCCATAATTGATCAGTCCTGAGTACTTGTGCCATTGGTGAACTGTAACTATCCACTGCAAGGTTTTTGAGGTAGTTGATGGCATATCGAACAAGTTTAGGAACTGCACCGTCATGAGGTGGAGGCAAACCGTCTTGATTGCTTTCAATTTGAAGCCCGAACTCCCAAAAGACCTTAGTAGATGAATGGACTAGGAGTTTCTTTAGTTCTCTGAATCGAGAACAAATATCAGCTCCTGCTTCACCTTCAAAAACCTCCGAAAATTCAGGTTTAATCTTTTCTAATGAATCAAACATGTCTAAAAGCTTAAACAACTTTTGAGGTTCTTTGTAACTTCTTGCAACACCTTCTCCAAATCGGAAGAAGACAGCCATGATTTTATCAGCAATCTTAACGAAACATTCGGGCCATACCATTCCTTCCATTATGTTCCCTAATACTTGGTTGCACAAGTCCTTCTCTGACACAAAAACTACTTTTACAGCAAGTTCAAAGTGTTGGATCCAAAGGCCTATTGCAGTCTCTAAACTTACCCATTCCATTTCATCTATTTGTTCTGGAGTGTACGTTTTCAGGTAATCTGGGCTTAATCTCATCAATGCTTTGGCTGCCCTTCTATATCTCACCTGTTGAATATTAGAGAGAAAAGTGTACCGTTAGATCTTTTGGAAAAAAAATTTACCAGAAAAAACACAATAAATAACCAGAACTAGACTCTCAATAGTAACGCGATGACAACTCATAATTACTCCATAATTCAAGTCAAACAGAAAGTGCTACTTTCATAGAGTTCTTTCTAAACTGATTTGTGTATCAATAATGAGGATCATATTGGAGGATTCTTGACCCTTTTTTTTTTTTGGTAAAATGCATATAAATCTAAGGATTTTGATTGATCATTTCATATGATTCTTGTTATATCCCTTTATTTATTTTTTTCCAGAGAGGTGTGGGTGCTTGAAAACCAGATACTCATTAATTTTATAGTCCGACAAGATGACCAACCTTACCAAATCCTCAATCATTAAAGGATTAAACTACTTGTACAGGGGAAATCCCCATGTACAAGTGCCAGATGCAGTGTTAGCGGCACTGCATTGGTTGCTAACACTGCATATTTTGGCTACATATTCTGTGTACATACAACAAAGTCCATCATTAATTTCATATTACAAGATTTGACTAGGTTTTACGCTGGTTATGAGCCTATCCCAATCCTCCTACTTTACCGAGATTTGAGTCTGGTTGTGAATATAGGTGGGTACATACTAGGATCAAAATAGAAAAAAAAATTAGGCACAATATTGTTCATACGAGTTCGTATTATTCTTACCTTCACAAAGATGTCAATGCATATATCAAGACAATCATTGGCAGCCAATGTCTCTGAAATTCGTCTAAGAACTTGGAGCTCCAATTCAGTACCCAACTTCTCCGGCACCATTTCATTCATATCATCCCCCATATTCTGATGCCTTAACTGCTGTAACAAACTTTCATACTCATCTTGCAAATTCAACAAAGCCTCATCAAGAAGCCCATCAAATCTGATTGAATCAACCTCTTTCTCGTATATCACTTTCAGAGTAATCAAAGTCTCCCTCAAACGATGCGTTCTGTACTGATCGGTGGCTTTAGTCCTGCTCAAAAACTCAACCACTTCTTGCAGCTTTTGAATTGCTGGTTCACTCTCTTGGCTTATTGAAGTCAAGGCGATGTCCAATTCATCAACGCAATCCACGTACTTGATCAACTTTTTGAGCCTGTTTTTCGAAGTTTTCTCGTTCAGTAACTTCAAGGCTATGTCAAGAAGCTTACGCTGGAGGGACTCAGAGAGTTTGAAGCTGTCGAGAAGTGCAAGAGCTGGAGAAATGGCTCGGTTTATTCTAGTTTCGAGAGCTTTAGCCCCAATGGACAGTGATTGTAAAGGTGCAACTCTTCTTGATGCCATTGTTAAGTTTTCTTGTATGGCATCGAAATTTTCATCCATTTTCTCTAAGCTTTTTTCGTGGCTGGTCGAATTCTGGAGAAGGGTTTTGATATCAGAACATGCTAGTTGTAGCATAGCAAGAACTGGATCATCTGCATTTGTGATCAACTCCATTGAAACTGTCTGTGTATGGAGGTGTAATTTGGTTTACAATTTATTGATCAAAAGTTTGTTTAGGAGAAAAAAGGGTTTTGAGGCAGAATGGAAAAGGACAACAGGACATGTCCAATGAATAGATTTCGATGTATACTAAGAACATATGGCATTTAGGATTCGAACAAGACAAAAAATGATTTCGGAGAGTCCTACTGTGACAGCTGGGTTATATTGAGCGAGTCCAAAAGTTAGAAGTTCGGAGGAAACTATATTACTGCCTAGTTACCAGGGATTGATTGAAATTGACCATATGACAGAATATGGAGTGTCCATTCGCCGTCGGGATGCTGTAGTGATTAATCTGAAGAAGATACAAGATAATTTCGAAGTGAATTTCATTCAATCTAATTTTGCTTTTACTCTAGTTTAACTGACTTTCTACACTTTTAATTTGATTTTTGGTAACTCCATCTAATACCATCACTTGAAATGTAAATTAATGATAACGATCATTTAGACCTTGCTTGAGCCCTTTTTTGGAGAACATTTTTTTTTTAAAAAGTGACTTTTAAAAAGTGACTTTTTTAGAGAATATGTGATAAAAAAGTTAAGGTTTGCATTTAGGTGCAAAATTATTTTATTTAAAAAAAGTGTGGTTGAAAATGAGTTGTAAAGAATGAGAATCAAACAGTGGCTTATTTCAATGAAATTGTACTCATTTCTCATCAACACCTAATAATCACGTGTGATAACCATTATTTATTAACTGTCACGTCATCAATTATCATTAGTGGAATATTGGACAAAGCTACCTTAAAGTAAAATCAAATTAAAATATAATTTCACTCGTGAAGTCATATGAAAAGTGTAGTTACCCAGTTGAATAACATTTATCTGATTGAACTCGAGTAATGTATTTACCTGATAATTTGATGAAAGGAAGAATAAACTATTAGTGTATAAAAGTGAGTGATCTCGTAAATATCGGGATGTCTTGTATTATAAATTTTAAGATCCTAAAATTCCAGTTTACTTTCTTCATTTCATACTCACTTAGAGCACAATTTCGCTATACTCGTCCACTTTCCTAAATAGTTGATCGATCACTTCCCCATTTTCTTTCTTCCCAATCTTAAGGGAGTGTTTGGGATTTATTGGACATATGCTGGGTTTTGAAGGTGGGCTAATATTTAGAGCTGGGTTTTGAAACATTGGACGAAATATTTAGATTTGTTGGGCTATTTTAAGTTACTTCCAACAGCCAATGTAGTTTTTGAGGTGAACTTTTGGACTTGGTTGTTGGTAATAATTATGGGAACAATACGTTTCTAAGGTATTTACTTTAGGATTAAACTACATGTACTACATGGTTTACTACATCGCCAAGTGGCGGCGCCCTATTGGAGGGTCGGCTGTGGGGCCAATAGGGCTTCGGCTGTGGGGCCTCGGCCCCAGCCGACCCTCCAATAGGGCGCCGCCACTTGGCGATGTAGTAAACCATGTAGTACATGTAGTATCCTCCTTTACTTTATACATTTTCAAAAATACAAAAACAAGTTTGAAAATTCACAAATCGGGTTTTTTAAATTTTTAATTAATGAATTATTAAATCAATTTATTATTAAATATTTAATTCTAATTTAATATAATTACCCTACCCCACCTCCACCACCCAACCAACTTTCCGATCACCACTCTTCTTCGGCGATCGTTCCAGCGACTGCTCCGATTCTGACGAGTATACAGATGACCGTTCCGCCACTTTTTAGGTCACAATTCGTTCATCGCTCACAACTTAAAAATTTAAAAGTCACAATTTGTTCATCGATCACAATCACAAAATTTTCATAGGTCACAATTTATTCATCGGTCACAACTTAAAAATTTAAAAGTCAATTTATTGATCACAAATTAATAATTTTTAGGTCACAAATTAGTAATTTTTAGGCCACAAAGCTTGTACTCGTCACAGTTTATCGAATTCATTGGTCACAAATTGTTTATTGGTCACAAACCGACCAACTTATTGGTCACAAATAATCAAATTATTTGTGACCATCACCAAATCATTTGTGACCACCACTTCGCCACTGACTCCACCAACGGTGCCACCATCGTCGACGCATCTTCACCGCCATCGCGTGTAGCACAACCACACCTGCCACACGCTGCACATCCAACCATCACACAGCAACACCGCAACGATCGCACAGAAAACAGCACAACCATCGCACAAAAATGCACCTCGCACTCAACAAGAAACACACCCAAACCACACGATACCACTGTCGCACAAACACACACACCCAACCACCGCAAAACACCAGAACCACAGCCAACACGGATCTGCAACGCCAGAATGGATCCGTACCAAGACCACTGGATCCGCACTGTTGGCACTCATGCGAGAGAGATGGTGTGTGATTAGGGTTTGTGAAGTGACCTAATTTTACCATAAGCAGAAATTCGACGAAATAGATAGAGGTGAGAGAGATGGTATGTGATTAGGGTTTGTGAAGTGAAATACGGTGGAGGTGGCGGGCATACCATGGATCCAGACAGAGAGAGAAGTGAGGGAATGAAGAGCAAGAGAGAGATGAGGGAGAACAATCGTCGGCGGCCATGGCGAGGGGATGCAACGTCGAAACTCCTTTAGGCGGCGAGGAAGAGAGAAGACTGAATGAGAGAGGGGGAGTCCAGACGAAAGAGACGAGAGGGAGAGTGAAGATGAGAGAGGGAGCGTAGGCGGCGGCGATAAACTGCAGTGTCGACGTCGGCGACGGCAATTTCTGTGAGAAACGGGAGAGAGAATGGGAGAGTAGGTAGAATGAATTTTAGGGTTGATTTGGATATTTTAATTGCGATAAAAAAAATATATAATTAATATTAAATTAAATATAAGAAACTTAATTTTTGAAAAGTTAAACTTGGGATGGGATTTATGAAAATGGAAATCTAAAACTAGGGCTGGGTGTAATTTCTTCAATAATTAATCCAACATTGGCATCATCGCCCGGAATTCATTGGTTATCAAAACCTAACAAAAGTCTTCAAAAGTTCGAATTGAATACACCCATTTTTAAAAAATTGTACTAAATGCTACATTGTCTATGTTAACGTATCAAACATGTCAAAAATGCACAGACATAACAATAATGTGTTGAGTTGTGAAGAATACTTGAATGTTCATTTTAATAGTTGTTGAGAGTATGTTGGGAGTAAAAAGAAGTCCAACATCGGCTAGACATGAGAAATATGATGAGTTTAAAAGTGAAGGATAATTCTCTATTTGTATGAGGCTTTTTGGGTAGTATCCAAAGCAAATTCGTGAGGGCTCAGGCCCAAAGCGAACAATATCATACCAATGTGGAGTTGGCGGGTCCTAACAAATGGTATCAGAGCCCAAGGCCCAAAAAAACTTAGCCGGAGGAACGCAGTGGAAAATGTGGTAGAGGTCCCCCCCTAATTAGCCTTGCGTCTGGCTATAAATCATCTGTGTTTGAGGTGCCTTGTATCGAAAGTCTTCCTGACATAAAAATATGGTAGTTAGGCGGCGGGTCTCGTTTGGTCGAGGGCGAAGACAATAACGGAGGTACAAGATGATTGGCTGATGGATTATCGTTTGAGGGGAGGCCACAATGATGTGGTCCTTCATTTGAGGGGAGGATTGTTTGGAGTAAAAAGAAGTCTCACATCGGCTAGACATGGGAAATATGATGAGCTTATAAGTGTAGGACAGTACTTCATTGGTATGAGGCCTTTTGGGGAGTATCCAAGGGCCCAGACCCAAAGCGAACAATATCATACCAATGTGGAGTTTGGCGGGTCCTAACAGAATATTGCAATAATAGCAACTTAGCTTGACTCATATTTATAAACAATATATAAAAATTGAAATGACTAGTGGATTCCTCAAAATATGAATAAAAATGGACTTGATTGTTTATAAACATTAACCAAACATGGGCTTTTGAAAGAGTCGACTTGCTTTCTTTCATTTTCAAATCAACTTGTTGTCCTTATATTTTGAATTTTTATTACCTTTATTTCGAAGCATGCTGTAGGATTTTATAACCAATAATGAGATATGACGGTTCCAACAATAATAAAGGAAAATCTAGCTCATTAACAAAAAATAAAAATACTACAGAGATAAAATGCAAATAATATTATTACCAATTGCTTAAATATGTAATTTAGATTTGGTAAGTAACTATGAAAAGGAAATGAGAAGATGGCACCCCACAATTTATTTTGATCAAATTAATTTTTTCAGATGGTAATTGCTCAATTTCATCGTGATGTGATGTGATGTGTTGCCACGCGAGAAAATGTAAAAAAAAATGTGAAGGATGATGTACATGTAATATGATTGTTGTTTGAAACCGTTGATAACAAGTCTGGCTGTAACCCTTGTTTGATAATCATTATTTGAGAAAAGTAGAGTTTTGAATAATAATTTTTAGGAGAATGTGTAATTGATAAGTAAGGAAAAAATTTAAATTTACGTGCAAAATATTTTATTGTGCCCATGTTTGGTCCGGATTAAAATCTGATTTTAATTCAAGTCAAAGTCAAACAATCAATATTAACCACATCTTTCATAGGTCCCACAACTTTTCAACCACACATTTCAAAAACTTCTATCACAATCTACTAAAAATCTAATTTTAATCTCCACCAATCACTCTCTGTGTAAATATATAGATGAAAATTAGTATGTAGAAAAAAAAATAATATACGTCAATCAGGGGCTGGGATTGGTGCGAGAGGTCCGAGTTCGATCCTCGTAATGCCCCCCAAATATTTATTTTTTCACTAATTCCTCATTTTTCCCAATTGTTCTTTTTATATTTTTTATTCTGAAATGCAAAGCCCTATATTTCCTCGAGGTTCAAAGGGTTTTAAAGTTTTTGCTGGCTGCACTGACGGACCCAGCACCCGGGGGGGGCGGTCGCTCATGATGGGCTCTGCCGGACCTCCTGATTGGGAGTTCAATCCGACCATGATCCGTCGTGTGGCTGCTGCTGGTCTGTTCATCTTCTTCTTCGTTGCTGGTCTGTTTCTTTCTTCCCTTTTTTTTTTTTTTTTGTTTTTTTGTTGGGGTACTTACAAAAATACCCTTAAAATTATGGGTATTTTGAAAAATCATGTGAAAGGTTTTTAGGAAGTAAAAAATACTGTGTAAAATGAAAAAAAGTGAAACAATGTCACTTTTTTATAAAAATTGTCACCTTTTTACTTTTTCAAAAAAGTGGCATAAACTCAAAAAAAGTGACATAATTCAAAAAAAGTGACACACACACACTCAAAAAAGTGACAAAACACTAATCAAAACCTATGTTTGTTATTCAAAAAAGTGATAGAAATTTTTAAAAAGTAACAAACAATAAAAAATGAAAAAAATTCAGAAAAGTGGAGAAAAAAAGTGACACTGTTTACTATTTCAAAGAGTTAAATGCTTGTTTGACCATCTATATTTTACTTTATTGTTTGTGTTTGCACAATGCTTCGGCCACCCCAAGTCCATCCCACCCACCAGCAGCCATCTCCACTACCAGCACTTCTACTTTTTAAAGTTAAGTATCACTTTTTTATTAAAAAAGAGACATAGAATATCACTTTTATTAAAAATTGATGTTTATCATTAAAAAAAGTGATAGAAATAAAAAATGTGACAAAATTCAAAAAAATAACAAATTTTTAAAAAGTAACGAATTCAAAAAAATGGCACAAATTAAAAGAAGTTATACGATTAAAAAAGTGACACACTCAAAAAGTAGCATTATTGTTTCCTAGTATTAGTCCCCTACTCATAACACCGCCATGGTAGAACCATAAAAACCAGCACAGATATCAAACCATGATACATGATTTTCCCCATTTGTTCTTGTGCAATTACCAACAATACATACAAGAAAGCCTCCAGCTGGCAGAATGTCAATGCCATCGGTAGCTTACACAGATTCAAAAATCAGACAACCAATTGGTACAAAAAAAAAAGGTAAATACAAAACATAATTCTTCAAAAATGTTCCTTTTTAAAAGCAGTATACAAAAACCCATAATGCCGGCTCTCCATCTTTCACACGAAAACTCAACCCTTTGAACAATTTATGGATACCCCCTTATAATTCCAAATCAAAAACTTTCTATTCATTTCAATTTCACAGACTCTCAAACGAAAATGAAGTTTACAATGTTCATTCCCATAACTTTTCTGTTACTCTTTTCCATTTCTTCAGCTTCTGCACATTTTTCCCCAATATCACTTCAATCCCACCTTCGTTAATCCCGAATACAACAATATGGGAGGCTTTTAATAAGCTTATGGGCTGCCGTAATGGTCAAAAGAAAGTTGAAGAGTTAACCAAATTCAAGAAATATTTACGGTACTTTGGTTATTTGAATTCTTCTTATTCTAATTACTCGGATGATTTTGATGAATATCTTGAATCGGTCGTCAAAACTTACCAGCTGAATTTTAATCTGAATCCCACCGGTGAACTTGACGAACAAGCGTTAAAGCACATGGTACGACCTCGATGCGGAAACGCCGATGTAATCAATGGGACTTCGACTATGAATTCCGGTAGCAACCTAGAACTTACAGTGCAAATTCTACCATTCATATAGTGGTGGAAGGCGGTGAGAAGTCAAGATATGAGAGACCTTTACCTTCTTCTTCTGCAAATGGACGACATCGAGGCAAGAGACTCAGAGACGAGTGAGATTGTTGAGAGAATTTAAGTCTTGAGGGTAATTAATACGGTAATATAACTTTATTTTAGTTTGAAGGGTATTAATCAAAGATGATATTTTTTAAGAGTAGTTGGCCTAATTTTCCCTTTTTTGTTTGGGATAATTACGCGTACCACTAGCATAAAAATAATTATTCATAATATACATAACATTTTATTTAAGAGTAATGCTACTTGCAGTCGCTCGCTGCAACAATCGTCATCTGTGGCACACACATGACATGTAGTTATTTGATGCATTAATGTGGTAGCTTTTGACCACATTTAATGCATCAAATACACACTTGACATGTGTGTGCCATATAGGGCGACTGCTGTAGTGAACGACTGCACGTAGCATTATTCTTTATTTAATCCTAAATGTACTACATTTTTCTCAGTATAAAATAAAACGTAAAAGGTACACTAAACGTGAATTATTTTGGGCAGGCGTTATATTCCTTTCAGACCACCATTAATTACGGACGGAGTAGATGACAACATTCCAAAAATATTCCTCTTATATTACAGAAAAATCCCAAAAAAATAAAATAAAAGAGCTGACAAGGATGATTGGCAATAAATGATTCTCTTAAGGATTTAGTAATTTAAGTAATTACAGATTGCTAATTTATTTGTCTTTTTATGTTTGTTTTGAAAGTTAGACATTAATTATGTTAATTTGTTTTATTAAGAATTTTCAACAAGGATTACAGTTATTAAGTATGTTACTGTAGTTTATTCTTTTGAGGTCTGCTTTGAGTCATATGCCTCACCTCACATTCATAAAATGCCTGAGCCTTCTTAAATGCCTAACCAGGAAGGCCGAAATGTATATGTTTCGATGAGAAAACACAATTCTGTAGAGTTTACCATAAACACGTTAAATAAATGTTTTAAGGAAGTAGGTGCATCAAACCAAGCACGGGCAATTCGATATGAAAGACATGTAATTTACAGGAACCGAATATTACGTGTGATGTGAAATATTTAAAAAGCCTGAATTATTATCAATACATATTACAACAATTTTGTATGATGGTCAGAACATTGCAAAGTCTTTCAATTCAGATGCGGGGGCATACAAAAAGCATGAGTTCGATTTCCACATGAAATTACTTGATCAAATTAACGAGGGAATAAGAAAGATCTAGTAAGAATCCACATTCATGAGATGTTATGTAAAAATGTTTTTTCAAATTACATACATGCGCGTGTATGCTATGCTACTGCTGATATTTCATATGCAATTTTGGAACAAAAAAGTTTGCACTTGTATAGTTTAACGTAGTTATTTTGCAAAAAACATATACAGACATTACAAAATATGAATGTGAAGGAAGCGAGGATTTTTCTAGAACTAATCCATATTCAGACATTGATTTATTGAAATAAGATCTCAGCCATTTTCAAGAGAATTATGTAATGTACGTGTCAATAACATCGAACAGATTTCAACATTTAGATTAGTTTGACAAATGATTTGGCCACCTGACAATTGCTACAAGACAAGAAACTTATTTCAAATGAGATGAACAAAATTAAACCAGTAAGTATATGCTGTGCCAACCATTGAAACAAATGGGAAACTAGAGCTATTCGTATATTATACAGGAGGGAGTTTTATGTCCTAAGTTTTGATATCATCTTGATGGAATTGGAGCATGAAATATGAATTGCATCTTTGTCTTCATAGATGTCTTGTATTTTCTGTCTTCATCTTCAACCTAAACCTAATTGACATCCACGCTTGTTACAAACTCCTGCAATGTTGGGACAATGACGCTTTTCAATGTCAAGTTTGCACATGGACGTGCATCGTCAATTATCGTACAAATGGATGTGTTAATGTGTTCAATCTGTAAATGTGCACCAAACGTGACCTAATTGACCTGATGATAACAACGCGTAGGGGCTATGCCGTTAAACTTCCCGATATGAGAAATGACATGTTTAGCTTACATACGTGTAGTTTTTCCTTCTGAATACACATATTAGTTGGACATTTATTTGCAGCAATGGAGAAAGTATAGCATTCCACATCCATGAGATCGATTTAATCATCTCACAAATCCGAATTCATACGGGAACATGATGAAATACTTTCTTAGAAAATAATTAATATGAACATAGTATATTGAAATCATTGTGTTTTGCATTCAAATTTAATTTTGGAAGGCACCAAGCTGTAATCAATTTCCTTAATATCAGCCATCACGATGTCTGTTACATTTGGTGTGTATGGAAAGTTCGTGTGCCAGTACTTTTGATGATTTTTTGTGGAATTTGTAGTATAATTTAAATTTTAACTTGATTATGGTAATTAATGAAATAGTTTAAATTTATAATGCAATTGCGATTTTTTTGGGCCCTGCCCATCAATCTTTTTTGAGAAAATTTAACTAGACCAGGTGTTTATTTTAACTTTCTAAAAATCAGGTTTTAATTTCAACAATTAATATTAATAATGATATTTTAAATTAAATTAATTTATATACCCACACATACCCCACCCCCACCCCAAATTTCACAAAATTCCCAAACTTAATCTCTCTCCTCCCTCTTCCTCCCGTCGCCCGTCCCCCCTCACTCCTCCTCCTCCTCCTCCCGTCTCTACAACATTCATCTCTCCCCTCACATAGCAGCGCTGCGATAGCGCGTAGACGCTGCTGTGTCGCATAGCAGCATCGCTCTGCTGTGCGATGCTGCTCACAGCAGCGACAGCAGCGTCGATGCTGTAGCCAGCCTTTTGGGTGGGTGGACGAGGAAATTGGGCGGTGGATTTGTGGGTGCGGGACGGCAGCGTAGATGAATAAGAGAGATGCATCTATGGGTGTGGAGGCAGATCTGTGTGATGAAATTGGGCGGTGGATCTGTTGTAGGTGGGTGTGTGGCTCAGGGATGCATCTATGGGTGTAGGGGCAGATCTCTGTGTGTAGCGGATCTGGTGGTGGTTTGGGCTGATATTGTTGGTGGGTGGTTTAGGGATTAGGGTTGGCGACGGATCAGACGAAGTGTGTAACCAATTATTTGGTCGTTCTGTGACAAGGTATTGTTAACTATTTGGTCGTTCCGTGACCTGTGACCAAGTATTGTTGGTGTACTGTGATTGGGAGACGGGTACGGCGGATGGGTTGAAGTGTCTGTGACTATTTATTTGGTCGATCTGTGACCTGTGACAAAGTGTGGTGATGTACTGGGATGGGGGGAGGGTGTTTGAGTGACTGTGACCTAGCTATTATGGTTCTTTTTGGTGTTTGTGACCTTACTATTGAGATGTGACTTTGAATTGATAATTTGTAACTTAAAAAAGAATCTTGACCTTAATTTTTTTGATCAGTGATCTTGAAATAATCTGTGACCTATAAAATTTTAAATCTGTGACCTCGAAATAATCTGCGATCTACAAAAATTTTTATCTGTGACCTCGAAAAAGTCGCGGATCAGAGCAGTCGCCGATCACCGGAGTAGTAGCCAGAGTAATGGGGGTGGTGGGGTGGGGTGGATTAATTTTATTATATTACAGTTAAATATTTAATTTAATATAATAATTCTGAAATGTAATTAATTAATTCAAGAAAAACTTGAGTTTTGTAAATTAAAACTTTAGGATCTGATTTTTAATTTCATGAAAGTAAACCTCTGAACCATAAACTTTTCCCATCTTTTTTTTTTTTCAAATTGGGCCAATGTGGCCCATTTAATTTATCCTTTTTTTAATACAGGCCAAGTCCCATTGTCCCAACCCAATTATGAATTGCCCAAATCTCCAAGACCAACCCATTTGAAATCAACCTAATTCCCAAAATTCCCCATTCTCGAACTCGAGCCCGTCTCCGCCACCGCGCGCCAGCAGTCGCAACCTCAACCCGCCGTCCGTCCACCATCAGTTTCTTCCGCCGGAAGCACACTCATTCAGTTGACTCTCCCTCTCCTGACTCCTGCCCTGGTGACGCCCGCGCTCGCCTTGCGACTTGCGAGATTTGGCTGCATTCGGTAAGTTGGTTCAGTAGTTCACCCGGCTGCCATTTTTTAATTTTTATGAATTATTTTGGTCCTGTGATTATGTGAACTACTGAAACTGAATTGGGCACTACTGAAACTACTGATTGGAAACTACTGAAACTGAATTAGTTGATTATGTGAATTGTGAAAATTATGTGAACTACTGAAACTGAACTAGTTGATTATGTGAAATGTGAATTATGAAAATTTGAAATCAACCTAATTTGATTGGAAACTGAAACTGTCCGGACCGTCCGGTGTCCACTGTGCGTCTGTGCCTGTATATTTGTTCTGATTTGTGATTACTGATTTGTGGTGAGAAATTAGAAATTAGTTGTGATTACTGATTTGTGGTGAATGTGGTGAATGGTGATTGTCTGATTGAGTTTTAATTTAGGGTCTACGGTGATTGACAGATTGAATTGTGATTTGTGATTTGGATTTTGGCACATTTGCCATTTGGGACTTTCGATCGCTAATTGTTGACGTTGACCGGTCAACGTTTGTCCGGGCTGAACTTGAAGGCTGGGTCTGTCCCTGGCTGGCTGTATAAATTTTTCTTGCAACCTATAGAAAATTAGCTGAAATCATTACAAATCTCGGAAAATCCCTAAAAAGCAAAAGAAATTATGGTTTTCGGTCAGGTTGTGATAGGGCCGCCAGGCTCCGGCAAGACCACTTACTGCAACGGCATGTCCCAATTCCTCCAACTCATCGGACGGTAAGACTATCTCTTTCATAGTTTTATGTATTTTCCTCGATAATCCTATTGTAATTTTTGATAATTTAACTGAGTGCAGGAAAGTTGCAGTTATTAATTTGGATCCCGCCAATGATGCCTTGCCGTATCCAATTTGTTTTTATTTTTTCAAACTTAATTAAAATGTATTATGTGTTGTGTTTGAGTTATTTCCTTATGTTATAAAGATATGAATGTGCTATAAATATTGAGGATCTCGTTAAACTCAACGATGTAATGGGCGAGCATTCCCTTGGTCCCAATGGAGGTAAAGATTGTTGAGTGTATCTTTTTGATTTTCCATATAGTATTATATGTTTTCAAATACTATACATTTATAGGGTTTCTATATAATCAATATATTTTACTACAATTATGGGCTCGTGCCGAGTTGGGGTAATTCCTTGTTCTGAAGAATGTTTTATAATGTCTTACAGGTCTGGTGTATTGCATGGATTATCTGGAGAGTAATATTGACTGGTTAGAATCCAAATTGAAACCCCTGCTCCAAGGTTGTTATGGCATCTAACTTTTGTTTGTTGTGCTTGGTTATCTTTTTGGTACATGTTCTGTGTATTTTTCAACCAATAACTAGTTATGAAGGAAAGGAGGAGAACCAATGCGCATAAAAAACAATATCTTGTTATACAGCGCACTCACTCATCTAAAGGCAGAAGCTGCAAATACGTCCAAACACAAAGAAGCATTTGGGATTTTGTACCAGCTCTCATTTTGTATTTAAGGTTGTATTGTTTGCTTCTTGGTAAAATTCTTTTTTTTCATAGAAAATAGTAAATAAAAAATAGAATTATTCGAAGAAGATGATATACTAGGACTACCTTTTTATCCAAGAAGATGCAATTTGTCTTTTTGGATTCTTGAATTGTTACATTGTCTCTTCTGGGTATTAGATGAGCTCAGTGTGACGGATCGCAAGGGGGTGATTTGAGATCTAGCACGACACGGGGATGTTATGGCACTAAGTGAGAAAATGAAGTAGACATATGGTTAATTAGGTCTAAGCTTCAAAGGTACATGGCGATGCCGGTGTCACCTAAATTGGTGGGGAAATGAGTCAAATGACTGATATCCATGGTGGCAGGTTCGTGTCTTGGAAATTCAGGTGTGTAGGCAGGTATGGCGACACGGCTGCAACGCAGTGTCACGGGGCTAGTTTTCTTACACTCGAACAATTAAACACCGTGCGGCCTTAACGTTCACAATTCTCGTCCCTCCCGAGAAAACGTTAAGTCAGCCTTTCAGCACGCTTGAATAATCTAACAGAGTAGGCTAAATTACTGCAACTTTGAATAGATGATTTGAAGTAAGGAAAATAGGGAAACAAGTAAGATTTGGGGAAAACCCTCTTTCTATAAATATAACTCCATTCCTATGAATTAATTTACAAAGAGACTACATCTCTATTTATAGGCAAAATCCTAGCAAGTGTCTTGGAATCAATGGTCAAGATCAATCTTCATCCAAGGGTCCTCATTGGATGTAAGTGGCTTTAAACCTCTTAAGATCATGAGGAAGCAAAGTTGGATTTTGCTTCATGCAAGTTGCATGTCTCTACAATTCCCACACGCACTAGACATGTCCCTTTCAAACTGGCAAAATTGGTTTTTGCTTCCTCCTTGGCATTTTCTCTTGCAAGAGGCACAAGTAACCAATTTAAAATATCCAGCTTACAACCCATGATATTTCTCTCTAGAAAACCACTTTGATGTGTTGGAAAAACTGCCCATGTCATGTCCATGTCATTCAGCCTACAATCTGTGTGTTGCTGTGCTACCGTGTCATGCGATGACTGTAGTCTGTGTATGGTCATGTCTTGACTGTGTCCTGCGTGCTGCCTGCAATCTGCCTGCATTGCAGCCGTGTCGCCATGCCGGCCTGCGCACCCGAATTTTCCAGACACAACTGGACACTAGCCTGCCACCATGGACATCCGTCATTTCCCCACCAATTTAGGTGACACCGGCATCGCCATGTACCTTTGAAGCTTAGACCTAATTAACCATACATCTACTTCATTTTCCTATTTAGTGCCATGACATTTCTATGCCGTACTAGATCTCAAGTCATCCCCTTGCGATCCCTCACTCTCCCCAACCAAATCTGCTAATGTCCTCGTAGCGGAACATATTTGGCACTTCATCATGTGCCTCACGCCTTGTATTGTCCTCTCCGTCAATGGGTTTGAATGTTCTTTCTTCTTGTGGCACCATCCCCTCGATGGACGAGTGTCCACAGTGCCCCATGCACCTCTTCCCGTTGCAACCTCTTACATGCAACGTTCGACACCAACCTTCACCCTCTGCATCACTGCTTTGGTTCCTCGGATGGATGACTAATCCGGTTGTTCGACACCAACCTTCACCCTTAGCGCCAAGGCTTGGGTTCCTCGGAAGGACGACTCCTCCGGTCGTAGCATCCCCATGCTTGTCGAATAGTTGAACATCAATGCTCCCATTTTCGGAATCCTTGGACAATGATTCATGAGATTTGACCCGATCACCCATATTTGCGATGATTGGATCAAGTTCGCCTTCCATTGCGGTTACTTCCCGAGTCTTACTCTTGCTCTTGCTCCGTATTTTCCTTGCTTCAATTGGGGGCAACACCACGACCCCTTTCCTCAATCTCAACAGTTTGTTGTAAATCCGCCATGATAACAGCCTACCAACGAGGCTCTGATACCACCTGTCACGGGGCTAGTTTGTTTACACTCGAACAACTAGAAACCGTGCGGCCTTAAGGTTCACAATTCTCGTCCCTCCCGAGAAAACGTTAAGTTAACCTTTCAACACATCCGAATAATCTAACCAAGTAGGCTAAATTACTACAACTTTTAGTATATGATTTGAAGTAAGGAAAATAGGGAAACAAGGAAGATTTGGGAAAAACTCTTTTTGTATAAAAATAACTCAACTCCAATGAATTAATTTACAAAGGGACTACATCTCTATTTATAGGTAAAATTCTAGCAAGTGTCTTAAAATTAATGGCCAAGATCAATCTTCATCCAATGGTCCTTATTGGATGCAAGTGGCCTTAAAGTTCTTAAAACCATGAGAAAGCAAATTTGGAATTTGCTTCATGCAAGTGGCATGTCTCTACAATTCTCACATGCACTAAACATGTCCCTTTCATAGTGGCAAAATGGGCTTTTGCTTCTTCCTTGACATTTTCTCTTGCAAGATGCATAAGTGATCAACTTGAACTAGATGTCCCAAAATATCCTGGTTACAACCCACGATATCTCCCTAGAAAATCACTTTGATGTGCTGGAAAAACTGCTCATGTCATACCCATGTCATGCAGCCTGCAATCTGTGTGTTGTTGTGCTGCATGTGTTATGCGATGACTGTAGTCTATGTCTGGCCATGTTCTGACTGCGTCCTGGGTGCTGTCTGCATTTTGCCTGCGATGTCTGCTTGCTGTGATGGATCGCAAAGGGATGACTTGAGATCCAACACGACATGGGGATGTCATGGCACTAAGTAGGAGAATGAAGTAGACATATGGTCAATTAGATCTAAATTTCAAACGTACATGGCGATGCCGGTGTCACCTAAATTGGTGGAGAAATGACTGATGTTCGTGGTGGCAGGTTCGTGTTCAAGTCGTGTCTAGGAAATTCGGGTGTACAGGCAGGCAAGGCGACACGGCTGCAACGCAGGCAGACATCGCAGGTAGATTGCAGGCAGCACCCAGGACGTAGGCAAGACATGGTCAGACGCATACTACAGTTATCACAGGACACAAGCAGCACATCAACATAAAGATTGCAGGTTGCATGACATTGGTATGACATGGGCAGTTTTTCCAGCACATCAAAGTGGTTTTCTAGGGAGAAATACCATGGGCTGTGAGCTGGATATTTTGGGACATCTAGTTCAAGTTGGTCACTTATGCCTTTTGTAAGAGAAAATGCCGAGGAAGCAAAATCCAATTTTGCCACTATGAAAGGGATATGTCTAGTGCATGTGGGAATTATAGAGACATGCAACTTGTATGAAGCAAATTCCAACTTTGCTTCCTCATGGTCTTAGGAGGTTTAAGGCCACTTGCATCCAATGAGGACTCTTGGATGAAAATTGATCTTGGCCATTGATTCCAAAACACTTGCTATGATTTTGCCTATAAATAGAGATGTAGTCCCTTTGTAAATTAATACATTGGAGTTGAGTTATTTTTATACAAAGAGAGTTTTCCCTATATCTTATTTGTTTACTTCAAATCCTCTATTCAAAGTTTATAGTAATTTAGCCTACTTGGTTAGATTATTCGGGTGTGTTGAAAGACTGACTTAACGTTTTCTCGGGAGGGACGGGAATTGTGATCGTTAAGGCCGCACGGTGTCTAGTTGTTCGAGTAAGAAAACTAGCCCCGTGACATCAGTCCTTGGCTGAATTTTGCTGAGTTTGATGGTACTTGGACAGTTCTAAATCTGATTTTAGTAGGTTTTGGCTCAACAGCGTTATACCATTATATTCTATAACTATCCATCACCAAGTTAACCAACCTTTTGTTGATTCATACTTGGACCCAACAAAGTAAAGTTTGCAAACAAACGGTTCATTCAAGAGCAGGAAAAGAATTAACATGCTGCTGATAACTGGCTGATATAGTGTTTACCATAATAAAACTGAAAAAATTGTTAGAATTGACAAAGTATGCTTCCTTGAATGATTTATCATGCTACTGATAATTGACCTGATTTAATGTTTGAACATATCTATCAAAACCCATACAGGAAGCATTAGCTTACACAATCTGCATATACAATGCCAAAGTTAGACAGCTGTTTTTTGTATACTACTGCATTGAATGATAAAGAGTGCAGAAACTACAGCATTTTTTGTTATAAGTATATGTGTCCATCTGAAAACAATATTATTTCTTTGCTCATTTTTGTCTCCATGGACTCCATATGCTGTTAGATGTCATATCTTAACGTGCTATCTATATTCTCAGTAATCTAGTTTTTAGTTCTCAGCCAATGTAACATTTTTGTGATCATAGCAGCTCAAAATGGACGTTATTTTGCAGATCACTATCTACTCTTTGATTTCCCTGGCCAAGTCGAACTCTTTTTCCTTCATGAAAGTGCAAAAAGAGTTATCATGAAACTCATAAAGAAGTTAAATCTCAGGGTATGAGTTTTTTCTTTGAAAAGATCAATTAGTTTCTTCACCATGAAACTCAACCAGGAAGTTGAATGTTGGGAATCTAAATTTATCTCTTAGAAGCGAATGTTATTTGTTTAACACTTGATGGGCCTTTGACAATAAGACTGTGACTGACTGCTTCTGATCATATTGATTCTTTTATGATGGGTCTCTCAATGGAATTTCTCTGCTTTTTGCAGTTGACTGTAGTTCACTTAGTTGACGCCCATCTTTGCAGTGATCCTGGGAAGTATGTTAGCGCATTGCTTCTTTCTTTATCAACCATGCTACACTTGGAACTTCCTCATGTCAATGTTTTGTCTAAGATTGATCTTATTGAAAACTATGGGAAGCTTGGTTAGCTCATTGTTTTCTTGCTTAAATTGCTCGTATTTTCAATATTGAAAATTTGATACTCTTTGATCTCATTCGTTGCCCGTTTTGCAGCTTTCAACCTCGACTTTTACACAGATGTGCAAGATTTATCTTATTTACAGCAACATCTTGATGAGGATCCTCGTTCTGCTAAGTATAGGTATGAATTCAATCTGATTCTTTTACAAAGTCGCAATAATTATCGAACAATTATGGTTGTCTTGGAGAACACTATTTTCATCTGCTTGAATTATTGTTTAGATGGAAATATTTGTCACTTAGATGTTAGTATTCCCCGTTTAATCCCCGTTTATTCCCCGTTTAATTTTTTTTTTTTTTTAGTTTTTGATAATTTATTTTTATTGTCCATATTCATTATATTTAGACAAATAATTTTAGTTGCTATTTTCTATTAGAACTAATGAAAATTTTCATTTAAAGTATTGAATTCTAAAAAAAAATTTTTTTTTAACGGGGCGGGGCGTGGACGGGGGAAAAATTCCCCGCCTCGTTACCCGTTTAAGCGGGTTTTCCCCTCCCCATTCGGGGCGGGGCCCCGCGGGTGTCGGATTTTTTTGCCATCCATAATGCCTACAGCACTGCCTCAAGGTTTATGAGGTGTGTGCTCCTTTATTCTCTAGACTTAAATAATTTGCCTTGCATGTGGACGACAAAACATAAAATTTTTTAATAACCCACTATGTAATGCCCAAAGATTCTTGAAATTCGAAGCGTTACAAGAAAAATCTTCTTAGTTGGGGCTCGTTAATGTTAACCAAATTAAATTGTAAATAATAAAATTTTGTATTTTGAAATATATAAAAATAAGGGATAATTGCAGTAGCCAGCAGCGTTACCGAACATTTTATTAAGTAGCAGACTTTGTCAAAACCTTTCATTTGTGCCACCCACAGTACCAAACCTTTCAAAATGTTGCAGCAGGAGTTCAAGTGGATGAAAACTGTTAGTTTGACCGTTAATTGACAAAAATTAAAATTTTGACCAAATGTTGACTAATTTTAAAAGGATGAAAATGTAATTTTATATTTTACATATAAATAACTAAAACAAAAAAATGAAGTAAAAAAAAAAAGAGAGGAAGAAGAAGAAACACTATTCATCTTCTTCCCACACCCCCCACCCACTCCAAAACCAAAAATAAAAAACCACCACCTCCGCCGTTCCCCGCCACATGGTAAAACCCGCTTAAACGGGGTAACGGGGGCGGGGACGGGTAATGGGTTCCTCGCCCCGTTTAAAAAAAAAAAATTTTTTTTTTTTAAGAATTCAATACTTCAAATGAAAATTTTCATTTATTCTAATAGAAAATAGTAACCAAAATTATATGTCTAAATCTAATGAATATGAGCAATAAAAATAAATTATCAAAAACTAAAAAAAAAAAAAAAAATTTAAACGGGAAAAGGACCTACCCCCGCCCCACCTTAAACGGGTAACGGGGTTGGGAATTTCCCCGCCCCGCCCCCGCCCCCGCCCTCGCCCTCGCCCTCGCCCTCGCCCTCGCCCTCGCCCTTCCCCTTCCCCGTTGCCATCCCTATCCTCTACTAACTGAACACCAAAGATATATATGAATGCATATGATAGCTTTTGTAATTTAGTTTTGCAATATTCCGGAAACAAAGTACGTCTTTAAAGAAACTAAGCTAGCAGGAAGGACTTTGCAATACTAATTTGCGCCATTTGATTTTTGAAATTTGCAAGTTGGAGTAGGAACAGAAATTGAATTAGGCAGGAGAGAATTGGGATTTGTGGTGTTGAAGGGTGGTTTTTGGTGTTGTAATTATAAAGGAGTAGTGGGTCCAGTGACAACAGGTGACAAAGAAATAATTGGTTAAAACATATGAATCATGGGCCAGTTAATGAATTATGAAAACTTGTTTAGTTACATAACCAAATTTAGGGTGGAAAGGGGCCAAAGGTGAAACGCATCGAATCTTGAACTTAAAACAATTTATTGTAAACATAAAAGTTTTCATAAAATTAAGAGAGAACCAAGAACAGAATGTATAAAACATAAGATTTTCAAAACTAAAACGATGTGATTATCAAATCCAATCACATCCTTAAATCCATAACATTATTTAAATCGTTAACCACTGATGCGTGCTCACCCAATTTTCGTCCATCTCCAATCACTGATTAATTATTACCTATAAAATAAATTTTCATATTTCACGTGAGATGATAATCTCAATAAGTGAAATAATGTAAAATGAAAAAAAAAATCCATGAGATTTCATGAACATACTTGATGAACATACTTGGTGTATTTAATTTTTAAACTTTATGCACTTAACATAGGCAACAATTAATAATAAGTGTGTCGGCACAAATAACGTAATCAAATCAAAATAAAATTTGTCGTTTAAAAGAAATTCGATACCTTACAAAAATTAAAAAAAAAAGTATGCAAAACTTTACTATCGTTACCCAAAACTTTAATTTGAACTCTTAGGAAGTGTCATAGCGACGAAATAATATATTCTAAATTATTTTTCGATTTATAAAAAAAAATTCGTTTCAAACGAAACACAAGATTTTTAGTTTTTTTTTTTTTTTTTCGATCGCTACACACTACCTCTAAAACATTAAAAATTATAGGGTATTTTTACCCGGAACTAGTGGAAACAGATCGAAATCACGTAGAATTGGCTGATTCGACTCTGGTTTCTCTACTAAGTGTGTCAATTTTGGGATCATGCATTGAGAATTAGTCGATTACGGTTAGATTCTTGGTACTGCCTTAAGAAACAGTATTAAATTCGGTTTTCCCAAATTTCTCTTTTTGCTTGCACCAAGATGAATTAAATCTTTGAACACTGATCCTGAAAATTATTTAACGTCAAAATTTCATTTTGCATACGTTTCTTATTTCCTTTGCAGCACAACAAATGGGTAATTGAAATTCTAGTCTAAATAATTTTATAAATACTTTACAAATTCATAACTTTAATGCAACCCAATAGTAAAAAATATATTTTAAGTTCAATATTTCATAAGATTTCAAATTTCTTATTGTGTCCAGAGTAGCCGCTCATCAAAATTAAGATCCGTGAGGATTACTAAAAATAATCAGGTTACAAGTACTACATGTACTTTAATTGTTATATCAATTTTCTTAAAAATCAATTTTCGATCGAGATTTTATTGTTTATGTCGTGTTTAATAGTTTATCCTTTTTTATCTTGACCTTTGAAGTGAATTTTTCTTTGTTTTCTTGTTTAAGTGATTTTTATGTATTAGATTACAAGATTGACAAGTTGTTTTATACTTTATTTATTTAATTAATTTTGTCTATTTTCAGTCTGACAAGTAGTTTAATACTTTGTTTTTATAATTTTTTCAATATAAAAAATTGGACCGTACTGAATCGGAACCGATTGGTTCAGTTTTGATTTGATTCATTAGTTGGATATTGAACTAATGTTTCCATTTCTATAATTCCTATTGGTATTTGGTTCGGTTCGGTTCGATTTTCTTCCCGACTGTATCCGCTCCTAAAAAGTTATGTTTCTTATAGACCTATTTTAGTTATGTTTCCTAAAAATTTATGTTGCTTTAATGAGGGCTCATACAAATTGATTGTCTGTGATAGCCTCCACACGTCCCTAGAGAGTCTTAAATTTATTTCCTTCTCAAAAACACCTAAGTCACTCATTGTGAAAAATGCTTTAATGAGGACTCGTACAAATTGATTGTCTGTGTGATAGCCTCCACTGTCCTCTGTACGGAAGCATCCCTATAGTCTTCAATAGCTTCCCACCATGTGTTACTCTAGTTGCCCTAGTCTTCAAATTTTGTTGTTATTCTGGTCATGAAAAACTCCATAGTACCCTTAGTGATGGTGCTACCTGCAGGATTCAATGGACCTTCATAATTCATGATTTAAACTAGGATCCAGTCAACTCATGACTTGCTGGGTTTAATTCACTAGTTTTAGGCCAATCCACTAGTTTTGAAACTACGTTTTTAAAACTATGAGCTATTTAAAGAAGATCATAAGCCTAAGTAAAAACCACATGAGGGCCAAAAGTTCAACAATCCCAATAAGTTTAGACTGGAAGTGAACTCACAAAGATTGATTATGTTTATATGATAGCCTGCCCTCTCTGTATGGAAGCACACGTCCCTAGAGAGTCTTAAATTTCTTTCCTTCTCAAAAACACCTAAGTCACTCATTGTGAAGCATTTTTGGATGCATACACCTCATTTGTGTGAGGCACATACCTACTTCCTCATGGTTTGTGAGGCATTTGCTCCTTAGTTGACCAGCTTGCTTATTTCTCGAGCGATAGTTCTCTATACTTATTTAATTTTCTTGTAAGTGGCAACAAAACATAAAAATTCTTATTGACTCATTTTGTTTATAGCCCATTGCTACTGAAACATTAAAAAATTATGTTTCCCATAGACCTATTTTAGGAATAGTCCATTGCCCCCCACCAACTAAATAATATTTTTTTACCTTATAGATTTTTCTTTTGTTTGTTTACACACTTTAAATTGTTATATTAAAAATTTTGAAGATTGTTTATGATTTATTTTAGCTTATTTTGCATTTTAATAATTTTTTGACATTTTTTTGTTTATGATATGGCTTACTACCTTGGTAATAGTGCTACCCACGGGATTTAATGGACCTTCATAATCCAAGTTCCAATGATTTAAACCAGGATCCAGTTAACTCATAACTTACTGGGTTTAAGTCACTAGTTTTGAGCCAATCCATCTGAACTGAAACTACATTTTTAATACTATGAGCTATTTAAAGAAGATCCTAAGCATAATTGAAAACCACATGAGCCAAATGGTCAATAACCCGAAATGAACTCACGGAAATTTATTATGTCTGTGTGATAGCCTTCCCTCTCTGTATGGAAGCACGTGTCCCTAGAGAGTCTTGAGTAGCTATCCCACCATTTGTTGAACTAGTTGCTTAATTTTCAAAGTTCTGTTGTGACTCGTGAGTCTAATCATGTAAAATACCACACTACCACTAATATGATGATGCTGCCCAGAGGATCCAATTAACCTTCATAATCCAAGTCCCAATAATTTAAAACAGGACCCAGTCAACCCGTGACTTACTGGGTAAGTATAAGTCACTAGTTTTGAGCAGTTGCACTTTTAAATTATGAGCTAATTAAAGATCTTAACTCTTAAGCCTAATTAAGAACCACAAGAGAGCCAAAAGTTGAACCATCCCAAAAGTCTGATTAGAGTATGGTACCTTCTTGGTACACGAGCAATAATGCAATGTGTTTCTCATGTATGCCCTAGTGAACCTCATCAACTTTTTGCTATACGTTGCTTATTATAAGGAGAAACTCCAACAAAATGTCTTGAGTCATAATAGATGTGACAAGATTATACCATTACCATGTCAATATCGTCTACATACGAACACAGGTAGAGTGAAAATAAAATTTGATTTTCAGTTCAATTCCCATGCTTCACTTGGAAATACTCTCATAACCTCTTCAACACCTCTTGAAGGCCCTAAAAAAGTTTTCTTTTCTTTTAGTCTAGCTCTAGGGATGGCTACACATCCAGGGGTCAGCGGAGGTGGAAAATTTGTTCACTACTCTTTCACCACCATTTGTCTTTGGCTTTGAATTTTTAAATCTTTAAATGTTTCATTATGTTGAGTCACCTCAGTAAAAGTTTAAAATGTTAATAGAATTAAGAGCTTGTTTGGGAGATATTTTTGGAAAATAATTTTTCCGTGAAATCATTTTCAACTGCACATTATATAGGACTCATAACTTTTTCCTACTTTTAAACTACTCGGTCTCCAAAAAAAATCAGTTTTCACTTGAAAAATCTCTTCCAAACAAGCTATGAGATTTGTTTTTAACATGCGAATCGCATGTTGGATTGATTTCTCATAAGAAATTTGGCACAATTTTCATAAACTTTATTCACAAAACTTTATTTCTAACCATGAACAAGATGGCAATTTATTAAATCAGAAAGAAAAGAAAAGGTGGTTTGGGGGCGGGGGGGGGGGGGGGGGGGGGTGGGGGCGCACTAAGCTCAGCCTCCTACAAAATTACAAGACTGACTTGAAGGGACAAAATGTAAGATAAAGGTATGTTAGCCCTTACAGTCCAATGCAAAAGCAAGGAGGACAGCGTAGAATAATCATCGAAAAGAAGGAAGCATAACAAGTCCAAACACGTTAGCATAACATCATACGACGGGATCAATTGGACATAGAAAGGAATCTTGTGAGGAAGCAAACAAATCTACCACACAATTGCCTTCGTGTAGAATACGGGAAAACGAAACAATCAGCTGAGCAACCAATCTTTGGATATGTTTGTACATATTCAATACCCCAAGGGCCACCACCATATAAAATGCATTTTAGTGCCACTTGTGATTCCAATTCATCCCATATGTTGCAGAAACCCCTCTTTTTAGGTTTCAAGGCCTTAACAAAAGAGCACGTAATTTAGGGCCTTTACATGACGTGATAACTTGTTAAACCCTTTCATCTAAAGCCTTACTATTAGATATTCGACATCTCTATTTAAAGTTTGAAGCTGCAAAATGTATACTGACTACAAATCTTCTTGATGACACATTTAAGTGATATAAACCTTGTAAACGCAAATTTGTTCTACCACAGGAATAAGATGTGGAGTTTGAAGCTAAAGTTCCTCTTCGTAGAATCTAGCATAAAGCAGGACCGTTACAGATATCTGGGTTTTCATTTCGTGTACTTTTGGAGTGAAATTGACACGAATTTGTTGGACTAAATTAGGCCACTAGTTCATCTTGTATTGTCTACATAATTAATGAGACTAGAATCTAAAGGAGCAAGGTAAATTATACATGAGTTCCACCGTCTTCCACTCCCCCATCCCTTCTCTTCCCCAGTAGCAGGTTCCTTTTCTTCTCTCTGTTCCCATGTTGAGGACTTTCACGATAATCTTCTCATCCTTGAATTTGCTACTTTTTAGGTAATATTTACCTGTTTCTTGGTGCAGAAAGCTTACAAAGGAGCTGTGCGAGGTGATAGAGGATTACGGTCTGGTCAACTTCACGACTTTAGATATTCAGGCATCTTCACATCTATGCGTGGTGTTAACAAGTCTATGCTAACTATCTAGCCAATGGTTCTCAGTCCTACTTGGTTTTTCAGGATAAAGAAAGTGTTGGCAATCTAGTTAAACTAATTGACAAGAGCAATGGGTATATATTTGCTGGTATGGATGCAAGTGCAATTGAGTTCAGCAAAATTGCAGTCGGTCCGGTGGATTGGGATTACTACAGATATCCTTCTGCTTGGATGTCCTATCGTGCAACTATTTACTCGTTTATTTAATTGTTTTCAAATTCTTTTTGTTATTTGATCAAACACGTTTCACTTTCATTTTCTCAAACCTTTTAAAACTTATGTGGCTGCATTTGGTAATTCCCAATTCATGTTTAGACGTGGCTGCTTTTAGTTGATGGGTTATGTGCAGGAGCCTGACAAGGATTCATTTCTGATTTCTGATTTATTAATGACCAATATGTTAGGCTTCTTTTATGTTACAATCCTGAAAAATGTGTGTAGATGATCTGTGTTTTGGGTACCAATTGATATACCTAGATTTTTTTTCCAGATCTGTCCCCTTGGATGTAGCTAGTATTTATATTTCGGATTTCTTTTTCTGTAGAATTGATTCTTCTAGTCCAATCTGGCCACTTGGATTAAGCTAGTAATTGATATATTTCGGAATAGTTTCTCTAGTTGATGGTTCGTTTTCCTTGACATAGCAATTCACAGTTGCAGCAGTGCAGGAGAAGTACATGAAAGATGACGAGGACAAGTCAGATTACAAATAAAACGAGTTTGAAAAGACAAGGTGGGTATTTCATATAGAACTCTATTTGCATATCCTGTTTCTGTTCCTTTTTAACAGCGACGTATCTTTTTTGTGGCGTCAATTTATTATTTCTTCTCACTTTTATTTAGAAGTTTCCGACGATGAATCAAGTAACGGCTAGGCTAGCATTCACTGTTGCAATTTCTTGTTGAACACGGGAGAGATTCCAGAGGTAGAAATCAATAAGCAATTGCAGCGTACACTAGGAATCTTGCATTCTCTTGAATGCCTGCGTGTTATTTATGACATTTCGTGTACCATAAACTAAATAATATGTGAGTGTATGCATCTTTTGTGTATTATCGTTCGAATCAAGAAATGGACCTTTAGTAGAATTACGATATTCTAACAGCTCGTGATGAATTAATATTTATCCGACCGACCGACCGTGGAGCTAGCCCGAATTATTTTTTTGCGGTCAAGTGTTGTAGGTTGGAAATGGTACTGTCTGATGTGGTCTATTGTGGAGGCCACGAGATTATATTTTGCTTCAGTTCATTCACTTCAAATGTCTCGATTGACGAGTTTAAATTGTTATAAAGGAAAATTCTGATCTGACGGCTCTTTGTGTATCTTTTAACACGATAGACCTGACCAAAATTGGACCCTTCTTGATTAAAATGATTAATGATATGGGGCATTTAATTTTATTTTTTAGATATTGATTGACCAGTTCCAACAGAATAAATATTTCGTAAAGGATTTGGTTTTACATGGATTTTTATTATTTATTTATTTATTTAGTTTTTTTTTGGGTTGGAATGTTACTTTGTCAGTAGTGATTAAAACACATCCTATATTTATTCTCCCTAAATGGGCATGGTACGTAGTGGAACATTAAAAAAAAAAAAAAAATAATAATAATAATAATAATAAAATATATTCCAGGCTTTTTTTATTTCGTCAAATGATATGTGAATGATAAATAGGTAATACTTGTGAATTTGTATATAAATTAATGTTTGATTTTAGCTTCAAAAAATAAGGAGATTATAATGAAACCAAAAACTCTCGATAATGATGGAAATTCTTTTTGAAGTACTCTATACCCTGCTTTCAACAGTATTTATTTATTATTTAGATATTATAAATTCTGTTCAATTTCATTTGTTAATGTCTTAATTTAATGTGTTTTTAACTAAAAAATTTAAATAATAACAACAATTTTACAATATTGCCATGAAACTTTAATTAAAAGATTTAATTTTGAAAAATTTATATGATATGAAAGAAATATTATTTATAAAAAATATGAGAAATATAATGAATAAATAGGATTATCATAGAGCATGTACGGTTAATAAATCAAAACAAATTGGCTAAATATTCAGTTTTAATATTAATAGCACTTATTTGTATTTTTTTTTTTATTGACAACAGAACGATCATCACTTTTTAGTAAATACTTCTAATGAAAGACGAGTAAAAGATGTAAGATGTAAAATAGTCGAGTTAAACGAATCCTTAAAATGTAGTAACGAATGAAATTTTCTGGAAGGATGTGATTTTTCTGGATATTTTCTAATTTAAAATTGGAGAAAAAGGATTTATGTAATCGATTAAAAAAAATTGAAAATTACCTAAAACCAGGTATTTAAATTTTTAAATTCAAAAACCAGGTGGAATGTTTATTTTATCAAAAATCAGGTGTTAATTAAATTAATAATTAAAACCTAATTTTCAATCCCCTCCCTCATTCACCCCCACCCACCCCCATCCCCTCTCTCATCTATGAATCGTCTCTTCTCACCCCCTCTCTCATCTCTCCCTCCTCGCTCTCTCCTCACGGCGCAACTTCAACGGCGACTTTGCTGGTCCATTATTTTTCTTCTTCGTCCTTTTTTTTTTTGTTGTTGTGCACGGTTTTTGTGTTGGTGATGTTGTTGTGCTGGTGTTTTGGTGGTGTTGGGGAGTTTTAGGTATTTTTGTTGGTTGTGCAGGTAGATGTGTTAGTGGCTATGGCGGATCGACGGTAGTTTTGATGAGGTTGTGGGGTGGTAAAGCTGATAAAGCCTGTCAAGGAATCTAAGAGACAAAATGAAAAATCATAGTTCTCTAATTCTGTCACATCGTTATCTTCCCCGGTGACGGCGACGGTAAATCTATCGAAGAGCAGTAGAGTGGGTAATTGTAAGATTGTAACTAAGCACTTAGGAAAAAGCCGATCGGCCTCGTCTACTGTCAGAATGTCACCTCGTCGATTAGGCGGAGTTCCCTATTGCAAAAGCAGCCTCCTGATCAAGAACCGGTTCAGAAAGAATCTGGTTTTGTTCTGTTGTTGGAAAACAAAGCAAAAGGACTGTTAGAAAGATTGAACTTGGCCAGAGTTTGGCCGGAGAAGAGAGTCGTTGAGGAAATGTCTTAAGTGATTCTTACGTGTACTAAAAGAAAGTACAGAATAATTGGTAGGCATTCTTGCAAGGAAAATACATTTTTCCTATCAAATCAACCCAATTTGCTACAGGCCATAATTATTTCACTGACCAATTTTTTCATAATTTCCAATTTTGTCATTTAACATGGTAGGTGGAGTAATTGTTTTTCATGGCAACACAAGAGTAAAATTGGAAAAAAGCACTGCTCTTTCTCTGTCCCATTTTCAGACACTGTACTCGATTACTGTAGCAATGTGTTAATTTGACTGAAAAAATGTATTCTTTCTCAGCAAAATGCCTACCAAACGGAAGTTGAACTTGTCTGATAAATATGTGGTGTAAACTAACATTAATTCTGAAGACAAATTGACCAGGAAGACAAATATGTGTCTATTGTGACTGGTTGTGACTGTTTGTGACCGGCAAATTGTAAATCGTTGTGACTAATTGTGGCCTATTGTAACTGATTGTGACTGTTTGTGACCAATTGTGACTCGTTGTGATCAATTGTGACCGATTGTGACTGATTGTGACTTGAAATTTTGGAAATTTTTTGGAAGTTGGGTGTGGGTGGATGGAGTGTGATTTCCAATTTTTAATTTTCTGAAAATTTTTAAGTTGCCGGAGCCGATGGCCGTCTCCGGTGGAGAGGTGGGGGGAAGGTGGTGTAGTGGAATGATAGGATGAGGTAGGTGATGTGGCATGAGTATAAATAATTAATGTATATTATATTATATTTTAATATTTAATAAATTTATTTACCACTTGATTTTTGAAATATTTTAATAAATTTGTTATTTATGAAATGTGGTCGCCGAAAATTCGCTAGAACGTCGCCGGAGTGACCGTCGAAGCGGTGCCGGAGATGGAAGGAAGGTGGTGTGGTGAGGTGATGGGGTGGGGTGGGTGAGGTGTCATGGGGTGTAAATAATTAATATATGTTATATTTTTTAATAGGTAATTAATATATATTATATTATAATTTAACATTTAATAAATCTATTTACCACTTGATTTTTGAAATAAATAGACAAATTTGTTAGTTTTGAAAAGTAATTTTTATGGGTAGGTTTTTTGTATTGTTCCCTTAAAAAAATTTCTACCGTTACATGAGAGGATTGTCTAGCTCATGTGCTATTATAAATGTGTGTCAATTTCTAACTCGAACCTTCTCTATTTTAAAATAGTGAATATTAAATCTCAAAACTCATGTTTTAGCTTTGGTTGCTTTATAACAATTTAAAATTAGCCTTAACAGGACACAATAATTGAAGGTTCCCATTCCATTGAGTACTCAACATATCCAATGATACGACACTTATTTTGGACATTAAAAAGACATTTGGAAGTGATTTTATGAACGAGATTCTTAACTGTTTATGTTTATTGATTATTTTAGGAAAAAACTCAGTATTGGACGAAAGTGATGAAAATGAATAATAATTAATCAAAAATGATTAAAGTTGAACATATTGTAGAAGTTGGGGATAAAGTAGTCTTAATGGATCTCAATTACAATATCTAAAAACTCAATTTGGACCAAAAGGGCCATATTGCACAAGCAAAGGTTTGAATTCCATCAATTTGGAATTATCCTGATATGACCAAAATTGTAGTTTCATGTCATCTTGAAGGAATACATTGTTGAGGCCAACTACACAAATTCTCAATATTTGTGGCTCCAAATTGGGATTTGACAGTTGATAATCATCAATTGGCAAGGGAAATTTACAATCATTCCAAGAGTTTGAAAATCCATTGTTGAGAATTGTTTGTGGAAGAACAATAATCACTTGAATTCTTTTCTTCCTTATTATAATTTTATTCATTTTATTATTTAATTTCGTAATTATAAGCAGATAGATAATTGATTATTAAAATGTAGCTTAATTATAATGTTTATTTGATTCAAAACATTTCATACAACTTTGATTATGTGTTAATTGTTTATCCTGTTCTTAATTGACGTCAATCTTCCATATGTACATCAAGTTTGATATCATTTTGAACTGACTACTTTTTATAAATCAATTTTAACAACATTTTAAACAATCAACGGCACAAATTTTTCCACGTCTTCGTGTGTTAAAAAACTTGTTGTACACAAGTTTAATACAATTGACATTTAATTGTTTATACACCAATTGTTTTGATCCAAGGACAGTATTGAGATTGAGAGGAAATATATGTGTCTAGATCGTGCTATAAGTGTCATAGATTGTGATAAGAGATTGAGAGATAAACTTATAATCCATGCAATCTTGATTAAATTTCTACTAATTAATGCATTTATATGTATATAAATTTATATAGAAATATATTAAATTCGAGCATGTGAATATGGTTAGTTTTTGCCGAGAGAGACTATAAGTTTTAATTGTGAGTAATTAATCTCCGTGTGATGATATTCGAATTTAAACAATTACTTCATTACTTATCACAATTCGTACACTTCCGAAAGCACACGATCATCCAACATTATAAAATTCTCCATCTGAAGAAAGTTGTATCACGATTAGATAAGGGGTTTTAGTTTTTCTTTTTCTTCCCTCTCCTTTTTAATAGCATCACATCCACCTTATCAAATACGTTAGAGATGATTTTTATCCCTTTGCTTATTCAATCGCGATTCAAGTGCATTCTAAATACATATTCCCTAAAAGGACATGGAAAATGGTGGATCATTAGCCGTTTGGCAAAATTTATAAAAAGTCAAACTTATTTTCAACCACACAATGGGTGGCATATCAAGTTCATAACCTTTCAAAAACTTATGGTAATTGTGTTGTTTTGTTCGGATTTGTGCTGGACTCCCTTCCTGGTTAGATGACTCAATTCAGTATTTATTTTTTAACTTAGTTTCTAGATTTTACAGTTAATTGTTGTGGTTTCATTCTGATTTGTTGGGTTTTTTTTTTTTTAAATCTTTAGCTGAACCATATTTTTCCAGTAATTAGAATGTCATGTTTATTTTTCATATTTTCAATTTACTTTTTTAAAAGTATTCACTGGATAATTTTCTCATATAGTTGATAATTTAGTGAATCTCTATTTTTTCCATAGTAAGCAATCTATTTACTTTTTTCTGATAACAAGGACTATGTCAATTCTTTCTGCTGTAGTTGTGTTTATCACAAATTGTCTAAATTGAACTGTGTACAACCCTTTAAAAAAAAAAAAAAAAAATGAAAGATGTCATGCATCTGCCATTAATTAATTTTCTGCATACACGGCTGAAAGCCGTGCATGGAGATTTAGATATAATAGGCTTGCCTAAGCCAGCTTTCAAGCCGCTTGCCCGACTTGTGAGCCAGCTCATTCAAGTCGACAAGCGGCTCTTTTACGCGAACCATTGGGGTGCGCCGGCCAGCGAGCAGCTCACCCCATTTTCCATGAAAATTTGTTGTTATTATTAATGTTTCTTAGAAAAATGTGATTTAAATGATTTGAGAAGGATCAAATTATAATGAACCGTGCTATTGGGCCCGGCTCAATGACCGGGCCCAAAAAAGGGGTTGAGGTGGCACCCTCGCATTGGAGCACCACCTCGGCGCCCTGTCATTTGATCTAGTCATTGAGCTGGGATAAATGGCTTTACTCAATTATAATTCCCCCTTTGGTGGGGCCTTGATTAAGTTGTTAAAATTTTTAGTTGTTTTCAAATTATGTGAGTTACCTAATTCATTTTTCTAATGTAATAAATTTCAAAGTAAAACAAGTTATTTAAAATTTGTCCTTTTATATTCTTCTCACCCGTTGTTAGGTGTGGTTTCTGTTCCACAATTCAAATATGACATGCTTTTCCTATTGAGAAGAAATTAATAAATAAATTATTATCAAATCAGTTAGACAATTAATTCTAGTTAGAGTCAATATATATATATATATTAATGTGCCAACTCATCGGTGCTTAGGATAAGATGAGCACCGATACTCATTAGATCATTTCTGTATATATATATATATATATATATATATATATATATATATATATATCTCGTGCATAAGTTCTTCTAGAGGTGTCAAGACTGACGGGCCGGCCATGACCCGTGAAAACCGGCCCGTGAAAACCGGGATCGCGGGCCGACCCGTGACCCGTGCGGGCGGTTCACGGGCCAAGGAGGTGTAACCCGCGGGCTTCGCGGGTTGCACTCCCACGGGTTGCGGTTAACCCGCGACCCGTAAAAAAAAAATTGAAAAAAAAAAAATAAAACAAAAATTAAAAAAAAATGGGGGGAGAGAGCTAAACAAAAAAATTTAAAAAAATAAAAATAAAAAAATTCAAAAAAAGGCGTAGCCTACTGCATGGTCATTTTTTTTTTTTAATTTTAACTAATGGTAATATAAATTTTCTAACGGTAATATCATCCCCTTCATCGATAAATTCTAATTTATTCTTACATTTATTTTTACAATACCCTCTCATTAGTTATTATACATTTATACTTCATAGTTCATACTTGTTATTACCTTACTACAATTACAATTATTCAATTGCAAATATCATCATCATCTTGATTATATTTCTTTCTTCTCGGTTCTTACTAGTCACTACTAAATTTTTTAATCCTACTATATTATGGATTCTAATTTATTCTTACATTTATTTTTACAATACCCTCTCATTAGTTATTATACATTTATACTTCATAGTTCATACTTGTTACTATCTTACTACAATTACAATTATTCAATTGCAAATATCATCATCATCTTGATTATATTTCTTTCTTCTCGGTTCTCACTAGTCACTACTAAATTTTTTAATCCTACTATATTATGGATTCTCGCGATTCTTCTTCTCAAAATCCTATTTTCAATGATAGTTGCTCTCCATATGGGTCAAACCGGAAAAATTCTATATTTTTATAATTTTATTTATACAATCATAAAGACCAGACCGGAACGAACCGCGACCCGCGCGACCCGTGACCCGCATGGGCTCGACCCGGATGGGTCAGCGGGCGGGCTTGGGTTGTAGTCCAAAATTGTGGGCCGACCCGTAACCGGCCCGGAACCCGCAGCGGGCGGGCTTTTTTTCACGCGGGCCGTTACCGGGCTCACATGTTGGCGGGCCGACCCGGCCCGGACCACCCGGATTGACACCTCTAAGTTCTTCAATTGGGACATGGTAGTGACGACCATGTTAGAGCACGAATACACAAATGCCTAAAGTTGCCATATACGAGTATGTTAAGCTAATCTTAATAAAGGTAAAAGTTCTATTTTGAAAATAAAGCAAATTTAAAATATAAGTAACTTCTAACAAAAATAATAAGCTACTTAAATACAACTTTTAAACATAGTCAAACATGGTCGAAGACTTTTATTCTCGGTTCTGTATTTAGTCTTTTCTTTATTATTCTTAATGAAATGATAAGTTGTTACACTATGGTGGGAGGATTATCGTAGATTTGTTCAAACAATGTCTATCTTATTAACGTTGAATAAATTCTTAATGCAATCCCAGTTTGAATAATCTTTAAAAAAAATATGAATTGATCCACGTTTAAAGGGTAAAAAATATTGGTACACGTGAATTAATAGTTGCAATAATATACTAAATCAACCCTTCTCTTACCAGTCAATGTTACTTATATATATATATATATATATATATATATATATATATATATATATATATATATATTAGACTATAAGACTAATCTCTAAATATATGCTCTATGATTCAAAATCTTCCAAGATAATTGTTTATTTTTTGTGTTTTGTTTATTTTTCAAATCAATAAATTACTTCATTTCATAATCAAATCAAAACAAAACAATGCTAATACATCAAACAAACGTCATACTTCGGCCATTTATTTTTATTTCAATATATATTTGTGTGTATGTGACATTTTTTTTAAATCAAATTTTAAAGCAACGCGATATTTACGGCAAGTTCTTGGTGCATTTATGCCATGATTTATTATTATTATTATTATTATTATTATTATTATTATTATTATTATTATTATTATTATTATTATTATTATTATTATTATTATCTAGTCAAAGTTGTTAGAATTAACAAAGTGAAATTAATGAATATTGTCACAATAGTAGTTTATATTGAAATAGAGAGGAGTAAATCGAAACAAAGATTATTTTTATTTTTTTATTTTTTGTAATTGATAAAATTTATTTATTTTTAACTTACGAATATATGTAGAATGGCAAAATGAGGCCCCAAGGAAACACAGGAATACTATAGAAAAGTCTTAAAGTATATTTAAAATAAGATTTATTTTATTATCACGTCAAGTGTAATTACATGAAAATGCATAATTCAGATGGTCAAACAATGATAACTATAATAATTGATGAATCCTTTCAAATATTATCATGCTTCTTTTCTAATATTGCCATCTATAAGATAACTTATTGAGTTTCAACCACTCAAATAACCTAAACGTTTCAAGAAATACGAGATGGATGTGAAAATAGTAAACCCATATTACATTTTTAGTCGATATACACGTATAGATAAATATGTAAGTCACAAAATTTATTTCATAGTTTTAGGGAGGAGAAATAGAGAGCCACCCACTATTGAAAAGATAGTTGAGAGGGTGGCTCCATGCCCTTTAGGGAAGTTATACCAACCCTACTTCAAGATAGTTGGTAAGAGGAGAGTTCTACGCGAGAAAATTATACAACTCGACTTCAATTTATTGCTCAAAAAGCAAATTTGTCTCGAAAAGGAGGAGTTTGTCAACAAAGTACAATCATTTTCAACTGAAGAAGACTTGTGTTAAATTGGCACATGGCCTCGTTAAAAGATGTTAAAATTTAAATTTCAGGATGTGAGTTTGGAAACTAAATATAGATTCATAAAGTTGGATATGTGTGGATCACATAATATTTTAATGAAAATTTGGATGACTTGTTATTAATGATTGTGTAATTATATATAATGAAATATCGAAATGCAATTGGTTCCTTTTTTATGATCAAGAGACTAAGGTTTGTGTTTCGATTTTGAGTTTTAAGTTCATTTTCTATTTTCTGTTTTGAATGTATGATTTAAGATTTCTAAAAACGCATTTGATTTGATTATTTCTCAAAACTAAAAACAATGTTTAGTTTGAAATTTTTGAAAAATTGTGTTATGACATTTTATTTCATTAAATTTTATTATTAGTAAAAATATAATATTTTCACGTTAATATATTATCGAGTATTATTATACATTTTAAATTTGATGAATCTTATAATACTTTTTTGTTGCTAAAAAAATAAAATTAATAATAATAAATTAATTTTAAAATATAGTAAATAAAAATAAAAATTAATGACGTGGACTTAAAATATTTTTGTCTGTGTTCATTTAAAATTTTTATGTAAATAATCATTACCGAAAACTACTTTTATTTTTCATTTTTTATAATTTTTATTATTCTAGAATTTTTTATAATTTTATTTTTTGAAATTACTTTCTTGAATTTTAAATTTTTATAATTTTATTTGTTAAAGTTCTATATTTTAATTTTTAAAATTTTTTATTTAAACACCTATTTTCCATATTTTGAGTATTTTTATTGTCAATTTTTCTAAACGAAATAATTATTTTGTTGGTTAACATTGAAATAAGTGAGTCAGGTACAAAGTATATATATTTAACAATGTAAAGATACTAAAAGGCCCTTGAAATACATCTGCAAGAAGTCAAACGCCCGAATCCAATATCTACATTTAACAGAAGCTTCCATGTAATTATGTAATTTTTTGTATTTGTTTGACTAGCGAGTTCCCAATGATCGAGTCTTCCGACGACCTTAAATAAATACTATGCACCTTTTCACTTTGTTTCTTGTTTCATCAAATCCAAATTACTCCCAAAAAAAAAAAACACCAATCAAAACCTTAATTTTTCAGATGTTCATTTGTGGCAGTGGAAGCTTCAATCAAGTAGAAGATGACCACCCTGAAACCCCTTGTTCTACCCCAAAGAGATCTAAAAAGGGCAGAAGTTTCTTCAGAAATAAAAGCAAAAACCCTTATGCAGGTCGTGGTTTGGACAAATTTTACACACTTTTAGCTGATCTTGATGAGAAGAGACAGAAGATTTACGCACAAAATGGCTCAGAAGACATTTCTTTTGTTCGATTTGTGTACTCGTATTCGAATGACGTCAAGCCTATTGTTGTTAAGGTGAAGGAGAAAAAGCAAGAAAAAACCAACATTTCTGATGTCAAAATCCAACAGAATTTGTCACAAGTTCAATCAGACAAGCCAACAGTCGAAACCTTAAAGGCTCCAAATGCTGCGAGTACTGATACCGATCAGGTTTCTGAATCCAGGAGAAAACACAAGTGCTTGGCATGTAGAAACTTCAAGTGGCAAAAATTAAGGCAGCCCTATTACTATATTCCGATGATTATCATATTGATTCTAATTCTGCTTCTTCTTTATGGAAGATCTTTTGCAATATTGTGCACCTCGATTGGGTGGTATTTGATACCTAAAACTAAAGGAGAGAGTTCAACTTCAAGAAAGCCAAAGAGGAAGAAAGAATATGTTAGAAAATTGAGTGAAAAAAAGATTGTCAACAATGAAGGATTGTCATCTCCAAGAAGTGTCATCAATGGACCAACGGATCTTAAAAATGGGCATAGAAGAAGGTGGTGATTCAAGAATCAAGATTTTTTAGTTCATAAATTTCTTTTTTTTTTTTCTCTCTCTCTCTTTGTTTATTATTTATATTTCTTCTTTTTTTTGGTCCAGAGAATTTGGGTCATTACGTGTGAGAATACGTAAATTATTTGTTGCTTTACATGTTTGAGGGGTGGACTGGAATTCCATGTTTAACATGTTCTTGGACGTACATTATATACTTTTATTATAATTGTATAAACCGTGTTGAACAAGGCAGCTGAAACTTTTCAACTTTGAATTATATCTTTTGAGTTATTCTTTCGCAACTAGAGGCTCACCCACATGATAAGAATGGCACGTTGGATTAGAGTTCAATACACAATTAGAACATGCTTGGCAAAGCTTATATAATAATTTAAGTTGATCAAATATAATTTTAATTCGCGCATTTCATAGGACTCAATTTACTATTAAAATGGCATCAATCTGGGGGCTATTTTGACATACTTTTGAGTGGAACCCGTTTCTCACTTTGAAAGAACAAAGTAATTTTATATTCTCTTTCGTAATAACATTGAAATAGTATATTACTTGCCAAAAATGATATTCGGATGAATGAGAAATTGAAGTTTAAAGTGTACCAAGAGATTTATGTGTTGGAGGGAAAAATATTATAGTTTGTTCCATATAGAAAAATCCACAAGATAAAGACTACTTTATATATTGACACATTTTATAAAGGTATAATTATGTGTAACATAGAGACTCTCTACGTGCACACGCAAGAGTGCAAATCAACAGAAAAATTCATTAAACTCGATACTCGTGCATCCCATCCCGTAGAAGGAGAGAATTACCCACATAATCGGGTACTTGGGCACGAACGTGAGCAAGGCAACGGATGCAGTCCCAGAATGGGGATAGGGACAAGGAACATTATCTTCACCCGTGACCCACCTCGTTTAAATTCCAATTTTTAAAATTATGAGTAACCCTGTTAATACCATGTGGGTGGAGTTTAATGCATTCAAGTTGGTATATTGCCATAGAGACAGTTGATTAACTTGCCTCTGCAGTCTAATGGGGTTTACTGAATTGGTGGATCGAGATGTTAGTCTAGACAAAGTCTGAATTCGCAAATGATCAGTATTAACTTTTAAATCCATAATCAGTCAAAAGAGAATCTTGTTCTTAGTTCCTTTGAGGAATTTCTTCGTCTTAGTCAAGTATAAGGCAGGTTGAATGATGTACGACATGTACTACATCAATGATAGGGAGATTAAGAAAAGATTAAATGAGTTTATAAACAAAACCATCCCCAAACGGTGGAAGTTTGATTTTCCCAAAATATATCCTAATTTTTGGCCTAATTCTTCTTTTGATGATTGATTCAACCTCTGATGGCTTAGAAATTCTATTGATCTTCATACACATTTAGGCACATTTATTGGTGGCAAGCCTTGTATTTTTCGGTAATGTAGTATTAAAAATTAAAAAAATATGGGGTGGTAAACGGGGAGTGGACTAGTCCCATCCCTACCCGTATGCGTCCCATCCCGCTTTAAACGGGAATTGGGACACGACAAGGAGGTAAAAATATCTACGAGGCAGGTGACAAAAATGGCTGCCCTGGTACTACACCTCCTCGTTGTCATCCCTAATCACGAACTGAATTAGCACATCAACCCATTGTACTCGTATTCGATTATGACCTATATACACAAATGTCGAATCAAATTTGGTCCCTTAGATCTATTCACAATTTTGTTAATGGGTGAAATTAACTTATCATTCATGGATTCTATATTAGATGCGGTTTTCGTCACTTTTTACACAAGAAAGAAAAACAAAACTTCACTTTTCTAGTTGAAATATTTCCTTTCGTCTACCTGAAATTTTCTAGTTTGAGTCCAGGTTCTGGTGATAGTTTAGATCAAGTTCAATTCTTCGAAATAGAAACTTAAGTGCTTGGTTCCTACTGATTTCTTTATTGTATCCTTGAAGACAGAAGTCCCAACGAAACCTCAAGCATTTATGGTGAGAAGTGCATCTGTTTTAAAAATATTGTGTAATACAAAGGCCTCGATTTGCAATTCTAATTTCTTTCCTTGAGTCATTAAAATACTCTTCTTCCCCATACTTTTCAATTTCTTGTTTTACTCTTAAATATATTTCTATATTATGCATTTTTTACTAACAATCTTAACACAAATTTTATCGAAGAACAAATAGATTGTTAGTTTTATTTTTGTTAAGGAACTAACATTTTTTTGGTTTTTAGAAATGACAACCGAATCAACCTATATGAATATGGTTGTAGAAAACCAGAAATGGCTCAATTTCCATTCCTATTGTGATTCATGTTGTAGCCAAGTTACTAATTCATGATGTGACCAAACATTGGCCCAAATAACTGGTCCTATTGTAATGATTTCAGTTAATTGTAGAGAAATAATGGAGAAATTCCAAGGACTGAATTTCAAAAGGTGACAACAGAAAATTTTGTTTTATTTCACTACCTTGAATCTTGCGAGTTTCTTGATTGAGAAAACTTCGAAACTCAAAGAGGGTGGGGGAGATACACAAACTATTAGCACACTTAATGCTGGGAAATATTTTGATTTCTTGTACCTTAATTATGTCATTAACAGTTGCATGATTCACTATAATAAGTGTATAGTATGATGAAAATGGTTAAGGAGCTATAGGAGTCTTTAGACCGAAAATATATATCTAAGAAATTTTTTGTTTGCCATTACCTAGATTATAAGATGGTAGATTCCAAAACCATTATTAGTCAAGTACGTGAACGCCAAGTGATTTTACTTAAGATTCATGCTAAGTTAATGATCTTGAGTGAAACTTTTAAGTTGTTGCTATTATTTAGAAGCTACATCTTACATAGAAGTATTTCAAAAAATTGCCATAAGTACAAGCGAAAGAAAATAAACATTGAAGAACTAACTGTTAAACTTAAATTGAAAAAGAAACCAGAAGTTCTAAAAAGAAAGAGTTCAATGCAGTTGTGGTAAAGCAAATATTGTAGAGTACAGTCAAACTTCTAAGATCTACATAACAAGTTTGGGTCGTCTAGTGCAAAGAGTTCAAGTTAGGACCAAATAGTTGAGTCTCCAAGAAGAAATTTCAAGGAAAGTGCTTTAACTCTGACAAAGCAGATCATAAATTTTCAAAGCGTCCAAGAAGAAATTTCAAGGAAAGTGCTTTAACTCTGACAAAGCAGATCATAAATTTTCAAAGCGTAGATTGTAAAAAAAGAAGAAAAAATGTGGCTTACTACATGGTACACGATGTGTTTGAAATGAGCCTCACAACCATTATTTCTGAAGTGAATTTGGTGGATTCAAACATAAAAGAGTGGTGGATTGATACCAAAGCTAGGAGATATGTTTGCTCTGATAAAGAGTCGTTCACTTCATTTGAAGCAATTGAGAATGAGAAGAATTGTTTATGGGAATTTTTGTAATATATGAAATTATAGTTCAAGGCAAGTTGATTCTGAAGATGATTTCCAAAAAAGAGATATCTCTTAACAATATGTTGTGTGTCAAAAATTCGCAAGAACCTAGTATCCGGATCACTTCTGAATAACATGGTTTTCATATAATGTTTGAGTCAATGAAAGTTATACTGTCAGTGAAATGTTTGTTGGCAAGGGGTAAGTGTCTGATATGTTGTTTAAGTTCAATGTTATGGTTGTCAAGTTGAAAATGACTAAAACTAATTCTCGTGCTTTCTTGCTCGTGTCTTTCAATTCGTGACATTGTAAACAAGACATATTATGATACTTTGTGTAAATTAATTAATTTGAATTGAACACCTGCGTTCCATATCAAATTTAAACATAATTACGAAATTTGTGTTGAGATAAAATTGACAAGGTCATCATTTCAATTTTGTTGAAAACACTATAGAATCATATGATTTAATTCATATCGATGTATGTAATTTAAAATTTGTATAAACAAGAGGTGGGAACAAGTATTTCATTCCTTTTGTCGTTGATAGCATAAAATATTAATAGGTGTATCTGTTTAAAAATAAGAACAAATCTATAGAGAAATTTTTTCTCTTTAACAATGGAGTTGAAAATCAACTAAAAAGAATTAAGGTGGTAAAAAGTAATTGAGTTGTTGAGTAGAAAGTATTCTCTGTTGAATTGTGTGCACAACACAGAATCACACATGAAACCACAACACCTAATTTATCTTAGTAAAATGGTGTTGTTGAACAGAAAAATTATACTTTAAAAATGATGAATACAATGTTAGTAAGTTCTGAATTACCTCATAACATATGGAGAGAAGTTGTATTGTCGACAAATTACCTTTTAATAAGGTGCACTACTAGAAAGTGAGGCAACAGAGACGAAAATTTGGCAACGAACGTCTTCCGTTGCTAATACCAACGGATTAACAACGAATTATTACTTTTTTATTATTAAAAACTAAATACTAAATTAGCAACAGAATTATCAACGGAAGACTTTCGTTGGTACAATTTTGTTACTAATCCGTCGATAAAAATTTAAAAATAATAAATAATAAATTAAATAATTTAGTGACAAAATTTCTCAACGGATGATTTCGTTAGAAAAAATATTAAAAATGGTATAATAAAATAGCAACGTCAAAATCTGTTGGTAAACATTGTAAGAAATTTTAAAAGTATATATATAATTACCAATGAAAAAATTCCGTCTGAAAAGTCAAAATTTTTTAATTCCCACCAAAAATTTGATTTGGCTCTAAAATTGACAAAATATTTCTAAGTCCTAACACAATGGGCAACCCAACCCTAACCTTCCATTTCTCCCTCCCTCCCTCCAGCCGTCAATTCATCGACGCCAACCCTAATCCTTCCAAATGTTTGCGATGAGTTGCCGGTCGTCCATCTGGATCGACCAGCGTTAGGCTGCTGGTTTCGTTCTTCTTCATTTTTTTTTGTTAACCTAAAAGTCACTTCCTCCACAAGCATAAAGACTCGAGTCCGGCATGTAAGAACCCGTAGCCGTGCGCCCGCCCCGTGTGCTGAAACTGTGGAAATTGGAAGCCGAAAGGTGAAGGTCCGACCGTGTACGTGTTTAGTTTTTAATATGGGACACGTATTTTGTTGTTAATTGATGTATTTTGGGGATCTGGGTGTTTGAAGCGAAATTAAAGAAGGGTTTGTGGATTTTGGGTCAATTGAGATCTACTGGAGTTGTTTGTGTTATTGTTTTGTTTTGAGTTTTGTTGATGTTCTTTTGTTTCTTTTTCGGTCTTTTGGTATTTTAAAGTGAAATGCGGACAAGGTATATCATATATGGAGAGGACAAATTCAATGAGTGGGAGAGGAAAAAGGACCGCGGAGAGTGGTGATGATGAAGAGTAGCCGCCTGATAAGAAAAGACCTGCTTTAGCTAGGTAACAAATTGCTATTAACCGCTTCTTCGGGGTATTTTGTGCGCGCTGTGTGTGTGTGTGTTTGTCTTGATGAAAATGCTTGATTTTCTCACAATTCCGGTAATTGGTTCTATGATTTTGTTAAATTCTTGTATCTAGTGCTTAATTTCGAAAGTTGAGTTCAAAATTTATGAAAACTGATGTTACAATGTTACTTTGAAAGTAAAGGTAAATAAATGGCCTATTTTTCTGTGAGGTTTTTTGGAGTGAGTGATAATACAAATGGAGATTCTTAGTGAAATTCAAAGTGTACGTAAGGCCCTTGCGTAAATGACTGTGTGAAAATTGCATGGCTAATCAGGAAATGATTTCCCAAATGGAAACTTACATTTGAAAATTTAAACTAAATTGATCGAACTGATGTGAGAGACTTGTTTTCACTGAACTTGCATGGGGAAAATTACACAAAGGAGGGCCTGATGAGTAATGATCGGGGTTGGACAGTTGGACTTAATTTAGTACTCTTTGGACTGGGATTTTATAAATTGAATATGTGATTGAATATGTATTATTACTTATCTGGGTTTGGCTTAATTAAGTGTTTGGGTTTGGCTTAAATATGTATTTGAGTCCCGAATAGTGAAGGGGAGTATGACTGCGTAGGGAATTTAAAATTCAGATGGTTGGATGTCAATTTTTATTAGAATTTGTTCAGAAATGCTGGTATTTGTTCTTCTTCAAGGTGATTATACCACTATCTTTCATTAATGGTAATATTCTTTGTGGTAACTTAGGTATCTTCTATTTCTTAGTAAATTCAATTTCAAGTTGCATGTACTTGGTTCTTCTGGCTAGAATGCTAGAGCATGTAGTGAGATATCTGAGTGAGAAAGCAGCAATTGCTATAAAATTCTTCTACCTTAAGTCGCCTTCAATATTTGCTTTTAAAATTGGACCGTTATACCCAATTAGTTCTTTCTATATTTTGCAGATATCATACCAAATTGCAAGATAACGCTCATGAGCATTGCAGTACCAAATGTTAACAATTGGCGTTGTTTCAACCGCAACCGAGATGTCCAACTTCTCCATACCGAGATTCTTGTAAGCACTACTAGTTTCAATTTTAACTTTTTTTCGCTTTAATGCCATATCGACTATCTACTACTATGTAATGTCAAGGCTCTTTCTCATCATTTTTTCGACAAAAGATATTGATTGATGACTGATCTAAATTTACATTACCCTTACTAAGAAAATAATGTCTTTTGCAAGGAGAAAACAATTACAATAGATTTGGTGGGTGGCTGGGAAAGAACTCTACATTGGGAAAGAATTAGATACTAGATCTGGATGTTCATCTTCTTGCATCTCATGAATCCAATTTGGGAAGGTACGTGTTACACATTTATTTTGGTATGGAAATATGATAACCTTTTGTGTATGTTAAAGTGGCCTGCTTTTTATTAAAATCACATTTAGTGATTTGGTAATTGGAGATGAGTGGTTTAAAGTGATTCGTAGCCATATAAATGTGGCTGGCATGGACAGGACATCCAGTGTATGTTCTAAATAATTTATGTTTTCATATGTCGCAATTGTGGATTTGTTTGTATTTATAGAGATATTCATGTTCTCCTTTATAGGATGATCCCCACAAGACTAAGCAAGGGGCAGCTGCACTTGCTCGTTTGAAGGTTTATGAGGGTATCCCACCACCATATGACAAGACAAAGAGGATGGTCATTCCTGATGCTCTCAAGTGTCTTCAATAGTTGGACAAATTATTCTTGTAATTTAGCTTCATTTCATGTTGTTTTGAAATTTAAAAATTATGTAATTAAAGATTTGCAATTTTATGTAAATTGTTAGTTAGTCGTTACACTAAAAATTGAATGTCAGCATTATATATATATATATATTCAAAATTTTTTTTTTTAAATTTAAAATGGCGTTAGCGACGGAAATTTTTGAAGGAAGTCCGTTGCTGATTAGCGACAAATTCAATCCGTTGGTATTTAGCGACAAATACAATTCATTGGTATTTTTGCGACGGATTCCTATCCGTTGGTAATTACCGACGGATTCTTTTCTCGTAGGAAAAAATCAGCGGCGGGCCTTTCATCGACGGATTTACCGACGGCAATTTTCTGTCTCTAAAGGTTATTTGCAACGGAAATCAAGGCTTCAGCAACGGAAATTTCCGTCTCTGAAGCCGCATTTTTTTGTAGTGGTGCCCCGAAAAAAAAGTAATTAGATAAATATTTGCGATGTGGGGTGTCTTGTCTAAATGGATGTACCTATACCAAATAAGGTGAAAATATGCCCAAAAATTGTAGATTGCATCTTCATTATCTATGCACGTAATAGTAGTATTTATCAATTTCATATGTATCAGTTTAAAATCCCAAATATACAAAAAACATGATAATGGAATCGAGAAATACTTCATTCTTTGATCATGCATTTCTATATGGATCCAAAGAGGAAGCAAACTCCTTTAAATGAAGAAATAAAACCATGGTTGAAAATAGTCAGACCAAGGATTAAGTAGGGATTGCAAAGTGGCTCGATGGCTCGGACCGCTCGTGCTCAGCACGCAAAAGCCCAAGCTGAGCCGGCTAGAGGCTTGGGCCGAGCCCTAGCAGAGCCCTTTTTGCAGAGCCCATTTAAAAAAAAAAAAATTGTAAACAACAGATGTAGCTTGTAAGAAGAAAAGTAACAAAAAAATAACTTAAAAAACTTAACACGCGTGCACGTTGCAGGCAGTTGTCTCTTGTCAAAGGCAATCTTCATTTGAAAAGATAGATTACGTTTAAAATTTTCAAAATTTGAATTTGAAGTTCAAATATAGTTAAAACTGATACATTTTTTTTTGCTATAAATGCGCGGAAAAATTTTACAATTTCATATCAATTTACTTCAATTAATTTCCAATTTATTTACTCAATATTCAATATTCTAGTTCAATTTCTTTACTCTAATCTTCAATTTAGTTGAGTTCTAGTTTCAATTTCAATCTCTAATTTCTTTACTCAATCTTATTCAGTTTCTTTTACTCTAATATTCATTATTTTTTACTATAAGAGCTATAAATAAATTTTACCAGTGACGAGATTAATCATTTTAAGGGTAGTTCGAGTACTCCATCCTGCTACTATGCATCTCAAAATGTTCCAATTGATTTGGAACATATCGAAGAGGGAGAAGTACTTGAGATTAAAAGATCGAAAAAAGAATCTGAGGATTGTTGGCAACATATGACACATAAAAAAGTTGGGGTTCAAAATGGAGTTGATATTTGGAAAGAATGTTGCAATTACTGTAGTAAAGAATTTAGTTGGTAGTCCGGTTAAACATAACGCATTTAAATAGGCACATATTAAGAAGTTGCAAAGCGAAACCAGTCGGTCTTGACCCGAAACAGACCAAACTAATATTTACTGGTTCTGGTTCTACTATTTCCACTTTTGTATATTCACAGGAAAAATTTCGTGAAGGAATAACTGCATACGTGGCTGTAGCAGAGATGTCACTTACGAGGATAGAGTCAATACACTTTACTCGTCTTGCGCAGAATTACCTCCAACTCGGGTATACTTCTTATTGTAGAAATATTATTCGTTCCGATAGTATAAAATTATATAACAAAAGAAAATAAAATGCTATTGAAAGTCTAAAAACTTTTAATAGTATTATATCATTTACCTCTAATTTATGGATGGGTGTTAATAAAAAAAGTTATATTGCTGCTACAGCTCATTACATTGATCACCTATGGATTATGCATAAAAGGATTATTGCATTTATATGTGTAAAATATCCTCATAACTTCACTAACATATACATGATTTTAGAAGATATTATACAAGAATATGATATGCAAGAAATGGTTTGAAGTTTTACTTTTGATAATGCTACTGTGAACAAAGTTGTTATCAAAAATTTATTAATGATTTGAACCCTACATTTGGAAGTTTATTTTTTTATCAACGTTGTGTATGACACATTATCAATTTGATTATAAAAGATAGATTAGAATATATAAGATTACCTTTAGATAAAATTAGATAAGCAATCAATTTTATTACAGTATCACCAGCAAGAAAGCAAGCATTTAACAGTTTGTGTGCAGAGTATGGCTTACGAGAGAAATCATTTGTCACTGATGTAACACATAGATAGAACTCTACATATCTTATGCTATAGTCGTGATTATGATAAAGTTATTTCAATATATTATAATGGTAGGCATACATATGGAACCAAACATAATTTGGAAGATTGGGAATGGTCAATTGCATTTTATGTGAAAAAAATCTTAATATCTTTTTCAATACATCAAAGGAATGTAGTACTGTTCATTACCTTATATCTTTACTTGTTTTACAACATTTTTTCTACATTGCACAAACATAGGAATTTTTCAATTTTTGTTTATATAGTTTATTTTATGGAGTTAAACTTTCGTAATAATGGGAAGAGTTGCCCTCTTTATTTTTATTAGGTTTGGTGATGGATCATCGATTTAATTTAACTGGCACAAAAGTTACTATAAAGGGGATTTCAAATTTCATGAATATAAAATTATCACATGTGCATAACGAATCTATGTTATGTGAAATGTATAACTATTACGCTGAAAAAGGATGTCAGTGTAGTTCTACTTCCCAAAGTTATTTTTCAAAAAATATTTCAACAAATGCAGATAATCTATGGAATTATTTAGACACCAATACTAGTGTTCCCTCATTTAGTTCTAGTTCATCAATATGTAGAGCAATAGATGTCAGTGGTACAAATCTTGAAATTCTCTCTGAGTTAGCTACGTATATGTGCGTAGACGTTCGTAGTATGTTACAACCACAAGAATTTTAGGAATTTAATCTTTTATCATGGTAGAGGTATAACGAAAGGTAATATCCAATTATATCAAAAATTGCTCGCGGTCTACTAATACCTCCGGTGTCTACGGTAGCATCGGAGGCTGCATTTAGTTTATGTATGGAGTTTTATGTGACGAACTATCAGGACTAAAAGAAGACATATTAGAGGCTCTAATATTTTTGAAGAACTGGGGATGTGTGGAATTACATCTTCAGGAACAAATTGACAGTATAATGGCCGAAAAGTTACAGCAGATTCAAGGATAAGATATTATAAGTTTTTAAATTGATTAGTTTAAAAAAATACGTAATTTTTAAATTTTTTGTTTCAAGAAAAATTGTATACAAAATATTTTATTTATGTGCAATTTTAACTCCGCCTACTATGATTGTAGCCGATTCCAAGCCCTGATAAAGGAGGAGAGTTTTAACTTTTATTTATAGTATGTATAAATTGCACAAATTTTAAATTCTTTAAAAAAGAATTTAGATTTGAGACCAAAAAAACTGAGCCGGCTCGTCCCACTAAGGGTCGAGTCGAAAGCTCGGGTCGAGTCTCAATTTTTTGGCCGAACTTTTGCTCGACTCAAGTCAAAAAAAGATCGAACATTTTTTGCTCGAGTCGAGCCCGAGCTTCGAGTTTTGGCTCGTGGCTCAACTCGTTGACATGGCTGAGACTAAGAGATAAAGTTGAAATTGAACCAAAACAAAACAAAAGAGCAAAGACAAAAAAGTCTTTTGGTTTCGATTTTCAGACTTACATGTTGAAAATGAACATCAAAACTTCCAAGAGATTGTCCTTAAAAAGACCTCAATGGAAAGAGGGAATTAAAGAGAAATAAATTCATTTCCCAAAATCATACATGAAAATGGGTAGATCTTCCTCCAAGATGCAAACCACTAAGTTATAAATGGATTTTCAAAAAGAAAATAGAAGCAGACGGAATTATCGAGACATATAAGTCTAGAGTAGTGATAAAAGGTTACAGACAATGAAAAGTCATCGATTACTTTGATGTTTATTCTCCTTTGACAAGAATAACATCTATTAGAATGATAATTGTGATTGAAGATCTAAAAAAATTCATTAAGTACATCAAAGAGATATTAAAAATTGTATTTTCAAATGGAGATTTAGATGAAGAAATCTATATGGAACAATTTGAGTGTTTTCTTCACGATGGCAGGAAAATGGAGTTCGTAATTTGACAAAGTCATTTTATAAATTGAAACAAGCACCAATATAGTATCATGAAAAGTTCGAAAATTTCATAATGGAATGAGGAATTAATATCAAGAGTACGACAAATATGTTTACATCAAAGACACTGAGAATGGCTACGCGGTCTTATGTCTTTACATTAATGACATATTGATTGTTGGTAACAACAATAAGATGATTAAATCAATTAAAGATAAGTTGAATGAAAGATTTCACTTAAAAGATATGGATTTAGCTCATGTGTAACTTGGAGTTAAAATTTCAAGAACATCATATGGACTCGTTCGAAGCTAGTCAAATTAAAAAAATTTAACAATGATGATTCTAACATAACTAAAATATCAAAAGACAAGTCAACATATATCAAAAAATAAAGGTAAGAATGTTTTTCAAGTATAGTACTCTAGAATTATTAGAACTGTGATGTATTTAATGAGTTACACAAGACTAGATATAGCTTATGCAGTTGGTGAACTGAGTAGATCCACAAGTAATCCGGAGGTGGCCACTAGAAAGGAATAACAAGAGTACTGAGATACTTAACATATACTCTGGCTATTGAATGCACTACGCTAGACATCCTATAGTTATTGGAAAATATAATGATGCTAACTTAATATATAACATAATAGATTCATAATGTACAAGTGAATTTGTGTTCATATTAAAAAGTACAACTATATCATGGGTATCCTCTATGCAGACAGTTATAGTCAAATCTACTATAAAATCCTAGTTTATAGCCTTGCACAAATGTAGTGAAAAGTTTGAGTGGCTATACAACTTATAGGATATTCCAAGATGGACAAAGCATATGCTAACAATCTACATACATTGTGATAGTCAATCTGCGGTTGGAAGGGCACATAGTAATATGTATATTGGTAAATCTAGATATATACATAATACCATTAGACAAATATTTTCAACTGGAGTTATCATTGTTGGCTGTGTGAGTTTAAAGCCAGAGGGTTGAACAAAAAGTTAGTTGGAAAGTCATAGAAGGAAAATGTCACTTAAGCCCTTGAACAAATAAGTTAGTACAATCGAACACCAATCTAGTTGACTGGAGATCCCAAGATTTATGTTCAAATGGAAAACATAATGATAAAGATATAATCTTATCACTATAGGGGAATGTTATCTCCTATCAATTCCTATGATGTAACTGTTATGTCCATAGGATAAAGAATAAGCAATAGGCTTTTAATAATTCTTATGCCTTGAAAAAGCATAGTAATGTAGGTTACTTGTAATCAAGAAATCACTTATATGAGAGATAATTAGGGTCATTTCTAAGGGAATTGTGTATGACTCAATTATTAGGAACTCTCATAAAACCAGACATATGTTCATTGCTACAAACGAACATAACAATTGAGAACTGAATTCCATCAAGAAGAATCATGTGTAAAGTATGTCATCATTTACGTAAATAATGATGTTTCAAAGACACTATATCTATTGGTCATCTAGTAAAGTAAATATATCCTTACAAAGAAAGGTTCAAAGGATTCAACCGTTAAATTTTATCATCAATTTTTTTCCATTTTTTTTCTCTCAATTTTCATTCATGTGGAAGATTATTGAAAAATGGCTTGATTATGGAGACTATTTTAGCAGAATTTTAAGTGGGATCATTTCTTACTTTTAGAATATCAAAGTAGATTCTTGCTCTTCTCCGTGAGGACATCAAAATCATATATTTATTTTTTTTAAAATGATACTCAGGCGCATGAGAAATTATAGTTCAAAGTGTATCTATTGAAATGTAATCATATGTAGCACAGATACTCTCTTTAGGTGCGTGCGTGCGTAGGGGGTGCAAATCACGAATTGGATTAGCACCTCGGTCTATTAAACTCATGTGTTGAAAGTAATCGACGTACATGAATATTGAATCCAAATTGACTCTTGAGTAGGATCCACATTTTACCTATATTTCTTCTATTTTTTATTTAGGTTTTGCTATATGTACACCGGTGTACAACCCCCCTCACAATAGGGGGCTCATGAATTTTTTATTGGATGTGGTCCCCCTTTTTTGTGAGGGGTATACACCAGTGTGTCAATTCTAATGTACAAATAGTGAAACCCTTTTTATTTCCAACTGTCCTTTCAGCTTCTGTAACTTCTTTAACTTATGAAACTCCCAAATACTCTTGTGGTTAATTGGTTGTAATGCTTGTTAACGAGTGAAATTAACTTGTTATTCATGGAATCTATATTATATGCCGCTTTCTTCAATTTCCACACAATAAAGAAAACAAAAACTTCATTTTTTAGATCAAAATTTTTTCTTCAGTCTTCCCGAGATTTCCTAGTTTTAGTCCAAAATTTGGTGATAGTTAAGATCAAGTTCAATTCGTCAAGTAGAACTTAAGTGTTTAGTTTCTATTGGTTTCTTTATTGTATTTGGGGAGACAACACTTAAACAAAATATCAATTACTTATGATGAGGGGACGAATCTATTTTTCATCTAATGGTTATCACTTCATCCCTTTCACTATAAAATCTCACACTTAATGTCATTTAAAGGTAATGCAATTTTACGCACTCATAGTATTATTGCTAAATCTCGTTTCTCTCTATTTATTCTCAATGCCCTTACACTATTGTGTCTAACTTTTTGTGAACATCCCACACCTAAATATGCATTAAAAGTTGACTAACTTTACCATTGAAGTGCTAGTTGTCGCCTTCCCCAACGTCGAAGAAGGTAATATGCTTCTAACAATTTGTCAAAATATGTAGGAACTATACACGTGGACATGAGTAGAGTTGAGATATGGTAGTAACATTATTTAACCACAAACAAATCCTATATAAAAACATACTATAAAGTGTATCTACTTCCCCTTGAAAAAGATTTGGTTCTTAAATAAAGAACAAGTGGAACTTTTGAAGAAAAAACTCCAAGTATCTGTCATTTGTGAATGTTTTAAGATTTCCTTGAAAAATGATGAACTTCGAAGAGAAATCTACTCAAAATACCACCTCATGGAATAAAAGATGCGTCCGCTCATCATGAGTGCTAGTGGAGAATAAAGAACCCACAAAGAGCATCGAGGGAGATCTTTGATGATGCAGCTCACCTCCGACCACAACAATACAAAGACAGTAAGATCTGTGCATGTACCACCAGAAAAATGGTATCCTAATCGCTAACGTGAGGAACAGAACAGAATAGAACTCCTCAATACAATAGCTCTTCCAACATATGTAGGCACAAACTGGCATGCAAATGTCCCAGAATACACATCAACCAGGTTTCTTCCAAGGTTACCAAGCCCAATGTGAAATCAACAAAAATAAGATGAGTTACAAAGTGATAGACCTCAATTCCACAGGTGTAAAAGTCCTATTGAAAGAGAGGTAAAAGTTGTTGTATCTCAAAATCAGCCACATGGCCAACTGGCGAATATTCGTTCAATGGAGAGGAAAATTTTCCTCAAGTTCATGAACAAGAATAGACACCTGAAAGGTCCACCGGCTTCCTCGACGGGTTAGGCATCAGAGCACTTAGAAATAGGTAGCAAAATGAGCCTCCAATATTCAAATACCATAAACATCTATGTATAGGAATAGCCCCATAAAGAACCTCAACCTAGAAATATGCTGGAGAGGAGATCAGCCGAGGCTGCAAGAGAGCCAATTATGAACTTTCAATCACCTCACTAGCAAGTTGATGAGAAGGATGGGGATGGACTATACATGTCTTTTTAGCTCGACAATGACGATGACAATGACAATCTCACTTTCTCCCAAGAGCTTAGGAATACATAATATTCAAACCACTTTATGCTCTTCAAAATGCTAAAGTATGAAAGAAGATGTGGCCTAGAGAAACATCTCAACACCTACCAGACCCAATAGGCTTGAGTGGGACCCTTTGTAGTATAGCAAAGAGGTGGTACAGTACCCTAGAAGTATCAAGAGTTGGTCAGATCTCAATGTGTAATTTTTAAATAACTTCTTACCTAAAAGGGAATGAGAGCCCTAGTTTAGCGCCTCCAATACATGAGGTAGACAGTCAGTGAAACGCTAAAAAGATACCTAGCCCACTTTATCAATGAGATGATCTATTATCGAAGATCTCTGATGAGGAAGTCCTCTCTACCTTAAAAAGAGGCAATAATGTAAATATTATATTCTAGAGGGATGTCTACAACAAAAATTATACCATTTATAATCAATTGGTAAATCTGATAAGGGACAAAATTAACAACAAGGAAATAAATAACCATTCAAAGTTAAGCAACTAGCAGATACTTATCTCATCAAAGGTAAAGAGGTCGAGGTCCCACCCTTCACTTGGTGAACTACCAATGGAACTAGGATGGGAGCCATGTCACCCATACCTCAGGCTAAGCCTATCCCACAGTTACCCTATATGATGTTCCACTTTACCCTATGATGAGGTTGGACCTAGTGGCTATGGAAATCAAGGGGTCATTCCCCAACAACTAGCCACGGAAAAGGCTAGAGATAACTAAGATAGGAAACCTAACAACGATCCATGACCCTAATGCACTTATAACCAAACACATAGTCATAATACCAGCAACTACAAAAACATGGCAATGCCTATGAAGCGGATTAATACCTATGCACCTAGAAGAGAGGATCACCCTCCACAAGGGATTTCACTCCCGCTATAGCAAGTTGAATAATCTAGGTGAGAAGAGGCAATGTGACATTTTAGACATAATATACCTCTCTGTAGAAGAGATGAGGAGAGGGAAAGGCCAAAAATGGGAAAAGGCAAAGGATAGACCCTCGAAAGATGTTGACAACACACCAATCCTAGATATTGACACAATCTTTGGAGGTCCATATATGGGTAAGAAATCCAAAAATGCTCAAAGGAACTATGTCTGACGAGCTAGAGAACTCTAGTGACTAGCTTTATAGTTTATAACGGACCCCCTGGTATAAAGAGAATCAAGCCCATCATCTCCTCCAAGGAGGATACAACAGCAGTACACTACTTTCCATTGTGATGCCCTAGTAGTAAGGACAATTGTAGCTTGCATTGGATAGACAATTGAAGCTCCGTCAACATCATCTTTGGAGCCACATACGACCTATTCTAGTGGATCATGAGCTTGTCCCTGTGGCCTCCCCACTATATTGACAGCGTTTTTCCAAGAGGTAAAATTACTCTTTCAATTGAAATAGGATAATACCCCTTGGTGGCGCACGCAATTACATGGAGTTTTTCATGATAGATTACAGATCTGCCTATCATGAAGTCTTGGAAAATATCTTCCTTGATGGAATTATAGGCTAACACCTCCATACATTACCTTTGTCTGAAGTTTCCTAAGAAAACTGGTATTGCTACCATCAAAAGCAACCAAACAGAGGCTAGGGAATGCTACATGATCTTCCTAAGAAAAGCAGACCCCATAAGGTCAACATGGTAATAACTGATATCGACATCCCTGAAGAAGATGAGACCTTTGAACAATGGAAAGATGTCAAAATAGCAGGAACCTCTGAAGAAGGAAAGACCCTCGAAGAAGGGGTCATATATGATGAATTGGACATATGTATCACCAAGTTCGATTCTCAAATGACTCAGGTGAAAGAGTTGGAGAACTTTCTTGAGGATCTCCTAAATCCCACTAAGCCATTGCAGGTTTAAAAGAACCTACTAAAAGAAGCTTAAAAGTTTCTTATACAAGAACTTAGATGTCTTCGCTTGGAAATACGAAGATATGGTGGCATCGATCTAAAGGTAAGCTACAAGCACCTCAAGATTGATCATAATTTTACCCCTACAGAGAAAGTAGAGGACCATCAACCCAAAGAGGTATACAATATTGAAAAAAAAAGGTTGAGAAACTCATAGCCAATGACTTCATTAAAGAAGCTCAATATCCAAGGTGGATCTGTAATCCAGTCCTTATGAAGAAGTACAATGGTAAGTGAGGGATTTTCATAGACTTCTCTAGCCTTAACAAAGCTTACCCCAATGACAACTTGTCTCTCCTTCCAAATAGACTAGTACGTAGATGTTACAACATGGCATGAACTATTAAGTTTCACGAGCGCCTATTCAGGCTATAACCAGATCTCCATATATACTAAAAATGAGGAGCACAACTCATTTATCACTGATAGAGGCCTCAACTGCTACAAGGTGATGTTATTTGGGTTGAAAAATGTCAGAGCTGCTTATCATAAGATGGTGAACTAAATTCTTGCTAAGCTCATAGGTAACACGATAGAAGTATACGTGGACGACATGATCATCAAAAGGTTCAGAATGAATGACTACATCAAGCACCTAGAACATCCTTGGTCAATCGGAGAAGTATCAATGCCCTAAGAAAAATCAAGGCCTTGAAAGAGATTGAGGTGACATCAAAAGCCAAAGAGGCTATAGCTTCAATGGATGGATGGCAACCTTAAGTCATTTCGTCTCAAAAGCACCTTCCATTTTCTAAGATATTCAAATGAATAAAATAGTTCCAATGGACATAGGAATGTGAAAAAACGTTTTAGGAGCTGAAAAAGCACATCAACCATGCCCCCCCTATCCAAGTCCAAGGTTGATGGGCTATTACTATTGTACTTGTCTGTATTCAAAGAGGCCATCAGCTCGATCCTCATAAGAAAGGAAGGCAAAAAGAAACTGCCAACACACTATGTGAGCAAAGTCCTCATATAAATGGAGGCACATATCTTAATATGGAGAAGATTGTCTTCTTACTCGTCACCACTCCTAGGAAATTGAGGCCTTATTTCCAGGCTCATAACATTCATGTGTTTACAAACTTCCTACTTAAGTAGGTACTTCAAAAGTCATACGCTTTTGGTAGGTTGATGAAATAAACAGTGGAGATTAATCAAGTTGACATTGTGCTCAAGTCAAGAACCTCTATTAAGGAACAAACCCTTGGAGACTTTGTGGCATAATTTGCCAACGTACCTAAAACAAAGGTGACAAACCTCAACTATTGGATCTAACTAAAATCAATCTTGGGTGTCCATTTGTACATCCAATTTGATTCGTTAAATATGAAAAAAATGTCCCTTCAATTTTAATAAAGGGCAACGATTGTAATGTAACATACATACATACATTTATAAAGGCATGTTGCATCGTATAACCTAAAATGCTCCTCATTAATGCACATTTAATGCATACGTAACACGTGCATTGAAAACACGTGATGCCTCAACTACCAATTATTCGAAAGATGCAACTTTTCAAACTATTATCGCGCGTTCTATCAATGCCTTATCACCTCAACCCCTTGTCTCTACATCATTTCAACTTTATAAAAATTTACCTATCTTTTAGAGCATCGTCCTAATGTAAGGCCTCACCTCTGCATAAGTTTGAGCGTGAGTATTCATGTTTGGACAATGTACTTGAAGACTTGTTACTTTCTTTTTTTTATTAAATGATAAATGCCCAGTTAGATGAAACATTTTTAATCTTTAATCACAATTCATGTGTGATTAGGGAGAGCATCTTTTTTACTTACTCCATTCAATGCGCATGTCATTTACGCTTGCTCATGGATGTTTACTTTTTTGCCTTTTCACATTCGACTATTGAGATTGCTTGTTTTCTATGGCTGATGGCGAGTATGTTGGGATTCAATGGCTGGGCTATTGGTTTTATGTTCTTAATTTCCTGGGGTGGATGTTGACGAAATTGATTGAAACTTTAGCATGGACTCATGATCGTACACCTTTGGCCAATTTAATTCAATGGAGAGATAAACATGTGTCTGTTTCCATTGTCCAAGCAAGATTGGTTGGATTAACCACTTTTCAATAGGTTATATATATTAATTTATGCAACTTTATATACACCATGCTATCAGTTACTTATTTTCTTCTTTATTACAATAAATGTGTGCTAATGTTTCCCTTATTGCTAATTCTAGGGATAGATATTTTCTTTCACCAAAAATCATTATGAACATTGTTAATAATTTTCTATCACCATTATTGGTTTCACTATATTTTCGTGATGAATACATCTTAGTTCTTGTGTTAGTATTTCATATAATCGAACGAGACTTTGGGATTAACCTAATCTTTCTTCTACCATGCTACAGTGAAACATTCGTGAATCTGTTGTTGATGCATATAATTCAAGAACTGGTGAAGAATGATTCAAAAACGGGCAATTTGTCATGTTTTCGCATTTTCCACATATGTGCATCTGACGAAGATTGCCAATTGTAGAAAAGTGATGTTCCATTTCGCCAAACTTGATTCCACCAAAACATTTTCGTTTTGTCCATCATTTTCTAATCCAAGCAACCATTGGGGTTTGGAACAATGGAAGTGTCGAGTAGATTAGTTCGTAAAATATGCTTTCTAGCTAGGTTAGCATTCTATATGTTAGACTTAGTTCGTAATCATATTTATCTTGCAACATTTCTCTATATCAATGAGATATTTCTATTTATCATTCTTAGTTAGCTTAAGAATACAAAATTTTAAATAATCAATCAATTTTGTTGAGTTCTCACAATTAGAATTCAAATAATCAACCAACTTTGTTGAGATCACATAGTAAATAATCAATCAACCTTTTAAGTTGCATTTCATTGATAATATTTTCTCAAGTGCATGTCGTTCCAAGAATGTTTAAGAGGTTCGCCATCCTCTCTTGCAAGCTTATATATTTTTGATCCAACATTTTCGATTACTGTGTATGGCCTAGAATTAAAATATATTTCCGTCCTTTTCCAGTATATGACGAGCTTTACTCGCTTTTCCTTTAAAAGGTCTAGGTTTGCCTTTATAGCCTCTTCATTTTATTCTTCATCATATCATATTCCTCTTGTCGAATCTACATCGATTTTGACTGGAACCATAGCTTCCATCCCACAGGCTAGGGAGAAAGAGGTTTCTCCTATAACAGTTTTCGTAGTGGTGCGATAGGACCATAGAATTTGCGGCGGTTCATCGGCCCATAACCTCGGCTATTTCCAACTTCCTTTTTAAGATGATTTTTAGTGTATTATTCACTAACCCTACTTATCTAGTAGCTTGGGAGAAATATGGATTGGAGAAGTGTCTGGGGATCTCCAATTCATCGCACATTGCTTTCAATTTTTTCCTTTGGAATTGCGTATCATTATCTGAGATTATAGAATTTAATACTCAAAACTGACAAAATATGTTTTTCCATATGAACTTGCAAGTATTAACCTCGAAAATATTTACGAGAGGTTTCGCTTTTTCCCATTTAGTGAAATAATCTACTGCCACGATTATGAATTTCATATTTGACCTTCTCCTAGGCAAAGGTCCGACGGAGTCAATGCCTCATTTTGTGAAGAGACGGGGACCGCTGCTGGTCTAGCTCTTATATGGTTTGTCTCAGTATGGATGTGAACTTTTGACACTTTCTAGCAAAACTCAATGCATCATTTCTCATATATGGCTATTAATATCATTGTTTCAAGGTCTTTATGCTATAGAGTTTCCGCTAGCATGATTTTTACATATACCCTCATGTATCTCTTTCATTTAATACGTTGCCTTATCCTCATTTATGTATCTAAGCAAAGAAAGCATGTATACTCACTTGAATAAGATATCACCTTCTAGTGCATATCTTTTGACTCTTATCCAAAATTTTTACGTTGCCTTTTTTATCTTTAGGGAACATCTAATTTTCTTAGATAAGATATGATCTCTTGCATCCAAGAGGGTTTATCATATATTCACAAGGTTTTTTTCCCTGTTTGGCTAACTAATGGTTTTGGAAACAATTCTATGGATACTGCCTTAAATAAATCTGCATCATTTGTACTTGCTAGTTTTGACAATACATCTACATATTCGTTTTCCTCTCTAGGTATTTGAGAAAACTCAAATTTGCTAAAGGACTAAGATAACTTTGTAACCTCTGCGAGATAAGTAGCCATCATTTTATTCTTGGCCATAAACTTTCCATTCACCTGATTTGCCACTATTTGAGAATCACTTTTTACTTCTATACTTTGACCTTATATTTATTTCTCCATTCATAGGCCATCCAATAAAGCTTTATATCCAAACACATTATCGATTGCTTTAAATGCGAACCTTAATGCACAGTTCAGTTTGTGCCTTTTTGGGCTTGTCAGGATTATGCCTACCCTGAAGCTAACGCCTTCGACAATTCGTCTAGAAACAACTTCCATGCTTTTTGTTCAGGCTCTTTCCCAAGAATAGAAACATCTGATAGTTTCACAATAAAAGATGTTAATGCGTGTGCTTTGATTGAGGATCGTCCCTTTTAGCTTATCTCGAATTGTCCTTATTCTACTGTCCATTTCATTGACCTTTCTAACGCATTAGGATTCTATAGTACTTGCTTAAGTGAAAAAATGTCACTACTTCGATATTTGTGGCTGTAAAAGTATGGTCTTAATTTTCATGATGATACAACTAAGGCAAGGGCTAGATTTTCCATATCTAGATATCTTGCTTCTGCTCCTTGCAGAGCTTTACTCACGTAGTAAACCGATGATTGTTGCTATCCTTCCTCTTTTAAATGACGAATTATTGCCACTTTAGAGACTATTAAATATAGTAATAACTTTTCTCCATTTCGGGTTTAGCTAATAGTGGCGTTTTTCCTAGGTGCTTTTTTAAAGCCTGGAATGCTTGTTTGCATTCTCTATCCCATTCAAACTTCTTTCCTCAATTCAACACTTAGAAGACTTAGAAGAAATAAAACATTTGTTTGTTGCTCGTGATACAAATCTACTCAAAGCTGCGACCCTTCTAGTTAAGTTTTGTGCTTTCTTTGGCTTTGTTGGGAACCGCATTATAATAAGAGTTTGAATTTTTTCAAGGTTCGTTCCAGTACATCATTGATTCACCATGTATCTTAGGAGTTTCAGGATTTAACTCCAAAGGCGCACTTTATAAGATTGAGTTTTATTCTATATTTTTGTAATACGTTGAAAGTTTACTCTAAATATTTTAAATGGTTCTAAGCTTCGAGGCTTTGATGAGTATATCATCGATGTATACTTTCATTGTTTTTCCTAACTAATCCTCAAACATTTTGTTTACTAGCCTTTGATAAGTGACACCAATGTTCTTTAGTTCAAATGACATTAGCCTATGATAGTATAATCCCCAGTCTGTTACTAAGATGGTGTGTTCCTCTTCCGGTCCATACATAGGGATCTGATTATATCTCAAATATGCATACATGAAACTGTTAGCCCAAGAATAACTAACCAAGATGGGGGTGAATCGATTTTTAAAACTTTTTCGACACTTAGTCTCAAAACAATATAATGCACAAGATATAAATGCAAAGTATAATACTAGAATTAAATATGCAAGTTCGATAACTTAATTCAAGTATGGATATAGTACAATATAAATGACAATGTAAAGTAAAGTGCAATAATGTAAAGATAACAAACCAATTTAATGAGGTTCGATACATAATGTGCTATACGTCCCCGTTACCAAGCTCTCTATCACGAGAAAGGCCAAATACACTATAATGTTAACTTACAAACAAGGAGTACCGATCTTTAAGTGACTTACAAAGAGGAGCACTTATCATTAGGTGACTTACAATAAGGAGCACATATCCTTACAATCGAGTTTTCCCAAGGCTCTCGAAACCGTCAAAATGTAAGGGATAATTGAAGAAACTCTCTTAACCAATGATATAATCAAGTTAAGTATTAGAGAGTTAGGTAAACACTTCAATAGATGGCAAATAATAAAGCTCAAGTATTTGTATTGTAAACTTTGATGAATAATGAATAATGAAATAGTTAATATCTTTGTATCAAAGTTTTCTACCTATGATCTTTCTTAACAAATAATACAAGTTAAGTATGAAGAGAGATTTACACTTCAATATAAGTGTTGGCAAAGAAAATATTTATCAAGAATTGAAAGAGGCGAGATTGAGAAGTTTCTTTGTAAAATAGAATTTTTGATGAAATAGATGAAACTAGTTTTGATCAGTTAAGAAACTCTTTGTATCAAAGTTTTCAATCCATGATCTCTCTTAACAAATAATACAAGTTATGTATGAAGAGAATTTACACTTTAATAAAAGTATTGGCGAAAAAAACTTTTATCAAGAATGAAGAAGAGATGAGATTGTGAAAGTTTCTTTACAAAAAGAATTCTTGATGAGATAGATGAAAATTAATTTGATCAATCAAGAAATTCTTTGTAATAAATGAAATAGAATTTATAATCAAGTAAGGTCAATGATTTTCAATAAATATACTCTCTAAATTGCTCTTATAAAATCTTGAAATTGAATGCAAAAGAGATTGGTATTTATAGAGCAAAAAAGGAGGCTGGAGGAACTTTTGGTCGATCGGAAATTTTCGGTTGACCAAATATAGTAGTTGGAAATCAAATCGTTAGAATTTCGGTTGACCAACTTCAACAACTTTCGATCAACCGAAAGTCAACTTTCGGTTGATCGAAAGTTTGACTTTTTTTTTTTTTTAAGAAAATTGCTTTTTTCAAAATCTATTTCATGTTATAAATGAAAAATATTTTTATGCAAGTGATGGATTATGAAAATAATTTTGAGCTTTATACACTTGCTAAGAATCGATGAATTAATACATTTACATTTAAGTTCCGATAAACGACTTCTAAACTTTATTCTTCAAAATTCTTGTTCTTGTCGTTCTTTTGACTTGTATCTTGATTTGCGTCTTTTGAGAATCTTCAAGTTCCAATTCAATCGTCGCATACAAATCTCTATCCTCTCGAATGCAAACTCTCACTTTGATCTTCATTTCAAGTCCAGTTTGTGATGTGTTGATTTTGGCAAGTCTTGATCGATTTTAACATTGAACTATCATCACTCAAAATCAATTGTTAGAAATAATATTAATCTTGTTTGTTATAATCAAAACATTGAGGATGAAATCAATTATATGTCAATAATTTCCCCCTTTTTGATTATGACAAACAAGATGGTTTGCAATGTAAGATTTGAACAATTAATATCATATTGATAAGGAATATCCACCTATAAATTTTTTATCATGTAATTCATATTTCTCATTTCTTTTACAAATCAACAATCTAGACATTTAAAGCATATTATATTTTCAAATCAAAGCATGCATAATCATCATATCGCATCATATTTTCCTAACATGTAAGATCCAAACTTTAAATCAACCGTGAAAGAATAATATATTCCCTCTCAATTAAGCATAAGATGCAACAAAATTTAAAAATAATCATCACTTTATAGTAAAATATTAATCAAAGTATGAGTGATGCAAATAAAAAAAGTAAAATCATTTGAATAGAATTTATATTTTCCCTTTTCAATATTCCCCCTATCAAGTAATATATTTTTTGCTCTTTATCGTGTATAATTATCTATTCATCTTCCCCCTTTGACATAAGTAAAAAAAAAAGGATATCATGTAAGATCAAGGCACAATTTTTTTACATTTAAGATAGCACATATGAGAGAAATAGTATTGCATATAGGATCAAAACTTTTAAATCAATCATAGAAAATAGTATTATATTCCCCCTATCGTTTTCACTTATATTCCTCCTTTCAATAGGAACCGAGTTTGTGTCTATTTCATATTCCATATAAAGATAGTATAATATTTAGAGACGTGTATTTCCACAATTCATTGAAATAAATCACATTAGAAGTCATCACAATTCATCGAAATAATGGAAGTCATAATTCAAGTTATAATGCTGAGATTAGAAGTTATATTTCATAGCAATTAAATCACATACAAAATATAATATCATGTTTACTTGCATTTTAAAGAAGAGAGTTAATCATACCTCGATATTTTTGTTATGCATATAGAAGTACCTTGATTATCCTTGTCCATTTGATTGATGAGCTCATTGGAGTGTTCATTTGTGTTTACCTCATCTTTAATGGTCATAAAGCACATATTGGCGATTTCTTCTTGACTTTCATCTCCATCATCATCGCTTTCATCCCATGTCGCTTGAAGAGCTTTCTTTTTTATGAATCTATTCTTCCTTTCGCCATTTTCTTCTTTCTTTTGGAATCGATGTTTTTGGCAAAAACCTTTCCATTTCTTAACAAGAAGAACTATATCATCGAATTCTTCATCATTCATATTTTCGTTTGAAATGTTTTCTTCGACTATGGATTTAAAAGCAACTTGGCATCTTTCCTCTTCTTTGCTTTTCAACGTTTTCTCCTTTGTCTCGGTGCGATTTAGCTCATATGTCATCAATGTTCCATAGAGCTCTTCCAATGGATATGTGTTGATATCTTTGGTGTTTTCTATCAACATTTTCAATGGACTCCATTCTTCTGAGAGCGACCTAAGAATTTTACTTACAAGCTCACCATTAGTAAATTTACGATCAAACCCTTTGAGGCTATTAGTAATGTTGGTGAAGCGAGTAATCATGTCAACAATAAGTTCATTCTCTTTCATGAAGAAATTTTCAAAATCTTTAATTAAGTGATTTATCTTAGTTTCTTTTACTTTACTAGTTCCAACATGAGTAATTTCTAAAGTATGCCAAATTTCATAAGCCGAATCACATGTACTAATACGATTAAATTCATTTCTATCCAATGCACAATAAAGTATATTTTTGGCTCTAGCATTTAGAGATAATTATCACCCTCATCATATTCTTCTCTAGGTTTTGAAATTATTTGGTCCCGTTTTCCATCAAATTTAATAACCTTAGTAAGCTTATGAGGACCAAATTCAATAACTATAATTTATGAATTGAATAAATACCGTCATCCTAGTTTTTCAATAGTTATAATTAGTACCATCAAATAAAGGAGGATGATTTGTAGAACACCCCTCAAGAGTTTGAAAAAAATGGTTAGCCATTACTCAAGATTGTGAAATCTTTAAAATTGAACACCGTGCTCGATATCAATTGTTAACCCAAGAATAACTAACCAAGAGGGTGGTGAATTGGTTTTTAAAACTTTTTCGACACTTAGTCTCAAAACAATACAATACACAAGATATAAATGTAAAGTATAATACTAAAATTAAATATGCAATTTTGATAACTTAATTCAAGTATGGATATAGCACAATATAAATGATAATGTAAATTAAAGTGCAATAATGTAAAGATAACAAACCAATTTAATAGGGTTTGATACACAATGTGTTCTACATCCCCGTTACCAAGCTCTACGTTAGGAGTAAGGCTAAATGCACTATAATGTTAATTTACAAACAAGGAGCACTTATCTTTAAGTGACTTACAACAATGAGCACTTATCCTTAGGTGATTTACAATAAGGAGCACCTACCCTTAAGTGACTTACAACAAGGAGCACTTATCTTTAGGTGACTTACAACAATGAGCATTTATCCTTATAATCGAGTTTTCACAAGGCTTTCGAAATCGTCAAAATCTAAGTGATAATTTTACTATTGAAGAAACTCTAACAGTTCATATCACGTGGTTATATCCACTAGGTGATCAATTTTGGGGAACTTGAAACTATCCTTGGAACACGCCTTATTTAAGTCTTTGAAATCTTGGAACATTGACCATTTTTCGTTGCTTTTTTATACTAAGATCAAATTACATACCCAAACTGGATATTGAGCCCTGTGGATAAAACCATTTTCTAGCAATCTATCTACTTTGTTTTTAAATACTTCATACTTCTTAGCACTCATTGACCGTCTCCTTTGCATCTTAGGTTTTATCTGGGGATCGATTCTTAAGGCATGACATGCCATCTTGGGATCTATTCCCACCAATCAGCATGTTTTTAGGTAAACGCATCTAGGTTTGCTGTCAGGAAATTTTTGAGCAAACTTTTCATAGGTTTGCTAAACTCCTTACCAGTTTTCAGAGCTTTACTTGCATCTTCAAAACTATATGACAAACTTTTTCTGCTCTTCGACTACAGTCGCCTCTGGCAAGTAATCAGTTACGTGGGGATCAATTAAGTCGTCGATTTCAAGTTTTTTCCTCAGGATTATTCATTTAGATTACAACAAATATATTATTTTTGAGAGCTCTCATGGCTCTTTCTCATATGTTACTTTCATGATCCCTGTTCAAAATTCCTTGATTATCTTTTAATGACACTTTGACTTTAGTTGTGGTAAACATCATACACGATTGATAGAGGGAGATGATTATGTTTGCTTATTTCATGGCTGATTATCCAAGGATTCCATCATATGCGGATTTTTTTCCTTTTATGATGTCAAAATCCATATATTCGTTTTAAGTCTGGGGCTCTTATCCTATTTTAACTAATAGAATGGCCTGTCCGCGAGGGAATGGGCCGCTCGATGAAGCAGCGAGGCTCCGACACAGGAATTCAGGGATTATATTTATGCATTCGATCAAAAGATACTTCATATAACATGTTCATTGTATTATTTAGGAGCATAAGGTGAAAGCATTCTCTAGCTATTACCGCCTCGATAATCATTACTTTCTCTTCAAGATCTGAATTTTCACTTTTAGAATCTATAGATTTAATTGAAAATGTTAGAGATTGTGGATTACATGTCTTCCCAAAGGTTTCTTCATTTAGTAGGCTGACCCTATGGTTCCTTATTTTTGTGCTTAAAGTAGCGTGTTCCACCGTTAATGCTTTAAGTTCTTTAGCCATTTTTTCTATGGTCCTTGCTTCCAACTTCTTCTTCCATTGACGTCGGCATTGAGTAAGGAACAAATCCTCTTGCAGCCTTACTCTAGTATTCTCCCATCGCGGCTTTGAACTCATGCTTGTATTAACTGGATCACAGTTGACCTTCTTACTTCCAATCTTTGGCGCTTTTATCTCTTCCAGATTCACTTCCGCTTGATTCATTTTGCATATTTTGAGGGTTTCTCAATTTCAACGGATTGATTCGTAGTTTTCTTTGTTCAATTTCACTTATCCAGGATTTTCTCCTTCTAAACTTTCTAGTTTTGAAGGGAAATATTTGAATTTGTATAGTTTTCTCCTTTTAGGCGGGAGTATTTATAGATTTTCTTCGAGACCTTGAGGACAATTAGGTCTTTCTAGAAAATAACTGGTAGCGGTCTTTCACTAGTTTGGCTTGTAGTTGATTCTATTACACATTCACATTTTATTAATCATCTTGCGTGTCAGGTGTTCATTGATTTGGAAGTCATGCTTTAAATGCTTGTTCATGCTCATTTTAATAACGATTTTCTGCCAACCTGGTAGGAGATGGTTCGCATTTTCCTTCTGCGAGCCTTCTATGTTTTTGCAACCCTCGCACTCTTTTAAACTTTGTCTAAATGGCGCGAGCTTGCTAGATAAATTTCTTGATTCATCATAGACTTTGTCTTTAATTTAATACATTGTACACTTTGTGATTCAGTGAGTAGAATTCCAATTAACTTAATTTAATTATATAAGTCAATGGATTTAATTTTTGGTTGGTTATAGGTAACTTTAATAGATTGAAGCATACATTCAACCTCAATTGATTAGATGAATAAAATTCGATCGTAATTAAATAAAATACATTACCCATTCTATATTTTCATAAATTAATAATTATCCATATTCATACTTTTTAAGTAAAATAGATTCAACTCAATAACTAAAGTGGAGTCAAATAGGGTAGCCATATGGCTCCTAATAAAATTTTCAGTGAAGCCACTTGTACCGAAGTGGCTTTACTGATTTTGTACATATAACTCACAATGCATGGGTCCCGCATTGTGATAAAAAATTGCCAAAAAAATCCCACCCATCCCCCATTGTGAGGTGCCGGTGGGAGTTCGGTCAACCCCCACCGGTACACCTAGCTCGGTTCTAAAATTTTATAGAAATATTAGGATAGGGATTGGTGCAGAAAAACTCAGGTTCCTTGAATTGATTCTTACATTTTTAATTTAGGTAACATTTAATTTGATAATTACTTTATAGCTCAAAAATTTTACAGTCAAAATAATTGCATAATTTTCTTAACATCTTAAAATATAATTTTCAATTTTTTATGGGAAAAATTTATGGGTCAGGTGTTTACTTTCACCAAATCACGAATCAGGCCCCAACGTTTAATCTTTCAAAAATCAGGTTTTCGGTCGATTTCATTAAATATATTTAAATACAAATCTAATATTATTCGGTCCTTAATTTACTGATACAGTTAAGATTCTGCTTCCTAATATAACAGATCATCTCCATATTTACTCTCTTTCTGCTTCATCCTCGGGCCAAATTTGACAGGAGATAAAAGGAGAAATCGGCCGGAAGAGAACTAATCCTCGCCGGTAACGGAGCTCCAAGGGTGGAAATTCGGTCACAGATCGTAATCGACATTCGAATCTCTGCGACTGAAAATCCAATTGGCAAGTCACGGCTGTCACATACGAATCTCTGCGATTTACCCATTGCCCATCAGTATGTTTTATACTTTACATAGACTTGTGACTCCAATTGATGAAATAACAACGCACAATCAATAATATATATGCAATGATGGGAATGATATTTTCGAAATCTGTGGCTTCCTGCATTTGACATCTGCGACGTGCATGAATTCAATGCAACTTCTGAAATCTGCATGTTCAAAAAACCTGTGACCCGGAACACCTATGTCGCCTGCAACAAATTTCGATTAATAATACTGTCTTCCTACGATTGAATTTTGTGACCTGCATGTTATACTATCTGTGTCCCGAAGTGTGTATGTGACCTGCATGTTCTACTACCTGTGACCCGGAATACCTATGTGGCCTGCATTTAATTTCGATTGAATTCTGTAACATGCATGCTCTACTACCTGTGTCCCGAAATCTGTATGTGACCTGCATGTTCTACTACCTGTCACCCGAAAGACCTATATGGCGTGCATTTAATTTCGATTGAATTCTGTGACCTGCATGCTCTACTATCTGTGTCCCGAAATCTGTATGTGACCTGCATGTTCTACTACATGTGACCCAAACAGATATATATGCCCTATATGGAATCAATTTGAGTTATTACTGTTATCTGTGACCTGCCTGAATTTATGACCCTATGTAGTCTCCTATCTGTGACCTGCATGAATCAATTTAAATACAGACAACATGCATTTCATTTTGCAGATTAATGGATGTCCACGTATGTTTGCTGAATGGATCCCAGATATCAGTGGTTTTGCTAGCTCGGAATTGCACATATGCGAAGCTTGTGGATACTGTAATGAAAGAGTTCAGTTTGGATCCTACGAAGGTCGTGGTCACAATACAATATCTACTGAATAATGAATTGCCGGCAGTAAGAATAAGAAGTGACAGTAATGTGCTATCATACATTACTCTAAAGGTTATAGATCGTGACCCTTCTAGATATCCATTACACATTGATGTTACCCTGATCGAGCAACAGTACATTACAATTCCAGCTGCTGCACATACAACCATAGAGCTTCCTTTACAGAGGGTGGTTTCAGACATATGCTCTGCAACTGTGGAACCTGCAGGTCACAATGGTGAAGATGAGGTCATAATTGTAACTATCGCTGATCATAACGAAGTTGAGGAAGGAAAGGTATTCCGTGATAAGGAAGTTCTCAAATTGAGCCTTTCTCTGTACGCGATTCAGAACATGTTTGAATTTGTAGTTGTTCGATCGGACAAGAAGGAGTACGTAGTTAAGTGTTTACATGAGGTGTGTACTTGGATTTGCAGATCTTCTAAGTGGGGAAAATCAGAACTTTTTAAGATTAGGAAGATCGCAAATGGTCACATGTGTGGGTCAAACATAATTTTGGGGAGTCACAGGCAACTATCCAGTACGGTTATTTCATCTACTATAAAATACAAGTACACATCATCATCCAATACTATATACACTCCAAAGGATATATGTAGAGATATGTTTCACATGTATGGTGTGTCATTGAACTACTCTAAGGCTTGGAGATGTCGTGAGCAAACATTAAGAATAATTAGGGGTGATCCAACAGAGTCATTCAGTAAGTTACCTGCCTACTTCCACATGCTTGAACAGAAAAATCCTGGAACGGTCACAGGATTGGAGCTTGATGGTCACAGTAAGTTCAAATTTTGCTTCATGGCCTTCGGTGCATCAATTCAAGGATGGAAGCATTGCAGACCTGTAGTTGTTGTGGATGGAACCTACTTGAATGGACACTACGGTGGTACTCTATTCACAGCTTGTACGCAGGATGCGAACAATAGCATTTTTATTCTTGCTTTTGGGATTGGAGATAGTGAGAATGATAGAGCATGGATATGGTTCTTGGATAACTTAAAGAAGGCTTATGGTGTTAGAGATGGATTATGTTTTGTATCAGATCGCCATGTTAGTATCAAGAATGCTATAGAACGTGTCTATCCGGGTACCTGTCATGGTATTTGTTCCTATCATTTGTTACAAAATTTGAAGTCATACTATGGTAAAACAGGTCACAACATAACACAAGCGTTCAATGCGGCTGTTCGATCATACACATTATCAGAGTTCGAGTATCACATGCAACAGCATGACATGATGAATGCACATATTAGGAGTTACCTGGTATATTCCTACTTTTTCTATTCTTTCCAGTTTGTTTTAAAATAATCCCAAAGTTTATGTTCTGTGACCCTCATGTACATGGTTGACTTTTTAGGAGGTCATTGGACTTGAAAAGTGGTCACGATTCCACATGCCAGAAAATCGCTATTCTACAATGACCTCAAATATAGTAGAATCAGTCACGCAGTCACGAAAGCAGCAAAAATTACCCTATTGTGTCATTGTTAGATTCTTTGAGGCAGACTATACAAATGTGGTTATGTAAACATAACGAGGATGCACATGGCACGTTCACAAGGTTGACAACCACGTACGAGAAACTTATGAGGAAAATGAGCACAGATTTGAAGAAACTAAAGGTCACATTTATGTTTTTCTTCTCCATTATGTAACTGTGACCTGAAAAACATATTCTGTGACTCAAACGATTTTCTCATGACACGAGATTTACTTTCTTTGGACTTCATATATGTATGGTTTTTACTGTTCCTTGCAGGTGTTACCTGTGAGCCAGACAGTGTTTGCAGTCAATGATGACCATTCGTCTTTCGTTGTAGATATAGACCAACGTACGTGCACATGCAGGATGTTTCAAGTTGATCTATTTCCATGTCCGCATGCACTGGCTGTGATTGCACATACTAAAGGGGATCCCTACGACTATTGTTCTTATTACTACACAAAAGATGCATACATGAAGACATACCAAGAGTTCGTGTTACCAGTTGGAGATCCATCTGAATGGACCGTCCCTGTAGAATTGAATAACAAAACTGTATTAGCTCCTTTTCAGAAAAGGAGTTCGTAGACTCGAAAAGAGGAAAATATCGGCAAGTGAATGGAAACAGTTGTAAAATGTGGTCGTTGCCGGGGGATATGGTCACAATCGAAGGAGATGTACTAACTTGGTTCCATTGAGCCACAGTCAAGAAGGGACAAAGATTCAGAACAAGCAAATCAGTCGATGACATTTGCACCATAGTCATTACAATTTCACAAATTCATTATCTTTTGTTTAACACGTTGTAGCCATCCAACATTTTAATGTGATTTGAAAATAATTGAAATGAGCAATACTTGTTCAAATTATTGCGTGTTGGAAGTTTCTTATATATACAATCCAACTGTGACCTCCAGCAAAGCGTATGTTAACAGTCTGCTATAATCTGTGACCCTGTGAAACGAATATAGTGGTCTGTGACTTCAATAAACCGATTCTGTGACTTCATGCAATATTATGTAACTTCTAGTATTCCTGTGACCTTCACACTACAACCATAATATCACATGTGACCCTGTAGAAAAATAATACTACAAACTGTGACCTCTTTAAATATCCACTAAACTGGACCATCATAACCTGTATCCATGCCCTGTCTTCATCATATTGTAATGTAAACACATGCAAAAGACAACTTCTTAATTCAAACTCATGCCTGCTCATAATGAAAATTTTGCCCATTACCATTAAAAAAAATCAATGTACATTTTGTCCCAGTAAAAACAAAAACTGCACATCAAAATAGACTACGCCATCATAAAAAATGACAATAAGAGACTTTACAGAGTTTGATAATTGTTTTAAATTTTTCACAAACAAATAAGGACATCCATCACTACATGACTCCATGACAATCTCATCTCCTCTTGTATATGCTCCGATGTTTATAAAGTCTTGTGGCAATGTCCAGCCTTGCTCTCCCCGCATCGAATTTGATCGGCATCGAATCCTTATCATCATGTAGCAAGTACTCAGCATACTTGATGGTGAAGATGCCGCAATCATGTCTGAAAAAAAGAACCATAATGTATTAGATCACATGCCAGAACATTGTAAAATGCCATATGAGGTCACAGGCTTACCCATTGCTCTGTTGAGGAAGACTGCTGTCAACCATTAGCCTCAGGTCCATACGATCTTCACCGTCGTAGTCAATATGTCTTTTCCAAAGACCAACATAGTTCAGAAGATAGGGAATGATCTTCACAAAAGGTTCAATACCTATACGAAGGAGGAAGTCATGGTATGTCTTTCCAGCAGAGTTGAAAACATGGAGAGTGTGTGTCCTGAATTCAAGGACTGCCAACATCCAGTGTGCCTTGTTTGTTGGAATAATGGGCATGAATACATGGTCCACACTGCTCCATGGATGGCTTAAAGGCAATGTTCCTTTCGTCACAACATCTATCAAGCTGGACTCTGACGATATAATGGTTGGATCTTGCTTGAACTTGGAGTATATGTTTTTCAGCTTCATTTGGAACCAGGAGTCCGTGGTAGTAGCTTTCAACTTTGCATTCTTCCCATAACGTGCCAACTGGCGGATGTAATAGAAGCACACATCCATGTGCCGTCATAGGAAAGCGAACATGTTAACAAAATCATCACGAGAAATAAACAATCACATATTGATATGTTCACATAAGTCGTGACCTATTGACGTGTCGTGACCTATGTCGACAACCGTGACCTCATTTTACGTAAATGAATATTTAAGTAGGGGTATCTTACCATGCTGCTTAAGGAGCACTCAGAATTCACCAGTTCATGAAACCAAGTTTTACTTCCAACCTTGAACCCACCTAGCAGAAATGGGGGGCTGATAACGTCATCAGCATCATTGAATTTCTTCCTGCAAGCATAATATGAACTATAAAAATTTGTATCTGACAAGCTATCAAACAACTTTCAGGGATGGAATATGAATTTACTTGTTTCTTGGTTTGTATCCCCGCTGGAACCAACTCTGGAATAATGAAATGTCAGCCTCATCTGCTTCGCGGTTGTAATGCTCAAAAACCAGAACGTTGTCGGCGTGCTTGAGTACTTTCCCTTCATCGGCTACAAAGGAGATTGAAGTATCCTCACTGTCCTGAAACCCTCTTCATTGGCGCCCCGAGCTTGGTTCGTACAGGGGATACCTGCATTTAGTGGTAACTGTCATGTATCTCGTTGTTCAGGACTACCATTATATCTGTGACCTGTGACTTGTGTGTTGTGTGACTACTACTACATCTGTGACCTGTGACTTGTGTGTTGTGTGACTACAACTATACCTGTGACCTGTGTGTTGTGTGACCTAATACCAACAAATGTGTCTGTGACCTGCCTGTGCCGAAAGAGAATCATGTAAAATTCCAAAAACTGTAATGTACCTCTGCCTCTGTCATCTTCGTGTCCTGAAGAACATCAGAAATGATGCAGTCAACCTTCTGCTGAATTGTTTGTGCTTGAGTCGGAGTTTGCGTTTCAAGTTGAGTGAAATCAAGACCCAAGTCGAACGAAGGCGGTTGAAGACTGAGTTGTATATCATTACCTTCGTCCGGAACCATCTTACCCTTACCTTTAGTGTCCAAACTCGATCCCACATGAGATGCCTGAAGATTAGACCAAGACATAATTTAAAATGAAATCTGGGATAATTCAAAACAAAGATGACTTCATTCTTACTTACTTCACCAGGCTTCTCAGAAACTTCAGCCGCATGCCCTTCATGCACGTCCTTGGAACTTTCACTGAGTCTCTTCAAAATCTCTTCCATCGTACTTGAGATCAACGCAGATACAGACTCAGACAAGAACTGCATGTTGGTCCTAATTTCTAACACGTCATTCCTAATCCCAGACTGCATCTGGACAATATCGTCCATCCTCCGTAGTTGTTCACCTTGTAAATGTGACAACCGTGACCTCAGATCAGTTATTTGCCCCGTGAGTTCATTTCTTAAATCCTCAACAGCCTGCAAAACGTGAATATAAATTAGTGACAGAAATAAATGAATTTAAATTTGTCTGTGACCTGTGTGTAAGGATCTGTGACCTGTGCATAAGGATCTGTGACCTGTGTAAGATTCTGTGACTCAGTATAGGGATTTGTGACTCTACTTTGAAGTTATTACCCTCACTAACAACTTACATTATCTGACATTGGGACACTTGGGTGGGGTTCCTGTGCAGAGAAGTGTTCAGACGACGGACGGGAGGTCCTTGGAGACTTTGCATGTTCTGTTGTATCCTCCCACCTTGGTGGAGGATCTTGAAAGTCATCATCATCTTCTTCAACGTCACCGTGTCCAGTGCTGCCATCCGTTATCCTGTGAACGGATCAACTCATGTGTACCCCCACGAGAAGCAGCATCATCACTTGTTCCTACACCGCGAGCTGAACGTTCCGTCCTTCTCTTCTTTCGCATAGCACGGCGTTTAGCAACTGGCTGAACCGGTTGACTGTACTGCAACCCATTCATGTACGGCATATCCATCTCGGTGTCCGAGGGGTCGAGGTCACGTATTACAATCTGCAATGCCAAAAACCAAAAAAAATATTGTTAACAACAATACACAACTTACTACAAAATAAATTCCATACATTTAAAATTATTACATCGGGGTTGGAGAAGCATTCGTCTCCTTCCAGCTTAGCGGCATCGGGGCTCATCTGCCACCCAATTCATGATCCGAGGAAGTGTGTCAGACATCCGTTTGACAATTGATTCATCAAGACTGGGAATAGTCTCATATATCCACACTTGAAAGGGTATCAACAGGCCTCTTAGCCTGTAATGTCTTGTCCTCTTGCTCAACCCTTCTCTCAAATCATTTAAAGTTGATTCAAAGAGTAGCTTCCCCCATGGAAATTTGTTCATCAATGCAAAATCTTCAACCAACACAAATAAGTAGTGATCAACCACCTTTTTATAATCCCTGGGGAACAAGTATGATGTAATAAAATAAAGGGCTCCTAGTTTGGCTACGTCTTCATCCAACAGGACCTCAACAACATCCTGTTCTGGTAGTTGGCAAGCTGATAGGAATGTGTCCCTGACATCTTCATGAGTCACTGAGTTAAGCTGGCTGAAGAATTTTTCCTTCAAAACTGAAGGGACGTCCTCAAGATTCTCCACATCACTGTCCCCTATGCATCGGAGACCAGTAATTACACATAGTTCGACCATGGAGAATCTAACGTATCTTCCTGAGACACGAAACCACAGTTCATCTTCGTTTGGCGTATGAACCTGTCTGAGCAGGAAGTAGTGGATCAACTGTGACTGTAGGGCTATGTCGGGGCAATCCATAAAATGTCCAAAGCATGTACCCTTGAGAATTGTTTGTTGGGCTTCACTTAGATGTCTCTTAATGTTAGTCAGAACACCTTTTGGCATGGACGTTGTAATCTTGCCAAAAAACCATTTTTCTTCAGGTAACATGTATTCCCAAACCTGCAGCAATGCATGGTTATCAATCTCACATATGGAAATTAACATTAGTCATAGATGACAAAACACCCAAAGCAAATACAAAACTAAACCCATACAGAAATCACAGGACATGTCTTAAATTATATTTCACTATGGCAACATTCAATGCTACTTCACAATCATAAAACAGATCACAAAAAATGTAAACATGATGTCAAGAATTGAGGTCACAGTCACATATAGAACTAAGCACATGCAGAAGTCACAGGACATGTCTAAACTGCAATTTCACTATGGCAACATTCAATGCTACTTCACAATCATAAAACAGAACACAACTTATGTAAACATGATGTGAAGAATTGAGGTTACAGGATGAGTTCATAACACCCATATATGTGTACATTCACATCCAAATTTGATTTGCCAACGTAAAACACACCCAACACTCAAAACTAGTTCTCAATAAAACAAGATATCAGGTCACAGGGAAAGGGAAACCACCTAGACATCAGGTCACAGGAAGAAGAAATCAGGTCACAGGAAATGGAAAAATACACTAACATGATCAAGGTCACAGGCATACATTAAGATCAAAAATTAAACATCCACAGTAACAAAAACCCCAACTTCAACCCTGTTCCTCAATCAACAACAAACAAGACACAAAATGAAATGACAAAATGATGAAAAAATCGAAATGTTTGATTTAACGGGCGATTGCCATTTGACCCATGTCATTACCTTCTTCCTTGACTGAATACCACTTGACCCGTGCGATTTTTCCCTTGCTTTCGGCATTTTGGAGACACTGTCCATTATCTTCTTCTTCTCCGTACGCACCGGCTTCTTCGCCGACTTCTTGCCCGTCATCTCAACTCTCTTCTTGGCCATTTTTGTTCACCTTCTACTGATTATTTATGGGTCAAGATACCGTGAATAACTATCGCAAACGGGGAAGAACGTGGTTGAGAGAGGGAGCCAAGAATGGGGAGATGGGATGGTGGTCGAGAGAAACTAGGGATTTGAAAATATGGGAAGTTGGAAAATAGGAAGTTTGAAAATATGGGAAGTTATGTTTTTCACCATTTGAAACCCACATTTAACGGGATACGCGCGTAATTGATAATTAAAATATTAACTGTTTAATTAAAATATTAATTGTGTAATAAAAAAAAAAAACCTGCTAACTGAAAAAAAAAAGGTGAAAAACTGATTTTTTAAAACCTAATAGAAAAGGCCTGCTTTCATGCAATTTCCTCATTTTTTATTATTAATGCGTGGTTCAACCGTGTAAAAGCTAACCAGGCCAGAAGTTATACTGTTATTCCCTGTCCACGCAAAGAAACCACCTTAATTTCTACGAAAACCCGGTGAACCATAAACGAATCTTGAAATCTTTACCAAACCCTGCCTGATCATAATTTAGGGTTCATTCATAACATCGGAGAAAGGAAAAAGGAGAAATGGGTTGCTTTGCTTGCTTTGATGGAGGAAGCAAGCAGCAGAGAAAAGAACAAGAGCGTTTAGCTTCTCAAGAAGCCCGTGCTAAGGCTGCCGAAGCTGCTCAGAAAAGGCAATTTTCATTCCTCTTTCTCTGGATATTTGTGTATTTTTATGGGTATCATTTATGGTTGTCTTTTAATGTTTGGGAAATTTTATGACGTTGTTTGTTTGAAATGAATATGATTTTCTGAGATTTTTTTCTCAAGCATAGTTGACATTTTTAGATAGTCTTAATCTCAAGATTTATGCATGAAGAGAGAAGGGTATTGTCATAGTCGAAAATTGATTATTAAAATGAAGAATATTTTCATCATTGAGTACTAAAATACTAGATTAAAACCCGATTCTATTGAAAGCTACACAGTGTTTAGATAAGCTTAAAATCCCATTTAAAGGGTTTTTTTGGGCAGTATGAATTCCTTTGAAGCTTATCCTTCTATGTTTGACTTGTAATTTTTGTAAGTTTCAGCCTTTCGATTTGGGAAAATAGTTCGACTTACAAAAATTTCTTTTCTTTCGTATAAAAATTAACCGAGTTGTGAAATAAATTTATTTTTAGAAGGCTATGTATGTGTTAATACCTGTCTGAGTGCACTGAATTTATATGAACTATTCTCAAGATATCAGGAGTGAAAGAAGAAGTAGCTTAAGGGAGAATTAGTATATGAAATTGGAATGTTGTGACTTGTGTGTGCTCGCACGCTTGAGTGTAGATGTGAGGGAGGGAGGAGGGGAATTTTTTTAATTCTCTTATTCATCCTTCATTGGTTTGGGAGGTGGGAAATTTATCAGTAGAGCACACTTTGATCTTCTGAAAGATCTACATCCAAATGTTAATCAGTGACATCTTCATAATCTTTATATTGAACTTTTTCCTTCAATGAAATGTCTATTTTCTTTTTAAACTTCACTTCCTTTTCAATGTCTAAGGTCAAAATATCTTGAGGCCTCTTGTTCTCATTATCATGCAATGCTAATGATGAAGAATCGAGAAACTGTGGTTCCAATGTGGATGCATTGCAAGTTCAACTCTTTGAAAGATTCATCGAATTTATGGTTAAAATTAAGAAAACTCTTCCTCTTACCTTTTAAGGAATTACGATGTTGTACAAATTTTCTGTCTTGAGAACTTTCTTTTTGATAGCTCAAGTTAGTTCCAGATTGTACCAACCTTTTGGAACGGATCAACTCTGAGTCTCTGACACCAGCTTGATCCTGGACAGCCTTTAACAAAAGAATTAAACCTTGTATTGAATTTACAATATAGAGTGCAAAGAATACAGGAAGAAGAAAAAGAAGAGAAGACATGGAGAGAACCTTATGATCTCTTCTGCAAGGCAGAACATATATACTAGGCTTTGCAAAGCTTGGACACAAATTCTGATTCCAACTCTATGTTGTTTAACATGAGTTAAACCATAGACTCCAAGATAGTTACTAGGATATTAATCCACAAAGACTCGAAAGTAGGAAAATAATAAATATCTATTACTTAAATAAGGATCGAAGTTTCGAACAATTGATTTATTTCCCAACCTAACTAGACAAGGAGTACAAAAGTGCTTAAAAAGGATAACCCTCCCAGGCCGCGTGATGAAGTTTTCAAGCTCATCTTTATATAAATGAGCTTCAAAGCTTGGTTTTTTTTCAAAGACAAGGTTGAATTAGCTTTAGTGGACCAAAATCTGAGTTAGGTCAGAGGACCTTGGTTAATTGAACAGTGTTTAGTGAATTGTGTAACCTATATGAGCCAAGTTCAAGTTAAGCCACAAAAATTTTAAAATGTGTGAAGCTCATCTTGTAGCAACTCTTGAACCGGTCTTGGACGAGTGTTCAGGACAATCTATAATAGCTTGAATTTATTTACAGCTGCAGTTGATATTGATAATAACGTTAGAGAGAGATGGTGTGGAGAGAAAAAGATTTCTCAGAAAGGGAAAATGGGAGCTTTCCGGTCAAATCTTATTTCATGGGAATCCCCAAAGAGTCAGAAGGAGATTTTCCTTGAAATGAATGGAAAACGAATAACCTCCAAAAGTGCAATTCCTTGCATAGGAAGTAGCCCATGACTCATGAGGGAGGTGAAGAGAAGTAAGAAGATGCAAGAAACACTTTTTTTTATGCAAATGAGTTGAAGAAAGATTAAACTATCCGATGTTACAATTTTATTTTATCCTTGCATGTTGAAAGCAAAACGCCAGACGTGCGAGCACTATTTAAACAAAAAAATTGTGTGTCATGGAATTACATGTCTACTTTGCATAACATGTTGGCTTGCAGGCAACAACAGTTCGAGCACTCTGCAGCAGGACGAGCTGCTAAAGCACAGCTAGCAGCTGCGTCCAAACAATCTAATAATAACAGCAAAGACGAACCAGTGCTTAAGGTATTATTAATTATTATATATATCTCATTATTTTGTCGTGGATTCTTGAATGTGATGCTGTATACACACTACATTCTTATGATTTTCCCTTTTCATCTTGCTTAAGATTTTATTCTTTTAAGGTTTCAAATTTGGTTTTTTTTTTTATCACCTAATTATCCCCTAAACCTTTCCTTTCAACCTTTCAAATTTCGAACTTGATATATCGGAGTCGACTCTTTCAGTGCCATGCACTTCTAAAATAATTTAAAGAATCTGGAAATGATTCTTAAGATTGGTTCCTTATTGGCTCATTATGTTAATGCAGTGGCAGATGGGATGATGTTTAGTCTTTATGTGTCTGCCTTCAATCACCCAATGTAAGTAAGCACCGTTTTCATTTTTATATTGCAGACTGTGTTCTGGTTTGTACGGAGTTTGAGTTTTGTTTTTGTTGAATGTAGCAAACAAGGCAGATGTGAAAATTTACATGTCACGTTATTTAACAAGTCAATGATGTTTTGAACAGAATTGATGTTTCATTAGTGCACCTAATTGTCTTTTGATAGTTTGATTGGGATAACAAACATATAGTGCAATTAATTAGTGTCTCTTTGTAGAGGCCATATTGTTGAATAGTGATAGGACCCAAACAGTGGGCTGTGATGTCATATGAGTACCATGTCTCAATTTATTATTATTATTATTATTATTATTATTATTATTATTATTATTATTTTAAAATCTTGGGGGTGTGCTGAACCATAAACATAGGATTGTTTTTATATGTAAATTTATGAATTGAAAGGTAAGCAGAGGCCTTAACAACAGTATCAAAACAAAATATTTCCTAACACATTATATTTGATCGGAATGTGGAAATTGACAACAGCGGATAAATCATAAGTTGACGACCGATGCCAATAAGTTGAAATACACAAAATGTTGGGAAGAATATCAAAATCATTGAACATGTTAGAGCAACGGTAAATATAAGAAAAACTAGTTCTATTTTATACCAAAACAAGATGGAAACTTTTAACTTGAAAACTAATAGTTATGTAAGACAAAAAACTAATAGTTATGTAAGACAATAAATTAAAATACCAAAAAAAAAAAAAATCAGATTCGCTTTCTTACTTTTATGCCTGAAATAACTTGCAATTTATTAAGTCGTCCCGAGGAAAAATAGCTCGATGCCAAGATGATATAAAGCTTTACACCTCTAATTCTTGTTCCTTTTTCAACGGAAAAAAATGAAAAATCAAAAGGTCGTCTTATTCAAAACCCCAATTATGACATTCCTTCTCTTCCATGTAAGCAGCCAATAGCTAGGATGGACAGTAGCAGCAACACTTCCAACCATTAGTAAGGAAAGTTAACTTGAAGCAAGAACTCTTGGGAAAGTGGTCGTAGCCTCTTTCGAGATTCGAAGAATATCGTATATGAAATAGAAATTAAATAGTAGATCTTTTATCCCCTTATCGCCGTGGGGGAAAAATCTCGCTTATATGCAAGCTATACTCTAAGCTCACCTTCATGGTCGGTTCATTCTTGAATTTGGACGAGCTATTGTATTACCTTTTTTTTTTGGGTCTAGCATGCTTGCATCACTCAAGAAAGTAAGGTTACAGTTGTCTTACCAAAACTTTCCAGTCTTGTGCCTCAGTACCTGATTAAGCCTTTTAAAACATGTAGCATGTAGTTCTTATAATATTGCTTATTTAGTCGCTGTACACAAGACACGGCAGCATGTAGTGGATGGTTCTTTTGAAATTAATCGTTCTTGCACTGCAGATTTCATGAAGAACAAGAATAGTCTCATCAATCCTTCTACCTGGAGTAAAAGCTTCTGTAGTTTAGGTTTTCTCATGATAAACTGGATTCTGGTTGCGAAGAACTGAAAATAAGACTGGATGTTTTATATAGAACGTAGTGTTCTCCCCTGCGTGGTGTTATCTGTGTACAGTCGAATCGTGCATTCTTGAAATTACATTATATTTCTACTTCGTTGGAGAATAATGGTTTCTTATTAGTACCCTCCTTTTGATCAAAATGTCAATCTGGAGGCCATTTAAGAAACATATATTGTTTCCCTGGCAGAATTTCTTAAACTAAAGATGTCATATGTCAATAAATAAAGTATTATTGCCAAACTTCTTTGTTTGCTCAATCAGATTTGAAGATAATGTATCATTGCTTCATGCTCGATGTTTATTTTAATTGAATCTTCTATTGGATGTAACATTGATTCTCATGGAATTACGAATATGGTCTATTTTAAATTTATAGAGAATAAAATTCTTTTAACACTCAAATAGTAACCATCCAAATTTATTATGCTTCAATAATAGTACAAGAGGAAAATCAGTGGAATTAAAAAGAATCAAATGGATTGCAAATATTATCAATTAAATAGTTTTATCGAGATTTTCAAGTTAAGAAGTTCAGTAACTGAATTGAGATTGATACTGAATTGGGATCTGATATCTTCTCTCTTATGAACACAACTTGGGAGACCTTTCTTGATCATATGAAATATGGATCTAAATAACAGTTTGATTTATGTGAATCACTAAAGTGTAGTGGCAAATGCTCCTATGTAAAATGCCTTTCCCTTCAAATTGGTTTCAAATTGGTTCCATTCCTTCAATCGATAGTCACATTTACAAAATATACAACCTGTAGTTCAGCTAAGATAAGAATGCCAATCACACAACCTGTTCTTGAATCTGCTGAGGTATCCTGCTGCTCATATAACAAGTAATGTCTGCCATATTATTGAACTTTTTGGGTCGAAATCTGGGAAGCTCCTGTCATTTGAAGCTTTGAACTGGAGCAGAAAGTTTGAGCTCATGAGCAGCTTGCAAACAGTCTGCTGCTTGCTGGATCGAACCTTCCTTCTTATAAATCAATCCGAGGTTGAACCATGCATCGTGGTTTGTGGGTTCTAAACGCAGTGCATTCATTAATAAACTTCTTGCTGCAGGGACCGATTGGTTGCCCATTTTTAACAATACTTCAGCACTTGAAACAATACTTGGGACGTAATCTGGTTCTATTGACAATGAAACTGATAAAGCAATGACTGCTTCCTTGTACTGTGATTGAACTTCGAAAAGTTTTGCTGCACGAGTTCAGGAAACTACGTAAGGTAATTGAGGAAGAACATATAATTGATTAACTGGAGGAATGGGAATGCATGTCCAACCTGTTGTGTGCCAACAACGATGGGAGTACATTTCAGTTAACTTGGCTTTGTCTATACAAATGGCTGCATCGTGCCATGATTTCAGGTCGGAATAAAGTCCTGCCAAATCTAACCACGCTTCTACTTCCAATTTTCTTTCTGCTAGTGCCTGCAATTGAAGAGGGAAAATTCAGAGACATAATCGTTATAACAAAAATTGCTGTGGATATTATAGTCTGAACATATGGATAAAGTATACGCACCTCATAATTTGTGTTCTTTTCACAACGTTCTCTTTGTGCTTGAATCAAGATTAGCAGTATCCGATAGGTCTCTAGGGCTTGCTTCGGCTGTTTTTGAGCTATCTGAAGGACAGCTTTCAACCTAAGAAGTTCCAGTTGGTGAATACTTCCACTTTCATCTAAGGCAAGATCAACAATGGCTTCAGCATCTTTCAATCTCTGCTCAGCAGATAAGATTAGAGCCAGTAGTTTCCAACCTCTTTCTGAACTTGCGGCCATCATGTCTGAATACAGCATTGTGTTATCGAAGGCCGGAGCCAAGTTCCTTTGAATGGCATTTTCTAACGCAAGGTTAAACTTGATCTCTGGATCCTTTTTGTCAATAGAAGAAGCATGGTTTAACGAGTTCAATGATTCACTATGAAATGAAATTCTCTTGGAATCCGAAATGGACATCCTTGCTGCATTTCCATAGCAGACTCCAAGAAACTCGTGAGCTTGGCCTAATAAGTGTTCATTTTGGTTTATTGAAACATCAATCACTTTCCGTGCAAAATCCATTCCTTGACGAGCTTGCTTTGGATCTTCAGCACATAATTTTGCTCCTAGCAAGAATGAGGCCTGGTGAGGTTTGCATTTTTCTTCTGAAGAACCCGCTACTTTCTTTAAAAGGTTCAGCGCTGTTTCATACTGACCTGCAGCACAGTAGCAAAGTGCAAGAAAGTACCACCTCTCAGCACGATTATATATACCGGGAAGAATTTGCTCTACGTGATCTGCCAAAGATTCGAATTGCCCAGAGATTGTGAGTGCAAAAGTCAAATGGTCTGTAACTTCTGGATCCCACTCTATTTCACCATATAGGATCTTCTGCGCGAGGATAAACAGCAAAAGGATTGATTCCTCCATATTGTTTGTTGGAAATGCCAGTCCCCATGCTTTAAATTGAGAAGGAAGGCTAGCTTCAACACCTCCATAGAGAAGCAGGGTAGCCAAGTCCTTCTGTACTTTAGCCAATCTTTGGGCGTCCATATACCATGGCTTGACTAGAGCCCTACGGTAGGCACTAATAGCTTCGTCTAGAAAGCCGGATTGTATCCATAGCTTGGGAAGCAACTCGAGCGCTTTGTGAAACATCTCAAGCAACTTCAAGTCTTCATTAATACTCTCTCGTATACCATAAGGAAAAGCTGATTCAACTATATCCAAAATCATTTTACACTCCCTTGCTGCCTCTGGTGAATCAGTAATCCGAAAATAGATTATCAGAGCCATAATATATTATCCATACACATCAAACGACTCTGAAATGGGGCTTCCCTAGGTCCAAATTCATGCTACCTCGAGAGCTTTACAAAAATCTGTTGGAAAATTCCAACATATGGGGCCACACATGTGATATACTAAAATGTGTGGTGCTATTATTTAAAAAATATTAGTCAATTAAAGTGATCCATTAAAGTTAATTTTGACTAATGAGTATTAGGTTTCATGAAAATATAGTGTAGAGAATATGTATATATTTCTTCTGTTACAATTGATAATGACAAATTCTTGCTCAAGATCTTATTCAAGAAGCAATTTCGGATCAAAACTACATTACAAAATCTCCTATACACAATCAAGAGATTGTTCCAGAAAAACAAACTCAACAACCTCAAAAACAAATGTCATTAAGGAAATCCACTATAAAAGGGAGAAAGACAATTCTGAATGGCTTTATAATCTTTCTCAAAAAAAATGAGGATGACATGGATTGACGAAAGAAGAATTGATCACTCAACTTTCATCAAGTCGTGCAAATGAATAATTCTAAAGAGTGGATTGATGTCATGCATAAAGAAATAAAGTTCATAAGTAACAATGACATTTAGGAACTCATCATATTGCCTGAAGGTGCGAAACACATTGGTTGTAATTTGATATTTAAAACCAAGAGGGATTCGAAGGATAATGTGAAGAGTTACGATGCTCGTCTTGTTGAAATGACTTTACTCAAAAGGAAAACATTGTCATTAAAGAGATTTTTTCTCCGGATTCTATGAAAAACTCTTTTAGGATAATTATGGCATTTGTGACACATTTTGATCTTAAGATTACATCAGATGATTTACAAATTAAAGAAATTCATCTATGGCTTAAGCTGTTTTCTCAAAATGGTATCACAAGTTTTATCAAATAATTATCTCATTTGATTTTGAGATAAATTCAGTTGATGATTGTGGATATCACAAGTTCAGTGGGAGTAAGCATGTTTTTGGTATTGTATGTCGATGACATACACATACAGCTTGTCTGCAATGATATAAACTTATTGCGCGAAACCAAGAAATTTCTGTCATGGAATTTTGAAATAAAAAACATTTTGGTGATACCTCTTTTGTATTAAGGATATAGATACTCAAGAATCGTTCTTGTTGTATTTTTGGATTACCACAAAAGAGTTGTATCGATAAGGTTCTTAAAAGATTTGGAATGCAGATATGGAATTCAGGTGATACCCCTATTGCTAAGTGAGACAAATTTAGTCTCAATTAATGCCTCTGGGATAAATTTAAAGAAAAAGGAATACGTGAAATTCTCTATGCTTCAGCAATTGAGAATTTAATAATGTATACTCAGGTTTATACACATCCGGATATAGCATTCACTGTTGGAATGCTAGGCATATATTTAATTAACTCTGGGATGTAAATTTGGAAATCAATCATGAGGTTATTCAGTATCTATAGAGAACTAAGGATTAAATGATCACATTTAGGAAAATCGGACCAATTGGAGATCATTGGATATTCTGATTCTGATCATGGAACATGATTGCAAAATATTGTCATAAGGCTGCATATTTTGGATGGATTTGAAAGACCATTTTGACAATAGCAGTCTTGTATTCCAACAGGAACCTGATGATGTCAAAGTTTATAGACATTAAGTTCCTAGTTGTCAAGGAAAGAAATCAGAGTGGTTAGATTTCTAGAAAGCATATTAGGACAAACTCCATAATCATGGATTCATTTACTAAATGGCTGCCACCCAAGATATTTAATGAGCATAATACTCAAATGGGTGTTGCATCTTTTGATGATATGCCAGTTTAGTGGGAGTTTGTATTTGAATGTTGTCTATTTTAGACACATTAGAAATAAAGTATTCAATTCAATTTTCACTCTTATTAAAGTTTCAGTATTGATCTCACTTAAAAATAAGATTAGACCAGTTGGAAATAGACATGTTTGGATCACATAACATGTAATTTCCATGCTACGCTCCATGATTGATCTATGTCATTTAGTTATATGGGTGTATGTGACCATCGATGGATTTAGTCACGTTAAATGTGACGAAAATCGCTTTGATCCTATATCAATATGACTAATGGACGAAATTGTTTGGTAATACCCATAATAATGATAGCAAAATTTTGAGTTCATAAGGTTGTAAACATTTGTGAAGTTACATATATGGTCCAGTGGGAGATTGTTGGAAAATTCCAACATATGGGGCCACGCATGTAATATATTAAAATGTGTGTTGCTATTGTTTAAACAATATTAGTCAATTAAAGTGATCCATTAAAGTTAATTTTGATTAATGGGAATTAGGTTTCATGAAAATATAGTGTAAAGACCGGAATATTGTTTTAAATTGATGAGGGGCCAATTTGAAACAACTGAAAGATAATGACTATTCAGTTACTATTATTTTATATAGTTATAGTCCCCATTTGATGGTATTTTTGAGATTCTCTGCATCCCCATTAACAGAAAGTGAAATTGAAAAGAACAACATCAATCAATTGAAAGAGCATAACCCATTCAGGCCAACAATCAAACAATATGGATCAAAGTATGTTTATGCTTCCGCTATTTTGTTATTTTCTCTAGTTTCAACATGGAGTTTTATTTAGAATTTATACGTGAAAAATGATTCGATCAAAGTATATGAATCTATAATCCCTTTTTGTTTTACTATCAAAATCAATTAAATGGAAAGTTTTTGAATTTGATACCTTTGACTCGGCCGAGCTCCTCCAATGATTTCGCTTTAAGTAGAATTGCTTCGAGAAGTAGACTCACTGAGTGCAGTGACATCCCAGCCGCAAGTACATTTTCCCCTTTGGAACGCTTTCGTGATTGAGTTCTCTCAGCAATAGCACTCGACATCCTTGACGATAAAGTCCTAATGTCAATCCCTTGAAACACTTGAAGGGCAGCATCAAAATTACCCCTCTGGTATTCAAGCCTCCCCAGCAATGCTCTAGCTTCCTACGACATTAAAAACCAGTTTTATCAGCAAAATTTTGCATTCTACTAATTCATTTCTCGAGTATAAGAGTTAAGAACACGACGTATATTTAGTGTACCTCATAATTCAAGGAAAGTGCCTCTTTCAATGTGGATTCAGCTTCATCCACTTGAGCATCTTCAAGTTTGGATTCCCAGTCCAAATTTCCAGTTATTGAAGAAAGGCCACTTGCAGAGAAATCTCTTGTGGCCAGTGATTCAGGCGACTGTGGTTCTTCAAACTTGAACTGCTCTCCTGAACAAGCACACAACATATTTGCCCAGAAACAACAAAAGGAAATCTCCCACTTTCTTGTATTCAAAAAGTCACCTTTCTCTAATTTAGAGCTCCTGAAAAAACCATACAACTTGTGAACTTTAGAGAATACCCCTTTAACATTTAGCTAGAAAACAGACTTTGCGATCATTCCGATGATGCTGATGCACAAAAATAATGTTAAATACATGAATCAGAACCATAAAAGCATCATATAAAATAGCAATTACCAAAAGATAAAGAAGGTGGGTTCGATCAGATTATAGCCCAACAATCTATTCAGTTAAAGAAACTCGTACCAAAAGAAATAGAAAAGAAAACCCAGATTAGAATATCTAGAACGAAAGCAAAACGTTTGCCAGAAAGTGCAGAATCGAAGGAGGTTGATAATAAAAGGACAAGAAAAGCTGAAAGAAGAAAACAAAATGGCACAGAGGTGAAGAAAAGGGCGAGACAAGAAAGAGAGCAGAGCAGTGGACTTACCGAAAAACACAATTACATTACGTTATTTGTGAATTGTGATGCAAACGAATCTTTATTTTACTGTGCTTTGGACCTTTGGTCATGCAAAGCAAGAAATTATCAAAAAGATTTTGAAATTGGGATTTGATATTGAAGTTTGATGGAACATTTCGAATTTGCATCTCTGTCAGAAAATTATTTGTCGTATACTTGAATTACCGTGGTTTTGCATTGGGTCCGATGAGGTTTTTCAATGAAAATCGTTTCGAAATAGTTATTTTTTTTTTCAAACTAATTTTCAATTACACATTCTTTTAATAAAATAATTTATATGTAAATTCAAAGCTTTTATATACTTTTTAATCACACATTTTTCAAATAAAAAATTAAAAAAACGCTGTTACAGAATTCATTTTCCTCAAAAATAAGATTCAGTTTGTTTCGGATTAAAATCAGATTTTAATTTAAATCAAAGTCAAACAATCAATATTAACCACATCTTTTATAGGTCCCGCGACTTTTCAACCACACATTTCAAAAACTTATATCACAATTTACTAAAAATCTAATTTTAATCTCCATCAAAAGCCCACCAAGTCTCAAACAATGGAATTATGGGTGGCAACAATGAATCAAACAATTTATGGTTCCCTTCATAACTTTTTATTATTTTTATTTTTTCTTTATAAATTTTAGGATTATTTGAAAATTAGACTAATGAACTTTAAGTAATCGATATAAAAGATGGGCTAAAATGATTTTAAACAAAATTTTATTTTTTAAAAAATAACTAAATAATCAGAGGGCTGGAGTGTCTCGCTTGCCCTGTGTACCCTCTTTTGGGCAGTGGCTTGAATTTTTTTTATCAAATTGTCATCCTTAAATTTTATTGTGCAATAAGGCGATTAATCCACAATATTCAATGATGTGACCATAGGGACATGCTCTAATTTTCAAATTACTAGTCCAAACACTTCTCGTTCTTGATTGTATTTGTTCTTGAAAATATCGAGATTTTTTATTTATTTTATAGACGATAGTTCACTACGCTCTCACTCCTGGCAGGAAATCATAAAATTTGAAACCACAAGCACCAAACTTACAACTTTTTAAAAGAATTCTATGTTTTTTTTAAAAAAAAAAAATTGTAATTTTTTTCTCCTTCTGAGAGGAGAAAATATATGGAGTATAGTTATCAATAAATATTGACTTAAAGAAAAAGTAATCCATATGCAATTTGTTGTATTTAAATAAAGAAAAAAGATGAATTTGAAATTAGGTGGGGGGCAGTTGTGTTGACTTGGCCGTCTAGTGGTTGTGGTACTTTACAGTACTTGTACATAATTTCTTGTACATAAGGGTGTCCACCCTCTCACATGGAGTGGACCCCACATAATTAAAAAAAAAAGAATTTTATTCATGTGGGGTCCACCCCATGTGAGAGGGTAGACACCCTTATTACAAGAAATTATGTACAAGTAGCTTTATCCAATTTTGAAGGACCGGAATTTAGCTTTTATTCAACTATGAATCTTGCTTGCTCTACAGCAGGTCCTGCTAGGCAAGACATAGGTGGGGTCCGCATTAATTTTTTTTTAAATACATGTGGGACCTGCTCGTTGTGAGGGGCCTGTAAGACCCCGGTGAACCATTTTTCTGCACATAGGGCATTATTCTTCGATTGTATGCCAGGCGAATGTAAATTTAGCATACAATTTTTTTTGGGAAACAATCAAATTAATTTAAGTGATTGAGTGATATTATTTATCCAAATTATAGTTAGTCAACCATCTAAATGTCAATTAAATAATCTAACATCTTAAAATAGGACCTCCTACTACAATTATTTAACTCCACTTTATTGATACTTAGTTTGGCCATTAGTATGATAGATAGCATTATTCTAAGTAATTACAAGTTGCGACTTGCAAGGTTCTACTATACATGCGCATAATAAGTGGTAGAAGTTATGGATCATACAAAATATTCAAGTAAAATTATATATAATTTCATTACTTCTCTACTTCTCAAACATGTACTTGGACTAAAAAAAACTCAATTTTTATTATAAATCTTAAATTCATCTCTTATGTAACCCCAATTTGAACTCTTAGCCTATTTATGGTACATATTTATTAGCAATTAAATTATTTTTCATCCATATATTTTATGAGTCTCATAGGTACTATTTACTTATTTATCACTTCTACCTATTTATAAATAAAATTATTTATAAATGATTTCCAAACATGTTATAACAGCAAAAGATGATTAGAGCCTGTTTGAGCTCTTTTTTTTTCTTTTTTTTTGCCAAAAATGAATTTTTGAACAGTGATTTGATAGAAAGTGCGTGGTTAAAAAAAAGAAAAATTTGAGTGTGCATCTAATATTATTTTACTAAAAATTATGTGGTTGAAAATTAAAGAACGAAAAATATATTTTGAAAATAATAAAAATTAAATAAGTGCTAAATAAAATTTAAGAGGGAGTTGTACTTGTTCAAATTCGTTGAGACTTCTACAAGAGAAGGTGCATGATAGGAATATGATTACCCTAATCTTTTTGACTAATGTAATTGAAAATGAGTCTACTTTAAGCACGATGCTCGAGGTGAATGGTCTGTACACCGAAAGAGCACGTGATATTTCAAAATTTTCAATTGGATTCGTCAGCACAGGCTGGCTACTTTTCTAATTCATGGAGAAATTAGTTTATTAACGTAGGCTACAGGTTCCACTCAAAATATAAACAAAAATGCTAGACGCAGGCTCATTTAGTAAGTGTTTGACACCCATTTTAGTAGAATAATGTGTTTTTGAATAGTAATTGATGGAAGAATTTGTGGTTAAAAAGTAAGGAGAATTTTTAGGTTTATGTGTAATATTATTTTATTGATAGAATGTGTGGTTGAAATGAAGAAAGAGAAAAAAAATGAGAATGAGAATGAGAAAAAAATGGGTGTCAAACGGGGGCTTAATTTGATATTTGACGTATTAGTAAAAAAGGATTGGAAAAAAAATTATTTATTTTTTAAAATTATTCAATTATATATTGTCACGTGTTAGTAAAATGTAACGAATGATATGAATGATAATGTACATGTAGCGTGATTGAAATATAAAGCCCAGTTTGACAATCATTATTTTAATTATTTTTTTAAATATTCATTTTCAATCACACATTCACATGATAAAATATTTTGCACGTAAATTCAAAAAAAATTCTTACTTTCTAACAACACGGTCTCTAAAAAATAAATATTCAGAACTTCGTTTTATCCAAATAATGGTTTTCAAACATGGGCTTAATGGATTAAAAATAGTGCCAAAGAGGCACTGTGACGGGGTGGGAGCATCGATGCCTTTTGGAGTTGAGATTAGATGGGAGAAATTAAAATAAGAATTGAAGCGTGTATGCCTTTTGTGATGGATACAGCACGCAATCTCTTAAAAATTATTACTCACTGCGTGGAACAAAAAAAATTATTTTTCTTCTTCGCATATCCTAAATTATAGGCAGTAATTTTTTGTTGAGAATATAGTTGAAGAAGTTTTCTAGTATATCTATATTGAATGTGTTTTGTTAACAAGTATGAACTACTCTTATTTAAAATATTATTATTTAATGTGGGGTGTCTTAAGAAAAATGTGTCCCCCATTATTCCACGTTATAATAAGAGGAATAATAATTTTTAAAAGAATATATGATTTAAAAAAAAAAAGGTAAATGCTATGTGTACATAGCATGTTCCATAATGGACACATGGAGGCTCTCTATTGGGGAGGTGCCTGAGGGCCCAGGCACCACTCCAATAAGGGATCTCCACGTGTCCATTGTGGACACTCTTATGTATTATGCTATGTACCCATAGCACAACCCTAAAAAAATTGAATTTATGTATAATATTATTTTATTGAAAATTTGTGGTTGATAAGAAGAGAGAGGGAAATGAATTATAATTTAATGGGAAATAATGGAGGTCAAATGATTGTTGGTCATTATTTTGAGAAAATTGAGTTTTGAACTGTGATTTTGCATAGTATATGTGATTAAAAAAATAAGAAAAAGTTTTATGTTTACATACAAAATATTTTATTGCATAAATATATACTTGAAAATGAGTATGAGAATTAAAAAGTTTTGAAATAATATTTGTCAAACATGGACTTAATCCGTGTGAAAATGATAGCAAATCTCTCTTTATAGGAATGTTGTTAAGAAAATGAAAATGAAGTTGTTAAAAATTGGGGTTCCATCTTAAAAAATCAACATTGTTAAAGAGGAGTAACCTAATTCTCTATAAGTTGGTTTATGTTTATATCTTTATTCGATATGGAATCATATCCCTTAACATGCACTAGCGATATAGTTGCTCGTTTTAGCATACCAATCTTGAAATTCGTATACTCACTTTTGGAGTCTTAACCGGATCAAATTGCTTGATAGAGTTTAATGAGCTCTGATACAATATGAAGAATTGTGGTTCCATCTTAAAAGGTCAACCTTATTAAAAGGAGTAATTCAATTCTTTAGAAGTATCATTGAGTTCCAATTTAATCTCTTACGTGTGGACTTGATTCTTAAAGAATATTAAAGAATGTGTTGTCATTTTATTAACAACACATTAAAGAATGTGTAATATTATTTTATTAAAGAATGTGTTGTTAAAAATATTAGTTTGCGTGTAATATTATTTTATTAAATAATGTATTGTTAAAAATAAAATAGAGAAATATATATATTTGAAAAATAATTGGGACCAAACAAGGAATGAATTATCCATAATTAGGTATAACTATGTACAAGTTTGAATCGACACTCATAATTCAAGTTCCAGTAAGCTAAGATCATTAGTTCTCGACTATTGTCCAACTCAGTTTAGCTCATCATATTGAGTTAGTTTAGTATTGATGAGCACGGGTAATTGAAGTTATCTAGATTATTGAATGGATCTTATAATTTAAGCTTCAATGCCCCCAAGCCCATTAGTTGTCTACTCTTTAGTTCAAGTGGTAATTACACTGAACCAAGCATTATGTTTGACATTTTAAAAAATCAGGTTTCAACTTTATTTATTCAATTTTTAGGTTTTTATTATTTTGATTAATTATGATATTATAAAATTAAATTACACCCACCCTATTACCCACCCACCAAATTTCAAAATCCCAAACCCTAAATTGACAGAACCCGTCTCTCCTCCCTTCATTATCGTGCCCAGCGTCTCCCTTCTCTTTCTCCTCTCCTTCACCCTCTCCATCCTGCCCCTTCTCCGTCATCTCCTCCTCCTTTTCCCCCTTTCTCCCTCAATCCACAGTAACCCCCTTCTCCCCCTTTCTCCTCCGTTCCCTTCGTGCGACTGCCCGTCACAGTAGCGTCGAGCACTGCTATGAACGGAACGGCAGCAGCGCTTCGACGCTGCTGCCGTCAAAGCAGTGTCAAGAAGCTGTGAACAATAGCGCGACGCTGCTGTGGGTCTGTAAGTATGTGGGGTGGCGATGTGCATTTGCAGTCAAGGCTCTGCTTGGCCAGTATCATATCCTCTTCGAAGCTGGTTCGTCCGTCTCTTACCATTTTTTTTCTCCTCAGTGGTGCGGTGGTAGTGCAATGGGTGTGCCCTGTGTGTGTGGGGGATGTGGAAAATGTCGGCGGTTTGGGTTAAGTTTTCATCATGTCGTGCGATGGTGATAAACTTGGTATGGATCTATGGTGGCGGTCTGTGTAGTGGTGGTGGGAGTCGTCGTTTTTTGTTATTGTTTTGAATAATGAAGTTAACTGTGACCTTCATAAGATATATGTGACCTCAAAATCGGAGCAGTTATCTGAATTAAGCTAACTGTGACCTTAGTAAGTTATATATGACCTCAACAAGATATATGTGATCTCGAAATTGGAGCAGTTATCTGAATTAAGCTAACTGTGACCTTACTAGATATCTGTGACCTTATAATTTTTTTGATGAGTGGCTAATGAAGTTAACTGTGACCTTAATAAGATATCTGTGACCTTATAATTTTTTTTGATGAGTGGCTAATGAAGTTAACTGTGACCTTAATAAGATATCTGTGACCTTATAATTTTTTTTGATGAGTGGCTAATGAAGTTAACTGTGACCTTAATAAGATCTTTGTGACCTCGGAATCGGAACAGTTTTTTGAATTAAGCTAACCGTGACCTTAATAAAATATCTGTGACCTCGAAATCCGAGCATTCATCGGAATAGTCGCCGGAATTAAGTGCGACCGAAAAGTAGTCGCCGGAGTAGCCGTCGGCCACCGGAGTAGTCGCCGGAGCAGTGGGGTGGTGGAGGTGAGGTGGGGTGGGTGGATCATATTATATTATAGTTAAATATTTAATTTAATAGATTAATTGTAAAATATAATTAATAAATTAATGAAAAAACCTGAGTTTTGTAATTTAAAACTTTGGGACCTAATTTTTAATTTCCTAAAAGTAAATCCCTAAACCATAACTTTTTCCCATAGTTCAATTGCCACTACACTAAACGGGAGTTTTCTCTTTAGCCATGTCAAACCTTCCATTCGTCATTAAAGCCTAAGGCCCTGTTTGATGGGCAACATTTTCCATGGTCCATTTTTCAAGTTTTGCACTGTTTGACATCATTTTTCCACCTACTTCACCCACGCGCCTACTTCCAACTTTTAGAGGGAAAAAGATTTCTTATTGTTTTGGTTGTTTTGATATTTCAGGTTTTTTTTTTTAAATTTGCAATTAGAAAAAATTCTAGACACAATGGTAAAAAAATTTATCACTTTTGTTAACAATTTTCATGCAAAACAAAGCCAAATGAATGGTTTTTTTTTTTTTTTTTTTTTTTGTGCAATTGGAACAAATGCTAGATCCAATGGTAAAAAAAATTATCACTTTAATGGACAATTTTCATGAAGAACAAAGTCAAACGGACACAAACTTTCAACATTTTTCAGACGGAAAATTATACCAATCAAACACAAGTAATTACAATTCTCAGTAAAATAAATTCTATGCAATTCAATTCTCAGTAAAATATTTTTTTTCCACCCAAATTCCACATTTGCAGTCAAACGGGCCCTAACTTATTATCCAATTGTCAAAATGGCATTTTCAACATTAAAGTACAAAAATACCCTTAAGAAGGTTAATAAATTACAAAACTAAGATTATATTAAAAACGCTTACTACCATTTCAATTACGAAACAAAACAAACAATTCTCACTTAAAATTTCAAAACAAAGTCAATTTTTTATTTGCGTTTCTCCAACAAAGATAATGACTCTTTCGTTTTCCATCTTCTTCAGCGCTAAAACCTCAAGAGTTTATCAAAAATTCAACAAAAAGATCTTGTTTACATCCATTACTTCGAATAAGTAATTATATTTACGTATATTTAATATTGTTCTCATTAAATTATTATATTTTTAATTGTTAAAGCTTATTTGACATATGTTAACAAGCAGATATATTTGTACATTTTATTAGATAGATGTATAATTTTAAGTAAAAACGAGAAAAAAATATCTGCGTAGATGTTCAACGGACCAGATCATTTCCGTCGTCCATTTAGACAATCTCGGCTGCTCAGGCCCCTTACAGACCATTTTTAAAATTTTTTTTTTTGCATTTTCTAATATAACTTTTTTTAAAATTTTGACTTATAATGTAGATATGGAATCGGCACTCGTTCCAATTTGTTTAGGGAATTTCAAAGGATTGAAAATGGTCGATTGTCATGGAAATGGACGAGTGATGAAGATAGTATTTTTAAAATTTTGATAACATTGATTACATCGGATACAGACATGTATCGTGATTTATGAAACCTTCTCAATATTGATACTTCTCATACGATATGAATTTGAGATTTCTCTTTAACGAGCATTTAACTATTTTGATTTCATCCATAAAGATTACTTCAGAAGCACAAATGAAGTGGCTAATTCATCTAAAAGAAGATGTGACTCTTCTTTTCGTAACTTAGTGAGGAAGAATATCCGTGAAAGTGACCACGAAGAATTCGATGGAGTAGATCATAATGTGAATGATTTTTGAGACACAATGAAGGTAGTTCGTGAAGATGCGTGGTTATTCCTGAGACAATTGCTGCATACCTCACAGACCTTCTGCGTAGTTCAAGACAATCTCATACGATAACATCGCAATATTAATTCAACAGTGAATGTCAAATTATTGAGATCATATTTAACTGTCCACTAAAAAATTTATTGATATAATGATCGTGCCTGTTAAATAAGTTTCATATTCCACATTGTGAATATACATTCTCAATTATTTTACTTTAATTCACAAGCCACCGAAAATATTGATCAACGATTTGCTCTCACCGTTTGATACCTCAAAGAACTCAAGTTAGTAATCGAAGTCCAATACTGCTCAGGATTACAGTAATACATACATTAGTCAAATGAAATTAAATTTATGTGGTTAATTTCATAAATTAAATATCACGTGGTATAGTCTACTACAATTTAAAATGTACAACCAATTTTATTATCAAAGTCAAAGATCAACTTTAATAAAATTAAGACAATCTTATCAAAATAAAGTTTTCATCCCTTTTTATTTATTTGTTCATTTATTTTTTACAAATTGTGGACAATAAAATTTAGAGTGAATTATAAATTAAATCTTTTCGTGCTAAAAATTTAAAAACTTAATTTATAATATCAAATTGATCTATGAACAAAATGCAAGCTCAAACTAATATAAACAATTTATTGAAAATTAAATTAATATTTTTTTAAAAACGTCATGTGTACAAATAAGTAGGGCTATCCGTGGGTCGGTTCGGTTCGATTCTGAAGAGACCCGAACCGATCCAAAACTTTCGGATATTTAATAAATGGAACCGTCTGACCCAAATATAATTATGGAGTTGTTCGGGTTCGGTTCAGTTCGGTTTGATTCGGTTCGGGTCGGTTTCGTTCCGTTCGATTTCGTACCATAATTAAATTTTTTAATATTTACATCAACACTATATAAATACAACTAATAACATTTCATTCGTAATTTTTACAAATTAACGTAGTCCAATTCAAAAACATATAAATAACTAGCCGTCCAATAAAATTAATTCAATGCATACAAATATCAAAAAGTAGATATTAATATTACAGCAACACTACATAAAGTATATTTATTTGCTTCAAATTAAAATGAGTTAATGGATTTTAAAAATGATTTGAGCTTTAGAATTAAAATTATGAAATAATCTGATTTATTTAATTAATTTGTTAATTTGTTTAGAAAAAAATAAAATAATTTAATTAATTCAATATAAAAAATAAAAAAATTATTTAGTTTCGGTTCTTATTCGATTTCTTGGTTTTTGGTCTAGACCCGAAACCCGACCCTAACCCGTTCGGGATTTAATTTATGAAGAACCGTTCGATTCGGTTCAGAACTTTTGGACACCCCTACAAATAAGTTTATTGTACAAATAAAAACTTATTCAACAATTAGTTATCTCTCTCTTTCCAAACCCTCTCTCTCTCGCCTGACCCGTCTTCTTAGTGTGCTCGCCGGAGGGGTGGGAGCCTAGGCTCCTTCCTCTTCCCCCTTTTCTGTCCTCTCTTCTTCTTTGTTTCCCTTTTCTTTTCGTTGCCTGCGGTTTCGGTGGTTTTGCAGGCGTCGTTTTTTTGGGTTGGTGGTGGTGGTCCGGTGACCCAAGGCAGTGGTGGTCGCGGGTGCTTTGGTCAAGGAGCGGGGCGGCGAGGTATGGCTGGTTCCGGGGCGGCAGTCCTCCCCGTGTGTGGAGGTGGTGTGTTTTCCCGTTTTCGGGCTGGGTCCTCGTTTTCCGCTCGGTTGTCTCCGGTGGCTGGAGTAGGCGAGGCTGCTGCTGGTTTTGGGGTTTGCCGACGAGCCTTTTTGGCTAGGTTTCCAGCGTTGGCTGCGGGGTATTGATCGGTTGTGTTGGTGTTTGGTTGGTGTCGGTTGGTGGTGTGTGTTTGGTGTTTAGTTTAGGTGTTGTTGTTTTGTTGTGGTTTTTATGTTGTTTTGTTGTGGTTTTTATGTTGTTTTGTCTGTGTGTTTGTTCAATCGTTGTAAAGTCAAGATACTGCCTGCTCATTGTGGGGATGCTAAATTGTTGATTGCGTAGTTGGCTTTCAGTCGGGCCTTACCTGTATTGTAAAGTCACAGCTGTTTTATGACTTCGTTTGGGTCGTCTGTCTTGGGTTGTGTATTTGTTTTAGTTCATGTCTGGTTTTAGTAGTCATTCCTTTGGCCGTGGTGGCACTTTTTCTCTCTTTCGAGAGTCTGTGTTTGGAGGTCCTCCTCCTTGTAATCGCGTTTTTTGCGCCTTTTATGGAATGTCTTTTATAAAAAAAAAAAACTTATTCAACAATTCTCTCACTTGTCCTAGAGTACATAAGAAATGACAAGATCCTTGACTACTTTATAAGTTGCGATGTACTCTACCTCCATAGTGGAATCAACGACACAAGATTGCTTCACACTCTTCTAACTAACGGCTGGCCCATATCATGGTGTTAATTTTACGTAATTTACATTTTTAGACAGCTAAACCTGGGCACCAAACTCGAAAATCAAGAAATTGATCCAACCCACTCAGGTCGATTTGGTTCGATTTTGTCCTTTTCCATGGGATCGGGTTAGGTGGGATTCTCGATCCAATTCGACCCGAAACATTTGAAAACTTAAAAATGAAAAATATTGCTGAGTTAGATGTTTCAATGGTCATCGAACTTTACACCATGTCACAGTTTACTCATCGAATTTCATCAATTGTCTCATTAGTCACTAAACTTTGCTCCGTCATTGTCTATTACTCACCGAATGAATGGAGTTAAAAATAATACCAACGTGGAGGACGGAAAACCATCCTGGCGAGTTAAATACGTCAAATTGTAAATGCATCTGCCAACTCATTGCCATATCATCATTTCCAAACATCTCCTTCACCTATTTGTGAAAAGGAAAAGACGACATTAGAACTCCCAAGTAAATCAGTCCTCTAATCCTAACCCCAAATCGATTGTAATCACTCCAAGAACAAGAGGATATGGAAAGTATAGTAAGGAAAATGGAAAGATTTGTCAATTCCACAGCTAGTTTGTATAGTGAAATTGAGGTCATGAATGAGCTAGAGGTGGTTACCAAGAAGTTTCAGCAAAACCAGCATGAAGAGAGTATGAGGCTGTCGAACAGAAATTGATGTGCAGAAACAAGACGTGAGACACTCCGAACATATGATAAGTGTAAACTTGGCTCACAAGTCACATAGTCAATATAAAGTTAAATAAATTTAAAGTTTAAATAGTGGGTTAATTAACTGCCTAGATAACTTCCCATTTGATTATTGGAGGGAAGTTATTGCAGGAAAAAACCACCCACTTCCATGATGGATGGAAGTTATAGTGGTTGTCTTTATATATATATGTGTGTGTGTGCGCGCTAAGGGTCCCTAGACAAACTCGTGAAAATTCCTGCAGATTTTCTCTCTTAATATTGAAAGTCCTGTGTTTATTTTCATCAAATTAAAAGGGGTTATTAAGTGGGTATTGACTAGAAGACGTTTGGTGCTTCGAGGACTCATTTCTAATGCAGATTTTTCAATTAAATATTGGATAACATGATTGGAGGTATGTAATTTATGTCATACAATAAGGTGGTTGAGCTGCTGGCAAGGACTGTGCACGTCTATGCATGGATATGTATAATAATTGGGGATGCCATTTCAAAAAAAGGACCTTTCGAATGCTTCGGTTTCCAGGTCAAGGGTAAATTTTAGTGGAAGTTTGCAGTGATTGAAGCAAGAATTGTTGGATATAAAATTTGTATCTGAAAATAAAAGTTTCCAAAATCGACTTGCGAAAACAGTAAGGACAGAATTTAGGAATTTAAAATATTACAAACAGTAACACGAAACTAGTAAAACAGAAAGTTGTAAACAATTGCTGAAGTCGGAATGAGGATGATCGAGGCGAGAACTATGCTCTCTGTCCTTAAGACGTTTTTACCCCATCACACGGTGCTTACGGTATATGGTAAATCGTCTCCTAAGATACAACGATCACACTTGCAGAAGTAGCACGTCGACTGCAAGACAAATAACCGTAACTAAGTAACTCCTCGTATACTAATGCAAACTAAAAGACAAGAAGACAATGTATGCAAGTAAGTGCATGAATTCGTGTGTTTTTGTTGTGTGTTCAAATGAAAGCTCGATGACCTTTTAAATAGAGGAGGGAGTTGACTGCCTGTTCACCTTCGTTCAAATCCCCACTTTGCTAGCTTTTCACCACTCACGCCCACTTAACTCACCAGCTTAAGCAACCAATGGGTCAAGTTAATTAACCGTGAAGAAGAGAGAATTAATTTAATTCGGATAAGAAATTCAAATAAATTTTATCCAAAAAAAATTAATATTGGCACGGGCCTGGCCCAAGTCCAGGCCCAGGCCCACGACCCGAGACCCGAGCCCACTCATAGTTGTGTTCATTTTGGCCCTGAACAATTCTCGGGATTCATAAGTGCTTTAGAGAATTTTAAGCCCCAAATTCTCATAGAAGCGGCCCCACTTCACACTTATATAGGTGATCTCCTATTAAGAGTATTCTGCTTTACTCCACTCGGATTATCCAAGCTATAGGAATCATTAAAAGTTACAACTTAACCTTTTACATTCTGCAGACAACACTTTTAAATAAAAGAATGGTTAAGTGCTTAACTAAGTCTTAATAACTTAGTTGTCCCATTGAACTAAGATCTTGGGATCTCCAGTCAACAATGTTGGGTTACCATCATTAAGATTCATGCATGTTCGGCTTTAATCCCATTCCCTTTGATAGATAATATACTTGATCTCTTGGTAGGCCTTTTGTAAGCGGATCCGCGAGATTCTCCTTTGATTTCACATAATCAATGGAGATAATACCATTTGAGATCAACTGCCTTATGGTATTGTGTCTACGACGTATATGTCTAGACTTACCATTATACATGTAATTTTGTGCCCTTGCAATAGCCGACTGATTGTCACAAAGTTGAATACCGATTGGTGCACCGGCTTAGGCCAACACGGAATATCTTCTAAGAAGTTACGAAGCCATTCTGCTTCTTCTCCAGCTTTATCTAAAGCTATAAACTCTGATTTCATTGTTGATCGAGCTATACAAATTTGCTTTGAGGATTTTCAGGACACAGCCGCACCACCAAGTGTAAATATATAACCACTTGTGGATTTAGAATCTTTCATATCAGATATCCAATTTGCATCACAATATCCTTCTAATACTGCTGGATATCTCATATAATGTAATCCAAATTTTAAGGTATGTTTTAAATATCGAAGTACCCTATTCAATGCCTTCCAGTGATCATTGCTTGGATTACATGTGAACCTACTTAATTTATTAATCATGAACGCTATATCGACGTGTGCAGCTCATTAAATACATCAAACTCCCAATAACCCGAGAATATCTTAATTGATGTACAGTTCACCTCTATTTTTTGCTAAGTGTAGATCATGCGGTCTACCGGAGTTTTAACCGAACTTTCATCAAAAACTCCAAATCTCTTTAGTACAGACTCAACGTAATGAGATTGTGAAAGAACGAGACCATATGGTGTTTTAGAGATTTTTATTCCAAGAATTACATCCGCTACACCCATATCCTTCATGTCAAAGTGTTTTGTTAGCATTTTCTTAGTGGACACAATGATATCATGATTGCTACCCAAAATTAGCATATCATCCACATATAAACATACTAAGACATATGCTGTCGGTGTATTTTTATTATACACACACTTATCACACTCGTTAATCTTAAAACCATTTGACAACATTGTTTTGTCAAACTTTTGGTGCCACTACTTTGGCGCCTGTTTTAATCCATATAAAGATTTAACGAGTTCCGCAAACTTTTTCTCTTGTCCATGAGCGACAAATCCTTCAAGTTGCTCCATGTATATTTCTTCTTCTAACTCACCATTCAGAAAAGCTGTTTTAACATCCATTTGATGAATTTCGAGGTTATGTAACGCAGCAATTGCAATAAGGATTCTTATCGAAGTAATCCTCGTTACTGGTGAGTAAGTATCAAAGAAATCAAGACCTTCCTTTTGTCTATATCCTTTTGCTACCAAACGAGCCTTGTATTTATCAATAGATCCATTCGATTTTAATTTTTTCTTGAAAATCCACTTGCAACCTAGAGGTTTATTTCCAGGTGGGAGATCAACCAACTCCCAAGTATGATTTTGCATTATCGATTCAACTTCACTATTGATAGCTTCTTTCCAAAAAGGAGCCTCTGGTGTGGACATTGCTTCACCGAATGTCTTTTTGGTTCATCTTCGATCATGTACGTTAGAAATTTCGAACCGAAGGACGTAGACTTTCTAGTCCTTTTTACTCAGTTCGAGTTCTTCTTCATTTTCATCATCATTTGCAGTATCGTAAGTTCGTTTTGTTGAACTTATATCACTTTTGTCTTTACGAGGAAAGACATCTTCGAAGAAACTTGCATTCCTTGATTCAATTATTGTATCTTCATGTATATCAGGAATCTCTGATTTTTGCATAAGGAAATGATATGCACTACTGTTATGAGCATATCCAATAAATATGCAATATACAGTTTTTGGTCCTATTTTTATTTGTTTAGGTTTTGACACTTCTACCTTTTCCAAACACCCCCACACTTTCATGTATTTATATGAAGGTTTGTGACCTTTCCATAACTCGTAAGGTGTTTCATCCTTTACTTTGTGTGGTATTTTGTTAAGAATGTGATTTGCCAAGAGGATAGCCTCCCCCCCACAAATTCTGTGGTAGACCAGAACTAATTAATATAGCATTCATCATTTCTTTAAACTTGCGGTTCTTTCGTTCCACAATACCATTAGATTGAGGTGAGTAAGGAGCCGTAGTTTGATGAATGATGCCTTGAAGAGAACAAAATTCTTCAAACGATGCTCCATATTCTCCACCTCTATCACTTCGAACAATTTTTATTGTTTTGGTAAGTTGATTTTCAACTTCATTCTTATAGTGTTTAAACACTTCCAATGCCTCATCTTTGCTTCTTAACAAATAAACATAACAATACCGAGTGCAATCGTCAATGAAGGTAATGAAATACATTTTCCCACCTTTAGTTTGTACGAATTTCAAGTCACATATATCACTGTGAATTAATTCTAAAGGTAAAGTATTTCTTTCAACTAAAGGAAATGGTCTTTTGGCTAATTTAGCCTCAACACAAATTTCACATTTGTGATTAGGATCGAAACTTATCGAAGGTAGCAAATTTAAGTTCATTAATTTGCGCACAGATTTAAAGTTTGCATGTCCTAATCTTTTATTCCATAAACAAGAAGAATCAACAACATACGTTAAGTAGAAGCTTCATTCATCTTGTTCAAATTAGGTACAATAGTAAGGACGTTCATCTTGAACATCCCATCAACATGTAACCCTTTCCAACATACATTCCATTTTTAGTTAGTACAAATTTGTCGTACACAAATACTAACTTAAACCCATTCTTGCTAAGAAGGGAACCAGATACAAGATTTTTCCGAATGTCCAAAGACATGCAAGACATTGTTGAGGACGAGTTCCTTGCCGTATGTCATCTTCAAGGTCACCTTTTCCTTGTCCTTCAAGCTTTGAGCTTGAGGAATTTCCCATGAACAGCTTGTTCTCCATCAATAGGTTTGTAATCCGAAACACGTTCTTCTCAAGACAAATGCGGCGAGTGACACCAAGTGTCCACCCACCATTCCCTCGGGATTTCCAACATCATATCTGTGATATCACAGCAGATAAGTGCATCTCTTGAACGCCTTCACCAGATTTTCAGCCAACCATATGTGCACGGTCATTTTGCTTTTTAGGCTTGCGACGTCACTTGCATCGATGTCCGTGTTTGCCACAGCTGAAGCAATCCCCTTTGAACTTCTTGTTCTTCTCGTTTGTTTTCATTTTTCTTCGGAGCAAAGTTCGAGTGCTTCCTTTTCATGTTCTTCTTTGAATTTGATTCACCCATGTTTGCCTTAGCTTCCATGCTTGGTCCCCCGATCCTCCTTTCGCATTTCTTAGTATCTTTTCTTCAATCCTCAACGCACAATCGCCTCCTCCATGTTCATTTCCTTACGTTTGTGTTTGAGGTAATTTTTGAAATCTCTCCATGAGGGCTGAGTTTTTCAATTATCGTCAAGACTTGGAAATGACTCACTTACAATATTTTTTTCAAAGATGTAAATCATGAAGGAGCACTTGCAAATCTTGAACTTGGGAAATAATAGATTTAGAGTCATTATTTTATATTCTAAAAATTTTCCTACAAGAAATTTTTTAGAACCAAAGATCTTCAATTTTATATTTTTTCTCTAAAGATTCCCATAATTCTTTTCATAGCTTTCATTACGCTATATACACCATACAAATGAATCATTCAATCCATTCAAGACATAGTTTTTGCATAAGAAATCGGAGTGTTTCCATGCATCCAAAGCAATAACCGAAGCTCGATTATTTTCTCCTTGTTGAACAAGGAGGGATCCTCTCAGAGAAACCTCGCCGTGTTCAAAGTGGTAAGATAGAACAACATCTTTTGCCGCCATCTCTTAAAGTCGATTCCCATTAAACTTTTCGTGTTTCTCTCCATGAGGAACATGAGTTGAAGCAACAGGACCACCACCGTTGGCGCCACGTAGGGGTCACAAACACGAGGGAGTCACAGCCATAGTAGAGGGAATTGCATTCGTCCCAACAGTGTTAGCCATTTCTATTTTCAAAACAGAAGATCAACAAGTCAGAATTTTCGAATTAAAATTCTGCAGAACAGTAATATCGTATAAGAACCTGCAAATGTTAGAAATACGCAAGTACAAATTTGGAAACAGATTGATTAAATTTGAAAATCGCCTAAAAACATCTTAAGATTGTTGGATATAAAATTTGTATCTGAAAATAAAAGTTTCCAGAATCGACTTAAAAAAATATGACAGAATTTAGAATTTAAAATATTACAAACAAGAACATGAAACTAGTAAAACGTAAAGTTGTAAACAATTGTCAAGCTCGGAATGAGGATGATCGAGGCGAGAACTATGCTCTCGTCCTTAAGACGTTTTTACCCCGTCACACAACAAGCTTACGGTATATGGTAAATCGTCTCCCAAGATACAACGATCACACTTGGTAGTAGCACGTCGACCGCAAGACAAATAACCGTAACTAAGTAACTCTCTCGTATACTAATGCAAACTAAAAGACAAGAAGACAATGTATGCAGTGCAAAGATGAATTCGTGGTGTTTTTGTTATGTGTTCAAATGAAAGCTCGATGACCCTTTAAATAGAGGAGGAGTTGATTGTCACCTTCGTTCAACTCCCCACTTGCGCCAGCCACCACTCATGCCCACTTAACTCATCAGTTAAGCAACTAATGGGTTGGTTAATTAACCGTGAAGAAGAGGGAATTAATTTAATTCGGATAAGAAATTCAAATAAATTTTATCCAAAAAAAATTAATATTGGCACGGGCCTGGCCCAGGCCCAGGCCCACGACCCGAGACTCGAGCGTGTGGCCGTTGGTTAGTCTAGACATTGTCTAAGACTCCCCCCTTTCAAAGACTATTGGTACCCCTTGGGGCCCAAACCCATTTCCAACCTTGGAGTTTATAAAGTGGTTCAATGTTGTGTTTGCAACCTATGTGGGATTGGAACACTTTTCCAATTCTTTCTCATTTATTCCTCGTATTTATTATCCGACTTTCAACCTTAATTTCTCATTCATATTGAAATGGTTTTTCACAAGTAAATATTCTACACTCATCTACTCGGAACGTAGAATTTAATTGAACATAAATTTCAACAATTCGAACATTGGGTCCCACATAAAATTGTGGTCAAAGTTGACCCACTTGTGGTCAAATGGGCACCATTTCCAACAAGAATCTGGACATAAATCCAGTCAACTGGATATAAACCAAGAGTAATGGTTATAGTCATTCAGTTCCCATTGAGAAGGGCGGTCAAAGGAGAGTACTGTAAATTTTTGGCCTCAGGTTGAGTTGCACAAAAGTGACAGTGGCTTTTTTGGTCCTGAGGCTTTCAATTTTACATGTGGTATGTGGCCAGGGAGGATGTTTTGTGGAATGTTTGAGTTTCAGCAATTTGACTTTGAAAGTGGAAGATGATACTTTGTTACTCATGATGATCGAAACAGCCAAATTTCAGGATGCTGCAGTGTTTCAAGTAGATTGCGTGTGAATGGATAATAGTACAATTCAGTCACTTGGAAGCATCTCACCATAAGTTCGTCAACACAAATTTATAATGCTAGCAGTTTGAACAATCCTTCTGAATATATAAATCATGGCAAGCTGATTTGCTTTGTTGATGGCAACATTAATTACTGTTGATTTTATTTATAGAAGAGAACAAGAAACAAAAGGGAAGAGCTCCATAAAATTGTACCACCTATGTTACTGCTTAAAACAATGTTATTGTAATTGTCATGGTGTACGAAACTCATTGTAATCTTGAAGTGTAATTAACAAGTTTGAACATTGTATACTTGATTTTGTTTTTGACCTCGTTTTATTCTTTCACCCTCTCTTAGGAATTTGATACGTCCAAGGGCGGACTTAGGGGGTGGCCTTGGGGGTCACGTGATCCCCCAACTTTGCTCCTCTTTTTTTTTTTAACCATTAAATTTTCTATATTTTTGTTTCAATTTTCGAAGTCATTATGGGATGTAAAATGAAATCGAAATATTGCATTCTTAATACCATTTTGAAGTACTCACGGTCTAGTTTTTTACGTCGTTAATGGCGTACAAAACGATTAATCGTAGCAAATGTTACGACTTGTCAAAGCATGCCGTTAAAAATTAGTATTTCGAAAATTTCGATAACATGCTAACTTTAAAATTCTCCAATGATCGTACGTTAATCAAATCTACAAATTGCTTATGTCATCTCAAAACTTATTTCAAAGAACTACATTATAGGCATATTGAATAGTCCAAACAAATATCGAAAATAGATAAAAAAAATGTTAAACGTAAGCTTTAAATAAACGCATCTAACTCGCATTTTTTTTAAAAAAAAATTCAATTATTTCATTAACATTTATTATTTTTGCAATACAAATTTCTCAATGTAATTTTCATCGTTTTATTAGAAAATTTTATATAGAATATAACATCAAACTTTTCGAAATTTTACATTCGAAAAAGTCATATTTCATGTAAATTTTTGAATGCAAAATTAAATGGGGTATGATTTTTTGGGACGTAACTTTTCGATTGTAAAATTTCTCCCAATTTCTTTGTAAGTTCGATTGTGTCCCCTAACTTTATACTTTTGCGTTCACCCCTGGATACATTTGTATTGGAATACGTGTAATCAAAGTCAGATTGGGAATGTTGATTACAAACCATATGTGTCCTACAAGAGTGCACTGGCATGTGATGCAAAGTTGCACAGTTCTGGAGGGTCAAAATTATAGTGACAAAATTAAAATCATGTCAAGTGATCATACATTTCACTCGACAAAACTAGCAACCAAATTTAGATTGTGAAATTAAAACTATACTAACATTGAAGGGTTGCTCAATTGGTCAGGTCTTGGGTTTGCTCCCCAATGGTGACAAGTTCGTATCCTCTCAAGGCCACTGAGGTGAGTATCCGACCGTAAATTTCAAGGCCCCGCGATCAAAGTCAGATTGAGAATATTGATTATAAACCATATATGTCCTACAATAGTGGACTGGCTTGTGATGCAAAGTTGCACAGTTCTGGAGGGTCAAAATTACATGACAAAATTAAAATCATGTCAAGTGATCATACATTTCACTTGACCAAACTAGCAACCAAATTAGGTTGTGAAATTAAAACTATACTAACCTTGAGAGATTGTTTAATTGGTCAGGTTTTGAGTTTGCTCCCCAATAGCCACCTGTTTGAATTCCCTCATGGCCACTGAGGTGAATACCCGATCGTAAACTTCAGGACCCCGTGAGATTGGTCGAGGTGCGCGTAAGTTGGCCCGAACATCTACGGTTATAAAAAAAAAAATTAAAACTATACAAGATACCTAGTAGAAGTCAGTTATCATAGTTGCATTTCCATGACCTGAACTGACAATAGGGATGGCAATTTGAACTGTGAAAACCGAAAATCGCAGTTAACCGAACCGAATGGGGCGAAAAAAATCGAACCGATGGTGCAATGGGGCTGTTATGGTTTTGATTTTAACGAACCGCTTCATTTAGGGGAGGGTATGGTATTTAGCTATGGTGAACCGAACCGAACCAATTACCCGTTAAAAAAAAATAAAAATTGGACAAATGGGCTTTCCATTTTTATTTCTCAAAATTAATTGGGCAATTTTTTTGGACTTTCCAAAATTCTGGCCCAATTAATATTAACTAAACTTTAACCCAATAACCCAAACCCAGTAGCCCAATTCAATGTCAATGTACCCTACACGTAATTAAAATGGAAAAGTTCATAGATCAAGTCTTAACTTTGACACTTGCAAAAATCAGGTGCTAAAGTTTTAAAATTGCAAAAATCAAATTTTTACTTTTTATTAATTAATTAAATATTTAATTGTGCAATTTGGTCACAAATATCTTATTAATTAGTTAAAAATAATTTTTGGTCATAGCTTATCAAAAAATTTATAGGTAAAATTTTTTTAGCGGTCACAGATTATTTCGAGGTCACAAATCTAAAATTGATGATAAATAAATGTGTAGGTCCAATACCGCCTAAATTGATGTTAAGTATAAATAATGTTATGTCCGTATTTGTTAGTATTTAAAATCTAATTTTAATTTAAGTTAAAGTCAACAACTAATTTTAATCAAATATTTTATGGATCCCACAACTTTTCGACCACACATTTCATTAATTTCTATCAAAATCTATTAAAAATTTGATTTTAATTACCGTCAAATAATGATTATATATCATTATCCATGACTAAACATAACTTATTTTAGATATTTAAGCATCGATTCAAGTTCGGAAACAAAATACAGCTCAACAAACATGTATATGTGAGGTTTACAGGATAATTTTATATAAATTTAAATGTTTCATATTGAGAATATTGTGTAACTAACTATTAATTTTCTACTTAAAAGGTTAGATATCAAATTATTACTCAAATAATGAGTTGGAGAGTAGAAGCGAATTTTTTTTTTCTTCTTTTGGCTCTACCGCATTTATGGGTGAAAGAATCGTCATCTACGGTACTGATTTTCCCTTTTATAGATTGTCAGGAATTCAATGGTTAGAATTGCACTAAAATTAAGTGTAGTGGATGGTAACTGGAAACAAATTTGGCATAAATGGAGAAATTTCAAGATTTTCTAACTGTACCAAAGAATAAAGCAAAATTGAGTTATTCGTAATAAATTCGAAAGTAATTTTATAAATTCTCTTTTCATCTTATTGTGAAAAATTAAGGAAAATCGAGTCTTCTAACACAAACATAATTTGAATAATTGATTATTGTAAAAATTTTATTTTTGTTTATAATTTAAAATAAGATATCGGTATATATTAATTATTGCAACTTTGACATTATAAATACTTTTTTCAGTATTTGGATTTTTCTTACATTTTGCTTGCACGAATAGTTTTAGTTCATGAGTCAAGAGTAAGTATATTACCATTTTCATTTTTACTGTATTGAATGTATGTAGTTCACTTGACCATGTGTAGTACGTATCTAAAATGAGAAAAAGAAAATGAGAAACAAAAATTGGCTCTATATATAATTTTATATCTAGTACTATTAATTTTCATTGACTTTTTTTCGTAAATTATTTTTTTTCAAGTTGACGATTGGACCTATAAAAAATAATTTATTTTCGTGGTTATTAACGGAACCGAACCGCACCGAACCGAAATATAAACCGAACCGAACTGAATCGACTTTTGTGGTTATGGTGCGGTTATGGTTTTGGCCGAACTGATCCCTAACCGAACCGTTGCCATCCCTAACATGACAAGAATTCTTTGACGTTAGTAAACCCGACGACACCAGCATGACCATTTCCAGCAGTAACACTAAGCAACCAACACACAAGTGAGGAAAAAACATCAGTTTCACACAATTGACTAAACATGATTACTCGACAAATCTTATCACATAAGATCTGCATGAGAGATGAATTCAAGAAACAAGAGTACTTCATTTCATTAATTACCATATAAACATCACCACAGATAGTACTACAAGAGAAACGAATTCCAGAAACAAGAGTACTTCATTTCAAAACTATGCATCCAAAAGAAAAAATAATTCAACCAATTTTAACCCAATAACCCTATTTTTCATTCAAAACTAAAGCCCTAAAATTCTTGTGAATCAGACCCAATTTCACCCTTCCCGACATTCTTCTTCGACATGAGTGTTCGATTAATATTGGGCTGAAAATTGCCACTTGTAGTTGTCTCTTGCAGCATTCCCAACAAGCTCCAACAACTAAAAGTAAAAAATTCAAATTACAAAATCAGCAAATATCAGGTATAATTTGTACACAAACACAACAAAAAATTAAAATCACATTTACGGACCTTAGCAGCAAGGTATTCAAGAACAACATAGAAGTAAACGGCGATAGAAGTAAAAATGGGCAAAAAAAACAATTACAAATATTTTCAACTATAAACCCCAAATTAATTGTCCCAACTATGTAGCAAAAGTTGAATATCACAATAGAAACTTCAAAGAATCCGCGTGAGAGAAGAATTGAATGGATTTCACGACATTAAAGACTTCGCGAGAGAGGAATTGATTTGGGTAGAATGGATTCCATGACCTTAGGGTTTGGAGATTTAAACCTCGTTTGATTCTCGTTATTGTAGAATGAGAATGAAAAATATAGTCGTCATTGGACCCCACACAAGAGATAGCAATTCAAAATTGAGGCTTGATGTGATGGATAACAGTCATATTTTTCATTTTTATGGATGAAAAATGAGAAACAAACGGAGGATTATTGGTTTTTCCTATAGTAAGCTGTGTTTGGAAGATTGCTGACATGGTGATGACTTGGCAATTAACTTATATTTGGACGATTTAACTGATCACATCATTTTTCCACCATCCACATCAGCAGCTTTATTAACAGAGTTCATTTTACTCTCGGTGGTTAATGAGACGTTTTATAAAGTTTGATGAGTAAATCGCGACATGGTGCAAAGTTCAATGACTATTGAAACATTAACTCAATATAGCTACAAATGTCTTTTTCCTTTCCTGCTCCTCTTCTCTATCAAAATTCCAAAAATCCACCACCAAAAATTAGCCAAGAAAACCTACTTCAAATTTCAAAATGTAATAAGAAAAAAGGAACATAGCTACTACACTATAGAAATCACATTTCACAACTAACAATATCACAAAATACTTCTGTAAATTAGGTAGGATTCTTGGGGATACTACACCGATAACGTGCATGAATTATATTCTCAAAACGTACATTTTACGTACACAAAATCGAACATGGTTTCAACTTACCAAAATAGGATTTGAGAAGGTGAAATGATAATTACCGAAACCAAATAGATTTTATCCTTTCCATTCTTCAACGAAAAACATTTCCTATAATCAAAAGAATAGTTAGTTTTTCAAAAATTAAATTTCAAGTTCAAAGAAATCAGAAAATAAAATAGGAAATGAAAATGAATGGATTGATCGAGGCAAGCGTCTGACATTTTCTCCTTAGATGAATTTGTCTTGCATCGGTGCTAAAGGTTTTTCAGCAATCATCTCCCAAAACAACAATCACGTTTATCCATAGAAGTACTCCAAATGGCTTAGACCAAGGAAATTGAATGGAGTTTCCTATCTACCATAACCATGATTTTGATGCAAAAAGAAATCACTTCTACAAAGTGTTTCTTAAGCAAAACCAAAGTGTAAAAATGGAATAGAATCAATAATGAATGTCCTAGGGGTATATAGAAGGTGAAGGAGTGTAGTGGAGAGACGCCCAAAAAAAAAAAAGCAATCTTAGCCAAGGGTCGTAACATTTTGCTATCACTTGCTTATTGCCTGTGCATTGCTCAAGTGCCAAAAACAGAGAGCTTGTCACTTGCCGGCGCTGGCCTATCGTTCGAGCGACAGCCTCACATGCTGAATTTCAATTTTCCTTCAAACTTAGGACCACAACACACACACATACACATATATAATTGTAATAGAGGCTGTAGAGCCAGTGAAGTTGCTTTTCTTACACTGCCTTTCTGTTCCCAAAGACTTTAGCCTCCACATGCAATAGATTCCACCGAAAACATCCACTGCTTCACCACCACCACTACCCACATAGTACCACACACCGTCAAACATAAAATAACAATGCACCACACACACACCCCACCACACACATAGATCCGCACCACCTATTTCGCCCTCAATCGTCACTAAAGCCTGCGTACTATACATGATTCACTGGGGGCAAGGACGAATTGGGGCGGTCTAGCCCAAATCCAAGTTACTAGTTCTATTTTATTTTTTTGGTACAAGCCCACTTTAAAAAATTCAGCCCATTACCCAAAAGTCCAATCCAATTTATTTATAACTCAACCTAAATATCATTATATAATTATATCAAACTCTCATTCAAGACTTCGAAGAGCAGCCGATTCAACCCTAAAATTGAATTAAAATTGCAATTCCCATAGGTTGGTTTTTTGGTTTAGTAATTTATATTTGGTATTTTCTCAAGTCGAATCTTTCCCTAATTTTTTCTTACTGGTTTTGTTCATTGGGTATTATCGAATTCTTTTAATTATCTTATTTGATTGTTTCATTGTTTGAGAGTTTCTGATGGCTATGTGATACGAGCAGGAGGTCAATGAGTTGTGGAAAGGCTTTGACTATTCAATAGGCTGGCTAGATTTTTGCTTCCGAGACCGGTATGCTCTCTTTCTCTTTCTCCCTCGCGGTTGTTGTACTTGTGTCTTTTCATATGCCACTGTTGGATTTATGCTACCTCAATTGTGATCACTGGTCAATATGTTCATTTATTCACAGAGGAGCTAAATGATTTGAGATGATGTTTCGAAATAAATAATATTTCTCTAAATTTTGTTTCATAATTCCAACACTTTGATTTTGTGAGAAATATTGAACTTGTTGTAATTGGATAATAGTGCATCTTTTATATGGTATATAAGATTAAAAATAGAATCTTTGGGAGTGTTCTGTACAATATCTTTTTTCCATAATCTCTGGTGATTGGTATTAACAAGGTTTTTGACATGCATGCCCTATGGATGAAATTCTAAATTCTATTATTGTGGGTAGGATACAATATAATTTTGCTTATCTGATAAATGGACTTTTGATCATTCGTTATTAAATATAGTTGTGTTGGTATTAGGTATGGATTTGTTTCCCTTACGCTTGCACATTGTAGCCTTAATGATCTCTATTATGCTATTAGGGTGCCAAAATAGCTTTTAACATACACAAATGTAATAGCTTTTAACGATCAAACTCATTATATGGCTGACTGTAGTTACTGGTTTATAGGTCATTCCAATTTTTTGAAATTTGTTACCTATGGAATTCTCCTCTCTTACCTTTTTCTTGAGAATCTGATCACTAGATAGTATCACTAACCAAACCCAATACGAAAAAAGATATTATTTTTAAAGTCTCTCGAGAACCTTTTCATTTATTCTTTCTATTATTTTGAGCCTTTACAAATGGAAGATCAACATTCATCAAAGAGAATAAAGACAACATTTTCATTCTTTAAAAAGACGGGGCAATCTAGTGAAAGTATATGTACATCTCCAGAAATTGAACATCTTTCAGTCTTAACTCCTATGCAACATCCTCCAATTTCATTTCCAGAAATTGAACATTCATCAGTCTCAATTTCTGAATTGCAATCATGTACTAGTATTGAATGGAATCTGGGAAAACAAAAGCAAATGTTTGAAAATTCCATCAATTTACGAGATGAGATTAGAAATTCATATATAAAAGTTGGACCTTATCAGCTGAAGCTTAACGAGTATCCAAGGATAAAAGGAAAAAAGCAAGCCCGTCGCTTTCAGAAAAAGTGGTTCAATTAATTTCCTTGGTTGGAGTATTCTCCTACTACTGAAAGGGCATATTATTTTTATTGTTTTCTTTTTCAGAAAGATGAGAATTCATCTGGATGTTCGGGATTGGTTACCGAAGGATATAATAATTGGAAGATGGTTAAGGATGAAAGCAAGTGTGCATTTCTTATTCATACTAATTCATCATATCATAAACTGTGTGAGACTAGAGCTAAAGATTTAATCAGATCGTCTCAGCATATTGACAAGGTGATGCATACTGTATTGGAAGAGGAACATCATAAACGTTTTTTTACGTATAATGAGTTCAATTAAAAGTGTTCAATGGATAGCATTTCAAGGTTTAGGGTTCCGAGGTAACGATGAATCACCATCTTTTCTTAATCGTAAGAATTTTATACAACTAATAAAGTACACGGCATATTTGAATCCAGAAATTAGTAAAGTTATATTGGAAAATGCACCACAAAATGTCCAATACATTGCTCCAACTTTTCAAAAAGAAATTTTGCATATTATGGCCAACAGAGTATGACGAATGATTCGAGAGGAAGTTGGGGATGAATGCTTTTGCATTCTTGTTGATGAAGCACAAGATACATCTAATCGAGAAGAGATGGCCATTATCTTGAGGTTTGTGAACAGTCATCGCAGTTTGATAGAATGCTTCATTGCAATGAAAAGAGTTAGTGATATCACGTCATTGAATTTCAAAAACAAAATATGTAGTGTTCTTACTCAATATGAACTTCAGGTGAACAATATGAGAAGACAAGGGTATCACGGTGCTAGTAATATGCGCGGTGTTTGGAATGGACTTCAAGCATTATTTCTTAGAGATTGTGAATATAGATACTACGTCCATTGTTTTGCCCATCGATTACAGTTGACATTGGTCGTAGTAGCTAAAGATGTCCCTATCATTTGGAATTTCTTTTCTCATTTAGACAAGATTGTCAATATTATTACTTCTTCTCCTAAACGAGTTACTGAGTTGTAAGCTTCTCATAGAGAGGAAATTTAGCGTATGACGGCTGATGGGGAGCAAATGGTTAATTTGCAGCGGTTAGGAGCTACTCGTTGGAGTTCACATTATGACTTTGTAAAGAGCTTGATAGATATGTATGGTGCAACCCGCAAAGTGCTTGAATATATTTGTGACCATTGTTCAAATGGCAGATCTTTGGCTAAAGCTCGTGGTGCTTACAAAAAGTTGGTGAGTTTTAAGTTCATATTTATCTTACATTTGATCCATAGAATTATGAGAATCACTGATGTTCTTTGTGACCATTCAAAAAAAAAAAAACCCCAAGACATCTTGGCTAATTTAAGGTTTGTGTCTACTATAAAACAATTGCTTCAAAAATTGAGAGATGATGGTTGGGAAGAGTTTCTTCAAGAAGTAAAATTTTTTTGCTCAAGAAATGATATTACAATACCTAATCTAGAAGGTTTGTATAACATTGGTAGTTCTAGTGATGAAACAACAGTTTATCATTATTATCACTGTGATGTCTTCAATGAATCAATAGATTTTATGAAGATGGAGTTAATTACAAGATTTAATGACATAACAGTAGAACTCATTTCTCTCAATGCTGCTTTGGATCCTAAAGATTCATTTAGATCATTTCACAATCGTAAAATTTGCACACTTGCAGAGAAATTCTATCCTCAAGATTTTTCAAAGCAAGAAATTATTACATTAGAATTTGAGTTACCACATTATGAGTTAGATATGAAGAGTAAGCTTCGATTTCAAGTGTCTACACTTACTGAGTTATGCAGACAGTTGACTGAGAGTAGAACGTCGGAAAATTACATTATGGTAACTAGATTGATTCATCTTGTATTGACATACCTGTTTCTGCCCCAAGCAACGAGTGAGCATTTTCAGCTATGAAACATGTAAAGACGACACTTCGCAATAAAAATGGAAGATGACTTTCTTGCTGATTATATGATACTTTTTATAGAAAGAGAACTTGTTGAGAAAATCGATCTAGATTCTATTATAGATGAATATTATGTTTCAAATTCTCGTGGGGAACGAGTTAAGTAAATAATATTCTTTAATGAATTTTTTTAGTACATGTAAATTTTATTGCATTGATTTTGTTAAGTACTTTCAGCCCTTCCACAGAAAATTCTGAATCCGTCCCTAACTGGGGGAATGCAAAAAAGAAAACACATAATGGAGGGGAACTTGAAAGGGAATCTGGGCTTATGAGGTGGGGTGATTTTTGGGAAAAACACAAGAGGAAAGCTTCAACTTAATAGAAGAAAAACTGAAATCAGCGCTTCTGGGATGGGTAAGGGTGGTTGAGTATTTTTCTAGGAAAGCTTAATAGAGAGGAAATTGACAAAATTGATTGATGCTTCTCAAGTGGGTAGGATAATGAATAAATATGATATTTACACCAATAAGGAAGATACTTTCCTCATAAACTTCTGGCCTTTTTAATGCATTTCCAATGCAACTGTTATATGTTCAAGTGTTTATTTTCTGCATTATGCAAACATAATTATATGTGACTAGCTAATCTAAAATAGTTGTTGTAAATATAATTATCTTACAAAAATAGTCTGTGGCCATTTCTTGCTTTAAACATGACTTTTATGATCAATGTTTGTGATCATGTCTGTTTTCAATTTGATTGTCTATAATCAGGTTTATCTTAACTTTGATCATATGTGATCAATTATTTATTAAATATGATTGTTTGTGATTAGATTTGTTGTGACTTTGATTATATGTGACCAGCACCATCATGATTGTGACTGTAGATGACTATGTTCGTGTTAATAGTATTTTGTGATCTAATATGTGAACAATGACTTTTTGTGACCACATTCTTGTTAATTATGATTATTTGTGACCTTTTATGTATTAAATTATGATTCTCTATGATTAAGTTTTTGTTATTTGTAACTGTATGTGACAATGTCTGTTTTCACTGTGAATGTTTGTATCCTGTAATGCGTTCATTGTGGTGACTACAACTTATATTAATCAACGATCTATATTATATTTTACAAATTATTTATTGGTCATAACTTATCTAATTAACTGGTCACAACTCATTGTAAGGTCACAAATTATCAGATTAATTGGTCATAACTTATTTATCGATCAAATCGTAGGCTACAATTACAAATTTAATCATAATCATATATTTTTAGGTCACACATTATTTATTGGTCATAAATTACTCATTTTATTGATCACAATCATCTATTAATTGGTCAAAATGGTCTAATAATTGATCACGATTTGTTGTTCGACCCAAGCATTGAAGCCACATTATAAAATGAATCTCACATGCTACAAGTAATTGCAGCTGAAGAGTGTTGAAAATCATGCTATGAAGTTGGTGTCCTTTCATTCATATTTAATGGCCCAATAGTTGTATCGACATTTTCCCATTTTCTTATTCATCTTCCATGGAGTTTGTAGGTGCACAATTTCTTCCTCTGTTCCAAAATCATGTTCTTCACGTCGCACTCAATTAATTACCAATAGATCAACCTAAATCTCGCCGAAAACCCTTCTTAAACTCTCATTTTTTGCTAATTTCCCTAGAAAATAACTCAAGATATACAGTGGAAAGATTAGTGGAGTTAAACTTCAACATTTTATGGCTGCCTATGATTAGGGCATTGGGCAATCATGATTATGCATCTGATGAACCTCCACTTTCTAACTCAAACGGGAATAAGAAGCTATTTCTTATTGCTTATTCTACAGTTACTAGAGAAGATTCCGATTTTCACCAAAACGATAACAGAAATCGAAAAATTATACATTGCCGTGGCCATGGTGGCATCGCCATAAACTTAATAGGTGAGCCATTTGTCGGGAACGTTGGGTCTCATGGGATTCAAGTGCAGGTGTAGGACGCCATTACCAAGACCAACCCTATCATGAAGCATGAGAAGCTTGACGAGTTGTGAGTCGTTTTCATTGGTTATGGATTTATGGTCAGTTATTGAGCTCGGAGAAAGGGGCGGGAAGCTATGTTTCATTCCAACTTAATTGAACTTTACAATGACAAAAGGAACCTATAAATAGATTATACAAAAGAATCTCCAGCTGCAATATTAACAAACTAAAAATAGAAAATGGAAGGATCTAGATGATGGCTAAACTAACTAAGCTAACCGTGACTACCAATGAACTAACTATGACTAATAATGTGACTTAATAAGCTCAAGATGAACGGTATGTGTCTTTAACGTGCATCTTGGCTAATAATGGAGCTAAAATTGAAGAAGGAAGTGGCTTAGTAAATATATCAGCAAATTGATGTTTAGAACGAATTAGAAGAAGCTTCACATCTCCAGCTGCAACTTTGTTGCGAATGAAATAGCCATCAATTTCGATATGCTTAGTTTTCTCATGTAATACGGGATTGGCGGTAGCATGATTGTCACAAAAAAGAATGGCAGGCTGTGAAACATGAAACTGGAAATCCCACAATAATTGTTGAATCCAAAGAACTTTACTAATAGTTGTGGCAAGAGCACAGTACTCTGCTTCTGCTGAAGAACGGAAGACAGTGGCTCGCCACCTGGCTTTCCACGAAACTAAATAATTTCCTATAAAGATGCAAAAACCAATGGTGGATTTTCGTGTGTTAACACAGGAACCTCATTCAACATCAGAAAATGCTTGGAGTCTTATAGGAATTATTGGAGAGGCTGAGAAGAATATTCTTTGGCCAGGACTTTGCTTCAAATAGCGAAGAAGGTGGTGTGCAGCTTTCAAATGTGGTGACCGGGGCTGGGAGAAAAATTGACTCAGCTTGTAGACTGTAAAAGTTATATCAGGACAAGATATTGTCAACTAGATAAGTCAACCAATTAGCCTTCTATTTATAGAAACATCACATAGCAAATCCCCCTAGTAAGACTTAAGGTCAACTTGGAATCCATAGGTGCAGCAACTGGCTTCCAGTTTATATATCATGTGTCTTCAAGGAGCTGTAGTGTATATTATCTCTGAGAAAACATAATATCTGCTTTTGATCGAGTAATTTCAAGTCCTAGAAAATATTTCAGAGTTCCCAATTCTTTTAACTTGAACTAAGAGAGAAAAAATTTCATTAAGGAACCAACAATCTGAATATTTGGACCTGTGATGACAATGTCATCCACATAGACAAGTAATGCTACAAACTAATCCTTAGATCCTTTGGTAAATAAAGAATAATCAGTCTTAGACTGTGTGAAACCAAAAAGAATGAGAGCTTGGGTAAACTTTGAGTTCCATTGTCATGAGGCTTACTTGAGGCCATTAATGGATTTATGCAACTTGCATACCATTTTTACTTCATTGTTGCTGGACAAGAGGAAGTTCCATGTAAAATTCTTCAAAGAAGTCCCCATTTAGAAATGCGTTATTGACATCAAGTTGTATGAGGTGCTAATTTTGAAAAGAAGCAAGTGCCAAGAATACATTAACATTCACTATTTTTGCCACAAGAGAAAAGGTGTCGAAATAGTCTAGTCCCTCTTGCTGAGTATAGGCTTTTGCAACAAGCTGTGCTTTGTGCCTTTCGACAATACCATCTGCCTTATACTTAGTCTTATAAGCCCATCGACAACCAATAGAATGCTTCCCTTGTGGCAAAGGAACAATAGACCATATGTTATTGCTTTCCATGGCTTGTAATTCCAATTTCATAGCTTTTTTCCACTGAGGGATTTTGATAGCTTGGTAGAAGAAATGTGGCTCACAATCAGCTGAAACATTTAACAAAAAATCTCTATGAGATGGAGATAAGGTTGCATAAGAGATAAAGTCTTCAATGGGATGAGGGGACTTCTGTGCTGTCATGTTGCAATGAAAATCTTGCAAATATACAGGGGGTTTGATAACCCTTTGTGACCTTTGAAGAACATCATCAGAATCCATGATGTTAGGATGACTGTTAACCACAAGAGAAGGTTCTTTTAATTCTACCGTTTGCATTCCAGAAGGCAAAGTATCTGTCTGATCAGAATTGGTTGAGAGAGGTACTGAGGAATACACATCTTTATGCTGATCAATGCTAATAGTTTGATCTATAAGCAGTAATGGCAATACCAAATATGGGAATGAATCAATCATTTGATCTGTCTCTACAACTTTATGAAAAGGAAAAATGTCGTCATGAAAGATAACATCCCTGGAAAGGAAGATTCGTTTTGTCTTGGTATCATATAATTTGTACCCCTTCACTTGAACTGGATACCTCAAGAATACACAAATTGAAGCACGATGTTGAAACTTTGTTCGATGAACAGGTAGAGTTGATGCAAAAGCCAGACATCCAAACACCCGGAGAGTGAAATAATATGCTGGCTTGTTATATAGGACTTCATATGGAGACTTGTTTTTCAACAAAGGGGATGGTGTTGTGTTGATCAAACAAGCAACTGTCAAAATACAATCTGTCCAGAACTTGATAAGTATTCTAGACTGGAAATATAGTGCCCATGCTACATTTACAAGATGTTGATGTTTGCGTTCTACAATTGAATTTTGTTGAGGCCTTTCCACACAGCTAAATTGATGCAAGATACCTTTATCAGCAAACATATCAGTGAATGCTAACTCTGGAGCATTATCAGTTCTAAAAGCCTTTACTTTTGTTTGGAATTGAGTTTCTGTCATGTTAAGGAACTTTGGAACGACCAAAGTTGCATCTGATTTATGCTTTAAAAATAAATCCAAGTGAATCTAGAAAAATCATCCACCAAGGTTAGGAAATATTTATGTCCTGAGTAAGATTTAATATGGTAGGGGCCCCAAATATCACAAGGCACGAAGTCAAAAGGATTGTTTGCAAGAGGATTATTATAATCAAAAGATAATCTTCTTTGTTTGGCAAGAGGACACACATAACATGGACTTCCTTTATTTAAATTCATATTGTCACAAAGCAAATACGATTTCAAACTATCCAACCTCTTAAAAGAGGGATGGCCAAGCCTATTGTGCCAAACTTGAACCGAAACACTGTTTACAGAAACATTTCAATCAGATTTGAATAACTTTGTATCTAGAATATAAAGATTTTGCACTTGATCATCCCTGCCAATCATCCTCTCGTTGTTGATTTCTTGGATAGTGAAACCATTAGGAAATAAATTGACGCTAAATTGTGAGTCAAATGTGTTAGCTCTAACATATATTAAATGAAATTTGAATTGCGGTACAAATAGAACATCATGAAGCACCAGATTTGAGCTCAACCAAACTTCCCCAAATAGTGAAACTGGAATTTGTGTGTGATTTGGCAAGGTTACAGACGAATTTTCAATAATTCTCAAGGATGTGAATGCAGCTGCATAAGGGAAAATGTGTCTGGTTGCACCTAAATCCACTATCCAAATAGTATTTGAAGATAATATAGGGTACATAGACACTGAATAACATATACCTATAGCATATGAATTCGAGATGTTCCCATGATGATCAGAAGGATTGACATCTGAAGTCAGATGAGTTGAAAACATAGACATCAGTTGTTGGTACTGATTTGAATTGAGATTCTGGACAAAATTCCCAACTCTGGCTGTTTAGCTTCAGTTTGTTGCTTGATTTCAGTCTGAAGGATGAGGGAAATAAACACTTGGTTTACCTTATTGGAAATAGGATAGGTATTCTCCTTCGATCTGATCTTATAACCAGGTGGATAACCATGTAACTTATACCATATATCATTTGAATGACCGTGATAATTGCAATAAGTCCAGAATGGTCTTTCTTTCTTTTTATAATTTGCAGCAAATCTGATTTTAGAGACAGTATTATATCCATCACTTCCTTTGCCATTTTTAGATTTGAAAGCAAAAGCCATAGCTCTATTGTGATCAGATCCTAATGCAACTTGTATACCTATCCTCTTTTGATGTTCTTCTTGAGAAAGTTGATGGCTGGCAGAGGATCTATGAGAAGAAGCTGTCCTCTCACCTGAGAGAAATAATCATTTAGCCCCATGAAGAAAGACATAAAACCCAATGGCCAATTTTCACTTTGACTTTTCAACTATAATATATTTTCACAATGGCCTTTTATAAGTTAAAAGACAAAAATGTCCTTAAATAAGTTATACAATTACAAAATATTGTTTTGTTTAAAAGACAATATTACCCTTTTAGTTAACAATTGAAAATCAAACACTTCTGACTTAAAATTTCAAAATCACTTAACTTTTCTTCTCTATCCATTCTAACACAGATAAAAAGTCTCTCAACTTTTATTTGCTTCAACCTCAAAATCTCTGAAATTTATCAAACGTTGAAGAAGTAAATATTTTTTAACATCAATCACTTTGAATCGGTAAGTAAATACGTATGTTTTATTTCACTTTCGTTAAATTTTTATACGTTTTAATCTATAAAAATAGTGGAATTTTTTTACGTTTAACAGCTGGAATGGCCAACTATTAAATAGTCAGTAGTCATAACAGTCGGCACAACCTGTTGTTTGGGCGTTCCGCCTTTTTTTTAAAATTTCTGTTGCCCCAGTCAAGCCGAATGACTATGTATTTTCTTTAAAAAAATTATGTTTCGTCTTGCAGATATGGTTGGAATGCCAATTTGTTTCTTTGGTGACTTCAAATTAGATGAGAAAGATCAATGGGCATGAAGATGGACAAGTGATAAACGTGGTGGTATTCCAATTTTCATAACGGATAGTACAACATATGTGGGAATGTACCATGATTTACAAAACAAGCTGAATGTCGATCCCTCTCAATACGATATGGAACTGAGATTTCAATTCAATGATGATTCATCTATTTCGATTACACCTATAAAGGTTACTTGTGATGAAGAAGTAAATTATCTATTTGAATTGAATAAAATGTACACAACTCCTCTTATGGTGACTTTAGTAAAGGTGGAAATGAAAATTCGGTTGGAAAGAACACGAAGATTCGGTTGGAGGGGATCACAATGCCAATGATTTTAAGACATAGTGGAGATAGCTCGTGAGGATGATGTGATTAATTCTGAGCCAGTTGTTCTTCATTGTGATCTCACTATTACACACAGAATTTCATCAGTAGTTCACAACAACTAGAGCGACAATGGACACGAATGAGTTCTTTGTAGTTCGCAAGTATAAACATACTTGCGAAATAGAAATTCGTCGAAATGATCACAGGCAAACTCGAGCATGGTTTGTTGGTCAACAGATAATGTACTTGTATCAGGACCCACAGACGATCTACAAACCTTCAGACATCATTAATGACGTCGGTCAAGAGTATGGAGTGGTCATGAGCTACCAGAAGGCTTGGAAGGCCAAAGAATGTGGGTTTGAGGATTTAATGGGCTCGACCGAGGAGAGTTATGCTAAATTGGACAAATATTATCATAACATGGGAACAACTAATCCTGACTTGGCCTTTTTTATTGAGACAGAGGGCGAGAACTCATGGCTCTAGGACAATGCATATGGGGATTTCGAAATGCAATGCGATCCTTAATTCTAGTCGATAGTACAACTCAAAAAACTAGATACGAAGGCAAATTAATTATTGCTGCATGTCAAGTGCCAACATCAAAATTTACCCTCTTAAATTCAGCATAGTCGATAAGGAGAACGATCCGTCCGTGCTTTAGTTCTTCACAAATTTGAGGGAACTAATTGGGGAAGTCGATGATCTTGCCTCTGTAACTGATCGGGGACCATCTATAATAAATGGTATCGTTGAATTTTTTTCCGAGGCACATCATAGATATTGCATATACCATATACAATGCAACTTGAAAACTAAATATCTAGGCAAGGGCATTATTTTATTGTTCAGAAAAGCGGTTGAAGCTTATAGTGTTGAACAGTTCATGGTGGAAATAGGAAGTAAATCATTACCGACATTGGAGTATCTAACAAAAATGGGGATTGAACATTGGGTGCGATCACATTTTCCAGGACGTTAATACAACATGATGATATCAAACAATGCAGAGTCTCTCAATGCATTATTTAAAAAGGATTGAGAGTTACCAATTCTCGCAATGATTGAGAACATTCGTAACAAGTTACAGCAGTGGTTTCACGATCGACGTGCAGAATCACAGTTGCATGAGCGTGTTATCCCCAACTCAAGAGGATAAACTTTTCAAGACTGTGGAGCTTGCGAGAAAGTTGAATGTCGAACCACTGGATGAGTTGCCCTTCTCAGTGAAATGTGCACGTAATATGACATACATGGTAGACTTGACTGATAACACATGCATTTATCATCAATTTTAGTTGGAGAGTTTTCATGTGAGCATGCAGTCACGGTGTTATGTATAAAGGCTTTGCAGTAAGAATATTATGCTCTCCTTATTACGGGCAGATTATTGGAGAGCAACATATGCTGAGACTATATTTCCTCGCAAGTTGAATCACGTTGTTTGGACGTCCACGTACGTCTAAAATACTATGTACTAGAGAGTTTCTTCGACTGCGTAGGTGCGACAGGTGTGGAGCAACATGGCATACTCATCAATTTTGTACAAATTAGATTTTCCTAAATGACAATTAGACCGATGTGTAATGGTATTACTGTGAAATGAAGGATCAAATTGTAGAAAATCATAGTTAAGGGGACCTAGAGCACAAATATTTGATAAATGAATAAACAATTAAATACATAATGTTTACATGAGTTTACGATATTTATAAGTATATGATAAATGAATAAATAATTAAATATACAATGTTTACACGAGTTTTACAATATTTAAAATTATTTTATAAATAAATGAACAATTAAATGTACAATGTTTACAAATCACACTCGAATTCATATAAATCGCACACTAATTTATTCATCCAGATTTTTATCCATGATTGGTTGATTTCATTTACCTTATCTTCTATACTAAAAAATTCAATGTATTTTATTATAAACATGTCGCAATCGCCCATACAATTGAATAATGTGTTATTTCAGTACCGTATAGCTAAAAACCAAGTTTTCAAGTTAAAAAAATTATAAATACTTACGATATCGACTATCTCGCTGTCGTTGTATCCCACACGATTGTTAGTATGTCCTTCATAATCACACCGGCTCGGACAGCCATCAAGAGAACAATCACTGAAAGCGACTCCAAGTTATGTTTGAGATGGCCTTGTGTCAGACGGGAATGGTCGGTGTCGTACATATATATAGTGCAGTCAGCAAAGATAATCTCCACTACAATGCAATGATGATTCACGATTATTGGAATGTATATATGCGTACAACCCTTCCATGGTTTTTCCCCGATACTCGGCCACATTCCTACGACCCACTCAGCCATATATTCGGGCAACACGTACTCATTACCCATAAGTTGAAGCGATTGATGATCAATGATAATGACACGAACTCCGTACTCAATATGAGTCGACCATGAATGTCGAATGATTTTGGCTATTTTCGAGCTTGATCACACAATAAGTCCTGGCCAAGTCGATGTGCTACATCTGGAAACACTAATAAAAAATAGAGAAAATTATTTCATTTCATAAACAAAATAATTATGTATACATAATAAATAACAATATGATTATTTCACTTACATCGTCGGCGAGCCAAGTCCCCGAAGTGGTGATGTTGTGAAACCACTTATAGGCCTCTGAGATAGTCCTCACCCCTACCATACGGCTATCTCTGAAAAAAAAAGCGAAAAAATGTTAAAAGAAGTATAGATGAGTTAGCATAGTACTTCATTGAAATTGTAAAATACTTATCCTTACATAATTCTTCTCCACTCTGTCTAGAACGCTTTCCATTGGCATGGTCCACATCCCGAAAGAGATTGTGGTACGTCCCATCGACGAACGTCCTCCTCTTCACCTCAACTGTGAAGGGAGATACGACGTAATGTGATGACAATATCAACCTCTTACCAACCACCTGCCCCGGCACGTCTACAGCACGCATCTTACCCTTTGTTATGATATGTGTCCTCTCCTTCTCCATCATTGAGGGTACCATTCCCGCCTCCGTCATCCCCTCCTTCGTTATCGAGGACACTCCCTCCGTTGCCTCAAGCACCCCCGCCGCCGTCGCCACCGACTCCACCTCGGGCACCTTCACCTCCATCATCGGGGCCATCTCCCGCCTCCCAAAATGCAGTATCTGGCTACATCGGGGAGTGACCCAAATCTCCATCACCCTCTCCGTCTCCTCATCTATCTATCGTCCCCTCTATCACCCCCTCACTGCCCTACTATATCATCTCGGAGCGCTACAACCTCCACCTCAAGATCTGATACTTGGTTGCGGAGCACTGCAACATCTTGACGTAAACTCGATATCTCGCCGCTCATCTTTTGTCGCAACTCCCCTACCTCCTCTCGTAGCGCACCTACCTCCTCCCTCATCTTCGCCATAAATCCAGCCAAAAGGTCATACATACTATTTGTATGAGATCTAAGGGGGAGGTACCTAGATAGAGAAGAAGGAGATCTAATCGGTAGTGGAGGTGGTCCTATCGGGGACTGAGGATATCTCATAGGTGGCGGAGGTGATCGTACAAAACGATAATCAATAAATTATATTCAATTCTCATACCCGATTTCGATTCAGGATAGAATCGAACATCTGGTATCATGGAATATGCAAACAACTAATTTACGTACAAGACCATGACCCTCCTCCTCGGTCATTGGAGTCAACTCGATTCAGACCTCAAGCTGACATATTAACATTTCAACTAGTTAATGATCATGTGATGAAATTCTGAAACGACATACAATATAAATCTACAATGTCTAATACTCACTTGAGGGTTGTCGGAGGGCTGATAATTATTTATCGGACGGACAATGATGCTCGGGATGCTCACCAATGATGCATCCGAGGGCAGCATATCTCTCTTCGCCTCGCAAATCGAATATCCAAAAGGGAGACCGTCTCATATGCCCAGATATGAAACACATACACTTATTATTTATAAATTTAGTATAAAATTTTTTTAACGTTGATTATGTTAAATATTTACCTGCACTACCAAGGGTAATCCATATCTATCGTATTTACACATTAACACATTAGGCTTCGAGTGTGATCTGGTGAAGACGTGTACTGTGTCCTCAAAATATTTTCGGCCTCACGGATAGTTGTTGAACGTATCGATGTCGTCAACAACTTGCAAAAGAAAAATGTCAACGGTAGTCTTCTTGTGATGACATCTCATCACGTTCTCAAGGATGCAGACTAGCCAAAGTTTCAACCTATCTAACATCTGGTTGCACTCCCTAATTGCGCCCAATCAACTGGGGTAGAAGCATCATCCTTTGTCCCTGGAAGTACGTCTCGTACAGCCTATTGCTTCTCTCTGTGGCTGCATCGTCGCCTATAATCCACAGTCTAGTGATCAGGGCGAACTCAAATATGAAGAAACTAACGACCTTGTCCCGAGGTCGAAGTGGAGGACTCGCCTAAAAAGCTGACATAACAGTGCATCGATGATCTATTCTAAGTACTGCACCTCTGGCAACTGGTACAGGGGCCACGGGAAGGACTGCCGCAGCATATCTTCATGATGATCATCATGCAGCTCCAACACAAAAGTAAAGCTCTTAAAACTACTATTCCAAGTAGCTATCTCCGCCATCCGTCTCAACTCTGCATCTAAAAAATTCAAATATTAGAACATTGAACAAGAGATAATAAAATAATGTGTAATCTTGAACCGAATTGTAACTATCATATGCAAGACATCGACGATAATAAAAAAAATAAATGATTTCATAAATTAACGGAGAAGCACGAAACATAAATTAAATACAAATTTTAAAAATAATTAATTAAATTAAATACAAAATAATGACAAAAAAATTATAATAAGAAGAAACCAATTAAGGTATTTTTAAAATATTACCAAAAAATAATAATAATAAAATAAAAAAATTAAATTATAAATATTATTTCAGTAAAATTGAAAAAAAATAAAGATTTGTTTAAAAAGAATTTTAAACTTAAATAAAAGGAAAAAATGAATTTGGTAATATCTAATTTATTAATTTTCAATTTCAAATTATTTATTTAATTTTAAAAAGGAATAAAATTTATTAATGTATAAATTTTACCACATATATATATATACACACACATAATAAAAATATTATTTAAAATTGTAAAAATTAAATAATTAATAAAATGTTAAAAAAAAAAGGCACGGCCGACTATTAAACAAAATAAAATGAAACGAAAAATATTGAAGATCAAAATGAAAAGAAAAATTAAATACATAATTTTTTTATCTTATAAAGTTGTAAAAATTAAATAAATAATAAAATGTAAAACATTCCTGGACGTAATACTCGGGCCAGATTGTGTTTGGGCTGATTGTTAAAAATAATGTCTCGGCCGACTGTTGGGCTGACCGTAACAGTCGGCCCAGCAGTCTGGACCAACTATTTAAAAAAAAGTCTAGGTTACTGTAAATCCAGTTGAAGATCACCATTTTCGGCGATCTCAACCATAAAATTCAATCCCCCACTCCCCTTCTCCCTGAAATGGCGATCTCAGCAATAAAACTCAATCCCTCCCTCCTCTCCCAAAATCGCTACTACTACTCAACATCTACCAAATAATCAACAAATAAGTTATTTTAAATGTTAAATTCATACTATACCATTCTAAAAAAATCAAAACTTAATCACACAAAAAATAACTTTCTTAAAGATCACTTCGCCGGTGACTGGTTGTTGGTGGTTCAGTTGCCAACTGTGAGTCGTTCTTTGGTTGACTGGATCTCGACTGAGATTTTTTTCTTTTTCTCTCTGTTATCAGTCGTGTGTGAAGGAAAAATAAGGGTATTTTTTTAATTCCCAATTTCTTTTTTTAAGTAGTCAAAGTGGAAAAATGGTCGGATCAACCGGCCACTTCCACTTATTTCCTTACAGTGTGGAGCTCATTGATTGCAGCTGTGGTTGAGGAGCCATGGAGAAAAACAAAATGAAAAATCCTAGCTTACACAATTTATATATACTTTGGGCACAAATTGCAACTCGAAACGATCCAACCCAACCTGAATCGAGTTAGGTCAGGTTGAATTGATTTCTGATTGGGCCAACTTGACGGAGTTTGGTTTGGGTTAGGCCCGAAACCAACCTAACCCAACCCAATGCACAGCCCTATCGATAGCAAAACATTGAATATCCTCTTCATTTTCTGTAATTCATGATTTGATGAGTGCATAATTTAATTCTTTATGATTTCAAGTAAATATTGCTACTAAAATTTCACTTGTGAACATTTTATTCTTGTTTTTACAATAATCCAACATATTAGCCAACGAAGCTTATTTCTTTATGTGTTGAATTACCAATATACATGCAACATGATGAGCAGAGCAAACGAAAACTCAAGATGAGTTTTAAGTCCCCGTTTGTCTTCTATAAAATCAAAACTCTTTTATTTTTATTTTTTTACAAATTTATTTTTAGCTACACATTCGTATAATAAAATATTTTGCATGTAAATTAAATTTTTTTCCTACTTTTTAACTATATATTCTTCGAAAAATCAATATTCTAAAACTTATTTTCCAAAAAAAAAAAAAAAAAACTCTTTTTAATTGAAGACAAACATAGGCTAATTTTTTTGCCATCCTAAGTAATGGTCCATCTATTAGACGTAAAGAAGCCCAAGAAGAACATTAACCATTGACCTAATTCCTCCAGATGTTCAAATCAGTATCGACTTGAATTCTTATAAGGCAAGCTCCACGAAGAAGAAGAACAAGTTGCTCGTCCAATCAATAAATTAATCGTGGAATCATATCTCACAAACGAAAAACATGAGATTATGGGTACTTTTAAAATTGACTTGGTCAAAACCCCAAATTTTCACTATAAATTTTCAACAATTGCATATATCCACGATGACATTTTGAATGGTAAAAGACAAAGATACACTTAAGTAAATAATATAATTACAAAATATTATTTCATTTAAAAGACAAAACTACCATTTTAATTAACAAATAAGAACCAAACACTTTCCACTTAAAATTTCAAAAATGGCTAATTATTATTTTTTATCTATTTATTCCAACATAGAAAAAAACTCTCATTTTTCATTTTCTTCAACCTCAAAATATTAAAAATTGATGAAATGCTGAACATGATTTTTTTTTTTTACATCTATCACTTTGAATTGGTAAGTATATCTATGTATGCTTAATTTTGTCTTCGTTAAATTAGTATACATTTTTAATCAATAAATCTTATTTCGACGTAGATTAACATGTAGATATTTTTATTAGATCTATAATGTTTTTAAGTATAAACAAGAAAAAAAATTCATCTGCATGTTCATAGCAATGATTATGACCAAGTTTAACAACAGACTGTTAAAAATCAAAAAAGAGACTGTTAATAGCCAAAGACCAAGCCGTTATGGTCAGTAATAGCCGGTTGCTAATTTTTTTTTTTTATAAAATTCTGTTGTCCAGTGGTTGGGCTGATTTTTCGACTATTTTCTTTTTATATATGTTTCATTATGCAGATATAGCTGTAATCCTGGTTTGTTACTTTGGCGATTTCGAATTGGATGAAAAAGATCGATGGATATGGAAATGGACGAGTGATATACGTGGTGGTATTTCAATTTCCATAACATCGAGCACATCATATGTGGAAATGTACCATGATTTACAAAACAAGTTGAAAGTCGATATTTCTCAATACGATATGGAACTAAAATTTCAATTCAACGAACATTCATCCATTTCGATTTTACCTATGAAGGTTGCTTCTGATTATGAAGTGAATTATCTATTCATGACTTCTCTTTGTGTAACTTTAGTGAGAAAGAGTGTAACCGAATGTGAACACGAAGATTCAGATGGAGAGGATCACAATGCCAACGATTTTTGGGGACACAATGGAGATAGATCGTAAGGATGATGTGGTTATTTCCGATACAGTTGTTCCTCATCGTGATCTCACAGTTACACACAGAATTTCATCGGTAGTTTATGATAACGAGAATGATAATGAATTTACAAATGAGAATTTGATAGCTTTATCTCGTTAAAGATATGAGTAGGGTGTGAGCGCCTGGCTGGATCGAGTGGACCGTCATCTAATTCTTCGCGTGTGAAATAAAGAAAGATTTGTATGAAGCTGTGCACTGAATTACACTTAAATACAACTTTGAGTTCATAATGAAGAAATCAAACAATTCATTGCTGACGATTGTCTTCGTTGACGATAGTGGCTGTTGGCGTTTACAAGTGACAAAGATGAATACGAATAAGTTATTTGTAGTTCGCAAATATACACAGAACATACTTGAGAAGTGGATATTTGTCGAAATGATCGCATGCAAACTCGAGCATGATTTATTAGTCAGCAGATAATGCACACATATTAGGACCCACAGACAATCTACAGACTTTCGAACATCATTAATGACGTCCGTCGAGAGTACAGAGGGTCATTAGCTACAATAAAACTTGGAAGGTCAAAGAATGGGCGTTGGAGGACTTAATGAGCCCGACCGAGGAAAGCTATGCTAAATTAGCTAAGTATTGCCATAAATGGGTACAAATAATCCTGGCTCTGCATTTTTTATTGAGACAGAGGGGGGGAATTGCTTTAATTTTTTTCTTTAGGCTCTTGGACAATGCATTCGAGGATTTCGAAATGTGATGCAACCCCTAACTTAGTTGATACTATGAATCTGAAAGCTAGATACGAAGGCAAGTTAAATATTGCTACGTGTCAAAATGTCAACATCCAAATTTAATTTCTAGCATTCGACATAGTCGATAGCGAGAATGATATGTCAATGCATTGGTTCTTCACAAAGTTCAGGGAAGTAATTGTGGAAGTCGAGGACATTGCCTCTGTAACTGATTGGAGACTATCTATAATAAATAGCATCACTGAAGTTTTTCCCTAGACACATTATTGGTATTGCATGTACCATATATAAAGCAAATTGAAGACTAAGTATCGGGGCAAAATGCATCGTTTCATTGTTTAGGAGAACGGCCGAAACTTATATTGTTGAAGAGTGCAATAAACTCATGGTAGAAATTGGAAGTAAATCATTCCCATCATAGGAGTATCTAACAAAAATGAGAATTGAACATTGGGCACGATCACATTTTTCAGGACGTCGATACAACATAATGACGTCAAATAATAAGGAGTTCTTAATGCTTTATTCAAGAAGGATCGAGAGTTATCAATCCTCGCAATGATTGAGAACATTCATAACAAGCTACAGCAGTGATTTCAAGACCGGCATGCTGAATCACAAAGTAGCACGTGCGTGCTGGGCCTAGCTCATGAGGATAAACTCTTCACGGCTGCATCTTGTTATGAATGTTCTCAATCGGAGAGTTTTCCATATGAGCATGCAGTCGCGGTCACTATGTATAGAAGCTTAGCAGTGAGAACCTTATGCTCTCCTTATTACTTGGTTGATTATTGGAGAGCAGTATATGCTGAGACTATATTTCCTTTACAAAATGAAATTGAGTGGAAAGTTCCATGTCATATTTTCCCACTTAATAGCTTGTTACCACCTGAAGTTGAGCCACGTAGTCCTGGATGTTCACGTACGTCTAGAATATTATTTATTGGAGAGTTTCATCGACCGCGTAGGTGCATTTACAATTATTTCACAAATAAATAAATATTTAAATTTTTTATATTTACAATTTGTTTACAATATTTACAATTATTTTACAAATAAATAAACAATTAAATATTAAATATTTAATTTTTTATAATATTTACAATTATTTCACAAATAAATAAGCAATTAAATATATAATTTTTACATTTTTTACAATATTTACAATTATCTCACAAATAAATATACAATATTCACGGATACTCAATGGTAACGGCACGTAGGAACTCGGTACTCAATATGACTCGACCAGGAATGTCGATGATTTTGAATATCTTCGAGCTTAATCGCGAAAAAAGTCCATAGCTAGGTTGATGTGCTACATCAGAAAACGCTAATAAAAAATAGAATGAGTTATTTCATTTAATAATAATAAAAAATATCTATACATAATAAATAACAATTGCGATAATACACTTACATCATCGACGAGCCAAGCACTCGAAGTCATGATGTTATGAAACCACTTATAGTCGTCGGTGATCGTCATTTCAACTATCCTGTGACTAGCTCTGAAAAAAGAAAAATAAAGACTGTAAAAGAAGTATAGATGAGTTAGCGTAGCGTACTTCACTAAAATCATCAAATACTTACCTAAGTATAATTCTTTGTCACTCTATTTTGAATGCCTTTCACTTGGCATGGTCCACATTTCGGAAGAGATTGTAGTACATCCCGTCTACGAACGTCATCTTCTTCGCCTCAGTCGTAAAGGAAGAAACGATGTACTGTGACGGTAATCTCAGCCTCTTGCTAACCACCTCTTCCGGCACATCAACAGCACACTTCTTACCCTCTATCATGACCGTCATCCTTTCCTTAATCGCCACCCCTCCACCCTGGGGCTCTTCATCTTCGTCGTCATTGAGGCCACCACCTCTGTCATGTGTTCATCTTTTGCCTCGAGGACCACTACATCCTCTGTCCCGAGTACTGTCAAATCTTCCGTCATCGGGGCCACCCCCTCCGCCTCGGGCACCGCCACCTCCTCAGTCATTGAGGCCACTCCCTCCATCTTAGGAACCGCTACCCCTTTTGTCCTCTCCTTCTTCGCCACCTCTCCTGTTCCTATTGGGGTCCCCTCTCGCTCTATAGATAACAAATATGATTCTAATGCATCATCATCCGTCCACAATGGTGTGTGACCCCGATCTCTGTCACCCTCTCTGTAATCCTGTCTATCACCATCTTATATGCCTGTTATATCACATCGGAGTGCTGGGGCCTCATCCTGAAGTTCTACTCTATGGAATCGTAGCACTGCAATATCATTGCATAAACTTGATACATCGCCGCTCATTCCTCGTCGCAGCACCCCTATCTCCTCTTGTAGCTCGCTCACCTCCCCCCATATCTCATCATAACGCCCCTACCTCTTTTCATAGTACACTCACCTCATCTGTCATAAATCAAGGCGAACATACAGATCATGAAAATAATGACTTTGACCGTGTGTAGGAGATCTATGGGAGAGGTATCTGGATGGAGGAAAATGACATTTTATCGATGGAGGTGATCCCTTCGACGGAGGTGATCGTCGATCAACTTGACTGTGCTCCTACACAAATAAAAATATTGAAAATTATTAACTTAATTAAATATTATAACTCATATAAAATGGTAATCAATAAATTATATTTAATTTACATACCCAATCTCATTCTAGGATGGAATATGACATCTAGTCATGTCGAGTATGCGGAACAACTAATTCACGCACAAAACCTCGACCCTCCTCTTCCGTCAACGACATCAACTCAGTTGGACTTCAAGATGACATATTGACAGTTCAACTAGTTAATGATCATGTGATGAAATTTTTAAACAACTTACAATATAAATTGCAAATGTGTAACACTCACTTGAGGGTCGTCGAGGAGGGCTGATAACTGTTTGTCGATGGACATCTGTCTGCTCAGGATGCTCACCAATGATACATTAGAAGGAATTGTGTCTCCCCTTGCTTAGCAAACTGGGTAGCCAAGATGGGACAGTTTTATATGTCCAGATTTGCAACATATACAATTATTATATATAAATTCAATATAAAAAATATTTTAATATTGATTATGTTAAACATCTACCTGCACAGCCAATGACAATTCCCAAGTATCGTACTTACGCGTGGATCCTTTGGGATTCAAGTGTGATCTAGTGAAGATATGTAAGGTGTCCTCAAAACATCTCCGACCTTACAGATAGTTGTTGAAAGTATCGATGTCGTCAACAACTTTCAAATGGAAAATGTCGATTGCAGTCTTCTTGTGATGACACCTCAGCACGCTTTCAAGAATGTAGACCAATCCTAGTTTCAATCTATCAAACATCTGGCGCACTCCCTGATTGCTCTAATCAACTGTGGCAAAAGCACCGTCCCTATCCCGGAAAATATTTCTCATCCAGCCTATTGCATCTTTGAGTACCATCAATAGCTATCTCGTCGCCCGTTATGCTCAGTCTAGTCACGAGGACAAACTCTAACTTGGAAAAATTAGCGACCTTGCCCTCGAGGTCGAAGTGAAGGGCATTGTCATTGACTGACTTCAATCTGTCCAACATTTGGTTGCATTCCCTAATTGCACTCATTAACTAAGGTAGAAGCACCGTCCACTATTCCTTAAAATATGTCTCGTGTAGCCTATTACTTCGTTGAGTACCGTCAGTAGCTAGCTCGTCACCTGTTATCTTTAGTCTAGTTATGAGGGCAAACTTAAACATAGAGAAAGTATGGACTTTTCCCCAAGGTTGAAGTGGAGGGCATCGACATTGACTAGCCTACGCAGTCGACATAGTAATGCATCAATCATCTGCTCAGAGTACTCCACCACTCTCAATTGATACAATGCTCAGAGTCTTCAACTGGCGTAGGATATCTGTGTGCTGATCATCCAATAACTCCAATATAGTAGTGAAGCTGTCAAAGCTACTGTTAAAAGTACATTTTCCTGCAATATGTCTCAACTTCATATCTAGATAGTACTCTATCTTACAAAAATTCAAATACTGGAACGTTCAACAAAAAATAATGGAATAAAGTATAATCTCAAGAAGTAAACCAAATTACAGATAAAAATAAAAAATAAAAAAAATTAAGAATTAAAAATAATTTTAAATTAAAAAATATTTATAATATGAAGAAAACAATTAAAAATTTTTTAAGTTATTTCTTAAAAAATTATAATAAAAAAAACAAATTAAACAAAAGGAAATTGCGAAAAAAAATTAAATTTTATCATAAATAGAAAATAATTTAAAAAACTTTAAATCAAAATAATATTATTTATAAAATGAAGAAAATAATTAAGAAATTTTATAACTATTTCCAAAAAAAATTATAATAAAAAAAACAAATTAAACAAAAGGAAATTATGAAAATTAAATAAAGAATATAAATATTATTTAATAAAAAATGAAAAAAATAAATTAATAGAGAATATAAATATTATTTAATTAAAATTTTAAAAATTACATTTTATCATAAAAATAAAAGAATTAAAAATAATTTTAAATTAAAAAGAAAATGAAGAAAAAACAAGTGAGGCAAGTCGACTGGACACAATCAGCCAATCCGATTGTTTTCTTCTCAAAAATGATGAGAAATTACAATTTTCGACGAGAATAAGGTGCCTAACTTTAAAATAAACACATTTATCACTACTACACCAAATAATCTACTTAAATAAAGGAGAATAAACATTATACAAATTTTTGAAATATAATAAATGAAAAATCAAATCTCATAATCCCAAAAAACTAAAGGGAAAAGTGCAGGCGCGGTCCCAAACTTTTTCATTTTTTGCAAAATTTATCTCAACCTTTACTTTGTGCAACCATAGATCCCAAACCTTTGAGAAATTCGTATTGGAGGTCCATCTGGCCAGATGCCATCCAAATCACTGTTAGTTAACTTGAAAAATTATAAAAATGAGATATTTTGACCATTTTAAGGAGGGGCATTTCCACATATACAGTAATTTTCCTTTAAAAACAATAAATAAAAGAAAAAAATCATCATCTTCTTTAAACACACACCCCACCCCTATCCACCCTACTCCCACGCTCCCACAACACCAAAATCTCATCGTCCACTGCTACTGTGGCCACCGCAAATGCCACCAACATGGCCACCATCTCAAACAACAATTTTTAACACCATTGACCCAACAATTTTCTTCTAATTGTAGGGAATGAATGTTTTACAGCTCCGAAGCATGGATGAGCAAGGAAATGATGTTCATGAAGATGTGCATATACACCATATTCATATTCAATCTGCTTCATCACTCATGGATCTTTCGATAATTGTGTTCTTCTTGTTAGATGATTTAGAGCAAGGGAATATAATGCCCATTCATTTCCCAATAAGAAAAACCCAATTCCTCTCTCCATTTATTCTCAAAACAAAAAGTTCGTTCAATTCCCTTTGCATCACAAAAACTTCCAAATCTTCTTGAATATTTTTCTCTCTCTCAAGATTCTCCTCAAGGCAAAGCCATGGAAAACACACTAAGAAAATGTAAAACATAACCCATTAAAGGAGAAACCAAATTTTGTGCTACATACTTCGAATCAAGATTTTATACAAAAAAATCTTAGGTTTAAAATCTCAAATCCAAGTTTTATCCACAACCCACCTCACAAATTCCAAAACCATTTTACAGAATACACTATAATGAAAATCCAAGAAATTTCAGCACCCAAATCAGTTGCATGCCACACAATGTCATAACCATATACAGTATTCTACTGCCATTATCAAGAGTGTATAAGCAGGGTTTCTTTGGATCGTGAAAATGGGGATACAAGTGAAGTTATTGCTGTTTGTCATTTGGATACTTTTTAGTAGAGTGAGAGTCATGTGGCTTTTAGGTTTCTTGGGATCAAAAGAAGATGGTGATTTTTTTCTTTTATTATTTTGGTGTTGGGGAAGGGTGGGAGTGGAGTGGGGTGGGTGGGTGAAGACGATGGTGATTTTTTTCTTTTATTATTTTTAAAGGGAAATTACTGTATGAGCGGAAATGCCCCTCCTTGAAATGGTCAAAATATCTCATTTTTTAATTTTTCAGGTTGACTAACGATGGTTTGGACGGTTTCTATCCAGATGGACCTTCGGCGCGAATTTCTCAAAGGTTTGGAATTTGTGGTGGAATAAAGTGAAGGTTGATGTAAAGCCTGTAAAAAACGAAAAGGTTTGCGATCGCAGCTACAATTTTCCCAAAACTAAGGGGTGTTTGTTTGAGATTTTTGGGGGAAGAATTGATTTTTGAATAGTAATATGATGGGAAATGTGTAGTTGAAAAAGAAGAAAAAATTATTGATTTGATGGAAAATATTATTTTTTTAAAGAATGTGTGGTTGAAAATGAGAGTTGATTTATAATTTGAGAATCCCAAACAAACAAGCTCTAAATAATGGTTGGATTGTGTGGTGGTGGGCGTTGAATTGTACGTGATGACGGCTTCTTCGACTGAATCCAACCGTTAGATTTTGTTAGTAATTTTAAAATTTCTTTTTTCCTTTTCACACTTTTGTGTTAGTAATCTTTTTATTTTTATTTTTTATTAATGATTATGGCTGGGTCAACCAACCATTTCGTTGCATTTCCTCCTAGGGATTTTTCCCCAATCCATCTATACATATATAACTATCATTGTGGACTTGGATATCGATTGATTGTTTGGTGGTGGACAAGATCGAAGATGCGAGGACGATGTGGAAGGAGACTAGAGAACGAGAACTTGGGAAACTTAATCCGAATTTGTTCACCAGTCGATTTCGGAACTCACGACTTTCATCCATTCAACTCTCTAATCACAAAGAAATCGTCTCCTCACACCGCGGCTCCATCAACTCTCTTCAGGTCTGTTTTAATTACTGCCTTCATTAGTTTCAGTTACTAGCTCTGTTTGTTCTTTGGGGGTTTTCATATTTTTACGGTATGTTACTATTTTTTTTCCTATTGATATTACTTGTATTTTTCGGCGTTTGGAGTCTTCCAAGGATTTTGTTACTTGAGTAAATTAGTTTTTTTTTTCTTGGTGTTGAATTTCATTCGGGTTAAAACGCTAAGGAAATGATTATGACTATGTTTTGCAGTTACATATTTGAAACTTGAAACTGATGATAATTATATTTCTTTGAGAGCTGTGATAAGAATGGTTTGTTTTAGTAAGCATGTTGTCGCCGAGACTTGTGGTACAATTTCTTGCAGTAGTTAATTCTTAATTTCTGTGGATATTATAGGCTACTGATTTTTTTCTACAGTGATTTCTGTGACTTGTTAAAAATCGGATTGAAATTTATTTGAAGTGATTATAATGTTCAAATTAGGAAATTGAAAAAAAAGGAGGTCACTTCTACTGTAGATAACTTTGAGTATGCATGCATGAGTCATGATAGTGCAGACTATTAGCTTTTTTTTTAGTTTAAGCTGCTTCTTTTTTTCCATTGCAGTAGAGTGATTTCTAACTTCTATAATACTTTTTATTTTGTTAAACATCTTCTTTCTTTATGTGGACTATATCTCAATATGCTAATGGATATATATCCTATTTACTATATGTTCCAACTTTGATTTTTTTGTATTATTTTATAATTATTTTATTTAGATTTTTTTTTTTTTTTGTGAGGCTTACGCCTCAATCCGCCTCGAGGCTTACGCATCGCCTCATAAAGAAAAATCGCCTCAGTACTTAGTTTCGCCTTTTTAAACCTTGTGCATGACGAATCTTTTGGTAAATGTATGGTCTAAATTAAATGAAAGCTAGCATTAGAATTGTTGAGGGCTTGTTGCAATGACAAAATCAGGTTGATTTGACAGAAGGACGATATTTGATTGCCGGTGCATCGGATGCAACTGTTGCTGTTTATGATGTTCAACGTGCAACTGATTATGTGGAAGGTGGTCAGATTGAAAAGCACAAGTCTATAGTTGTCATTAACAAGCAGCATGAACATGGTCATAAATATGCCATATCCTCAGCTATGTGGTATCCAGTTGACACTGGGTTGTTTATCACTGGTTCATATGATCATCACATCAATGTTTGGGATACGAATACCACACAGGTCAATTGTTCTTTCCTCCTTGTGGGTGTGTGGATTGCATCAGTGAGGTTGAAGAGATTGATATCTCATATCTGGATATCAAAAAATTTAGAATAGTTAGGAACTTAAAAGTTCTATAACTATGTTTGGATACAGGAAATTTACCAAGGAAAGTATAGTACTTTCTCATTCCTGTGTTTGAATAGTATGAGAATCTACCAAGGTTGTAAACAACATCGACTTATTTAAAAATGCAATTTAATAGTTAGAAAATTTCACAATACTTTTTAGCTACTAAAAATAAGGAAAATGAAAATTTAATCATATCAAGTAATTGAAATTATGGTAATATTTGATAATGTCCTTTTAAAAATAAAGGGGAGATCCACTTTACCTTTTTTTTTAATTTCTGACCAAGGAAAATGGATATTGTAATGCAAGTAATAATGAGGCATTGAATCAATATGGAGTGAACATCGGATGGGAGTTGCCAAATGATATAAAATAAAGAGGAAAAAAAGAGGAAAAGGAAAAGGAAAAGTGAGGCCATAGCCATTGACCCTTGACTTGACTTGGGAACCACAAAACTAAAATAACAGCTTCACTTGAACTCTTCCGTATAAATGGCCAAGCAACATGTTTCAGACAATCACATAAAGTGGGCATTTTTTTAATCCATGAAACAGATTGCATCACTAATTCCTACAGAATTCAATGCTAAAAGGGGTATGGAGGATTGAAGAATTAAAAATCTATTCCTGAACCTAGTTATCCACAATGCGAACATATCTCATCTCTAACAATAATGGTTGTAATTGATGATCACATTTTAATTTTCTCAACATTAACTATGCAGGTTGTAATGACTTTTAAAATGCCAGGAAAGGTTTATGGGACAGCTATGTCTTCACTAGCAAAATCTCACATGCTAATTGCTTCTGGAACTGAAGACGTCCAAGTTCGACTCTGCGATATTTCTTCTGGTGCATTTTCTCACACTCTGTCTGGTCATCGTGGTAAGTTGATGTTGATGGTTTTGATTTTATGACTTTTTGTTTCTTGATCTAGTAAGTTCTCTTTGATATTCAACTTATAAATGTTTATTGGTGTTAGAATGAGGAAATGAACAGAACATAATGGAAGGGGAATGAGGATAGAGGAAATATTTGATTCTAGAACTTACAGCAACTAAGAATATCCTATATTATGTGGTGATATTCTTATGGTTAACCTGAACGTAAGTTCTAAGTGACTGATTGGGATTGGCTCTATGACTCAAAAAATGAAACTGCAATCTGCTAAGTTTTTGATCAATATGTTAAACCTTTCTGGATCGGAGTTGGAGTGGATCAGTTTATTGGATCAATCTGTAAGATAATCATTTACCTGCTTTCTGTTTCTTGATCAATCTGTAATATCATGTTGAGCATCTTACCATATTACATGGATAGAGAGAGGTGCTATATGTAGATCGCCTTCCTCATTCAACACGATGCGGCTTAGATAGATGCCTATCTGAGATAATGATGCACAAATATAATTCGCATCAGTATCTCCTTAACCTATTTCTTTATAATTAGACATATCTTTACAGTGTTAATTGATAAAATCTCATTTCTTGGCAGTAGATTAGATATTTTCCTTTGCGTAAATAATTGGATGTATGTTAGCACTAATTAGCGTAAAGATGACATGGTATAACAGGTACAGTATTTCTCATCATTCTTCATGTCTGGGATCCTGAGAGATGGCATTGTCTTCTTTTAAGAGCTTGTGTAATTCGATAACATCGACTATACATTTGATTTATACTATCTAAACCAGAGTATTTACTCAATTGAGATCGACGAATTTTTATTGTTTGACCTTTAAAGATAGAGGTCAAACAATCAGTTTTGAACAAAATGGTTAATATTTTAATTTTAAGAATAAAATTATAAAACACAATGAAATTCATGAGAAGATATTGCTATATTGGTTGATATTGATTGGTCAAAAAAAATCTCACAACCCATTAATTTGAATGCAATGTGCTTGGTATTTTGAATGTAAATTGAGATGATACTTTTGATGGAGGGACTATCATTTTGGCATAATCTAAATTCTGGTTAACTTGGGAAATTGGTTTAATTGCCGAGTTGCAAAAGGTTGGAAAGCAAATTTGTGGTACAATGTGCACATGTGTGGAATAGTGTTTTATGCACACAATTTGAGACAATGTTTTTGATGAAGGGACTATCAATTTGATATAATCTAAGTTCCTGGACTGACTTGGTTAAATTGCCAACTTGCCATAATTTGTATTGGAATGTTCATGTGTGGAAGTGTTAAGCAAATAAAGGAATTTTGCTTTGATGTTATCTCCACTCTATGGTACAAGTCTCTTATAGAAGAGTTTGTGTATGATCTACACATCCCTTCCTAAAGGTTGAATCAATCAAATTTACAGGGTATAGAATGATGTACAAGGCAAAACTGTTGTTGGATATAAGTTGCTCAACAGTTGCTAATTAAAAAGGTGGACAGAAAAAGGGATATAGCTGAGTATTTGCTTATAGATTATGTCTAATGTAATACCCCAGACCAAGAAAGTTTAAGAGATTTGATAGGTACTACTCATACCAACAAGGTGCATCTTCTTTTCCGGAAGTCCATCGTTAGAAACTCTACAGTTAAGCGTGCTTGGCTTGAAGCAATTCTATGATGGGTGACCCCCTGGGAAGTTTTCTCGGGGAGCGTGCGAGTGAGGACAAAGCATGCTGAAAAGACCCATATTGGTACAGTGGGGACAGTACGTCGTCGATCTAACGGCCAGGACAGCCCGTTAAGTGGGACCCGGGTCGTTACAAATGGTATCAGAGCTCGGTTGCCAGCCGGAAATCGCTAACTAAGTGCTATGCGGGACAAAGTGCTACGCCATAGGACGGGAGCCACCTCTTGAACTCGTAGGAGCCACCTCTAGAATCCCAACGCCTGGCAACGGATCCTCAGATGGATCAAGCGCGACGAGGACGTCGCGAGTCTAACGGGGGGTGATTGTAATACCCCAGACCAAGAAAGTTTAAGAGATTTGATAGGTACTACTCATACCAACAAGGTGCATCTTCTTTTCCGGAAGTCCATCGTTAGAAACTCTACAGTTAAGCGTGCTTGGCTTGAAGCAATTCTATGATGGGTGACCCCTGGGAAGTTTTCTCGGGGAGCGTGCGAGTGAGGACAAAGCATGCTGAAAAGACCCATGTTGGTATAGTGGGGACAGTACGTCGTCGATCTAACGGCCGGGACAGCCCGTTAAGTGGGACCCGGGTCGTTACATCTAATGTTGAAGTTGATGCGCATATCCCCTCAGATTGTCGAACTATCAAGTATCAGTACTGGTACTATATGTGCTTTCTAATTTCAATCTTGGGTTGAACTCAATCTCTTGGTAAGTGCCAAAATCAAGTCGAGTTTGTCTTATTTTAATGAATGAGCATGAGCCAGCTGCGAACTAGGCTAGTTGGATCAGAGTTGGAGTGGATCAATTTATTCATAGTTCTAATCTGGCTTAGTTAAGAATGCAATTTAGCTCAACATGTGATCATGGCAATCGAATTTACAATTTAAGCTTGTAAATGATTATCTTACGAGTGGGAACCTTGTTGGGACATAGGAGTTTGTTTGCATAATTGTACATGTTTCTGAACCTTGGATTTTTGTTCGTTGAACTTGTCTTATTTTAGCCCTGTATTTAGGCGTGTAGTTTCCTTGTATGTTGCAATAATTGTACTACTCACAATGGAATCTGAAATTGCTAGTTTTGTTTCTTTTCCTCTCATTTTGCTGCTTCTCCCTGTATTGATGCATACAGACACATCTATTTGGTAGTTAGAGTTTATGTACATGTATAAGTACATTCATTAATTATTGTTTTTCCTGACAGACAGTGTAATGTCATTGGAGTGGTCTACTTCTAGTGAGTGGGTTTTGGTAACTGGAGGATGTGATGGTGCTATACGTTTTTGGGACATCAGGCGAGCTGGATGTTTTTGTGTATTAGATCAATCCCACTCTCAGCTTGGAAGACGACCGCCTCTCCTACAGCGTTCAGCAACAAATAAGGTTTCCTTCTTTCTTGCGTCTTTCACCAAAGCAATTCACATAGGAGATATAAAATATTTGCAGCAGAAATGTTTACTGGTTGTCTTGGTAACCCTGTGCAGTATTTATGCTGTTGGTTTTATTTTGGGGGTGACCTCAATGTTGAGTTTGCTTTGGAGTACTACGTCTGCTTGTCGCCTGACCAATCATATGCTAGTTTATTACTATTGTTGTGCCCAAATTTTTTAAAAAACTGAAACACACTGAGCCACCTTAATAAAGCTAGAAAAGTGAGGAGAAAAATCGGAGAGGACAAAACTAAAATGCTACACTGCAGAGTAACATGAAATAATAAAGAACCTGTCTATCGTTTTTCCTTTTTCGTTTTCTTCTCTCTCCTCTTCAAATAGCTTTATACATGCAAGGCATAAGGGTTCTTCTCAACAGCTTAATTCATAACATAAACAGATTATGTGCTTTGATGCTTTGCATCCATAAGACATTGTAGGTTTGCAGTGGTTATTTTTTAGCCTGGTGGTGCTTTCTTTTTATTCTTGTGCAGGTTTCAACATCAAAATTTTCGTCATCTGCCCAAAGTTCATTTGTAAAAGTCCCAGCACTACAAAAGAAAACAGCCAGCAGTAATGCTTTTAAGCCTTTGGCTGTTGGTAGGATTTTCAATCAAGCAAAGGATGCAAAGCAAAGATTACATCCTGGAATGTTATCAACCCATGATCGTGCCACTGCTCATTATGGAGTCGTTACTGGATTAAAGGTGACTGAGGATGGCATGTACCTTCTAAGTGCAGGTTGGATATGCTAATTTGTCAAATCCACTTTTTTATATGTTTCTTTCTAGCTATGTTTTACCCATCATTCATGGATTATATATGGATAGATTCTTTTCCTTAATGCGTTAAGGGTTTCTGGGTTGTTATTTAAGTAGACATAATCGGCTGATATGGTTACCTGATTGGATTATCCTTTAGGATGCATAGAACAGAAAAAAGGACAATTCTTCTTTTCTGTGATTGAAGGTCTCATTTCTTGCATCTTTTCACCCACATGCATCTTATAGCAGTTTTTGCAGTTCTTCACACACCCCCCCCCACCCCCCCCAAAATTCTTGCCAAAAATTCTATGCCAAATATTTTTAGCTCTTGATAGAGGCATCTATCTTTCAAATGTATGTTCTTTAGCTTCTTAAAGCTCTCAAATTACAAAAAGTCAGTTGTTTGATACAGTGTCTGCTGCTGTTGCTGCTCACCTATTTTCTCACTATTTATATGCGTCTCTAGGCCAGCTCGAGTGGTTAACCCACATTTGACTAGTGCTCATATGTCGCCTGTTGAGTTGTAGGTTCATTTCCGTCCTTAACTTGCTATGTGACCCCTCCCTACGCATTGGACATGATATGTTCTGAAGTTTCATGTCCATTCTTGATCATGTTGCTTATAGTTTCTACTAGATTTGGTTCGAAACCTTCATAAAGTAAGAACTGAACTGTGCGAGAGTTGGAAGCAATAATGTTAAGAGGCAAATCTAAGCTCCGATACCACTCTTTGATAGATGCAATAGAAACACGTATTGTTTTATATTGTTTTTTTTTTATATAGTTGTTAACATATTTTAATAAATATGAACAAATCTGTGAAAGGTTTGGATGTTGACTGATTGAATAAATCCTGCTATTACATATTGAATGAAGACTTTTCCACATGTACAACCATTTACATAATTACATTTATCACTTGAAGGCTTTTTGACGGGGGAATGTGTATAATGAAAGCAATAAACCTCATGAACAGACACGAAGAACTTCCTAATCTTATGTTGATTTGTAAACATAAGAAATTTAGGCAACAAAACTTGTTAATTTATACTGAATAGCGAAAATAGGACAAAAAAGTTGATAAGAGTTTTTTTATCCATAATCAATGAATCCGTCAACTATCGGTTTTATTAAAAAATTCTTTATGTGGCCCTTATGATCTAATTACATAAATACAATCTAAGAAGAGATTAATAAATTATTTGGTTCTAAATGGAAGAAAAAGAAGAACAAAAATTAATAACAGATATTTGATTCAATTGCAGAGAATTACAGGTAAGTAAATGACAAATAAGACTCATTTCTTTCACTCAATATTTTTCTTCCTTACTAAACTTTCTTCCACTCTTATTTATAGCTATTCTCCAACTAATTTTTTTCTAGCCACTTTCTCCTCAACGGAATTCTGTTCCTGCCCACTCCTTCTCAAGTCTTCCGGGTTCTTCTAGAATTGAAGGCTTATTAATACCCCGAGGTTCGAAAGATATTTTGTCCTCAAGGTGGAAGTATGGTTCAATTACAAAATTTAGATTACCATATATCTGAACGATTTATTTGATACGAATCCTGCCAAGGCAAATGTAGAAATGAGATATTTCAGTCTTAGATATTGGCTAACTGTCTAACTACTAGTAATATAGAGCCCAAGCAAACTTCATAATTTGTCGTACCCGCCTACAAAACTTTCATGTGCTGCACTTCGTTGATTAGAATAAACTTGAGGATAACCCCACAATCTACTAGCACCGTTACTTTTCGTGAGCCTAATGCTCTCACCATCTTCGTTGTTCCAGGTGTTGTCAACCTAAACACACAATTCCTTCTCCCTTGAAGACTGCCCTTCTGCATTCGACATTTGCTTGGTTGAAAATTCCTTGCAAAGAATAGAGGGTATCTCCCCCATTATTACGGTCCTTGTGGAAAAGGGTTCTGGCTTCTTCCCTCCCCCATCGTGTTGGTGTAAAATTGGACTTTGAAAATTTTGCACCTACAAACTCCTTAGCAAATTTAAAAATTGGATGTAAAATTGGACTTCGAAAATTTTGTCTCCATTTTGTTGCCCTGCCCTGCCCAGCCCAGCCCATTGGGCCATAATAAACGTACCTCAATCTAAATTTCTGATTTGAGCCCATTTACAAATGTACTCTCCATTACTCTCTTAAATTCGCAGCAATGGCGTAACCAGAACTTCAATTGATTGACTGAATTCTGGGATCAGTCAGTTTTGTTTGTAACTAGTTGAGGAAAGGTCATTGATGCCACAGTTTTCTTGGTTGCCTCCACTATATGCAATAATCAGACCATGCTCTGGTTAAGTACTCCACCGACTTTTCCAACTCCGGTAAGCGTTGCATTTAGGTTGTAAACCCTTAAAAACTCTGGGTTATGTACTCATCATGGAAGTTTTTGGGCGGGTACGACAGTTTATGGAGTTTACTTGGACATTATACTACTACTAGTTAGTTGGTCAGCGCAGTACCTACCTAGGACTGATATATCCCATTTTTGCATTTGCCTTGGCATGAGTCGTGCCAAAGAAATAGTTCAGCTATATGGTTTCCAAATTTTGGAGTTGAACCACACTTTCACTTTATGGACAAGATGTCTCTTGAACCTGGGGTATTGGTAATCCTCCAATTGTAGTGAAAGACTTGAGAAAGAGTGGGCATCAGCATAATTCGATTGAGGAGCAAGTGGTTGGGAAAAATTAATTAGAGAATAATTATAAATAAGAGAGAAAGGAAGCTTAGTAAGGAGAAACAATATAGATTTTGCTATTTGTACATAGAGGGTTACATAATATGATGTGGTGGAAAAAGATTGGAAGAAAAAATTGATTGTATTTTAAACTGGCAAATGGTAGAATGTCACGTAATCCCTAATATACATGTAGCAAGATCCAAAAAAATATTGAGTGAAAGAAATGAGTCTTGTTTGTCATTTACTTACATGTAATTCTCTGCAATTCAATCAAAGATCTATTATTAATTTTCGTTCTTTTTCTTCCAGTTAGAACCCTAACAATGGTATCAAAGTAAGCACCATGTCTCCCGGTTGCAATCGAGTGGTACGGATGGTAATGCCGGCATAGCAGTGTTCATCCGGGACTAGTCCTGGATTAGTGCAAAGCCATCCGACGTGGATGTCGAGATCGCGGAGCATGGTGAATTTTCATGGTTCTCATTGCAAGGTATGCGACTTAAACCCCACATCGAAAATATGGACTTTCGATGTGTGGTTTATATAGACTTGGACTCTCCAACTTCAATTGCTAGCTTTTGAGATATGGCTTCTCCAAGATCTATATCATAAACATCTTGGTGTGATCATTTCAAAATTAACAATATTTAAACCCCTTTTTCCGGGTAATTTAATACAATGCATTTTCAACCCCTAAAATAGTGAAATTTGTCCTAAATTATGGGGCTCAAGGGCTTCACCCAGGAGCCCATTTCTGCTTGGAAATTGGTGTCATGAGGCAAAGTATGACTCCATTATCTGAGAATTGGGCTTCAGATCAAGACTTTGCTAGAATTTCTTTTGGGCTTTAGATGGCCACTAAACGCCGTACAAGCTAACTTATTCTGGGTTGTATCACTGTTCCTTATGTGCATCTATTTATATTTATTGTGTGAAGACTTTTCATTTCCTAGAAGCACGAGTTTTTGAAAATGGTGTTAAACTGGAGTTTTCTTGTATCTGAAGGGGTGCTTGAGTTCTTCGCTGATCTTAGTGTACGATCTTTAATGATGTTTTTATTGTTAATTGGATTTTACAAAGTTGCAGCATTTTCTTTTTTCCCTTTAGCACATCAGCGTGCTCTAGTTATGAGAACGACTTAAGTGGATCAGGAATGTTTGCCATTTTGGAGAAACCAAAAATATTCTGTGGCATCTTTTACTGGCCCCAGAAGTGAAGTCAACACATTAGAGTTGTCCTTTCCTCGAACAGGGTAACTGGAAGCTTTGGAGCCATTGTTGAAATAATTATTTGATTATAGAACTTATGGTGCCGGTTTCTACATCTGTTATAAATTACTAATCAATTTTAATATAGTCCTCTTTTCTTTGAGCTTCAGGCTCTGACTCAAGGTTGAGGTTATGGGATATAGAATCTGGGTGCAACACACTTGTAAATTTTGAAACTAAACGCTTGCAAAGCAGTAAGGCAATACAGATGGCAGTATCTCAGAATCCTGCTCTTGTTTTTGTTCCATGCATGGCGACTACAAAAGTAATACATTGCTTTCCTGCTTTACAATTCATATTATTTCTAAGATAAAGATCTGCTATAAACCTAACTGTTTTAATCTCTTAGGCCTTTGATATGTGGTCTGGCCAGACGATGCAGACTTTTCGTGGGCACTACGAAAATGTTAATTGCTGTTGGTACAATGCTCAAGATCAGGTGCAATGCTCTCTCTACCCCTCCTTTCCCTCTTGTCTTCCCAGAGTGAACACTACAATCAAATTGTTTCGCCATTAAAGCAGCCCCATACCATGCCAGACATTAGGACTGTTACTGCTAATTTTATCAGGGTTGCTGTCATGTCAATCCAACTGGGATCACCTTTGTCATGGGTAATTAGTCCAGATAAGATTTTCGTTCGGGTTCTCTCTATTCTGGAAAAATTCATCTCACAGTTTGCCAGAATATGAAGCATGATTAGATTATTTAACCCATAACAGCTCTTCATTCACCTTGTGGCACTGCAATTTTCTTTGTGATCACTTGGCAAATGATGTTGCGCTCAATGTATGCCCCTAGTGCCCGAATCAGGGAAATTATCTAGTGTCCTGGAAAGCTATTTTCTGATCCATCTTACTTTTCCAGCTTAAGAACTACTTGTGCGTCATCAGCACTTTTTCAAAGTCTCTTCATTTCTGTTTGCTTCTTTGACTATGAATCGCGTTTGACCACTCTTTTGTTTCTAAGACTGCTCTTTTTCATCCTCTACATTGCCTCCCACACATCTAAGTACACACTAACCTTTATTAAAGAAAAAATAATAGATAATCTTTCTTAAAGAAAAACTAAAGAAGGATGATCATGACTAGAACTAGAGTTGTAGGAGAAAGAAGAAAAGAGAAAGGGAAGAAGAGAAGAGAAAGAGGGGAGGAGGGGAAGCAATTTAGAGAGAAAATTGTAGTTTATTAAGCAATTAGAGTATGTAAATACTATGCATAACGCCCCTTTATTTAGAGTTTTAACTAATCTATTTAAACAACAAAAGAAAGAACATATAATACTAGAAAACCTATAAATAAATTCTATTTAATTTTCCTAAAAATGGTGTACACTGAAGAAGCGTATCCCAAGTGGTACCATAATCTCAGTTGATACAGAATATCTTTATTTTTTTTGTTCCTGAAGTACCAGATTGCAAACAATATGCATCTATTACGTGACCATGTCGCATGAATTTAATCCAAATGTATGCAGGGCAAAACTCAATAATTTCATCATTTATGTTGATGAAAATTGTTAATACCATTTTCTTGCATGAATTCAATCGTTTTCTATATATCTGCCCTCTAATTATTCATAAGCTGCTTAAGAATTTGCGCCTTCCTTGTCGCAGGAGTTATACACTGGGGGTAATGATAGACAAATTCTTGTCTGGTCTCCACCCAAATTTATTTCTGATGAAACGGTACGAGTTTCAAAATTACAACCTTTTAAATGCTACCGTTCTACATACAAAGATTGCCTGTTGACGTTTATGTTTTAGAAGCTTTCTTGCCTTACATGCTTCTTTGGTGAACTACAGAACCAACGGGGGAAAGGGCTGTCCGTTGCAGTTGATCAGGATAACTGGAGCGACTAGGTTTCTGTTTCTTTTCCTTTCTTCCTGTATATATAAACATCTTACGATGTGTATGTACCATGCTATAAAATATTTGAAGAAAACAGAAAATTCATCTCTATGTGGATGTTCGTGTACTTGACACACTTGGTTAAGAGGGTTTGTGACCTGTGTTAGATTAAAGGTATCTCGGATTCTAGATGAATTATGTTTTGATGCATTGCCAGACACAAGTATAAGAGAGGCTCAATGTTGGTGCTAAGATACTTGATCAAAAATTGTGGACACCCAGGTCAATATAATTTCTATAATATTACTCCCTCCGTCTCATATAGGATTACTTCTTTTTTCACACAAATTAAGAAAATATAATTAATATGATCAAAAATATAAATCAATCTTACTTTTTTCTAATGCATACTTAAATTAAATAATAGTTTAAACAGGAGTAGGTTTTTTTTTTTTAACAAGGCACGTTAAAAAGGGGCATATGAAAAAAAAAGAAATTAACTATGTTTTCAACAAGAAAAATGACCTATAATTTAGGACAAAAGAAAAAAAAAAGTAAAGACTTTCTTTGTGAGATGGAGGAAATATAATATTGAAAATTAAAAGAAAGATAGTATTAGACAATATTATAAATAGTATAAGTAATAAAGTTTTAATTTCTTTTTCTATTCTAATAACGGCTAATGTCATAACGGTTGCCTTGTCAATACGTTATTAATTTTAGGATTAATCTAAATGTACACAATCCATTAACTTAATGGATTACAACCCCCCACATGGAGGGGGGGGGGTCTATACACAATAAAATATTTGTGGACCCCCTCCATATGAGGGGGGTGTAATCCATTAGATAATGGATTGAGTGTACATCTAGCACAATCCTTAATTTTAACAAAATAAATACCATTTTTTCCTTTTTTGCTTTTAATTTCAATGTTGAAAATATAATATGTTATCTTGAACCTGCCAAATAAAGTGTTCTCATTCACAAGTCAAAAAATCACTACACCTCAACCCTTAAAAGTCATGTTTTCATCAATTTCTTGATTAAATTTATAAGTAAAATAGTATTTGTTTCCATCTTATACATTGATTAATTTATAGAGTTATATACACAATTTGTCAAATAAATCCAACGGCTTCACAAGACCGATCACCAGCCATCACTTTCTTCCTTGGAAGTATTTCCAAAGAATTAACCTAGTATAAGTCCAATATTTCTCTGATCAACATTTAGCATTGTTCTCTGAATACTATGGCTCATAACAAGATTTCAATAGATATGGATCCCGGAATATGGAGCCGGCTACCGGAGGAACTTCTCGAGAGGGTGCTGTCATTTCTACCATTAAAAACTTTCTTGAATCTTAGATCAACTTGTAGAAACTTCAATTCTCTCCTTTTCTCCCCTTGCTTCATTTCAAAACATTCGCCATCATCTTCTTCGCCTTTCTCGTCTTTCATCCTCCTTTCACACCCACAATTTCTCCACAAGTATTCCCTTTTCAATACTGTATTGAACTCCTGGTGCAATATGTCACTCTTCTTGCCCCCCATGCTTTCTTGTCCACCTTCTTCAAATCTTCTCTCCAGTTCCAATGGTCTCCTATGTTTCTCTATCCCGACATCGTCTTGTTTTGTTGTATGCAACCTTCTGGCGAAATCCATACGACGAATAAAGTTCCCTACATGTCCATTTGACTTTGAGTTCCTTACTCTAGTTTCCGCATCAAATGGTTACAAATTGTTCATGCTATTTTCTTTTGGATCATCCACCAGTCATGCCCTTGTTTACGACTCTGTGCTTCATTCCTGGCTACAATTCGAGGGGTGCAATCCAATTCTGAGCCATAGCTATTATCAGAAGGGTGCTTTTTATGATGGATGCTTGTTTTTCACCACTCCTGAGCCTTTTAATGTTGTGTGCTTCGATTTCGATGCTTGCAAGTGGAATAGATCAAGAACTGAGTTGCCGGGAAGCCTTACTTTTGTTCGACTGGTAAGCGATGAGGATCGGAAGTTGTACTTGATTGGAGGAGTTGGGGAGAGCGGGATTTCAAGAAGTATAAAGTTGTGGGAATTGGGAGAAAATGGAGAGAATTGGGTGGAGATTGACATATTGCCTGAGATGATGTGCAGAAAATTTGTGTCTGTTTGTTACCATAACTATGAACATGTTTATTGTTTTTGGCACCAAGGATTGATTTGTGTTTGTTGCTATACATGGCCTGAGATTTTGTACTACAAGGTGTGTAGGAGAACCTGGCATTGGCTGCCCAAGTGCCCTTCATTGCCTGACAAATCGAGTTGTGGTTTCCGGTGGTTTCCCTTCAAACCCGAGCTTTATGCCATTGTATAATAGTTAGAGGTGTCAATCGGGGATCTACTTAAGGGCTTTTATTAGATGAGTCGCTCAGCACGTTTTGACACATCTAATAATAGTGAATTAACGTTCTTGTATATTATTATTTTATTTAAAGCAGTTAGTATTGATAGGCATATAATTTTAGTTACTGGACAATACTTGCTTTGATACGTTTGAAACTTAATTTTCTCACAAATTAATCCAGAAAGTCTTATATTTTTAAAATACAAATTTAATATTTTAGTCAAACTTTTAGATCCATGCGCCCCACTTATTTAAATATCAGATTATTAGAAATGTCGATAAATTACACCATCGACATTAATCTTTTATACAACTTTCAATTAGATCGTTAAACTATATTTTGTCTTAATATAGTTCTAAATTTCATCACTCGTCACAGTTTGTCACTGTCGTCCCCCAAATTGGCACCGAATCGTCACTAGAGACCTACAAAAGAAAATGATAAAAAGGTAATTTGAGACAATATTTTTATATTAAAATGTTAAAATTCTTTAATGAAAATTTTCCGAAATCTTGCCAGTGAATGAGAGATAATAAACGTTAATATATTAGAGACATTTATATAATTAATTAAAAAGTCATTCATTTTGAATACTCCGTGACTTTTAGAGAATTTAAGTATTGATTCAATACCTCATGTTGTTAAAGATCTTAAAAGTCCAAAAAAAAATTCTATATTGGATATCATTAAATTTATCATTTTTATGAAGTATTAGCCCATGTTTGGTAGGGATTAATTAGATTTTTAGTAGGTTTTGATAGAAGATAAAACGTATGGTTGAAAAGTTGTAGGATTCAGAAAATATGCGGTTTAAATCTAAATTTTAATTGGTTTCAAATATGGACTTAACAAGTCTGTAGTGAATATACTCAAACTTTTTAAATCTCAAAAAAAAAAATAAAAAAATAAAAAAAAATAAAAAAATAAATTTAAAATTTAAACTGCATAGGAGAACAAAAATCGGGGCAATGTTGATGATAGGATTTGGGTGCAACTTTCCAACTCTTTGGATTTTGGGTTGTGTTAGATGTACACCCAATCTATTACCTAATGGATTACACCCTCCTCACATGGAGGGGGGCCCTACAAATATTTTATAGTAAAGGGGGTGTAATCCATTATATAATGGATTGTGTACATTTAGACTAATCATTGAATTTTATACCTATTCCAACGAGGAAATGGTGGTAAACGCTTGGGTGATTCGGCCACTTTTCCATATTAGCCTTTGACCCACTTTCCCCTCATTAAAAAAAAAACCCAATATTCTCCCAAACATTCTCACACCACATGACTTCTTATTTTTCATGGCTTCTTCATCTTCTTTTCCTTTTTTTCTTAAAAAAATATTTTCCACATCCAACAAAATTTCAACTTCAAACATGTAAAGAAAAAGTAGACATTTCAAGGTTAAAATTTGCCATTTTTATCAATTGTGTTCAATTAGTAGTTACTTTTTCCTCATTTAGTTTAGATTATAATTTATGGATTTTGTAGTTTGATTCGCGGAGGAACAAATCCTCACCGACCAGAGTCGGTGAGGCCATGTGATCACAACGCTTTAACCATTGTGATCACATGGTTCAGTCCCAAGCGTATCGGCATGAGACTTTATAAGCTTTGCGATCGCAAGACTCAAAATTTTTTTTATTGACTTTAAGATGGTAAATGGGTTATTAATCTGCTCAATGGTTGTATAATTATTTTATTTATTTGAATTTTCTAGATACTATGCCATGTTTAATTTATTTTTATATAAGTTTCGAATATTTGTATGTTATTTAGGATGAAGTATGCTCTTGATTCTAGATTGAGCAAATATCCAAGAAAGGTTACCTCGAACTATAATTTTGTAAATATTAAGAAGGTGATAGATACTTTAGATAAACATCACAAATTATTTTTGCGCATGCTATGAGATCGATAATTTTTCCTTTCTTTTTAGACAAAAAAAAAATGATTTCACTTGAGAAAATCTCACCCAAATAAACGTTGAAAATAATGGTAAAAAAGACTGATTCAAACGGGCAAACATAAAAAATTTATAAAAGAAAAAAACCACTAAACCCTTGTTTGGTTTTGCTAAAAAATTGATTTTTAGTAGATTTTGGTAAAAAAAAAAATGTGTGATTGAAAAGTTGTTAAAAATTGTGAGTCTCATAAAATATGTGATTAAAATTAATTGTTAATTTCGATTAATTTTTTTTAGCTAAGCTAGATAGGGCTAAAATATCAATAAAAAGGAGAAAACTAAAATAAAAGAAATTCTAAATAAAATCATTTAGCAGCGTACTATGTTAGAAATTTTATAATCAACCAAACTTTATAAATCTTTACATATTGCCGGGATCTCCATGTCAAATCAACAATAAAATTAATTAATATGGAACATACTCCATTTCATGATTTTGAATCTTGAAAATCAACTTGCAATCTCTTTAATCTTGATTGCTTCAATTCATTTTATTTGATACTTGATTGCGGATTTTTTTATCTTCCTTTTCAATATACTTTCTCCTGATTATTTTGTGTTGATAGGATGACACAAAAGATGAGAATAACATATGAATTGGAGACCATAACTTATTTCTTTATTTTTATAATATTTCTACCCATCATAAAATACAACCCAAATTAATCAAGTCTCTACATATATTTAAGCTTAACACTTTATTTAGACATCCAAAATTCAATAACTTTGATTTTTTATTAGATCACTTTAAATAGGGTTTAACTTTAAGATAGCCTTAATACAAAATTAATTGCATATATAGACCCACATGACAAATTATTTTTCCCAACAATCTTCCGCTGGAGCCACATATATTACCTTATAAATGTGCATGACCTTATAATCTCAAAATTTTTACTATTATAACAAAAGCATCTCCGAACAATCTCGTCCATTATTATATTAATATAGAATCAAGCGATATCTTAAATACCTTATCGATATAACTCTTTTGTGATAATCCAAGAATACTCCGAGAATGTTCCCAATGTATCTAAATCCCTAATACAAAAGAGGTATTGCCAAAATCTTTTATTTCAAAATTCTTTGAAAGAAATTTCTTGATTTCATGTAATAAGCATATATCATTGCATGCAAGCAGTATCTCATTGACGTATAATACCAAGAAGATATAATTACTCGGATTGAACTTGTGATATACACAATCATTAACAACATTCATATCAAAACCAAACGAGATAATTATTTGATGAAATTTGTGATACCATTGACAGAAAGTCGACTTACGCTCATAGATGAATTTCTTTTATTTGCAAACCATCTTCTTTTGATTTCCTAACATAAAGTTTTCCGATAGTACCATATAAATCATCTCATCAATGTCACCATTAAGAAATGTCGTCTTTACACCCATTTGATGTAGCTCAAGATCAAAATGTATCACAAGTGCCATAATAATTCTGAAATAATCTTTCGATGAAATAAGAAAGAAAGTATATAATTAATGCCTTCCTTTTGAGTAAAGTATTTTTCAACAAAATGAGTCTTATATTTTTCTACATTGCCTTTCGAATCCCTGTTGGTTGCAAATGGATACAAATATTGATTTTAAATATCTATTTGCAACAAATAGGTTTCATACTTTCAAGTAATAGGACACGTTCCCAAACCTCATTATCTTTTATGGATTTTATTTTCTCATTCATGGCATCAATTTACTTTTGAGAATTATTCATTTACATTACTTAGTGAAATTTGATTGGATATTCTTCCTTCAATCCAATGTCATCCTAATTTCTTAGAAGAAATATTATAAAGTCATCCAAAATTGCATTTCTCCTTCCTTTAATGGATCTCGTTAATGGCATTTGTTCTTGTTGTTGAGTTTGTACTTTTGGAAAAATCTCTTGATTGTGTATGGCGGTTCTAAAATATTGTCTTCATTCAGAATTGTTTCTTGAATAAGATCTGGAGCAATAATTTGTTTTTAGTTCTCATCATTGTCAATTGCAATAAAATGTATATTTATATTCTTCCTTATAGATAAAATCCCTGACCTTATCTCTCCCTGCAAATTGACCTTCTAGTGGGATCATAAAATCTGTAACTTCTTGATCTCTGAAAGTATCCAATAAAATAACAATTGGCACTTATGGAGTCTAGTTTCTTTTCATTATGCCTTGCCTCAGCGAACAACCCCAAATGTGCAAGTGTTTCATACTAGACTTCTTACATGTCCAAAACTCATAAGAGATTTTGACAGTTGCTTTATGTAACACCCCAAATTTTATTGATTTAAATATTGAGGTGTTACCAATATCATTCATAATCATATATAAAGCGGAAAATATTAAATAAACTTTAATAAAACTCAAATTTTCATAACGTTAAATTTAATCAATCCAAAACATTAAATCAAAACTTAAAGCGTCAAATAGAAACTAAGAAATACTAATATCTAAATATAAGGAAAAATTAATGTTGGTTCCCTTAAAAATATTTTATTTGGCAATCTGCACACCATTCAGCTACCATCCACGTTGACCGATCTTATCTGAAAATATTGAAATTTGAAGGGATGAATAATTTAAAGCTCAGTAGGATACATGCGTCCAAAATAATACAATAATTGTTTAAACATATATTTATAACATTTCATACCATCATTTCATCAAGAGCAATTGGAGATCAATCGAAAGCTCTAGCATTTTGAGAAAAACCTGAAGGTGATCTCACATTTCATTTCATTTCATCAAGAAACGTAGGTCCATTAGCATTTCGTGAAATAAATCATGTAAAAATAATTATAATATTGCATAAACATATCCACTTGCACGTAATATCCTAACTTTATCGGACTAATGAAAAATGTTGTGAGATCTTTTGAAAATACGAGTTGCATCATCTTCACTCAAAATTCTAAATAAAACTTTGAATATAAATATTTGTGGTGTATGTTTTCTACCATGTGTAAGTAGACGTATATTATTGGGGTGAGAATTCTTTAAACGTAATGGGGGTATTTATAGGGTCCGCACCTAACATCAAAAGCTTAGTTTTAGTATGATTGGGATAAAGGTGCCGTGTACCATAAGGTTTACAATTTATGTTTATTCTAATCAAGGAATGATTTGCATATATCTATCAAAACCAATCTAAGATTCTCCACGTGGCTGTCAACCATATGAAAATCAACCATCATCTTAATCAATTCAATTTTACCTTTATCACCATTTTCCCACTACACGTGGCACAAGCTCCATTTCTTTCAAGGTTTTAATTAAATTGAAAACTAGTTTTTAAATAACTTCTTCAAACCGCAAAATCTTGGACCTGACTTATTCGAATCGACTTTTTCTCGAGCCCAATATACATAATTAATTACAAACTATCTAACGAGTACAATATTTATATACTTATAATTACTCTATCAACATCTAGATATTTGGCCCAAATAAAATATAATTTAATATATGTCACCTTAGTCCACCAACTTTCAAAATATAAAATGTAGTAGATGAAATAAAAAAATTTATTTTGTAAAATTTTCGGAGTGTTACACTTTACTTGGTATTCTATTGAGAATAAAAGCTGCATTCTTTAATACTTTTCCCTAAATGGATTCTGGTAAAGTGGAATGACTAATTATACTCTTTACCATGTTTTTGAGTGTTCTACTTTGTTTTTCAGCAATACCATTCATGCAAAAGGAAGTGGACATGGTGTCTTGTTGGACAATTCCACATTCATCTAGAAATTTAGGAAAAGGTCAGGGGCGTTATTCTCATAATCCGTCATATCTGCTATAGTATTCACTACCACGGTCGGATTTGACGTGTTTTATTCTTTTGTTGAGTTAATTTTTAACTCCATTCTTATAAGCATTAAACATGTCCAGTGATTAAGATTTCTCATGAATGAGATACAGGTATCCATAACGTGAAAAATTGTCTATGAACGTTGACAATTCCAAGAAGTTGAAAGGAATGACCTACGGATATTAGTATGAATTAGTTCTAAGACGTTTGAAATATTATTGGCACCTAATCTCTTTATTGAAAAATCAAGGCGATCAAAAATTCATTCTAACACGGGCTTTTCGATAATCTTTTGAGCGATGTGACCTAAACGCTTGTGCCATAATGAAGCAAAATTCTCATTTGTTAATTTATGTTAACCTTATGAATTTACATGCAATGTTTCATTATATGAGGCAACCAGATTAAGGAAGTATAGATGATCATATCCAGATAAAGAACCGCACCCACAAGATTTAAATTAAGAAAATAACTACATTTATTATTTTCAAATGAACAAGAATAATCGAATTTTCCAATACAGAAATAGAAATCAAATTCCGTTTAAAAGACATTACAACAAAAGTCTTTTTCAAATCCAAATAATAACCCGTCTTTAATAATAATATAAAAGTCCCTATAACCTCAACTTTAGCGGATTTATCGCCGCTCACATAGATGAATCTTTCAGGATCATTTAACTTTCGACTATTCAAGCAACGATGAAAGACACACTTATATTAGTAGGGACACTGAAATCAGTCCACCAAGTATGTCTAATTACTAAAACTAAATTAACGTCAGGACAAATCAAGGTAAGAAACGTACCTTTCTTACACGCCAAGCTTGATATTTGATACAATCCCTCTTTAAGTGTCCCAAATTTCACAAAAGTAACAATGAGATGTTTAATTCTTTTTTGGCTTTTGTCATTTCTTTTAAGCTGAACTAGATGCAGCTTCCTTATTTTTTTCTTTTCTTGAACTTTTCCTTAGAAGTACTAATCAAGTGAGCACTTTCAATTTTGTCTTACTTCAACCTTTCTTCTTCTTATACATAATATGAAATCAGTTCATTAAAAGTCAACTTCTCCTTTTGATAGTTGTAACTGGCCTTAAATTAATTAAATTGTGCAGGAAGAGAAACTAAAACCAAATGCTTGAGCAAATCATCAGATGTCTCAATCTTTAGTATTTTTAGTTTTGAAACAATATGAGACATCTCTATGATGTACTCCCAAATGTATTTCTTGCCCTTATATTTTAGTGAAACTAAGTTTGCAAAAAGTGTACCAGTTTTGGTCTTATCGCTTTTCGCAAAGTGTTTTTAAATTTCATTAAGAAATTTCTTGGCAGTAGTTACCTTATCGGACACAGTACCCCTGCATGATTCTGGAATTTCACGTTTCATGCTCATAAGACTCATGCGATTTGAAAAATCCCACATATCAAATCCCTTTTTTCATTAGCGAAAATTTTATCCATAAGTGTAGTGGGTTGTTCGGTCCTTAACGTAAGGTCTAAGTCCATGTAGCCCAAGAACGATCCGAACATTGTCTTTTCAATCCTTAAAGTTCGTTCCATTGAGAACATGAACTGAGTTGATATTAGCAGATATTGCAAAAGCAGCAGAATTAACTGAATAGAGAATAAAATTAAAGAAATATGTTCACACGAGAATCCATATTAAATAATCAATTAATTTAAATAATGGTATTTAGTTTTTGGATAAAAATGTCAACTTTTAATTAGTATTCTTGGTGTAGTAATCAAATATTGACAATAAACTATATCAAACACTAAAACTATTGTTTGATCGATTTATTGTTCACATAAAAAGAAACTTTATAATTATCACATATTTATTACTATAGGAGTGAATGTTATTCGACTGAATATTCACATTCCTTTGGGCCGATCAATATTCGAATGAATTATAAACACAACCATTTTGATGTCCCAAATATATTAATTTAAGCAAGAGAGGTTATCTTCCTAATATGTTGTTTCTACTAATCAATTTAGAACATTAGCTAACCAAAAGAAACTTTAGTACCAAAATTTGAAAGTTAATTGTTAATTCCTTATCTTTTATTTTGACCAAAAAAATAAAAGATAAAACTTGACAGAAATGGGTGCTGCAGCGCTGTCCAGGCAGCACCTTCTGACTACACCCAGCATCAGTCGAGTGCTGTAGCGCCTGGCATTGGGAAACTAGTCTCAGGCACTATCGCACTACCTCAATTTTCCAAGACACAGCGCCCAAATGCGCGTTATGGTGATCCCGATGATTTTCCCAAAAATTCTCAAAAAATCCAAAATTTTGAAATTCTCATCCAAAAATTTAGAAATCCAAAGTTTGAATTCCAATAAAAGAAATCTTTCTTTATTTTCAATGGTTTAATATATATTGACTTTGATACCACTTATTAAAAATTTAATAATCAACCAAACTTTATAAAGCCTTACACATTGCCAAGATCTCTATGTCAAATTACAAAAAAGATTAATTAATACGGAACATACCTTGATCCATCGTTTTGACTCTTGAAGATCAACTTGCAATCTTTTAAATTTTAATTTCTTGCTCTTTAATCTTGATTGCTTCAATTCCTTCTTCTTCATTCTTAATTATTGATTGCGGTTCTTAATCTTCTTTTCAATATGCTTTCTCTTAATTTTTCTTATGTTGATGGGATTGCTCAAAGATTGAGAATCAATATAAATTGGGGATCATAATTCTATTTATGTATTTTTGTAATTATTTTGGCACCTCATGAAATATAACCCAAATGGATCCAATCTGTACACATATTTAGGCACGGGAAGAATTCAAAAGTCAGTGATTAACTATACACAATTCAAAAATCAGGTTTTAAGTTTTACTAATACAAAAATTAGGTTTTAATTAATTAATTAAAAATATTTATTAATTAAATATAATAAAATCACAGTTATATAATTAATGGTCACATATACATAATTATAGGTCACTTGTCACATATTTTAAAATTAATAGATCACATATTGTTTCGAGGTCATAGATCAAAAAATTTGTACGTCACAGATTATTTCGAGGTCACAGATTTTTAAATTAGTTGGTCACAAATTATTTTTGAGTCACATATTATTAAATTTTTAGGTCACAGTTGAGTAATTGGTCACAGATTACCAAACATTTGGTCACAGACTACCGTCACTACCACTATGGCCACTTTCGACCACCCTCACCTCGTCGCCACCGCCACAACAGCACATTGATTCTCATGAGCTCCATCTCGGCGGAATTGGAAGTTGGGTCTTCGATTTTCATTGAAGATGCGGATGGCTTAGAGTTAAATGATAGTTTGGCTGCTGAAATTGAAGAGAGTTCTGTTCCTATGGACGAAAGGTTTGATTCTTTTACAATGGACGATGATAAAATTGAAAAAATGGAGAATGATATGGAAAAGGTGCAAAGTTTATTGTCATTGCTTCAGAGCAGTGCTATCGCTGATGGGTCTCTAGAGGAGGACTTCGATAAAATGGGTTTGATTTTGAATGAAGATTTTGTAATTATGGTGCTTGAAACACCATACATTCCAAGTGAGAGTTTAATTGGTTTTGCCATGTGGGTTTTGAAGAAATCGGAGTTTAAGGTGACTGAACTGGTGCTTGATGCACTTGTTAGTGCAATATGCAATATATTCAGAAGCTTTACAAAAATCGGATGATTCAAAAGCTCGGCACTCACAACAAAGCGTTCCATTTCCTCGCCTACATACACCGGCAAGTGTCCCTCCGGTACACTGCTGTTCTTCTGCAAAGACGCATACCTCCGGCGTCTCGTTCTCGACTCCGATAGCAAAAGATAACACTGTGAAGAATCTGCCACTCTTGCTAGCCTCCGTATCAAACTCTTCATTCTCTTAAGAAAATTTTCAATATTGTTTTCAATTATTTTCAGAGAGAGAGCTTTTGGGAGATTTGAAGAGAGATGGAGGGTTTAAATAGCAGATGCACTATACAAACACAAAATTTCTATTGGGAGGTACAGATGGGATTAGAGCGACGGCGGCAAGGAAGAGAGAGATGAGAATCGAAGAGGAGGAGGAATACAAGAAAAATGATTTAGGTTTTGTTTGGGATTGGAGCTAGGGTTTTAATATATTGCCTGAATTTTGAATAAATAAACTTTGCACCTAATTTTTAAAAAGAAATCTTTAAACACCTGATTTTTTGTAATTTCCCTTTAGGCACACATTTTATTTAGATGCCTAAACCCCAATAACTTTAGATCTTTATTAGATCACTATAAATGAATTTAACTTTAAGATGACCTTTATACACAATTAATTACTTATGTAGGCCCACATGACATTATTTTTCCCAACATACCAATGTAGTATCACTATGACTAAAAACAACAAACTTTTGTTCATCACTGTAGTCCTTCATCAAAATCTCAATGGCTTATGCATTGTTTATACATACAGATTTCACTAGACTGCATTTGATTGTTTTTACCTTTGGATTTATCACCCAAGTAAAAGAAGAGGCTTCATCCTTTGCTTAATTTTTAAGGGCTTCAGAGAGAAACTAACGAAGTCGATAGCAGGTTCAAGTTTGTGGATTCCTAAGATTTTGAATCCCAAATATGTTATAATAAAGGATAACTGGAATCCGGGTTTTGGTAACTTGTGGAGTTATTTACGATAAGATTGCAGGTTTGACTGGAAATTCAACGTCGATATTTGCAATTCGGTTCCATATTGAGCCCCAATTTGAGCACCATTTTTCACAAAAAATAGGTTTTATAATAGTGATTTTTAAAAAAAACATGTACATTATTTGATGTGATCTATGATACGAGGACGCGTTCGGGCAAGGATCCATTGATTGTTGAGGAAAGACCTACGACTAGGTCGCGAGCGAAGCGGGTCAAAGAAGCAATGAGACTACTTGCTCAAACCATGGTGGACGAAACATTGATCACGACAAGCAAATGGACTAATTTCATGTTAGGCATGTGAGTTGAAACGAAGTTGAGCAACTTGATTCAAACAATGGACTAAGGAAACAAAAGGAACAACTATGCGACCGCATAGTGTTCAGGGCATGTGGTGGTTGTCCCTTTACTGAAACCTAGTGGAGGGTTTCAATTGATGTATACGCAATTGATGCGAACCCACGTAGGCACAAGAAATAATCTTGATAAATTCAAAATTAATTTAATGAAGAACGAGAGGAAAGCAATATGCCTTACAATAATATCTCACAAATTATGTGTTTTTACAATGAATGGAATGAGTCCTATTTATATGGAACACATAAAACATACTTAAAAAAGGAATTAAGTCTCAAAAGATATAAAAAATATACTATACAAGAATTTTAATTAAAATATAAGATTATGCGAAATGTAGAAAATTCGCAGTCGGATTTATACTATGCGACGCATATATAGATCAATTGAAACCCTCCACTAGGGTTTCGGTAAAGCAGCTATGCGGTCGCATAGTTGTTCCTTCCGTCACCTCCGTCCATTGTTTGAATTAAGTTGCTCCACTTCGTTTCAACTCACATGCCCAACATGAAATTTCTTCATTTGCTTGTCGTGATCAATGTTTCGTCCACCGTGACTTGAGTAAGTAGTCCCATTGCTTATTGATCGGCTTTGCTCACGACATAATCATAGACCCTTTTCTCAACAATCAATGGATCATTGTCTGAACTTGTCCACATATCATGAATCTCATCACTATTTTATGAGAATTTGTCGTTGAAAATAAGTGTATGTTTGACACACATTAATTCATTTTATGGTTCATTATAAGATTATTTTCAATCACACAATAACATAATACTACATGTATACTAAAATTTTTCCAACTTTTTAACCATATATTCTTCTAAAAATACTATTCAAAACTTATTTTTTTTTCTCAATTAATGAGAATCAAATAGGCTTTAAGTTTTTTAAAAAAAATGATTTTTTAGATATTGAGACTCAAACAGGAGCTAAGAAAAAGATATACAGTGGATTAAAATCAAATTTTTAGTGAATTTAGATAAAAATGTGATTGAAAATTTGTGGATTTTATGAAATATGTGATTAAAATTAATTGTTAACTTTAATTTAAATTAAAATCTGATTTTTTTAATCCCTATCAAACAGGATAGTTGGTTTTGTGACCGGAAGGATCGGTTTGGTCCAATTTTAATAGTTTTGAGTGGGACCCGATGAACAATTATCCATTTCCAACCCATAGAAAACAATTTTCTTGGGGTCAATTTTGTCTCCACATATTTCATAGACGATATAATTTTGGTCAATGCATTATGCATACATGTATTGCCTGTGGAAAATGATTGGGGAAAAAAAATAAGATATTCATAATTGGTGGCTATGAGTATATTAGAATATTTATTGGGAAAGTTAGTGTGAACGACTGTACCTTCTTTTTGTTTTAGTCGGATGTTCCATTCTCTCGAAGCTCATGTTTGACCCTAGTGGTATAAAATTTAATTTTTTTAAAATTCATTTTCAATTACATATTATTTTAATAAAATAATATTACACGTAAATTTAAATTTTTTCATACATTTTAACTACACATTATTAAAAAATTCACTATTGAAAAATCCCACTCTTTCACAAAATTGCGCTCCAATACACCCTTATTTGAGTTTGAACAAATAAAAAATCATTTGAAGCTTCGCGAACGATGACACCACCTTCATCTATGTCAGAATATAAAGTAGAACCTCTATAAAATAATAATATTAATATCGAGAAAAATTATTATTTTAGGAGTTATTAATTTATCTATAAATAAATATTTATTAATTTATAGAGTATTTTATATTTTTATAACTTCATAATATAAGTAGGAAATTTAAAAAATTAAATGTGGTGAAACTCAAAATTTAATCTGCACAAAAATACACACATACATGCATAGATCAAAGAGAACATTAATGCCAAATTTAGTATGTGCATGACAAAAAATTAAGAATGAAGTTAATTTTGGTTTTGGTGCAAAGAAAAAGTAAAAGATTTTAGATGCATTTTTGGAAAAAAGAGGCGATTTGGAAAAACGTTGTCGAATTAAAAGTTTACTAATTTGTATTAGTATGAACTCTCTAGGTTCAATTCCTGCTAGATGCATGTCAATGAGACCCTCCAATAAGTCTTACGAATTTAAGCAGTTATTATTTTATATCTTCGTTGATCGAAACATTTTATTATTTAAACGAGATTTTTAATTTATCAAACATTCATTTATCGAGATTTCACTCAACAAGGATGCCAATTAATATTTTTTCCTTATTCAATTCAAAAATTAACAAGCAATTTCAAAATGTAACTAGTGAATATATCCTTATATAGATTTTTTTTAAAATATTTAATGGCAATTCTGTCAGTTCAGTATGTCCACTAATTTCTTAAAGTTTGGGGATACGATCGTTCAAAAAAGATTGGGAACCTAAGTGTATTATCTGCAATATTAAGGGACCTCGTGTGCAATTTACCAAATATGCTCCACGGAGTCGAGTAAAATACTTTTAGATGTATTCTGTTAACTTTTATCATTTTTCCTTTGGTTGATGAGAAGGCATTCGGATTCAAATGGAAATATATAGTTTTTCATAATACACATAAATCTTAAATATTTGATAATTTAATAAGAATTCTAATGATTTAACTAATATTATGAATTTAGTTGGATTAAAATAGTTAATTAGAATTAAGATAAAATAAAAATTATCTAATTTCAATCATGATGATGGTGATGGTGATGGAGGCTGAACAAAATTAAGAATCCTTATCGATAAGCAATTTAATCTTAGAAAATGCGTCACCATGACCCTAAACTTTGCTTATGTGCACTTAATTGAGCTTTTATAGATTTCAGAAGACAAATATCTAATCTAATAGGTTAATTTGTTATAAAATAGTCATTCTACTCACTCTCTAATTTTCAAGAAATCGACACTTACCTAATCCAATTAGAATTTTAAGCTCACATATAGCGGCGAATCCAACACCGGGCGAGCTCCGACGGCTGCCCGTACTGGATTCGCCGGCATTCAAATTTTTTTTTTGGGTAATGCATTTATTTATTTGGGTATATAACTGTAATTTCCTTTTATTCACATAATGCTATGATAGTTCAGCTGGTTAGATACCATCTATGTAAATGGGAGCCTTTAGCAATCCCTTTTAAAATTATTTTAATTTAATATTTTCCATCATTTTGGAGTATATGGGCATTATAAAAACCAATGCAATTGGAAGATTCAAACCTGTGATCACCTTTGAAATTATTAAACACTTGACCACTATAGCATTTGGTGGATGTTGACATTTAGTGTAACAAAATTCTATATGATCTTTTATAAAGTAATAGGTATATTCCCCCTTTGTTTTTAAATTTTTTAAACTAAGATTCGAACTTACGATGAGATTATTAAAATAGTCATTTTTTCTGTTAGACTGAAATTATTAGCAAATCAAAATAAAAATGTAAATAATTGAACCCGTTTTTCAAATTTCAAATTGTTACTTGTTAAACATTATTAGAATGGTAGATAAAGTACACCCACACTTACAATTTGAACTACAACATAAGTAATTTCAGTTCACGACATTGGTTATTATTGCGGTTGTCAATGACCGCATGTGCTCAATCAAAATTTTGGATCCGCCACTGCTCACATATGCTATTAGTTTAGAAGTTATATCCAATAGAATAATGCAACATTCACTTGGTCAAAAAGGTCTTATTGGCAAGAGGAAGATTGTTCCTTGTTTTGTTGTTATATGACTCATCATTTAGTCTTACGATTAGAGAAATTTAGTCTGATTGATGTTTGCTTGATATAGACAACAATTAAAATTTTATTAGATTTTAATAAAATTTGATGGAATGTGTGGTTGAAAAATTGTGGAATCGTATAAAATACATGATTAAAATTAATTGTTGATTTGGATTTGAATTTTAATAATTTTTTAAGTAAACTAAATGGGGGCTAAATGTCATGTCCTTCATTACCATGCACTTGGACGCGTCCTACTTGACCTATTTTATAAGTGCAGAACTGATTAAGTGATTGAAACTAGGATTATTCTACTTTTACAGGATCACATGGCCTTATACAATTATGAGGATAGGTGTCAAGTTGTTATAGGGGGGAGACCTTGTGGCCCTGTACACACAGTATGGTCCTTGAAACTTTGATACGCTTACCTTTGTTAGCAATTTTCAAGACGTGATCACATTCTTGATTATAAACCCGCCCCTGAGCATTGTTGAGGAGGTGAATCACGAGATGTGTCTCAACAGGTCAAGGTACATGATATTCTTGATTATAAGCATACATAGCTAACTAGTCTAGACATTTTTTTCAATACATATTGAGATCAATTTTTCATTTCATTTCTTTTTTCCTCAAGAAAATATTTATACGACTAGTCTAGTTTTTAGGATGGTTTACAATCGATATTTTCATGAAGAAAAAAAAAACCACGGGAATGAGAGATAATTTTGGATTCTTGCATTTCTTTCCTTGTAAAAGATAATTAATCTAGTTTTTTTTTTTTTTTGGTAAAATATCCTAGCTTGAAAATCCAAGCCGTAGGATATGATTTTATTCATGAAAAATCAAATTACAATGCAAAGAGGGGGACAAATGAACCTTACCTCCACAAGTACATCATCTCTACAATACTACTAATGAGTTACATCACATGCAGCTATGCTAAAATACAATATGCAAAACCAAGCTAAGCTACTAATCTAATAGTCTCCATACCAATTATGTCTAGCCTCACAATGCCTTTGATTCTCCCCATGAACTCGTTAGCTTCAATTACTTTGAACTTCCTATCATCATAGCCTTTAGATGCAAACCAGTCGGCAGCTTGGTTGCCTTCCCTCCAAGTATGAGTAAGTTTGTTTTCCATCTTCTCCAACAGCCATCTAATGGATTGCAGTGTGTATTGGACTCCCCATGGACCATTGTTTTGTTTAATCAAAGTAATTGCCGTCTTAGAATCAGACTCTACCCATATTTTCCAGATTCCCTGTGACCAGCACATCTTCAACCCAGTTTCCATAGCTCTAAGTTCAGCTTCTAATATAGAGCCTTCTCTATAATAATCATAAAATCCCCAAATTAGATTTCCCAAGTTATTCCTCAGTATTCCCCCTCCTGCAGTCTGGGAATCATCCTTCATAGCCCCATCCGTATTAAGTTTATACCAACATGTATCAGGTTTAATCCACTTGACTGCTGTGGGTATTTTGTACCTGATTCTCCCAATCTGTTGGATCATGTCTGCCCTTATTAGTGCATAGATCAGGATATAAACTTGCTTAATAATCCTGTCAGCCCTTATTGCATAGTGTTTATGCTTCGCATTATTTCTAGCCAACCAGAGAAACCAGATGACAACCAGTGGAACAGCATTTCTAATCTCACCCGGATTTGCTTTCTTCTGTAGAAACCAGTGCATTAGTATAGTTCTAGGATGATTACCTCTAATTTCTTGAACATTCATAGCCCTGTAAAAATGCGACCAAACCTCCTTTGCAATTCGACCCTCCAAGAATACATGATTGATAATTTCTGAACTGCTGCAACACTGACATTTGGATGCTAAATGGATGACAAATTTTTTCTGAATAATGTCATCAACAGGTAACCAATTATGCCAAAGCCTCCAACCTAAAAAACTAATTTTTTGAGGAATGCTTTTATCCCAAATATGTTTATAAGCCAATTGTTCTGATTTACCCTGCCTGAAAAGTTTAATACAAGAGGAGATGGAAAATTTCCCAGAAGAATTATGTATCCAGAACATCTTATCAGGTATCTTGGTGACCGGGATCTTCACTATTTCATTAACCACTTAAGCAGGTAGAATAGAATTCAGTGAGATAGTATTCCATTCATTGTTGTTTCTGAAATCCAAAACAAGCTTATCTTGAGACATATCCTGTTTCAATCTCCCTTGAACAATCCCAGACTTAAGCCAAACATCGTGCTTAAAGTTAATTTTACCTTCTCCGATTCTCCAAGCAATATGAGGTTCAGTTAATTTTCTGGCTTTAACCATCCTTCTCCAAATCCCAGAATCTTGATAGCTGTGATTCACAACACTAGCATGACTGGTCCTACAGCATTTGGCTAGCAAGACCTGACTCCAAAGTGATTTTTGCTCCCTAAACTTCCACCAAAGTTTACAGTCAAATGCTATATTCAGGTCAGAGAGAGATTGACATCCAATTCCCCCTTCTTCAACGGGACAACAGATATTTTCCCAGGAAGCCCAACGTATTTTCTTGGTCTGGCTAGAATCACCCCAGATGAAGTTGTTGAACATTCTTGAAATTTTGTTGATAATGCCTATTAGAGGATCAAGGATTTGAAGCAAATGAATAGGCATGGAGCTCAGCACGTGTTTAATAAGTGTAATCCTACCACTTGCAGACAACCATCTATGTTCCCAACCCAAAATTCTACGTTTGATTTTACTGATTAAATCATCAAATAAGGCAGCCTTCTTATGCCCTTTATATAGAGGAACTCCAAGATATATCATTGGCAAGGACTGGTATTGAAATCCCGTATTATCTGCAATGACTTTTCTGTGAGCTTCCTTTCTAGTGGTAAACGAGCTTTTATTACAGTTGATTGCACGCATTAACGGTGTAAAAGGCGATGAACCTCATAATTTTATTCAATGAAGTTTTTTGGCCATTGGTAAAAATGACAATGTCATCTGCAAATGCCAGATGTGATATTGGGATCCCTCCTCCATATCTAAAATGAAGGTCTACATTACTTGAGAAAAGGTTATTCAACCCCCTAGACAAGCATTCAGCCAGGATGATAGAGAGAGAGAGGGGGAAATGGGGTCTCTTTGTCTCAGCCCTCTAGTGGATTTAAAATAGCCCTTAAGCTCACCATTGATCAAAATAGAGAAGCTGCAATTATTAATGCTCCTTCTGATTTTATCAGTCCATAATTGGCTAAATCCAAATTTCTCCATCACCTTATAAAGGAATTCCCAATCGACCCTATCATAAGCCTTAGCCATATCTAGTTTTAAAACCATGTTGCCACCTCTAGTCTTCCTGTCAATATTTTGAATAAGTTCCTGAGCCAGTAGGATATTGTCTCCTATATTCCTTCCTGGGGTAAAACCGCTTTAGGATGTTGAGATAATTAGGCAAGATTTTATTGAGTCTAGAGGAAAGAACCTTAGTTAGGATTTTATTGACCACATTACACAAACTAATTGGCCTGAATTCTTTCTACTCCTTAGCTTCAGCCTTTTTAGGAATAAGGGCAATGGAGGTTAAGGTGATACCAGTAGGAATTTCCCTACCATTAAAGAAATCTAGTATCGCATCAAGCAGGTCCAACTTGATAATGTCCCAACTATACTGATAGAATAGACTAGAGAAACCATCAGGGCTAGCTGCACTATCCTTATTAATGATGTAAACCGCCTCTTTAATTTCTTCAATGTCTGGTGCCCTGTTAAGTATATCATTATCAGACTGAGTTACCAGTTGTGGAATATTGTCCAGAATTCGATCACAACCTCCAGTAGGCTCTCTGGTTAAGATCCTTTCAAAATATTCTACAGCAGAACTTTGTATTTCCCTAGGCTCTTTCAGTTCAATCCCGTTGCTGTAAATCGAGTTAATGTTGTTCTTAGCCCACTTTTTCCTAACCCAAGCATGAAAAAACTTAGAATTTTTGTCTCCTTCAGTTAGCCACTTAATCCCAGCCTTTTGTTTCCAAAATGCTTCCTCCTTAGAGAGTAAACGATTGAGCTTAGCATATGCTTCATTAACTTCCATTCTTTCATTTGGGGATTTAGATCTGTCATATAAGAGTTCTTTCTTGAGAGCCTCTTCCTTAGCCTTCGTAATATCAGCAAAAATATTACCAAAATTATCTCTATTTCACTTTTTTAGAGTATTCTTGAGTCTTTTCAACTTGAAATAAAATCCAAATAATCCTCTAGAATAAGGGCTAAGTGGAGTCTCCCAGCATCTTTTTATTGTGTCCAGCATGTCATCATTTTGGCACCACATAGCTTGGAATCTGAATGAGGTCTTCACATTGATTTGTTGAGACATCAAGAGGGGGCAATAGTTTGATGTATCCCCGTTTAACATTTCAGCTTCGAACCCATTGAATTCATTTAACCACTGAGCGTTAATCAAAATTCTGTCTAACTTCTCCCAAATCCTGCAATTAGTCCAAGTGTACTTGCTCCCTCTAACAATGTGTTCATCCACCCCACAGTTAATAAGCATATTACTGAAATCCTCCATTGACCTTCTATTTGGAGAGTTCCCTCCATCCTTTTCTTTCTGTTTAAAATAGAGTTAAAATCACCTCCAATAATCCAGGGAGAGTCCAGATTCTCAGAAAACAATGTTAGCTCATTCCATAAATTTCTCCTAAGTGCTACAGAGCACTTAGCATACACCCCGGTGATGTAATTATCTTTGTTATGTCTTTTGATTTTGATAGTAAGAAGCTGCTCCTTGTCTTAAATAATATGGCCTTCCATTTCTCCTTTCCAAAATCCCCAAATTTTACCATTCAAATTAGCATAATAATTATCAAAGCTCAGCTTACTACAGTAATCTTGAATTTGACTTTTATCAACCAATGGTTCTAAAATGAGAAAAATAGAAATATGTTGAGTATGGATCAACTTTTTGAGTCTCTTCATGGAATTGAAAATTCCTCTCAGGTTCCAAATTAATATATTGTACTGCATGATTACCATTTAGATGGTCTCTCCCTTCTCTTCTTATTACTTTGGCTTTCTTATGGCTGTCCTTGAGCTCCTTTTCATCTGCACTTTTTATCTCAACTGAGAAATTCTCATCCTCTGCTTCTTCCTCTACCTCCTCTCCTTGCAATATTTCAAGAGAATTCTGTTTGTTCAACTCACTGCAGTTGTGATTATGTCTGATCTTGTTGGGCCTCTCTTCATCTAAATCAGTGAAGCTTATGACTAAATTGCTATTCTCGGTTTTCCTGTTAACCTCCTTCATTGGAAATTCTTTTATAATTTCCACACCAACCCGTTCTTCTTCACAATCTTGCAGACAGTCATAGTATCCAGATTTTCTGTGCTCAATCTGGTTCTCATTAGCTATAATGGGATCAGTTTCACCTTTGAGCTCTTCATTACTGATTTCTTCACCATTTTCCTTCTGAATGCCCTCCTTACTCTTCATCACTTCAGTGACAATTTCCCCTTCTTCATAGCTATTTATTTTAGAACAATCTCCTCCCTGTATTTTAGATTGTATGGGCGTTTTACCCCCCCTTTTGTACAATAATCCATTCCTCCTTCCCCTTCTCCTTGTCCTTATTTTGTACTTCTCTTGGCACTATTTCATGCTGTTTTTCTTTAACATTGATACCCGTATTTTTCTTCCAATAGTAGTTTCCAGTATCATGTCCCAGATGCTTACAAAAGGAACAATATGGTGGTACCTCTTCATACACAATCTTCTGCCATACTGCAAACATCTCATTCCCAATTCTAAATCTATCCAATTTCAGGGCATTGACATTCAATTCCACACAAATTCTAGCCAGATTCATTCTTGTTTTCTTTGCAGTTTGTTCATCGATTTTTAGTGGAGTCCCCAATACAGAAGCTATTAAGTACAGTATTACCTTATCATAGAACACCAGTGGCAAATTGGGTAAACCAATCCAAATCGGCACAACAGGCGATTCCTTTTGTGGGTCAAAATCATAAGTATACTTCAAGATTCTCATGGGAGTGAAGATAATTAATCTAAGTTATTGTTTGTAAAATTAGTGCCTAATTTATATTGTGTTAATTATGCGTACAAGCAAATACGATCAAATCATGATACAAATTATCGAATAAAAGTTCAACTTATCGAAACCAAGATACGTACATGAAAATGAACAAAATGAAGACTTATATAAAATGCAAATATTAGAATGAAAAATTAAGCAGGTATTTGATTGCAAATATCATTAAGATATATTTCACCTTACACAAGCGCGAACAGGATGAAACAGACACCTATATCCCAAAATAAAACACTTTTTTTTCAAAATTTATATATCACATATATTAATTTTGTAGGACGAATTAAAACTTACCGCACTCTTGTAAATTGGATGATATTGAATATTAAAACTTGAAAATAATTTAAAAAATGTTTTAACTTAATTCGAAAAAGAAATTATTTAGAAATTCATTTTCTTGAATTGATTTAGGATCAAGAATATGGAACTGAATAAGTTCAATTTATAGATTCAATATGTCTTTTCTTAATATAATAGGTGCACCTTTTTGCATAAATTAATTTGGATTATTAGATCACACTATTTAATATTGGAATATGACCCGACCTTCTAGATTGCATGCTATACAAGGGTTCACGACAATTAATTATGCACATTTTTAAATAGTTGCACTCAATTTAAAAAAAAAAAAAATCACGACTCTTCAATATTACGTATTGTATTTGAAAAGTCGTGCCTAATCCCAATGAAAATTTTTCCAATTCACATCTATTAAAATCATTAAATCATATTTATTAAAAACCATTAAATTCCAATAATCCTTTATATGAATGAGAAAAATTAGAACAAGGGAAAAGGAGCACTACTAGAAAGATAAAACATCATGACATGTAGCTTTCGCTTTGAACATTTCTTAATAAATCATATTAGACTCAGTGGCTAATCAGTAAGTGTAATGTTTTGAACTGTCAATCGTTAATGCAAGCCTAGATAATAAATCCAATACATTATTTCTCATATCAAACTTAATTTTCGTTTTGTGTTAATTATTTTGACCTAAACTCTTTGGATTCTACAAATGTGTTAGATAATTTATCTAAGTAAAATTCTTATAAAGCCAGCTAAATTCGCATTCACGTATGTGATGTTTTATATAGAGTATTCTTGCAATACTCCACTTGTATTGCTCGTCCAATCCATAGTATAATGTTTCTCGAAAACTGAGTACTTGAAAGATCAATTGCTAACCTGAAAATGCTAATCACGTTTGGATAGAGGGGTGGAGCCATGGAGGCCTTGTGGCCCAGGACCTCCAATCCTCCTGCGTTTTTTTTTTTTTTAATTATATATATGATATTGGAACTTAAATCAAAGGAGAATTTCATTCTACCAGAACTATTCACTTACAAAATAGTTACAGAAAAAATAATTTCCTAAAACACCCCTTACACAAAAATTGCAACTAAAGCCACTATAAAAATATAAAGACTTCAATTAAGTCCCTAAAAAATTTATAAACCAAAAATCTTTGATAGATTTAATTTTAGATATTATTTTTAAGTATCCTTTAATTAAAAATGAGGAAACCTAAATTCCTTAAGATAAGATATATATCCACTATCATATTTTATATACATCTCATAAATCGTAAAATAACAAATGAACATATAATAAAATATTTAGAAAATACTAAGAAAATAGGTCATAATTCCGCACGCACTCCGAAAATGGTATCAGAGACTGGTCACGAACCTAAAATAATGATGAATATAATTGACGAAGAAAATATAATTGATGAATTTTTGAAGGTTGAAAAACATAAGAAACTTAGTTATCCTTGCTTACCTAAAAATAGTACAAATGAAAATTTTGAGGATATACACAAAAGATTGAAAAATTTAGAATATAATATACAAATAGGAAATACTCTTTTAGATAAAAATCTTAAGGAAAAAGATTTCAGGATAATACAAAAAAGATAAAGATAAATAAAAAAATCATGAAATAAAACAATATGATTACAGAGGTAGAAGAATTAGAACAAAAATTCTTAGAATCCACTGGTGAAGAATATAATGAATATAAAAAACAGTTAGAAGAATTAACTGAAAGAATAGAAAATATAAAAATGAACATTAATCCATCAACTAGTCATAATATAAAAACATAATTTAGTAGTGATGGAAAATATGAATATGTTTATGGAACACCAATACCTAATCAAAATGGTGTTAACCAATATAGGAAAACACAGAAAAAAACACTGGAAATATAAGAAAACAATCCATAAAAGAAATAAATCCAATGAAATCCTATAATGAACCAATCCATACAACAGGGATATGGTTAGATCTTGATTGTGTAAATAAAGATAAAGTCATTGAAACATGGATGAAAAGTACAGATTTAGCTATACAATTTAACAAATGGGAAACATATACAACATTTGGATTTATAGAACAAACTTTCAGAAGAATTGTATCTGAGTGGTGGAGAAAGCTACCAGAAAATATAAAAAGAATAATAAAATATGGAGAAAATACAACTGAAACATTAGATAATAGAAATGCCTTGAATGAACAAAATATACAAGAAATATTAAGAAAGTTAGAAAGAGCCCTTAGAACAGAGTTCTTAGGACATAGATTTACAATAGATGAAGAAACTAGAAAGTAAGAGAAATATAATGAATGAATGATATCAATGGAAAATTTGAAGATATGTGATATGTGTGAATTAGAAAGATACACATGTAAATTCGAAAAAATATATTATATATGAAACCAAAGAAATTATCAAAAAAATAAACATATATTAAGATCTTATTTTATGAAGTTACAATTCCCATGGGGAATAAAATTAGTAAAAGAATATGAGAAATTATTATCTCTTGGAGAAGAAGATGGAGTAAATAAAGATAGTATTGGATGTAAGATTGAATTTACAAAAAGAATGATAGGCATCTGGTGTAGAGAAGCCTTAGAAAATAAAAAAACATACAAGTTGAGAAGAAACTCTTTGTGTTGCTACAAAGATATGGACAACTTGAACAATTTGGATATCACAAAAAGAAATATAAACCCTATAAGAAATATAAAAGAAAATTCAAAAACTACAAGAAATTTAAGAAATTTTTTTTTTAAACCTCATAAAAAATATTTCAAAAAAAGAAATTAGACTAAAAAGCCTAAACCAAAATATATTAACAAATATAGATGTTTTTCTGCAATGAAGAAGGACACATTGCCCCTCAATGTCCTAAAAAGAAAGATATACAAAATATAAAAACTCTTAGAATGTATGAAGAATTCCAAAATGATAGTGATATAGAGCCAATTGAATATTTTGAACATCTAAGTAGCGAATGCAGTAGCATTTATGAATTAGATGTTCCCCAGAAGAACATTCTGAAGAGATAGTATACATGAATCAAGAAATACAACAAGTAGATCAGAAAATAGAAGTAAAAACAATTGAGGAAGTTGAAGACTCAGTAAAAGGTATAAACCAAGAAATTACCTTTCACGCTAGAAAATACAAAGGAATAACTAAGAAAATATTAGATTTGCAAGAAAAAGATGTATTCCATCATGATGGAATACTTAGGAATACAGCAAAGAGTAAATAAAACTATTGTAAGTATGAATTACAAAGAAATATCTATCAATATAGAAGACACAATGGGAAAAACGTGGATCCCCGTAATCATGAAAGAATGGGTAAAACAGAAGTTATCCAAAATTCCAGAAAATGTAAGAAACAAGCTAAAATGTATTGAGATAGGAGGAATCAAAATCATGATAAAATGATTCTTTAGAGAAAGTATGAATATACCAATAGAGATATATTGTATGGACAATAAAATTTTACAAGATCCTATAAATGCTCTATTAGGAATTGTTGTAGGAAATATAGTCTATCAGAAAATAATATTCACAGTAAAATCAAACTATACGATTTCACTAATTGATGAAAATATTGACCAAAGTTTCAATTTATATTATAGAATTGGAAACTTGAAAATGCTACGAAAAAGTAAAGCTATTAGTATCAGCATAAAATCAATTTTTGCTTTTAGTACGAGCCATCACAATAATCTAAGAAAAATAACTAATAATATTATTATACATAAAGACTTTGAAGAATTAACTCAGTTTATACCTCCCAAAAAATATCAAGAACATGAAACTACAATACCAGAACAAATAATACTTAATTTTCACAAATAAGCAAGAGAAATCAATTCTGAAGGAAAGTTGATAATAAGAAATAATGTCAGTCTAGAAGGAGATAATCTTATTGCAAGATTCCCCTCCAAACAAGACTCTAGAGTAAGCCAATTTAGGAAACTAAATATTGCTGAACCATCAAGTTAGCAATATTACATCAAGACAAGATATGTTAATCAAGAAGGATACAAGAATAATCTTTTTGTCCTTATAGATGCTGGGGCCGATAAAAATCATGTAAATGGTAAATTTGTTAGTCATTTATTAGATTTTAAGTTATCAGAACCATATATGTTCAAGGATTATTTGAGAAATAATCTTGAAATAAGAAAATATGTAAAATTCCCTCTTATATTTGTAGGAGAATATCAGAAAGAATATACTAAAGAAATAATTTTATATAAAAACGAATTATATGGAGTCAAACGTTCACCTATATTATTAGGAATGAAGTTCCTTTAAAAGTTTAGCCCTTATAAAATTTGCCAATGATATTTGAAAATAACAATTGATGATAATCCAATCACATATCAAGAATAGATGAAAATATGAAACTATTGTTATCATGAAAAGAGTAATTTATACTAATTGCATGAGTCCGTATATTGAAATTACACTCAATATAAGGAGTTATTGCAGAATAAAATTTCGTGATTATCTAGATATAGGAAGTATAATAAGCTTATGTTTATTAAATGTACTACCAAATGAATACTGGAAATATGATTCAAAGAAGGTTGTCTCTGCTATAACATCAGGTGGAAATAAGGTAATATATAGCAAATATGCTGCACAAGTACATTTTCTAATATCCTTTAGAGAAGTATTTGTTGAAACAATATAAATGTCAACCACAATTGAATGTGATATTTTACTAGGACAAAATTTCCTATTAAAATATGCACCATTTACACAATATGTAGACAGATATATGTTCACAACTCCTTGTATACATAAAATATTTACACCTAAGATAGCTAAAGTTGTTAGAATCGCATATAAGAAAATTAATCATCAGAGTTCCTCAACCCAGTGTGGTGGATGTTGGAATACAGAAAAATTAAACCAGTTACAGTTTTGAAAATTACAACAGAAAATAAGTTAGAAAAACTGAAAAAAGAAATTTCTGAAACCAAACCTATTCAGAAAATCCATTTGAAAAATGGAGCACAAATAAAATAAAGGCAAAAATAGAACTAATCAATCCAGATACTATAGTAAAGGTTAAACCAATGAAATATAGTGTTGAAAACAAAAAAAAATTAAGAACCAAATAAAAGAACTATTAGATGCCAAATTGATTAGACCTAATAAAAGTCCACATAGCAGCCCAACCTTTATGGTTAGAAAACATAATGAGATAAAGAGAGGAAAAGCAAGGATGGTGATAAAATATAAGAAGTTAAATGAAGTTACCAAGTTTGATGGATATTACTTGCCTAATAAGGACACACTTATTAAACAAGTACAAAACAAGAAGATATTTTCAAAATTCGATTGTAAGTCAGGTTTTTGGCAAATCGTACTTACAGAAGAAAGTAAACCACTAACTGAATTTAGTACCCCCCCTCCCCCGTCCTTTAGGACAATATGAATGGAATGTAATGCCATTTGAGTTAAAAAATGCACCACAGATATTTCAAAAAAGAATGAATGAGGTAATCAAACCAATCACTCATTTTTACATTGCTTATGGTCTTGGGAAGAATAAGACTGCGAAAATATAACAAAAGTAAAAAAAGAATTAAGGGTTTTGCCTAAACTTGTAATTCCACAAGAAGAAGATTTTTTTATCCTTGAAACAGATGCATCAGATAATTACTAGGATGCAGTATTAAATGTTAAAAAAAGTCATAAAGAATATAAATGTGAAAAGAATTGTTCTTATCCTGAGATACTTGCAGTTACACATCAGGAACATTCAAAGAAGTCGAAATAAGATATGAGATGAACAGGAAAGAACTCATTGTTGTTAAGCGAAGAGTACAGAGATATGAGGATTATTTATCGCCAAAAAAGTCCTTAATTAGAACTGATAATACTCAAGTTAAAGCGTTTCTAAAAAATAATGTTGATCCATCTATTGCCAATAGATACATTATTAAAATTCAAATTTGATTTTCTTATTTCAAATTTCATATTTTCATATTGAGCATATAAAAGGAAAATCTAACTTCATCCTGATTATGTTAGCAGGGATGGAGCTAGAACAATTAAGGACGAAAGTACAAATACTTGAGATAAAAGTTTCCTACTTAGAAACTCAAATTCAAAATATACAAGATAGTCTTCGAGACAGAATGAATATAGCCATTGAGGCAGAAGATACTTGTACCAAGTCTAGTATCCATTCACAAGGACTTGTGAATACTAGCATTCTTCCCGAAGATAAAGGGAAAGAAAAGAAGGTAATAAGAACCCCTTCACAGAGACTACTCAAGCCTATTACTGGTAAAGAAGATATAAAAGTTCACATCAGGGAAGTGACTTAAGATATCAAAAATAGTGAAGGTAGCTCTTCATCGAGCCAAACTTTACCTCAACTAGCTATTGACAAAATTGATCCAAAAGATATTGTCAAGATATGCCATGCAGCAAAAATACCTAAAAAAAAGAACTATGAAGAAGTAATACTCTTTATTGTTATCTTTAACATCTTGTCTCATTGGTATTTTGAGATAGGAAAGTGGATGAAAACACTTCACTATAGAAGATACAATAAGATAATTTTTTATCCAAGAGCACCAGCCAACTGGGTAAGAAATTGTTTTGAATTGGAAAATATACTTTGTATATATCCGAGCAAAGATCTCTGAGAAATAGCACAACTGCCAACTGATGTCAGGAAGACAGTAAAAAGATATACTGAAGTTGTCAAAAGTACAAATATATATATCAGGTTCCACTCAACAACTATGGAATGGGATCCTATTCTTAAATATATCCATTCATCGTTCCATGTCATAAAATTAGGTCTTACAAATCAACATTTTTTACCCACTAGTCAAAAGGTTGTTAAAAATGGTTACCAAGATATTATAAATATGATGCCCTACAGTAGAGCAAAAGGGTATAAAGAAATATTTGAACATGTAACTTAGTTAATTACTGAGAAAGAAAAGATATTGATCTATCCGTCTGAAAATGATATAATTTATTCCAATGCAAGGATCCCGACAAAGGATGAAGATATGTATCTTCTTGACAATTTACTATCCACTATAATCTCAAATCAAGTTAGTAGATCAGAAGATATGGCAAAGGAATTATGTAAGATACTCTGGGATTACAGTGATCACCATTGTGAGCATTGTGTTGTAGAAGATATGAGTCAAGCATCTCTCAACAATGAAATCAAGGATGGAAAAGTAATGGAGCCAAGACAGTGACCTTTTATCACTACTTTAATAAAGTCATTTTATTAAAGAAAAACTGTAGTCACTAGGAGATAGAAGATAATGGAGAAATGTCACAATCCAACTAGCCAACACTACCTAACAAAAGATAGTGGGAGACACCCGTGAGTGGCTCTACCTAACAAAGATAGTGGAATGATAGCTGTAAAGATAAGATTCCTTATCACAAAAGGAATGGCTCAAGACCTTTATAAAAAGAGAGGAGATTCAGCATTCAAGATATCCCCGGAAGAAATACCATCTCAGATCATTTACTGTTTCGTAATCTGTATACAACACTTGTATTCAGAAAAAACTATTAGCTAGTCTTGAAGATAGCAAAGCTTGTAATAAGGTAATCACTTATGGAGTTCTAAACTTCATAAGGTGAGTACCAAAGGTATGTAAATATAGTATGCAAACATGTACTATTTCAGTATATGAATATTAAGATGAAGTTTGTTATGTTCAACAAAGTTTTCATAAAAGGATTTCGTTAAGTTTCTCATGATTCCTCTGCAGTACAAATAGAGATTTTAAAAGATTTTCAAAACATTATTTTGAATGGTTGTTAGCCATGCTAAAGTACCCATCTTTGATAAATGTTTAAGGGGAAAGTGGTCGTTTTCTAACAAAAACTGTAGCACCTTGTGTGTGAGTTAGCTTTTATAAGTAAGAATTTGATTTTGAAAAGAGTTTGAAAAGAGGTGAAACAGAGACTCTGAATACTGTGAGATAGCGTCTGTCGTAACACGACTAGTTCTCTAGAGCGAGAAATGCAACCTTAATTGAAAAACCTTTTGCGAAAGCAGTTGTAGACCCAAATAATTTCAAAACATTTTAAATATTCATCTGATTCAGAAGATTTATTAAGTACATGTAAAGCGACTATAATAACATGCTGGGGGGGAAAGCCTAGTTATTTCCATTGATTACTGTAAGTTATTTACATGCTTTTATATATTTATACTTTAATTACTATTGATCTTTATGAACACTTCACAAGCAACCACATATAATGATTATTGTCTTAAGTTATATTTAGATGAAAAATATATTTCGTTTTTAAAAGTATAGTTGAAAAATCTAAAGATATAATTCTTGTTGGCCAAGAAAAACTTAAAGAAATATATTCTGATATAGATTACGCTTGTAAACATAATATAATAATTGATTCTATAGAAACTAGTAAAGAAATAAAGAAGGTTGAAGATGTTATAACTAAATACAAAAATATAGAAGAAGAAGAAGAAGAAGAAGAAGAAGAAGAAGTTTCAAAATGAATTGTTTTTGAATATATAACTGAAAAAAATCAACCTAAAGTTTTTGAAAAATTAACAAAATATAGAGAATATTTAGAACAAATTGAAGGGTTAAAGGAATATCGTATAAATAGTAATTCTGATTAATGAATCAAGAGGAAAGGGAAAATATTGAAAGATTTTTGAAAAATCCAAGATAATACCAGTGAATTAAGATCTAGAGAAATTAGGAGATTCCTTGAAGAACTTAAAGAGAAAATAATACAGATATGTGGGATAAGATCCTAAAAACTATAAGATATCACAAATACGAGCAACAACAATACTTGATTTGGTTACAAGAAAATACGGAACTAAGATTCCCAGGATAAGTTCTAAGAACCTACGATCCAAACGAAAGAATTGTGAGATATAACCCTTAATAATCTAACAATTAAAAGATACATGGCATATTTTGCAAATAAAGAAAGTAAGGGTAAAATAGTACTTTAACAGAAGCTAATTTTATATTATTAAAAGCCTTTTTGAGTATCTAGTAAGCTTCTGGCAATGTCCTTCTGGTAGTGTAGAATAACCCTAAATCAAATATAATTTAGGAATAATTGTAGTCACAGTCCCAAATCCTTTTTTTTTTATGCAAATTTTATCAAAACATGTAATTTTTGCTACTCACAGTCTCAAACATTTGAATTAATCATACTAGAAGGACAAAATGATAATATCCATCTATTTCACTATTAGTTGACAAGAATAGCAGACTTTCATATATTTTGATCAACTTTTAAAAGGGTAAAATGATAAATTTATATATTTCACAAAAAAATACAATTATAATAAAGGGGATTTATTTAAAAGGCTTAGTCAACAATGATTTTTGGTAAAATGTCCTTCTTTGTTAAAAATACTATTTTACCCTTAATGAAATATATTGCTGGTTAAATCATGTATCTTTTAGTTGTTAGGTTGTTCAGGATTATGTCTTACAATTCTTCCATTTGGATCGTAGGTTCTTAGAACTAATCTTGAAAATCTTAGTTCAATATTTTCTTGTAACCAAATTAAATATTGTTGTTGCTCGTATTGGTGATATCTTATAGTTTTTAGGATCTTGTCACATCTTTCTATATTACTTTCTTTTTTAAGTTCTTTAAGGAGTTTCCTAATTTCTCTATATCTTTTTTCAATAGTATTATCTTGAATTTTTCCAAATCTTTCAATATCTTCTCTTTCTTCTTGATTCATTAATCAGAATTACTAGTTATACGATAGTCCTTTAACCTCTCTATTTATTCTAAATATTCTCTATATTTTGTTAAATTTTCAAAAGCTCTAGGTTGATTTTCTTTAGTTATATATTCAAAAACAATTCCTTCTGAAACTTCTTATTCTATATTTTCGTATTTAGCTATAACATCTTCAACTTTCTTTATTTCTTTACTAGTTTCTACATAATCAATTCTTATATTATGTTTACAAGCATAATCTATATCAGAATATATTTCTTTAAGTTTTTCTTGGTCAACAGGAATTATATCTTTAGATTTTTCAACTACTTAGTAAAAACGAAATATCTTTTTCATCTAGATATAACTTAAGACAATAATCATTAGATGTGGATGCTTGTGAAGTGTTCATAAAGATTAATAGTAATTAAAGTATAAACATATAAAAGCATGTAAATAACTTACAGTAATCAATGGAAATAACTAGGATTTCTCTCCAGCATGTTCTTATAGTTATTTTGCATGTAATTAATCAATCTTTTGAATCGGATGATTATTAAAAATGTTTTCAAAATCATTTGGGTCCACAACTACTTTCGCAAAAGACTTTTCAATTAAGGTTGCATTTCTCTCTCTAGAGAACTAGCCGTATTACCACAGACGATATCTCACAGTATTCAGAGTCTCTGTTTTCACATCTATTCAAACTCTTTCAGAATCAAATTCTTATTTAGAACGAAATTTTAAAAGATAACTCACATACAAGGTGCTACAATTTTTTGTTAAAAAATAGCCATTTTTCCCTAAAACATTCATCAAAGACGGATACTTTGGAATGGCTAACATCCATTCAAAACAATATTTTGAAAATCTTTTAAAATCTCTATATGTATTGCCGAGGAATCAAGCGAAACTTAACAAAATCCATTAATGAAAATTTTGTTGAACATAACAAACTTCATCTTAATATTCATAGACTGAAATAGTACATGTTTGCATACTATATTTACATACATTTGGTACTCACCTTATGAAGTTTAGAACTCCATAAATGATTACCTTATTGCAAGCTTTGCTCTCTCCAAGACTAGCTAATACTTTTTTCTGAATACAAGTGATGTATACAAATCGCAAAATAGTAAATGATTTGAGATGGTATTTCTTCCAAGATATCTTGAATGCTAAACCTCCTCTCTTTATAGAGGTCTTGAGTCATTCCTTTGGTGATAAGAAATCTTATTTTCCTTTATCTTTGTTAGGTAGTGCCACTTTATCTTCATGGGTGTCTCCCACTATCTTTTGTTAGGTAGTGTTGGCTAGTTGGATTGTGACATTTCTCCATTATCTTCTGTCTCCCAGTGACCACAGTTTTTCTTTAATAAAAGTGACTTTGTTAAAGTAGTGATAAATGGCTAATGTCTTGGCTCCATTACTTTTTCATCCTTGATTCAAAGAATTCAGCAGGGAATTCTTCACTGTTGAGAGATGCTTGACTCATATCTTCTACAACACAATGCTCACAATGGTGATCACTATAATCCCACAGTATCTTGCATAATTTCTTTGTCATATCTTCTGATCTACTAACTTGATTTGAGATTATAGATGATAGTAAATTGTCAAGAAGATACATATCTTCATCCTTTGTCGGGATCCTTGCATTGGGAGAAATTATATTATCTTCACACAAATAGATCAATATCTTTTCTTTCTCAGTAATTAATTGAGTTACACGTTCAAATATTTTTTTATACCCTTTTGCTCTTCTGTAGGGTATCATATTTATGATATCTCGATAACCATTTTTAACAACTTTTTGATTGGTTGGTAAAAAATGTTGATTTGTAAGACCCAATTTTATGACATGGAATGATAGCTGCATATATTTAAGAACAGGATCACATTCCATAGTTGTTGAGTGGAACCTGATATATATATATTTGTACTTTTGACAACTTCAGTATATCTTTTTACTGTCTTCCCGACATCAGTTGGCAGTTGTGCTATTTCTCTGAGATCTTTACTGGGATATATATAAAGTATATTTCCCAATTCAAAAAAATTTCTTACCCAATTGGCTGGTGCTCCTAGATAAAAATTTATCTTATTGTATCTTCCATAGTGGAGTGTTTTCATTCACTTTCCTATCTCAAAATACCAATTAGATAAGATGTTAAAGATAACAATAAAGAGTATTACTTATTCATAGTTCTCTTTTTTTGCGTATTTTTGCTGCATGGCATATCTTGAAAATATCTTTTGGATCAATTTTGTCAATAACTAGCTGAGGTAACGTTTGACTCGATGAAGAGCTACCTTCACTACTTTTGATATCTTGAGTCTCTTCCCTGATGGGAACTGTTATATCTTCTTTACTAGTAATAGGCTTGAGTATTCTCTATGAAGGGGTTCCTATTACCTTTTTTTTCTTTCCCTTTACCCTCGGGAAGAACGCTAGTATTCACAAGTCCCTGTGAATGGATACTAGATTTGGTACAAGTATCTTCTGCCTCAAGGGCTATATTCATTCTATCTCGAAAACTATCTTGTATATTTTGAATTTGAGTTTCCAAATAAGAAACTTTTATCTCAAGTATCTAAAATTTCGTCCTTAATTGTTCTAACTTCATCCCTGCTAAGATAATCAGGAAGAAAGTTAGCCTCTCCTTTTATATGTTCAATATCAAATTTGAAATAAGAAAACCAAATTTGAATTCTAACAATGTATCTATTGGCAATAGATGGATCAACATTATTTTTTGGAAATACTTTAACTTGAGTATTATCAGTTCTAATTAAGAACTTTTTTGGTAGTAAATAATCTTCATATTTCTGTACTCCTCGCTTCACAACAATGAGTTCTTTCATGTTCATCTCATATCTTGTATCGATTTCTTTGAATGTTCCTGATGTGTAACCTGCAAGTATCTCAGAATAAGAACAATTCTTTTCACATTTATATTCTTTATGATTCTTTTTAACATTTAATACTGCACCCCAGTAATTATCTGATGCATCAGTTTCAAGGATAAAGAAATCTTCTTCTTATGGAATTACAAGTTTAAGCAAAACCCTTAATTCATTTTTTACTTTTCTTATATTTTCGCAGTCTAGTTCTTCGCAAAACCATATTACATTCTTTCTTTATTTTGGAAGAAAATAATTTTTTAACTTGACACAATTTTCAATAAATCTTTCAGCATAATTTAATATACCAAGGAAACTTTGTAACTGTTTTTTATCTTTAATTTTTTCAGGAAATTCTTGAAACTTTTCACCAATATGAGATTGCAATTGCAATTCTCCTTCTTTTATGAATAATCCTAAGAATTGTTTCTCTGTTTTAGCTATTTCTACTTTCTTTTGGGAAAGAGTAATTCCACGTTTTTTCATGATATAACAAAATTTCTCAAGATGTTCAATATGTTCGTTTATGTTATTTGAATGAATACGTAAATCATCTACATAAGCAATGCAAAAATGAGTGATTAGTTTGATTACCTCATCCATTCTTCTTTGAAATATTTGTGGTGCATTTTTCAACCAAAATGGCATTATATTCCATTCATATTGTCTTAAAGGATTGAGGGTACTAAATGCAATTAGTGGTTTACTTTCTTTTGTAAGTACGATTTGTCAAAAACCTGACTTATAATCGAATTTTGAAAATATCTTCTTGTTTTCTACTTGTTTAATAAGGGTGTCCTTATTAGGCAAGTAATATTTATCAAACTTGGTAACTTCATTTAAATTTTATTGTTTATCACCATCCTGTCTTTTCCTCTTTTTATCTCACTATGTTTTCTAATCATAAAGGCTGGGCTACTATGTGGGCTTTTACTAAATCTAATCAATTTAACTTCTAGTAATTCTTTTATTTGGTCCTTAAATTCTTTTTGGTCATCCACACTATATTTCATTGGTTTGACTCTTACTACAGTGTTTGGATTGATTAGTTCTATTTTTACCTTTATTTTATCTGTGCTCCATTTTTCTAATGAGTTTTCTGAATAGGTTTCAGAAATTTCATTTTTCAATTTTCTAACTTATTTTCTGTTGTCATTTTCAAAATTGTAACTGGTTTAATTTTTTCTGTATTCCAACATCCACCATGCTGGGTTGATGAGGTATGGTGATCAATTTTCTTATATGCTATACTAACAGCTTTAGTTATTTTAGGTGTCAATATTTGAAAAGGTACTTGTGTAGCATATTTGCCATATATTACCTTGTTTCCACCTGCTGTTGTAGCAGTGACAACTTTTTTTGAATCATATTTCCAGTATTCATTTGGAAGTACATTTGGTAAACATAAACTTATTGTACTTCATGTATCTAGATAAGCATGAAATTTTCTTCTACAATAACTTCTTATATTGAGTGTAATTTCAATACATGGATTCATGAGATTAGTATTAATTACTCTTTCCATGATAACAATGATTTCATATTTTCATCCATTCTTGATATTATGATTGTATTATCATCAATTGTTATTTTCAAATATTCTTGGCAAATTTTATAGGGACTAAATTTTTCAAGGAAGTTCATTCCTAATAATATAGGTGATTGTTTGACTCCATATAGCTCATCTTTATATAGAATTATTTCTTTAGTATATTCTTTTTGATCATCTCCTACAAATATAAGAGGGAATTTTACATATTTTCTTATTTCAAAATTATTTCCCAAATAATCCTTGAACATATATGGTTATGATAATTCAAAATCTAATAAATGGCTAACAAATTTACCATTGACATGACTTTTATCGGCTCCAGTATTTATAAGGACAAGAAGATTTTTCTTGTATCCTTCTTGATTAACATATCTTGTCTTGATATAATATTGTGAACCTGATGGTTCAGCAATGCTTAGTTTCCTAAGTTGGCTTACTCTAGAGTCTTGTCTGGAGGGAAATCTTGCAATAAGATTATCTCCTTCTAAACTGACACTATTTCTTCTTATCAACTTTCCTTCAAAATTGATTTCTCTTGCTTGTTTGAGAAAATCAAGCATTATTTGTTATGATATTGTAACTTCATGTTCTTGATATTTTCTGGGAGGTTTCAAAGTTTTTATGTATGATAATATTATCAGTTATTTTTCTTAGATTATTGTGATGGCTGGTGTTAAAAGCAAAAATTGATTTTATGTTATTACTAATAGTCCTACTTTTTCGTAACATTTTCAAGTTTCCAATTCTATAATATAAATTGAAACTTTGGTCAATATTTTCATAAATTAGTGAAACCGCATAGTTTGATTTTACTGCGAATATTATCTTCTGGTAGACTAGATTTCCTACAACAGTTCCTAATAGAACATCTATAGGATCTTGTAAAATTCTATTATCCATATAATATATCTCTATTAGTATATTCATACCTTCTTTAAAGAATCATTTTATCATGATTTAGATTCCTCCTATCTCAATGCACTTTAGCTTGCTTCTTACATTTTCTGAAATTTTGGATAACTTCTTTCTTTACCCATTCTTTCGTGATTATTGGGATCCTCGCTTTTCCCACTGTGACTTCTATATTGATAGATATTTCTTTGTAATTCATACTTACAATAGTTCTATTTACTCTTGGTAGTATTTCTAAGTATTCCATCATGATGGAATACATCTCTTTCTTGCAGATCTAATATTTTATTTGTTATTCATTTGTACTTTTGTAGCATTAAAGGTAATTTCTTGATTTATACCTTACTGAGTCTTCAATTTCTCCAGTTGTTCTAATTCTATTTCGTGATCTACTTGTTGTATTTCTTGATTCATATATACTATCTCTTCAAAATCTTCTTTTGAGGATGATATATCTAATTCATAAATGCTACTGCATTCACTACTTAAATCTTCAAAATATTCAATTGGCTCTATATCACTATCATTTTGGAATTCTTCATAGATTCTAAGAGTTTCTATATTTTGTTTATCTTTCTTTTTAGGACATTGAGATGCAATGTGTAATTCTTCATTGCAGATAATAATCTACATTTCTTAATATATTTTGGTTTGGGTTTATAATCAAATTTCTTTTCTTGAAATATTTTTATGTAGTTTAAAAAATCTTTTCTTAAATTTCTTGTAGTTTTTGAATTTTCTCTCATATTTCTTATAGGGTTTATATTTCTTTTTCTGACATCAAAATTGTTCAACTTGTCCTATATCTTTGTAGCAATACAAAGAGTTTCTTCTCATTTTGTATGTTTTCTTATTTTCTAAGGCTTCTCTACACCAGATGCCTATCATTCTTTTTGTAAATTCAATCATACATCCAATACTATCTTTATTCACTCAATCTTCTTCTTCAAGAGGTAATAATTTCTCATATTCCTTTAATAATTTTATTCTACATGGGAATGTTAACTTTATAAAATAAGACCTTAATATGGGTTTATTTTCTTAATAATCTCCTTTGTTTAATATATAATATATCTCTTCGAGTTTGCGAGTGTATCTTTCTAGTTCACGCATATCACATATTTTCAAATTTTTCATTGCTATCATTGTTTCATTATATTCTTCTTGCTTTCTAGTTTCTTCATCTACTGTAAATCCATGTCCTAAGAACTCTGTTCTAAGGGCTCTTTCTAACATTCTTAATATTTCTTGTATATTTTGCTCGTTCAAGGCAAACCTATTATCTAATGTTTCAGTTGTATTTTCTCCATATTTTATTATTTTTTTATATTTTCTAGTAGCTTTCTCCACCATTTAGATATGATTCCTCTGAATGTATGTTCTATAAATCCAAATGCTGTATATGTTTCCCATTTGCTAAATTGTATATCTAAGTTTGTACTTTTCATTCATATTTCAATAGCTTTATCTTTATCTACACAATTAAGATCTAACCATATCCATGTTCTATGGATTAATTCATTATAAGATTTCATTGGATTTATTTCTTTTATGGATTGCTTTCTTATATTTCCAGTATATCTTTTCTGCGTTTTCCTATATTGGTTAACACCATCTTTATTAGGTATTGGTGTACCATAAGCATATTCATATTTTTCATCACTACTAAATTCTATTTTTATATTATGACTAGCTGATGAATTAGTGTTCATTTTTTGTATTTTCCTTTTTTTTCAGTTAATTCTTCTAACTGTTTTTTATATTCATTATATTCTTCACTAATGGATTCTAAGAATTTTTGTTTAATTCTTCTACCTCTATGATCATATATTGTTTTATTTCATGATCTTTTCCTTTATCTTTATCTTTTTGTATTATCCTGAAATCTTGATGTGGATTAATTACATTCATATCTTTTCCCTTAAGATTTTTATTTAAAAGAGCATTTCCTATTTGTATATTATATTCTAAAATTGAGGTGGATTAATTACAATCCTATCTTTTCCCTTAAGATTTTTATCTAAAAGAGCATTTTCTATTTGTATATTATATTCTAAAATTTTCAATCTTTTGTGTATATCCTTAAAATTTTCATTTGTACTATTTTTAGGTAAATAAGGATAACTAAGTTTCTTATGTTTTTCAACATTTCTAAAAAATTCATCAATTATATTTTCTTCGTCAATTATATTAATCATTATTTCAGGTTCGTGACCTGGCTCATATACCATTTTCGGAGTGCATGCGGAATTATAACCTATTTTCCTAGTATTTTCTCAATATTTTATTAGATGGTCCTTTGTTATCCTATGATTCATGAGAAGGTTATAAAATCTAATAGTTAATGTATATCTTAACCTTTTATATAAATTACACATCTTATGGAATTCAGGTTTTCTCATTTAAAGAATATTTTTATTTATGAAAGATTTTAGGTTTATGAATTTTTTGGACTTAATTGAAGTGTTTATATTTTGTAGTGGCTTTAGTTGCAAATTCTATGTAAGGGGCATTTTGGATAGTTCATGTTTAATCTATCTAAGCTTTTGGTCAAAGGCTATTTTTTCAAACAAACACTTTGCAAATAGGACTATGCTATATGGCCAGGTTAAAACCAGGCTCAAAGACAGAATACTCACAAAAGTTTCTAATAATATAAAATTGTTTCTAGTTAAAGTACTATTTTGCCCTTAATGAAATATTTTGCAAAATAAGTCATATATCTTTTAGTTACTAGATAATTGAGAGTTATTATCTTATACGATTTTCTTTTAACTTTTCTATTTGTTCCAAGTATTCCCTATATTCAATTGATTTTTCATAAGCTCTAGGTTGATCTTTCTTAGTTATATATCCAAAAACAATTCCTTCTGAAACTTCTTCTTTTATATTTTCGAATTTAGTTATAACATCTTCAACTCTTTTTATTTCTTTACTAGTTTCTACAGAGTTAAATTCTATATTATGTCTACGGGCATAATCTATATCAAAATATATTTCTTTAAGTTTTTCTTGACCAACAGGAATTATATCTTCAGATTTTTCAACAATACTTAATAAGAATGAAATATCTTTCTTATCTAAATATAATTTAAAACAATCATTATTAGAAGTGGATGCTTGTGAAGTGTTCATGAAGATTAGAATATAAACATAAAAGCATGTAAATAACTTACAGTAATCAATGGAAATAAACAGGTTTTCCCTCCAGTATGTTCTTTATAGTAGATTTGCATGCATTCAATCATTCTTCTGAATCAGATGAACATTTAAAATGTTTTTTGAAATCATTTGGGTCCACAACTGCTTCCGCAAAAAGCTTTTCAATTAAGGTTGCATTTCTCACTCCAGAGAACTAGCCGTGTTGCCACGGACGCTATCTCACAGTATCCAGAGTCTCTGTTTTCACCTCTATTCAAACTCTTTTCAGAACAAGTTCTTACTTAGAACAAGATTTTAAAAGTTAACTCACACACAAGGTGCTACAATTTTGTTAGAAAAACTGCCCTTTTCCCCTAAAACATTCATCAAAGACGGGTACTTTGGCATGGCTAACATCCATTCAAAAACAATGTTTTGAAAATCTTTTAAAATCTCTATTTGTACTGCCGAGGAATCATGAGAAACTTAACGAAATCCTTTCATAGAAACTTTGTTAAACCATAAAAAACTTCATCTTTATATTCATAAGATTGAAATAATACATGCTTGCTTACTATATTTACATACCTTTGGTACTCACCTTATGAAGTTTAGAACTCCATAAGTGATTACCTTATTACAAGCTTTCCTATCTTCAAAACTAGCTAAGTATCTTTCTGGATACAAGTGGTGTATACAGATATGATATTTCTTTTGAGATAGAAAATTTGGGATTCGAGAGATAGATCTGAGAGATCTCTTCTCCTTATATAGAGGGTTTTTCTTCAAGTGATCAGGAACCTTATCTTCACAGTTGTCCTTCCTTATTTCTTGTCTGCCATTTTCTTTTGTTTGGTAGCAAAAATGTCCACCTTTTGAGCTGGTGAGTAGGTGAAGAGTTATTATCATACTCACTTTTCTTATCTTTAACATCAACTTTGTGTTATTTTCTTCAATAGCTAGTAGAAAGTCATTATCTCAACCACTATCTTTTGTTTTTGAGTGACCACAGTTTTTCTTTAATAAAGAAACTTTATTAAAGTAATGATAAAGGGTCACTGTCCTTGCTCTATTATTTTTCCATCCTTGACTCAAAGAATTCTGCAGGAAATTCTTCATCATCAAGTGATACTTGACTCATATCTTCTACTACGCAATGTTCACAATGATGATCACTGTAATCCCAAAGTAATTTGCATAGTTCTTTCTCCATTTTTTCTGATCCACAGACTTGATTGGAGATGATTTTGGATAATAAGTGATCGAGATAACATATATCTTCTTCTTTTGTTTCTTTTCTGGTATTGGAATAGATTATATGTTATTCAGATGGATAAACCCATATTTTTTCTTTCTCAGTAATTATCTGAGTTATATGCTCTAATATTTCTTTATATCCCTTAGCTCTTCTGTATGGAATCATATTAATAATATCTTGATAACCATTTTTAACAACCTTTTGACTGGTTCGTAAAAAATGTTGGTTTGTGAGCCCTAACTTGATAACATGAAAAGCTGGTTGGATATATTGAAGATCTGGATCCCATTCCATTGTTGCTGAGTAGAATCCGATGTATATATTTGTAGTTTTGACAACTTCAGTATATCTTTTCACCGCCTTCCTGACATCGGCTGGAAGTTGGGCTATTTCTTTTAGATCTTTGCTAGGATATATACAGAGTATATTTCCTTATTCAAAACAATTCCTTACCCAGTTGGCTGGTGCTTCTGGATAAAAGTTTATCTTGTTGTATCTTCCATAGTGGAGAGTCTTCATCCACTTACCAACTTCTAAATACCAATCAGATAAAATATTGAAAACAACAATAAAGAAAATAATTTCTTCATAGTTATCCTTTTTGGATATCTTTGTCATGTGACATATCTTGACAATTTCTTTTAGATCAATCTTTTCAATATTTAGCTCAGGTAAAGTATGGCTCTACGAGGAGCTACCGTTGCTGCTTTTGATATCTTGAATATCTTTTCTACCAGTACTAGGTTCAAGTTTTCCCTGTGAAGGGGTTCCTATTACCTTCTTTTCTTTCTCTTTATCCTCGAGTAGAGCGCTAGTATTCACAAGTCCCTGTGAAGGGATACTAGACTTGATACAAGTTTCTTCTGCCACATGGGCTATATTTATTTGTTCTCGAAGACTATCTTGTATATTTTGGATTTGAGTTTCCAAGTAGGAAACTTTTATCTCAAGTATCTGGACTTTCGTCCTTAACTGTTCTAGTTTCATCCCTGCTAAGATAATCAGGAAGAAAGTTAGCATTTCCTTTTATATGCTCAATATCAAATTTGAAGTAAGAAAACCAAATTTGAATTCTGATAATATATCTGTTGGCAATAGATGGATCAATATTATTTTTTAAAAATGCTTTAACTTGAGTATTATCAGTCCTAATTAAGAACTTTTTTGGTAATAGATAATCTTCATATTTCTGCACTCCTCGCTTCACAGCAATGAGTTCTTTTCTGTTCATTTCATACCTTGTTTCAACTTCTTTGTATGTCCCTGATGTATACCCTGCAAGTATTTCTGGACAAGAACAATTCTTTTCACATTTATATTCTTTATGATTTTTCTTAACCTTTAATACTGCATCCCAGTAATTGTCTGATACATCAGTTTCAAGGATAAAGAAATCTTCTTCTTGTGGAATTACAAGTTTAGGCAAAACTCTTAATTCTTCTTTTACTTTTCTTATATTTTCACAATCTTGTTCTTCCCAAAACCACATTATATTTTTTCTTAATTTTGGAAGAAAATAGTTTTTTAATTTTGCAAAATATTCAATAAATCCTTCAGCACAGTTTTAAAAATGACAACAGAAAATAAGTTAGAAAAATTGAAAAAAGAAATTTCTGAAACCTATTCTGAAAATCCATTAGAAAAATGGAATACAGACAAAGTAAAGGTAAAAATAGAACTTATCAATCCAGACACTATTGTAAGAGTCAAACCAATGAAATATAGTGTTGATGATCAAAAGAAATTTAAAAATCAAATAAAAGAATTACTAGAATCTAAATTGATTAGGCCTAGTAAAAGTCCACATAATAGTCCAGCCTTCATGGTAAAAAAACATAGCGAGATAAAAAGAGGAAAAACCAGAATGGTTATAAATTATAAGAAGTTAAATGAAGTTACTAAATTTGATAGATATTACTTGCCTAATAAGGACACCCTTATTAAACAAGTGCAAAACAAAAAAATATTTTCAAAATTTGATTGTAAGTCAGGTTTTTGGCAAATCATGCTTACAGAAGAAAGTAAACCATTGACTGCATTTAGTACTCCCAATCCTTTAGGATAATATGAATGGAATGTAATGCCATTTGGGTTAAAGAATGCACCACAGATATTTCAAAAAAGAATGGATGAGGTAATTAAACCAATTACTCATTTATGTATTGCTTATGTTGATGATTTACTGATTCATTCAAAAAATATAAATGAGCATATTGAACATCTTGAGAAATTTTGTTATATTATGAAAAAGCATGGTATATTAAACAGAATTTCCTGAAGAAATCAGAGATAAAAAACAGTTACAAAACTTCCTTGGTATATTAAATTATGTTGAAGGATTTATTGAAAATTGTCCAAAATTAAAAAACTATTTTCTTCCAAAATTAAAAAAATATATAATGTAGTCTTGGGAAGAACAAGATTGTGAAAATATAAGAAAAGTAAAAGAAGAATTAAGAGTTTTGCCTAAACCTGTAATTCCACAAGAAGAAGATTTCTTTATCCTTGAAACTGATGCATCAGACAATTACTGGGATGCAGTATTAAAGGTGAAGAAAAATCATAAAAAATATAAATGTGAAAAGAATTGTTCTTGTCCAGAAATACTTGCAGGGTATACATCAGGGACATACAAAGAAGTTGAAACAAGGTATGAAATGAACAGAAAAGAACTCATTGCTGTGAAGCAAGGAGTGCAGAAATATGAAGATTATCTATTACCAAAAAAGTTCTTAATTAGGACTGATAATACTCAAGTTAAAGCATTTTTAAAAAATAATGTTGATCCATCTATTGCCAACAGATATATTATCAGAATTCAAATTTAGTTTTCTTACTTCAAATTTGATATTGAGCATATAAAAGGAAATGCTAACTTTCTTCCTGATTATCTTAGCAAGAATGGGGCTAGAACAGTTAAGGACGAAAGTCCAGATACTTGAGATAAAAGTTTCCTACTTGAAAACTCAAATCCAAAATATACAAGATAGTGTTCGAGAACAAATAAATATAGCCCTTGTAGCAGAAGAAACTTGTACCAAGTCTAGTATCCCTTCACAGGGACTTGTGAATACTAGCGCTCTACTCGAGGATAAAGAGAAAGAAAAGAAGGTAATAGGAACCCCTTCACAGGGAAAACTTGAACCTATTACTGGTAGAAAAGATATTCAAGATATCAAAAGCAGCAAAGGTAGCTCCTCGCAGAGCCATACTTTATCTGAGCTAAATATTAAAAAGAATGATCCAAAAGAAATTGTCAAGATATGTCACATGACAAAGATATCCAAAAAGGATAACTATGAAGAAATTATTTTCTTTATTGTTGTTTTCAATATTTTATCTGATTGGTATTTAGAAGTTGGTAAGTGGATGAAGACTCTCCACTATGGAAGATACAACAAGATAAACTTTTATCCAGAAGCACCAGCCAACTAGGTAAGGAATTGTTTTGAATTAGGAAATATACTCTGTATATATCCTAGCAAAGATCTCAAAGAAATAGCCCAACTTCCAGCCGATGTCAGGAAGGCGGTGAAAAGATATACTGAAGTTGTCAAAACTACAAATATATACATCAGATTCTACTCAGCAACAATGGAATGGGATCCAGATCTTCAATATATCCAACCAGCTTTTCATGTTATCAAGTTAGGGCTCACAAACCAACATTTTTTACGAACCAGTCAAAAGGTTGTTAAAAATGGTTATCAAGATATTATTAATATGATTCCATACAGAAGAGCTAAGGGATATAAAGAAATATTTGAGCATATAACTCAGATAATTACTGAGAAAGAAAAAATATGGGTTTATCCATCTGAAGAACATATAATCTATTCTAATGCCAGAAAAGAAACAAAAGAAGAAGATATATGTTATCTCGATCACTTATTATCCAAAATCATCTCCAATCAAGTCTGTGGATCAGAAAAAATGGAGAAAGAACTATGCAAATTACTTTGGGATTACAGTGATCATCATTGTGAACATTGCGTAGTAGAAGATATGAGTCAAGTATCACTTGATGATGAAGAATTTCCTGCAGAGTTCTTTGAGTCAAGGATGGAAAAATAATAGAGCAAGGACAGTGACCCTTTATCATTACTTTAATAAAGTTTCTTTATTAAAGAAAAACTGTGGTCACTCAAAAACAAAAGATAGTGGTTGAGATAATGACTTTCTACCAGCTATTGAAGAAAATAACACAAAGTTGCGGTTAAAAATAAGAAAAGTGAGTATGATAATAACTCTTCACCTACTCACCAGCTCAAAAGGTGGACATTTTTGCTACCAAACAAAAGAAAATGGCAGACAAGAAATAAGGAAGGACAACTGTGAAGATAAGGTTCCTGATCACTTGAAGAAAAACCCTCTATATAAGGAGAAGAGATCTCTCAGATCTATCTCTCGAATCCCAAATTTTCTATCTCAAAAGAAATATCATATCTGTATACACCACTTGTATCCAGAAAGATACTTAGCTAGTTTTGAAGATAGGAAAGCTTGTAATAAGGTAATCACTTATGGAGTTCTAAACTTCATAAGGTGAGTACCAAATGTATGTAAATATAGTAAGCAAGCATGTATTATTTCAATCTTATGAATATAAAGATGAAGTATTTTATGGTTTAACAAAGTTTCTATGAAAGGATTTCGTTAAGTTTCTCATGATTCCTCGGCAGTACAAATAGAGATTTTAAAAGATTTTCAAAACATTGTTTTTGAATGGATGTTAGCCATGCCAAAGTACCCGTCTTTGATGAATGTTTTAAGGGAAAATGGCAGTTTTTCTAACAAAATTGTAGCACATTGTGTGTGAGTTAACTTTTAAAATCTTGTTCTAAGTAAGAACTTGTTCTGAAAAGAGTTTGAATAGAGATGAAAACAGAGACTCTGGATACTGTGAGATAGCGTCCGTGGCAACACGGCTAGTTCTCTAGAGTGAGAAATGCAACCTTAATTGAAAAGCTTTTTGCGGAAGCAGTTGTGGACCCAAATGATTTCAAAAAACATTTTAAATGTTCATCTGATTCAGAAGAATGATTGAATACATGCAAAGCTACTATAAAGAACATACTGGAGGGAAAACCTGTTTATTTCCATTGATTACTGTAAGTTATTTACATGCTTTTATAGTTATATTCTAATCTTCATGAACACTTCACAAGCATCAACTTCTAATAATGATTGTTTTAAATTATATTTAAATAAGAAAGATATTTCATTCTTATTAAGTATTGTTGAAAAATCTGAAGATATAATTCCTGTTGGTCAAGAAAAATTTAAAGAAATATATTTTGATATAGATTATGCCTGTAGACATAATTAGAATTTAACTCTGTAGAAACTAGTAAAGAAATAAAAAGAGTTGAAGATGTTATAACTAAATTCGAAAATATAAAAGAAGAAGTTTCAGAAGGAATTGTTTTTGGATATATAACTAAAAAAGATCAACCTAGAGCTTATGAAAAATTAATTGAATATAGGGAATACTTGGAACAAATAGAAAAGTTAAAAGAAAATCGTATAAGATAATAACTCCTAATTATCTAGTAACTAAAAGATTTAGGACTTATTTTGCAAAATATTTCATTAAGGGCAAAATAGTACTTTAACTAAAAACAATTTTATATTATTAGAAACTTTTGTGAGTATTCTGTCTTTGAGCCTGGTTTTAACCCTGACCATCTAGCATAGTCCAAAATGGATAAGTCTACTCAACCAGAATTATTCAATCCAGAGAGAAAACCAGATAAGCAAAATTCCTAAAAGACCCCTTATATATAAATTGCATCCATAATTAAAAATAATTGGTTTGAATAGAGGTGAAAACAGAGACTCTGGATACTGTGAGATAGCGTCTGTGGCAACACGTTTTTTCTGTATTCCAACATCCACCATGCTGGGTTGAGGAACTCTGATGGTTAATTTTGCTATGTGCTTTACCAACAGCTTTAGTTACTTTAGGTGTAAATATCTTATGTGCACAAGTGGTTGTGAACATATATCTATCTACATAATGAGTAAATGGTGCATATTTTAGTAGGAAATTTTATCCTAATAAAATATCACATCCAATTGTAGAAGACATATATATTGTGTCAACAAATACTTCTCTAAAAGTTATTAGAAAATGTACTTGTGTAGCATATTTGCTATATATTACTTTATTTCCTCCTACTGTTGTAGCAGTAACAATCTTTTTTGAATCATATTTCCAGTATTCATTTGGTAGTACATTTGGTAAACACAAACTTATTGTACTTCCTGTATCTAGATAAGCATGAAATTTAATTTTACAGTTTCCTTTTATATTGAGTATAACTTCAATATATGGGCTCATGGGATTAGTGTTAATTATTCTTTCCATGATAACAATGTTTTCATATTTTCATCTATTCTTGATATGATGATTGAATTTTCATCAATTGTTATTTTTAAATATCCTTGGCAAATTTTATAGGGACTAAATTTTTCAAGAAAGTTCATTCCTAATAATATAGGTGAACGTTTGATTCCATATGATTCATCTTTAAATAGAATTATTTCTTTATTATGTTCTTTCTGATCCTCTCCTACAAATATAAGAGGGAAATTAACATATTTCTTTATTTCAAGATTATTTCCCAAATAATCTTTGAAAGTGTATGGTTCTGTTAACTCAAAATCTAGTAAATGACTAACAAATTTAGCATTTACATGACTTTGTTATGCTCCAATATCTATAAGGACAAGAAGATTTTTCTTGTATCCTTCTAGATTAACATATCTTATTTTGATATAGTATTGCGAATTTGTTGATTCGGTAATACTAAGTTTTTTGGCTTCGATTATTTTAGAGTCTTGTCTGGAGGAAAATCTTGCAATAAGATTGTCTTCTTCTAGACTAACACTATTTCTTCTTATCAATTTTCCTTCAGAATTGATTTCTCTTACTTGTTTGTGAAAGTCAAGCATTATTTGTTGGGTATTGTAACTTCATGTTCTTGATATTTTCTAGGAGGTATGTATTGAACTAATTCCTCAAAATCTTTATGTATGATAATATTATCAGTTATTTTCCTTAAATTATTATGATGGCTAGTATTAAAAGCAAAAATTGATTTTATGCTAATACTAATAGCTTTACTTTTTCTTAACATTTTCAGATTTCCAATTATATAATATAGATTGAAATTTTGATCAATATTTTCATCAATAAGTGAAACCGCATAACTTGGTTTTACTGTAAATATTATCTTTTGATAGACTAGATTTCCTACAATAGTTCCTAATAAAGCATCTACAGGATCTTGTAAGATTCTATTGTCCATGCAATATATTTCTATTGGTATATTCATTCCTTCTCTAAAGAATCCTTTTACCATAATTTGGACTCCTCCTATCTCAATACATTTGAGTTTGCATCTTACATTTTCTGGAATTTTGGATAATTTTTGTCTTACCCATTCTTTTGTGATTATAGGAATTCTTGCTTTTCTCATAGTATCTTCTATATTAATAGATATCTCTTTATAATTCATACTTACAATTATTTTATTTACTCTTGGTAGTATTCCTAAAAATCCTTGGTGGAATACATATTTCTCTTGTAAATCTAATATTTTCTTTGTTATCCCTTTGTATTTTTTAGCATCAAATGTAATTTCTTGATTTATACCTTCTACTGAATCTTCAACTTCCTCAATTGTTTCTACTTCTATTTCTTGATCTATTTGTTGTATTTCTTGATTCATATATACTATCTCCTTAGAATCTTCTTCTGAAGATGAGTATCTAATTCATAAATGCTACTGCATTCACTACTTAATTCTTCAAAATTTTCAATTGGTTCTATATCACTGTCATTTTGAAATTCTTCATAAATTCTAAGAGTTTTTATATTTTGTTTCTCTTTCCTCTTAGGACATTGGGAAGCTATGTGTCCTTCTTCATTACAGATAAAACATCTGCATTTCTTTATATATTTAGGCTTGGGCTTCTTAGTTCAATCTCTTTTCTTAAAATATTTTTTATGAGGTTTAAAAAATCTTTTCTTAAACTTCTTATAATTTTTAAACTTTCTTTTGTATTTCTTATATGGTTTATATTTTCTTTTATAACAACTAAATTGTTCAATTTGTCCTCTGTCTTTGTAACAACATAGTGAGTTTCTTCTCATTTTTTATATGCTTTCTTATTTTTTAAAGCTTTTCTACACCATATACCTATCATTCTTTTCGTAAATTCAATTCTACACCCTAAACTATCTTTGTTAACTCCATCCTCTTCTCCAAGAGGTAATAATTTTTCATATTCTTTTAATAATTTCATTCCTCATGGAAATGGTAACTTCATAAAATAAGACCTTAATATATGTTTATTTTCTTGGTAATTTCCTTGATTCAATATATAATATATTTCTTCAAATTTGCATGTGTACCTTTCAAGTTCACACATATCGCATATTTTTAAATTTTCCATTGCTATCATTCCTTCATTATATTCTTCTTGCTTTCTAGTTTCTTCGTCTATTGTGAATCTATTTCCTAAGAATTCTGTTCTTAGGGCTCTTTCTAGCGTTCTTAATATTTCTTGTATATTTTGTTCATTCAAGGCATTTCTGTTGTCTATTATTTCAGTTGTATTTTCTCCATATTTTATATTCTTTTTTATATTTTCTGGTAGTTTTCTCCACCAGTCTGATACAATTCCTCTAAAAGTATGTTCTATAAATCCAAAAGCTGTGTATGTTTCCCATTTATTAAACTGTATAGCTAGGTCTTTACTTTTTATCCATGTTTCTATGACTTTATTTTTATCTACACAATCTAAATCTAACCATATTCCTGTTGTATGGATTTGTTCATTATAAGATTTCATTGGGTTTATTTCTTTAATGGATTGCTTCCTTATATTTCCAGTGTATTTTTTCTGTGTTTTTCTATATTGGTTAATATCCTCTTTATTAGGTATTGATGTACCATAAGGATAATTTTCATATTCTTCATCACTGTTGAATTCTGTTTTTATATTCCAACTAGATGATGGATTAGTATTCATTTTTGTATTTTCTAATTTTTTAGTTAACTCTTCTAACTGTTTTTTATATTCTTCATATTCTTCACCAGTAGATTCTAAGAATTTTTGTTCTAATTCTTCTACTTCTGTTATCATATATTGTTTTATTTCATGATTTTTTTCCTTTATCTTTTCCTATTATTCTAAAATCTTGAGGTGGATTAATTATAATCCTATCTTTTCCTTCAAGTTTTTTTATCTAATAGGGCATTTCCTATTTGTAAATTATATTCTAGATTTTCCAATCTTTTATGAATATCTTCAAAACTTTCATTTGTATTATTTTTAGGTAAGTAAGGATAACTAGGTTTCTTGTGTTTTTCAACTTTTCTCAAAAAATTTTCAATTATGTTTTCTTCATCAACTATATTCATCATGACTTTTGGTTCGTAATATTTAGATTCAAAATATATTTCGGGTTCATACATTTCTTTACAATAAAATTCTATTTCTTCCTTTTCAAATTCTATCATTATCTTTTGATATAAATATTCATCTCTTATATATCCTAATTTTAATTCATCTAATATTTGTTTTCTTATTTTTCTAGGTAACTTTTTTTTGTTACAATTAATGTTAATATTTTTAATCTTCTGAGAACAGGATCTATAAACATATAACTTAAGCCATCTTTTTCTCTTAATATATAGTACCAATTATTTTTAATTATTTCAATTTCCATAATCTAATAAGAGCTCTGATACCAGTTTTACCTGAGTGCGCAAAATCAGCGGAATTAATTTTGTGCTCATAATTTTTTTTTTTTAGGGTCTAATTTGAAGTTTTTATATACTTGTAGATGTTATGGATGCAATTTATATATAAGGGGTCTTTTAAGAATTTTGCTTATCTAGTTTTCTCTCTAGATTGAATAATTCTGGTTGAGTAGACTTATCCTTGCAAATAGGTTATTCTACCCAATTTCTCCTTTTAATAATTAAATAATAATAATAAAAAAAAAACCAAAACGACCAGTCCATCTCCTTTCCCACTCCCCATCCAACCCCTTACCTCAAAATCAAAACCGCCACTACCCAGTGATCAATCGCCACCAACACCCACCAAATACCGACACCACCATCGCCTCATATGTCCGATAAAATGAGTAAAGGAATTATACCATCATCCACTAGAAACTGGATCGGATCCCACTTGAATGTGGCATGTTCAAATCGCCGGTTTACCAGCTCTTGTCATCCGCTCATACCCACCTCCAGATTTTGGCCTCCCATCTTCCTCGAAACGGTAAGGAGAGGATCCCTAGTGTTCAAGATCCTGCATCGAAGCCGGATGATGTCCGCCAAAATCCTGTCTACCCTTATGTAATTATCGAGCTGTGCTTCAATCAAAACCAAATAAAATTAACTAAAATCAGCTTCACTTTAACTTGCAAATTCGTAAATGATTAGCAGGGAGTTAATACCCAAACTGTAATTACATTAACTGGAAGAACTTGAAAAGAAATACGGATAAGATAGAAGGGAGGGAGAATTCAGAGACTTGGGGAAAAAGAAATGGGAATCTGAGACAGAGATTTAGAGAGAAAATAGGGGGGAAATTCTGTTTTGCAACAACCTTTTTTAACTGCATTTCCTCCCTCCATATGCTCAATTTATAGATAAGTACAGAACTTTCTAGGATACATGGGCTGTTGGTGAGTTGAGCGCACATGGATGATGGATGGGAGCCTGACAATTTGAAGGTGATACCAAAATCACATAGCTGCTCTGATACCATTTGTAATGATCGGGCTGTGCTTCAATCAAAACCAATTGAAATAAACTAAAATCAGCGTTACATTAACTCGCAAATTCGTAAATGATCAGCTGGAAGTTAATACCCAAACTGTAATTACAATAACTGGAAGAACTTGAACAGAAATACAGATAAGATAGAGAAGAAGGAAGGGAGAATTCAGAGAATTAGGGAAGAAGAAAGGGGAATCCGAGACAAAGATTTAGAGAGAAAAGAGGGGGGATTTCGTTTTGCAACAATTTTTTTTTTTAGAACTGCATTTCCTTCCTCCATGTGCTCAATTTATAGCTAGACACACAACTTTCTAGAATGCATGGGCTGTTTGTGAGTTTGGATGGGAGCCACGACACCTTAAAACCCGTAGGTGGTCTACTCGTCCCGAGGTACCGCAGCCCGAAACAGTTAGTATTCACTGGAGAAATTAACGAAGACACTGGAGACGGCAAATGAGACGAAGAAATCACAAGTTGACCCACTTTATCCTTGTGGACGATGTTGAGTTGTGTGGAGCCTGACTGTACTGGACACCCAACCACAACTGGCGAGTTCGGGGGCTTTGCCCCCGAGGCGAAAATTCACACAAGGGTATTTTGAGTATTTTCATTGTATTAGGGTTTTTTCTTCTTCAGACTATATATATGTTATTTTATGACATATGAGCAGAAGCGAAATCGAAAGTCGTCCAACTATCACATTGTGATTCCTCAAGAAATAAAAATTCCTCTGTAAATCCGTGTGTGTATCTTTTACTTTTATTGTCATTTTTTTCACAACAGACGAAGCGATATTAAATTGGTTTCAAGATCCGACCTTGCTTGATGTTGGTGTCACAGAACAAACAGTAGAACCCTATTCCTTATTTTTTAAAAAAAATTATCAAAAATTTATCAAAATCTAATATTTTAATCAACTAACAGGACGAAAACTACCCATTTTTCCTTTTGATGCGACTATGGTTGACACAAACTAAAAATTTTATAAAATTTGCGAGAAAAAGAAGGATTTGTGATCTTGGATGCATTCTCCCAATAATTTATGGCTTTAGCTTATGGACAAAAAAGTTAGGTTGTAGCCCATTGATAGATGTTTCTTGTTTTGGCCATGGAGATGGAGGATTAGGTTTCGAATTTTTATTATATTTCTTTGAAAAATTGGTATAATTAGTTCTTAGCCTTTAGCAAGCATGGAAAATTCGTCCTCAGCCTTCGCTTTTATTTTCATATTAGTATTATATTTCCTCACTTTAGATGCTCATACTATTTTTTGACAATACTTTGTTTTATTTATATTTTTATGCACAGCTAATCAAAAGTTGATTATTTTATGTTTCTCACCAAATTTTAGGAACAAAATATGTAATTTTAGGGATAATTGCAGCAAAAGTCCCAAACCTTTAAACTATTAGCAGACTTTCTCCAAATCTTTGATTTGTTGCAGCTGTCACCCTTAACATTTCCAAATGTTGCACGTGAGGCCCTTTTGGATGGTTTCTATCAATTTCTCCGTCATTTGACAGCTAAAATAAAAAAAAAATAACCACTTTATACCAAAATAGAGGGAAAAATGGTAACTTACTACTTTTCCCATAAAATAATTAAAAAGATAGGCCCCAAAAAAAAAAAAAAAAAGGGGGTACCCCCACACACAAACCCAACCCCTTAACCCAAAACCAGAAATTTGCCACCGCCACGCTCATCGCCAACAACTACCACAACCACCACCACCACCACCACAGTGAACACCGTGAGCCCAACCCGTCAAGTGATCACTACCAACAAGTTTAATGTTAAAAAGTGAAGATTTTGTCTGAGTCACAAAAGATGAGCTCTTAGAGCATTTCCCCGTGCAACTTGAATTTTTGAACAAAATGATATTTCATGTCATTTCTACTATTTAGACGTTTGGAATAAATTTCATGAAAAGCTGTTGTCGGCTCATTGGATCTGTCTGTGTTTCCCAAAGCACCATATTGTATCTTGTGAGTGGGATGTTTTTCAACTCTTTAAAGAAATTTTTCGAAGTTGACTATAGGATAATTAGGCTGTGAGTGGCTGCATTTATTTGCTAGGTTCTATTACGGAGATTTGATGAAAAGTAGTGAATTTTGGCCCCTTTACCATTTTTCCTCCCCTCCTTTCTAAAACCTGCTTGTTGTGTTCTTGTATTCACATTTTGTTGAAAATAACTTGTATAGAATCAACAAGGAAATGGTGTTGACAGTGGTGGTGGGCGTGGCTATGGCAGACTTCTGGTTTTGGGTTGAGGGGTTGGGCTTGTGCGTGGGGTGAGAGTGAGGGAGAAGAAGATACATTTTCCTTTTTCTTTTATTATTATTATTATTATTATTATTATTATTATTATTATTATTTGTTTTGGACCTCACTTTTTAATTAATTTATGGGAAAAGTAGTAAGTTACCATTTTGCCCTCCCCTATTTTGGTCGAAAGTGGTCAATTTTTTATTTTAGCGGTCAAATAACGGAGAAATGGATAGAAACCGTCCAAAAGGGCCTCACGTGCAACAATTGGAAATGTTAAGGGTGAAGGCTGCAACAAATCAAAAATTTAGGAAAAGTCTGCTAATGTTTTAAAGGTTTCGGATTTTTGCTGCAATTATCCCGTAATTTTATTATCTTCCTCATATACTGTTATGTTGGTCAACTATTGCTGTCATTGATCGTTGAAAATAATAGCATCGACGATCGCCATAGACTCCTTAAACCAAAAATCTTGGCTCTGCCACTTCATGGAACCACCTAACAATTCAAAATTTTCTTTTAATCGGAGACCTAATAGATTATGGCGTGTTCAATCTTTATAGTGAGAGAATCCGAGAAATTTGGCACATTTCACGTTTGGATATGAAGCACCAAAAATTTCAGATGCAGCCGAAAGTTGGAGACCTAGTAGATAATCTATTCAATCAATTGAAGTGAGAATCTAAGTATTTTGGCATCATGGGAATCTTGTTTGATCGATCCATAGTCGCTTGATGCTTGTTTATCGACTTGGCCGATCAATTTACTTTTCCTCAAATGCTATCCATGCTTCAATGATATAATGGTAATAGTTATTGGGCGTCTTCTATATTTATTTTGACATCTACACGTTGATGTATCTATTTTCTTGACTACATGACGTTGAAAAATTCGAAGTATATAACTACTCTTTTTTAGGTACATTTTTTAAGTGAAAGATGATTTTTTTAGAAAATATTTGATCGAAAAATTAGATTTTTTTTTTTTTGAATTGTATAGAATGTGTGGTTGAAAATATTTTGAATAAGAGATTATTTTAAAAAATCTTTGACAAACAAATTCTTCGATTAGATTCATCTAACCGTAAATATATTAAACGATTTGAAGCACTAATTCATCTAATTATGCTTTGAATAAGTCGTCGAGTACACAAACCACACTTGTTGTTTTATTACTGAGCCCCTGTTTGGTGACCATTATTTTGAAAAAGAAATATTTTAAATAGTAATTTTTGGAGAATGTGTGATTACAAAGAAGAAAAAAATTGAGTCATGCTTGATGTACACTCTTTGGTGTATATCATGCATAACATTTCTCTCACAAAAGTGGGGGTCTATAATTTAAAAAATCATGGGCCCCACACACTTTTGTGAGAGGAGTGTTAAAGTTAATGTATACAAAAGTGTACAAATGACTTTTTCCAAAAAAGATTAGAATTTACGTGTTGAATATTTTATTGTGTGAGAATGATTACGTAGAAAAATAAAATTTTAAAAAAAATGAAAGAAAAACATGGCTTAACTTCAAAATTCTCTTATTTTTGGGAATTATCTATACGTTGATGTGTCCACTTTAAGTCGGCAAAACTTCAATATACTATATGCCAAATAAAGCTGAAAGTCAAAAATGTAAAGCTAATAGGCTAGAAACGAAGTCGAAAAGAAAAGTAGAGAAACAATAAACCAAAAAAAGGGGGACGCTACACGTGAAAGTCACGTGAAGATTCTTATTCGTTTCTGCAAAAATCAGATAATCCCAAATGCTAGATATGATTCATGTCCACAACATATTCGCCACGTTTACATATATTCCCATGCGTTGCAATACAACTAATAGATCAACTTCACCTCACCGGGATAGAGCTCGCCGGAGTTCTTGAGCCAACAAATTGGGTGCACTCAGGTGGGGTAAATGCCCCTCCACGTTCAACATATGCACCGTGCTCCGCCCTCCGAGGTGGTTCTTTAGGTACGTCGCCACAGATGTCGGGACAGACACATCCTTGGCGGTCTGAATTATTGAACATGGCACTTTTACTAGGCCTAGTACACCCCTTAGATCACTGTTAAATACCGTGCGAGAGACGAACAGCGATATGTCTGGCCTCATATTGAACAAAGTGCGGCTGAATTCTTGAACAGCCGCCGGAACATCCGCCCCCACCGCCAGCGGCGCAAACCCATTGACCCACGCCTCGTAATTGGCCTCCATTGCAGAGAACAATTTCTCAATTTCTCCGTATTCGAATCCGCCGTGGTAGTCTTTATCATTCAAGAACCTGGAAACACATAGGTTGAAGTCTCTTGAATATAGAATTGATGATTAATTTCGATCAATTTGGTCAAATAATCATGAATTACATGCTTGAAAATTGTGACACCACTTTATGGGAATTGAATTATTAAAACAAGAAAAGACACAAAAATTCCCATCTTTGGCCTAGAAAAAACCCCCTTCAACATTTCCTTTTTTTCCTGTGGCAAAACAAATGAAACACATGCATATAGAATCAAGGTATTTAGCTACTTTATTGTAATTACCTTGGAGAGGCACCGATGAGGATAAGCTTAGTGAAGAGCTCAGGGCGTTTAATGGCGGCAAGAATCCCGATCATGGCCGAGACGGAGTGGCCGACATGGGCGCACTGGTTGACCCCAAGGGCGTCAAGGATGTGGATGAGGTCATCGACGTGCGCGTCAAGGGAGGTGTAACGGCGGAAATCAAAGAAATCCGGGTTAACACTACCGGCACAGACGAGGTCATAGAGCACGATACGATAATCGCTCAAGAAAAAGGGCAGAATGCGCTGCCATGCGGATTGATCAGTGCCGAAGCCATGGGCTAGGACGAGGATTTTCTCACCAGAGCCCACCACTCGAACGTTCAAGTCTCTCAGCACACTTTGTCCCATGTTTTGACAAAGAATATGGTTTAAGATTGGTTGAATGAGTGGTGGTTATGAGTTCACATGAATGAGCCACCGCCACTATTTGCACTAAATAATGTTGAGTGCGTGGGTGGGTGGGTGGGGGTGGAGGTTCGCATAATTTAATGCTCTATGGAGACTAGGTGTAGCATTTATAATAAGATTTACAAGTATCTATCTACTGGGTAGGTTCTTACTTTGGAAGTATATGCTAACATGACTGGGATTTTTTGTTTGAAAAGATGACAATTGATTCTATATTGTGTATTTTTTGGCGTCCAATTTTGTTATATGAGTTTGGGCGTTTGATGAATTTTAATTGACTATTGACAATAATTTCATGCATCATGTAAATAAACCCCTTCGACTCAAGTCCAGTTTGGTGTTTTTGTGTTGAAAAGAATAGCACAACAAAGAACTGTGACTGTTTTAAAGGCGAGAGAGGATGATTTGAACTTAGCACTATTTGGTATAAAATTAAAAGCACATTTTTTGGTAAATTTTGGATTTGCGAGTGAAAATATATATGAAATCTTCTTATTGGATGGGTTGTAGATGCTTCAAAAAGCATCTTCTTGTTTTATACATGCATGCTCCACTTTATTCATTGGGATAGAACACTATTCCTGTAATTGAATCATGTTAATTACAATTAGACGTCTAAATATACAAAACTTCACATAAAATGCACATACCTTAAAAAACACAAGTGTTTGTTTTCTGTATGATACAAAATTAGGGGATACAATCCATTGATTAAAACCCATCTCGCAATTTGAATAGGAACCTTAAACTAATTAAACTAAAAAACCTTGATATTAGAATTACATAAAAAAAAGTAAATTAGCATAAACTAAGTCAAAACTTATTGGTGCAATCGTGACGTGTATTATGGACACTTGAGACCATTTGAAGAGGGATAATGGTTGATCGAGATTTGGGATATGGTAGGGGAGCATGCAAATTGAGGCAGACGGCTGTCCCCTTATGTTTTAAAGTAACAATAATATATTGCTTATGACAAATGCCGCAATAAAATTTGGAATATGTACGGTGAACCTAGTGATGTCAATGGGCCGAGCCGGCTCTGGGATATGGTAGGGGAGCATGCAAATTGAGGCAGACGGCTGTCCCCTTATGTTTTAAAGTAACAATAATATATTGCTTATGACAAATGCCGCAATAAAATTTGGAATATGTACGGTGAACCTAGTGATGTCAATGGGCCGAGCCGAGCCGGCTCGGCCCATTGTCGCACGAGCTCGGTTCGTGCTCGCATGAGCCGAGCTCGTTGCTCGTTGGCAACGAGCCGAGCTCAAGCTTGGCTCGTTGCCTTTTGGGCGAGCTCGGCTCGTGCCCGATCTCGCCCAAAGCGAGCGGCTCGGCGAGCCGAGCTTAAGCTCGGCTCGTCGGCTCGCCTTTTATTTTTTTATTTTTTTAAATAACGTTACTAGTACTACAAGTCTATTTTTTTTTAAATATATATTTTTCAAAACATTTATTGGGGCTCGTCAAAACATTTATAATTTTTAAAATAGTAAATATACATTTATTTAAAAAAAAAAAGATAAACCCTCCTCCTTTATCCGGGTTTGGGATTGGCTACTTCAATTTCGTGTAGGCGGAGTTAAAATTGTACACGAAAAACTTTTTACGTGTACAATTTTTTTAAAAAATTATAAATGTATGAAAATAAAATTTTGTAATGAATGTATTGAAATTAAATATCACTTACTTGATTACATACAATTTCGGCATATCTATGTTGAATTCGATAATTAGCGTCTTCTCAATCCTTCATGCACATTAACGCTTCCCAAATATCTTCTTTTAGTCGACTTCGAATATCAGAGAGAACCCTCTTCCCTGCACTAAAAGCAGACTCCGAAGCTACAGTGCTAACCAGATGTGTTAGTAGATCTTTTGCAATTGCAGAAACAATTGGCCATCGATATTCATTATTTCGCCAGAATTCGATTACATTTTCTGAACTTTTCTTAACTGATTTGTTACTAGACATAGTATAACGAAAGTAATCAATTAATTCAGATGGCAACGCATTTGGACTACTACTCAAAGTTTGAGTACATGCAGTGGAACACATACTACTACTACTAGAGGAACCATATGCATATGCAATTGAATCATATCTAATTGAGTCTATGTTTTCTAATAAATTAATTACTTCAGCGTCGTCATCGTTTATATTAGTGGGAGGAGGAGTAGGTACACGAATAACTTGTGTACCTATTCTTGAAGTATATAATTCATACATTTCAGTTAACGTTTGTTCCAAATTCCTATAAGTAATAGGCATATTAAAAGTTAAAGCATTTGAAATTTGGTCAATTATAAATTTAGTACCCGATAAATTATATCGGGGGTCCATGACGCATGCTAAAGGAAATAACATATGTAATTCTTCCCAATATTTTCTAAATTTTAATTCCATAACATATATAACCGCATGAAAATCAGGGCCATTTTGATATCTATTAAAAGCCCTAACAGTTATATAAAGACGTTCAAGAACCATGCAACTAGTTGGATAATAAACACCAGACAATATATTTGTAGACGTATAAAAACTTTCCAAAAATTTCTTAATTTTAAAAACTGTATTCCAATCGGATTTATTTAAGATATCATCGTCTTCGTCTCTAATATGCCTACTGTTATAAAATTCAGTGATAAACGGTTCAAAACCTTCACAGGATTTTAATAATAAGTAAGTTGAATTCCACCTATGATCTATGTCAGTAATAAAATTTTTTGTATTGGAGTTCCCAGCTTGTTCATAAAATTCTTCAAATACTTGTTTTCTACTAGGTGTAATCGTGATATACGTAAGTGCATTCCTAATTCGACTAATTTCGTCATTCACATGTTTTAAACAGTCTTGTACAATTAAATTAAAAATATGGCACACACATCGAATATGGAATAAATAACCACCAAAATCGGGTTGAAATACTCTATACAATTTATCGATAACTACTTTATTTACAGAAGGATTGTCAAAAGTAAAAAAACATAATTTTACTCTCGCATTTATATTCTTTAATTATTAACATAATTGCATTAAATATAGTGTTAGCATCATGAGGATACTCAACAATTTTAAAAGCAATAATTTTTTTATGCATAACCCAAAGTGGGTCTATATAGTGTGCAGTTGCAGCTATATAACATTTCTTATTAATCCCTTCCCATAAATCCGAAGTTAAAGATATTACACCACCGTATTTTTCTAAATCCCCAATCAATAATTGTTTTGCATTAAGAAAATATTCAATTGTATTAGAACGAAGAGTATTTCGACTTACCCCAACGTACCTTGATTGAAGATATTGTTTGACGTAGTTTACAAAATGTTCGTTGTCCACTATTGTTAGTGGCAGCTCCGCCGCGGCAACGAACTTCACCATTCCCTTTCGTGCTTCTTCCTCCGAATACATCCACGTAGAAAGTGGCGCAGTAGTAACACCGGCTCTACTAGTACCAAACTGTAGTTGCGTTTGTCCACGTTCAAGAAGCCCATTTTTGGCCACACATGCTTTGTAATGAAGGTTGAGGTGAGTGGTTCCAATGCCTTTTTGCCATGCCAGTCGTTGTTGACAGTATTTACATACTGATTTCGTTTCTGGAAGTCCATCGATCACACGACCAGTGTTAACCAATTTGAAATGGTCCCAATATTTTGCCTGCTTCTTCCCCTTTCTCTTCCCTCTTGCATCGGGAATATTTAATGCAGGTTCTTCATCTTGTTCCAAATTAATAGGAACACTAGGATCAACATCAACGTCATCCAAATCAATTGGATCGGCTTCACGAACGTCGAAATCTTCAATGTCTTCTGGAATTGGTAGTTCATTGAGACCGGCAAATTCTTTCCCAAATTGATTTTAGACAGGTGTTTCGCCTTCCATACCGAACAAGTTTTCAACAAATGCTCGTGGATCCATTTGTGAATTGTTGAAATAGAATTTAGAAATGTATAAATGAGAAGTGAATGAAGATTATGTACGAGTGGCTAGTGTATAAAATGAGTTGTAAAATGAAGATAATAATGTAAAAAAATATAGAAGAGAATTATAAAATAAATGAATGATATTGTTGATAATGATTTGTAAATTGTAGAGTAGAGAGTATAGAATGAAAGTTTGGTGGGAAAAAAAATGTTGTAATGGGTTGGGTATTTATAGGAGAAGAATTGAAGAAAAGTAGAAAAAAAAAATTTTTTTTTAAAAAATAAGTGACCGGAACGGTCACTGAAAAATCAGTGACCGTTCTGGTCACCAAAGCCTTTTAATTTTTTTTTTCATAATGGGCTCGTCTTAGACGAGCCTGCAGGCTCGTTTAGACGAGCCCACGAGCCTGGCTCGTGGGCTCGTCTCACGAGCGGCTCGGCGAGCCGCTCGTGAATAGTGACGAGCCGAGCGGGCTCGGCTCGTCTAGCCCACCAGCCCGCTCGGCTCGTGCTCGGGCTCGTTTTTTGACGAGCCCGAGCGGCTCGTGGGCGTGAACAGTACGAGCCGAGCGGGCGAGTCGACGAGCCGCTCGGCTCATTTGACACCACTAGGTGAACCTAGATTGAACTAATCGATGACAAAATAGCAGTCCATTGTTCGCTTGCTAGGAACTCAATCATCTTTTATATGCTTTTCTTTTTCACAAGGATTTTTTTTTTAAAATTCAAATTTGAAATTAACAATTTTTAAATTTGTAATTGATAATTTTCGTATTCAAAATGACGTGTTATTGAATTGTAATTTAAGATAAAATAGTTTTGGATTAGTAGAGTTCTAAAAGGTGTTAAAGACAATTCAAGAAAATCAAGAAACGAAAAAAGACGATCGCTTACTGCATGTTAAGATGATGTTTGAGCGCTCATAACATGAGCATCATTGCTCGCAAGGCACGAGAGTATTAGTCACCGCTCCCTAGGCATCGCGCTATACTCGAGCGGCGTATTTATCCGGGAAAAATCCTAATTCGATTTTAATAGTATTTTTCATTCTAAACACTACCTATTATAAATATACGACCATAGGTTCGTTCCAAAATGTGTTTGGATCTTCAATAATATGAAATCTACAATGAAATAATGATTCAACACATTTTGGGATGGACCTATGGTTGTATATTTATAATAAGTAGTGTTGTGTTAAAATATGATCGAAAAATACTGATAAAACAGAAAAAGGATTCTGCTCGGATAAGTACATTGCTCGAGTGTTGCGTCGGTGCCTGGGGGTGGTGACACTGTCGCTCAAGCGCTGACTCGTGCTCAACGAGCGATGATACTCCGTTCTAAGTGCTCGAGTGCCATCTTAAAGCACATCAAGCGATCATCTTTTTCGTTTTTTAATCTTCTCGAATTGTATTCGACTCCTTTTAGGAGTCTATCAATCCCAAACTATTTTGACTTAAATTACAATTCATAATTTTGAATAGGAAAATTGTCAATTACAAATTTAGAAATTACTAATTACATATTTGGACCTAACAATCTTCCCTCTTGATATTCTATGACAAAAACATTTATTTCAAAATTGAAAGTCATCACAACCTAACAGTATTTATCCTAAGACTTAATTTCCAAACTTTACTTCAACGGTTTGTCACCCATTTCCTAAAACAGACGAAAACAATTATACCACGTGAAAAGTAAGAGAAAACTGACAATTAAAAATATATAAAAATTGACAATTAAAAATATATAACTAAGTCATATTAAACAACATGAGTAAAACATGTATAACACCAAATCATGTAATACTACGTGCACCAATAACTTAGAAATGAAATATAGAATATTAATGTAAATATTGACAAAATATTAAACACAATATCAATATTAAAATTTCAGATAAAAATCAATGAAAAAAAACTTCTATGATTGCTCCTAAGTCAAATATCTAAGGAAGGAAAAAAAAAAATAAAATAAAATAAAAAAAAAAATAAATATATATATATATATATATATATATATATATATATATATATATATATATATATATATATATATATATATATATACACAGAAATGATCTAATGAGCACCGATACTCATCTTATCCTAAGCACCGATGAGTTGGTACATTAATTCATTGGTGGATTGGAACTCACAAAATCTTTATCCATCAATGAATTAATGTGCCAACTCATCGGTGTTTAGGATAAGATGAGCACCGGTGCTCATTAGATCATTTCTGTGTATATATATATATATATATATATATATATATATATATATATATATATATCTTCTATATATTAATTTCTTGTTTTAAACAGGCAGCTGCACCTTCTTTCAGTGTTTTTATCATAACTTTGTATTCCGATATCCGATTGAGACGATTCAAAATGAGTTGGAAAGCTAACTCATCTGGATACAACTTTGATTCAGACATCATTCTCCAATTCAATCACTTTCTATGCCAAAAATAAGGCTCAATATGAGATTAAAATATCGGAGCATAACTTTTCGGTTGAAAATTGATCTGTGATCATCTTTTGACTAAATTTGATTCCATTGACAGCTTCCTTTATCCAATTGACTTCGAGCACTCTCAAATCTTCATCGTGAGGTTCGGCACAATTTTTAAGTATTTACATTTTAGTCCCCGAATTTTGGATCCCTTAGAATTTAGCCATTTTTCCAAATTTGTCAACTTTTGCTTATTTTATTCGATCTCACCAACTTACATCACAACATCAAAATTACACATCTAATTATTTATCAATTACATAAACATTACAGCATTAATTATTTAATTAACCAAAAAAATTATATCTTTATTAATAACAAATTAATTCTTAAACAAAACTATTAAATATAAACTAGGCAAACGTTCATTGCACGTTACTTGCACCTAATATATATATATATATATATATATATATATATATATATATATATATATATATATATATATATATATATATATATACTTCTCCTTCCAACTCATATACTATTCAACTATCCTGAAATAAATACTCTTTTTTTTTGTCTTTCTAATTAGAACTATTTATCTATTTTGGCATGGATGAGGTCTTCTATAAACTCAGCAGAACACCGTTGGCTGTTCTATTTTCTGTAATTTTTGAATGACGAAAATTTTGAGTATATTCTTAATTTCTCATTGATAATTTAGCCCTTGTTTGGTACACATTAAAATTTTCATTTTCATTCTTCTACTCATTTTCAACTACACATTTTTCAATAAAATAATATTTTCCATCACATCAATAATTTTTCATTCTTTTTCAACCACACATTTTTCATCAATCTACTATTTCAGAGTACATCCTTCCAAAATAATGTGGCTCAAACACACCCTAATATTCTTTGTAAATCAATAAAATTTTTATTCTTCAAATTCATAATACTCTCATCTCATGAGAAAGTATTTTTAAACACGTTCATTGTAGCTGGGAAAACTCTTTTTGATACCTCAATTAAAGAAAGATGAAACCTGCCTAGTCAAATTTTAACTATTTTAACTAATCTATAATCTTAAGTCATTATGTGGACATTAATTGTTGAGAAATTATTTAATTTGCCATGTGTACCGATATATGTAATTAATTGTGGGGAAAAATTCATAAATAAGGTATTTAGTTTACACTAATTCAAAAATCATGTTTATAGTTTGAAAATTCAAAAATCAGTTTTTTTTTTTTAATTCTAATATAATATAATATAATAAACTCACCCTACATGCACCACCCTTATCGCTCCGGGGACTATTTCGGCACCATTCCGACCATCACTATTCTCCGGCAACCACTCTTCTCTGGCGACTGCTCCGATTCCGACGACTATTCCGGCCATCCTTCCGGTCACATATTTATAATTTAATTAGTCACATATTATTTTTCAGTCACAAACAATAAATTTTATACGTCACAGATTATTTTATGGTCACAATTCAAAAATTTTATAGATCATATTTAATTCGTTGGTCACAGATTTCAAAATTAGTTGGTCAAAGTTCAAAATTTATAGGTCACAAGGTCACATATTTTCAAATTAGTTGGTCAAAAATTTTTTACGATCACAGATTACATAATTTTTAGGTCACAAATAGCAAATGTTTGGTCACGAATAATATTTTCAGTCACGAATTACCTAATTTTAAGGTCGCAGATTATATTTTTGGTCACAGAAAACCAAAATCATCAGATCCACCACCACCACCACCTTTGCACTATCACCACGACCACTACCACCGCTTCATGACAACCACCACGACCAACATCACCACCACCAAAAACCACCAGATCCAACACCACAATTACAACCACAGAATCGTCGCCGCACAAAACAACACCACCACCCGTAGCCAACTTCACAACTATCAGCAACCAACTGCCACCTTACCGCCACACCACCAACATCGTCTCTGATATGAAACTTACAAACATAAACCAAAAAAAAAAAGACCAAAAATCCGACACCACCACCACACCTTGACGCAACACCACCACCACAACTCCATTGAACACACACCCACAATACACACACACACCCAACTACCACCTTACCGCCACACCACCAACACCATCTATAATCTGAAATTCACAACCATAAACAAAAAAAAAAAAAAAAAAAAACCAAAAAGCTGGAGCGATTGCCGTCACGATTAATGAGTGATAGAGAGAGAGAGACCGATGAGTGATAGAGCGATTGCCAGCGATTGCGTCACGACTGATGGGCGATTGTTGTCGCGACTGATGGCTGATGAGCGATTGCCATCTCAGCAGCCTCAATGCTGAAGCGTCGCAGTCGATGCAACACCTTCGTCTGACCGCCCACTACAGCGCCGCTTCAGGGAGTGATAGAGAGAGAAAGAGCGCCGCGAGAAAGACGAGAGGCGAGATACGAGAGAAATAGAGTGGAGAATTAGTGAATTAGGGTTGTGAATTAGGGCTTTTATATGTTACCTGATTTTTGAACAAATAAACATTAGACTTGAATTTTAGAAAGCAATATTAAAACCCCCGAATTTTTATAATTTCTCTTAATTGTGTATAAATGTTATCTTAAAGTTAAGCCCGAAATTAAAGTGATCGAATAAAGAATTAAGTAATTGGGCTTTGAGCATCTAAATAAAGTGTGGGCCGGACTGTAGTGACCGAGAATTTTAAATTATTATCTTAAAAACGTGTTGCTAAATTTTAACCCCGAATTTTAAAATGAAAGCGTGTTTGCCTAACCGTTATAAAATCAATTTTAATCCATTCAAGTCAAGCACAATCCCGAATAGTTTAAAGTATCCAATCCCTTATCATTTTTAAGTCCAATTACTTATTAGTCCAAGTCTTGGATGTTTAGCTCCATTTTCACTTATGCCCAATTATGAAAATTCTTACGGCCTAAATTCTAAGCCCATTTAGGCTCCTATGGATTTGTACCCTAAAAATTTACTATTTTATTTACTCTCATTTCCTCCATCTCCTCACAATTCACGCAGCCAGCACTCTGGGTAAGGGAAAACATCATCTCCCACAAATTTTACTTCAATTTAGTTTACTGGAAAATCATGTTGATGCGAGAACCTTAATTTCTAGCACCAACAAGATAACAATTCCACTCAAACTCAGCCAAACCCAGTACAAGCACACACGAGCTGCAGTTTCCCAAGCTCCAGCCACTCAACCCAGAACCACCAACACCCAAGCTTCGAACCAAGCTGTAGCCCCCCTTCCAGTCACAAATTCGAACCACCAACCCAACCAAGACCCAAGTCCCCCAGCCAACCGATTGCATCCCAGCTGCAAACACCCAATTTGAATCACCACCACCATCTCCAAGTATCCCACTGCACGCGGCTAACAAAAACACCAAAACCGCAACTCCTAAACGACCCCAAAAATCGACAGCCTTTCCAACCCAAAAACCACACCCAAAAAAAAAAAAAAACCAAGAAGATAGAAGAAACCATAAACTTTCCTCATACCCGAACCCTCCAAGTCTCATAGCCTTTAAACCGTGCGCCAAAACCCAGCCACCTCCACCCACACAGGCGCTACCACCCGACGGTGGCGCCGATACTGTTAGAATCGGAGGAAGGGGCTGAGCCCTTCCCTCCCCGTCGCTATTCTCTCTCTGTAAATGTGAGATAGAGAGAGAGAGAGAGAGGGAGAGTATTAGATTTTAATTTATTTTGATTTTTAGAAATTATCCCCTAGCCCCCCAAGTTTTAAAAGTGTTTATTTAAGTCCTTAGAGCTTTTGTCTTTAAAGAAATCAGCCCTAGGTTTTAAGTATTTTAATTTTAGTCCCTAAAGTTTCTGTTTTCTCACAATTAGTCCCTAGTTTTTGAAAAACTTTAATTTCAGTCATCAAACTTTTATTTTCAGTTTCAATAATTTCCAATTAAGTCCATTGAGTTCTTATTTCCTACATTTAGCCCCATTACTTTGAAAATATTATTTTCAGCCCCTAGATTTGTCAAATCCAATATTAGTAAATATCCAATTAGGTCCCTAAACTTTATTTTATCGTTTTAAAACTTTAAATTTCGGAATACTAATTCAAAACCTAATTTCTATTTTGGCTAGACGAAAAGTGCGGACGATTAAGAGATTGAGGTTATGTCTCGCTCCACTTTTTACGAAACTCGAGATAATTTGAGGTAGACTCGCCTCCATTAATTAGTTTAAATTATAATTGCATGTATTATGTGAATTTACGTGATTTATATGCTTTAATGCATGAGATGAGATTATGTCATATGTGATATATGATGTTGTTATGTTTGCCATAACTTATATGCTTTAATACTTGAGAAGAGACGAGTATCTCTTATGAAATAAGATGAGAATGTTATGCATAACTTATGTGCTTAAATGCATGAGACGAGACTACTCATGCCCTATGATTTTCAAGAAAATGAGTCAATGATGACGATGATGATGTCACCGTATATTTTGCATGATTATGTGTTCAATTATTGTGTAAATTAATTATCGGCGATGAGTCTACTGTGTATTTCTTTGAAATACTCATTCCGTTATTTTAACGACATTTGCAGTTTTTGGAGACGGTCAGGTTTGATGGGTAGTGGTGGCAACGATTTAATGGATGACGTTATTTACTTTTTAAAATTTACGTATTTGAACGTTATTAACGTACTTTGTTATTTCAGTTATTACAAAAACTTGAGATTTAAAATTTAGTCAAATTTCTTAAATTAATTAAATGAGTTTTGTTGCCGACGAGGTTTTACCGTTATAAATATGATGTTTAAAATTTAGTTATTTTCGCAAATTTTTTTAGTTAATTCAGTTACAAAAGAATATGACGTGGCAATCCGGGTTCACGGAACTCGAGATGTTACAGCTTGGTATCAGAGCTAGTCTGCGTTTCTGTAGACTAGTAAAATTTTCAAAAAAAAAAGAGAAATTCTCAAAGAGACATTCTACTTTGTTTAAATTATCATTAATAAAAGTTGCCACTGCCATCATTCGATCCGCTGACTTCGAAGGTAGAGAAGTTTTGAAGTATAATCGTTATTTTATTTCGGATACCTATTGTAATTTACAAGATTTAGAAGAAAGAGAAAGAAGTGTATCCGAATTAGAAAGAAAGAAAGAAAGACGAGTTTGAGTATAATTTGAAAGAGTTTTTAAATTTTTACGTCCTCATAATTTTAACTAAGAGAGATGAATAACCCTATCTAATTGGACTTTGCATAATTGATTTAGGATATGGCACCTATAACGACCTAGGTCTCTATACCCACGCCGTTAGCTTGCGTACTGTCCGCTATGGGGTGGGTTTCTGCCCACTTATCCCCTCACTGCTTTCTGACGTGTCCCCCAAGATTCGAACCTAAAACCTCCGTCATATGAGAGACTTAAATTGAATCCTGATACCAATTAGGCAAGTTGCTCAATTGGTACCAGGATTCAACTTAAGTCTCCCATAACTTGTCCAATTGGTATCAGGATTCAACTTAAATCTCCCATTTGATGGAGGTCCTGTGTTCGAATCCTGTGGGACGTGTCGAAAGCCGCGAGGGGATAAGTAGGCAAAAGCCCACCCCATAGCGGACAGTACGTAAGATAACGGCTCCGGTGAGAGGCTGGGTCGTTACAGCACCCATTGATAGAAATGTACTCAGTGACGCAGAACGAGCCATTAGGGATTATGACCGCTTCAGGCCTGAACTTGATTGGACAATTGCCCAACACGTAGAGCAGTTGAATGTCATACGTGAGCGGGTCATACAACATGGCTACGTAACCAATAATCACCGATTGATCCATCACTTACTCTCGACTTTTCGAAGTGACTATGCGGAGGTAGCTCATAGCATATATATAGATGCTCTAGTTTCCTCTAATGTGAAAATGGAGTATGACACCTTCAGCGTGAGATTTGTGGCATATTGGCCCATGTACTTTGAATACCGCTTTGGGATTGCACCTAAAGGGGAGCCAAAACAGGAGACAATGCTCAAGCCCGAACTAGGGCGAGAAGATGAGTTAGTTCCCAAGGAGGAACCCAAAGAAGACCCAGAAGAAGACGTTGATCAAGCACTAGGAGAATTCTCGGACGCTGAATCTTGCGTAACCGAATGAGAGTAGAGAGATAGATATTAGAGTAAACTCGACATTTTATTGTATAAAAATAAAATGTTCGGCATATGTGCCTTCCTACCCATGTACCTTCATTAAAAGAAGTTGAGTTTTAAATGAAATGATTTTTGGTTTTCCAATTTTCATTTTTCGAGTTATCTTCTTTGATGTTGGTACACTTAGTTCAACATTTACGAACTACTTTTAACATTATGAAGGTTATGGTACCACCAACCCAAGCCGACATCATCAGAGAATTACTTAATGCGGTGTAAGAGAAGAGACAAGCTCCACAGCCAGTTAACTCTACAGTACCAGTGATTGAACATTTCAGGAAATACCACCCACCTACGTTCGATAGCGGAGATGGTCCACTAGCAGTAGAAGAGTGGCTCCAGTCCATCGAGAAGATCTTCAGGCACATATCTTGCCCCGAGGATAAGAAGGTAGTTTGTGCAGAGTTCATGTTAATCGGAAGAGCTGATTTTTGGTGGGAATCAGCATCTCGAACGAAGAGTGAAGAACAGCTAGCAGCTCTGACTTGGAACAAATTTAAGATTGAGATCAGGAATAAATTTTTCTCACAAGCCCTCAGAGATCACAAGGAATCTGAATTTCTGCGTTTGGTACAAGGTAAAATGGATATAACTGAATATGAGAGGAAGTTCGAGGAACTGTCACGTTATGCTCCACATCTGGTGGATACTGAGTTCCAAAAGGCCTTTGATGTCAGGCAGATTGTCAGTTCACATGAGCTGCTGACTTACAGGGAGGTAGTGAGGAAGGCTCAAGCAGTAGCCTATAAAGGTGTAAGAGTTGGGAACTAAAGCAATCATACTGAGCAGAGGTATCAGGGAAAGAGAAAGTGGCAAGGTCCAAATCGCAATCAGAATCGGAATCGGAATCAAGCATTTAACAAGAGGCCGAATCCAGACCAATAGGGAGACAGATGACCAATTTCACTCCACCTTGCCCTAAATGTCAGAAGTTGCATAACAGAGAGTGCCTTTTTGGAAAGGGTGTCTGCTACCAGTACGGTCAGCCGGGTCACTTTGCAACATATTATCGTGCTCCGTCCACCCAGGGTTCCAATCCGAAGATGAACCCAGACAAGAACAAAAAAGGGAAAGCAAGAGTATTTGCTATGGATACAGCGGAGGATTCTGACGTGATTGCAGGCATACTAGTTATTCTAGTATTCTTGTGCATGTCTTAACTATTCTCCATACTATATTTCCTTCCCATTTTGAGCATGATAATATGATAACAGGTATACTATCTATTTCTAGTATCCCCGTATATGCTCTAATAGACTCGAGAGCCACGCATTAATTTATAGTTGATGCATGTTTAGAAAGACTGGACTTAATAGGAGAAGAGACTGGTAGTACCCTCGAGGTTAGTTTACCGTCAGGAAGAACGATCAATACCAATAAGATAGTCAAAGTAGTACAAATAGACTTTGATGGTCAAGTTTTAGAAGCAAACTTGAATATTATCCGAATGAAAGACTTCGATATTATTCTGGGTATGGATTGGCTCAGCACCAACCGTACTGCAATTATGTGCCACGAGAAAGAGGTTATTTTTCGTAAGGATGGTGAAGAAGTATTCAAGTTTTACGGAACGAAGATTAAGGCACTTCCTCTCCTTATCTCGGCTTTACAAGCGGAGAAGCTATTAGCCAAGGACAATTGTCATGGCTATTTGGTTAGTCTTCAAGATAAACCCGCAGAGGAAATCACTTTGGATTTCGTGCCAGTAGTACGTGAGTATGGTGATGTCTTTCAAGATGATCTACCCGGTACTTCACTAGATAGGCAAGTAAAATTCTCCATTGATTTAGTACCAGGAGCTGCCCCTGTTTCTAAGGCTCCGTACCGAATGGTGCCGAAGGAGTTGTAAGAACTGAAGGTGCAGTTAGAAGAATTGCTCGAGAAGGGTATCATCAGGCCAAGTGTATCTCCATGGAGAGTACCTGTTCTCTTTGTAAAGAAGAAGGATGAAAGCATGAGAATGTGCATCGACTATCGAGAACTTAACAATTTGATGATAAAGAATAAGTATCCCCCCAGGATCGAAGACTTATTCGATCAGTTGAAAGGTACATCAATCTTCTTGAAGATTGATTTCAGATCTGAGTACCATCAGCTAAAGGTTTCGCCAGCTAACGTACCAAAGACAGCGTTCAGGATACGATATGGACATTATGAGTTCGTAGTGATGCCTTTCGGCCTCACGAATGCACTTGAAATATTTATGGACTTGATGAATAGAGCTTTCCATCAGTATTTTGATAAATTTGTTATTGTTTTTATCGATGACATACTGATCTATTCTAGAAATTTTGCACAACATGAAGAACATTTGAGGATTGTGTTGGAAACACCGAGAACAGAAAAGTTGTACCCTAAATTTAAGAAATGTGAATTTTGGCTTGAGAGAGTAGGTTTCTTGAGTCACATTGTTACAGCTAAAGGCATCAAGGATCCTTCTAATGTTGAAACTGTAATGAATTGGCCAACACCTGCAAATGTTGGAGATATGAGAAGCTTTCTTGGTATAGAGGGTTTCTCTAAAATAGCAGGTCCTATGACTCAGTTGATCAGGAAATGAGTTAAATTTCAGTGGACAGAACAGTGTGAACAAAGCTTTCAGAAACTTAAGGACAGACTTGTCTCAGCACCAGTGCTGACTATACAGGATGGGTATGATGGTTTCGTTATTTACAGCGATGCATCTAAACATGGTTTAGGTTGTGTATTGATGCAGAATGGCAAAGTGATAGCATATGTTTCAAGACAGTTGAAGCCACATGAGAAGAACTACCTGACACATGATTTAGAACTCGCAGCTGTTGTGTACGCTCTCAAGATTTGGCGACACTATCTGTATGGGAGTAAATGTGAGATCTACACCGATCACAAGAGCCGCAAGTATTTCTTCACTCAGAAGGAACTAAACATGAGACAACAACGATGGCTAAAGCTGGTAAAAGACTATGACTACACCATTCTTTACCACCCGATAAAGCAAATAAGGTTGCAGATGCTTTGAGCAGAAAGAATGCTGGACAGTTATCAGCTTTAGGAACAACGCAAGATCAATTAATGCGAGATTTCCAAAATTTAAGAATCGAAGTGCGAGCCCCGTCTGTCCAAGGATCTTATAGATTGACAAATCTGACCGTTAAACCCAACTTGAGAAATCGGATTGTAACAGCTCAAACCGAAGATAAATTTTTGAAAAAGATCAGATCCGAAGTCGGGATTGGCAAGAGGATAGGTTTCGAGTTTGCCTCTGATAAAACACTTATATTCAGAGGCGTCTCTGTGTACCGAAGGATGAACATATCAGGAATGAGATTTTGATAGAAACTCATTCAGCACCATATGTATGCCACCCAGGAGGGACGAAGATGTATCGTGATTTGCGCAATATTTTCTGGTGGAGAAACATGAAGGGTTGCATTGCAAGGTTTGTCTTTAGATGCATGACATGTCTGCAAGTCAAGGTTGAACATCAGAGACCATCAGGGTTGTTAAATCCCTTGGATATACCAGAATGAAAATGGGAGAAAATTTCCATGGATTTTGTGACAGGATTACCAAAATCAGTAAAGGGCCATTACGCTATTGGGTTATTATGGATCGACTTACGAAGTCAGCTCATTTCCTACCAATCAGAATGACTCTCAATATGGATCAATTAGCCCAATTGTATGTTAGAGAAATTATTCGACTTCATGGAGTACCAGCTTCCATTGTCTCCGATAGAGATTCAAGATTTACTTCGAGATTTTGGAAGAGTCTACATGTTGCAATCTGGGTTCACGGAACTCGGGGCATTACACGGACTATATGTGTAGAGACTGGATCCATTAGGGTTTGTATTTGACGATGAGTCAAATACATATGGAAACTATATGTAGGGTTATGGTCCCCAATTCATAGGTTATTTTCTCATTCTTTGTGTCATCCTATCAACACAAGAATACAAGAGATAGCATATTGAAGATGAAGATCCATAAACCCACAATCAAGAATCAAGAAGAAGGTTTGAAGCAATCAAATTGAAGATTTAGAGATCAAGATTCAAGATTCATTATTCAAGTCTGAAATCAATGGATCAAGGTATGTTCCGCCTTAATTTAGTTTCTTGATGGTTTGACATGAAGATCTTGGCAACTTTATAAAGTCTAAGTTTCGTGAATAATTTCAACAAGTGGTATCAGAGCCCCTTTATGTTGAATCATTGAGAATCAAAATTTTAATTTTGTCCTTGTGATAATTTCGTTATTTTTGAGTTTAATAATCTGGATTTATTTTTGTTAAATTTGAAAATTTTTCGGCATATGGAACAAGATTTCAATTTAAAAAAAAAATTATTTCTGTTAATGGCGGCATTGCAGCGAAGCAACGCCGCACCAGTGTGTGGCGCACGGTGCTGTGGGTTTGCAACGGCGACAGACGCCGCCGCTACAACTTTGCGGCGCTCGCTGCTAGCACACAGCGATGGCGTTGCAGCGGCGGCATCTGTCGCCGCTGCAACATTGCTGAGCTCGTCGCCGCGTGTGATGTAGCGGCGAGCTGCCTTTGTTCCCGTGGGGCGGTGCCGACCCATGTTCACTTTGGATTTTAGGGTTTTTTAGGTTTGGGTGAATTTTGGGGGGCGGGGGTATAGGCTATAAATTTGAAGATTTCAGGCCCTAGTTTGTAATTTCAGATTAGGGTTGAGTATTTAAAGTTTCAGCCCCTTAATTTTAAAGTTTTGGTGTTTCAGCCTTCTAAGGTTAAAAATTCATCCAATTGAGCCTTTAAAGTTCCTGGTTTAATAATTCAGTCCTTAAAGTTTCAAAATTAATTAATTTTGGGACATTAAAGTTTAAAATTTTGTAATGAAGCCCCTAAAAGTTCATAATTGGTTTAAATTGGCCCATAAAGTTTTGAATAATTAATTTCTGACTCCTAAAGTTTCCAACAATTAATTATTGACCCATAAAGTTCTGGATAATTAATTTTTGGGTCCCTAAAGTTTTGAGTTATTAACCCTATGCTCTTAAATTTTCAAAATAAAATAAAAAAATTAAGGATTAACGATTATAATTCAAATTTTGGTATTTAAAATTTCTTCTGGATTACTAATTTTCATAAATAAAATAATTGAAGCAACATGTTACCAAAGTGACTTCTCTTGCCTAGATTAATTTATTTGGAATATTAGGAAGGTGTTGTGTACGTAAACGTAATTCATGCGGGTATTGACTGGCCCAAAGGAAGATTTTGGCCGAATTATTTACATACCTCTAGTAATAAATATGTGACAATTATAATGTTTTTTTTTTGTGTGAACAATAAATCGGTCCAAAGATAGGTTTATTGTTTGATATAGTTTATTGTCAATATTTGATTATTACACTAAGAGTACCGCTTACAAGTTGGTATTTCTGTATAAAGACTAAATATCAATGTTGTGTTCGGTCTCTTGTGATGGAGTTTACTATTATTTGAATTAATTAATTATTTAATACGAATTCTAATGTGAATATATTTTTTTGGATTAGTTCTCTATTCAGTTAATCCATCAACTTCTGCAATATCTGCCTACATCAATTCAATTCCTATTCTAGAACCAAAATTTAAGGAATGGAAAGAGAACGTTCAGAACGTTCTTAGCTGCATGGACTTAGACCTTACGTTAAGGACTGAATAACCCGTTGCACTTACGGATAAAAGTTCCGTTGATGAAAAAAAGTACTTTGATTAGTGGGATCGTTCAAACCGCATGAGTCTTATGATCATGAAGCATGGTATTCCAGAATCATTCAGGGGTGCTGTGTCCGATAAGGTAATTAATGCCAATGAATTTCTTGCTGAAATTGAAAAACACTTTGCAAAGAGCGATAAGGTAGAAACTAGTACAATTTTGGCAAACCTAGTTTCACTAAGGTATAAAGGTAAAGAAAATATTCGGGAGTACATCATGGAGATGTCTCATATTGCTTCAAAATTAAAGGCACTAAAGCTTGAGCTATCTGATGATTTGCTCATGCATCTAATTTTGATTTCTATTCTTGCACAATTCGGTTAATTAAGGCCAGCCGCATCTGTCAAAGGGAAAATTAGGCTCTTAATGAGCTCATTCCATATTGTGTGCAAGAAGAAGAAAGGCTAAAGTAAGATAAAATTGATATTACTCATTTGGCAAGTACTTCGAAGGATAGTAATAAAGAATAAGAAAGTTGCATCGGTTAGATTCAAAATAAACAGTGAAATAAATTTAAATGTACCTTTCGTGAAAATTTGGGATATATAAGAGAGACTGTACTAAATACCACGCTTGACATGTAAAGAAAAGTACATTTCTCACTTTAGTTTATTTTGAGGTAAATTTAGTATCAATACCTAGACACACTTGGTGGATAAATTTCGGTACCACTACTCACATAAGTGTGTCTATGCGGGGTTGCCTGAGCTGCCAAAACCAATTAATTCTAAAAAATTTATCTATCTAAGGCGATAGCAAATCAGTTAAGGTTGAGGCTATAGGGAATTTAGGTTATCATTAAAGAATGATTATTATTTGGATTTGAAACAGACATTTACGGTACCGTCCTTTTGGATGGAATTTGGTTTCTCTTTCTATATTGGATAAATTTGGTTACTCTTGTTTAATTGAAAATAGTCAGTTCAATCTTTTTCTTAATTCAAATATTGTGGGTACCGATTCTTTATCCAGTTACGATAACCTATATTTGCTTAATACCGCCTCTTATAAAGGAACATTGTATGTGAATTCACGTGGTATTGAACATAAATTAATCAATGAGAATTATGCTTTGTTATGGCACAAACGATTAGGTCACATCTCTCTAAAGAGAACGGAAAAACCTGTGTCAGAAGTAATTCTTGATTTCCTTGATTTTTCAGATTTAAGTGTTTGTGTAAATTGCAATATGGGAAAACAAACAATCATAAGGAGTTTAGGTACTAATATGATTTCAGACGTCTTTGAACTAATTTATACAGATATCCGTGGATAATTTTCTTTGGGTTCTTGGAATAGTCAACAGTCATTTATTACGTTCATAGACGAATTTTTCTCAGTGTGGCTACCTATATTTCATTTATGAGAAATCCCAAACACTAGACATGTTCAAGGCATACAAGACTGAGTTTGAAAATCAATTCAGTAAAAGAATTTAATAAGTCAAATCTTACCATATTGGTGAATATTATGACAAATATGACGAATTAGGTGAATAACGTCCAGGGCCTTTCGCAATATTCCTAGAGGAATGTGGAATATACCCACAGTACATAAGGATCTTTCTAGGTATAAGCACTAAAGATAGCAGTTTAAATTCTCAGCAAAGTTACAAGTAAAACAATTATTAAGGGGTTACAAATTTTTAAAGGTCCCACTATTAGGTCAATTTTCGAAACGGAAAATGTTAGATTTCTTGAGCATGTAGTGTTCGTAGGAGGAGATAAGGTTATAAAGTTAATGATTTTGTCTTGGATAAAGAATATGTATATATATTTCTTCTGTTGCAATTGACATTGATCAGGATCATGGACAAATTCTTGCTCCAGATCTTGTTCAAGAAGCGATTTTGGATCAAGACTACATTACAAAATCCCCTATACACAATCAAGAGATTGTTCTAGAAATCAAGCTCAACAATCTCAAGAACAAATGTCATTAAGGAAATCTGCTATAAAAGGGAGAAAGACAATTATGGATAACTTTATAGTATTTCTCCAAAAAAATAAGGATGACATGGATTGACAAAAGAAGAATTGATCAATCAACTTTCATCAAGCCATGCAAATGAATATTTCTAAAGAGTGGATTGATGCCATGCATAAAGAGATTTTTTCTCCGATTTCTATGAAAACTCTTTTAGGACAATTATGTCATTTGTGACACATTTTGATCTTAAGTTACATTAGATGGTTAACAAATTAAAGAAATCTATCTATGGGCTTAAGCAGGTTTCCCGATATGGTATCACAAATTTTATCAAATGGTTATCTCATTTGGTTTTGAGATGAAATTAGTTGATGATTGTGTATATCATAAGTTTAGTGGAAGTAAGCATATTTTTGGGTAATGTATGTCGATGACACACTACTTGTCTGCAATGATATAAATTTACTGAGCGAAACCAAAAGATTTCTATCATGAAATTTTGAAATGAAAAATCTTAGTGAAAGATTTGGAATGCATATATGAAAATCAAGTGATACCCCTACAATTAAGGGAGACAACTTTAGTTTCAATTAATGCCCCAAGGATAAATTTAAAGGAAAAGAAAATACATCAAATTTTCTATGTTTTAACAATTGAGAATTTAATGTATACTCGAGTTTGCACACATCCAGATATAAAATGCTAGGTAGATATTTAATTAACTTTGTGATAGAAATTTGGAAAGTAGCCATTAGGTTATTCGGTATCTATAGAAAACAAAGGATTATATGATTACATTCAGGAAAATCAGACCAATTGAAGATCGTTGGATATTCTGATTCTGATCATGGAATATGACTGCAAAATATTGTCACTAGGTTGCATATTTTGGATGGAATTGAAAGATCACTTAAGTTATTTTGTGATAATAGCAGTCTTATATTCAAATAGGAACATGACGATGTTACAGTTTATGTCAAGGAAAGAATTCAGAGTAGTTAGGTTTCTATAAATCATATAGGACAAACTTTATGATAATGGATCCATTTACTAAATGACTACCACCCAAGGTCTTTCATGAGCATAATGCTCACATGTGTGTTGCATCTTTTGATGATATGTCAGTGTAGTGGGAGTTTGTATTTTGGATGTTGTCTTTTGACACATAATTTTGGTTGTGCACATTCAAGTTTATTTCACTTCATTTCAGAAATAAAGTATTCAGTTCAATTTTACTCTGATTAAAGTTTATGGTTGATCTCATTAAAGAATACTGTAGAACCAGTTGGAAATAGACATGTTTGGATCACATTACATGTAATTTCCATGCTACACAAACACATTTGATCTATGTCATCTGATCGTATTGATGTACGTGACCATTTATGGGTTTAGTTATGTTACTTGTACGAAAATCGCTTTGATCCTATATTGATATAATCAATGGACGAGATTATTCGGAGATACTTTTGGTTATGATAGCAAAAGTTTTGAGTTTATAAGGTTATACACATTTATAAGGTAACATATGTGTCACAAGTGGGAGATTGTTGGGAAATTATTTAATTTGCCATGTGGGCCGACATATGTAATTAATTGTGTATAAATGCTATCTTAAAGTTAAGCCCAAAATTAAAGTGATCTAATAAAGAATTAAGTAATTGAACTTTGGACATCTGAATAAAGTGTGTGCGGGACTATATGTGTAGAGACCAGATCCATTAGGGTTTGTATTTGACAATTGGCCGAATACATATGGAAACTATATATAGGGTTATGATCCCCAATTCATAGGTGATTTTCGTTAAGGGATAAAATTTCATATCGAATAAAGATGAAAATTTAGACCAATTTATAAGAGTTTAGGCTACTCCTCTTAATAAGGTTGATCTTTTAAGATGGAACTCAAATTCTTAACATGGTATCAGAACCCATTAAGCTCTAACGAGCAATTCGATCCTGTTAAAACTCCAAAAGTGAGCATACGAATTTCAAGAATGGTCTGCTCAAACAAGCCACAATCTTGTGGGGGAATGTTAAGGGATAAAATCTCACATCGAATTAAGATAAAAATTTAGACCAATTTATAAGAGTTTGGGCTCCTCCTCTTAATAATGTTGACCTTTAAGATGGAACCCCAATTCTTAACATTAATATTTAGGGCCTGTTTGTTTTTGATTATCAAATTCTAGAGTAAATTAATTCTCATTTTCAACAACACATTCTTCAATAAAATAATATTTTCTATCACATCAATAATTTTTTTCTTCTTTTTCAACCACACATTTCCCATCATATTACTATTCAAAAATTAATTCTTCTTCCAAAAATCCCTGCCAAACAAGCACTTAGCATGGGTTTGATTTCTATTTTTTCCTCATTATAATGAGAAATATGATTGTCGCAATTCAAAAAAGTAACTCCAACAATTATATTTCTCATTATAATGAGGAAAAAATGGGGATCAAATGAACCTTTAGATCTAAATCATTCCCCTATAACTTTCTAACTCATCATAAATGCTTTGAACAAAATCTCCTATGGTCTCATTCAAGTTATCATGAATTGTAAATGAGAGTTATGAATAGAGGATAAGAGTCTATATATAGGTGCACTTTTATTCAAAAAATCAACTACATATTTTTTCATATTTATCTAAAAATTATGTACGCTTTCTTATACTATTTTTAATGCTAATTGGTGTCTTACGTACATAGAACACCTTTTGAATCTATTGGAACATCTTATTTAATAATATTAAAGATTATTTGAAAGAAAGACCGTTATTTGATATCTCATCCTTACCAAGTTCTTATTTATTTGTTCTTGACATGCAAACAAATATACCACTTTAAACGTATATTTGATTTTGAGTTTATGGGAGGATTGAGCTATTGTCAACCTAATATGTCCAAATCCTAACAATTATTAGAGCTATGCCTTAGAAAAGGCATATCTCTAATTATATGTTATCTATGGTACATATATGAACTTGTTAGCACTTAAAACTCCTTGTAATCTTTATGCATGATAAATATCAAACTAAGTTATGAAACTCTACCCAAATTTAGCGGTGGCAACGAGCCGAGCCGAGCCGAGCCGGGAAAAAAAAGCTCAGGTCGAGCCCGAGCTTCTTTGGACCGAGCTTTTTTCGGCCCGAGCCGAACTGAGCCGGGCTCGGCCAAAAAAATGAGGCTCGGCCTGAGCTTTTGGCCCGAGCCTTAGCGGGCCGAGCCGGCTCGGATTTTTTGGTTTTTTTTTTCTCTTTAATAGCCTTTGCAGGCAGCTAAAAATAGTTGCCTGCAGGTAGCAAGCTTGCTGCCTTGCAGCAAGAAGATGCTTGTTGCGGCGACTTCTGCTACGAGCAACGACTTGTCGCTTAAGCAGACAAACAAGTCGCTTAAAAAAAAAAAAAAAAATTTTTTTTTTAATGGAGGCTCTCCCGGGCCACGGGCCGGCCCGGGCTCGAGCCGACTCCCCAAAGTGGGGCTCGGTCGATCCGGGCCCGGCTCGGGCTTTTTCCTAGCCGAGCCCGGGCCGTCCGAGCCTCCGAACTTTTTTGCCACCGCTACCCAAATTTCATTTCGTTCATCACTATATATTGTTATTTAATTTTCTAACTTCGATATTATTTTTGTCTAACTGATCTATTTTCTCGAACTTACTGTCCCTTCAATATATTTTTGATATCTTATATGTCACTTCTTCTTAGCAAATGAGAGGTTGTCACATTATAATTTGTACCATGATGCTAAAAAATGTGTTGATGTTATTTATTTATTTACTTATTTCATTTGTTAAGAAAAGATGAGATGCCAATGTAAAATATGTGTTTAGGGAACAACAAAGGAGACAACAAATGTTAAACAACATATATCAACTCCTACATATATTGGATACTAGTTATTTTGAGAGTAGGCATTTGTATTTGAAAGTTTAAATTTAGGGAAATACTAAGGGCATGTTCTCTTTACCGTTTCCTGTTTTCGATTTTTCAAAACAGTGAAAATGTATTCTCTTTCACATTTTCGAAAACATGTTTTTGAAAACAAGTTTAAAATTTACAAAGAAAACTCAAAACAACAAATTTTTCGTTTTTGGTATTTTCAGTTATAACTTGGCCAAAATTTTAAAAACTCGTTGTCGTTGTTTTCAATTACTATCGCCTCCAACCACCGCCATTACCGCATGCAAAACAGCACCAACCGCTGCCTCCCCAACATCACCCCAACCACCACCATCGCCGAAACCATCACCACAGCCACAACATCACCCCAATCAACACCACCGTCGCTAGAACCACCACCACAAAAATCGCTACCATACTGATGAGTGCTCCACACTCATGATATTTATGCCACTTAATTCATTATTTTGTTATCATTGAGAAACCTTTAGAGGGATTTGATGTGTGTTGTGATGTAGGTTGGTGAGATTGAAGAAAATAAGCAAAATTTGACAAATTTGAATAAATGACTAAATTGTAAGAGATCCAAAATTCGGGAACTAAAGTCCAAATAATTAAAAGTTGTACCAAACATCACGATGAAGATTTAAGAGTTCTCGGAGTCAATTGAATGAGGAAAGATGTCAAAGAGATCAAATTTAGTCAAAATATGATCACAAATCAATTTCCAATCGAAAAGTTATGCTCCGAAATTTTAGTCTCATATTGAGACCCATTTTTGGCATAGAAAATGATCGAATTGGAGAATTATTTCTAAATCAAAGTTGTATCCCTTTGAGTTATCTTTTTAAATCATTTTGAATCACCTTAATCGGACAATAGACGAAAACGTTATGATAAAAATACTGAAAGATGTGCAGAACAGAAAACGGACAGAGAGGCTAGCGCTGGCGTGGGTGGTGTCGAGGCGCCGCGGGGTGCGGGAAAGGTGTGTTTATATTTTTGGAATCTTTTCTTTGCTCAATTCAACCCTAATTCGTCCCTAAACTCTAATACACTATAAATACAAGCGAGAAGACCTAATTTTAGAGGTTGGAAGAAGGAGAGAAAGATACAAAAAAAAAATTGAATCTCCAAGAACAACAAGAAGAAGAAAATGAAGAAATCAATTGAAGAAAGTTTGGAAATATCAAAGGGGACTTCGAGCAACACTCCAAAAATAGTTTTTCTTACATTCTACTTTATGTTTTCCATTTTAGATTGTTTATATTTTAAGAATTTTTTCATGAGTTAGACAATTTAGTTAGGGTTTGATGTAGCAAACTTGAGATTATGGTTTGATGAATACATGAATTATTTTTTTTTGGAATTTTCCACTTATATTTAATTGTGTAATGATTATAATGCTTTCAATTACCTGATCAATAATTGAATGAATAGATAATAGTCAATTCCGACACTCAAGAGAGGGGAATTTAGATGTGATCATAAGATTAACACAACGTAGGTTTTATGGGTTTCGAGAGAAAGTGTAAAATCTATGAAACTTACTCCACAAAAGAATCGGGACTTTGATAAATTCTAGACTTTAATTCGGAATAGAGATATTGTGATTGAATTTTAGAATTAATTTCTAGCCGACACTTGAGAGAGGGGAGAGAAATACAATTGGATTCTTACTTTTAAATATGGAATACTTAATTGGAATAATTTGAATTCATTGAATTATAATTGAAAGTTAGGTGAAATCATTCCCTAAACTTTGTCATTTTGATAATTTATATTCTCTAATTTTATCGTAACATTTTACTTTTGATTAGCATTTTACTTTTGATTAGTTTAAAACAATCATCCAACCATTCAACATTTGTCTAAATAAAATAGAAGTTATACAATTATAGTATTTGGTAGAAATTGAATTACAATCTCTATGGGTTCGATATCCTAACTTTCATACTATATTACAAAACTTGACACTGTACACTTACGGTATAAATTCACATTGTAGAAAATGTGTGACACATACAATACACCACCACCATACAATTGCTAGATCACCAACCACAACCACCATCACAAAAATCGCCACCACATGGTGCCACCACCACCATCATCACCAACCACATCCACTACCACAACAAATTTTCAGTTTTCAACCCTAAGTTCACTCATAAAATCAGCGAGTTGTGGTTGAAATTGGACTAAACCAATGGCTGGGTTAGGTGCGCCAGAGGGAAAGGAAGGTGACCCATGTGGTCCGGGACCATGGGTTGAACAAACATAGTCAAAATCACAGATTTCTTAGGACTGGGCGAAAAGGGATCGTGACCCTCATTTCGATTAATTGTTGTTTTATCACACTTCATTCATATAGATAAGAATATACTAACCAATGTATGAATACAATTGCTGACTTGATCTAGACATCCAAATTCATCCACACATTTTTTTTAATAAAATGAAAGCATCTCCAAAAGTATATCCGAAATATAAGATCATAAAATTATAGTCCAACATATTTATCTTGAAGTTGTAAAAGTATGTACATAGCATTTCAAAAGACATATAGAATCCCCAAAATATAATACATCTAGAGTCTACAAAATAACTCTACAGGTAGTCATCCATGTACATCAAACTTTGGAATCCCGTAAGAGCTCCACAACCAGTCATGTTTCCTAAGAGGTTCCATACTCACCTACATTACAAGAACTACATAAGCTAATACTTAGTAAGAAAAAATCATGAAGGTCATGAATATGAGTGATAATAGTATATGACACCATACTATTTACTTTAAACATCATGCTAAAGATGTATTATACTCAGATATTCTTCAAAATCGACTCGAAATAATTTCATTTGAAATATTTCATTGGGCCCTTGACCCACTTACTATGCACCGAATAGAGTTTTGCACAATATCAATAATCAAATAGCCAATCTGACATCGACACCGATTAGTTAAAGTCACATCCCCTAACGTCCTTATGATCACTCAATAAGTATCCCACCCGGCAACGTTAATAGTCAGAGTATCACAAAGGCACAGTCGAGTGGTCCACCATCTTGTGATCATCAAATGCCTATCCCCTATCCACCTTTGCAATCAACCAGGAAGTATTATCCGCGGTGCCAAAATATATCACATAAGCATGCTTCACATGCCTCGGTGCTATAATAATGGTCAATAAAATATTTTATAAGGAAAGCTCAATTTTTCAAACATGTTGTGCATGCTAGATTTTCAACCATTGATGTATGTTGTGCATACACACGAAAATGCTCGTAAGTAACATACCCAATGATCATAACCATTAAATGATACACAATGAGCTCTTTATCAAAGTTATGTAAATATTCCAACACTACTATATCACAAACACTATGTTCTTGCATCGTAGTTGCAAATGGATTTTCACAGACCTTTTTGCCCTTGTGCTTGTGCGTGTGCGTGCTTCTACGGGGTGTAAATCAATTCTCTTTTTCATTAAAATCGTAGAATCACCTGTAATACCATCTAATATTAAATACAATCCTCAATTTGATAATCTTAACACACACACACACACACACACAATATCGTGTTACGCGATTCATGCCAAAATAATTTAGATGACATTAACAATTCAACTTACCGATTGCATTGCAAACTAGTCCCATAAATCACTCTACGTCTTGAGTCCAATTATGAACGTTAACGTCATCCAATTATTGTTAACAACCTAAACACTTCTTAAAATGTATTTTTCATGCCTAAGAGATAATTAATGCACATGTAAATGTTGAATCTAAGTTAAATACACAAGTGGATAGAATCTGTTTTCGGGTTTCCATCGCCGTCCAAGTATTTTTCCAATTCTTTTTCACACCCTTAAATATATCCAATAATTTCCAAATTTTTACCACACTTCTATAGAACGTAAGTGAAGGTAATCATGCCATAAATTTGTCACAAATGAAGGGTTTACAATTTCATAGATACTCCTTTTAATAGACACCAAATCAAACAATTTCCCCCAAGGCTGTTTTGAGTTTCACTTGAACTAGACTTCCAAAATTGGATTCTAACTATTAAAGATCATTTCTATACTTCTTACTCTTGTATAAAAAATAAATATAAGTTATACCTAAGGGATTACTTAAAATCAAAGGTTAAACTATTCAAGTCTAGCAATTCACATCTATGTCTCGGTTATTTTCTTTCAAGTTCTTCTAATTAATTGCCCCTATTTTTGCCATCACAAATCATCAAAACACCACCAAAACGATTTTAATCAAGTCCAAAGGTTCAAGAGGCTATAAAAAATAAAGACATACCTCAAAACAATGTACTAATTCAGTTGCCCAGAACTCCCAATTTCAAGCTTTCCGTTTTCTATTTTTCCTTAGCTCTTTTGCTTTCTCTTTCAGTTGGGGATAACTTGAGGAAAACTTTGGGGATTAAGTGTCCTAATTAGGGGCTATATAAATATTTTTAAGGGTTGGGGTCGTGCTTGACACTTACGGATGAAAAAATTGGTGACTAAAGGACAAATATCTCCAAGCATGAGGTGTCCAAGCAGGATGTAAATTCATGTAGCCATATTTGACTTTTCCTTTCTCATATTTGGATCCTTATGTGACTCATAAGATATATATATATCCAATATAAGGTTCTAAGGCTTTAGAAGACGTGATGGAGACCTTAAGATTGAAGGAATTTGATGTTAAAGTGACAAGTCATCACATGTTAAGTAGGATGTGTCTCCTGGGACGGTTTGTATGAAATTTAGGGATAATATGTTACATATTTGAAGTCTTAAAGAAGTGGTAGATGTGTCTAATACTTAAGGTGAATGAATTTACCATTACAAGGATAAATCAATATGCAGGAGATGTACTAAACATGGGGTGGTCTCTTGGGGTTAAAATATGATTTCGTAACTATCATTACAGGTACAATTCAAGTATCTTTGGCTTATTTCAATGTGCTTACAATCCACTTTTACTTGCCCTAAGATCCCAAAATATTTTATAGAGTTAATTCCTTAACCATTCATTCATTACCTACCTGATTGATACCCAATTCTCGACTGATTTCCACAATTTGCACCTCAATATTTATAACATCATATAAACCTTATCTTATTTCATTGTGATCATGTTACTTCATGCCTCATGCCCCAAATATGTCAATCACCTATCAAGGGTTTAAGGTTACCTTGATCAATCGAATGGAGAACTTGCAATTTTGTTGATACTAATGCCGGTCTTTTCAATATTCTCATTGCTTAGCATGTCAATCTTCAACACCTAGATTATTCTTTTTCTCTACCATAGCTCAACGTAAAATAGACCACCTAGGTCGAGGAGTAAAGGGCTAACGCCACACTAATGTCTTAAAACCTCAATAATCGAATGCATTATTTTAAGATAAGGCAATTAATCAAATTGATACAAATGACCTTATAAATAGTATGGAATGCATGAATCATATTGGCCAAATGTGATGTGAAGTTCGGGGTATTACATGTTTGGACTAAGTTGAGGATTGTTTCTGAGTCGACTGGTGGTGGTCCGCGATGATGACCGTGGTCAAAGGATGGGGTTCCGACAGGTTACACAGAAAAGGGAGGGAGGGAGGGAGAGAGAGAGAGAGAGAGAGAATTCAGAGGAGAAAGTAAATGCATTTTGAGATCTTTTATTTTTCAAAACAGTTTTAAAAAATGGCAAAAAGAATATGTTTTCAACAATCTCAAAATTGACACTTAAAACACAAAACCCAAAATAAATTCAAAACTAAAAAAATAAAACTGAATACGAAGAGAATAACCCCTAATTTTTTGGTTAATTAACCAATTAAATTCATTAATTACGAAATTACATTTTTTAGTTAGCTAGTTATTAGTAGATTGGATTTGACTTGTAAAGTGAAGGTACGTATTCTAGCTATTCTCACACAATTGTCTCTCAGAACTCTTGAATATTCATTCTTACGTTCAATCCATCTTTCGATTATTTGTATTTCAATCTCCGAACTTTAGATTTCTTGCAATTAAGTCCTTTTCGGCCTATTTTCTCCAATTCAATCATTTTGTACCTAACAAATAAAATGTACATAGAATTAAGCCATAATTCATCAAAATAACCAATAAATACTCTAGCATAAATGCCTAATATGGCTATATATATACCATGTGTTTGAGACGATTTTTTTTTTCCTCATATATTGATAAAAATGAGTGGAGGGTACGTGGGTACTATCTGTGGGTCTCATGAAATATACAGAATAAAAAGTGAATTAATGGTTATAAAGATGAGCCAAATATTGGTTTAATCAGCTCATCACTTACCAATATAAGTTTCAATGAGTGCATTTATTCCAAACCACCATTTCGACATTAAAAATCAATTAAACAAATTAAGAAAAGCCAAAATAGAAAATATATCTTAAAGATATCTTTCCCAAACGTGTGAATAGTCGATCTTAGCATATGATAATTCTTCTACTTCAAATTCAAAATCATATTAATGAAAATTAATGAGAGAAGACTTTTTCAACTAGTAGTATCAACTAATTCTTCACTTCTTAGTCATAACATTTATTTTCAATATTTGAACATCAATAAGTAATTATGAAATATTATATTTGAATTTCCATTTGCAATTTATGCATTTTTTTTCTTTGAAATTTATTGGTTAAAGAAAACAATAGCTCGTTCATTACTTCTGCTAATATTCTTTCTTAATAAAAAACCATAAGTTATAATCTTTTGTTTTGGAAATTTATCAATTACTTTTATTGAAATTAGTTGGACATGCTTGAGAAGCCTATATCTCTAGTATTCATGTAACAATCACACGGCTACTTTGACAAGCAAATTTATTATTGTCGTATTACTGTCTCTCTTATATTTCTAACACACGTGCAATGATGAGAAACGAGTTGAGCAAGACGACTCACTAGATGCTCAATTCTAAAGATTTGCCATGGTTTGATCTTGTGTACTCGTTCGTTTAGACAAAACTTTGACTTTTAAATAGACTAGTCAACGTTGAACGTATGAAATACTTTATAAGTAGAATAAAAATGATATTTGAATATGCGTAAATGTTAATTAATTTAAAATTAATATCAGGGAATATAAACATGACAATAAATGTTAAATTACTTATTTGATTTTGAATTAAGTAAAACTGAATGTTGATTAACATACATATATATTTATGAACAACGAAATGCATTTTGTACGTGAAATTCTAATTAACTTATAATTAGAATTAGTAACACTGGAATGTATAAATGAAGATGAATATTAATTAAATGAATGTGAATGTTAATTAATTGAGAATTAATAATAGGTAATTCATACGTTGATGAAAACACACATGTGAAATGAATTTGTCAAATGTACATGTACATCAATCGTAATTAAATGGTTAAATAAATTAAATACACATTTAAAAACGAAAAGTAAGGTATTATTAAAATAATTAAATTATAGTAGGACTAAAATCGTTCAAAAAATGATTCTCACTTGATATTATTTTTAATATGCACGTTATTATGAAATACTTTATAAATGCTGTAAAATTGATATTTAAATATGCGTGAATGTTAATTAATTTAAAATTAATATCAAGGAATATAAATGTGACAATGAATGTTAAATCATTTATTTGATTTTCAATTAAATAAAAATGAATGTTAATTAGCGTAAATGAATGTGAATAATGAAAATGCATTTTTAATTTGAAATTCTAATTAACTTATAATTAGAATTAATAACACTAAAATGTATAAATGAAGATGAATATTAATTAAATGAATGTGAATGTTAATTATTTGAGAATTAATGATAGATAATTCATACATTAATGAAAGCACATAAGTGAAATGAATTCGTCAAATGTAAATGTACATTGATGGTAATTAAATGGTTAAATAAATTAAATATATATTGAAAAACGAAAAGTAAGGTATTATTGAAACAATTGAATTATAGTAGGGCTAAAATCACCTAAAAAATGGTTCTTATTTGATGTTATATTTAATATGCATGTTATTATTAACTGCTTTATAAGTGTTATAAAAATGATATTTGAATATGCGTGAATGTTAATTAATTTAAAAGTGATATTTGAATATGCGTGACAATAAATGTTAAATTATTTATTTAATTTTCAATTAAGTAAATCTGGATATTAATTAGCATGCATGGATGTGAATAATGCAATGCATTTTGAATGTAAAATTCGAATTAACTCATAATTAGAATTAATAACTCTAAAATGTATAAATGAAGATAAAAATTAATTAAATGAATGTCAATGTTAATTAATTAACAATTAATGATAGAAAATTCATATATTAATGAAAACACATACGTGAAATTAATCTATCAAATGTACATGTAGATTGATGGTAACTAAATGATTAAATAAATTAAATATATATTGAAAAACAAAAATTAATGTATTATTGAAATATTTGAATTAGTATGGTTAAAATTGTTTAAAAAATAATTTTAACTTAATGTGATATTTAATATATTATAGATATAACTTCTTAATGACATGTCAAATCCGTGGACTCTTATAATGTCTATCTATTTCAATTTGTGATGTCCTTTGAAGGAAAAGATAATAACAATAATAAGAAGAATAATATGAATTTATAATTTGTTGATCGAGTCAATTCTACGAGTATTAGTTCATTTCATATCGGACTCGATTAGAATAGCATTATTTACATTCTAAATCATTTAAGCCTATCAAAATAGATACTATATTAACAGATGTAATCCTTACGTCATTCCATTCTGTTTAGGATTTGAAAAGAAGAAAATGAACATTGATGTATAATTTTAAAACTAACGAAAAAAATGATATATAAGAGCATAATAAACCGTTTCTAAAGGTAGAGGGGAATAAAGATAATAAACGGGTTTTGGAAGTAATTAGAAGGGAATAACTAGCAACTTCTTTTCTTTCTCGTATTATAAAATTTGATGATGAGGGCAACCTAGCTATGTAAATGCTTTAAGAAAATGGGAAGAGAAAAGGATTGGTGGTAGACAAAACTCTAGATAAGACACTTGTAGGAATACGACAACAGAGATGAATGGTTCGAATTAACCAACTAAATTTCATAATTGATTGCTATCCAAATTTTGAGGTTCAACTTGTCAATTAAAACTGAAAGGTGCCATGTCCAAAACTATATGTGTCGAAGTTCATTTTACATGGAATATACACTGTTGAATGAAAAGACAGTAATAGAAGAATCTGATTCAATGGAGGTAGCACTTTTACCCCGAAAAAATTATATACTTCTTGCTCCCTCTTCTTCTTGTTGCCACATCCTATCCATACCCCTTCAATCGACAATCTTATCATCTAATTATGGTTGCACGCCTCTTCATGTATGGATAGCTTAAAATGTTTGACATGTACACAATTTTATATTTAAAAGTTGACGATATTTGAACTCTAAATAAATAGTTGACGATATTTGAACCCTAAATAAATATTTACTCTAATACCCTCTGTAGTACGGACACTTCAATTAGGGTATCGTGCCCGTGTCGGACACGAGTCGATATCAACACTTCTCGAACACTCTACCATAATCATTTTTCTTTTTATATTAGAAATATTATATATTTTTAATTCAAAATTATTAGCAAGTAACAAATAGGTACTCATGTTTAAAAGATTTCAACAAAAAAAATTAATAATAAGTATAAAACTAAATTTATACTATATAAATGAAGAATTTTTAAGAATTTAATCAACGGCACGATAACGTGTCGTGTCTGTACCTTTTTTAAAAATCGCGTGTCGACGTATCGTGTCGGACACACATGTCCGTATCGGTGTATTAATACCAATTGAATTCATATTCTCGTTTCAGAATTTACAGAATACTCTACTAGTGCCTCATAGTTTTCTCAAAATTTCGTTGAAGTATCCTATGTAACTTTAGGGTTTTGACTAGGAAGGTGTTTCACAAATGATAGTATTAATCACTTAAATGTTATCGTTAACTATAAGCCACATGAAATATAAAATAGCGAATGTGAGGACACGAGGTAGACAGTAGAAGATAAGATGCAGGTGTGTTTCACGTGGGTTTGGGGCCCTATTGCCAACAACAATGGCATATTGAAGTACAATGACATTGGAAAGAAAGAGGGAAGAATGGTGTAAAGTTCGTACGAATATAACGTTTGGGGGTGGGGAGTTTCCTTAATGTCTTTACGAGTCATCACTCTTATCTTATCCATCTCCTCATTCTTCATCATTTTTTTCTTCTACTTTTATTTTTTTGGCTGAAGAGGATAATCTTAGAATTAAAAGGTCTTTTATATCCAAAAAGAAATACAAGCTGATCATATACGAGTTTATCATATATCTTTCTTTATTTGTTATTTCATTTTTCTCTTTGAGCTTTTATTCTATTTGATTCAAAATCAATGACGGCTCCACGAACGTTGGTGAGATATGGCGGTCGTTACGGTCGACCTTCAACGGCCGCAATAGCGAGATCGTTTATTAATGGTTAATTAACTAATATTAAAAAAATTTCAATCTATATATAAATTTACTAAAACGTAAAAATCATATACATCTGAAAATATAATCTAATACAACTTAAAATAATAAGAAAAATACAAGATACAACTTTTATGGTGGATGATTGAGGGCTAAAATAAGATTAGAATGAATTCAAAAAATTATAACTACAATCAATATATTAGTCCAAGATATTATAATTGATGAATTAATTAACGTCCTTAGTCCACGAGAACAGTTAACAAGTGTCACGTCACTTTGAGTTACTTTCTCAAGCAGAGCGATAATATGTAATATTATTCAACTTCAATGACTAAATAAGTTGGAAAATGCTTTAAGCACCAATGTGAAATTTCACACAAACAATTCCCATGAAAGAAAGAAGAAAAAAAAAAATGAATAAATGCCCTAGGGAGAAAAAAAATTGAAAAAAAAAAAAATATAGAACTTAGAGATTTAAACGACGTTGGTTAACTCATTCACAAGACAGGTGTTGAGGGGGTCATTTAGGATTGGACTTTAGGGCTTGAAAAATGGGGACATATCAAACTCAATTCAAACCAATCAAAGGTGAGTCATTTTTGAAAATTTATTGATCCATCAATGTTTAATTTGATTTACAGAGTTTTTCTTCATGGATTGATAGGTCCTCCATTAGAATTATTTCAAAAAAAAATAAAAATTATAATAATCCTAAATCCCGTTTTGTTCAACTCAGCTCATTTGAATCAGCAACAAACAAATCAAAACCCAGATGAAAAAAATGAAAATCTAGAAATATTTACTGTTAATTACCTCATTTAGAAAATACTATTTTAGCCTCCAAGTACGTGGATTTTGATTCTATAGAAAAACTCGATTTGAAAGGGAGATACGACTTACGATAGGAGACAGGAGATAGGGTTTGCTGTCGCCTGATCTATTACCATGTTGCACTTGATTTTGAAATTCATTTGGGGGGAAACAACCGGGTACAACAAGTATATGACTAGACCAATCCTTTTCACTCCTCAACAGAAGGCCTTCAGCTTTGGGCCTAAATGTTTTAAATTAGGGAAAATTACGTAAAACCAGATGAACTATTGTTTGTCCTCAAACAACAACAATATAACTTGACTCTATGAACAACATGGTTTAACAATATGCAGTGTCTCAGGTTTGAAATTTGGTAGTCAGACAAATGAACAATTACAACAGTGCAAAAATTAAATCAGTCTCCACCTGTTATATGTATAACCTGACGTGTGTGTGTGAAAACCCATGTCAACATCTTAAGATTTGTGATTGGTTCAACACTTGTTCCAAAGCAGTTCGATATATCCTTTCCTCGCTCGAGAGATTCACATACTCCCAAACTTATGATTTTCACTCATTTTTCCCGGAGTGCATCCTAGGTTCAACTTTTCATTTCTATTCCTTACCCTCTCGTAGTTTGGATAGACCTTACTCTTACAAGTTCACACTTCAATAAATCGAGATTCTCCTATATTTTTTATTGCATCTACTATTGAGATTAGACTAAGTTACTTGCTTCTCATCAAAGGTAAAGTTTTGTCAACTGGATGTCTGAGGCTTAATCAATGTATTTGAATAGAATTTTTTTTTTCATTTTCATATTTTCTCCATCTTTTTTTTTAGCATCTTCTTATTTGTTTTCTGTATAACCCATGTAGCGAGTTTTAGGCCGATGACTCCCAAGTCAGATGATCATAGGGTATCAGGTTTTAAATCACCCTCAGAGGCTTAATCACCCGAGTTATATAGGCTCGAAAAGATGTTTCAATGTACTAAAAGATTAGTGCAATGCCCCTGTTTTTTTTTTTTAGATATCCAATCTTTAAAACTAGTCTCTAATTTAAAACTTTCACCTTGTTTTCATCTCAATAGGTTTCAGACAATCCACACAAGGTTTTCATGCATGAAATCCCTATTCATCTCAGTGTTTCCCTCTAACAGTTCAATCATCTCCAAACTAACCTATAATTGGATTTATGGAATATGGCGGTAGAGGTTATTTGGTTGTATCACTATATTCCACTATCCATTACATACTGAACCGCATCACTAACTCAAAATGCTAACATAAGTGTCGTGCATAGAAAATGTCAAGTTGTACATAAACAAGTATAGACTAATCGGATAACACACCATTTTCATCATTCATAACTGACACATATTTCGATAGTCACATCATAGCTGGCATAATTATTAAACCCACACAAGCACACAAAGCAAGAATTAAAGTTTAATGCTGAAAGATAAAAAATTGAAATTAAAAAAAAACACACACACAAACATGCGAAAATTGCAGTAAAGGGATGCATGAATAGATGAATGAAAGCTGAATATTTTCTTTTTAAAAAAAATACAAACATGTGAAAATTATAGTAAAGAGATGCATGAATAGATGAATGAAAGCTCATGCTCTACCCCCAAACGTAATTGAAACATTGTCCTCAATGTTTAAGCATAAATACGAAAGAAAAAAAGGGAAAGATGTCACCTGAGTATGGTAGTGAGTCAACGAAAACTTGAGATATAAGAAGCCTAAAAGTACTCAATTGAATGGTAAAGCAAAGAAAATAACAAAATTAACTAGAATAAAAATGCAAAAGTAAAATGTAGAAGAAAAAGAACGAACTCCCATTGGGTTGCCTCCCAAGCAGCGCCTTTGTTTATTGTCTTTGGCTCGACCCAATGTTTCCTCCCTAACCTGCATCCAGTAAGTGTGGTTTCAATTTTCTTTCCAATACACTAAGCTCCTTGGGCATAATCACTGGTAATGTTTCTCCGCCTCCATCAAATACATGCGTGGGATAACCGGAGGAGAGCTCAGAATCAGGAGTAGGGACCTGCATGACAAAAGGTAAAGTTCTCTCATTAAAAACTGACAATGTAAAATAAGAACTATTACCTGACTCTTGATCATCTATCTTGAGATGTTTATTGATGATGAAGTCTACTTCATCCGGTTCTAGAGTTTCCTGTACTGGTCCAAGGAACATACTATCAGCAACCTCTTGAGTGAGTGCATCAATCATGTGTGTTTGATGACACTCGTCATCCTCCTCTAACTGCTTAGTGATATGGAAAATGTTGACTTCTAGAGTCATATTCCCAAATGATAGTTTCATAAGACCATTCCTACAATTAATCAGAGCATTAGCAGTAGCAAGGAAAGGTCTACCAAGAATGATAGGAATTTTAGAGTCAACATTCACATCATCTTTTACATCCAACACCAAGAAATCCACGGGATAGTAAAATTTATCAATTTGAATCAAGACATCCTCAACTACTCCCATAGGTCTAACAGTGGACCTATTAGCTAATTGTAAAACCACAGATGTAGGCTTCATCTCACCCAAACCTAATGACAGGTAAATAGCATAAGGCATGAGATTGACACTAGCCCCTAAATCTAGAAGAGCTTGTCCAAACTTATGACTCCCAATGATACAAGACACAGTAGGACAACCAGGGTCCTTATACTTAGGTGGGACTCTTTGTTCAATCACTGCACTCACTTGCTCGGTCAAGAAAGCAGTTTTCTTGACATTGTGTTTCCTTTTGATAGTGCATAAATCCTTAACAATTTTAACATACGTAGGAATCTGTGAAATTACATGCAAAAAGGGCAAATTGATTTTTACCTGCTTTAGATGCTCTAAGACTTCACTATGTTGACCAGCAGATTTTGAGGTGGACTTAAGAGCTAGTGGGAAAGGTGCTCTCACTGGATTTGTCATCACTTCCTCCCTAGGGCTACTCTCTTCAGGCTCACTAGACTCTTTCTAAGTTTCCATAGGTCTAGTGGTTGGTTCTATGACTTTCACTGACCTAGTGGTTATGACATTTACCTCCCTAAGATTGTTTACATTAGATCCTGAGGTTTGTGTCATGTATTGTCCCTTAAGGTTAGGTTGAGGTTGAGACGAAAATTTTCCACGTTTCTCTACAGCTAAGGCACTAGTTAGTTTAGAGATATGATTCTTGATTTCCTTATGATCCTCTACAACTTGATTGATCATGGTTTCAAACTTCTGACTTGTTTTCCCCTGAGTCTCTATAAAAGCATGTAAGGTGCCCTCTAAAGAATTCCTAGACGTTGAGGGTTGATGTGATGGTGTATTGAAAACTCTAGGTGGCTAAGTAGGTTGCTGGTTATCAGATTTCCAGCTGAAATTAGGATGATTCCGCCACCCCTGATTGTAGGTCTCAGAATATGGGGCATAAAGCTTTTTGTACATACCTAAAGCATTGCAGTGTTAATCATAAACCCCCCCCTCATCTCAGCTAGAGCAAAACACTCTTGCACTGGATGATCAAGTCCACCACACACATCACACGGCCCAGAAGACTCAACACGAGCAACAGTAGATGTGGACTTTGAACTACTAGTGCGTAGGTTCTCAATTTCTCTAGTTAGAGCTTCTACCTTAACTCTAAGATTGTCTTCTTCCCTAAAGGCTGAGTTGTGGATTTTTCCCTTTAAATTATTAACAAAAGGCTTAGTATCTTTAAAAAGGCCCATTATCTTTAAAAAAAAAGCCCAAACATATTATCTCCTTCTTTGGTATTAAGCTTAGCAGCCAACACCAACTTGTAAAAATTGATTTGTTGTTGGCCAACCTGTAAATTCCGACGAAGCCAGCACCCGGCCGAGTGCTGGCCCAACACTGTTCAAAATCATACGCTATGTGGACATAGAAAGTTTTCTCAAGTATCTTTTCCTTGTATAAGAAATAGTTTCAATATCTGTTTTGATAAGTGTATTTAGTACACTTGTCTAGGCCATTAAATTGGAATGTTTGTTAGTAATTTGAATGAGGTATATCTTAATTATGTTTGTTAGGTAAAATTCGAGGCAAATTGGTGGAATTAGAAGAGATGAAAAAAAAAAGGCAAAAACGAAAGAAATCCGAAGTTCGAGGAAGTTCAACACATCAACAAATGCGGATTCTCCTTATTTTTGATATTTCATCCTCCAAGAATCAACTAAGTTAATAATCAAATGTCAAAGATTTAAATTTTCTCAAATAAGTATTTGAAGCTTAGTCAAAGCATATAATAATTTTTTTTCCTCTTTTTTTTTTCTTCATCTTATGTGCATATTTCTCTTCATTAATCTTTCGAAATGATATTTGTAGTGAGCTTTTGGTTGATAACTCCCAAATTAGGTGACGGTGACTATAGGGCACCAAGTTTTAGATACCCTTACAAACTTAATCACTCGAGTCATAAATGCTACGAACAAAAGTTTAACAATAAGACAATATTTTATTTTTTTCATGCAATGATTAGTGCAATACCCCTTATTAAACACTTATTCTCAAAAATCAACCTCTAATTTAAGATTTTCACATAATTTTCTTCTTATTGGCCTTAGACAATCCATACAAAATTTAGTACACATGAAATCCACATCTATCTCAATGTCTCCCTACAACAGCTTAACAACTTCCAAACTATCATAGAATTGGTTTAAAGATGTATAATTTAGTGGTTATTTGGATTTAGCATCTAAGGTCCACTATTAATTTTTTTTTAAATTTTGAATCAAACTATTTCGTCATGATGCAAAACATAAATCTTGTGTGCAAAAATATCAAGTTTGACACGAATAAGCATAAATCAACCTTAGCACGTAATTTTTTCACAATTTATAATCTAATACATGATTTCAAATATATGTATTATGGCAGGCAAAATTATCTAACCCATAGAAGCACACAAAAATAAAAATAAAGCTAATTTTTTTGGCACTCGAACAAGCACACAAACCAATAAAAACTCAATGTTTTTCCACTCACCAAACTTATAACAAATATTGTTCTCAATGTCTAAAATTGTAACAGGCAATATATAAAAATTTACGGCAAAGAAGGAGATAAAGTACTCCCCTGATATATATTTGAAGGTGGTGGATAGACTGTCATGAAACTTTCGACTCACTTGCTATGTCTTTTCCATTATCCAATGTGTTTAGGTGGCATATTCCTTCAAAATAGTAAAAATCAATCATAACATGAAACAATTTATAATAAGCTCATACACACCTTAAAGGAAAATATGGGGATGAAGATACCCTATAATACTAAAAGTAATGAAAATTACTAATTCTAAATCTAAAAAGTAAATAAATAAAAAGAAAGAAAATTGTGATGTCTCCCAATAAATGTTTATTTATAGTCATTAGCTTGATTGTATTGTTTAAATGGATTTATTGTGGCTTGAAAAGAGAGTTTTCAGCCTTGCATCGGCTGCACAGACAGTTGTTTCTTAAGTTATCTTTAAGCCTCCAGATTATAAGATTTTCATTGTTATCCTGCCCAAACATTCCACCTTCTTCCTTCTTGTTCTTGTGACTTCTCCAATGTACTATCCTTTTGCACTCCTTAATATCTGGAGGTTGCTTGAGTTGATAATTCATGGTGAAATTTTGTTGTTTTTCTTCCACCCTTAAGATTATTTCATCTTTTTCAAAAATTCGTTAATGCTCGTACAGTAGATAAGAATTGTCTCTCCAAAATTAATGACATGTGGTGAGCATCTATATCAAGGATAATGAAGTCAGCTGGAAAAAAATGATCTCCAACTTTGATGAGCATATTATCTACCACTCCATATGGATGCTTGAGTGCCTTATCAGTCAGTTGTAGGATATTGATGTTGATTTTGGATCATGCAATCCTAATTTCCTGTAGATAGACAATGACATCATATCAATACTTGCTTCAGAATCAATTAAATCATTTAAATTATGTGAATTTCTTATATAGCAAGGTACTGTAAAACTCCTTGAATCTTTTAGTTTAGGAGGGAGTATATACCTTATGATTGAACTGCGATCTTTTGTCAGAGTCACTGTTTCATCTACTGTCAGCTTTCTCTTTTCAATCAACATTTTTTAGGAACTTTGTGTAATTTGGAATCTGTTGAATGGCGTCAATGAAGGAAATGTTGATGTGAAGTTTTCTGAGAGCATCCAAGAACTTCTTAAATTGATTTGAGTTTATTGTTCTGCAACCTTTAAGGGAATGAAACTGGAGGTGTGTGTTTATTGACAAGAATAGTTGTCTTAACCAGTTGACTGTCCGGCTTTTCTTCTTGTGTAACCTTTGTTGATTTTTCAGATTGAACTATTTGTTCCTCGCCCATGGTAGGTACCCGATTCTCTTCGATCTCTTTCTTCTTCATAGTGATTTCTGGCAGCTGAACTCCACTTCTCGTTGTGATGGTCTGGACTAGTTCTTCTTTAGGTTGTTTTCGAAGCCTTTGAAGAAATGGAATAGTCGGCACATAAACTCGAACTGTGGTAGCAGGCTTGTATGATGGTGTCTCAATAATTGTATGATTCACAGCTTCAACTGCTAATACTCGTTCTCTTAGATTGGTCTCTGTGTTGCTTAGTAAGGTCCCTTGAGTTCTCTCGGATAATGCAGCTGCCATCTGACCTATTTGAGTTTCCAAGTTTTTAATTGTAGCCAGCTGGTTCTAAATAATTGTCTGTTGGGTTTGGAAATTAGTCACATTCTTTGTAATGAACTGAGTTAATAATTCTTCCATCAATGGCTTTTTGTTTTGCTGTTGGTGTTGTTGAAATCCCGGTGGTCTTACTTGAAAATTTCCTCATTGTCCTTAACTGTGATTGTTAGCCCACGAGAAATTTGGATGATTCCTCAATCCCGGATTATATGTGTTGGAATAGGGGTTGTTCTGGTGCCTCTGAAAATTTTGCACATAACTAATCTCCTCAGGCTGGATTACATGTGTGGAGGCTAAATGACATCTTTCTGTAGTATGATTAGCCCCGCAACCTTCACAAACCGGTTTTGATTGGTCTACCATGTTCACATTCTGAGTAAAGCTATCTAACCTCCGTGTTAATACTTCCATTTGGGTTGCTAATGATGTAGTATGTCGATGTTGTGTATTCCTACTATTTTCCTCGACTCTTCCCTGTCTATTGGCCACATAGATTGATTCTCTGCAATTCTCTCAAGTAGGTCCAATGCATTCTCCAATGGAATATCCAATATTGACCCTCATGCTGAAGCATCGACTATGTTGCGTAATTCAGATCTTAAGCCTAAATAAAATATGCATCTTAGAGTCTTTAGGAATATTCAGATTAGGGTACTTCTTGAAGTAATCTTTGAATCTTTCCCAAGCTCTGGATAGTTCTCGAGGTCTCTTTGCTTGAAAGTATGGACCTCATTCTTGAGTTGATAGACTCGAGAAGGTGGGAAGAATTTCAAAGTGAATTTTTGCACCATGTCATTCCGTGAAACTATACTCCTAGGGATTAGTAAGTTTAGCCAGTCTCGTACGCCATCCTTCCATCCTTTAAGGTGTGAGGAAATAAGCGCAATTGAAAAGCTTCAGCAGTCATGCTTTCGTGACTAATCATATCGCACAACTTCAAGAAGGTTTGAATTGTTCATGAGGATTTTCTGTTGATCTTCCAGATAACTTGATATCGTGATGATTCTGAAATAAGTTGGTGACGTCAGGTCTAATGTGGAAGTTAGACTGTCCACTGGTTATACAGGATGGGAATGGGATTCACATAATCCCTCAATAAAGCTTCTCCATCATTTGCTATTGCCATCAGCTGGTCTAGCTGAACTGGTTTAAGTAGTGGTGATAGATTTTGAACTTGATTTGGATTTTGATTTTCTACCATTTCTATTGCTCCCTCAGTTCTCTTCTTCGTTGTCTGAAGGTTTTTTCGATTTCGGGATCTATTGAAAGAAACTCGATCTCGTTAGAATCTTGCATAAACTACACTTTCCTGAAAAGAGTAAAACAAGATATTTAGTTCGTTCAATAAATAGCTTAATAAGGGTAAAAACTTCAAATCTAAAATAACTAATAAACTCAAATTGAATAAATTATTTCCTGGCAGCAGCGCCAAAAAACTTATTCGTGTGAAACCCGCAAGCTTATGAGATCGTTGACAAGTAATATAATTAATGCGTTGAGAGTATCGTTTCATAGAGAATAAATTCAATTCAAATTTACTAACTTTTTATGGGATTTGAATTATGTAAATAAAAAAGAGTTTGATTATATTTTATATTAAATTAATCTAAGAAAGCATTAAAAATGTGATTTTTTTTCAATTTATGGATGATTGTATTGGATCTCGAATTCGCATATTGCTATTTATTTCAATTATTGATTTGTAATCTAATTTCGTTCATACTTTCTTGACAATCGATAAAACTATGATATATAATTTTCTTTTCCAAGAAAAATTAAATCTATTCTGACCACGACCTGAATCTATTCTTGACGCGAATTTGATTGATTAGAATTCATTAAAGTTTAGATTATCTATATGATTGCACATGTAATGAATGCTATTCCTAACATCTATTGTACATATGTTAATTTTGCCACGTTCTAAATTTATTGTGAGTTTTCCAATACTATAACAACCAACTATTTATCTAATTGTGGCCATTCCTTAAACAATGCAATGGGTATGCAAAATTAATCAAGAAATGTAAGAAATAAATTAAACTACTAGTTTTGAATTAAAACAAATAACAAATAAGGTTCATCTTCATCCAATAGAAAAAGGGATCTAGATATAAATTATAAAATGAATAATAAAAAAATATCACCCGAATCATGAAATAAATCAAAAGCAGTGATCTTCAAGCCCAATGTTGAATTTTTCAAAATTTTGATGTAATTGACCTTCAATTCCTTGCATGGTTTGATCTTCTCTCTCAAAATATAGTAAGTAGCCTCTTATTCTTGATGAATTTGATGAAAGTATTGTGTATGAAGAAGTAAGAGAGGTTTTTTTTTTTTTTTTTAATGCGTGGCCCTCCTTTTCCATTTATTAGAGTTAGAAAATAGGTCAAAATCGCGTCCAATTTGATTTCCAAAAGAGTTTGTATCGCGAAAGGAAACTAAAGATTCGTCAGTAGAAAAGGCCCATGCGCATGCACTAGTATAACTACCGTGCACGCACCGTAGAACCAAATGACTATCGGGTTGGGAAAAATAGGGCGCTTCGCGCGCACCATGAATTTCCCTCGCGTGAGCGCAGGTTCGTCTCTGAGCAGATTTCGATATTTTGACCATAACTTTCTCTACAGGTATCCGATTGAGTTGATTCAAAATACGTTGGAAAGGTAAAGGGTAACAATTCTTCAAAAAATACAATTTTTCCAATTCGAACGTTTTCTATCCGAAAAATGAGTTTCAAATTGAGGCTAAAAATCTATATCATAACTTTTTCAGGTGGAAATTGATTTATGAAAATACTTTTACTATATTTCACTCATTTAACCTCCAATTGCATCCAATTGATCCTATATGATCTTCAATCATCGTTTTGTGCTCAGAATCAACTATTGAAATTTTACACTTTGGTCCCCAAACTTTGGTTTTCCTTCATTTTTGCACGTTTTTCATTCATTTCTTCCAAATCTACCAATTTTCATTAAGTTCAATCTACCAAACATATTTAATACAAAATTAAGTTATAACTCATCCAAATCACTAACAAATACTCTAATTTAATGGCTTAGATTAGTGTACAAAATACACTTATCAAGAATATTTGGGAAGCCTCCATGAGAATAACACGAGGTACATTGTATTTATTGTTGAAAAAATGATTATCACATTGTCACATATTACAAACATTCGAAACTCTTAAAAGTGATAAAGACAAATAGCCAACTGTCCTATAGTTTTTCTCTACAAGATAGTTCTCATCATTTCATTTCAACTTAATTCTTGTTATCCTTGTCATTTTCAAATTTATCCAAGTTAAATTCTCTACACAGCTCACAGAAGAAAGGATAAGTTGAATCCTAGGGCAATAAAGTGTGTATTTTGGGTTACCCTAGGGGAATGGTGGAAGGGGAAAAAGGCATTAAATTCATTTTAAACAGAGATGTTGTCTTTAATGACTTAGAGATGCCCTGTCTTAAAAATTTTGAACCAATATATGCAGTTGATAACAATAAGAATTAAGTACCTAAATATCTTATTAGATACTTAGAAGGTCCAAATTGAGGTGAAGCCAATTGAAGTCTCAGATTTTGAACGTACTCAACTTGAAATTCAAGAATAAGGAGAAGAATATGACACCTTAAAAGGAGAAGACAATGATTCAAACTCTGAATGTGGACCTAAAACTTATCCTCGTACTAAAACGGATTTAAAAACCTATCAATTGAATAGGTATAGAACAAGAAGACAGACTAAGCGTCTAAACACAATTAAAACAGTACAAGAAAAATGAGTTTTGCCGACCAAAAAATTGGTCGCTAAAGGTCCATTATCAGCTAGTAAAACTAATCCCCAACTAGAAATTGCCAGAATCGAACCGACAAAGGTTTTCACCGACCAAAATACATGCTACTCGGTAAATATAGATATTTTTACTTGCCATACCATATTGGTCTCGAATGACACAACTTTTGTTGACCATATATTTGGGTCGGTAAAAGTCTAAATGAAGTCGGGTAAAAATATAGGCTGACCACAATCGTTGGTCAAGAAAAGTATACATTTTTCGACCAAGAAAATTTAAGCAAGTGAATTTTAACCTATGTTGTCCATATTTCCCTACTATGATTTCAGTTGGTAAATGTGATTTTACATAATTATTTTTTGAATTAGTGCTGCAATTTAAATACCAAAATAGATTGAAAGCCAGACTCAAAAACAATGCACCAACAAAAATTCAAAATCAAGAAATATCAAAAATCTCAAAGCACAGTCACAATTAAAAAGCCTCTAGCAAGATACATGCTAGGCAAAATAACATGTTGTATCTTTACAAGTCAATTCTGGTTCCTAAATACGAGTAACTACATACGCATATAGTCCAAAATAGTAGCACGGGCAATAAAAAGCCTAGTCATGTTCCAAAGTATGAGAAGATTAGTGTAGTCCATATAGCAGAATAAGCTATAATAGAGAATCAGGTGGCTTGTGATCAGATGATGACGATGTTGGGAATTTACTTAACATGCACAGCGGAAATTAAACAATTTTCAATTCCCAATCGAGGATCTGCAATGTGTTTAGATAGAAACTGTGATGAGAACGATACCTTTGATGAATTCCACAAACTCTTTTGCTTTTTCTTGAACCCCAATGATCACGATCTGCAATCCAAGCTGTCCAATTGTCCAGCCTCCAATGGTGATCCACACAGAGAACAAGAATGACGGCTAGGGTTTCTTTTCTTGTGCTAGCAAGAATAATGAAAATTCTCTACAGTTTTTCAAACCCTAGTAGTCTATTAATATAAGTCCAGATGGGCTCGGCCCATCTATTAAACTTAACCCGGTCCAAGATTTAATTAATCAAATTAATTAAATCTGGTCCATGAATTAATTAATCCAATTAATTAATTCGAGCCTATTAATAAACAACCAAATTAATTAATTATCCAACACTTGTCAATTAATTAATTGGTAAATCTCATTCTTACGATTCTCTTTGTGTGTGACCCATTAGGTTCCCGATCACGATGCCGAACGACGTGAATTATTATTTTGATCTAATCAAAATCGATAAATTAAACGCCCCTTTTAATTTATCACTAATTCATTTTCGTTGTCTCGATTGACATCTAGCAATGTATCGTGGCAATACATGTGACGGGAAATATCACGTAGTATGACAAAACCAAACTTGTTCGTTCTACCGTGAAACTATAATCCTTTCGTCAATATGATCCGATCAATTATGAGATATGGATATGTGTCGATCTCAATTATCGATCATATCTTTTATCCCAGTTGTTAAGTCAATGTACGTCGAAAACTCTTTTCCGACTTATGAGTTCACCTTGGCCAAGGATTTCATAATTAACTTAAGCTGGATAAAATGTAGATCATAATCTCTTACTATCTAAGAGTAGCGAATCCTCTATTGATCATTCACAACCTTCATATGATTCTTGACATACCCGAACGATGTTGTATTAGCGACCTTGAATGGAGCAACATCCGAGCACCACCAAAAGTATGTCTGCCTCATATAAGGTATTATGATGACCTCAAGTCAAATGACCAATTCCACTACCGAATGTTAGAGATTAACCACTAACACTCAGATAGTTATCCATATGGAATCTCTCAGGGGTCTCCAATATTTTGTTCTATAACAAAACATTTACGTGTTCATTCAAGGGTCACCACACTTTAACTTGTGAGATCAGCTACTTACTTCACAAGTAAGAATGTCACAAGCGATGATCTATCCGTAATAACGATATCCGTATCTCGTTATTACCTCGACCACGGACGATTTAAGATTCAGTCATATGTAATTTGTATCTCACAATTACAACTCCTTGTGATTAACAAATCACCAAGACTTGAATCTACGGATTCTATTATTTAATTTATTAGAATATTAATTCAATTAAATAATAGATATTGTCATACATATGCATTGATTATATATATTCAAAGTGTTTATGTCCAAAGTTGATTGGACCTAGGGCATAACACTTCCAAACTCCCACTTGCACTAGATCCAATCACTTATGTATCTTATACCATAAGAGTCTACATGTGATCATGTTTATCTTTGCGACAACTCTTTGTCAGTGGATCTGCAATTTAATAACTCGTGGGAATTAGTTCTTTATTTACGTCATTTCTTTGTATTATCTTTTCAATGAGATAACACTGCCTTAACATATGTTTAGATCATTGATGAGACCTTAGTTCCTTCGCTTGCACGATGGCTCCATTGTATCACAATGCATAAGCGTGTGATCAACAATGTTAGGAACTACTCTAAGTTCAGTAATGAACTTCTTGATCCAGACCACAACTTTTGTTGCTTTGTAAAGCAATGATGTATAAGGCTTCCATTATTGAATCAACGGTTATTTGGAACATTTTCAACACGCCGCTTAAGAGTAAACCAATATCCTAATTGAGATGTGCTATTATTCCAGTCTGACTAGAAGGTAGCATCATTCTATCCATGAACTCTCAGTTCATTTTCTCCATATAAAATCTTCTCGAGATTTTATCTGTATGGATTAGGATGAGTTAAGCAATCTTCTAGATCTATCTCTATAGATCAACTTGTTTCTCCCACATCCATCACGAAGAAATTATTTGACAACCATAATTTCAACAATTGAAATATAGAGACGTCGTTTCCTATAATATGTCTCATACATATAATATCAGGAATGCGACAATGCTCCCACTATTTTCTTGTAAACGCACATTTCGTCTTTATTTTTGATAAAATCAAACATTTTGACTTTTTGTATCAAATCGAAGATTCCAGCTCCAAGAGGCTTGTTTCAATCCATATTGACATTTTCTTGTAAACTCATTTACAACCTATGGGTTCTAATCCATTAGGCAAGTCAACCAAGGTCAAACCTCGGTTACATACAATAAGTCCATCTCTTTAAGTCAACACTTGACTTTATTTCTATGTAATTAGTAGGTTCATTATCCTTGATTAGTAATCATGGATTCGTACCTTCTAGGAGGTCAAATGATCCTACAAATTTACACTGAGCTAACGTGTCCTCAGAAGTCTCCACTTCCTGATCAAGAGTATGTCCCTCAGCTGGTGTGGGATAAGACTCAGGTTTATCTATTCGGTTAATTATACCCGTGGACTCTTGAACTCTTTCAAGATTTATTCTACTCCCACTGTCTCTCTTAGAGTAAACACTTTCTCTAAGAGTATGGCATGTCTTGAGATGAACATCTTCTTCTCAACGAGATTATAGAATTGATATCCAATTATCTCTTGGATATCCACAAATATATAATTATCGGATTTAGTCTCAAACTTATCCGATTCAGTGCGCTTCATATAAGCGTCACAGCCCAAACGTTCATATGAGATATGTTGGGCCATTCCATAACTCGTATGGAGTTTTTGTCAATCGATTTAGATGAGACACGATTTAGTGTGCAGCACGTGTGATCGGTGCATGATCTCAAAATGATTTTTGAATGCTTGCATGGCTTGTTCTCAATTGCACAATATCTAATAGTGTACTATTCCTCATTTCGAGGATGCACCATTATGTTGCAATGTATGTGGAGGAATCCACTGCATGAGAATCTAATTCTCTTTTAGTTAATATAAAATTCTCCATTTTAGATATTCTTTACCTCGAACAAGTCTTAGTGTAAGAATATGTTTACCTATTTGTTTATCTATTCCTAGCTTGAATCCCCTGAACATTTCAAGAGATTCATGCTTGAATTTCATCAAATATATATGATCATTTCTGAAATGATCATTAGTAAATGTGATGAGATAAGATAAACTTCACCTGACATTAATTGATATGGATCTACATACATCACTATGTATTAGACCTAATAATTGTGCAGATCATTTTCCTTTTCAAGTAAAAGGAGATTTGGTCCATTTAATGTCTTACATACATGATTCGTATTTGTCAAATGATTCAAAATTATTTGACCCAAATATACATCTCTATGTAAGTTTGGAATTGCATTCTCATTTATGTGACCAAATCTGCAATACCAGATATATGTGTTATTCAGATTATCATTTTTATACCTTTCAATTTCTATACTCATTATAGAACACTCAACATTTAGAATATAAATGTCATTTTGTAATTTACCATAACCATTAAGATCTTATCAAGATAAAAAAGAACAACAATTGTCCTTAACATTAGAATAATTCATGTCAAAACATGAAATTTATTTAATACTCTTGGTAATGGTGAAAACAAAATTAACATTTCTCTAATTCTAATATCAAACATAAAGGCAATGGCAAGAAATATGCTTCTACAGGCAATGCAACAACTTTTGCACATTTTCAACGTGTAGGTCAACTTCTCCCTTTTGCAGCGATCTACTTTTATTTAGTTTCTACATATTTATACAAATATGAGATCCATATCTAGTATCTAATACCCATGAAACTAAGGAAGTAGATATAAGCCTTGCAATTTCATTTCCAATGATCTACCATTCCAAAATGATAATAAGGATCATCAGATTTGGTATTGTCCTTATTTGCTTTAACCATCTTAGTCATCTTGGTTGCTTTCCTAAAGCATCCTTTAGACTTCCTTAGAGGAATCTATGACTAAGATTTGTCCACTACAAATACAGATGTTGGACTTAACAATTTTAAGCATGTTCAGCATCTCAATGAGCGTGCTTCGAGTTTATTCATGTTAAATTCATAATTAGTTATGAATAACTCTCTCGAGCAGATTACGAACCAAGTCTATACTTAGTTCATTGTTCATGGATGAACGCAATCAAGACAACTTCTCAAAGTAGTCTGCATCTTCGATACACAAGCACCGATCGAAGATTCTTCTCATTAAAGCTTGGTATAGTTGAAATATCATATATTTCCTCGTATGATTGTTCATCATTCAACATATTGAGATGAAAAATCATATGTTAGCATCTATACTCTTATGTTGCTTTGTAACTCAGGTGACATAGTTACAAACATCACATATGTTGTAGTACTATCGTCATCACTGTGTTTATTATAGCAGCCACCTCTTCTTTTATCGAGTCATCAACATATGTCTCTAGAAAGGACTACTCAAGGACATAACCAATTTTTCATGGCTGAGAACAATTCTCAGATTGCGGCGTCAATCAAGAAAATTTGCTTTGGTTGTTGGCATACAATATGCCTCTTAAATACATATGGTTACTCATGATTCAATAAATGTAAACGACGAAAAGTAAAAGAGATAATATATATATATAATGCATGAATTAATTTAACATGGTCTTTTATTAAATTAATTTCGCTCCCACTGTTTAACTCAAATTTATAACCCTCTTACATAAATTTATGGAATCCGTACTTGATTCCCAGTACGGGATCCCATTTGTTATATTAAAACCTTGAGTGTACTCAACAAGCCCTAATAAAATATTTGGGTAGATACTATTATCAATTGTATCTCCATACAACTCCCAGATCATTAAACTGACAACTCTTTATCTTTACACATCTTATGTGTTAGCTTAACATACCTCTAAGATTTATCTCCTTGAGTGTACTCAACAAGAGATAAATATTAGTTAAGTCAAACCCATCATTCAGAAATATCTAATATTTCATAGTGTCAAACATATCCCTAATAGACCAGCCTTGAGTGTACTCAACAAGCTAAGATCGATTTAGGACTCTCGTTTTTCACTATAATGGTGGAAGGCGAATATAAATATGACTTAATATTTTAACATGCCTCTAAAATTTATCTTCTTGAGTGTACTCAACAAAAGATAAATATTAGTTAAGTCAAACCCATCATTCAGGAATATCTAATATTTTATAGTGTCAAACATATCCCTAATGGACCAGCCTTGAGTGTACTCAACAAGCTAAAATCGATTTAGGACTCTCGTTTTTCACTATAATGATGGAAGGCAAATAACAAATTGACTTAATATTTTTAACGAGGGTTTTCCATGCAAAAGGTCTTATCGTAATAATTATATATATTTTATTATACATCTAACATGCAAATAAACATATATATAATAGTGTGGACGATTATGGACTTATACTATCTAGTCTTCCTGAGCCATAAGGAAGACTAGTCGGTCAGTTCCTAGGGGGTATAGCATTGATTCATACAATGCTCCATCTCTATGGTCTCCTCTTCTTCTTGTGTCTCCAATTAGTCCAGCTGCAACTTGTATCCTATACTAGTTTGCACGCAGGCCTAAATAATATTGGACACGCAGGCCCATAATAATAACAATGGACTCGCAGGTCCAAAATAAATAAGAGCTCATAGGCTCATAAAACAACAAGAATAAAACTAACCATTCAACACATCCACATAATTCGAAGTCCCATAATCATCCACTAATAAAACAGTCATCATATAAATGCATTCCTATAATATCTAATATTATATGCAAACATGTTTCAAGTTTCTAGCAATTAAAGTCGTCTAAACTAATTTAGACAAATGGATCGGAACAATTAAATAATTAATTAATCAAATTAATTAATTAATTTAATTAGCGGACTTATTTAATTAAAATCAAATTTCAATTAAATATCAAATTAGAGTCCAACTCTAATTCTACAAATATAAGGCGGGACTATTTAATTAAAATCAAATTTTAATTAAATACCAAATTAGAGTCTAACTCTAATTCCAATAAAATTTTAGGGTAAGACAATTTAATTAAAATCAAATTTTAATTAAATGTCAAATTAAAGTTCAACTCTAATTATAATCAAATTAATATGGTTGAATTTAATTAAAATCAAATTTTAATTAAATACAAAATAAGAGTCAAACTCTAATTCCAAGATATTAGGGCGAACTTATTTAATTAAAATCAAATCTTAATTAAATACCAAATTAGAGTCAAACTCTAATTTCAAGGAAAATTTAGGGTAAGACAATTTAATTAAAATCAAATTTCAATTAAATGTCAAATTAGAGTCCAACTCTAATTTCAACAATATACTAGAATAGATAATTTAATTAAAATCAAATTTCAATTAAATATTAAATTAAAGTCCAACTCTAATTTAAAATGAATTAACATTTTAATTTAAGATAAAACTCCTAAATAAAATAAAAATTCAATTTAGAGTCAAAGTTTAATATTTAAGTTAAAATCCAATTTTAACGAAAATATAAAAGTCGTTAATTTTTAAATAAAATTTTAAACGGGTCAATTTTGAAATTTTAGATCAAACCTATTTGAAATATAAGTTTAAAACCATTTTAATATTTAAATTCAAAACCCTTTTGAAAATTGCAAACTGGCCCAAAATTTAAAATTAATAGCGAGCCCTTGACTTTTATATTTTCGTTAAAATTGGATTTTAACTTAAATATTAAACTTTGACCCTAAATTGAATTTTTATTTTAAACGGGTCAATTTTGAAATTTTAGATCAAACCTATTTGAAATATAAGTTTAAAACCATTTTAATATTTAAATTCAAAACCCTTTTGAAAATTGCAAACTGACCCAAAATTTAAAATTAATAGCGAGCCCTTCAATTAACTAAATTGCATGACAGACCCCTTATCTAATAATTGCACATTGACCCCTTTTTCCATTATTGCGGACGGGTCCCCAAAATTTTGGAAATTGCAGAGGAGGCCCCCGTCCCCAAATCGAACCACCGTTTTCGAAACCTGTTGAAAACCCTAACCAAAAACCGCCCCCTTTCCCTTTTGCGGCGCCGGCGACTGGAGGAGACGGTCACGCCGCTTCAAGCGGATGACCGCGATCAGCGTGCTCGTAGGCTAGCTGCGGCGCCCGGTTTTGTGATTTCAAACGGGGCGCTACGCAGAACGTGCGACGGCAATTAGCCGTCAACTAAGCTGCGATCGGCTAGCTGCGTGTCGGGCGGCTTGGCCATCGTCGTGCTGCCTCTTCCCGTGGCGGCGCGCCTGCTGCCGTGTGTGGCAGCAGGCTTTGCCGCCATGCCCGGCGGCGGCGGCGCGGCGGCCCATTTTTCCAGATCCAATTTTTTTTTTTTTTGACGAAAAAATTATTTCATTTTCAAAACAGATTTTTGAAGATGAAAATTAATTTTCTAAATTGCTAGATTCAAGAAACAAAAATAAACAATTAACTTTTAATTGTTCAAACATGCAAAACAATTTCTAACAAACACAAAGTAGGCTCACGATACCATTTGGGAATTTACTTAACATGTCGGGAAATTAAACAATTTTCAATTCCCCGACGAGGATCTGCAATATGTTTAGATAGAAGCGTGATGAGAACGATACCTTTGATGAATTCCACAAACTCTTTTGCTTTTTCTTGAACCCCAATGATCACGATCTGCAATCGAGAAATTTGTCCAATTGTCCGACCTCAATGGTGATCCGCACGAGAGAACAAGAATGATGGCTAGGGTTTCTTTTCTTGTGCTAGCAAGAATAATGAAAATTCTCTACAGTTTTCAAACCCTAATAGTCTATTAATATAAGTCCGGATGAGCTCGTCATCTATTAAATTTAACGGTCAGATTTTATTAATCAAATTAATTAAATGCGGTCCATGAATTAATTAATCGAATTAATTAATTCGAGCCTATTAATAAACAACCCAATTAATTAATTATCCAACACTTGTCAATTAATTAATTGGTAAATCTCATTCTCCTGATTCTCTTTTGTGTGTGACCTATTAGGTTCCCCGATCATTTAGAAACGGCGTGAATTATTATTTTGATCTAATCAAAATCGATAAATTAAAACGCCCCTTTTAATTTATCACTAATTCATTTTCGTTGTCCCAAATTGACATCTAGCAATGTATCAGGGCAATACATGTGGACGGGAAATATCAACGTAGCATGACAAAACCAAACTTGTTCGTTCACCAAAGTGAAACTATAATCCTTTCGTCAACATGATCCGATCAATTATGAGATATGGATATGTGTCAATCTCAATTATCGATCATATCTTTTATCCCACTGTTAAGTCAATGTATGCGTCGAAAACTCTTTTCCGACTTATGAGTTCACCTTGGCCAAGGATTTCATAATTAACTTAAGCTTGGATAAAATGTAGATCATAATCTCTTACTATCTAAGAGTGACGAATCCTCTATTGATCATTCACAACCTTCATATGATTCTTGACATACCCGAATGATCTTTGTATTAGCGACCATGAGCAACATCCAGCACCACCAAAGTATATACGCCCTCATATAAGGTACTATGATGACCTCAAGTCGAAAGGACCAATTCCACTACCGAACGTTAGAGATTAACCATTAACACTTAGATAGTTATCCATGTGGAATCTCTCATTGGTCTCAATGTTTTGTTCTATAACAAAACATCCACGTGTTCATTCAAGTGTCACCACACTTTAGCTTGTGAGATCAGCTACTTACTTCACAAGTAAGAATGCCACACGCGATAGTCTATCCGTAATAACGATATCCGTATCTCGTTATTACCTCGACCACGGACGATTTAAGATTCAGTCATATGTAATTTGTATCTCACAATCACAACTCCTTGTGATTAACAAATCGCCAAGACTTGAATCTACGGATTCTATTATTTAATTTATTAGAACATTAATTCAATTAAATAATAGATATTGCCATACATATGCATTGATTATATATATTCAAAGTGTTTATGTCCAAAGTTGATTGGACCTATGGCATAACACTTACAGACGATGGATAAGTAGTGGGCACTCTAAGGCTGCCTATTCTAGCAATCGCACGGATAATCTCCATCAACGGGGGAAGGATATGCACATTTTGGTTTTGCAAATTATTACGACTTGGTGAAGTTTGACATTTTCTTGTTGAGTCGTGTCTGCACGAGATCTAGCACTTTGAACCTTTGGCCCCAGAGCTGGTTTTGGGCAGAGACAAGTGAGGCCCATGCCTCAGGCCCAAAAATTAAAGGGGCCTCAGATTTTTTTTTTTTTAATACCTCATTCCTATAGTGAGAATAGTGGTAATTAACCTTTCGACCCGGCTAAGAGTTCTTTTTGTCCTTTGACTAGTTTTTCTATTTTATTTTTTTAAAATAAAAGCTATAATTTTCTATTTTCTTTTTTACCCTTCAGCCATAAAGTAAAGGAACGACTCTTAAATCTGAATTCTCAACAGTCAAAGAAAACAACGAAGCAGCAACATTGAAGAAATTGAACGACATTGGCGAACTTCAAATATACCCCTATAGTAGCAAGAAGTAGTGTCAAGGAACTGAGTCGCAATCTCATTAGTAGTGAGCTATACTCCTTGACTCTGACTCCCTTCTCCGTCAACGCGTGCCTCTTGTGTGGTCTGCATGTCTACCATTTCCTTTTTCATGACATTAGAAAAGTATTAATGTAAATAAGGTAATAAAATTTTTGTTCCATTAAATAATAATAAAGTTAAAGATGTTACGTTATAATCCCGCAAGCGTACGAGTTCGTTGTACAAGTAATAATCGTGATGAGAGAGTTATCGTCCCACGGGGGGTAAAGCTTAATTCTAGTGTATTCGATATATTTAAATTCGTGATTGTGACAAAATATGTTCGGTTTATATCTAACTAGTTTTATAACTACGAAAGCAATGAATATTGGTTTATATTAAAGGTGATGAATGTAATAGATTTTTGACTATGCTAATCAATTCTCAATTTCAATTCTCAACTTGTGATAGTTAATTCAATCCAAACTGTTGTGACGATCGATAATTTCCTTTTATTTACTATTCTTTTTCAAGATATAATAAACCTATGGTTATCATAAGACTATCATATTCGTAGTCCGCATTCATATGACAAACATACAATGAAGTTTAGGACTATAACACACGACCGCAAATTTCATAAATATTATTCCTAATATTTATTATTTATGTGTTTCTAAATAGTGTTCTACATATCGTGAGTTTTTCAACACTACGAATAAGCAACTTATGGCCCTAATGGTGCACAACCATTAAAACAATATGGATATGCATGTTTATGGAATTACAAGGCAAGAATTAAAGTAAAAGTAATACGTTTTGAATTAGAAACTAAAAATCAAAGAGTTTCGTCATCCATCCAATACAATCGAATTTAGCATAGCATGTTAATGTAAGAATTACATAGAAAATAGAAGGAAGCCATCACCCGAATAATAGAAATATGAAGAAAATTTGAAAATCGTCACTTCAAGCTTTCAAATCCGGACCCAAATGATGAAATCTTTCTTTCTCGATGTAAGTTCTCTCTCTTTTCTTGCTCCAAACTACGGCTCTCCCCTCCCCCCCCCCCCAACCCAAGTCGCGAAATTTTTTTTAATATCTCAAAAAGATTGCCCTAAATTATTACCAAAATAAAATAAGGAAAGTCGGATTTTTTCCCCGTTTGGCCTTGAGGCCATCGCCTAGTTTAATCTAGGGTGCATGCTTGAGTCATTTGGGCAACTTCAGTCGATGCTAGCCTGGTCTGGGACGTGCACCTTGCCTGCAGGCAAGGGCGCATGCCATGGAGCCTTCTTTAGGGCCAAATTGCATTTTGGCCCCTAAACTTTCCACGAGTTCTTTTTTTCTTCCATCTTCACTTCTTTCCAATCATTGCGCTTCTCTTTGTGTCCAATTGAGTCATTGCATTCTCAACTCTTCGTTTCTCGCTCCAAACACACATGAAGACTACAGAGATTAAAAGTTTTGTTTAAAACACACGACAATCACGCAAATGCAGTAAACTATGCACAACCGTCAATGATCATATACGGATTCAGGCACCCCTAAACATAACATGTGCATTGCCCTCAATGTACAAAAATAGAATAATAAAAAGTAAAAAGTATGGCAGAGAGGGAAGATGGGTATTCCTTTGGTCAAGTAAAAGGGGACGGTGGTGGAAAATGTATGTAAACATCAAAACTTGGTGGAGCTGTAGAAGATGGAAGAGGGTGCGGAGGTAGGCATGTAAGAATCTCTTGAAATAGAACAGACTGTTGGCCCATTTCATTCTGGATGTCGTTTGCCATAGCATAACTTTCATCAAGTCGTCCCTGCATACCCCCCATCATGTCATAGGATTGATCAACCAGGATACTAAGCTCATCAATCCATCCGGCGTAGTGATCCACTCTCGAAAAACAAATTGACCCTCCTACGCGCACTGGATGCATCCTCCTGTACCAGAATCATATGGTCATGTATAGTATTGGTATGGGTCTCTACGTGACCAACTCTCAAATCCAAGGACCCAAGCATTTGCTATATTCGTGCATGCCTTGTAGTTGATCCTGCAAATAATTATCGTAGGAGTGGGGTGTCGAAGATAGGGTCAGCTGTGGTGGCTGCATGCCCCCCTGTTGCTGCTGCTGATGGTGTTTCCTGCTTGCAAGGATATGTTGCCACAAATTTTCAACGAATGTACGATTGATTGCGACACTGGGTGGAGCTAGTTGCTCTGCGGGAAGGAGTCGTACCCTCGAGGATAAACATATCCCACCGATAAGGCTGGGAAAAATCATCTTCTGACGTACCTATGGTGCCGAACCAAACTCAACAATTTGATTGTATATGAATGTTCCCAAATCAATCTTGAAACCCCGTGCCAAGTGGAAGAGAAGTCTCGCTTTGGCCAAGTTGAAAGCAGACATATGCTAGGTGGGCTCAATGTTGTGGCAGATAAATTTATCAGCGCTGTCAATGAGCGAGTCAATCGATTATATTCAAACTCTTCCGTTACTTCCCCCGGTTCTTCGTAGAGCATTTGAACTACCAGGGATATATAATGCTCTAGAGGTACCTGGACGATATTGTCTCGAGCCAAACCATAATACTCATCAACCACTTCGGGGGTGAACATCACCCACTTACCCAAAATCCAGGTGTAGTGCTTATGGTCAGATTTTGGATCGTCAATCTGTCTATTAAAGTTTGCATAAGATTCTTGAACCAATGTTCGATATATTCGATTGGGCTTTTCTATCACCCTTGCCCACCGTGCTCTGCCAATAAGAGCAGATATCTCATAACCCTCGAAATCGCCTATCACAATATACCTATTTGGCCACATTTTCCTCTTTTGAAATATCCCCTAAAAAAGCCTCTTGTGATCAGCACCAAGGAAACGCCTCATTCCGCCATTGTCGACATGTGTACGTGTCGTAGTGCTATATGGGCAAGCCGTTTATTTCCTTTAGATGTAGAGGCCTCGCTTTGTCGTTTCGATGGCATCCTGTCACAAGGCGAATGAAATCATCAGTCTAAAGGTAAAAGAAAAGTGACCAATAAAAGAGCAGTAGAATGCATTGGACATGGAGAATACGGAGTCGAATGTGTGTAATGTAAAGATTGAATGCCCAAATGCATGCATTGCCCAATTGTGTACAAAAAATGTTGTATATAGGGGTGCAAACATGTGAGAATGCTCATCTAATAACCAAAAGTGTGAGGGATGAGTATGGTGCACAATCGTAGCCAAACACTTCATAGGGGCATTTTAACAAACACTTGGTAAACATCCCAAACAAATAACAACAAAGAAACCATACATGAATAGTTTGAAAGCCCAAACACCACAAAAGTATAAGGAAAAACCAGCACTACATAAACCCATCCTCTATGACAACAAAATGCATAGCAAAACCCAAAAGAAAGGCAAGAAAAATGCACATAGAAGCTAGGTAGAGATGTAGCCATGTTACCTTTGAAAACTTGAAAATGTATGGTGGGAAGTGATAAAAGATGGTATCTTGATGGATGATGACACCTAAATGTGAAGACCTAACCAGAATCAATGGAGAAATTGCATGGGCTGGGGGGGGGAGGGGAAATTTTAGTTGGAGTGAAGGGGAAAATGGAAAAAAAAAAAGAAGGGAAATGGGGGGTTGAAAATCGGGTGGAGGGATTTTAAAATCCCTTACTCGACTGAGGCGCGCGCCTCACCCAAATCCCATAGAGGGGCGTGGTCAACTAGCGTACCCATTTTCATTTTTTTTTTTACACCAAACCCAATATTATTCTGACCACCTCCAAATGATGCAAGAAGGGCGGAAAAGTGGTTTGACCCCAAAAAATTTCATAAGATTTAAATATGTAGACAAGGTCAAAAAATTTCGATTTTCCCTTTAACCACGTGCTTTTTTTTTCCTTCACTCCCACTCACCTAAGTAGAATGATAAAATCCCCCAAACTCGTGCAATACCTATTCGAAACTTAAGGGAACACATGCAAGACTCTTGTGACTAATGTAATGGATGAATGATGCCGATTCTACATTAACTTACTAAAGTAATAAAAATCATAATCTAATGTATCAAAGCTGAATAAATAAAAGGGAAGAGAATTATGTCGCCTCCCAATAAGCGCTTTTTTATAGTCTATAGCTCGACTTAGTTGTTTAGGATAGTCTGCAATATTAAGTGGCACAATTATTTTCTCACTGGAGTAATCACCTCCCCAATAAGCCTTCAACAGTTGTCCATTTACTTCGAACCTCCTTTGCTGATCTTGAGACACCATTTACACAGTGCCATGCAGAATCACGACCACTACTGTAAAGGGACCCGACCACCTAAACTTTAGCTTTCCCAAAAAGAGCTTGAGGCGTGAATTGAATATTAACACTTGCTGACCAACCTCACTTTCTTTTTCCCGTATATGCTTATCATGCCATTTCTTAGTTTTTTCCTCATAAATCTTTGCATTCTCATATGATTCCAAACGAAACTCATCGAACTCATGAAGTTGAAGAACCCTCTTTTCTCCTGCTACCTTTATATTGAAATTGAGCAAGTGTCTTGTCCAATATGCCTCATGCTCGAGAGGTAGATGATAAGCCTTTCCGAATACTAGCCCATATGATGACATGCCAACTTGAGGTTTAAATGCTATTCTATATGCCCAAAGTACAACGTCTAATTTTATTGCCCAATCTTTACGCGATGCATTAACTGTCGCATCGAGAATCTTTTTCTGCTCTCTGTTAGAGATTTTCACTTGGCCACTAGTTTCCGGATGATATGGAGTCGCAACACGATGTTTCACTCCGTACTTAGCCAATAACGAAGCTAATAAATGATTGCAAAAATGCTTCCCATCAACACTAATAATAGCCATCGGGGTACCATACCTTGTGAAAATGTTATTTTCCAAAAAATGAGTTGCCACATGACTGTCGTTAGTGGGCAAAGCCACAGTCTCAACCCACTTGGATATGTAATCTACTGCTATAATATATATTGTTGACCGTAGGAAGAAGGGAACTGTCCCATGAAGTCGATACCCCAAACATCGAATATCTCAACTTTTAGAATGCTGTTTAAGGGCATCTCATTCCTTCTAGAGATGTTTCCGGTCTTTTGGCACTTATCATAATTTTTTACCATATAATGTGCATCATTGAACAACGTAGGCTAATAAAAACCTGATTGTAGTACCTTTGCTACTGTCTTGATTGCTACGAAATGACCTCCATATGGTGCCGAGTGGCATGATTCTAAGACTTGATGCTGCTATACTTCTGGCGCACATCGGCGTATAATCTGATCTGGACCCCTTCTATAAAGGAATGGATCATCCTAAAAGTAGTGTTTCAATTCACTGAAGAATTTCATCTTTTAATGACTTGAGTATTTCGATGGAATGATATAGCAGGCCAAATAATTTACATAATCTGTGTACCATAGCGTAGTAATGATCTAAAATAGCATCTCATCCAGGAAAACTTCATTGATTTCTTTATAGAGTCCGACTCTTGTGATTCAAGACGAGATATGTGATCTGCAACAACATTGTCACTCCACTTTTTATTTTTAATTTCCAAGTCGAACTTTTGCTACAGGAATATCCATCTAATAAGTCTCGGCTTCGTGTCCTTCTTGCTCATCAGATACTTCAAGGCAGCATGGTCCTTATAGACAATCACCTTTGACCCAATCAAGTATGGCCTAAATTTGTCAAAGGTGAATACCACCACCAAAGCTCCATTTCTTAGTGGCATAATTTACCTGAGCCTCATCCAAAGTCTTAGTGGCGTAGTGGATGGTATCTGAAATCTTTTCTTTGCATTGACTCAAGACTACCCCCACTGCGTGATCACTAGCATCAAACATAAGTTCAAACAGATAGGAACAATCTACAGCAGACACCATCTTTTCCTTTAGAGTGTTGAACGCTATTAAACAGTCCTCAGAAAAGTGAAATAGAGCCCAGTTTTCCAATAAATTGTACAAATGCTTCGAGATTTTATAAAAGTCTTTGATGAATCGGCAGTAGAACCCAGTGTGACCTAAGAAACTTCTGACTCCTTTCACTGTTACTGGCGGTGGTAGTTTCTCAATTACCTGTATTTTTAGCTCTGTCTACCTAAATACCCCTAGCTGATATCAAATGTCCTAACACGATCCCTTCCTGAACCATGAAATGACATTTTTCCAGTTTAGCACAAGGTTGGTGTCCTCACACCACTGCAACACTTTACCTAAATGTTCAAAACATTCGTCGAATGACTTCCCAAAGACTAAAAAATCATCCATAAATACCTCAATGACATTCCCCACCATGTCTGAGAAGATAGACATCATACAACGCTGAAAAGTAGCTGAGGCATTACATAAACCGAATGGCATTTTTCTATACGCAAAAGTGACATATGGGCACGTGAATGTAGTCTTTTCCTGATCATTTGGCGCTATAGGGATCCAGTTGTACCCCGAATAACCATCCAAAAGCAAAAGTAAGTGTGTCCAGCCAATCTCTCCAACATCTGATCAATGAAAGAGAAGGAAAAATAATATTTCCTCTTGGCATTGTTGAGTTTACGATAATCAATGCAAACTTTCCATCCCGTGACTGTGCGTGTTGGAATGAGCTCGTTATTTTCATTTGAAACCACTATAATCCCCCTTTTTTTGGCACAACCTTTATTGGACTGACCCAATGAGGTAAATAATCCCTGCATTCAAAAGCCTTAATAGCTCTTTTCTTACCACTTCCTACATAGTAAGATTTAATCTACGCTGATACTCAATCGAAGCTTTATAATCTTCCTTCATCAGTATCTTTTGCATGCAAAGAGAATGGTCGATCCTTTTATATATGTGATGCTCCACTCTATTACTGTCTTGTGATCCCGAAGTACCCTCAGTAACTGATCTTCCTTTGATTCTATAAGAATATTCAAGATAATTACCCAAAGTGAATTCTTCTCTCCCAAATATGCATATCGAAGGTGAGAGGGCAGTTGTTTGAGTTCAAGGTTTGGAGCTTGATATATAGATGGTAAAGGTTTTGTGGGGCCTTTACCGAGCTCCAACCATGGTTGCTTGAAGAGGGATGGTTTGGCTGCCAAATAACGTGCACATTCTTCGGCTTTCTCTTTTTTTTTTTAATGAAAAATCCTGAGAGTTTACCAAACAAGCCTCCAGAGGGTCTTGAGGATGATCAAGTCTGAATGTCTCCATTACTGCTTTCTTGTTAACGTTAATTTGAATGAAAGAATCTGGTTCGATCTGAAATTTGAAAGCTCTAAACACGTTGATTTTCAGTTTCTCATCATCTAATCTCAATATCAACTGACCCTTTTACACATCAATCAGAGCTTTTCCCATAGCAAAAAAATCGATGACCTAAAATGAGCGGGACGTCACTATCCTTCTCCATATCTAGGATAATAAAGTCTACTGGGAAAATGAATTTATCGACTTTCACTGAAACATCTTCACAATGCCTCGATGATGCTTGATCGATCTGTCAGCCAACTGTAGTGAAACTGTAGTAGCTTTTAGTTCTCCCAAACCTAGTTTCCTGAAAAGAGATAGAGGCATTAAATTAATGCTAGCTCCTAAATCACATAATGCTTTATCTATAAATAAGTTACCAATATTGCAAGGGATAGTAAAACTCCCTAGATCTTTTAACTTTGGTGGTAACTTATGTTGGAGAATCGCACTGCATTCCTCAATAAGCATGACCGTTCATTATCCTCCAACTTCTTCTTATTGGATTGAATATCTTTCATGAACTTAGCGTAGCTGGGCATCTGAGCTAAACCTTCAGCGAACAGTATGTTGATGTGCAGCTTTTTGAATACATCTAAAAATTTCTGAAACTGCTTATCGAGCTTATATTTCTGTAGTCTTTGTGGAAATGGGATCGGAGGTATTTATGTTGTGATATGAGTGGTTACCTTCACTTGCGAACTATCGGTAACTCTATTTTATTTTTCTCTGAGGTTTTGTCTGACTTATTCGCATGCTCCTCTTCGCCTGATGTAGGTATCTTTTCTATGACAGCTTGTCACTTTACCTATATTTTGGGTAGTTGAACTCCACTACGTGTAGTGATTGCTTTAACTTGCTCCCTATGATTAATCTCAGTATTACTAGGTAAAGTCCTCTGAGTTCTGCTTGATAATACGGCTGCTATCTGTCCCACTTGTTATTCCAAGTTTTTGATTAAAGCCTGTTGACTCTGAAAATTGGTCAGTCTTTGAGATGTACTGAGATAACAAGTCTTCCAATGATGTCTTTATCTCTTGTTGTTGCTGATGTTGGAATCCTGGTAGCCTGTTCTGATTGTTTCCTCCTTGTCACGGTCCTTGCCCCGGATTGTTTGACCACGAGAAATTTGGATGGTTTCTCCAACTGGGATTCCAACTGTTGGAGTAGAGATTGTTTTATTGTTTTGGAAAGTTCTGTGCGTAACTGATCTCTTCGATCTGCGTGACATGTGTAGATGCCAAAGGCCAATTTCTAGTAGTGTGGTCTTCTCTACAACTTTTGTACACAGGTGTTGATTGGTATATCATGTTGACTGATTGAGATAGATTATCCATTTTCATTACAAGAACCTCCATTTGTGCTGCTAATGATGTCATTACATCCATGTTGTGTACCCATAATGTTTTCCTTGGAGCTTCCTTCGATTGTCCACATCGATTGATTCTCTGCTATCTTTTCGTATAATGGCCTCATCGACGTCAATTTTTATCACCGATCCTCTTGTTGAAGCATCTATCATATTTTCGAACTCTTGGTATAACCTGTTATAGAAAAGATATCGTTGGCCCTGCTTAGAAATGTCCAGGTTTGGGCATTTTCTAAACAAATTCTTGAACCTCTCCCATGCTACATAATAACTCTCGAATTCTTTCTGCTTGAAGGTGTGGATTTCATCCCTAATTTGGTGAACTCAAGAAGGTGGGAAGAATTTTATGGTAAACTTTTGCCCTATATCATTTCATGATTGTAAGCTCCCTGAAGGTAAATAGAGGAACAACTCTCTTGCGACATCCTTCAAGGAATGAGGGAATAATCGCATTCGAAATGCGTTTGCTGATATCCCTTCGTGACCAATAACTGTACATAACATGAGAAAAGCTTAAATGTGTTCAGAAGGATTCTTCGGGGATTTCCCGAAAAACTTGATGTCTTGATGAATTTAGAAAAGATTTATGATATCCGGTCTAAGGTGAAAGTTTTGTTGTCCAAATGGAAGATAAACCATAGCAGGTTACACTGGTGCAGGGACTGGATTTACATAATCTCCAACTAAAATGGGAGCTTCATTCTGGATGGCTCTCTGTTGAATTGGCCGTGGTAGTTGATTTTGAACTTGAACCTAAGCCTGATTCTGTGGTTGACTCTAATTATCAGCCATTCTCCTTGCTTGACATTGTTCTCTTCTGCGATTTCTGAATGTCCGTTCGATTTCCTGATCTATTAGAACTAGATCAACCTCGTCAGGGGCTTGCATAAACCAAGTTTGCCTAAAAAGAGTCAAGACACAAGAGAATTAAGTAATGTAACACTAGCCTAAAAAAACATGAATAACAATAAAGACGAATCTAAAATATAATTAACTAAAATTTAAACTGTTACTCCCCGACAACGATGCCAAAAACTTGTTACGTTATAATCCCGTAAGCGTACGAGTTCGTTGTACAAGTAGTAATCGTGATGAGAGAGTTATCATCCCACATAGAGTAACGCTAAATTCTAGTGTATTCGATATTTTTAAATTCATGATTGTGACAAAATATGTTCGGTTTATATATAACAAGTTTTATAACTACGAAAGAAATGAATATTGGTTTAAATTAAAGGGATGAATGTATTAGATTTTCGACTCCACCAATCAATTATCAACTTGTGATAGTTAATTCAATCCAAGCTGTTGTGACGATCGATAATTTTCCTTTTATTTACTATTCTTTTCCAAGATATAATAAACCCATGTTTATCATGAGACGATCCTATTCCTAGTCCGTATTCATATGACAAACATGCAATGAAGTTTAGGATTATCACACACGATCGCACATTTCATAAATATTATTCCTAATATTTATTATTTATGTGTTCTATAAACAGTGTTCTACCAATCGTGAGTTTTCCAATGCTACGAATAAGTAATTTATTTCGCTAATGGTGTGCAAGCATTAAAACAATATGGATATGCATGTTTATGGAGTCACAATGCAAGAATTAAACTAAAAATAACAAGTTTTGAATTAGAAACTAAAAATCAAAGAGTTTTGTCATCCATCCAATACAATTGAATTTAGCATAGCATGTTAATGTAAGAATTACATCGAAAATAAAAGGAAGTCATCACCCAAATCATAGAAATATGAAGAAAATCTGGAAATCGTCACTTCAAGCTTTCAAATCCGGACCCAAATGATGAAATCCTTCTTCTTCGATGTAAGTTCTTTTTCTTTTCCTGCTCCAACTCTCTCCCCTCCCCCCCCCACCCCCCCAAGTCATGAATTTTTTTTAATATCTCAAAAAGATTGCCCTAAATTATTACCAAAATAAAATAAGGAAAGCCAGATTGTTTCCCAGTTTGGCCTAGTTTAATCTAGGGTGCACGCTTGAGTCTTTCGGGCAGCTTCAGTCGAGGCTACCTTGGTCTGGGGCACGAGTCTCGCCTGCAGGTGAGGGCGCGCACCTTGAGCCTTCTTTGGGGCCAAATTGCATTTTAGCCCCTAAACTTTCCACGATTTCTTCTTTTTTTCCATCTTCACTTCTCTCAAGTCCTTGCACTTCTCTTCGTGTCCAATTGAGTCCTTGCATTCTCGAATCTTTATTTCTTGCTCCAAGTTAACTTTAGATTATTTGTATTTTAATCCTCATCTTTTCTTTTAGCTTTAGTTGTCTCCCATTCTTGCTCATTTTCTCCAATTTCATTGTATTCATCGATGTAAACCTAAAACATGTAATAAACAACAAACTCAGCCATAATTCAATCCAAATAATAACAAATTTCCATGTTTTGACAATCTAAATAAGTTTACGAAATACACTTATCAAACCCCTCCAAACTTGAACATTTGTTTGTCTTCAAATAAAAATGTGCTTTACTCAACAAATGGGCGAGATACCCTGCCGTGTCTCAGGATTTGGATTTGTGTTAACACAAAAATTAGCTTCAGTATCACATAGTTCAAATCAATCTCCACATGTTGTATGCAAAGCTCGACGTATGTATGTGTATACTCACACCACAAATCAAGCTCATGATTGATTCAGGTTCCCATACCCAATAGTCTAATATTTCCTTATTCAATTTGAGAGTTACACACCCCCAGATTCTTGAGGTATGCTCCTAAGTTGAGGTTTAGTTGATTTCTAATATTCGCTCTCTCTAGTTCAAATAGGTTTTATTGGTACAAGTTAACATTTCAATGAACAAGGGTTCTCTAGTATTTGTTTGCTCCGTCCTCCAAGAATGAACCAAGCTAATAATCTTCCGTCACAGTCTAATTCTCTAGAATAAGCGTTTGGAGTTTAATCTTAGTATTTGGTATGTTCTTTTTTTTTACTTCTCTATATTAAGTGACTAAGTGACCTCTGTAGCGGGCTTTCATCCGATGACTCCCAAGTCAGATGACCATAGGGTACCAGATTTTAAAGACCCTTGCAGGCTTAATTACCCGAGTCAAAAAAGCTTCGATGAGAAGTTTTTCCATTAAGCTGTTTTATCTTTTTATTAGTCAAGATTAGTGCAATGCCCCTTAAACCACTTATTCTCAAAAACCGACCTCTGACTTAGGATTTTCGGATAATCTTATCTTGATGGTTAATCCACACAATAATTTCATGCATGGAACCCCTATTCATCTCAATGTCTTCATATACTAATTTAACCATCTCTAAACTATTCTATAAATGGCGTAGGAAAGTATGTGATCATGATTTTTCTTTCAGGATTAAATCAACTATGTTCAGCTTCTCTCCGAGTATGAACCAATTCATTAACTCAAAATGCGAAACGTGAGTACAGTGCGCAATGAATATCAAGTTTCACATCAACACGTATCAACCAACTCAACGTATAATATCTCCACAATTTTAAGTCTGACACATAACTCCAATATATACATCATTGCCGACAAGATTATCCACTCCACACAAACATACATAAAGACTAAAAAGATTAAAAGTTTTTTTTCTTTTTTGTTTTTAAAAACACGACAATCATACAAATGCAATAAACTATGCACAACAATCAATGACCATATACGGATTCAGCCACCCCTAAACCTAACATGTGCATTGCCTTCAATTGGTCTCGTTGCTTGACTTGGTATATAACACCTCAAGACTTATAACTTCGAACATAAATCATCTCCACTAATGTTCGAACGCACATTATGTTCTAGTTGTTTCTCAAGATTCATACAAGAGTTCAACAAAATCGAATGAGTTGTACCCCTTAACCTCTTCAAATTAAACAAAAATCCAAATGTATCATCATATTATTTGAATTGTTCAAATCGAGTCCTTAGAGAAGATAGAGTTTGATCAATTATAAAAATAAAGTATTCAACTCTAAAAGATTCTTCAACCGATTGCTTTATTTCATCACTTCCACTTTCACCAAATTGTTTTTTTCGAAATACAACTTTAATTCCAATTTTGCTTGCCTTTTTTGTCGCTTCATCCATGACAACAGTAAATCCAATTTCTCTATAATCTTCAAGAAATGAAGCAAGTCCTTGCAAGAGGTCGATAGCATGATCAATATCCACGTTTTCGGTTTGAAGAAATTTACTTAATCAACACTTTCACATTATTACTTTTAAAGTACTTGTCAATATCCCCTACTTGACTTTGAGTTAATTCAATTTCATTTTGTTTCATTTTTCTCTTTACAGCTTCAAACTCATATATAGGAGGCATGGTGTATGAATCTATATCTAATGCCCAATAATTATCCTAAAAAACAATTACAAAATATTTCAATCATCTCACAATTAAAATTTGCAATACAGTTACTACGTGCGCCTGTGCAATTGTCCCACAATAACCATTCATACAAGCCGACTAGGTCACAATTATATAAGCTGATAGGGCTTCAAACATTTTCAATATATTCACTAATAAGCTAGGGCAAGCCATCTCTTACTTGAGAAGTAGAATTTCGACAAAATTATGGAATAACACACTTGGGAATTCCATAGTCACATCTCACAAGCCCGAAATAAAAATTTCAACCACCAATACAAAGTCTTAAGCTATGAAATGAACTTGACTAGCCACTGGTTAGGTGAATATACTGAGAGACATCTCACAATATATGTTTACCTAAGTTTTATTTAAAAGCACCAATGCAAGTACTTAAATATTTTTTAGCATGATTACAATTTTACCAAAGTAAGAAACCATTTTCAGTTAAATGACTACTAGTTTTTAAATATTAACCTTTTGGTAGTTGCTACACTCTTCACAACCACAAATAACTCATTTGGGAGTCGGGTCCTCAAAAGAATGTTTTGCAAATATAAATAGATATAAGAATCATAAATCAACAATATACGTGCACTGCAGGCCTCAATTGAATAATAACAAAGAGAAATTAGCCGCTTAGAATCAGATTCATCACCATTGTTATCAAATTTTTGTAGTTAATCCAAGGGCGGAAGTACCAGCAGAAGCACAGTAACAACCAGTCGACCTTGACTCGTGTAGTTAGGATTGAAAAAAGGCCGATTGATTTTTTCTCTATATATATTTTTTTAAAATGTGAATCTTGTGAATTGTGATTTGTGAAAGAGTAAAGGGAAGGGAAGAACTAGAGGAAAAAAAAGGAAGGAGAGATGATGTCGCGGAGGTTGGAGTTGAAGGGAATGAAAGAATGAAAATTGTTTTTCCATTTGATTCATTTAGTAATAATAATAACAAAAAAAAAATTAATTTGGCCAAAATTGAGGCCCTTCCGGTTTTGAGCCAGAGGAAAAAAAATTGGGCAAAAAATGAGTCCCCCTCCTGTTTTGGCCATGAGGCGCAGACCTCATCCGCCTCGCCTTAAGGTCGGGCTTGGTTGGGATCTATTGTCAACCGCTACCTTGGATATTCTTACTTACACTTACAGCCTGACATTGAATAAAGAATCTAGAACCAAAAAAATGGGTGAACTCTTGTTGGGATCTATTGTCAATCGCTCCCTTGGATATTTTCTATAATGTACAATTAAGTAGAAATGAAAATAGTCAACAAACTAAATAAGTTAACAAATGAACATAAATTCATGCAAAACTAAATATAATTGCACTAGAAACCGCCCACTTTCCCAATAGTCACACAAATAATCTGAATCAGCCGGGGACAGATACTTCTTTAGGCTTATTTTCTTTCCTATGAGCCATTGGTTGGTTTAGATATTCTTTGTATTGTGTGTGCAGCTAATATCCAAACCACTTTAAGAAAATGGCCATTGTTTTCTTGATGAACTCTTTAAGAGTTGCATGCATATTTATCATAATGTACATAAAAAATAGCCTATATATAGCAACATATTCAGAGTGAAAATAAATATGATAAGAGCATGAAATGATGCATTAAAATATTGCTCTATGGCTGTGATTGATGGACGGTGAAATCATCTTCTTTCATTTTAATCTCAAACTACTTCTTAGAGTGCTATCTTTCAAATTTTGTTTAAGTTCATTTCATATGCTATAATAGTCTGTTAGAAAATACGAGTTGTGGGTCGTCCATGTAGGGTGACCCGACCCCCAAGTTTTTAAATTGGATTGGTAGAAGTGATTTGAATAGAATTCAAAAACATAACTTCCCTCAACTATCATCCACTTCTATAATCTTGAAATAACTCCCATCAATTAGAATTGCATAATGAGAAAAAAAAAGATGGCAATAAAAATGTGTGAAAATATTATGGAAAAATACACATAATTGAAAAGTGCCTAGAACCATATATATGACATTAAAACTTACAAAAATTGGCACTTAGATTGTGGATAATATCCTCCTTCTATTGTGATCGGGATTGAGACCATTGAAGAACAAAAAAATTCATAATTTGGAGTTTCGAAAGTAAGTTAATTTAACCATTCGAAAAAAATCTTGAAATTCATTATTTCAAGTGAGTATCTTGACCCGAAATTCATGTTTAAGCATGCATCATGTGCAAGTGAAAGATGTTGAAAAAAAATGGGTCACCTATATAGATTGACCCGACCTGATTTGCATGGGATGGTTTTTGGAGGAAAGGGTTAAATTTTACATCTCACTACCCTCAACCTCCATGTAACCTCAACTATATCGAAAACCATATGAAATCATATAAATTCAGGTAGAACACATACAAAAATTTAAAGGGTTGTGGCTTGATTTTGGTTGGTTTTACATCTCTAATTCGGTACTTGGATTGTGGCTATTAAATTCCTTCATTTGTGAACGAATTTATGACCAAGAAGTGGGTACAAGGCGTTGTGGGAAGCAAGAAAATTAAAGGTAAGTAATTCAACCTCATTTTGTCATTTTGGGATTTCAAGTAAGTTCTATAACTTGAAACTCGATAGAAGGCATGCCAGTATAATTTAAGAATGAGATATATCTCTCTGAGATACACATGACAATCCAAAAAGGTACTTAAGTAAGATTTTGAATGGATATTGAGTCACAAGATGTGACATTTGATATTTTTTTCCTAGTAAGGGAGAAAACTTTGAAAAATTTTATCGAAATTGATATTATGTGTATTGATGTATCAATTTTGAATACATAAGAGTTGATTTGAACTTCTGATTCAAGTGGGACTAATATGTATTCGAATGGAAGCTATCTATCCAATTTGGAGCTATCTAAGAACTATCTAATTTCAATTATTCTTGATTCCGAGTGGAAGCTGAGAGCTATTTAATGATTCTTGGTTTAGAAAATCAATGGATAAAGTTGAGGAAAATGATGGAAGTATATATGGAGTAATGAGTTTATTGAGAACATTTAGGTTCTTAAAAATTAAGTGGAAGACTACTGAATTTATGATAGATAAAGCACATTTTTTTAGAGAACGGTTATACTCAATATGAGTATATTGAGTTAGATAAACCATTTTTAGCTGTGAGATTCACTTCTATATGTTGATGCTAGCCATGATAGTGTTCAAGTTTAGATTACACCAAATAGATCTAGAGACTGCATTTTTATTCTCAATTGAGAATTGATTAAAGAGATCCACGTGAATTGACTTGTAGATTTCATGTTAAAGGCCTTTTAGTATTGTGGTAGCTTTATAGTTATACTCATGGCTATACAAAATTTAATCATGTGGTCGAAGATCACTTTATTTTTGTAAGGTCTGATGGTATGTTGTAATTCTGATTTTGATATTGATGATGTTGTATTGGCTTAGCATGAGAAAGAGTGTATTGAGATCATTTTGAAATGGTTGTCCTCAATCTTTGAGACAAAAGATATGGGTTTAGCAAATTGTATGTTTTGTATTAAAAAAATTATTCCGACCTTTTTACTCTATTACAAGAGTTTTATACTATAATATCTCTAAAATATTTTTCATTGTAGAATTGCTACCCTATTGATACTCCTATATCAGATGGTGACCATTCATATATGTCTAGGACTCCATAAGTGTATAAAGAAATTTCCATATAACCATATCTAGTTCGATTAGGAGTTGGAAGTATGCTGGCATGTATACTTGTCCTAACATTTGTCATGCTATGGATCTAATAAGTAAGTATTGATGTTATCCTTAGAAAGAGTATTGTGATGCTTGAAGGGTACTATTGTCAGTTATTCTTTTTTGTTGCTGAGGGAATAACTTCTTGTTGGAATAGATATTCAAATGTCGACTCAACATGAGGCTTGGTTGAGCACAAATAGTCATTAGACTTGTGCACTCTTGCTATATAGAGTAGCAAGAAGCATATCTTGTACTGTTTATTTTGGCAGTTGAAGAAATTGTTTGGTATAGATGTATTGGGTATCTAATCATATTAGTTGAAAATATGAATCCATGATAATTAGACAATTATCTTATGTGTTGATGATCTCAAGTATCACGATGGAACCAAATACTCGTTGGTGTTTTTGTGATAGACATTAGTAAAGAAAATGCCTTTGCGATATATCTATGTAAATGATATGTAATTATCATACTCTAAAAATGTCTAGAGATATACTTATTCAAAATGTCAAATATCTAGAATTGATTAAAATATGATACTAAGTGTATCAAAAAACTCTTGATTGAGTTTTGTGTGCCTATAGATGAACAATTTTGAGTTCATGTGTAATCTATCGTTGGAATTACGAGATAATGATTCATGCACGTATAAAGTATGTTAAACGGGTTAAGATTGGTTCACTCACACAAACAATCACGTTAGAAACTTTGGGGTTTGTTGGGATAAGACAAAGTGATTATATTGTGTACATGATCCGATCACCTTGATGAGATTATAACAAGTAGTTGAAATGAATTTTGCTATACATTAATCCTATTTCATAACTAGATCGAGTTCTCGATTGGAGATTACCTAGAGAATTCAAGTTGGGTATTGGAGAATACTTGAACTAGTACCATACGGTGTTATTTATTTATTAAGAATATGATATACACCCTAAAAAGGAGAGAAAACATCATAGCACATGTTTCATACCATGTGTGTTTTTATGATCAATATTGGGTAAATTAGTGAATAATCCTTGCTTGCTCATTGTGTAAGACATTGTGATTTATATAACATCATATATACTCTTATCACTTTTGACCCTTTCTTAAGATTTTATTTCAGTGTTGCTACTTTAGCATGTTATCAATGACTATGATTGATTCAATTTGATAGGATATGTCTAGGAAAACAGTTGATTTAAAATTGAAGGATTCGAGTAGAAAAATAAAACTATTTTGACCAACATTTATATTTGTATTCACCTTTTGGACAATTATATTTAACAATTTAGGGTATATAACATAATTGTGAATATAATGATACGATATGGGGTTCAAGTATGTTCTATAAATATTCGAGGGATCAAAAATACTTGAATTAACGTTGAAAAATGAGTTTGCGTTATAGCATGATGTAATATTTCTCTAGTAGAGCTACTAGATATCCCTAACATGTTTATAGTGTAGTGAGCTCTAATATTACTTGTTGGTTGCACTATATATTTGTCATATGAATTTTTATAAGATAGATCTTGAGAAGGATATAATGTGTGACATTCATTGTCACTTGTGATTAGGGTCAAGTCTATCATGTGCGAAAATTGGGAGATGTTGGAAAATACAGGTTGTCGGTTACTCGTGTGGGGTGACCCGACCCACAAATTATTAAAGTGAATTGGAGGGAATGATTTGAATAGAATTCAAACACATAACTTCCCTCAATTGTCATCCACTTTTGTAATCTTGAAATAACTCCCGTCACTTAGAATTGCATGATGAGAAAGAAAGATGGCAATAAAAATGTGTGAAATTCGTATAGAAAAATACATATAAATTGAAAAGTGCCTAGAGCCCCATATATGACATGAAAACTCAAAAAATGGCACTTAGATAATAATCACCTTCCATTGTAATTGAGATTGAGACCATTGGAGAACAAAAAAAAAATGCATATTTTGAATTTTGGGAAACAATGTGATTCAACCATTCAAAAAGATCTTGAAATTCATCATTTCAAGCAAGCATTTTGATCCGGAATTCATGTTTAAGCATGCTTCAATTTCTTATATAGTCAGTATGCTATCTTTCAAGTTCTATTTATAACCAACTTTCATATAGCATAAGAAGTTCAATAACATTGCCTAATACTATACAACTTATATGCAACTCTAAAGCTCAGTCTATTCTTGGCATTTAATTATGTTCAAGATAACTGAACCAATAAAAAAATGAATAAACAAAGCAAGTTAAACAATATTGTTTCCTCCACTTTGTCAGAAATAAGGGATTTTTTAGATTCGGTCACATATATCCAAAATATCTTTTGGAGAGTTGCAAATATTTAGACACGACATCATATTTCAGATATATACTGCCTAGCATAAGGGCTAGTAGGTTGTCCATCAGTGTTTTCATATATGATATCGAGCTTCCTTTGACTGGCCTTAACTATCTTGGATGTGCCGAAGCCACAAGTACGACCGCGTACCTATGCTCGAGTGGTGGCACAACAAATGTTATAAGAATATGATGCCAATGAATAAAAAAATAGAATTAAGAAGTGAATAATTCAATCATAGAACTACTGTTATGCATTTTCTATGTTGCAATTATAATGCAAGCGTACAGTGCCAAGTTTGTAATATAAAGATTAAGTTAGGATATCGAATCCATATGGATTGATTATCAATTTTATACTAAGTACTATAATTGAATAGCCTCTATTTTATCTAGACAATTGAAATTTAGTATCAATGGTTTTAACTAATTCTATGGTGAATATCGTGACGAACTCAATGATTTGTATACAATTTAGAAGAATTTATCAATATGAGAAGGCATTGGGTTGTGACTTCACCTAACTAACTGTGTTCTCAATTATATAGTTATCTCTAATCAATTTTTCCAAGTTTATAAGCAAGAACCTAGTGTAATTCTACTCCATCTCTCCAGTGCCGAGTAAAAATTATTTTTAGACTTCAATTTCAATATCTCTATTCCTAATTAAATGTCTAAGAATTATCAAGTTCCTGGTTCTTATGTGGAACGACTTCAAAAGAATTATACTTTCTCTCAAAACCTATAATTTTCTAGGTTATATTATTCTAAGTTCTCTCTCTTGAGTTCCAAAATTTAAACAATTAAATCAATCAATTAATAGCCAGTTAATTGAAAGCATTAAACTCAAATAAGACAATAAAATAATTGGAAAATCTCAAAGAAACAATTAAAATATAAAAACATAATCTCAAGTTAGATTACATCAAACCCTAGATATATGAATTAGTTTATGATGGAATGTAAAGAAACTATCAATCTTATATTGAAAAACATACATAAGAAAAGAAAAAAAAACTATTTTTGGTAGAGATTCAATCTTCTTTACATTGTTGCTTTTGGCCTTTTGAATTGTATTTTATAAGTAACCTCTAGCTTGATATTTATATCATCTTGAAGTCCTTAGAGGAGTTGAGTTGAATTGGTCTTTTTAGAAGATGGATGGAATTAAAAACCACTTTTTCCCGGCAGGTGGTGCCCCGGGCGATGCTAGGATCGCAATGCCGCTATGGCCCTTTTACGGCCATGGCGCCGGTGATCTGTTTCTCTTCTACAAGGGACGAGGCTGGGATGCCCATAGACTGGCACTAGTGTGCACCATGTCCTTGATTGATTTCTAGCTATTGGTGGCTTTGAGGCACCCTCTTGCTGGTTTCTTCTTCAACTTTCGCTTATCTCTCCACCTCTATTTACACACTTCCAAGTTTTACATTCCTTAATTCATATTGTTACATTGCTTTGCTCCCGTTCAACCTCCAATCTTGCCATTTTCACCATGTTACCTAACCTATAAAACAACGTGAAAAAATACATCAAAACTTTCTAAGAGCTTGTTTGGCAGGGATTAAAATCAGATTAAAATTGAAAATATAGCTGTTGGTGTTGACTTTTATTAGACGAGTGGAACCCAATAACGGCTATATTTTCAATTTTAATTGGATTTTAATCCTTCCCAAACAAGCCCTAAAACCCCAAACTTAGTACTTTGCTAGTCTGAGCAAACACAAAAAAAAAAGAACTAATGAACACACAAACACAACTAAACAAAAGAAAATAAAACAAGTTTAGTTAGATAACTTGCTTTACTGCTCAAGATTGAAAACATTATATCAAGCTTATGAACTGCTTTAGATTTATAATGCAAAAGCTTGATTCTCGCCTATCCAATGCAAAGCGGGTATGTGTGGGAAGAATCAAGTGCAATGCAGTACATCACAAGTTGGTTCACATAACCCCAAACTTATTTTAACCTATATCATGTAAATCAACATATTCATATACAAAGATAAACTTAATTCACTTGTACAAGTATTATAACATTTTACAAGGATAAGCAAAAATTTACTGAAACACATAACTCTGTTACAATTTATAAACTAACACATATTTTCAAGAATACGCATCATGGCCGACAAGGTTATCTAACTAGCACAAGTATGCAACAATTTTTTTATTAAAAAAAAACACACACACAAAATAAAAAAAACAAACAATCACACACAAAAGCTATTAAAACAACTAAGCAATTAGACAATTAATATTTCACCCCCCAAATTTAAACTAATCATTTTCCCCAATATAATATTAAAGATAAAGGAAAAGGACTTTCTTGAGTGAAAATGTTAGTTGTCTTCATTCCTATCGGCCTCATGGTGAAGCGGTGGTGGATTGATGGATGTTGATTCTAGTTTTTCCCCCGAACTTGAGACTTGACATATAAGAAGAACAAAATCATTAAGAAACTATTAATAAAAATATAAACTAACATCCAAATAATTGAGATAGAGGGAAAGCGCTTGGGTTGCTTCCCAAAAAGCCTTTTTTTAACATGATTTCATTCTTGCCTTTCAACTTCACAGCACCTAAAGGAAGTATGTTGTGCATAGTCAATGGTTCTGGTCATTGCGAATTGAGCCTATTTAGGAGCAACTTCCAACGAGAATTATAGAGAGGTGCTTGTCGTCCTAGAATCAACTTTTTCCTTGGCTTTCATACAAATTCCTGGTTCGTTCTTTGTAGACTTTTGCCTTTTCCCATATGTCAAGCTGGAACTCCATTTTGTCATGTGGCATAAGTAATTTAGCGCTTACTTTTTTTGAATCACAACTCAACTTCCTCGTGTTAAAATTTCCTCCAAAAGAGAATGGCAACGAGGATTAGGAGACAACTTTAACTCTGGTATGGGACTCAAAACCTCATTTGATTCAACAGCGTTTGGACATTTCAAAGGATAAGTTTCACAAGCCAAGACAAAGTCAACCATTTCCTCACTCCCTGTGTAACTTCTAGTAGTAGTTGTATCAATATTTGAAGTACTGGTTGCAATATATTGCTCTAGAAGGCCATCGAACAATTCTCTTTTGCATTTTTTGCCACCACTACATCAATTGATTTGACCGTATGGCAAGTATCGATGTTTTCATGGAATTTCTTCACTTGATATATGCTGAATATGACTTTCTATTCATTAACCCAAAGCGCGAGTTGTCTTTCTTGCACATCAATTAGAGCTCTCCCTGTTGCCAAGAATGCCCTGCCAATGATCAATGGTATCTCTTGTTCTTCTTCTATATCTAATACCACAAAATTAGCTAGAAAGATGAACATGTCAACTTTCACCAATACATCTTCAATGATCCTTCGTGGGTATGTGAGAGATCTATCAGCAAGTTGTAATGTAATGGTAGTCAGTTTCACTTCTCCAAGACCTAACTTTTTGAACACGGAAAGAGGAATCAAATTGATGCTAGCCCTAAGATCACACAATGCTTTATTAAAAAAAGATCCGCTAATTGTGCAAGGAATTGTGAAGCTACCTGGATCCTTCAATTTTTTAGGAAGTTTCTATTAGAGAATTGCACTACATTCTTCTGTTAGCTTCACTGTCTCACGCTCCTCCAATTTTTTCTTTGACACCACTTCTTTCAAGAATTTGGAATCGGCATTTGTGCCAAAGTATCTACAAACTGGATGTTAATATGGATCTTCCTGAAGACTTCTAGAAATTTAGCGAACTGTACATCAAACTTCTTCTTTAGGAGTCTTTGTGGATACAATAGTGGTAGCTTCAAGATTGGTGGATTATTTGGGAATGAGATTGAGTTAGGCTTAATAGACTTATTTATTTCTCCTTCCCCAGCTTTCTACTCTGCAACAAGCTTTTTTTCCATATGTTTGGAATCCGATGTAGACAATACACCCTCTTTAAGCTCACTCTCCCCAATCTCTTTACCACTTCTCAAGGTGATGGCGCTGCAATGTTCATTTGGGTTTATCTCTGTTTTGGGGAGAAATTTTCCTTTCTGTTGAGACTTTATTGCACTTGCTAGCTGACCAATCTGTAATTTAAGATTTTTCACTGTGGCCCCCATATTGGTCATATGCGTCTCAATGTTGTACATTCGTGACTCAACCCTGTTGAATCTCATAATTGTCTATAAGATTAAGGCACCCAAGATATCCTCGAGTGATGGCTTTCCTTTAAAAGCATGATTATTGAACCCAAAAGGAGGTTACAATACATTCATATTGTTACCATAAGAGAGGTTCTCATGATTTCACAGCCCTGAATTGTAGTAGTTTGGTAAGTTTTCCATCTAATCGAATTTTCTGTTGTTTACATAATGGGCGTGCTCTTTCTCCATCCCAGTCTCCTAGTACAATTTAGAAGCAGCCATAATAGAATCTGATTTCTAATTAGTCCCCTATAAAGTTAATGCAGCTATTTGGGTTGTAAGTGATGACATCTGAGCTGCAAGGCTGTAACGGGATCAACCTCATAAAGATTAGCAACTTTATACTTACTTATTAAAAGTTTGAATGACATGAATATATGCTCAAAGTTTAATATATTTGGATTTAATGTGTGTACGAGTCTATTGAGCATTTCTAACCTCCCTAAAATACTTGGAATTTTAAGGTGATTCCAGTTGGACAAGATAGCCATATAAGTTATCTATATCTTGGATATCGAATCATGAATTTTGGATGTGTAAAACTCAATTTATGGAAGTTTTCATGAGGGCTGCCAGAATGTACCCGAAAACAAGTAGATCCGATTTTGAAAATAATTTTGACACGTCTATCGATTGAATTTCTATACAAAATTCTAACTTGTAATTCTCCTATGTGTAAGATGTATAGAATTTAAATTTTATAAATTTTGGATTTCATTTATTTGCCAAACGAAATTTATTTCAAAAAGTTGTAGCCATCATAGTACTATTTGTAGGAGCATCAACTATTTTCTGTGTCTGACCATTCAACCCGTTGTTAAAGATCTCAATTTGCACCAAATTCTGATAACCATGTTGAGAGCATCTTGTAATCAAGTGATAGGTGTAGTTTCTACACTTATTCGAGGTCCTAAATGATGGTACTTTGTAATTTTTTGACAGATTAGTGCCTAATTTGTTATTTATTGCTTTTATTAGGAAAAATTTATGTTTGGATGAAGAATTGGAAGAAGAGCAGAAAATAACTAAAATGAAGGAAATTCAAAGTTCGGGGACTAAAGTGAAAATAATCAAAATTTGTGACAGACCACACGATGAAGATTCGAGAGTACTATGTGTCATTGGATAGAAAGAAGTCAAATGGATGAAATATAGTCAAAGTATTCTCAAACATCAATTTCTAGCCAAAAGAGTTATGCTCCGAATTTTATGCGTCAGATTGAAGCTCATTTTTGGCAAAGCAAACACTCGAATTAGAAAATGATATCAAAATAAGAATAGTAACCCTTTGAGTTAGATTTCCTATGCACTTTGAATCGCCCTTTGAGAAGGCACGCGCCTCTTCCTTTTATGAGATGCCTGAGACTTCCTAAAGGGTTCAGGTGCGTGTGCTAGTTTGCACTGGGCACACGCCTCAGTGTAAAATGGGGGAACTTATTTTTCTTATTTTTATTTTGGTAACAATTTAATATAATATTTTTGACATCCTTTAAATACTAAAACTCGACCAGAACGTAAGGAGACTTCCCTAGACCTTTCATAGATTCAACATATTTTGAAGGTGAGGAACAGGGTAGATCATCAAAATCAAGGGAATTGTGCAAGATTTTTGAAAATTATCAATCCAAAATCAAGATTTCATTTAAAAAAGTGGATTTCTCCACTTTCTTCCATATGTCTTCGATCTGAGTGATATTTTTCTATAAAATCTTGTATAGTTTAATTATTAGGGTAATTAGCTAAGGTTTTTTTTATTAGATGATTGAGGAGCCTTATTTTTGTTTATTTCAATTTAAGACCTTAATTTAGGTATTTCTTGTTATTTCTTAATTGATTTTATATTCTCATTGCACTATTTAATTGTTTGACCATTAATTGAATAGTTAGTTGTTATAGTGTAGGAATACTCACAATAAGTTTAGAACACGGTAAAATCAACACAAGGACAATAGATATTAGGTATAATATCTATGGCATGTGCAATCATGTAGATAACCAAAATTAAATGCATGACTTTCATATGAATTCGGACTAGGAATAGAATTTGGTCATGTTAATCTTGGAAAAGAGCATTTAACATATTAGCGTTATCAGTTGTTAAAAATGCTTGAAATTAACTAAATTATTAATTGATAATTGAAATACATGAAATGGGAAGAATCATAAATCCAATGCAAGCATTCACATTCGTTAAAATTACAATTTAGTTGCTTTTTTTTAGTATAGATTGGAAGAAGTATAAATAACAGCAAAATCACTCTTTTGATGTCACTGCTCACTTGAATTTAATACGAGTTATTGAACTACATTTTAAAGCTTATTCCTTGTGGGAACGATAAACTCAAAACTCACTATTTCTTTTACTTGTACAACGATCTCATACACTTGTAGGTTTTAACCTAACAAGTTTTGGGCGTCGTTGTCAGGGAATAATAAGTTTAATTTTAGTTTAGTAGTTTATATTAAATTCATTTTTTTTCGCTTTTGTTTGTTTTAGGCTATTCATTTTACTACCTAATTCATTTTTTTTTAACTTCTTTTAGGTTTTCACTAGTTCATGCAAGATTTTGATGGGATATTGATCGTTCCTATAGATCCCAAAATCAAAAGGACCTTCAAACAGCATAGGAGAGAATGGAGAATAGGAAAGGTAGTGGGTAAAAATCAAAATAAGATTCAGGATGCACTTTTCCAAATGAAGCAGCACCTCAAGTTCAACAAAGACACATCGCCAACATATTAGTAGGAGATTATGTGAATTTAGTGCCAATACCAGTGCAACCGCCTATTGTCTGCTCACCTTTTAGACATGTAAACTTTCACCTTCGACTCATCAATCTCTTCCAAAATCAATATGACATCAAGTTTTTCGAAAAAGCTACAGAAAACCCTCATGAACACATACAAGCTTTTCTGATGTTATACGAAGTCATCAACCACGAGGAAATGTCATCAGATGCCATTCGAATGCACCTATTGTAATGCCCCAAATTTTAATGACTCAAATTCTGGGGTGTTACCAATATCATTTCGCAATCATACACAACGCAGAAGTTTTTTAAATAAACTTTAATAAAATTCAAATTTTCATAACATCAAATTAAATCAATCAAAAACATTAAATCAGAAATTTTAAGCGTTCAATAAAACTAAGGAAGACTAATCTCTAAGCATAAAAATATTAATGATAGTTCCCTTGAAAAGGTTTTATTTGGCAATCTGTGCACCATTCAGCCACCATCCACGTTGAACTGATCTAATCTGAGATGTTAAAATTTTGAAGGAGTGAGTATTTTAAACCTAGTAGGATACGTGCGTCCAAAACAACATAATAATTCTTTAAACATAAATCTATAACATTTCATACCTTCATTTCATCAAGAGCAATCGGAGATTAATCGAAAGCTCTAGGATTTGAGAAAATCCGAATGAGATCTTACATTTCATTTCATTTCATTGGGACCCGTAGGTCAATTAGCATTTCATGAAATAAATAGTGTAAAAATAATTAAAATATTGTAAGGACAAGAATCACTTGCACATAAGTATCCTACCTTGATTGATGAAACAGATTTGAAGGAAAATATGATTGCACGTCACAAGCTTCTAAATTTCTCGTCTGTCAATAATTCATGAATTGCTTTCTGCTTTGCAAGGTGTTTACTTTTTCTCTAACGTGGTGTAAATATTTTTGTAGTGAATAATGTGAAGAGTATGGTATTTATAGTTGCAAAAGTAAAAGAGTTATAGTATAATTGGATAGAAAACCGCGTGTTACTAAAATAGGGATAAGATTTGCGTAACCGAAAAGTTTCCTATTGGAAGTGGGAACACGGCAAGTCAAATCAAAAGGCAAGATTGGTGTACTTTAATTGAAATACAATTTGTATCTAGTAAATAAAAGATAGGTCTATATGTATATCCCTACACGTGCTATGAACCATGCAAATCAATTCAAAATAAAACACTCCACATCACATGTCCAGTACATTTTCCTTCCAGTTTTTCAATTAAATTACAAAACAAATTTTACATCAATTTCTTCAAACTAAAATATCTTGGAACTTACTCATCTGAATCAGCTATTTATCGAGTCTAATATAAGCAATTAATCACGAGCTATCCAACAAGTATAATATTGACATATTTATTTTTGCTCTGTTGAAATATCATATTGACTCAAATAAAATTGAATTGTCACTTATATCACTTTAATCCCTCAACTATCAAAATCATAAAATAAAATATATAGAACAAATAATTTTATTCTCAAATTTTCGGGGTATTACACCTATTCCTTCACACATTAAAGGGGGATGCAAAACATGGCTATACCCACTACTTGTCGGGAGTATTATATCATGGAATGACACTGTGCAAACATTTACCATAAAAATCTTGCCGCCATCTCCAGTCCACCAAATCCGAAATGAAGTCTATACTTTCAAAAAGATGGATCTTGAGACATATCCAAATGCATGGGAAAGGTTCAAGAGCGCGTTTAGAAAATGTCCCAATTTAGACATTTCTAGCAAGCTTATGTGTACCTCTTCCACTACGGTATACATCAGGAGTTCAAAAACATGGTAGATGATCGATAATGACTAAGGATGTGGACGATGCTTATGACTTGTATAAGAGAATAGAAGAAAATGAACCGATGTAGTTGAACGACATGGAAGTCCAAAGAGGAAAAGCTAGTATACATAATATAGATGCAATGACAACGTTGGCGGCACAGATGGAGGTAATAAAGAGAAAATTTGACACTTTAACCCATTTTGTGAATATGGTACAAACTCAAGCTCTAATTTGCACAGGTTGTCGGGGGCAGATTACATCACTACAAGCTACCCTTGGGCTTCTACGTACATGGGTCAGCCAACACAGGTTAGTTATGCATAAAATTTCGAAAGGTAGCAAAATTACCCCTACAATTACCATCCAAACTAGAACAAGTAACCAAACTCTAATCAAGGGTAAAATTATCAGAATAGACCACCAGAGTTCTGATAACAACAACAATATCAGGAAGAGAGAAGGCCATCAATAGAAGATTTGTTATTTCGGTACATCATAAAGACTGGGGCCAATTTTCAAAATAAGTAGGGTTCTATTAAGAATTTGGAACAACATGTGGGACTAATAGCAGCTACAATAGCCAATAGACCACATAGTACCTTGCCTAGCAACATACAGAAAAATCTACAGGAGTATGTACTAGCAATTGAGGCGATGAGTTCTGAATCTAAAGAGTCACCATCATTTATCCTCGACACTCAGGTTCAAACCATCACCACTATTAGTGGGGTTCAGCTACCTAAAATTGCTGAAAGAATGAATGAGACTGAGGGTACTTAGGTATCTACAAAGGGCAAGGAGCAAGTAGAGTATTTTGAAGAATCAACATAGAAGGATCAACAAACACATTCAGACAATCCACAGGTTGAGGTAACAATTCATATCAAAGCACTTGTTCACCCAATCCCATTTCCTCAAAGGTTGAAAAATACCAGCCGGAAAAGCAGTTCCTAAAAGTCTTCAAAAAGCTGCATGTCAACTTCCCTTTCATTGATGCCATCCTTCAAATTCCAAACTACTCCAAGTTCTTGAATGAGATGTTGACTAAGAAGAAGAAGCTACCCGATCATGAAAAATAGCTTTATCTGAAGAGTGCATCGCGATCATTCAGTATAACATCTCTTCCAAAGAAAAGATCTAGGGAGTTTCACTCTACCTTACTCCATAGAAAATTTACATGATATAAATTGTTTAATTGATTCAGAAGTGATTATTAATTTAATTCCATTGCCTTTTTACATGAAACTGGGATTAGGAGATCCTAAGGTGGCATATATTATCCTTTAACTGGCGGACTGATCATTGAACTATCCCTATGGAATAGTCGCGGACATGCTTATCAAGGCAGATGAGTTCATTTTTCCACATGATTTCATCACCCTAGACATAGAAGTGGCATATCATATGCCAATAATCTTGGAAAGGCCATTCTTGTCTACAAGTTGAGTCATTCTGGACTCTGATACTAATGAGATAGTTCTAAGGGTGGAGAATAAGCAGCAAAGCTTTACTATAGAAAATCCACTCAAGCAACCCTCCTACTTTGAGGATTGCCAAAGAGTAGACCATTAAGAGAGCTACAAGGGCAGGCCAGATAAAGGTGAAATTGTGGATAGGGACAACAATAGAAACTTGATTATGTGAAGAATTAAACATGAAAGAAAGACGTACAATCAGTGCGTAAAGTGCAGGGTTGAAAATTCATTTTCAAGCCACCATGAAGAGCCTAGAAACAACAAGAGTTAAGTTATGGACTCTAAACAAGCGCTTGTTGGGAGGCAACCCAACACTTCTATCCATTTTATTTATTATACTTTCTAGACTTAGATTTTTTAGCCTTAATGTTTTATTTGACCACTTTGTGCAGGAATATGAAGTCGTGGAACACTTATATCAACATTGACCGAGGAGACAATGGGAGCAATAGGACAAGCTAGTCATTGGACTTCACACCATATTAGGGGAGTATTTTCTTTATTTTCTTCTACACTCTTTATATGTGGACTTATGATTTAAGATATTGAGAACAATGTCTAGTTTAAATTTGGGGTAGAAAATATGAGTTTCTTTTGTTTTGTGTGTTTTCGTGTATGTTTTATTCCTTCAGATATTAGAAAAAAATGAGAAATTTGAAAAATTCAAAAAATAATTTCTTTTGTGTTGCATAAATTAGTTGGCCCGGCTAGTAATGAACAATATATTAATTATGAATTGATTTAGGAATTGTGAATATGATACATCCTTAGTTTAATTTTTACTTTTCCATGTGAAGTTCGATGTATGTTGAGCACATGAATTATGTTAAGCATTGTGTAGGAATGAGTTGATTTTATAATTTGATAGGTTGAAATAGTAGACCTTAAATTCTATACTCGAGCCAGTATATTTTACATCCTTAGACCAAATTTAGAATATTTTGGAGGATTTCACTATTGTAAGAAGATGTTAAAATAATTGGATTCCATGTGTGAAATTAAAAATCTTGTGTAGATTGTTTAAGGTCAATAAGATGAAATTGGACGAAAGTCTTAAGATATAGGTCTGTTTACTTGGATAGGTGTTTAATTGGGGACATTACACTAATTAATGCATAAAAAATCTTATTTGAAAATTTCTCTTTGTAACTTTTATGACTTGAGTTATTAAGCCTATAAGGGTGTTAAAACATGTTGCTCTAAAATCAACTGACTTAGGAGTCATTAGCTTAAAACTTGTTACATTGGTTATTTAAAAAGTTTAAGGAAGAAAATACTGCAAATAAAGAAAAAAATGTTGAAAAAAAAAAGAAAACTGAGAAAAAATATAGAAAATCAGAAAAAAAAAATGGTGCATGAAATTGAAGATGCACAAAATGGTTTGGTTAAGTTCAAACACTCATTTAGAGAAATTTGACTTTTGATAAGGGATTATTAGCCTAGTTAAGTCCTAAAGATTGAAGCAATCAAACTTGATAGAGGAGCCTTGTTTATTGACATGTTGAACTGCAATCGGTGAGATTTACCTAAAGTAGAGAGGTGAGGATAGTATAAAATTCAACCTTAAATCACACACTTGAAAAGAGCAAAAAAAAAAAAAAAAGTTTAGGGGTGTATGAATCTCACGAGTGAGGATAAAAACATATTTGACCATTACGGGTCAGGAATGGAACAAGTTGTGAATTCATGATTTTATGCTTAATTTTTTACACACGTCAGCTTTGCATTGGAAAAGTAAACTTTGATTTATGTATTGTGATCTTGAAGTTGTACTTAGATTTAATGTTATGATTTCAATTATGAGATAGAATGTTGGGTTAGCTAGCTAAATATTTTCGAATGTTTGTGCGTTTGCTCTATAGTTGGATTTTAGTTTTGTTTGAGAACAAATAAAGATTCATGTTTAGGGGTTTGGCAAGTGTAGTTTCTACACTTATTCGGGGTCCTAAATAATGATATTTTGTTATTCTTTGTACGGATTAGTGCCTAATTTGTTGTTTATTGCTCTTACTAGGAAACATTTATGTTTGGACGAAGAATTGGAAGAAAGAACGAAAAAGTGCAAAAACGAAGGAAATTCAAAGTTCAGGGACTAAAGTGCAAATATTCCAAAGTTGTGACAGACCTAATGAAGGAGATTCGTGAGTATTAGGTGTCAATTGGATGAGAAAAGAAGTCAAAGTGATGAAATATAGTCAAAGTATTATCAAACATCAGTTCTAGCCGAATAAGTTATACTCTGAATTTTCTACCTCAGATTGAAGCTCATTTTTGCACAGGAAATGCTCGAATTGGAAACTTATATCTAAATAAGAATTGTATCCCTTGGTGTTATCTTTTTAATGCATTTTGAATCGCCTTAATCAAATATCAGGAGTGAAAGTTATGATAAAAATACTGAACGCTGCTCGGGATAAAGAGGTGAGCGCCTCCTCCTCTTCTGAGATTCCTGAGACTTCCTAAAGAGTTCAAACATGTGCCTCAATCTAAATTGCGAAATAAATCCAATTTTTTTTTTGTGACAATTCAATGCAATTTTGTTGGCATCATTTAAAGGCCAAAACTCCACTAGAATGTAGGGAGACCTCCCTAGACATAAAAATTCATAGATTCAACATATTTTGCAGGTGAAGAACGGGGCCAGATCATCAACCTTAAGGGAATTGTACAAGATTCTTGAAGATTATCCATCTAAAATCAAGACTTCATTTAAAAAAAAAAAAGTGGATTTCTCCACTTGCTTCCATATTTCTTCGATCCAGGTAATATTTTTCTATAAATTCTTGTATAATTTAATTATGAGTATGATTAACTAAGTTTTTCTATTGTATTGGATGATTGAGGAACCATATTTTTGTTTATTTCAATTTAAGACTTTAATTTAGGTATTTATTGATTGATTTTGCATTCTTATTGCACTATTTAATTTTTTGGCCAGCAATTGAATAGTTAGTTACTTGTTGTAGTGTAAAAATACTCATAATAAGTTTAGAATGCGGTAAAATCAACACATGAACAATAAGTATTAGAAATAATATCTATAACATGTACAATCATGCAGATAACCAAACTAAATACATGATTTTCATATGAATTCAGACTTAGAATATGATTTGGATGTGTTAATCATAGGTTTGTGTATTTTGGAAGGAAACATTTAACATATTCGTATTACCGGTTGTAAAAAATGTATGAAATTAACTAGATTATTAATTGATAATTGAAATAGATGAAAACAAGAGGAATCGTGAATCCAATATAAGCATTCACATTCATTAAAATCACAATTTACTTGCTTTATTAGTATAGATTAGAAGTAGTATAAACAACCACAAAATCACTCATTTGTCTTCGCTACTCACTCGAATTTAATACTAATTATTGAACTACATTTTAAACATTATTCCTCATGGGAATGATAAACTCGAAACTCATTATTTATATTACTTGTACAACGATCTCATACACTTGCTGATTTTAACTTAACATCAAGTCTTTAAATCTCTCCAAGTCTCATAGAATGGTTCGACGTTAGATTGTTTGAATTGGTCAATCTCACTCCGCAATTGAGTGACTTGTAAGGGAAAAATAATTTAGTGAGAAATTTCTTAGCCAATCCCTCCCAAGTAGTGATAGATCCATCTGACAATAATGGAAATCATGCTTTTACTTTACCCCTCAAGGAAAAGGAAAATAGACGAAGTTTGATTTCCTCTTCAATAACGCTGTTCATCTTCACCGTATCATAAATCATCAAAAAATTAGCTAGATGAGCATTAGGACATAATAACGTTGTACAATGTGTACCAACCCTAGCTTCAATTCAAAGTTGTTTGCAACTATTGTCTAGCGTGGAATTCTAGAGTAGTTGTCGTTGGCAATTGCTCTGACATAATCCTGAATAGCCCGTTGTTGATTGTTTTCATTTGCTTCATGTTCCACCATTTCTTCAAGTTCTTTTTTCTTGTCCCCTTTAAAAATCGAAAAATTCTTTCAATTTCAGGATCAACGGGTAGTAACTCAGAACTCCTTGATATACGCATAAACCAGAAACAAAACAAGAAAACTATTAAAATTACTAATTAGTAAAAATCAATTAAATCAATCTCCGACAATAGTGAAAAAACTTGTTACGCGTTTCTATACCGCAAGCTTACAGTGTCAAATTTTGTAATATAACAATTAAGTAAGGATGTGGAACCCACATGAATTGAATATCAATCTTATATTAAGTACTATAATTGAATAGCCTCTATTTTATCTAGACAATTGAAATTTAGTATCAATGGTTTTAACTAATTCTAAGGTGAATATAGTGACGAGCTCAACGATTTGTATGCAGTTTAGAAGAATTTATCAATATAAGAAAGCCTAGAGTTGCGATTTTACCTATCTATCGACTAATTTTACCAAGTTTATAAGCAAGAACGCTAATGTAATTCTAATGCCTCTCGGAGTATTGAGTAAAAACTATTCCTAGAATTCAATTCCAATATCTTTATTCCAAATTAAAAATCTAAGAATTATCAAGTTCTTGGCTCTTATGTGGAGCAGTTTCAAAGGAATTATAGTTTATCTCAAAAACTATAGTTTCTTAGGTTTTGTTATTCTAAGATCATTTCTAGGGTTTCTTCTCTTGAGTGCCGAACTTAAATAATCAAATAAATTAATTAATGGTCAGATAATTGAAAGCATTAAATTCAAATAACACAAATAAACTAATTAGAAAATCTTAAAAAAAAAAAACTATTAAATATCAAAACATAATCTCAAGTTAGATTACATCAAAAACTAGATATAAGAATTAGTTTATGATGGAATCTATAGAAAATATAAATTTCATACCGAACAACATAGAGAAGAACAGAGAAAAAACTATTTTTGGTAGAAATCTTCTTCACATTGTTGTGCTTGCTTTCTTCTGTCTTGCCTTGTTGAACTGTGTTTCAAAAGTGACCTCTATCTTGGTATTTATGTCATCTTGAAGTCCTTTTGGAGGAGTTGGAGTCGAATCGGACTTTCTAAAAGATGGTAGGAATAAAAAACCCTTTTCCCGGTAGGAGGCGCCCCGGCGCTAAGATCGTTGCCCGTCGCGACGCCGCGCTGGTATTGTGATCAGTTGTGTGATAGGACCGATCATAGGTCTTGGGAACGATAGCTTCTTCTTTAGTGGCATTAGAATAACCTACTTCATTTCAAAATAAAATTAAAGAAAGAAAATATCATAACGCATAATACAAAAATCTTATAATGATCACAAAAAGAAATTACTATTTACTATAATAGTGAGGACTTCAATAACTATTTCCATCTAAAAAATTAAAAACCTAAAAATGGCTGGATTTTCTTAGTTTACCTATGTTTTTATTTAGAATTCGAATAGTCACTTACCTATGCTGCTTCAGGTACTAGTTAATAGCAGCAGTAGAAGAATTCGTAAGCATAAACATAATGTAGCATGTTCAGGTCAGAATGAATTTGAGAGAGGCACTTCATTTTTACTTCTTTTAAAGGGCATAAAATTCCAAAAAAAAAAAGAGTAGACAAGGATTCAAATAAGTGAAAAAAGCTTGTTCATAGATATATATCGTCACAGCAGACGTAAACTACAAACTACGGTAACACATGCTGTAGCAAGGACAGTTTGCCACTTTCATAATCTTTGTTTAGAGATTGAATTGGTTTGAGGAACTGTGTTTTCGATCAGGAGGGTATAACTCCACAATCCCAAAAATGATCGTAAGATGATATCAATATGGTATGTCTTGAGAATCCTAAGTAATAGATGCTAGTGGCATGGATTGCAGGGTTTAAAAGACTACAATCTCAAACCAAGTGGTGTACTGTCGTATAACGATTGGGGGAGTTTTGTTTATAACGAAATCAATCTTATAACAAATAACAATGTAAATTAACGAGTTGTATTAAACCAATGAAACGAGTCTTGATGAAAGTCAACTTCCACCATTGGAGATTTATAACCATTCATCAATCCATAAAAAATAATCAATCCACATTCACAATATTCATCATTGGAATAAATTCATATTTCTCCTTAATTTTAATTAATCAGAAACTAGCGTTCTAATTAACTCTAATTATCAAATAATCTCAGACCAGCGCTAAAGATTCAATTTAATAACAGTTTTAAATAATAGAGAAATCGATGAACTAGATAATACAAATACTAGCGATTGTATTCAATCTATTCAAACATTCTTCTTAAGATTCAATAACATCCATCACAGAAAATTATCAAATCCTAGTGTTTCACAAGTTAAATGATTCAAACAATTACGGATTTGAGAATTAACTTGACTATAGATTGCAATATATGAAAAACTAATAGATCTCTTAGCAATCATAAAATTATACATAGAAGAATATTCAATACTGAAAATATAAATTAAACGATGAAAATAGGTGGATCTCACAGTTATAATGGTTTCCAAGGCTTCAGTATCCTTCAATCAAGCACCAAGATTTAATTACACATGATAGATCTAAGAAAAAATAGAGAGAAAAAAGGTTGTAGAGGTTCTGATGTGTTTTTGGGGTTTTTTCTAGACTTCTCATGGCCCATGCATACAAAAAAACTCTAATTTATACTGCGCGGTGCTAGGCGCTGAAAATCTGTTCTTTCTGGGCAACACGGTGCCTGGGCTTTGTGTTGCTATTTCAAATTCTGCGTCATCTTTAGTATTTTCGTCATAACTTCCTCTCCCGATATTTGATTGTATGCTTCAAGATGCATTGAAAAGATAACTCAAAGGGCTACAAGTTTTCTTCAGATACCATCTTCGAATTCGATTATCTACCATGTCAAAAATCGGTCTCAAGATGAAGCTGAAAACTGGGGCAAAACTTTTCAACTTGAAAGTTGATGTATGATAATATTTTGGTTATGTTTCATCCCTTTGACTCCTTCCTTCATCCAATTGACCTCTAACACTCTCGAATCTTCATCACAAGGTTAGAAGAAAGTTTAGAGTATTTGCACTTTAGTCCTTGAACTTTCACTTTCTTTCATTTTGGTCCATTTTCACTTATTTCTTTCAAATTACGTCATATCCATCAAATTGACACCTAAACCAAAATATAAGATTAATAAGTACATTTTAGCATATAATAATCATACGAGCGTATTAAATAAAGAGGGAAAACTATGCATTTTACATTCATATCACCAAGATCCTATATGGAATAGCAGTTATCATCTTGAGTGTAGCATGCTTATCAAAACATCTTTGGCTAAGCTTAAAACTTACTTTTAAAACATGCTCAAGTAATCCAATGAGACATATATGAATACCCCTTTCGACAAAGAATCATTGGACAATTTGATCTCTCCTAAAAATACATAAATTGTTAGAATACATACCATTGCAACCACATATACTACTTACCTTAATTTCCCACTTTTTCCCCTCACGCATGCTTCTGAAGAGTCCGTTCTCTAGATGATTATATTTCTAGCAAGATCTTTTTGGCAAAAACAGAAAATATGGACAAGTGCTCTGCAACTGCTACTTCATCTAACTGAAAATGGATAATTGTACTTTTGATAAGTGTATTTTAAATACACCTATTCGGGCTTTAAAATATTGACATTTTGTAGTTATTTTAATGAAATTATAGCCTAATTTATTATATAATGTATTATTAGGTGAAACTCGATGAATGGAAGTGGAATTGAAAAAAGAAGAGAAAATTACAAGATCCAAAGTTTGGGGGGCTAAAGTGCAAATGCTCAAAAATTATGTTAGACCTCACGATGAAGATTTGAGAATGTTAAGGGTCAATTGGATGCAATTAGAAGTCAAAAGTAAGTGAAATATGGACACAAATTAATTTTCAACCGTACAAGTATGTTCCAAATTTTTAGCCCGAAATTGAGACCCCTTATTGACCTAGTAAAACTTAGAATTGGAAAAAAGCTATTTCTATTAAAGTTGTATCCCTTTGATTTATCTTTACAACTTATTTGAATCGCCTCAACCGGATATCGGGAGAGAAAGTCATGATAAAAATATTAAAAGAAGTACAGAACGGATTTTTTCACGTGGCTCCACCATCATTTACAATACAGAGTCGCGATGCCACAGCGCCACTTCTTTGGAGCGGAAGGTGTCGCATGAGTGTATGTAGGGTGTGTTTTTAGCCCATTTTGAAACTCATAAAAAACCTACATTCTACACAAATATATAAATACAAGTTTTTGACACTTTTGAGAGAGTTCCACATAATTTGGGGGAGAGAAAAACACATAATCATCAAAATCAAAGAGCAAAAGCTAGGGTTTGAAGACTTTTGAGATTGAAGAAGATTCTTGGTGCAAGATCTAATTCTTTCCATCATCAAGATTTCAAAATCTAATTATGAACTCTATATTTTTTGTTTTTCTTTCATTATTATGAGTAGCTAAATTTATAGCTAGGGCGAACAATGTAATTTATGTGTGACCATTTATTTCTTTTATTCAAGATTCCAGTTCTTTAAATGCATATGTATTGATTTTATTTATGAATTTAATACCTTGAATTTTTTGGCCAATTATTCAATAATTTTTTGAATTTATTATGAATCGAGTGGTGAGTTTTAGATTTAGACCACATAGTAAAATTTGGTAATTTAGTATAAGTCGGGCTGAAAAAGGGGGAGGATGACAGCAATTTCTTGACCTAGAAAATGATCTTTTGGGTCTAAAAAGGCGTCAATATCCCGCCAGAAACTTTAGTCCATAAATAAGATATTCACCTACCCATTTTATCTGATCAACAAAAATTTTGGCCCAAAAATAAGATATTCACCAATTCATCTCATTTAGTGGGCAAATATATTTTATCTAGGCTGACTACTAATTATGTTGGTTGGTAAAGGTTTCAATGTCCGATTTTTTTGGCGGGTCAGAAAAAACTGGTTGACAAAGATGATTTTCATCGACTATTTCTATTTGGTTGGGAAAACACCGGTAGGCAAAGATATGACTGACTAATATTTTTTTTAGTCAGCAAAAGAGCCTTTTCACCTGCTGTTTTTGGTTGGTGGAAAAATTTGGTCGGGAAAACTATAGTCTGTTATAGTGAAAAGACACTTCTGTAAGCCTAATGAACTTAATACCACAGCTTCAATAGAAAATGAAAAATGAAAGCCTGAGAGCGTCGTATCGCGTTATAAAGCTCGTCTCATAGCCAATGTTTTCCACCATCATCCTGAGGTTGATTTCCGTGATACTTTTAGTCAAGTTGTCAAACCAGCCACAATTCGAATTATTAATCTGTGGCTCTTAATTACAACTAGCGTGTTCACCAACTGATGTCAACAATACTTTCTTGTAAGGCTCTCTCAGATGAAGTATTCATGTGTCCGTCGCCTTAGGAAAGCTATATATGACCTCAAAAGGCACCCCATGCCTGGTACACTAAGCTTAAAGGTTTTATCTGTCTTATGAATTTACAAACTCTCATCGTGACTCCTATCTCTTTCTGTTATATTCTAATTACATCAACATCTACTTCCTGATCTATGTTGATGACCTCCCGTCACAAGAAATATAGTGGTGCAGTATGTCACTCAATGGTCTCTGTCTCTCTGCACTTTTCGATCAAAAAATTAGGGTCTCTTATCTACTTTCTTGTATTGAGGTAATTTAGTCATCCTCTAGTCTGGTCTGATCCTTAGTCAACATATATACATTAAGGATATTTTTTGTCACAACAAATGATCGGTGCCAAGGAATGTGCCACTTTTATGCCTAGTATAGCCTCTCCCACTCTTCAGGATGGTTTCCCTCTAGCTGATACTGCTTTATATCGTCAAGTTCAGGGCAGAGCCAGGAAATTCCGAACTTTAAGTTTTTTGTCATAAATTTAATGATGATTGAAATATAAAACAATATTAATGTGGGGGTAATTGTATCTATTAATTCTGGATAGATAACCTCTAAAGCCTACAGAGAACTCTAGTAGAGCAAAAATGTGACAACCCGAGTTCTCAAGATTCGAGTGTCACTAAAATTGTATTTTGAACCTAAAATAAAATTTGCTTTCTAGAACTTAAAACTTCATTAAATATTCTCATAAAATTAAAGTGAGTTAATCCTTAACTTGAAACTTGACATCAAATAAAAATCTTCTAGAGATTTAAATAAAAGCAATAAGTTCTTGAGTAAATAAACATGAGCATGGTGGGTCTCCTTTTCACTTGCCACTTCGCCATCATTCTCCTATCTTAATTACCACGAACTTTTAATTTTCTGAAGGGGGATAACTGGGTGTGAGAGAAAATCTCAATAATCATATAAGTACATGGATTGCTATTCCTCAATTATAGGATAGTGGACCCTATCCCTATCTACTTTTTCTCGACTCGCATACAAAACACCCAAAGAATGTGAATTGGAGATTTAAAATTTCAATTTAATTAAAAGAGATAAAATTCAAATATTATCTCAGTTATCTTTAAAAATAAATAAGATTTTAACAACTTGGGTTTAAGCCCAAAAGGAAAAATAAAACAAAAGTGGGCTATAATTCCGTCTAATGGACTTTCATGTAACTGACCGTATTAATCGTGTCTATTTTTATAAACTCATAAAATTAGGCCCACTGGTCGGGTATTACAACCTACAATAAATTTTGTTCTCAAAATTTACCTTGGAATTCATCGAAGAATTGTGGATATTAAGCTTACATCTTTACCTCTCTCTCTCTCCCAAGTTGCCTCTTCAACTAAGTTATTGCACTATTGTACTTTTATTAAGGGGATTATCTTATTCTTGAGTGCTTGAAATTTCTGATTAATGATCCTAATTGGCACTTCCTCGTAGCTCAAACCTCACTGTAACTCAATGGACTAATGGTTGACCACATGACCCCGATCAGGGACATAATTTCTAAGCATTGACATATGGAAGATGTCTTGCATAGTCTAAAGTTTTGGGTGTAAAGCCAACTGTTACGTGACATTTCCAATACATTACAAGATTTCAAACGGGCAAATGAACCTTTGTCGCAACTTACCCTTGCCAAAATGCAACACTCATTTCATTGGTGCAACCTTGATAAATACTTTGTCAACTATTGAAAACTATAATTCCTTCCTTCTTCTGTCAACCTAATTTTTTTATCTATCCTGGACAATTTTCATATTGGACCAAATTTTCTCAATAGCCTACATTGTTTGTTCAATGATCTCTAGACCCAAAATCTTCCGTTCACTGACCTTATCCCAATGAGCTGGCGATATATACTTCCTTCAATACAATGTTTAATATGGTGCCATGCCAATAAAGGCACGATAGCTATTGTTGTATAAAAACTAAATTGAGGGTAAATGTTTCTCCAAATGTCCCGCAAACTCAAGGACACAAGTTCGAAGCATATCCTCCAATGTTTGAATTGTTCACTCAGACTCTCCATCTATGTGATGGTGGAAAGCCGTACTAAATTTTAGAAGTTCGATGTGAACATTGGATCTCTATCTAATGCAATTGATGCGGGCACACTGTGCAACCTTACTATATTATTCATATATAACCGAGCTAATTGGTCCGTTGAAAATGCCATCCAAACCGGTAAAAAATGAGCCGATTTGATGAGCCAATCTACGATGACTCAAATAGCCTCATGACCCCTTGTTGACTTTGAAAAACAGACCACAAAGTCCATCGTTACATGCTCCTACTTTCACTCCAGAACTTCTAACAGTTCAAGCAACCTTGACGATCGCTAGTGTTCAGACTTCACTTGTTGACATAGTAAACACCTTTCGACATACTCGTACCTTAAGGTCTCGATGCATCTTTGTACCTCCTAGATGTACTGAATGAGGAGTGGAGTAAGCCACTTTTAATATTTTCTTTTTCAACTCCTCGAAGTCTGGTACGCACAAACATCCTTGATAATACAAGATCTTGGTCTTTTCCATGGTGAAATCCTTTCGCTTCTATGTATCAACCTCTGACTTAATGAATTTAAACGACTGATTAAATTTTTGATGGTCCTTAATCCTATCACGAAATGTTGGTTAGCGGTGTTGTGACCACTTCGAGACTTAATCTCTCGAACTCCTTCCATAATGGCTCTTGTATGGTCAAAGCCACCACTTGACTTGTCACTTTATGACTCAAGGCGTCTACTACAACATTTGCCTTCCTTGGGTGATAGTGGAGGTTGCAATAATAATCTTTTACCAACTCAAGTCATCTTCTCTGTCTCATGTTCAACTTCTTCTGAGTGAAGATGTACTCGAGACTCTTATAGTCTGTACAAATGTCACACTTACATACATAAAGGTAGTGCCTCCAAATTATTAGTACATGGACTACCCCAGCTTGTTCTAAGCAGTGTGGGTAGTTTTGCTCATGTGACTTCAATTGTTTTGATGCGTAAGCAAACTACTTTACCGTACTACATCAAGATACATTATATTCCCTCTGATCCTTCAAGTGTAGTTAATACTATAACATTTATTAGCTTTTCTGCAATTCCTCAAAATTTGCTCACATTTCTCTGTCGAATCAAACCATTCACCATTATGTGTTAATTGTGTCAACGGTCCTAATATCTTTAAGAATCCTTTAATAAGCCTCATATAGTATCTCGATAAACCCAAAAAGCTGTGAATTTCTCTTACAATGGTTGGCTTCAACCAATCTAACATTGCCACCACTTTGCTTCGATCAACCTCAATGCCTCGAATTGTGACAACATGTTCAAGGCATGCTACCCATTCCAACCAAAACTCACATTTCTTGAGCTTGGCATAAATTTTCTCCTTCTTCAGGACTCCTAGTTATGGATAAATGAATTTCATTTTCTCGTGGTCTTAGGAAGGCAACTTCTTTCTTAAGGCAATGAATTTTCGTGTGGTTCTTGCCACCCCAAGAATCACGTCAAATTCATTCATGTCTATCACATACAACTCAATTTCTAACGATCTGCCATCAATTTATATCCTTGCAGTTTTATGTGATCAGTGTTCAACATATTTCCTGAAGAGATAGACAGTACTGAGGAAAAAGGTACAGATTCAACCATCACACAGTTGATGTATGAACCTAAAGGATATAAAGGAGTGAGTTGTACCAGAATCTATCAATATATAGGCTAGTAAGTCAGATATAAGAATGTTAGCTGCCAACACATTTCGATTTTGATCCTTCTTCTGCTATGTCATTGTAAAGATCAATGCATATCCCGCGGGTTCATTTCTCTGCTGCTGTTGTGCGTTTCTTTATTTTTATTGTGTATTCCCTTGTTTATTTTGGACATTTTCATGTTTCTGCTGTCCATTCCCAGTTGTTTGTTCTTAGGGCAAAACATGGGGATGCATTGTCGCTCTCCATACCGAAAACATAAATTCGTCCCCAAAAGCCAAGCTCCCAGATGGTGCTGCTGGAACTTGCTACAAAGTGGAAAGCTCTTATTTCCATTTTGAGGATGATCTCCTTCACCCTTTTTAAGAAATTGGTATTTCCTTTGCCCTTATTATCCACCCATTTTCCTTTTTTTGGAATACCCATACTGCTACGTATTCTCTCCACCAACACGCCCTACGAAATTTGCTAACTGCACTTTTGCTAACAATTTATGGTAAGCTCACAGTTCAAGCACTATCACAGCCTATCCTAGATCATGCCTCAAACCCAGTTCGAAACATCTTACCTTTTTCTCCTGTGTGTCCATGAAAGTAGGGACTTAATGGGACAAGTCTTCAAACTTCTGCTCATACTCGGTCAATGACATTTAGCCATGTGTTTAACGTGAGAAACTCATCTTCTTTTCGATTTTGGACACTCATGGGATAGTATTTCTTCAAGAAAAAATTCTTGAATTCGTTTCATATCCAGACGTGACAGCGAACCCTTGACCTTGCGATGGAGTCTTACCAGCGTCTAGCAACTTTTTGCAGCATAAATGTTGCACATATAACCCTTCTTGATTCTGGTTAATCAATATGAGTTCAAAGATCTTCTCTGTACATATTAACCGTTCTCTGCTTCCAAAGGGTCTGTGCTGCCACTAAAAGTCGGGCAATGTTGTTTCTTGAAGTGCTCTATAATTGTAGCAGTGGTCCTAAATTAAGATTTTTCTTTCCTAAATTTAGAGTGAGTTTGTCGTTTGTAATATTGCTTTCGTTTTATTGATTTGTATAACGTGCAACTAAATGGCTTCCAGGTGAGGAGGGGAATCACAATGGACCGCTTAAATCTCAAACTCGCCTTAGACAGTTTAGGTTTTTTGACGAAACCTTTCAATTTTGTGAACACAAATTCAAAAAAACTCAACCAATATATAGAAACAAAAGTATCTAAAAGTATAAATCTTCTCAATTGGGTAATTCTTAATCAGCACATCCTACTTAAAAGGCTTTCTTAAAATTATAATCATTCTAATACTATTACCATATAAATTTTCATAATTAACATGCATCCATAAATTGTATTATATATATCTTATAATATCACGAAAATTCATGTTGTACATAATAAGTAGGTTTCATAAATAACATGACATTTAAAATGACAAATATGAATGAATAAAAAAAAATTAGAATAATGACTTAAAACCATTTAATTATTATTTCAAGAATAATGACCCATTGTTTAAAAATCATTATCTTTGGATTTATTGATTAAAAAAATGAGTTTTGGACCATTTAAATGATAACACTTAATCTACTTAACATCATGCTAAAAACTTTTTAATAAAATCACAACTCATTAAGCAATACATTTTTCAAAAAAAAATAAATAAATAAGAAATAACCATTACTGCACACTATTCAAGTGAACAGTATGCAGGTTATTGATCATGTCGCGTGATTTTTTTTTTTTTAATTCGAAAGGATAATATTAACTTTTAAAAAATAATTTGCAAAGTCTAATTGTAAACATTTTAGGCATAACCAGTAAATACACAATCAATAATTTTAGGTCATATCTTAACCTTTTTAGGTTTAGGAACCGCTACCTTAGCCAAACATCCTCATACATTTAAGTATTTATAGTTAGGTTTGTGACCTTTATATAATTTATATGGTATCTTATACGTTTTTCGATGTAGTAATTTGTTGAGAATATAATTGGAAGAAAGCAAAGCTTCCCTCCACAAGTTTACGGTAATCTATATTTTTTCAACATAGCATTCATCATTTCCTTCAATGTTCGATTCTTGTGTTCAGCAATACCATTAGATTGAGGAGAATAAGGAATGGTAGTTTGAAGTTTTGAATAGAATTGTTCAAACAGATTGATTCTCAGCCTCTAACTTATAGTGTTTACACACTTCAATTGATGCGTCTTTGTTTTCAAGTAAACACACATAGCAATATCGAGTGCAATCATCGATAAAAGTGATAAAGTAATTTTTACCTTCTCTAATTTGAACAAACTTTAAACCATATATATTAGTGTGAATTAAATCTAGGGGTTCAGTACTTATTTTAACAGAACGAATGGGTAAAAGAGCCATTTTGGCTTCTACACATATATCGCATTTGTGATTAGGATCTAAATCGCACTTTGGTAATAAATTCAATTTTATTAGTCTACGCAAAGTACTATAATTTATTTGTCCTAATCGTTCATGCCAAATATTAAACGACTTAAGCGAGTAAGAAGAAAATGTAATTTTATTCATAATAGAAGGTACATTAGTCAATACATTCAACTTAAAAAGCCCTTCATTTAGGCAGTCATTTCCTACAAACATATCATTCTTTGTAAGTACAAATTTCCCCAAAACAAATACTGACTTAAACCCGTTCATCATGATCCATCTCTTTGTAGGTAGAGAACATCGTGCGTTTTGAACATATGTGACGAGTGGCTCCAGTATCCACCCATCATTCCTTAGTGTTTCCAACTAAATTGCATTCAGAACGATCCCAGAAAGATTTATGTATTGCACTTTATCCAAAAGATTGTCATGTTCTGTTTCATTGGCCTGGAGAGTTTTTCCCTTGATATTCTTTGGCTTCCGACCATCCTTGTACTAATACCCTGCCTTGCCTAATTGTAACAGTTGATTTTGAACTTTTTAGGAGTCTTTTTTGAACCAGCTTGTCATTCGCTATTGTGCTTCCTCTTTTTGCAAGTCTTGAAACCTCCTTCCACAATGTTGGCATTTGATTCCACCACTTCTCTTTTTAGATTTGTGATTGTCTTCTTCTATTTTCAACTGGACAATGATATCTTCAAGTTTCATTTTCTTATGCTTATACTTCAATAATTCCTGAAGTCCTTCCACGAAGGCAACAATTTTTCGATCAGTGCAGCAACCTGAAATGATTTGCTTAGTTTCATTCCTTCGGCATAGATATCGTTGAGTATGATTTGAAATTCTTGAACTTTGGATATGACAATCTTTCTGTCAACCGTTTTGTAATCCAAAAAATGACCGACAATGAATTTCTTCATGCCGACGTCTTCGGTTTTGTTCTTGGTGTCCAAAGATTCCCACAAATCATTCATAGACTTCGCATTGCAATATACATTATATAATATATTGTCCAGTCTGTTGAGTGCATAGAAAATTCAAATGCTTCCTTGCATCAACAGCAGTCAATTTCTCAACATCACTTTCTTCATGAAGTTACTTCTTCTTTGAGAAATTTTGTCTAACTTAATGTAATAAAAAAAAAGTATTTTCTATTGTAAACGCTTAAAATTTAACCCATTATATTTCTCTGGTTTTCTCCAATCGTATTGGGAAGTATAGTACTGAAAGTTGCCATTTCTAAAAAACAATCAGAAGATAAACTGTAAGAATGGGTAGAAACAGAATAAACCAGAATAAAATAAAATTCATTTTAAGATTGTTGTTGATTCTGGAATATATATCTTCCTTCGAACAATCTGAATATACAACACCCATGGAATTGCCATACTGTAACTTGCACAGTGTAACGAGATGATCAACATGATCATAATGCTAATTCAAACCCACCGACTTCACGATATTTTGTTAAAATGATTTTGCTATCTTCAAAGTGTTAAAGCCATTCAAAAATCATTTCCCATGATAGAACGAATTTCATCTCCTACGGAAGCAGCACATCAATTTATAGGAGTTCCAACGAATTCAATGAAGTGTTTTCACTTTGAGATCAATATCAAAATGAGATAGATAATTAAATTCAAAGTAAAGAAAGTTTGCAATAAAAATGGTGTAATTATTCTGACAGTTAGGGCATGTTATTTATAGACTCGTTCATGACCATTCGAATATTCTTCAAACCGTTTCAGAACAGTCATCACTATTTAGATAGCCTTCAAACTCAAACAGACAGTATTGTCCAGTATTGCATATGTTAAGACAGTTAACGGACGTCTGTTATGTCAGTTCACAAACAATTCAAACCAAAAAATTACCCAAAAATAAGTTGTAACACCCAATTCCTACAGTATACTAACTAGTGTGGAAATACCGTCAGTGACTTGAGCTCGACATCCAAATTCACCCACATGTTTTTTAAATGAAGGCATCTCTAAAAGTATATCCAAAACTAAAGATTATAAAATCATAACCTAACATATTTATCCTGTAATTATAAAAGTATTTACATACTACTTCAAAAGTTATACAGGATCCCAAAATATAATACAACTGAAGTCCACAAAATAACCCTATGGGTCGTCATCCATGTACATAAAACTTCAGAATCCCGTAAGAGCTCCACAGCCAGCCATGTTTCCTAAGAAGTTTCATGCTCACCTACAATACAAAAACTACATAAGCCAATGCTTGGTAAATGAGAACCATGCAGGTCATGAGTATGAGTGATAATAGTATATGACACTATGCCATTTACTTTCAATAATATGCTAAAAATGTATCATACTCAAATAGTCATCGAAATCGACTCGAAATAATCTCATTTGAAATCGTTCATTGGGCCCTTGACCCACCTACTATGCACCGGATAGAATTCTGTACGATATCAATATCAATAATCAATAATCAAGTGGCCAATCTGACATCTACACCGGTGAGTGGACCATCCTCTTATGATCACTAGAGGCTCATCCCCTAACTGCCCCTATGATCACCCAAGAAGTATCCCACCCAGCAGCGCAAATAATTAGAGTATCACAAATGCACAATCGAGTGGTCCGCCCTCCTGTGATTACCAAAGGCTCATCTCCTATCCACCTTTGTAATTAACCAAGAAGTAATAACCGTAGTGCCAAAACATATCACATAAGCATGCCTCACATGCCTCAGTGCCCTAGTAGTGGTCAATAAAACATTTTATAAGAAAATCTCAATTTTACAATCAGGTTGTGCATGCTAGATTTTCAACAATGGGTGTATGTCGTGCATGCACATAAAAATGCTCGTGAGTAACATATTCAATAATCCTAACCGCCAAATGATACACAATAAGCTCCTTATCAAAGTTATGTAAATATTCCAATACTACCATACTATTTTCTTGCATTGTAGTTGTAAATGGATTTTCACTTACCTTTTTGTTCTTTTGTGTGTGCGCTTCTACAAGGTGTAAATCAATTCTCTTTCCCACTTAAATTCAGCAAATCACCTGTATTACCATTTAATATCAAACACAATTCCGTGTTACGTCCATTCATGCCACAATACTTTAGATGACATTAACAATTCAAGTTACCAATTACATTGCAACCTAGTCCCATAAATCACATTATTTCTCGAGTCCAATTACAAACGTCAATGTCATCAAATTGTTGTTTATTTACCTAGTATTCCTTAAAATGCATTTTTCATACCTAAGATACAACTAATGGACATGTAAAAGTTCAATTTAAGCTAAATACACCAATAGGCAGAATCTGTTTTCAGGTTTCTATTGCTGTCCAAGTATTTTTCCAATCTTTTTTCACCCCCTTAACATTATCCAAAAATTTCCAAATTTTTACCAAACTTCTATAGCATGTAGGAAAGGTAATCATGCCATAGATTAGTCACAAATGAAGGATTTACAGTTTGAAATCATTCCTTTTTCCAACACCAAATCAAACATATTTCTCCTCAGGACTGTTTTGAGTTTCACTTGAACAAGACTTTCAAAAACTGGATTCCAACGTATTAAAGATCATTTCTATACTTCTAAGTCTTGTATAAAAACATTCATCTCGAAAAAATATAAGTTATACCTAAGGGATTACTTAAAATCAAAGGTTAAACCCTTCAAATCTATCAATCCACAATTCTGCCCAGGTGATTATCTCTCAGATTCTCCTAATTAATTGCCCCTATCTTTGCCATCATAAATCATCAAAACACCCCCAACATGATCTTAATAAAGTATAGAGATTCAATAAGTTATAAAACTCTCAAAAACAATAAAGATATACCTCAAAACAATGAACAACTTCAGTTGTCTAGAAATTCTAGCTTTCTGTTTTCTAACCCTCTTTGGTTCTCTTGCTTTCTCTTTCACTTGGGTTCATTTGGGGATAAATTGGAGGGATAAAATACCTTAATATGGGGTATTTATAGAGTCCTAAAGGGTTGGGGTCGTGAATCTTTCTTAGGGACTAAGAAACTACCTCATACAGCCAGGTTGACATGTGTTAAGCAAGAGGTGGCTTCATGCTTCATTATTTGACTAATAAGACATATACCTATCCTATATGAAGTATCAAGGGGCTGGAAGACGTGGTGGAAGCCTTAATGTTGAAGGAATTGGCTGGTAAAATGACAAGTCTCCCAACCATGAGGTGTCCAAGCATGAGGTGTTTTCTTGCAGCCATCCTTGACTCTTTCTTTCCCATATTTAGATCCTTATGTGATTAATAAGACATATGTGTATCCAATATAAGATGACAAGGCTTTAGAAGATGTGCTGAAATCCTTAAGGTTGAAGGAATCTACCATTACAAGGATAAATCAACAAGTATGAGATGACTAAGTATGAGGTGGCCTCTTGGAGTTACAATCTGATTTTGTACAAATTATTGCAGGTAAAAATCAAGTATACATGGATTATTTTAATGTGTTTATAATCCAATTTACTTACCCTAAAATCCCTAAATATTTTATAGCATTACTTCCTTAACCGTTTATTTAATTACTTACACGATTAACACCCAATTATCGTCGATTTCAACAATTCGCACCTCAACGTTTATAACATCATATAAAACCCATATTATTTTATAGTGATCATGTTATTTCATGTTTCATGTCCTAAATATGTCAATTACCTATCCAGAGTTTATGATGATTTCGATCAATCGAACGGAAAGCTTAAAACTTTATCGATACTAATTCCGGATTTTGTAAAATTCCCATTGCTTAACAAACCAATCTCTAATACCTAACTTAACCTAATTTTTTTACCATAACTCAATGTAAAACTCACCGCTTAGGTCGAGTAGCCGAAGACTAACACCATATAAAAGTCTTAGCACCTCGACTATCAAATGCATTATTTAAAAGAAAGCAATCAAGTAATTTGATGTAAATGACATTATTAAGCATGAAATGCATGAATCATACTGGCCAAATATAATGTGAAATTCGGGGTATTACATCCTCCCCTTCTTATAAAAATTTCGTCCTCAAAATTTGTTTACCCAAAAAGTTCATGATATTTAACTGACATTTCATCTTCTCTTTCCCAAGTGGTTTCTTCTATTGATTAATTCCGCCATAATACATTGACCAAAGGAATTTTCTTGCTTCTAAGTTGCTTTACCTCCCGCTGAAGAATCTCTACCGGCTTTTCCTCATAAGTCAAATTTGATTTTATCTCCATCGGTTCTTTCTTCAATATATGAGAGGGATTTTCAATGTATTTTCTTAGCATGGATACATGAAACATATTGTGCACCTGTGACATTGGTGAAGGAAGATCAAGTTTGTAGGCAACATTTCCAATTCTTTCGGCAATAGGAAATAAACCAATATATCTTGGGCTTAGTTTTCCTTTCTTTCCAAACAACATAAATCCTTTCAGTGGTGCTACCTTCAAAAATACTGGGTCTCCAATCGTGAATTCCACTATTCTTCTTCTTCGATCAGCATAACTTTTCTGTCGACCTTGAGCCGTTTGCATCCGCTAACGTATTTGCATCACAACCTCAACCATTTCACGAACTATATCTGGTCCCAATAGTTTCCTTTCTCCAACCTCATCCCAACAAACCGGAGATCTACATTTCCTACCGTACAATGCTTCATAAGGAACCATTCCAATCGTAGCTTGATAGCTGTTGTTGTATGCAAATTCCACCAAAGGTATAAATTTACTCCACTGACTTTGAAAATCTAATACACAAGACCTCAACATATCTTCCAATATTTGTATTGTTCTTTCTGATTGTCCGTCAGTCTGAGGATGATAAGGTGTGCTAAAAGATAACTTTGTTCCCAAAGCCTTATGTAAACTCTTCCAAAAGAGAGATAAAAACCTAGAATCTCTGTCTGAAACAATAGATAGTGGCACTCCATGAATTCTAACTATTTCTTGTACATAAAGCTGAGCATAGCGGTCCATGTAATAAGTAGAACCAACTGGAATGAAATGAGCCGATTTAGTCAACCTATCCACAAGAACCCAAATACTATCGTATCCTTTAGTTGATTTTTGGTAATTTCACCACAAAGTCCATTGTGATTCTTTCCCATTTCCATTCTGGGATGGGTAATGGTTGTAAAGTTCCTACTGGCCTTTGATGTTCCGCTTTTATCTGCTGACAGGTTAAACACCATCCCACATATTCTGCTATCTTAACTTTCATATTCGGCCACCAATAATGCAACTTCAAGTCTCTATACATTTTAGTAGCACCCGGATGAATAGAATATGGTATCGTGTGTGCTTCAGCTAGAATCTCACATCGGATATTCTCTACATTAGGTACATATAATCGCCCTCTGAACTGCAAGATACCATTTTCCGATATCTGAAAGTCTGAAACTTTTCCATCATGTTTATCGTTCTTTACCTTGGAACAATAATCATCTTCCCGTTGTCATTACTGGATTCTATTTAATAAAGTAGGCTGAAGTGTCAATGCTGCAAGTTTAGTCTCCACAGATCCTGATGATACAATTTCAATATTCATTTTCTGTAAGTTCACCAACTCCAGTTTTTGAATTCGACTCATAGTTGCAACCTTAGATATCAATTTTCTACTCAACGCATCAGCTACAACGTTAGCTTTTCCTGGGTGATAATTGATTACACAATCATAATCTTTTACTAACTCTAGCCACTTTCTTTGTCTCATATTCAATTCCTTTTGTGTAAACAAGTATTTCAAACTTTTGTGATCAGTATAAATCTCACACTTTTCCCCGTACAAATAATGCCTCCATATTTTAAGTGCAAATATAATGATGGCAAACTCTAGGTCATGTGTAGGATAATTCTTTCCGTACTCTTTGAGTTGCCTAGATGCATATGCAATAACTTTACCATTTTGCATCAATACACATCCTAAACCATTCTTGGAAGCATCACTGTAAACCACAAAGTTTCCAGTATCAGATGGAATTGAGAAAATAGGGGCAGAAGTCAATCTTTTCTTCAATTCCTGAAAACTTTGTTCACAAGCATTTGTCCATTCAAATTTCATACACTTTCTCGTCAATTTTGTTAAAGAAGAGGCTATCTTTGAAAATCCTTCCACAAATCTAAGGTAATATCCAGCTAGACCCATAAAACTCTGAACTTCTGAAGGGTTTGTAGGTCGTGGCCAATTATTAATAGCCTCTACTTTACTTGGATCCACCGATACACCCTCACCTGATATTACATGCCCCAAAAATACGACTCTTTCTAACCAAAATTCACATTTCTTAAACTTGGCATATAACTGCTTGTCCTTTAATACCTGAAGTACTATCCTCAAATGTTCAGCATGTTCTTCTCTAGTATGAAAATAAATAAGGATGTCATCAATAAATACAATAACAAACTTATCGAGAAATTGCTTAAATACCCGATTCATCAAATCCATAAAAGCCGCTGGGGCATTTGTTAACCCAAATGGCATCACCAAAAATTCATACTGACCATATCTCGTACTAAATACTGTCTTAGAAATGTCATCCTCCTTTATCTTCGATTGATGGTATCCAGATCGCAAATCAATTTTCGAGAATATAGCGGCACCCTGAAGTTGGTCAAACAAATCATCAATCCTCGATAAAGGATATTTATTCTTAATTGTTACTTTATTCAATTCTCGATAATCTATACACAACCTCATTGTACCATCCTTCTTCCGAACAAATAATACTGGTGCACCCCATGGTGAAAAGCTAGGCCTGATAAAACCTTTGTCCAACAACTCTTGTAATTGTAACTTCAATTCTTTCAATTCAGTCGGGGCCATTCTATATGGGGCTTTGGAAATTGGAGATGTTCCTGGAACTAAATCAATTACAAACTCTATTTCACGATCTGGTGGTATTCTAGGTAAATCATCAGAAAATACCTCGGGAAACTCTTGGGTCACCAATACATCACTAAGATTTGGATTATGTTGTGCTTCAATCGTCCTGGCATCTACCAAGTAACCTTCACACCCACTTTTTAGTAACCTTTTTGCTTTCAACGTCGATACAATTAGGAATCTGAAATATTAATGTGAATGGTTCGTCTTCCAAAGGTTGAAAGGTTAATGACTTCTTCTTACAATATATAGTAGCTTGATATTTTGATAACCGATCCATCCCCAAAATAATATCATAATCTTTCATATCTAACATAATTAAATCTACATAGAGTTCTCGATTTTCTATAAGAATCATACATGCTCTTAAAATCAAATTAGTTTGTTGGACCTCTCCTAATGGAATAGTCAGACAGTAACTAATTTCTTCTACATTAGGTACCCTACCCAACTTCTTCACATACTCCGTAGACACAAATGAATGCATAGCTCCAGAATCAAATAGTATAATTGCTGGAATGTCAAAGGTAGAGAATTTATCTGTCACAACTGACGGATTCAACTTGGCATTCGATCTTGTAAGAGTAAACATCCTAGTTGGTACCTTCTTCTACTCTATAGGATTGGGATTACTTGAGCATGCTCTAGCAAGATATCCCATCTTTCCACAAACATAACATGTCCTAGTCTCCATGGGTCATGCTCCCGTATGCTGCCCACCACATCTGGGACAAGATACTTGTGTTGTTGGGGCTTTGCCTTGATCTATCTTTGGACGTTTACTCTGATCCCACTGTTGCTGTCCTTGCCTTGGTTAAAACTTGGGTCTCTAACTTTGTCCCTGGAATGCACTTTTCTTCTCATTTCTAGGCTAACGCTGTCCCTGACCTTGTCTAAATTGTCGTCGAGCCTCCTGAGCACGACTAATTCTTTGTTCAGCTTGTTCTGCAACTAATGCCCTCTCTGCTATTTGTAAATATGAAATACCTTCGACTCCTGCCATGTTTACATCTCTATATAATTTTGGCCTCAATCTTTCAAGAATTCTTTCTATTTTAAGCACATCGGTATTAACAATATGAGCTGCAAATCTAGATAATTGTTCAAACTTATGAATATACTCTCCCACTGTCATTTCTCCTTGTCTCAGCTGTATAAATTCATTCATCTTCATGGCTCGAACTGGGGCTATAAAATATTTATTACGAAATAACTCTTTAAATCTTTCCCAAGTCATGGCATTTACCTCTTCAATGCTACTCATTATTTCCCACCAATGTCCAGCGCTACCTCATAACATAAAGGATGCGCAAACCACTTTCTCCACTTTTGAGACTCTACTGTATATAAACATGTTTTCTAAAGTCCTCAACCAACCCTATGCTGCTGTTGGATCTAATGCATCCTCAAATATTGGAAGGTTTAATTTTCTAAATCTTTCCCCAACTGCCTCAATGGGTTCCGCTCTTTGGGGTGGTTGCACAAATTCAGCCCTTTGTTGTTCTCCCATTTCTCTTTGTTGCATTAATTGCTAAATTTGTTGTGCCTGGCACTCTACCAGCTCCGTAAGTCTATCAATAACCACATCTCTATTATCTGTACCACTTGCTTCCTGACTTGGAGTTCTAATTTCTCCACTTCCTTCACCTCTAGTTCTTACCATGACTGCGATATCTGTTTATAAAACAGTTGTAATAAAAATTAGCCAATATTATTCATGAAGTATGCAAAATGATTGCAATAAAACTTACTGACTTAGCTGTGCTCTTTCGTACTCCGATATCATGTACATGGACAGTCTACAGAATCATAACCTTGCTCTGATACCACTTCTGTAACACCCCATTCCTACAGTATACTAACTAGTGTGGAAATACCGTCAGTGACTTGAGCTCGACATCCAAATTCACCCACATTTTTTTAAATGAAGGCATCTCTAAAAGTATATCCAAAACTAAAGATTATAAAATCATAACCCAATATACTTATCCTGCGATTATAAAAGTATTTACATACTACTTCAAAAGTCATACAGGATCCCAAAATATAATACAACTGGAGTCCACAAAATAACCATACAAGTCGTCATCCATGTACATAAAACTTCGGAATCCCGTAAGAGCTCCACAGCCAGCCATCTCTCCTAAAAAGTTTCATGCTCACCTACAATGCAAGAACTACATAAGTCAATGCTTGGTAAGTGAGAATCATGCAGGTCATGAGTATGAGTGATAATAGTATATGACACTATGCCACTTACTTTCAACAATATGCTAAAGATGTATCATACTCAGATAGTCATCAAAGTCGACTCGAAATAATCTCATTTGAAATCTTTCATTGGGCCATTGACCCACCTACTATACACTGGATAGAGCTCTGTACGATATCAATATCAATAATCAAGTGGCCAATCTGACATCTATACCGGTGAGTGGACTATCATCTTATGATCACTAGAGGCTCATCCCCTAACTGCCCCTATGATCACCCAAGAAGTATCCCACGTAGAAGCGCAAATAATCAGAGTATCACAAAGGCACAATCGAGTGTTCCGCCCTCCCGTGATTACCAAAGGCCCATCTCCTATCCACCTTTGTAATCAACCAGGAAGTATTACCCATGGTGCCAAAACATATCACATAAGAATGCCTCACATGCCTCAATGCCCTAGTAGTGGTCAATAAAACATTTTATAAGAAAACCTCAATTTTACAATCAGGTTATGCATGCTAGATTTTTAACAATGGGTATATGTCGTGCATGTACATAAAAATGTTTGTGAGTAACATACTCAATGATCCTAACCGCCAAATGATACACAATAAGCTCCTTATCAAAGTTATGTAAATATTCCAACACTACCATACTATATTCTTGCACTGTAATTGCAAATGGATTTTCACTTACCTTTTTGTTCTTTTGTGTGTGCGCTTCTATAAGGTGTAAATCAATTCTCTTTCCCACTTAAAGTCAGCAAATCACCTGTATCACCATTTAATATCAAACACAATTCCGTGCTACGTCCATTCATGCAAAAATACTTTAGATGACATTAACAATTCAAGTTACCGATTACATTGCAACCTAGTCCCATAAATCACACTATTTCTCGAGTCTAATTAAAAACATCAACATCATCAAATTGTTGTTTATTCACCTAATATTCCTTAAAATGTATTTTTTATACCTAAAATACAACTAATGGACATGTAAAGGTTGAATTTAAGCTAAATACACCAATAGGCAGAATCTGTTTTCAGGTTTCTATTGCTGTCCAAGTATTTTTCCAATCCATTTTCACCCCCTTAACATTATCCAAAAATTCCTAATTTTTTACCACACTTCTATAACACATAGGTAAAGGTAATCATGCCATAGATTAGTCACAAATGAAGGATTTACAGCTTTGAAATCATTCCTTTTTCCAACACCAAATCAAACATCTTTCTCCTCATGACTGTTTTGAGTTTCACTTGAACAAAACTTTCAAAAACTGGATTCCAACGTATTAAATATCATTTCTATACTTCCTAAGGGATTACTTAAAATCAAAGGTTAAACCCTTCAAATCTATTAATCTACAATTCTGCCCAGGTGATTATCTCTCAGATTCTCCTAATTAATTGCCCCTATCTTTGCCATCATAAATCATCAAAACACCCCCAACATGATCTTAATAAATTATAGAGATTCAATAGGTTATAAACTCTCAAAAACAATAAAGATATACTTCAAAACAATGAACAACTTCAACTGTCCAGAAATTCCAGCTTTCTGTTTTCTAACTCTCTTTGGTTCTCTTGCTTTCTCTTTCACTTGGGTTCATTTGGGGATAAATTGGAGGGATAAAATACCTTAATATGGGGTATTTATAGAGTCCTAAAGGATTTAGGTCATGAATCTTGCTCAGGGACTAAGAAACTACCTCATGCAGCCAGGTTGACATGCGTTAAGCAAGAGATGGCTTCATGCTTCATTATTTGACGATTCTCTCCTCATATTTGGATCCATATGTGACTAATAAGACATATACCTATCCTATATGAAGTATCAAAGGGCTAGAAGGCGTGGTGGAAGCCTTAATGTTGAAGGAATTGGCTGGTAAAATGACAAGTCTCCCAACCATGAGGTGTCCAAGCATGAGGTGTTTTCTTGCAGCCATCCTTGACTCTTTCTTTCCTATATTTGGATCTTTATGTGATTAATAAGACATATGTGTATCCAATATAAGATGACAAGGCTTTAGAAGATGTGCTAAAATCCTTAAGGTTGAAGGAATCTACCATTACAAGGATAAATCAACAAGTATGAGATGACTAAGTATGAGGTGGCCTCTTGGAGTTACAATCTGATTTTATACAAATTATTGCAGATAAAAATCAAGTATCCTTGGATTATTTTAATGTGTTTACAATCCAATTTACTTGCCCTAAGATCCCTAAATATTTTATAGCATTACTTCATCAACCGTTTATTTAATTACTTACACGATTAACACCCAATTATCGTCGATTTCAACAATTCGCACCTCAACATTTATAACGTCATATAAAACCCTAATTATTGTATAGTGATCATGTTATTTCATGTTTCATGTCTTAAATATGTCAATTACCTATCTAGAGTTTATGATGATCTCGATCAATCGAACGGAAAGCTTAAAACTTTATCGATACTAATTCAGGATTTTGTAAAATTCTCATTGCTTAGCAAACCAATCTCCAATACCTAACTTAACCTAAATTTTCTACCATAACTCAATGTAAAACTCACCGCTTAGGTCAAGTAGCCGAAGACTAACGCCATATAAAAGTCTTAGGACCTTGACAATCAAATGCATCATTTACAAGAAAGCAATCAGGAAATTTAATGCAAATGACATTATTAAGCATGAAATGCATGAATCATATTGGCCAAATGTAATGTGAAATTCGGGGTATTACATAAGCCTATTAAAATTAATTTAATTAACTACCCAAGAATTTGATTAATTATAATTTAGCCCAAAATTTTAAATATTTTTTGTCGAAAAGTTAATATAGAGCAAGGACTCGCTCTCTAACACGAACCGAATCGGACCAGACTCGGGCACGTGCTTGTGTTGTACAGTCGGATAGCGGGCACAGTCGGCACGTGTGGACTTAGGACCGAACCTAATAGGATGTAGGTCTCTCTCCCGCTTCCGAAGAATATTGGTACCCCTTAGGGCTCAAACCCAATTCCCAAACTTCCACTATATAAACTACACCAAAGTTGCCTAATTTTTCTGTGTGAGATAAGTGTTTGGCAATTTTCAATAAATCAAATTATTCACTAGTTTATAGTTTCAAGTGGGTTATTTTGACATCAAATATTTCATTCAATTCTATTTGATTTTTAATAAATAAATATATCATGTTAATCACCTCGTAGAGTATAACGTGAATATGCTTGGTCCCATTAAAATCAGAGTACGGGTCCCGCTGAAATTAGGGGCTCAAAGTTGACCCATTTCACTAATTAATATACCGTTTCCAACAGAAACAAAATAATGCTCAAAAATTGGACATATTGCTTAAGTCGGCAAATAATTTATCCAGCCACATAAAAGAAGGTTTTATAAGGGAATGGAAGTTCAAAACCATGTGAACTGTAAATATAACTAAGATATTGTCATAATGTCATATTGAAAGATTCTTTTCGCGAACACAAAATCGTGTATACAATTCAGCTACATGTACATTGATTTCAAACAGATATGTTGATAGATGCATTAATTGATTTAAATCTGAAATTCAAATCAATGGACAGATGTATGCCACACATGTATAAGTCAACCTAGTTGCACAAAATCAATGTACAAGTCTTTTATATATTAAATCAAACCGAGAAACCTTACCTTCATTTTCTATAGTTGGTCTGAGCCATAATGAGGAGATTTTATGATTCTCCAAACTGACCGAGTCCAATGGTGTCATGAACCAATGGATAAGACTTAAATTTTAACATCCATAGGACTAAGATGGCTCATGTGCAACCATCAACAAAATTTTGTGGCATAAGACAATTACTGTCGATGAATCCATGGCTAAAGTTTTTTTTTTCTCCTTTGTTATCATCAAAAAGTGTTTTTCTTTCTTAGGAGTTACGAAAAATTATTTTTGGTATTATTCTAAATAAAGTTCGAAATAAACATATAACAATAAGACAACCTTGTGCAAGCAACCATTACAGAATTTATGTGCATGTCAGAATTCGATTAGAATCTTACCTGCCCACATATAAATCTTCTTGAATTAGGAAAAATGGCTGAAAAGAGTGAGTAGAAAGACCTTTTTGGGAGGAACACCATAAACATCACGAAAATGATGATCTCAAAGTCAACGAAGTAAAGATCGACGTGCCGTCCCAAAACCACCAATGGTATTATATGAAACACATTTTGCCAAACAGCTACGCTTTTGTTTGGTCCAACTAAAAATTGGATCAAAATCTAAATCAAAGTCAATATTTAATTTTAATCACACATTTTATGGGACCTACAATTTTTCAATCACACATTCATCAAGTTTTATCCAAATCTACTAACAATCTAATTTTCTTCTAAATCAAACTGGGACTATAACTAAGTAGGATGGCCAAGCTCCTAGGTTTAGATCTCCCAACCCACCAATCACATCGGTAAGCAAGAATGATGTATTTCATTTGGAGAAAAATTAAAGGCAAGGAAAATAACTAATGACTAGTAAGCAGCAATGATGTATTTCTATACAAATGTCTTAGTTGAACAATTTATAGTTGCTCATTTGATAACGTTTAGTAATTTCAATAGCATGAAATACCTACAAAGATAGGTGGTGCTGTTGGAAATTTACATAACATGTATGGCGGAATTTGAACAATATTTCAATTCTCACCAAAAATCTTCTTGGTGTTTAGAAACAAACTGTGATATGAATTATACATTTATTGAATTCTACAAACTCCTTTGCTTATCTTAAACACGAACAATCGTGATCTGCAATCATAGTTGTCCAACTTCCAATAAAAATCTATACAAGAAACAAGAATGAGAGAATTATAGTTTCTATTTTCGTGTGTTAGCAAGATAATGAATTGTATTCGAATTATATCTCAAATCCTAACAGCTTATTAATAGAAGTTTAAGTGGGCTTGTCTCGACACTTAAACTTAGCATGGTCCAATGTTTAATTAATCTAATTAATTAAACGTGGTCCATCAATTAATTGATCTGATTAATTAATTTGGTCAATTAATAAGTAACACAATTAATTAATTGTTCAACACTTGCCCATTAATTAACTAATAAGTATCATTCTTCTAATTCTCCTTTTATTTTTGATCCATTAGGTTCTCAATTACGATACCTAATGACGTGAATTATTATTTTAATCTAATCAAAATCGATAAATTAAAATACATGTTTTTAATTTATCATTAATTCACACATGTCGTCCAAGATTGACATGTAGCAATGTATTAGGGCAATATATATGACGGAAAATGTCATGTGGTATGACAAAACTAAATTTATTCGTTTATCGTGAAACTATAATCTATTCATCAATATGATCTGATTAATTACGAGATATGGAAGTGTGTTAACATCAAATATTAACCATTGACACTTAGATAATTATTCATATGAAATTTCTCCAGCGAGTCTCTAATGTTTTGTTCTATAATAAAATAGTAACATATTCATTTAAGTGTCACGACTCTTTAGTTTGTGAGATCAGCTAATTATTTCATAAGTAAGAAATACCACACGTGATTGTTTATCCGTAATGACAATATCTGTATCTCATTATTGTTTATGAAAATGGGTGATTTAAGATTCAGTCATATATAATTTGTATATCACAATCATAATTCCTTTTGATTCACAAATTACTACAACATGAATCTACGGACCCTATTATTTAATAGAATAGTGATTCAAATAAATAATAGATTTTGCCATAAATAAAATGCATTAATCATATTAAAAGTGTTTACCTCCAAGATTGATTGGACCTAAGACATAACACTTACAAACTCTCACTTGCACTAAATCCAATCATTTATGTATATAACATCATAAGAGTCTACAAACAATCATGTTTATGTTGTGATAACTCTTTGTCGGGTCTATAATATAATGACTTGTGGAAATTCATTCTTTTTTTACGTCATTTCTTTGTATTATCTATTCGATGAGATGATACTACCTTAAAACTTGTTTTGATAATTGATGAGATCTTAATTTCTTCGCTTGTTTGATGGCTTCATTGTTATCACAATATAAATGCTGGCAGGAACTACTCCAAATTCATTGATGAACTTATTAATTCATACCACAATTTTCGTTGCTTCTAAAGCAATTATGTATTAAGCTTCTACTATTATATCAACTGTTGTTCTTGTTTAGAACCTTTCCAACACACTCTTAAAAGTAAACCAATATCCTAATTGAGATTTGCTATCATTCTATTTTAACTAAAAGTTAGTATCAATGTATCTATGAACTCTCAATTCATCTTCTCCATATAAAATTTTCTCAAGATTTTATCTATGTAGATTGGGATAAGTCGAGCAATCTTCTAGATTTATGTTTATAGATCAAGTTGTTTCTCCCATATATTTCATGAAGAAATTATTTGACAACTATAATTTCAACAATTGAAATATAGAGATGTCATTTTCTATTAATAATATGTCATCTACATGTACACAGTTCATCTTCATTTTTGATAAAATTAACTTTTTTATTGTCTCATCAAAGCGAATATTCCAACTCCTAGAGGCTTGTTTCAATCCATATATGAACTGATTTAGCTTGCATACCATGTTAGCATCTTTGGATTAAAAACCTTCAACTTGTATATGTACTCCTCTTGCAAGTTCTCGTTTAAGGAAAGCAATTGTGATATCCATTTGTCATATCTCATAATCATGATACGCAGCTATCGTAAGCAAAATTCATATGGACTTTAGCATAACTATAGGCAAAAAGTTTTCAATAAAGTCAACTCCTATTTGTTTGTAACATTTTGCTACTAGCCTTACTTTGTATATAATGGATGTTCTCATTCATGTTGACTTTTTTCTTGTAAATCCATTTACAACATATGGGTTTTATGCCATCAAGCGAGTCGACCAAGATCCAAATCTTGTTTACATACATTGAGTTCATTTTGGATTTCATGGACTCCCAAATCTCTTTGAGTCAACATTTTGACTTTACTTTTGTGTAATAAGTAGGTGCATCATCCTCAATTAATAATACTGATTAGTAATCGTGAATTCGTGTCTTTTAGGAGGTTGAATGATCTTACAAGATTTACACGAAACTAACGTATCCTCAAGAGTCTCTACTTCCTAATCTAGAGTATGTCCCTCAACAGGTGTGAGGATTAGACTTAGCTTCATCTAATTGATCAACTATATATGTGGATTCTTGAACTCTTTCAAAATCTATTATGTTCCCATTGTCCCTCTTACAATGAACTTTCTCTAGGAATATGACATCTTTTGAGATGAACACTTTATTCTCAATGGGATTATTAAATTGATATCCAATTGCCTCCTTTTGGATATTCCACAAACATGAATTGATCAAATTTAGCCCCATGCTTATTCGATTCAGTGTGCTTTACATAATCGTCACAACCCCAAACTTTAATATGAGATAGTTAGGCATTTTGCCTTTCCATAACTCATGGAAATTTGTCAACTGAGTTAGATGTAACACGATTTAGTGTGTAGCATGTGACAATAACTGCGTGATCCTAAAACAATTTTAGGAAATTTGCATGGCTCTTTATTAATTGCACTATATCTAATAGTGTGCGATTCATCCTTTCAAATACACCATTATGTAGCAGTGTATGCTAAGGAGTCCACTACAAAAGAATCTCATTCTCTTTTAAATAATCTAAAAATTCACCATTAAAATATTTTCCACATCAATCAAATCTTAGTGTGATAATATCTATAACTAATTGTTTCCCTATTTCTGGCTTGAGCTCCTTCAACTTTTCAAGAGTTTAATGCTTTAATTCCATCAAGATATAACCATTTCTAAAACATTCACAAGTAAATATGATGAAATAAGATAGGCATCATCTAGTAGTGATGGATCCACATAAATATACATCTATTAGGCCCAATAATTGTGCAGCTCGTTCTCCTTTCCCAATGAAAGGAAATTTGGTCATCTTGCCCAACGACATGATTTGCATTTGTTAAGTGATTCAAAATCAATTGACCCAAAATATCTATCTCCATGTAATTTGGAAATGTGTTTCTCATTTATGTAACCCAAACTGCAATGCCAAGTATAGGTATTTTATATATATATATATATATATATATATATATATATATATATATATATATATATATATATATATATATATATATATATGATCTAATGAGTACCGGTACTCATCTTATCCTAAACACCGATGAGTTGGCACATTAATTCATTGGTGGATAAAGATTTTGTGAGTTCCAATCCACCAATGAATTAATATGTCAACTCATTAGTGTTTAGGATAAGATGAGCACGGGTACTCATTAGATCATTTCTGTATATATATATATATATATATGACTTTTATACCTTGTAATTTCTATACTCTTTATAGAATACTCAATATCTAGAATATAAATGTCATTTTACCATAACCACAAAATATGCTATCACGATAAAAGAAAAAATTATTGTCATTTTCATGAATTGGAAAACAATTTATGTCCAAACATGAAATTGAATTAATGTTCTTGGTTATGGTGGGAAAAACTAACATTTTCCTAACTCTAATATTAAGTCTAAAGGCAATGTCAAGAAATATGCTCCTATAGGCAACGTAGCAACCGTTGCTCATTTTCAACGTGCGGGTCAACTTCTCATTCTGTGATGGTCTACTTCTATTTAGTTTCTACATATTTATACAAATATGAGATTTATACCCAGTATCTAATACCCAAGAAGCTAATGAAGAGACATAAGCATTATAGTTTTTTCTTCTAATGACCGTTCATTCCACAATGATATTGAGGATCATCAGACTTGATAATGTCCTTATTTTAACTGACTTAGACATCTTAGGTGCTTTCTCAAAGCGTCTTTTAGACTTTTTCTTAGTGCCTCTTAGAGGAATTAATGGCCTAGACTTTCCAACTACTAACTTTGATGTTTGGTTTAACAATCTTAAGCAAGTTCAACAACTCAGGGAATGTGCGTTCGAACTTATTCATATTAAAAATCATAATTAGCTATAAATAACTCTCTGACACAGACTGTAGAACCAAGTCAACACATAGTTTACAGTCCATGACTGAATCCAATTAAGGCAACTTCTCAATGCAGTTAATCATCTTTAGTAAATTAGTACTGACTAGAGATCCTTCTACCATTTTGCATTGGTATAGTTACTTGAAAGTCTCAAATCATTCCACATGTGATTATTCATCATACAACTTTTTGAAGTGAAAATTCATATGTTAGCATCTATACCCTCGTGTTGCTTTTGTAACTCAGGTGACATAGCTGCAACTATCACTCATGTTGCAGTACTATTGTTTTCACTGTGTTTATTATAGCAGCTAACTATTCCTTAGTCGAGTTATTAGCAAATATCTCTTAAGGGACTACTCAAGGGTATAACCAATTTTCTCTTGCTTGAGAACAATTCTAATGTGGTGCCAATCAAAGAAATTCAATTTGGTTATTGGCATTCAGTATGCTTCTTAAATACAAATGGTTACTCATGACTCATAAATGTAAATGACGAAAATAAAGTATAATATATAGAAATGCATCGATTAATTTAATATGGTTTTTTATTAAATTAATTATGAACTAACAGTTTAACTCAAATTTATGACTCTCTCAAATAAATTTATAGAATATGTACTTGGCGGGATCTCATTTGTTATATTAAGACCTTGAGTGCAATCAACAAAGTTTAATAAAATATTTGGATATATACTATTTATCAATTGTATCACCATACAACTCACAGATCATTAAGCTGGCAACTTTTTGTCTTCACACATTTTATGTGTTAGCTTAACATGCCTCTAGAATTTATCTCATTGAGCGTACTCAAAAAGATAAATTTTAGTTAAATCAACCATTATTAAAAAATATATAATACTTCATAGTCTCAAATATATGCCCAATAGACTAACATTTAGTGTACTCAACAAATTAAGATCAATTTAAGACTCTCGTTTTTCACTATAATGATGGAAGGCGAATAAAATTTTAACTTAATATTTTAATGAGCGGTTTTACATGCAAATGTCTCATCATAATAGTTATACATATTTTATCATATATCTAGCATACAAATAAACATACATATAATGGTGTGGATTATTTTGGACAAATTCTATCTAACCTTTCCAAGCCAAAATGAGGATTAGTTGGTCAATTCCTAGGGGGTATTACATTGATTTAGTATCAATACACCATCCACATGGTCTCCTACTCTTCTTGCAACTCCAACTGCAACTTATAGTAGTTGGCACGCATGCCTAAAAAGAATTGGAAGCGGAAGCCCATAGTAATTACAATGGACTTGTAGGTCTAAAATAAATAAGAGATTGCAGGCCCATAAAACAACTTGAATTGAACTAACTATTCAACACATCCATATGGTTAAATCCATAATCATCAAGTAATTAAACATTTATAATATAAATGTGTACCTACATAATATCTAACATTATATGCAAACATGTTTCAAGTTTCTAGCAATTAAAGTCTTCTAAAGTAATTTAGATAACTGAATCGAGATAACTAAATAATTAATTAATTTAATTAGTGAGTCTATCTAATTAAAATCAAATTTTAATTAAATACACAATTTTAATAGGAGTTTGTTCACTTTAATTAAATAGAAAATTAGAGTACAACTCCAATTCCAAGTTATAGGCGAGTTAATTTAATGAAAATTAAATTTTAATTAAATATCAAATTAGAGTTCAACTCCAATTTTAAAATTATAGGATGGGATTTAATTAAAATTAAAATTAAATTTTAATTAAATATCAAATTACAGTCATACTCTAATTTCATAAATTTATTTTAGGGTTGGACAATTTAATTAAAATATAATTCTAATTAAATATCAAATCGAAGATCGACTTTAATTTCAATTGAATTAATATTTTAATTTAGGATAAAACTCCTAAATAAAATAAAACTTAATTTATGGTCAAAGTTTAAATTCAAGTTAAAATCCAATTTTAACTATAATATAAAAGTCATAGTTTGTATAGTGGTGCTATATGTACAGGACAGGGGGGTTCACTGTCAGGCCACTCACTGTACATGGGGGTGCATTTCTTTTTCTTTTTCTTTTTTTTAAACATGTGGCGGCCGCCAGTGTGAGTGGCCTGGCAGGCCCCTGTGAATTTTGCTCCTGTACTTGGTGCAAAATTCTAGTTTTTAAATATAATTTTAAATGGGTCAAAGTTGAAATTTCTAGTCAAAATTCAAATTTAAGTCAAGATCCATTTGAAAATCAATTGTAAAACTCTTTAATATTCAAATTCAAAACACCTTTTCAAAATTTGTAACTTGACCTATTTAAAATTTATAGGCCAACCCTTTCAACTTCAAAATTTGCAGATCAGTCCCTCTATTAAAATTTTGCAATTGTGGACAAGGACCTACAATTTCACGAATTGCTTAAGAGGCCCCGCTCCCATTCTCACCCAAATTGAAACCCTAAACCACCTAACCCCATTCCTTTAGGCGACGTCGCAACCAAGCGACAGGGATGACACATCGTGATTGCAGCAACGTCGTTGGAGCTGCTACTAGCAGCTCGCATGATGTTCTACCCGAACGTCGCTGCTTGTTTGCTTGCAGTGGCTGCTATGCACTACCGCTATTACTTAATTCAATTTTTCGACCCAAATATTATTTCATTTTTAAAAACCGACTTTTCAAGATGAAAATAATTTTTCTAAGGCTATGTTTGATAGCCTATATTTTCCATGGAAAATGGAAAAAAAAAATCCATTTTCATGCTAAACGCATGTTCGATAGGCAAAATTTGGCATGAAATTTTTTTTCCATGCTCCCCCCCCCCCCCCCCAACCCAACCCAACCCAAGAGCCCATTTTCTCTCTTTTCAAGGAATTCATTTTTCCAACTTTGGGTGGGAAAATGAATTCCAGCTACTGACATTTTTTATTTTATTTTTTTTTTTGCAATGGAAATAAATTTTATAACTAATTGTAAAAAAAAAATCAATTTAATGGACAATTTTTGCGTAAAATGAACACTAAACTTGATGAAAAATTGTGAAAAAATAGTTTTCGAGCAAATTTTTTTTTTTTTTACTTTTTGGCAATGATAACAAATTTCATAAACAATTGTAAAAAAAATCACTTTAATGAACAATTTTCATGTAAAATAAAGCCAAACGTGAACAAAAAGATCCAAAATTTTAAAATTTTTCGGGTGGAAAATTATATCAATCAAACACACTTAATTAATAATTCCCTGGAAAACAAGTTCTAGGCAATTATTTTCTCAGGAATTCATTTTCTTTCCACTAATTTTCTACCCTTACAGTCAAACGGACTCTAAATTGTTAGATTCAAGAAAAAAATCAACTTTAGATTGTTCTAGCATGCAAAATAGTTTTTAACAAGCACAAAGTATGCTTTGATACTATTGTGGGGAATTTACTTAACACGCACGGCGAGATTTAAACATTATTTCAATTCCCACCAAGAATTTTCTTTGTATTTAGAAAGAAAATGAAATATAAATTATACCTTTATTGAATTTTGTAAACTCATTTACTTATCTTGAACACGAACGGTCATGATCTGCAATTCAGGCTATCTAATTGTCAGCATCCAATAAAAATCCACACAAGGAACAATAATGGGAGAATTAAGGTTTATATTTTCTTTTGCTAGCAAGATAATGAATTGTATTGTTGTGATTTCTCAAATCCTAATAGTTTATTAATAGAAGTACAAGTGGGTTTGGCCCGACATTTAACTTGGTCCAAATTTAATTAAATACTTTTGGTCCCTTAATTAATTAATCTGATTAATTGATTTGGCCCACTAATAAGTAACTCAGTCAATTAATTGTCTAATACTTGTCAATTAATTAATTAGTATATATCATTCTTTTACTCTCCTTTTGTGTATGATTCAATAAGTTCTCGATCGTAATACCTAAAACCATTAATAATTATTTTGATCTAATCAAAATTCATAAATTAAAATATTCATTTTTAATTTATCATTAATTGACATCAGTTATCTCGATTGACATCTAATAATATGTCAGGCCAATACATGTGACAAAAAATGTCACATGGTATGACAAAACTAAATTTGTCACTATAATCACTTCGCTAATATAATCTGATCAATTATGAGATATGAAAGTTTGTCAATCTTTTTTCAATCATATCTTGCATCCCACTCTTAAGTCAATATAAGTCGAAAACTCTTTTCGACTTATGAACACACCTTGGTCAAGGATTTTGTTATATACTTAGTTGAATAAAATGTAGATCATAATCTCTTACTATCTAAGAGTGACAGAATCTCTATTGACCATTCACAACTTTCATATGATTCTTGATATACCCGAACGATGTCGTATCAATGACTTTTGACAGAGCAACATCCAATATCACCAAAGTATGACATTCTCCATATACGACACTATGATGACCTCATGTCCAATGGCCAATTCCAGTATCGAGTGTTAGAAATTAACCACTGACACTCAGATAGTTATCCATGTAGAATCTTCCCAATGTTTTTTCTATAACAAATCATTCTAGTATGTATTTAAGTGTCACCACACTTAACTTGTGAGATCAGCTACTTATTTTACAAGTAAGAAATGTCATGTATGATGGTCTATCCGTAATGACGATATACTATCTCATTATTACTTACGACTACGAATGATTTAATATTCAATAATATATAAATTGTATCTCACAATCACAATTCATCGTGATTAACAAATTACTAACACTTTCATCTACAAACTATATTATTTAATTTATTAGAATAGTAATTCAAATAAATAATGAATATTGCCATAAATAAAATTCATTAATCATATTAAAAGTGTTTACGTCCAATATTGATTGGATCTCGGGTATAACACTTGAATGTGCTTTCTATTTGGCATCTTATTTCCCGTACTCACTTTCTGAAAGATTATCTTTGTGCTTTCTTACTGTACATGGCCCCTAATGCATATTTACAATATGATTAACAAACCATTCAATAAGCACAAATAAACCATTCAAGTAAGGTAGATGTCGCCTCGTCTGACGAGACTCCATAGAATCCTACACGATAGGAGAACATGGGCCCCACTTTACATCACTTTGCCCAAAGAGGCAATATAGTCGAACCCCCATAAAGAGGTCAAACCCATTTTTTGGGGTCGACTCCATTTGGAGAACCGAACTCTCATGATGGGACGAAGCTGCAAAGGGCCTAGTAAGAGATCTTTTATATTATCCTTAATAAATGATTAATGTGACAATCAGTGCTATCTCCACCCTATCCAGCCAATCAAGTCAAGTTTAGGCCTTTTTCAAGTCTAGTGAAGAATCTCAAGACTTTGGACCATGTGAAGCACTTCGACGCAGTTTTTCAAATATTAAAGAGGTACAAAATGAGATTGAATCCCCTCAAATGTGCATTTGGTGTTGCCTTTGGAAAGATTCTAGGCTGCATGATCAACCAAAGAGGTGTAGAGGCTAACCCTCCAAAAAAAAAAAGATCAAAACCCTGATGGATATGAGGTCTCCAAGTAAACCAAAGGAATTGCAAAGTCTCACTGGTCAATTGACAGCCTGAGCTGGTTTATTTCAAAGGCTACTGATAAATGTCTTCTGTTCTTCAAAGTTCTTAAAGTAGGAAAAGGTTAGAGTGGAACAAGAAGTGTGAAAAGGCTTTCCAAATACTGAAGAAACATCTGGGATGGCCCTCTCTCGAAGCCTAAAGAAGGAGAACCGTTGTTGTTATATTTGGCAATTTCTGTAGAGGTGGTAAGCTTTGTACTTTTAAGGGAGGAATGTGACTTACTGCTGCCTATTTAATATGTTAGCATGGCTCTCCTATCAATGGAAACATGATATACTGACATGGAGAAGCTTGCCATCTCATTGGTTACTACCTCCAGAAAGCTGAGGCTGTATTTCGAGGCCCATAGCATACATATGTTGACCAATTTTCCACTCAAGCAGGTGCTTCAGAAACCTGATGCTTCTGCAAGATTAATGAAATAGGCTATAGAACTAAGTGAATCCAATATTGTTTATAAGTCAAGAGCTCTGTTAAAGGGCAAGCACTTGGGAATTTCATAACAGAATTTGCCAAAGCTCCAAACATAGAGGTGGCGATGGAGCTCGTAGAACCCTCCACATGGAACTTGTTTGTTGATGGTACCTTAGGGGAAACATGTGTAAGGGGTGGAGTGGTATTAGTCAGCCTGGAAGGCCACAACTTAATTGTGCAGTAAGATAGCCTCTAACAGTACAGCTGAATACAAGGTGTTATAGTTGTCCTTGGATTATCTACAAAGATGCAAGTGAAGAGGCGGTGGTTAATAGAGATTTACAATTGGTGGTGAGCCAGGTAGACCTGCAAAGGACAAGAAAATTGTTGCATACCTTAAGCAGGTTATGGATCTTCTCCCATCTTTTGAGAAATTTGAGTTAGCTCAAATCCCACATATTCAGAATCTTCATGCTGATGCCTCATCAAAGTTGGCTAGTAGCAAGGATTCGAAGCTACTCAAGATGGTCCCAATTAAGCACCTCGCCTACCCTTCCATCTCCAAAGGAAGAGAAGTAATATGGATTAAAGGAACCCCATCTTGGATGTAGCCAATTATTATTTTTCCCAAAGATGAGGTCTTACAAGATAGCAAGGAATAGGCCTACAAACTCGGAAGAAGGGCCGCACATTTTTTTGCTCCAGGATGATGTGTTGTATAAGAGGGGTTTTTCCTCACATTATTTTCGATGCATTGGTGGAGAAGAAGCTAACAATGTCTTTCATAAAGTTCACAATAGAGTTTGTGGCAACCATACAGGATGGCCAGCACATGCGTATAAGGTACATAGACAAGGCTACTACTGACCAACCCTGAAGAAAAATGCACTTCAGTTCATGAGAAAGTGCGATAAATGCCGACATTTCTCCATAATTCAGATAATGCCCTCTCAAGAACTAACTATAGTTTCGAGCCCCTGGACATCTGTTAAACGGGGAGTTGACCGCATAGGACCCTGCCCAAGGGATAGGATAGTCCTAGCTACGCCATTGTTACCTTGACTACTCCACCAAATGGGTTGAAGTTGAACCCCTAGCGAAAATCACATAGTTCCACACTTCCAATTTCATTTGGAAAAACATCATCTGCTGGTTCAGAATTTTCCATTCACTTGTATCAGACAATGGGATGTAATTTGAAAACAAGAAAGTTAGTGATTTGTATGAAGAGTTAGGAATTAAAAAACATTTCTCAACATCCGATCACCCTCAAGGAAATGGTCAAATGGAAGCAGTCGACAAACCCATCAAGCATATATTGAAAAAAAGAAGCTTGATATGTCAAAAGAGGCATGGGTGGACAAGATCCCCTAGGTACTATGGAGCTGAGGCTATGGGCCCTGTTGAGGTAGGATTGTCTGCCTCATCACTTGTATTTGAATGAGATATTTAACGACGAGTTGAGAAGATGTGAACTGGACTTCATTGAAAAAATGAGGGATGATTCCCAAATGAAGCTCACCTCTTATCGAAGCAAAATGGCTCGATACTACAATGAAAGGGTGAAGAAGAAGTCGTTTCGAATGGAATACCTTTTATTGAAAAGAGTTTTCCTATCCTATAATGAGCTAGGCATAGGAACATTGGGCCCTAATTTTGAGGGCCCTACCATATCTCAAAGGAGCTAAGGTTCGGCACCTAGAGAATTAAAGATTTGGATGGAAATGTACAGCTTCATTCTTAGAATGTTGAGCATTTGAAAATGTAATACCAGTAAACATAGCCCATTTATCTGGCTGGATGTTCTTTCCCAGCTTATGTAAATACCCTATTAATAAAGATACCTTTTACATCTATGAATTCATTCCTATTTAAACCCATTCCATGGATGGATCAAATATCAAGGAGGAAGTCTTTGCACAAAAGAGCTATCCCCTATAAAGAACATCATTCGTCTTGGAATGAAAGGTACAAAGCACCCTCATATGGCCAAACTTGAAACCTACGAGATGAACCCCTTCAATGGATGGAACAAATATCATGGAGAAAGTCTTTACAGAAAAGCTATCCCTTTGCAAAAAATGCCATCCGCCTCAGAAGGAAAGGTATGAAGCACCATTATGGGCCCAACCTTGAAACCTATGAAACGAATCCCTTCCATTCATTGATCAAACATCATGGATGGAGTCTTTGCAAAGAAGAGTCGCCCATTTTTGAAAAAATTTAAATGATCCTATAAAAAGTCTCTAACAGAAAAATTCACATTATTTTACTTCGTAGCTGTAACGCCCCAAATTCTGTAAACCGAAGCGTTACCAAACCTGTATTTTTTAATGTAAATCTTTCAAATACGAGATTAAGAAAAGTTTTTAAATTTGAATTTATTAATAAAAAATTGTGTCTTAACCATTTTCAACATATGGACTTAGAAAAATACGGAACACAATGATTTTGAATGAGTTTTTAGGAAAAAACAGCAAGCGAAAACAGTTTTCTCCGATTGCACAGTGAGTTTACAAAAATTATTTGACCTAGTAAACCTTGGCAAACATTTATGAAAAGTTAACAAAAATTATATAACACATATAAGTACAACATACAAAAATCTAGGATCTCGATGATGACGTTTGAAGCACAAAAATATTTTTCAAACAAGTTGGTCTGTATTTCTCGAATCTGACCATTGCTATTTACTAAAAATACTATAATAAATTCCACGAGACCCCGATCAACCTGTTTTTAGTTGCATGTGATAGATAACTCATAAAAAGATCGTTTTCTAATTAAAAATATGTTGAAATTCTAAATATACTGACCGAATAAATTTTTAAAGAAAATGGCAAAATGATAAAAACTCATGAAAACATATGTCCAAACATTAAACTTTAACATCTTGAAATGTAAACTTAAACTACAAATCTTTGGACACCACAAGAGTTATTAAATATAAAAAGTGATAGCCTAAAACATAACGAATCAACTTCTCTAAAATAAATATGTCATTCATGCTGAGCCACCGTAGGATCTCGAATTACTCTGAAAATGCTAGATAGGAATGAGCATCTCAAAGAAATACTCAGTAGGCTACACGTGCTATATGAACATAATAATCATACGTCTAATCACGTATTATTATATATTGTCTTCGTGAATAAGTAAATCAATGATCAAACGATCTACTTAAAATTCTAATGAGCCTCTGCGATCATCAGTTAAACATATAATTTAGTTGTGATGTGCCTCTGCAACCATCAGTTAAACATATAATCTCTATGACATTGGCATTTAAGAAGATCCATTGAAAGCACTTCACATAGTTCATAATCAAACATAATGAATAACATGTATGAATGAAAATTAAAGTCATATAACGATCAATTTAGTGTAGGAATCCTACCATAATTTGTGGTGATAAGTCAATGATTACGTCGAACGGAACTCCTTTCTAAAATCTTAGACATAAAATGCTTTCTGTCTAGCCTATTATCTTTGTATGTATTTTCAAATAGGAAGCCTTTGTGTGTATTTAGAAGGAAGCCATCTATCATCGAAAGTTGGATGAAAATGGGTTTTCAAATGGTAAAGTTTGAATAGGAATAGGTTTCTTGTTTTAGTATTAGGATAGGGGTTTAACAAATTTTAGGTTTGATTATAACTTAAACAAAAAAGATACTAAACACATATAAGTTGGTCTTTGAAAATATAAGGAGTCTGAATATATTTTGAGTTAATGATTCGCTACGATTCCAAAAACTAACTTAATCCAAATTCTAGTTTAATTTTAATTACATAATCACATATAACAAATCCCAAATAACTTTTATCATAATTCAAAAATATTAAAAGATCAAATTGGTTAGTTGGATTGCGAGGAATTTAAATGGAAAACTAATAAAACTAATACTAATTATCCCTCATTCAAATTCAAAAATCAAAATATTAAATTCAAATTATAGTGACACACAGGCTGCCAAAATGTTAATTGCTTAATTAACATTAGTTAAAATCTGACTTCTTTTCAGCTACACTAATTTAGGCCTTACTTATATAAAATAACTTTTTCTCGAGTACAAAATTCACCATTTAATATGAGCTTTGAAGCAAGCCCAAAATTGATAAGGAAATTCTCTCTAAATGAATACTTGATTATATGACCGAATAAAAAAAAAAATAAAGATGTCAAAACTTATCTTCATATTAGTCTCTCAACATCTCAAAATTAACAAAACGTACCAATATGAAATAAATGAGATTTTGTTTTCAGTCGCTATAGTAGCGACCCTCGTGGACGAACTCACGTGACAGTGAACTTCATATTATTATTCAAAAGAATGATCAGATTATACATTGGTGACGAACCATTTGCATTATCTTAAGATTGTTCAAATAAACTTTGGTGAACTCATATGAAAATTAATTGGGAGAAGCGAACCGTACAAAGGATTTGTGCTTAGTCAAATAACCCAATTGATGATAGAGTTATTCTTGAACTACCCTACGCTGTCGTGTCATTTTGGTTTAAGGGTCGAATACAAGGTATTACTTACCAAAAAGTTCAGATTCAAGTATAAGATTATTAGTCTGTATGTATAGTTCATTGAGGCGTCAACACTTGTACAGATTGGGAAAAGTAAAACAATAACAACTTCATAGGAAAAATACTTTATACGTTGAAAACGAGCTGATTACAAGAGTCAAAGTACCTTAGAGGTACAAAGTTAAACAAAAGAAAGAGCCTAAATCTACAAGGTGGCATCATCCTTGAGGCTGCAACTGGCCTTTCTCTAAGTCTTCCACTGAATCTTCAATGGCATCATCTGCCGAGATGAACGGCTCTGCTGGGAGAAACTTATCCCTTATTATAGCCAAGTCCATTTGGAAGTATAGCTCAGACATCTTTTTAAGGACTTCGACGTGTGTGACCTTACTCCAGTATAAATCGAGGCGGTCATACTCAGTCGTTTTATGGAAATGCTCCAAATACTTGGTAACAAGTGCCTACCCTGTCCCATCTAGTTGTTGCTTCAGACCAGAAACCTCATAAGTCAATTTGATAAGTGTATTTTATACACTTATTGGGGTTCTAAAATAGCGATATTTGATAATTCTTCTGACAAAAATATATCATAAATTGTTGTATTTTATGTTATATAGGTAAAACTCAATGATTGAACAAGGAATCGAAAGAAAGAAGCAAAAAATATTGAAAAATGGCAAAATTCAAAGTTTGAGGACCAAATTGCAAATTCAATAGATGATTTGGACCACATGATGATACTTTGAAAATTTCTAAGAGACAATTGGGTGGAATTAGAACTCAAAAAGGAATGGAATATCAAAATCAATTTTCATTCACACAAGTTATATTCCAAATTTTTAGCCGAATATTGAGATCCATTTTTGGCATAATAAACGTCCGAATTGGGAAAAGTCTATTTCTAGAAAAGTTGTATGCCATTGAGTTAGCTTTCTAATACATTTTCAATTTCTTAAATCGGATAGCGGGAGAAAATGTTATGATCAAAGTACTGACTATTGTGCAGAGACAAAAAATCTGCACGCGAAGATAACTTTCTTTATTCGATTGGAACCCTTTTGGAAGTTAATTTGGATGTGATTTTCAACCAATTTTTGACTCTTACAAATATTTAACATCAAAATATGTATTAAAGACCTCTCATATACATATTATACTCCAATATTCATCAATTATTATCATCAAATGAGTGAAATTCATAATTTTTGTGAGAGAATTAAAGAGGTTTGTAAGAATTTAATTAAGTGAAGATTCAAGACTGATTTTTGAGCAAAGAAGAGAGGGCGCAGTGGAGATTTATCAAGAAACCATTGAAAAGATTCAAAATTTCAAGCTTCATCTTCTCAATTTATCAAAAATTCGGGTTAAGTCTTTCATTTAAATATGATTTCTTATAATTTCAATATGTTATGCTAATTTTATACGTTGGTAGGATGAGATGAACCCTTGTTATGACATTTTATGTTTTTAATTAACTATTTTGACTTCAATTTGATTTGATTTGTGGATATTTATTATCGTTTTATCAGTCTTTTCAATTGTTTGATCACCAATTGAATTATTAATGGATTTTATTATTATCGAGAGAGACAATAGGGTTTAAGCACATTATATTAAAGATATGCCTATATACTTTATATGATTTCAATAGGTGTTCTAGTACTTATTAATGTATTTATCATGCTTGCATCTTTCATCGAAAAATAGAAGGGTCACATGAGGGAAATATATTTGATCACTATCGAGAGAGACTTTCAATTAAATTGGGAACATCAACCAACATAAATGAATTCAAATTGTCACTTTAATTATTACACTAAAAATAGAATAATAAGGGGGATTCGACGAAATGTACTTTACATATTTGAATAAAAATACATTTACTTACTTTCATTAGTTGATTTGTATAAAAAAATCACAAAATTTGTTTGCTATTCGATTAAAGTTGGGATTAATTTTAACTCGATCAAATACGTAGTTTTCGTGGATTCGACATTATATTCACTACTTTATTACTTATTCACGATCTCGTTCACTTGTGGGAAATCAAACGATCAAGTTTTTAGCGCTGTTGTCGGGGACTATTGTTTTTGATAAGTTTAATTAATTTTAGCTTTAATTTGAATTTTATTTTTTTTTAGTTTATTTTATTATATTAGAAAAATATTACTGTGCTTTCTGCTACCTTTTTCAAGACCTTGTCTGCGAAATTTGAAAATCAGTGATCTTGCTCAATTTGACCCGGAGATCGAACGAATATTCAATCTTCGAAAAAGACCATAATTGGAAACACACCAAAAAAAGAAAGAGGAATACATGGCAGAGCAAAATCCGAATCAAATTATCTGGGCTAATCTGGGAGTAGCACAGCTGAATGTGGCTTCCCATTCTCTTTGTTCGCAACCTCTAAGGCTAATGAATCAATCATTTGTAAGTTGTCAGAATTCTCTACTCAATTCATTATAGCATTGACTTTAGCTTTGTAAAGGTAGACCTCCTTCTTCAAGTCTTCGTTTTCAGTTGCAAGGAGTCCCAACCTTGCCTCTACCTCATCATGCTTTACCTTAAAAACCTCAATGACTTCATCAATAGTAGAGGCCTCGGCTTTCAGCCCTTTCACTTCATCCTTTGCATCAACCGCTTTTTGGCGAAAGTCTGTGTCCAGCATCTGCACTCTCTTCATCTCCATTTGGGCATTCAGGAAGAAGCCTTGTGGATAAACCTACAGGGCGAGGCCCGCCTAAATCGAGTCAAAGGTCTTGATATAAGAGGCATATTTCTCAGTGCAATACTTGTGATGGACTTTTGTAGCTGCCTAGACCTCAACAGGAAGCATTTCAAGAATCTCATGGGCCAACTCGTCCGACCTCACCCAAGGAAGTTTTGAGCCTTTCCTTCAGCAAGGGCTACTTGGCCACTGTAACGACCCAAATTTTATATAATTTTAATATGAATCGTTATCAAAAGCTTTATTTAAATTGCACCTGTTGACATGCAATTAGATTTAAATTTTATTTAACTAAGAAGTCAATTTAAAATATAAGTAAAGGAAAAATCATACGGTAGTGGACAAACATGGCAGCACTCTAAGCTTTAATTTATGAAATTTAATTTCTGACAACATCCTAATAATTGACTTATGACCCAATTAATTACATTAATTAAACTAACTTAAGCAATTGCACTATGGTCAACAACACAGGAAACTAAAGAAAGTACACGGTAGTCTTCTGGATATAGCTAGCCAATAGACATGTCCATATAAAAATGACAACATTTTGTGCACTTGCCAGTGCAACGTGTCTAAATCAAATAGACTATGAAGCAATTCATGAAATATTAATATATTATTTAACATTTCGTTCAATACGAAACTGCATAATTAAATCAAACATGTTCAAGTCTTAAATAACATATCCACAACAATAAAACAAAAACATGTGCTGAAAATAAATAGGTCTTGACACATTACACCGAATTATTTTTCCTTAGTCTTAAAAATCTCGGCACCACGACTGCACCTCGTCGCCCGCTGACCAACGACTTGATCTAACCTATGTAGAGTAGGGAAAATGGTGAGTATATGGGAATACTCAGTAGGACATAAACATATGGTGCAATCCCGAATAAAATTATTCAAATCATGGTTAAGAAAAATCATACCGTCATCATATCTTTAGAAACCGGTAAGAGCTCATATCATATCATATCATTTGGACCGGAATGGCCATAACATCATATCATGAAATATCATATCATATCTTATCTTAAACTTTCATAAGCATAAAATTCATCAACATGAAAAAATAAAATTAAACGGGATAAACAACTGCACCTCTTTTCCTACATTGTCGTATTAAATGAGTTCTTGAAAGATGAAAGGAAAAAAAAAACTCAAAATCACGTTCCAACTATCTTCCTGCTTGAATGCCGTGCATAAAAGTATCATTTTCTTTTATTGATTGTATCATACATCTATAAGCAGCAATAATAACATAAACTCTAGAAAATGGGTGCATAGTAGGAAACGTGTGGGAGTGGGATAGGGTAAATAATATGGATATTGGAAACTAAATTTGATCAAATCCTATCACTTTTAGATTCTCACACATGTCAAATCAATCCCAACTAAAAAAATATAAAACAAAATAAAAACAAACCCAACACGTGAACTATAAAACCAATCCTAAATAATATCTTACCAATCTTATACGTGTCACTCTCATAACATTAAATTCATTTAATATAAAATATGATTTAAGGCTAATTCTTTCGATTTCGATAACTTGGGCTCCGTTAGTCTAAATTAACTTTTTCTCGAGCCTAATATTCATAATTAATCACGAGTTATCCAACGAGCCCAATATTGATACATTTATCATTACTCTATCAATATTTAAACATTTACCTCAAATAAAATATAATTTAATAAATGTATCATTTTAGTCCCTAACTTTCAAAACATTAAAATATAGCATACGAACATTAAATTCTATTCTAAGAAAATTTTCGGGGCATTTCAAACCCTTCGACCTCTTCCTTTTTATGAGGCCCTCCTTCTCATCAACATGGTCGTCAAGTTTGACCACCAGAATAGACGAAATAAGCTTAGTCAAGATAGGAGTGGGAGGTTCAGTATTCTTCGTTACCGTCATCCTTCTTCTTTGGGCCTCTTCCCCTAGGTTTCCACCTTTTTTCCCCTTTCTATATTGAGGACAAGGTTTTAGCTTTGACAGATGAGACGTCTCGCTGATGTTTGTAGGTGTAGGTGCTGGTGTTTAGGGTTTTATTCTTTTTCGCCTTTAGAAAAAACATGTCAAGCTTGACATAGTCCTTCTTTTCATGTTGATCTGCACAATAATGGACAACAATGCTCACGTCCATTTCATGAAATTTCAAAACCTAAGGATAGGTTAGGGGTTATACCTTTGGTGGCCATCATGTGACCCTTGCAAACGATCTTTACTCGATGGGATGTTCATAGATCTTTCGAACTGAAGTCCGCTCTTCTGGTTCAAGCTCGAACCTATCCACTATAGTTGAACAAACAATCAAATTACGAAAATCTCACATGATTATAAGCAACAAACAAAGTCAATTTGAAGGATGACTTACTATACTCATGGTGTTGGGTCAGAATAGTTATCTCGGGAACCGCACCACCCTCTACAGTCTTCCAGTGACCCAGTACCCAAAACCACGAAGATTTCCGATTTTTGATTGACGTAGTGGTGCCTTAGAGGAAAGGTAAATGCGGACCCAAGGGATAATGCAGTACCATCCTTTACAATCCTCTCCCCCAAACTAGAAGCTCGTTGCTAGAATAGGGTCTGAAAGACATGAGGTGGTATATCATTGCCAAGAGTGGCCTCCTTCCAAAGAAGAAAGACCCATGCCAATTGGCTCCACGTGTTTGGTCAAAGTTAGGTAGGGAAAAGTTATAATGCCTAAGTATGTATCTAAAGAAAAGGTGAAGAGGTAGTTTCATCCCCCCCACATAATATGGCATCGCTCATCTCAACGTATCCTTACTTAAGGTAGCAGGCTTGCTCATTCGAGTTTGACACTATTAGCTCAATGTTATCGGGGATCCTAAACTTGGTCTTAAATCCATCCAAATCATTTTCATTAATATTAATAGGCCACAAAGAGGACCCCACCTATTGCTACCTAAATCTATCCAGTTCATTTTTCTTAATATTAGTAGGCCATAAAGAGGCCTCCACCTATTGTTACTGTCAATAGGGCCCTCTTGCATCATCCACGCACTTGGAGGACTCACATTGCCTCCATAATCCTCTCAGTAAGGATTATAGACTGCAAGCAAGCTTCGGCACATATCAATGCCATGTGAGACCCTTTAGAAGATCTCTTTTGGTTTTGTGTTTTGAAGAAGAGGCCATTCTATGTTTTTGGAAAGCCTAAAAGATGAAAAAAAATCAATCTGCTATTTAAGTAGGAAAATGAGGAACTAGAAAGTATGGAAATGGACTGATTCACCATAAATAACTATGTAGTCACCGGTAGAACTCAATCTTTTTTTTATTGTGGAAGTGTTGCTCAATTTTGCAAAGTAAAAAAAGGTGAAAAATAAACTAAGGACTCCTTTAATAAGCAAAATGATAGAATCGGGACCGCTCAATCAATTCCACTTAATCCCAAGTGTACACTTGTCCTTTTCATCTAAACCATTAAACCAAAAAGCGCCCATTTAAAAGTTGAATAGATGACTTGGATCAAGGTGTGCAAGGCACACAGGCTTGGCTTATGTTGCCTCCGCTAGTTGTAACAAACTATTATCATTTTGGATTTAATACACATGCAATATGTGTATTGAAAAAAAAAAAAGGAAAACTCCATCAATAGACTCATCCTTCCTTACCTAAATGAATTTCAGCCTTATCATAGGCTTCAACTCCACCAACAAACTCGCCATCTTAGCAAGAGCCTCACCTTAATGAATTTGAACCTTATCACAAACTTCAACTCCATCAATAGGCTCGCCATCTTAGCAAGGGCCTCGCCTTAATGGATTTCAACCTCATCACAGACTTCAACTCCTTTACCAAATTCGCCCTCTTAGCAAGGGCCTCGCCTTTATGAATTTCTGCATATAACAAGCTTTAACTCCATCAATAAGCTCGCCCTCTTAGCAAGGGCCTCGCCTTAATGGATTTCAGCCTCATCACAGGCTTCAACTCCTTCACCAGATTTGTCATCTTAATTAGCAAAGTCCTCGCCTTTATGAATATCAGCTTATCACAAGTTTCAACTCCATCAACATGCTCCCTCTCTTAGCAAAGGTCTCGCCTTAACGAATTTCAACTTTATCACATGCTACAACTCCATTAACAAGTTTGTTTACTATCATGACTTCTTAATCACATGGCATAACATAGACAAACTCATTAAGATCTCAACTTAAAAGTTCACACATTATATGAATATCCATATTTGGACTTCGAGGACAGAGACGGGCTATGCTATTTCTTCACAAAATGCAACACGATCCAAGTAAAACAATGACCATCTTAACTCAGTAGCTACACCTCAACTTAAAATTTCATACATTATATGAATAAGAATAACCATATATGAACTTCGGGTACTATTTTTACGCCTTGTCCTACCCGACAGGCGAACCTGGACCTACACTACACATCTCTCTGCCCAAAGAGACAGTTTGGTCGAACCCATTTGTTGTGGTTGACATCATTTGGAGAACCGAACGCTCATGATGGGGCAAGGCTACAAGGGGCCTATCAAGAGATATTTTATGCAACCCTTAGTAAGTGATTAGTGTGACATTTACTACTACCATCACCCCATCTTGCCAATCAGGTCAAGTCTAAGTCTTTTGTCAGACTTAGGGAAACAAAATAGTATTAGCATTAAATACTTATGATTGATTGATAAATTTGATAAGAAGCATTAGACGTGTGGATGATGCCACATATACTTTCATCTACGGTCGATACCCATCATATTCTACTATAAAAGCTCACATAATGTGTCATTCCAAAGGTAATGCAAGGTTAGACTTTCAAGCTATAACTCTACTATCCTTATTCTTATCACATATTCTTCCCAAAGTCAACCCCATTTTTTACATTGGAGGCTTGCGTCTAAAGCTCCTCACACACTCAAATATTTACAACCCCAACTAACTTGATCAGCGGCGTGTGTGCCGCCAACTCCACCATAACCGGAGGAAGTGACGTGTGGTTAATGGTTTGTCCTAATGTGCAGGAATTAGGTTTATGTGGACACGGGAGGCCTTGAGATCTATTGGGCACGTTGAAAGTATAAAAATCGAGGCTAACAGTAGAGTTGTGTAATCATTGTTGGATAATTAAGCACATTCAGTTTGATATATCTCTTCTTCGTGTAGTACGAATTTATGGAGTAACAAATTGTTGAAAAATAGAATGCAATAATTAATCTTTTTTTCACATTCCATCCTCACTTGACTCACAAAAGATTCTGATGCCAGACTAAGAAAATGTGAGGAAATAGAGTGTAATAACTATAGATTGCATTTGATTATGGAGTTATAATTCCTCTTCACATTCATTCCTCCATTGAATCATAAAGGAACAAAGGTACGAGGGTGCATTTTTTATGGACAAATTATTGTATTTAATTAATAATGAACAAAGGTACGAGGGTGAACGAAAGTTTAGAAGAGTCGCAAGGGTATTTTTGTCCAAAACGTGCTTTCTCATTTATAGACTTTTATATACAAGTAGTCAACGTTGAACATATTTTGCACGTTATTATAAAATGCTTTATAAGTGTTGTAAAATTAGTATTTGAATATGCGTGAATGTTAAGTGAATTAAAATCGGGAAAAATATATATGATAATGAATGTTAAATCATTTATTTAATTTCCAATTAAGTAAAAATAAATGCTAATTAGCATACATGGACGTAAATAATGAAATGTATTCTTAAATGTGAAATTCTAATTAACTTATAATTAGAACTAATAACAATGAAATTCATAAATGAAGATGAATATTAATTAAATAAATGTGAATGTTAATTAATTGAAAATTAATTATTACAGTTTGTAAATTAAATATATATTGAAAAACGAAAAGTAAAATATTATTAAAATAATTAAATTGTAATAGGGTTATAATCGTTCAAAAAATAATTCTTACTTGATGTGATATTTAATATATTATAGATAATACGCTGGTCTAAGTGATGGCACGTTATTGATCTAATTAAATAGACAATATCTCCTTACAATTAAATGAAACTATCATTTAATGTCATATATGTTATCAGCTAAACTAGTGTTGACATTGGTAGAGCCAGAAGGTATTACTCTTTTATATATGTTGTAGATTCACACTACAACTTAGCCCATGTTTGGCACCCATTCTCTTTCTCTTTCTCTTTCTTTATTTCAACCACACAATCTCCAAATAAAATAATATTACACATAAATCTAAAAATTTTCATCACTTTTCCACCACACATTCTCCCATCAATCACTATTTCAAAAATTTTCAACCCATTATAATGGGTGTCAAACACACACTTAATTGCACTTAAGGACCTCATTATTTGTTTATTGTAATATATTTATGTCTTTAATTTTTTTTTTTCAACACGTTCTTATTCTCAAATTTTCATTAATTAGTAAGTCTAATATATTAAAATGGATTTGTCCAAAAGGCCACTAGGAAGGTATAAAATGACTTACTCGTTCATCATATTTTTTACAAAAATAGTACATGCAGAAGTGGGATAAAGTATTTTTTGTTCAAAATACTCAAACAGAACATTTTGAAATAGATCATCACCAAGGATGAGACATGTAATTAATGAAAGGTTGAAGAAAAGAATTCGATGAAAAAAAAACTAGATGTAAATGTTACAATGAGAAAAAATTAAAGACCTTAAGTTTAATTAAAACGTGGTGAACTAAATAAAATTTGATGGTATGAATACAACTGCCTTACATATTATAGAATAATTTATTTAACCTTAAAATATAAAAACAATAAAAAGGTGTGCGCCTTTTGACACCTAAACCAGCATTAGCCGGTCAAATGGGATTTGTCACTTCCTTCCATGCCTTGTGTCCATGCCGAACTTTTTCCACACTCTTCGCGGCTTTCATCTTTTTTCTGTCTTTTACTGGTTTGCAATTTATCATTTGAGATAATCCTCAAAAATTTTCAAAAGCTCAATTTATGGATTATTAACATGTAATTTTTTGGAACATAAACTTTTGATCCTTTTATTTTGGAAGCGATAGCTTCTTATATGTTGCACATTTAAAATTAAAGGTATGCTCTTTATATCTACTTAAATTAGATGATGTTATTCTATTTTCTTCTCTTCAAGTTCAATCTATGGTTAATTTTTGTTATACGTATAAAAGCAAATGATAGATATGCCCGTTTTTAGCAAGTGTGCATTAATTTCATAAATTAGAGTATTGAAGTATATTTGTTTTGTTGTTACCTTGATTTATAGTTCAACTGTTTCAAACAAGTGTCGTTTTATTTTGAGAGATGAATATCATTTTATCTTAGTATTGTGATAAATATTTCATATAAAGAGTGGAACTTGTCCTAGTCAAAAATTATATTCCAATAAGAAATAATCAATTTCTTTTGAATATTTTTCTATTGTATTTCACTTTCACATCAACGATTCAGCATAAGAACTTAAATTGATTTATCCAAAGCACTGAAAAATTGATATTTCACAATAGATACGATTTTAAAATGATATTAACTTAGAAAATTAAATATATTTTCCTCCTATAAAATAGTACATTATATTGCATACCTATTAGGTCGACACTAGAGAGTCTGGTCATGCCAAAAAGAGTAAGCTAAAATTTAGGGAACAATACATAAATAAAGTATTTAAGTATCATCATTTCAAAATTAATGTTTGAGGTTTTAAATTTCAAAAATCAGGTCTTCATTAAAATTTATTTATAATTTAATTAATTAATTATATATTTAATTAATAAATATATAAAGGTCACAGATCTATGCAATTTGGTCACAATTCAAAAAATTTAAAGTCACAATTCAAAAATTTTATAAGTTTAAGGTCACAATCCAAAAATTTTAAGGTCACAATTCAAAAATTTTATACGTCACGGTTCGTTCATCGGTCACAAATTAAAAATTTAAAAGTCACAATTGTTCATCAGTCACGAAACACAAAATTTATAAGTCACACAACTTATTTTATGGTCACAGAATATCAAATTATAGGTCACATATTACTTTTATTGGTCACAAATTATTTCTAGGTCACAGTTTATTATTTATTGGTACACACCAACCAATTTATTGGTCACAAATTAATAAATTTGTGATTCACAAATTATTTCTAGGTGGGTCACAAATTACACCCAACTACTACCATTGCTTTCAGCACCACACCACCAACAAAAACTGCTACAGCTGCCCCCACCACACCACCACCAAAACCACAATCACCTAACTGACAGCCATCATCGTCGGCACCACCACTCCCTTCAAACCACACCATCGTCTTCTTCAATCCTCGCCACAGCGCTCACCACAATCAACACCATTGAACCGCCACCACGACCTAAAAATCAACAAAATGGCCGCCCAAAAATAAAAAAAAAACCACCGCTCAACCACCAACAAAATCATCGCCACCACTGCCTCACCACCACAACCTCCAACACCACTGCCTCACCACCACAACTAGAACGTCGTCTTCCTCGTCTACCTCTTCCCCACCGAATCAGAAAATCATATCCAAAAATCAGAAATCTCAACCCATCTTCTTCACCTTCCTCTTCCCCACCAAATGTTTCTGCTTGACCTTGCCTTCCTCCGGCTCCGATGGCTGCACCACGATCGAAGACTCGCTGCTGCTCACACTACACAGCAGCAACATTTGGGCAACGTTCACGCCGTGGGCATTTGGGCGACATTTGGGCCACACGGCAGAGACGTTCACGCCGTGGGCAGCTGCGATGCCGGTGCTGCAACTATCGATCGTCGGCTTAGGTGCTGACGAGGTGGTGCGCCGACGGGTGGTGGCAGCGGGAATTGGGAGAGAAGGGAGAGAACAGATGGCAGGAGAGAGAAATGGGAGAGAAAATGAGAGAATTAGGGTTTGAAATGGTATATGATTGATTTAAATAGAAGTTAATTTAAAAATCATTAAATAAAACCTGATTTATGTATTATTAAAGTTGTTTTTGGATTTATGAAAATGAAAGTTTAAAAACATGTGAGGATGTAATTTCCTCTAAAATTTATTTCCTCAAATCAAGAAATAATCACACTATTTGGGCCCTGGTTCCAGTCTGCGTAAATAATTTTGGGCCTCCTCCAAAGGTCTGTTTTTAACTTTGTCCCCCTCACAAACCCAATTACAAACTTAGGATAAATGAAGGGACCAATTCATTTTCTAGTTACCAATCAATGTGGGACAAACCATAGAGTTATTTCTAAAATCCACCACTTATATTATTAATCTATAATATATTAAATGTTACATCAAGTGAGAATCATTTTTTAGACGATTCTAACCCTACTATAATTCAAGTATTTCAATAATATCTTACTTTCGTATTTCAATATATTTAATTTATTTAACCATTTACTTACCATCAATGTACATGTACATTTGACAGATTTATTTTACATGTGTATTTTCTATGAATTTTCTATTATTAATTCTCAATTAATTAACATTTACATTCATCTAATTAATATTCATCCTCATTTATACATTTCAAAATTTTAATTATAAGTTAATTAGAATTTCACATTTAAGAATGCATTTCATTATTCACATCAATGTATGCTGATTAACATTCATTATCACGTATATATTCGCTGATATTAATCATAAATTAATTAACATTCACGCATATTCAAATATTACTTTTAAGCACTTATAAATTAGATAGAATCATTTTTTGAACGATTCTAACCCTACTATAATTCAATTATTTCAATAATACCTTACTTTCATTTTTCAATATATTTAATTTATTTAACCATTTAGTTACCATCAATGTATATGTACATTTGATAGTTTCATTTTATCTGTGTGCTTTCATTAATGTATGAATTTTTTTATTATTAATTTTCAATTAATTAACATTTACATTCATTTTATTAATATTGATCCTCCTTTATATATTTCAGAATTATTAATTCTAATTATAAGTTAATTAAAATTTTACATTCAAAAATACATTTCATTATTCACATACGTGTATACTGATTAACATCCAGTTTTACTTAATTTGAAATTAAATAAATGGTTTAACATTCATTATCACGTATATATTCACTCAGTTTCTCCCATAAAAGTAAGTTTGTTTTCCTTTTTCGTTTATCTCATATTATAGATCACTTTCCTTGTGAGAGTATAGATGATTTCGAAGTTTTCTCATATGTCCCTATTTATTATTTAGTGTATCTTGTTATTCACAAATGTGAATTATACATATTTAAGTCATTATTTATGGTAAGTACTATCAACCACTCAACCATCTCTCCAAAAGACAATTTTTATTATATTCCTCCGAATAGAACATGGCCATAGGGATGAATACCACTATTATCTGTATATAAGAAAAATATATAAAGAGAAACAAACATATTTTTATGGAACAAAATGAGTAATAATTCTTGACATGAAATTTAATGTTAATCTAAAAAAAATCACATATGATCATATCCCGTTGCCATCATCATGTATGTCGCGAAGTATCAAACAAACCCATCAAATTATGCATAAAAAACTCATCGTGTTGCAAGCTTAGATTTGACTTTAAATCTTGATTCCTTAGTAACGTGGATGCACAGTGAACTAGGAAAGGGGTAAAATATTATACTGTCTGTCGCCTGCGTTTGGCGTAGGGTTCCTCTCCCACGTTTGTTCTTTCTGTGCTGTCGGCATCTTTTGGCCTAAACATCACATGAAAAATACGAGAATCTCGGTGCTCTGCTGCTAATTGCATTAGAATGCAAACTAATTGCAGAAAATATGTATACTTATTAAAGAAAAGTAAAAGGTTAACTAATGTTTTAATGCTTAGCTTCAATTGACAAGTTTATTTAGCCCCCGTTTGGCATCCATTCTCTTCCCATTCTCTTTCTCATTTTTTTCTCTTTCTTTATTTCAACCACACATTAATCAATAAAATAATATTACATATAAACTCAAAAAATTTTCTTACTTTTCAACCACACATTCTTTCCATCAATCACTATTCTAGAATTTATTCTTCACCAAAATGGGTGTCAAACACACCTGTCATGTCAACCTGACAAAGTCCTTATCAAACTGTGTTGGAGAATAAATTTTTTAAACATTGTTTATTTTACTTATATGAATTTTTTTTAGCTAATTGAAGCTTCAAGATGCTCTTAAATTTATATCAAAAATTATTGAAAAAAGTTTTTAAACTTGAAAGCTAAATAAAAGATAAAATGTCAATATAGAAGATGATTTTGTTCTAACTAAGAACACAAATGCAGAGTTAATATTTTAATAATGTCGTTGTCACTTAGATTGGTTTTTTGAGTTTTATTCATAAATATTAGTTTTTGCACTATTAACTTGTGAGTTATTTTAATTGTTCATTGGGAATTTCTTTGTCCTAAAAAAAGAGAAAATTAAATTATAGCCTTGAGTTTTTTTATTCAATCAAGGTAATTTCCAATAACTAGTATCTTTTTTCTTGTATTTTCTTTGTTATTTGTCTAAAATTTATATTTCTCAAAATTGATATCCTTTTATGAAAAATAATTTTATTGCATTAGCTATAAGATATATTATTAATTAATGTATTGATATTTATTTTTCAATTGATTAAAGTTAGTGATTTGTATACATCCATACAGTGTAAGCCAGATATTTAAGCCTCAATACTTGTTTGACTAAGTTTTTGAGTGCTTATAAGTAATCAATCATACTTGGTGTATATCTTGATATACACCTTTGTAGATAGAATGTAACGTTATTTGACAATTAAACAAAAAGCTATTTTTGTAGCCAATGAAATTTTGTCAACACATTATCCTGTCAATATAGATTTTAAAAGATGATGGCAAAATCCACATGTAATTGATCTGAACGAGTGTGTGGTTAAAAAAGTAGATGAAAGTTGTAGATCATACAGAATATTTAGATAAAAATAGAGTTTGATCAACTTATAAACTTTTCTAAACAAGCTTATATTACAAAAACAAATGAATATGATTTGAACATTAAAATCTTAATGTTTTTTTGACATTTGTATGCACTAGAGGAAACTAAAATCAAAGCATTGACACAATCTTTCAAATTTTTAAAATATTTGAATAACGCAACGTGATTGATGTATCTCGTTGGACAAAAAAAAATTCTTAGGTTGTACTAAGGGTGCGTTTGATTGCAATGGTGGAAAATGGGTGGAAAGAAAATGTTTTACAGGGAAAAGTTTTGCCTAAAAAATGTTTTGCAGGGAAAATGATTTCAATTGTGTTTGATTGGTATAATTTTCTACCCAAAAAATTTTTAAATTTTCTATTCGTTTGGTTTTGTTTTACATAGAAATTGTCCATGAAAGTGATTTTTTTTTTCCACAATTGGTTATAAAATTTGTTTCCATTACCAAAAAGTAAAAAAAAAAAAAGAAAAAAAAAGTTGTTTCCTAAAAAATCATTTTTTTAATCAAAGTTTAGTGTTCGTTTGACTTTGTTTTACATGGAAATTGTCCATTAAAGTGAAATTTTTTTTTACAATTGGTTATGATATTTGTTTCCATTGCCAAAAAAAAAAAAAATTTTTTTAGCAGCCGGCTGGAAAAAATTTTCTCACCAAAAAGGTGGGAAATTTTTTTCCTCAAAAACATGGAAAATGCTGACGTGGCGGGTTGGAGAGGAAAATATTTTCCGTGGAAAATTTAGGCTATCAAACAGCGCAAAAGATGGAAAACGGAAAAAAATTTCCTAATTCCATGGAAAAAGAAGCCAATCAAACGGGGCCTAAATGTGAAATAAGATCAAGATGGATAAAGTGTTTTTTACTACGAGACACCACGAGGTGGAATACCTTTGCTCTGTCTTCTAGTTTAGCATTTTCGAACATGGCAGAATGCTTTAGTTGTAGATTTTTATAATTTTCGATTTGTTCCAAAATGTATGAACATTTTTTTTTCTTATTAGTAATATATCGGGGTAGATGATGAGGATGCTTCGGAGGCGTCAATCCTGTTGAGATTTCCAAGTGCACCTAATGATCATTTTCACTGGCCACTTTAAAAAAAATGGATGTCAAATAGGAAAATTTCTTTTTCGGGTTCTAATCCAATTTCTCACTTTCCCCTAAAAACACAATACGATTTATGGGTACAATCCTAAATTTTTTATTGCAACATTTTAAATATTTATTTAATTTTTATAGTTGATTGCATTAGGGCATTTTGATTATAAATAAATGTTTATATTAAAACTAATTACCCTACCCAGTTATTATATCACACGTTTTTTATGTTTAATGGTCTAGATTACACCTTATTAAAGGTAATGACTTTTCGTAACTTTTTTGAGTAGTCAAATACAATTCAAAACAACATGACTCTTTGATATGTATCATTTACATTTGAAGAGTCGCAACTGGTTATCGTACCAATTGAGGACTTTTCTAATTCACACTTTTCATAATTATTATGTAAATTTCAATAATCCCCACATGAATGGAATAAATCGAATCACATAAAGAAGACAAAGGAGAGTACTACTAAAATATAATGCATCAAGGTAGTAACTTTCACTTTGAGTGTTCTTTAGTAAGAATCTATCAAACTCACTGGCAAATCAGTGAACTCAACATTTTGAATATTCCGTTATTATAAGCCTAAATAATAAATCAAACACATTATCTCACACACCAAACATTGGTTTTCTATTGTGTTCATTATTTTGATCATGAACCTTCTTAAATTCTACAAGCATGCATGTTAGAGAATTCGTCTAAATAAAATTTTCATAAAATTGGTCAAGTTCACACTCATGTGAGTGATGTTTTATAAAGACTAAAGAATACCCTATAATATTCCACTTAATATTATTTAAGAATTTACAATATTTAATAAATGGCAAAACAATAAGGAAAAATGCATGTTTACACTGTTTAGTCGACATAATTGTCAATCTTATGATTTTTAAAAGGCAAAATATTGTGTTATAGCAAGACATCTTTAGAGCCATTAATGTAATTTACGCTAAATGCAATTAATTACCAAATGCACATGTATATCTTCTATATATAAAAGAGTGGTGCTATGTGTACACACACTTTTTTACACAATGTTTTACACCTCCCTCACATGGGAGGGGGGCCCACGATTATTTTATTATGTGTGGGCCCTCCTCTATGTGAGGGGGGTGTAAAACATTGTGTAAAAAATTGTGTACACATAGCTTTATTCTATATAAAAAGTGCATATGAAACGAAAATTCTTGTTTTAATGGAAAATCTAACAGAATTGGTTGTTTTAAAAGAATTTTTTTTCTCCATTAATTTTATTGTTTCCATTAAATAGCAATTGAGCTACCGTTTGTGGTCATTGATGTTGTATCTGTTGGAATTCCATTATCTAATAATAAATGAATGGGAAATGTAAAAAACTTTGTACTACTACGTTTTAGTCACTAGGAAAAAATTAAACTAAAAAAACAAAATGGGCGTGGAGATTATCAATTTAAAAATGGTAATAATTTATTTGATAAGGTACATTGAACTTAATGAATAAAAACTATTTATTTATTTAGTTTTGTATTGTATTGTAATGTTATTTATTATTTTATTATGTACAAAAGGTTCATGATTAAGTACAAAAATTTGATATAATATAATAGTACGAAACACAAACTTATACATTTTTTTGTCTTTACACTAACATTCATTCTAAAATTTGATTATGATTTAATATAGAAAGCAAAATTCAGGATATAGCCGAAAATAAATGTAATTGAGTTTGCCCAAATATTTTATTATATGTCATGCATTGACTGTAATAAAGGAATTTGATATAAATACAATGAAAGTTTCGTTTGTATATATTGCAAAAGTCAAGGGGTCTGTAAACTACGGTATGTATCTTACAATTTTAATTTAAAATTGATGTCTGATTTAATTTAGAATTTAACACTATTCAAATTAAAATTAATATATTCAACGCATTTAAAATGCTTGGGGATATGTTGAATTGGACGATAATACTGGAAAACTAGCTGCTACTAGGTTTAGTGAAGTAGCAGAACATGCACTTGGTTGTTCAACAGTTGAATTGATGGGACGTGCTGGAGAGATATTTCTTAAATTTTTCTTCAAAACTTAATTTTTATTATAATGAGTTATTTAAAAAATAATTGAGTTTTTTATTAATTATGTAAATTTATTCAAAATTTATTTTGTAGGAAAATAGACCATATGCTAAAAGCCTTCCAAAAAAATTATCAAAAGAAATTTGGAAGATACAAGTTTATGTAGATTCAGAGAAACTAAAGGAGAAAAAATATAGGCATGTTAATGTCATCTCTATTGAAACAGTGCAAAATGAGGAAAATGCTGAATCGTTATCTTAGAATCAAAATTATCTCAAACAACTTTCATAAACTATGATCGATGTTTATTTATATGTCCATGCTATAAATTCTATTAATGATCTTTTTTTAATATATTACAATGTGTAATTATTCATCAATTATATAAACATTACATCATTAGTTATTTAATTAACCAAAAAAATTACATCTTTATTAATAAAAATTTAATTCTTAACCAAAAAAATTATATATGAACAAAGCAAACGTGCATTGCACATTGCTTAAACCTATTGTATATCAAAATATCTACAATATGAAATAGTAATTTTTGAAAATTATAACAATTCATTTAAGCTCATGTTCGGTGAAAATTAAAATCAAATCTTTTAGTAAATTTTAATAAAAGTTGATGAAATGTACTATTGAAAAGTTGTGGATCACATTAAGCCCTTATTTGGACTCGATCAATTCCAATTCCAATTTTTTATCTTCTTTTTTAACTACACATTTTTTAATAAAATAATATTACACGTAAATTTAGAACTTTTTTTTTAATCACATATTCTTCAAAACTTCACTATTACAAAATATATATATATATATTTTTTCCAAAAATATAATTATAACGGATCTCAAACGAGGGCTAAAATATTTGATTAAAATTATTGATTTTTACTTAAATTACAATGTAGATTTCAATCTCTACCAAAAGAGGGACTAAAATGAACTATATTGACATTCTCATTATTTGAAGGTAGGTAATTTTGAATTATTAATATGCAAGTAATGCAATATACAATTCTGGGAAAATTTCAATGAAAGTCCCCAAAATATTCAAATGTGCAAAATTTAACTCCAACTTTCAACCATCCTTAACTTTTTCAAATTATTGAAACCCAAGTCCTTATGTATGGAAACTCCAAATCGACGTTAAATCGGCGAGTATGTGAAGTAGCCACAAAAATGTTGAGGAAATTAAAATCATCCTCCACAGAATCATATTGGAGTTTGTTGGGTGTCGTATCATATATTTTCTAACCTTTTTACATAAAAATAGATGATGATATGTGGTTTTTTCTGTTTTGGTGATGATTTTTATTTTTATACGTTGAATCTTTTGCTTTTTGTTTTGTTATTCTGTAATTTTTTGATCCTTTTTGTATAATGTTTTGGTCAAGTTTATTGTAGGCCACTTTTATTGTTGAGAGTATAATTAATTTCTTAGTTTCCTAATATGTCCCTATTTATTATACATTTTTATCAACAAATCTTTCTATATATAAAAAGTGTCTATTTAACGGAATTTGTTGGTTTAACGGAAAAACTAACGGTATTTGTTGTTTTAACGGATTATGTAACGGAATTTCTTGTTTTAAACAGGCAGCTGCACCTTCTTTCAGTGTTTTTATCATAACTTTGTATTTCGATGTTCGATTGAGGCGATTCAAAATGTGTTGGAAAGCTAACCCATCTGGCTACAACTTTGATTCAGACATCATTCTCCAATTCGATCACTTTCTATGCCAAAAATATGTCTCAATATAACGGACTATGTAACGGAATGTTTTGTTTTAAACAGGCAGCTGCACCTTCCTTCAATGTTTTTATCATAACTTTATATTTCGATATCCGATTGAAGTGATTCAAAATGCGTTGGAAAGCTAAATCATCTGGATATAACTTTGATTTAGACATCATTCTCCAATTGGATCACTTTCTATGCCAAAAATAGGTCTCAATATAACGGACTATGTAACGAAATTTCTTGTTTTAAACAGGCAGTTGCACCTTCCTTCAGTGTTTTTATCATAACTTTGTATTCCGATATCCGATTGAGGCAATTCAAAATGCGTTGGAAATCTAACTCATTTGGTTACAACTTTGGTTCATACATCATTCTCCAACTCGACCAAAAAAAAATTACATCTTTATTAATAATAAATTAATTATTAAACAAAAATATTAAATATAAACTAAGCAAACGTGCATTGCACGTTGCTTGCACCTAGTATAAATTAATGTAAGTAAAATTTATATTTTCAATTGCATTAATTACATTTTCTTAATATGTTTGAAAATTGAATCAAATATATTTTGAGTAATGCTATACGTACAGCAAATTTTTCACAGAACACGTACAGAATTTCAAAAAATGGGATGTGGCACTGCAAGATTCTTATTTCCTGACAACCACCAGGCGCCCCCTTTTACCCACCCACCCAACCAACCACAACGCCACCCCTTCCCCTTTTGGCATTTTCTTTATTTATTGGCTCAAATTTCGAAGTTATTACGTGAATATTAAACGAAGTCGAAATATTACATCCTTAACACCATTTCGAAGTACTCACGATCTAGTTTATCTCATTCTTAACCGCGTGCGAAACGGCTAACCGTAGCAAAAGTTACCAGTCGTCGAAATAGGCCGTTCCAAAATATATAAATATTTTTTATCTCAATTTTCGGAGTTATCACGGAATGTCAAACGAAATCGAAATCTAGTAATTTTACCACCATTTAGAAGTACTCGCAGCCTAGTTTATTGCATTCCTAACCGCGTGCGAAACGGCCAACCCGGGCAAAAGTTCATACTCGTCGAAATAGGTCGTTCAAAAATATATAAATGTTTTTCTTCTTATTTTTATCTCAATTTTCGGGGTTATCACGGGATGTCAAACGAAATCGAAATCTAGTATTTTTAACACCATTTCGAAGTACTCACAGTCTAGTTTATTGCATTTCTAACCGCGTGCGAAACGGCCAACCGTGGCAAAAGTTACCACTCGTCGAAATAGGCCGTTCCAAAATATATAAATATTTTTTTCTTATTTTTATCTTAATTTTCGGGGTTATCACGGGATGTCAAACGAAATCGAAATCTAGTATTTTTAACACCATTTCGAAGTACTCACAGCCTACTTTATTGCATTTCTAACCGCATGTGAAACGGCCAACCGTGGCAAAAGTTATCACTCGGCGAAATAGGCCGTTCCAAAATATATAAATGTTTTTTTCTTATTTTTATCTTAATTTTTCGGGGTTTGCCATTTCACACGCGGTTACGAATGCAATAAACTAGGCTGTGAGTACTTCGAAATGGTGTTAAAAAATACTAGATTTTGATTTCGTTTGACATCCCGTAATAATCCCGAAAATTGAGATAAAAATAAGAAAAAAACATTTATATATTTTGGAACGGCCTATTTCGACGAGTGGTAACTTTTGCCACGGTTGGCCGTTTCGCACGCGGTTAGAAATGCAATAAACTAGACCGTGAGTACTTCGAAATGATGTTAAAAATACTAGATTTCGATTTCGTTTGACATCCCGTGATAACCCCGAAAATTGAGATAAAAATAAGAAGAAAAACATTTATATATTTTAGAATGACCTATTTCGACGAGTGGGAACTTTTACCAGGGTTGGCCGTTTCGCACGCGGTTAGGAATGCAATAAACTAGGCTGCGAGTACTTCGAAATATTGTTAAAAATACTAGATTTCGATTTCGTTTGACATCCTGTGATAACCCCGAAAATTAAGATAAAAATAAGAAGAAAACATTTATATATTTTGGAACGGCCTATTTCGACGAGTGGTAACTTTTGCCACGGTTGGCCGTTTCGCACGCGGTTAGAAATGCAATAAACTAGGCTGCGAGTACTTCGAAATGGCGTTAAAAATACTAGATTTCGATTTCATTTGACATCCCGTGATAACCCCAAAAATTAAGATAAAAATAAGAAAAAATATTTATATATTTTGGAACGGCCTATTTCGACGAGTGGTAACTTTTGCCACGGTTGGCCGTTTCGCACGCGGTTAGAAATGCAATAAACTAGGCTGCGAGTACTTCGAAATGGTGTTAAAAATACTAGATTTCGATTTCATTTGACATCCCGTGATAACCCCGAAAATTAAGATAAAAATAAGAAAAAATATTTATATATTTTGGAACGGCCTATTTCGACGAGTGGGAACTTTTTCCACGGTTGGCCGTTTCGCACGCGGTTAGAAATGCAATAAACTAGGCTGCGAGTACTTCGAAATGGTGTTAAAATTAGTAGATTTCGATTTCGTTTGACATCCCGTGATAACCCCGAAAATTGAGATGATAATAAGAAAAAAAATATTTATATATTTTGGAACGGCCTATTTCGACGAGTGGTAACTTTTGCTACGGTTGGCCGTTTCGCACGCGGTTAAGAATGAGACAAACTAGATCGTGAGTACTTCGAAATGGTGTTAAGAATGTAATATTTCGACTTCGTTTAACATTCACGTAATAACTTCGATATTTGAGCCAATAAATAAAGAAAATGTCAAAAGGGGAAGGGGTGGCGTTGTGGGTGGGTGGGTGCGTGGGTGGGTAAAAGGGACGCCTGGTGGTTGTCAGGAAATAAGAATCTTGCAGTGCCACATCCGATTTTTTGAAATTCTGTACGTGTTCTGTGAAAAATTTGCTGTACGTATAGCATTACTCATATTTTTATGGGATAGAATCTACTGTGTGAAGGATTGACTAGGACTTGAGTGAAGAAGATGCATATTCAAGTGTCAGCCTGCCTAATCATGGGAATTCGTGCTAATGGTGATTTATGGTGGATTTGGAGTAGCATGTAAGCATAATTAATTATATTATTTGTAGTCAAGTTATTTTATGATGGTAAAAGATGGAATTGTAGTTTTACTTAGGCCCTGTTTGATACAAAGCTTTTTTCATGAAAAATGGAAAATATTTTTTTATTTCCACCATTTTGTCATGTTTGATAGACTTTTTTTCTAGGGAAATTGTTTTCCCTCCCACCCTCACACGTGCACACTTTCTTTGGTTATGTGGAAATGATTTTCCCACCTTTTTGGTGGGAATTTGAAGTTCCAGCTTTTTTTTTTGGCAATTGGAATAAATTTTATAACAAATTGTTAAAAAAAAAATCACTTTAATAGACAATTTTCATGTAAAATAAAGCCAAACGAACACTAAATTTTGATTAAAAAAATGATTTTTTAGGGAAAAAATATATTTTACAATGATTCTATTCAATTTACTAATGTGATATTAAATGGAAAAAATATATTTTTATTGGAATGCTATGATAAAGAATTTCTTGAAAGCTAAACTAATGTGAGATTATATAAGGGTCCGTTTGTTCTGTTTAAATTCCATGAAAATTGTCACATCTGAACAATTCAATTTCTACTTTGACTGTTTGATACGAAAGTGAAAATGGAGTTCAAATTCCAAGATACAACCATTTTAAACTTGTTTTTTTTTTTACCAATTTCATGGAAAATGCATTTCTATGAGGTATTTGAATTTTTATTTTCCGACTTACATGAAATTGAAAAGTCTTTTCACCTTTACCAATGAAACAGAACCTAACTGAAATTGAAATCAAACCTAGGCTCAATAATATTGACGATAATAAGTATGTAGAAATACTTAGAATATGAACAATGCCAAATTTATGACTTGGATATTCATTCTATTAATATACAATTTGAAATGAAGGGCTTTGGTCCCATACGTTACTTCTTGTGCATGGAAGTTGATTAATCTCCTACGGGTTATCTTCTATCTCAACTAAAGTATGACAAACTTTTTTTGGGGTCTTTTATTTCCATCGATCTCGTTTTTAGAGCTATGTGCGTACCATGATACTAATTGGGCTAGTGACCCAACTATTTTTTGTTTATTTTTTGTGATTCTCTTTCTTTTGAATGATTAAGATGCAAACTGTGGTTTCTCAATCTTTCGTAGAGGCTGAGTATCGGCTATAATGTCCCATCGTCCACTATCACTGAAATTGTATGATTGCATTGGGTACTCGTAGATATATGTGTTATTCATGTTCAATGAGAGGACAAAGCACATTAAAATTAATTGTCATCTTATTCATCACCATCTTCAGTATAACACTATTATTCTACTTTTGTTCCTACATCGATACAACTTGCTAACCTTTCACGAAGTCCACCCTTTTCAATGTTTTCATCTTTATATTTATAAACTCAATTGCATCTTGCTGTCACATCATGAGTTTCAGAGGTGAAGTTATCATAACTAGTTATACTATTTGTACTTATGTTATTTTGCCCCGTTTGATTGCCAATGTTTTATCTCAAAAATAATATTTTAAATAGTGGTTTCTAGGAGAATACTTGGTTAAATTGTAGGAAATTTTTTAGGGTTTACGTGCATAATATTTTATTGCGTGAATGTGTGATTGAAAATGAGTACAATAAAATATGAGTTTTCGAATAATGATTGTCAAATGGGGGCTTTGTATTGCTAAAGGCTAAAGTTGTAGTTTTTACTTGTTTGGTTAGGATAGTTTAGTCATTTTACTTATTAGACTATTTAAACCTCTTATATTCTTACTTTTGCACAATAGCTTATTTGGTTGTATGTAACCCTAGTCTTTTCTGCTTCTTCATTTTTACTTTGCTTACATTTACAAGATTCACGCAACACACGTAGATGTTGTTGTGTTACATGCATCTTATCTTAGGAAACTGTATAATTTTAATATTGTTACAAAAATGAAAGCTATCTTAAGACACGTTCTTGATTATATGCTTTATGTCAAGTCATGAGTTTTGGCTACAATACCCTTTTGAGCCCCTAACGAAGATAAGTAGGTAGACTTGATAAGGTTAGAGACGCGAACCAACTGAACAACCAATAGGCACAAATGTTAAAAGAGTAGTAGCAAAAACTCTTATATATTGCTCTATATTTTGATATTTAATCAATGTGAAATTTATTTTTTAGCATGTCCTTGCAAGATGGAGGCTCGTTAGAGCAAATCAATTTTGAAATTCATGTGTTAATTTTAAGATTCAACTGATGTGAATTTTTATTTCGATATTTAACTGATGTGAATTTTTATTCATTAACAGGTGATAGACGCAACAAAATGAAGAAATGTGTTCTTATATGTTTTATTTAAAGAATATTTCATGTGTGCATTTTTTTTATTATCATGAATTTTGTTTTACTTAGTCATGTCGCGGTGTGTGTTTCTTAAACACGTGTAATGTAAGGTTTTGTGAAATGATGTAATTCTTCTCTTTGTAATGGACGAATAGAATTTAAAGTTCCATTATCAAGATTGTTTGTGATTGCTTAGTCTGATTGCAACATTTTGTTAGGTCTTTATGCGCAGGGAAATCATAGTTACAAATCTATTATATGAGATGAGTGGAAAAGTGATGCAAATTTTTAGATTTGTGCGTTATATTACTTTATTTGGAGAATGTGTGGTTGAAATAAAGAAAAAAAATTGAGAATGTAAATGAGATTAAAATGGATGTTAAATAAATTATTAACTTTGATTTATTTTAACTTCTACCAAACCGGCTAAATTCTATAAATACAAGAGTTGCGTACGATAATGTCCTTTGAAAATTGGCGTACGATAATGTCCTTTGAAAATTGGGTTAAACGTCAATTTCAACGTCCATTTGGACGGTTTTCGTCAACAATTTGAAAAGGCTCAGGATGATAGTAACCAGTATTGAACTATAGGAATTTTTGCAAAAGAATTGGGGACCACCATGGAAATATTTACTACATTTTGAAAAACAAAAACTAACAAAGCGCGTATATAGTTAGTGCATACTCTCCACTGATTGGGGGAGAAATCGCCATCACGCGCGTAGAAGCCCTTCAGACACCAGTCATTCCATTTTTATTTCGAGGTTCGGATGATTGACTCTTCCTTCCATTACTCCCATAATCAATCGCCATCTTCAAAATACCAATCTTCTCTGGCAATCTCAGTAGATTTCTCTTTGTTGATTCATTTGATCTCGGAGGCTCCATAGTCAAGCGCAGTCTTCATCAACTACTTTTCCAAAAGTAGTATCTACAGTGGATTAGGTAAACCAAACTAATAAAGCTGCTGAAATTTCGAAGCAGCAGATTTGGTGGGTTAGAAGGATTTATTTTCGCCATCTGGAGGTAAAATAAGCTGAGATTTTATGTTTGTGGTTTGGTAGTTTAAGAAAAGTGGTTTGATGGGGAGTTATATAGAGGAGTTTACGGAGGTGAAGGCGAAGAATTCGTCGGAGGAGGCGTTGCAGCGGTGGAGGAAGGCGTGTTGGCTGGTGAAAAATCGTAAACGAAGGTTCAGATTTACTGCTAATCTCTCCAAGCGTTTCGAAGTTCGCGAGATCCAAAAATCTAATCAGGTTAATTACTACTTCTAAAAAAATCTCTCTCATATAATTATATTTTGAAATTACTGCCACGAAAATATCTATTTCATTGTATTGTTATTGACTCTATCAACGACCTAACAGTTAACGGATAAAAAAAACTGTGGTTTTTCCGTTGTGGAGTCTGTAATATTGAAGATTTGTTAGAATTTAATCATGATTTTGACTAGGTTTTAGATAAATATAAAATAATGCAAGTACCAAGGATTATTTATACTTGCCTTTACATAAACGACTTGATTCATAGGAGCAGAGTGATTAATATTCTACTGAAAACTATAGCTACACCTTCACAGTTTTCGGCCGTCATTTGCGAATGATTCTGCTTTTTATACTTAGAGAATCTTTAAGATTAATCTGGAATGGAAATGGATAATAATGAAATCTGATATTCTCTACTGTTGGGAAGTAGAATGAGGTGCCTAAGTGGCATACTTGTAGATAAAAGAATGTTTTTACATGTATCCATGTGTTCAAGGCTTGAAATACAAAAAGACAAGTGGATTTTTTTTTTTTGGAGCAATGAGTTTTTCATTTTTTCAAAAAATTCCGCGTATTTATGATGGATTTGTTAAAAATTAAAATGGATGAAAATTGATCAACTGAACTACAATAGGCCATAACATAATCTTGCCACATATACAGAAGGTATAATTCTGAAGTTGTGGGAATTTTGTGATGCAGTAAATGTGAATCTTTTAAACTCGCAGTTTGACTATTTGGTTTTGAACTATTTACACATTGCCATGGAAAGTAGAGTTTGCTACTAGACCCCTTTTTCTTCTGTTTATTTCTCAATCTTTAGAAAGTTGTTATATCCTGTTTTATAAACATCTAAACTTTGTATAATATTGTAGGAGAAGCTTAGAATTGCAGTATTAGTTTCACAAGCTGCTCTCAGTTTTATTCAAGGTATGATTTTTATGGTCAAACTTGAAGCTTTCTGTGCAGCACTTCACTTTATATTGATTTTCTGTTGTGTGTCTCCAGGTATAAGTTACACTGTACCTGAGGCAGTCAAGGGTGCAGGTTTTGAAATATGTGCAGATGAGTTAGGATCCATTGTTGAAGGCCACAATTTGAGTAAGTTAAAAGTTTATGGTGGGGTTGAGGGTATTGCAGACAAGCTGTCCACTTCACTTAACAATGGAATAAGTGTTTCCGAGGATTTGCTCAACAGAAGAAGAGAGATTTTTGGAATCAACAAGTTTGCTGAGATTCCAGCCAAGGGTTTTTGGATTTTTGTGTGGGAAGCTCTTCAAGATACAACCCTCATGATACTTGCAGTGTGTGCTCTTGTGTCTTTGATTGTTGGTATCGCAACAGAAGGATGGCCAAAGGGCGCTCATGATGGACTTGGGATTGTTGCAAGTATCCTTCTTGTAGTATTTGTCACTGCCACAAGTGACTATAAACAGTCCTTACAGTTCAAGGATTTAGACAAGGAGAAGAAAAAGATTACAGTTCAGGTTACTAGAAATGGGTACAGGCAAAAAATTTCAATATTTGATCTACTTCCTGGGGACATTGTTCATCTTGCTATGGGGGATCAGGTCCCAACTGATGGACTCTTTGTTTCAGGTTATTCTTTGTTAATAAATGAATCAAGTTTAACTGGAGAGAGTGAACCAGTTGATGTAACTGCTGAAAATCCTTTTCTCCTATCTGGAACTAAAGTGCAGGATGGATCATGCAAAATGCTTGTTACTACTGTTGGGATGAGAACCCAATGGGGTAAATTGATGGCTACACTTAGTGAAGGAGGTGACGATGAGACCCCATTGCAGGTTAAACTGAATGGAGTGGCAACAATAATTGGAAAAATTGGTCTCTTTTTTGCTATTGTCACCTTTGCTGTTTTGGTGCAAGGGTTGTTTAGCCGCAAAATGATAGAAAGGTCCCACTGGAGCTTGTCTGGCGATGATGCCCTGGAAATGCTGGAATACTTTGCTATTGCAGTTACAATTGTTGTGGTTGCTGTTCCTGAGGGCTTGCCTTTAGCTGTTACACTAAGTCTTGCATTTGCCATGAAGAAGATGATGAACGACAAGGCCCTTGTCCGCCATTTGGCTGCTTGTGAGACTATGGGATCTGCCACAACTATTTGTAGTGACAAGACTGGGACGCTAACAACTAATCGCATGACTGTTGTAAAAGCATGCATTTGTGGGAAAGTGAAAGAAGTTAGTAACTCAATGACAAGTTCTGTATTCTGCTCTGATTTTTCTGATTCTGTTGTGAGAATGCTGATGAAATCTATATTCACCAACACTGGGGGAGAGATAGTCACTAGTAAAGAAGAGAAAATTGAAATTCTTGGTACACCCACTGAGGCTGCACTTTTGGATTTTGGCCTATTCCTGGGAGGAGATTTCCAAGCAGAGCGACAAGCATCAAAGCTTGTCAAAGTTGAGCCATTTAATTCTGTGAAGAAGCGCATGGGTGTAGTTCTGGAGCTTCCTGGAGGAGGTTTTCAGGCTCATTGTAAAGGTGGATCTGAAATTATTCTGTCTGCATGTAACAAGGTTCTGAACTCAAATGGTGAGGTAACTCCTCTAGATGAAACATCCATTAATATTCTGGAAGATACAATTGAACAATTTGCAAGTGAAGCTCTGCGAACTCTGTGCCTTGCTTACAAGGATATTGGAAGTGATTTTTCTGCTGAAAATCCTATTCCCTTTGAGGGTTATATTTTGATAGGAATTGTGGGTATTAAGGATCCACTTCGTCCTGGAGTCAAGGAGTCTGTTGCAATTTGTAGGTCAGCTGGTATTACAGTGCGGATGGTTACCGGAGATAACATAAACACTGCTAAGGCAATAGCTAGAGAATGTGGAATATTGACTGACGATGGTATTGCAATTGAAGGCCCAGAATTTCGTGTGAAGAGTGAAGAAGAATTGCATGAACTTATCCCGAAACTACAGGTACTCTATTTTGGAAATCGTTTACTGCCTTGAGTGCTCCTACTGCATCTTACTGAATTCTTAGTATTCTTTTGTCAGGAATTTGGCAATTATTTCATTGTAGAACTCTTAATCTGTTAACTTGGTTTAACTTAATAATTTGGTATTTCCCCAAACTTTCACCCATCCAAAAGACCCACGTGGATAACTGTTAGTGCAATGTTCTCCACTCATTTTAACTCTAGGTTCACAGTTCTTTGTATGGGAAGATGTGGCATTTGTGCAGGTAATAAGAGATTCTCTTCCTGAATATAGTTTTTCTAATTGGCGATTGGTTCACCTATAATCTTATTTGGATTAGTTTTTTCTCCAAATATAGTTGATTTATATCTCATACGGATTTACTTCTTTGGAAGGTAATGGCTCGTTCTTCACCGATGGATAAGCATACCCTTGTGAAACACTTGCGATCCACTTTTGAAGAGGTTGTTGCAGTGACTGGTGATGGCACAAATGATGCTCCTGCACTTCATGAGGCAGATATTGGGCTTGCAATGGGCATTTCTGGAACTGAGGTGATGTTTGAATGCTATTTTATTCTTGTCCATTACATTCATCCTTGGCTTTCTAGTTGCAACGAGATCTCTTGTATATTTTTCTGAAACTTATATGACTGCTTCACTGGCCCCTTCAATTGAAACATCCAATGAAGAGCAGAATATTACTGGAAAACGAGTTCATATAATGTTCAATGTTCCTTTGCTTTTATCTATTTTCTTTGTTCAAGATGAGTACCTTTATTTTGGTAGGAAAGAATGATGTTAGCAGCATAATAAATAGTTGATTAGTCAGTGGACAACTTGATGAATTACCTCAGGCATTGTAAAAACATTCAACCATCTTGAGCTTGGACAGGGAAAGAGCATTAAAAATACATTTTAGAGCCTCTTTTGACTCTACTAACATTGCAGCTTTACTATAATGATTGTATTTGTTTAGTTGTCTGTCCTTCTACTCTATGATATAATCCAATACTACTCTTTTGTTTTCGTAATGAGTTTTGTTCTGTGTTTCTGCCTGTTTAATTGGGCTTTGATATAAATGTATCTATAAGAAACCTTTAAAAATTGAAGGTCACTGCTATAATTTCCGTTCAGAGATCTTATGTCAATTCTTGTAGTTAGACCTCATTTTGTGGCTGATTTAACTTTGGCTTGTTCTAGCTCCTCAAGAAAGGCGTTTCCCTACTTTTTGGGTGCACTCTAGCATGAACCAGTTTTCACACTGAGGAGACATTTAGTTGTATTAGGATATGGGTTTGAGAGGTTATGAATAGATTTTTTTATTTTTTTTATTTTTTTTCCCTCTTCCTCTCCAGTTTTTAACATGATCATCATTGACCACTGTCATTTGGAGCTTTTGATCAGTCCCCAGTATCTAACATTTGGTGGCTGAACTCTCTCTCTCTGTTTGTACTGGTGCTTGCTTGCTGGTTCATAATTTTCCAGGTGGCCAAAGAGAGTGCTGATGTTATAATTCTAGATGATAATTTCTCTACCATTGTTACCGTGGCAAAATGGGGGCGCTCAGTTTACGTGAATATTCAGAAATTTGTTCAGTTTCAGCTGACAGTTAATGTGGTTGCTCTTATTGTCAACTTCTCTTCAGCCTGCTTGACAGGTGAACTCACCAATCTCCATGTCAGGTTTCTCTTATACAATATATTGACTACTATAATTTATGTTTTCATTAAGATTTCTGTTCTGCTGCGTTGACGTCTTTTCAGGCAATGCTCCACTTACGGCAGTTCAGCTTCTATGGGTCAACATGATCATGGATACCCTAGGTGCGCTTGCACTGGCCACTGAACCTCCCAATGATGACTTAATGAAGAGATCGCCAGTTGGAAGGAAAGGAAACTTTATCAGCAATGTGATGTGGAGGAACATTTTGGCGCAATCTGTTTATCAATTTGTTGTCATATGGTATCTTCAAACGTCAGGAAAAACAGTCTTCAACCTTGATGGCCCTGATTCCGATTTGATTCTTAACACATTAATTTTCAACTCATTCGTCTTCTGTCAGGTATTCTCGAGGAACAATAAAAGTATTAACTTTATTTCGTTGGTTGTCCCCAAATTCTTGTCAGTTACAGTGAAATTGAACGTTAATTTCCGTGAAATTAATTGGGTTCACAAGTATACAGCCAATCTCATAGTTGTAATAATATTAACTGACTTCAGATTTGCAAAATAAATTTTACTTCCAGAAAATTTTATTGATTTGTGTTTCTTGCAGGTTTTCAACGAGATAAGCTCGAGGGATATGGACAAGATAAATGTTTTCGGAGGCATACTGGAGAACTATATTTTTGTGCTTGTGCTGAGTTGCACAGCTCTATTCCAAATCATTATTGTCGAGTTCCTGGGTACCTTTGCCAATACACACCCTCTCACTTGGCAGCAATGGGCTGCGAGCATTCTGCTTGGATTTCTTGGCATGCCAGTTGCTGCTGCTGTTAAGATGATCCCAGTGGGATCAAGATGAAATCATATGGAAAATAAGTTATTTCCTATCTATTTATCGTCTTAAGAATCCCGTTGGATCCAGCAGGAGGAGACGTTTTTCCCACGTCTTCGAACTTTTCTGCCGTAGACTTGGAGACCTATAATGAAACAACTGCTGGAGAAGGTTGGCAGTTTGTATGCGTGTTGTGATATTTTGCCTTGTTTGGTGGGGATTAAAATCAAAATTTTAGTAGATTTTGATAACAGTTAGATGAATTGTGTGGTTGAAAAGTTGTAGGACCCATAAAATATGTGGTTAAAATTGATTATTGACTTTGACTTGAATTAAAATTTGAATTTTTATCAATACCAAACAGGGGCAAATGGTTTGAAGTATGTATACTTGACAAGACTGGAAATTGTCTTTCCTTGTGTTTAGGAATCAGGACTGTTACTGTGTCCTGTAATTTTTTGGTACTGTTCAATTTATTTGTTCTCAATTATTTTTCTTCGTATTTTTAATCCCGTCTTTAGTTTTTTCATTCATGTGGGTTTTGGTTAGTTCCCTTTCTGCTTTTAGAGGATTGTTCAGATGTTTAATCTTTTTATGTAACTTCATGATATGGCCATTTAGAAGATGAGGGTGATTGTTTCTCTATTCTTCCTGTTTGGAGGCAAAGTTCTTGGTTTAGTGCATGTTTGGCTCAGCTTAATTGTACAATTCATAAGATAGATAGTATACCATGAATAAGTAACTCATCAATAATTGTAAGAAATTAAAGAAGATTTTAGTTATTGGGGCAAAAGTTTCAAATCTCAGTACATCCACCAATAAAACTTGTTTTAAAGTAAAAATCGCTATTAGGGCTCTAACAGCTTGTCATTTGGCGTTGAACCCAACACCCAAATTGGATAGAATATGTCGTAAAAAGTTGAGGCTTCAATGTTCCAAGAGAAAAGGTGTTACATCAAATGTGACGAATTTTTATAATAAAACTGAAAAGAAAAACATACAACTTCCAAAAAGATTTTCGAACTCGTTACATTTCACATACCAATTGAACAACACACTACAACCAATATATGATAATATTTTAGAATGAATATATATATATATTTCGGATCCCGAAATATTGGGCTTGAGGCTGCCTCTTGAGCCTCACCTCACGTTCATCCCGAAAAATGTCCACAATTTTTATTTTAAAAATGTATTTTAAACATTTATAGTTATGTTTTTTTCCCATGCCAGGCATGAATAATGGTGATGGGTTTGTGTACGTACATCTATTGGAGTCTTTGGCTTGTTTTGAGAGAACGTAATAGGCAGTTTATTGAGGTATGTTGTCCAAACTATCGAGGTGATCATAGAGAGATGAGCTTTGTACAATGTGGTCATTGTACAAAATCTTCTCTCCCCTTTTTTGACCACACATTAATGCCGCATAGGGGGCTTTTCAGCTAGGGTAGCCAAAGCTTTGGCCCTTTGAAAGGGTCTCTTTCTCTCCTCGATTTTTTTTCCCCCACTTAGGTGGAGTATTTTTTGGTAAAAATAAAATACAAGCAAGGAAGGAGGACTAGACCTATACCTCCTCTGAAGGAAAACAAAGCATGAAACAATTTCACCTAATTAACTTCAATTAGAGCTCTATTCAACCTAATTGTAATTGATTATGAGTGAATATATTTGGGATTTTTTTTATTTTCTAAATACATCTTCACAGTCAACTACTCCCCAAAAATCGTCTGATAGTATCTATTAAATGAATTGCAAATTAAAAGGATACATTAAGTCCAATTTGATTACATCATCGTCCAATAATTATTCTCTTTCAATTTTGAAATCATTTTATCTTTCCTCCCTCATAAATACAAAGGAGGAGATTTACCATTCCAAAAAAAATAAAAACATAAGAGTCCATTCAGATTGATTTGCAGTTTTGAGTTCATTTTTAATTTTCTATTTTGAGAGTCTATTTTAAGATTGTTGAAAATACTTTTGATATGTGAAGATTCAAGAGAAACTAATAAATTATTGAAATATATAATAAACAAGAACAAGAAAAGAAAGACGAGAAAACACAATTTAAATTCAACAAATACAAGATTGAAAAAAAATGACTAAAAATCATGCAACAAACAAGATCATGTTCTATCTCCACTGTAGTTATGCTATTGTTTGTAACCATATATTTATACAATAAAATATTTTGCACGTAAATAAAAAATCTTTTCCTTACTTTTTAACCACATTCTCCAAAAAAATACTATTAATTTTTTTTATTTAACATAATTTTTTATACGTTAATTGACCAATCAATTTAAATGTAGTTTGAATAGTTTAAGAAGTATGGTATTATAATATGTGATTTATTAAATACAATCATTGTATATTAAGATTAGAGAATTCGTTTGGTTTTCTAAAGTTGGAGAGTCAAATTCACTCTTTATTTTAAAAGTTTAAAATAGAAAGTCTCTTGAAACTCATTTTTAAGTCTCGATTCTCTAAAATAAAGAGCATTTTTAACTTAGATCCACTCGATTACACAAGCATAAGAAAAATAAAGATCCACTCGATTAGATAATATGTTGTATTTGTTTCGTGTTTAAAATTGTACGGTCATTTAATAACAAGCTTCCAAACAACACCACTAAAATATAATTATTTTTAACTTATCGGATACTCAACCGATGTGTGTGAATATCCAAATTAAATCATCATCCAATCAAGATTGCAAAAAGAACAAATTTTCAAGTTAATTCAATCCCGACCCTCAATGGTAAAATGTATTTTCCTTTTAACTCTTGCGAGATGCACACATTCTCAAACTTGATGTTTATTTTCTCTACAAAGGTGTTATTTCTAAAGATTGATCTCAAATTACTCATTACTTTCCTGCTCAATTTTGATTGTATCAAAACAATAAAAATTACTAATTAGACACAGAAATTCTCCATAATTTTAAGTTTGCCATCCTTTAAGTTTTCATTGAGCAAGTCAAACCTACTAGTTACATAGATTTCCAAATTTAGTGTACAATATGTAGTCAGGCTTGTAGTGCGTCTATTCTTTCATGCACATTCTTTTTTCTCTATTTCAATGCCGTGTTCCTTTTTTTCCGAGATATTTATTTGTTGGGATCTTTTGGAGTGTAGCTTCCGCTCATGTAAACATGTGAGCCTTTTCCTTTTATTGGGACGAGTAGTTGGTATCAGATCTTTAACATAAAATCAATATCTTCCCTATGCAATATCAAGTTTCTCAACAATATCTCTCGAGTATGTGCTTTTTTATGGTTGCCCTTACCTAAACTTATGGTATGTGACTTTATGATGATGATGAATGTTTGAGTTTTTATTTATGATGCAGGGATCTTATTTGTGATTTAGAAGCACATTTGGCCTTGAGGGCATTAGGGTAGTCAAATGTGTTGGTTGTGTTTGTTTATGGTTGCCCCTTCTGCTGCTAAGTTTGAAGAAATTGTGGATGCATAATTTCAACATCATGCTTTCTCTAGGTGGTATTTCAAGGGTATTGTACTATGAACTTTTGTCTACAATATGCCGATTAAGTTGTTTTTCCACTTGGCTAGGGCCTTTTAACATATTGAACAAGTCGTTGCTAGAGCGTTTTCTAAATATTCAGAGCCCAATGAAGGTCTTAGTGGTTTATCATTGGGCCAATAATGCTAATCCCTCTTTTTATGTTAATTCGGAGGTGAGCGTTGTTTACGACGCCGTTGATGCGACCGCACACAACCAGCAATGTTCTGGTTCTAGTGATGGCGGTTGTGGATCTGATTTGCTGGTGGTGTTTCCGCGATGGTGGTTTTGTTGGATTTGGTGGTGGCAATGGTTTTGTTGGTGGCGGGTTTGTTGGATCTTGTTGATGGTGATGGTGGTGGTATGGTGATGGTGGTGGTTTTGTTGGTGGTTTTATCTCTACAAATGAAAACATGATGGTTTTCAAGAAAAAATCAGGCCTTCTCCTAATTTTAATCCCTTAGATTCTTATTGGGAGCACATTATGCATATGTCTCGTCATCTATTTTTGGAGAAATTTATGAAGAGGGCTGAATTTGGATACATGATAAAAATTCGGGGTTGCATTAGGCTTTTCTTGCATTCACAATTTTTGCATTCACAGCAGACGATTTGTACTATTTTGCTGGTTGGGTGGAGTAGATGGTGGAAGTAAGTGTGTGTGACCAATTATTTGAATTGTGATCAATAAATAACATGTAATTTATAAATTGTGACCAATAAATCACGTGACCTAAAATTTTGAGTTATGGCTTATAAAATTTGTGAATCGTGACTTATAAAATTTTGATTTGTAATCAATGAACAAATTGTGACGTACTGACATATAAAATTTTTGATTTGTGACCGAATTGTATAAAATTATAACCCTAATATATTTAATTAACTATTTCATAAATAAAATTTATTATTATCTTATTTTTGAAATTTTAAACCTTGTTTCTTATTTTTGAAATGGATCATAATTAATCTCTTTCCCTAATTTTAATTATGGTATACAAAAAGGTTCAAGGGCACAAAAGTAAAACCCAAAAATCAAAACGAACCTAGAATCATGGTGTGCTGACGTGAACGTTCGAAATATTATTGCAATTTTGTTTGAGTAACATTATTACGCTGGGGTTACAGACACATCGTAGGTGGCTCTAAACGTCATTAAATGATAGGTGAAATTATCATTTAATGGCGTTTAGAGCCGCTTAGACTGTGTTTGTAATACCGTTAGGGATGAATAACATTACTCATTTTGTTTTTGATACACTACGTATTTCAAAGTGTTCCATTCATGCACTCGTACATTCCCAGGGGTCATGGAACATGAGTTGATGAAGTGATCAAAATCCGGTTTTGGCAAAATGTAGATAGAATTATAGTAGGCATTTTTAGGGAGTGGGAAGCAATCTTCTATTGTCAACTCCTTGATGAGAAAATTGTATATACTAGGTAAAGTGGCAACAGTAATTCCTAGGCTCTGTATATTCTCCTCGTAGAGATACAAGGATTTAAGTTGGGATAACATCTCCAAACAACTTAATGCAGTTGCAAAGCATGTCAAAATGTTATATCGAGGATCAACTAGAAACACTGGAGATGGAAGCCATATCGCACCTACTTTCGAGATTGCTAGGAACATAGTGCTTTAAACAGGATATTTGTCGCTTGTCTGACGATGAGTGAAAAGTTTATCTTGACTCGAGTAGGAGTGATGACAAGTCTAAATAAAGACAATAATGCCTGTAAATTATTTTCTATCCACATGTATATTATTAGAATCGCATCAAATCCCAAACCGCATTAATTCCTGCCACCAAACCAACATCCGAGCAAGATTGGAGAAGAACCGCGTCAAATTCATTTAGAAGAGGATTGCTTTCACAAATCTTCAAATCAAGAACTCTCAAGGTCATTCAATAAATCAGATCCTTACTAGTTGATTAATGTGTGTGTGTGTGTGTGTGTGTGTGTGTGTGTGAGGGAACTCAGTTTCACTCACCACCAATTACTAGAATAGAATCAAGGGCTGACAAAAGAGAAAAACCAACATTCTTTTTCTTCACCCTGCAAACTATAGCAATAAAAGGATTTCCACATGATTGTGAATCTTCCCTAATAGCACATCAATGAGCTCCAAATGAAATTTGAGAATTGTAATTAAAATTGTCCTCACTGCAGCACAACTGCTGTCGCTGGTGATCAGTTCCACAACAACACTTCATTTCTACGAGAAAAAAAAGGCATAACATTTTCATATGCCATCGCCGATCTTGGAGGATTATGGATAAATCGTACTTTTTAAACCGTCCATTATTCCAATAGAGTGTGCGGATCATACTGCTTCAGAGTTCATTTCCTTGGGCAATACCAACCCGATTAAGCAAAGTGAAGGATTTGGGGGAATAGATAGCATGGAACATGTATCAGGTGAGTATGGAAGAATGAACAGTAGTCTACCCCAGACGGACTCTGCAGCTGGGATTTTGATTACCCCTACACATTCTCGTTGCTTCAGGTATGCAATGAAATCTTGAAACTGTAAAATGCGTAAAAATAAATAATCACTACAATATAAGTCTCAATCATTATGAAAGACACCCCTATGATAATATTGCACTTAGAATAAGGTCTTCAATGGTAAAACCATGTAATGTTGATTACATCAATCTGCAATATTAGTCCATATGACAGTTGAGCAATTGTTGATGTCAAAGAGAAAATAATGCTTTCTACTTTCAGCGGCAGCTCACATGAATCGTGATGACATTAAAAAATGAAATGTTTGTAAATTTGCAGTTTACTATTAACTTGGATCCGTCCCATTCGGAAGGAAAACAAAGACTGGAAATTGATATTACCATTTTCTCACATGAACTAATTGTACTTTATTTTCTACAGGTACTGGCGTACTGCTCTAGTGCATGGTCAATAAGAAAAAAAGAGAGCTAGTTTCTGGACCTAATGTCTGTTTTCTACACAGAAAGATGGATTTGGTTCCTAGATTTTAAAAATAAAATGGACAAGAGTAGATTAGACGTGAACAAATATGTTCGACTCAAGTACTCTTTGGAGCTTGCTCAATCAAAGTTTTCAGTAATAAAAAATAAAAGGATTTACTTGCACCATTGTGCTATGCCACATGCTGCCATGCATCAGAAAAAAGAACAGACAATAGTAGGATGAACTTACACCCTTGCGATCGCCTTGAGAGGAAGGAAGCAGCCAGCATATTTCTCTCTGACACGACAGGTACAAACACAGTCAGAATAGCTAATTCAACTTGGTTGGAACTTGGGAGTGTAAAATTATTTGAGCAGGTAGGTGATAGACACTACCAAGTTAGAACATCTATTAATTCTCTTTAGACACATAACATTTAGGATAACATTTCCAATAATTTTATGCCAGGTGCAAAAGAATCATCTGATTTTATTGAATCACTCTATCCCTATGATTTCTTTTTAGGGGATGAAGATTAGAAAACCAACTAGTCATGTGAGGTACTTATTCAGCGATATTTTAAAGAGTAAAAAGATGCTACATGAATGAATGAAGTGTTATAGTGCCTTTGTGCTCCCGAAAATTGGGAGACGTAGTTCAAAGGTCTGAAATGACTAGATTGGTTCATCAAGGGAGAACTACACTATGGAAGTCATTTACATACTTCAGAGATTGGTGGAGAAGTACCACAAAAAACAGCAATAGCATATAATTTTTATGGGCTTAGAAAAAGCCTATGATAGAGACAGAGTGCTCATGGAAGTGTTACTATTGATCATTTAGGTCGTGTAGATACTTGTACAACATCTCCTATTCATAGATCTGTGCCTGCCTTTATACATTTAGTTACAAAATTATCTACTTTTGAAACAGGAATTAAAGTGGGAGCTTTTGTTGACATTATGCACAAAGCGAAAAAATCCGGCACACTCAGTAGATCTTTAAGCCCCTTATCGCCGTAGGGGAAAATCGAACTATTTGGAGGAGCTAGAGTTGGTAAAACGGTACTCGTTACATAATTGATTAACAATAGTGCCAATGCCCATGGGGGCATATCCGTATTTGGCAGAGTACTTGTGAAGGAGATCATCTTTATATGGAAATGAAAGACTCTAGAGTGATTAATGAAGAAAATATTGCAGAATCAAAAGTTTCCCTAGTTTACGGCCACATGAATGAACTGCTTGGAGTCTTTATGAGAGTTGGTTTGATTGCCGTAACTATGGAGGAATATTTTCGTGATGTTAATGAATAAGATGTACTTCTATTTATTGACAATATTTTCCATTTCGTCCACGCAGGAACCGAAGTATGGATCTTATTGGGTAGAATGCCTTCCACTGTTGGTTATCAACCTACCCTGTGTACCAAAATGGGTACTTTACAATAAAAAAAATACTCAGATTTTTACTAAAAATTATCAAATAATTTTTATGATTCTATAAATGAATCTACCAAACTCCCCAAAAAAATATTATTGTTGTGTAAAATAGCACAATTGCAGGTTTGAATAGTAGATAATTTCTTATTTTATTGTATCTTGGTTTTGCGTGTGAAGTTACAAGCCAAGATGAGGTCTCTTCATATCTAATAATTGCATGTGACATAATTTTGACTTTAAGAGATCTGAAAGGGATAAATTATAAGTCAAACTTTAGAAAGATTACTTTGGAATCTAAATCTTTTAGGTTAAGTAGAACTATAAAGGAAAATATAGCATGTCCTACTGTCCTAGGATACAACTGCTAGTGGAGTCACTACAAATGATCACGTTGTCGGTTGTACCAAGAGATTCCTTTGGGAATTTAAGTTTGATCATTAATAAGAAAGGAAGACTTCAAGATAATGTCTTGCATTAGTACTGGAGCGGGGGGTTTTCCCCCCATTTTCAACAGGTCCTGTAGATGTGCAGGTTGAGTATGCACACATGTCCAGTCCATAAAATGACTTCTGACTTCAGCATAACTATAAATGTAAATTAATGTATCCATTCCCATTAACGGCAAATAGAGAAAAACTAAGTTGAAGTAAGATGCATGAAGCTTCAAAATCCGAATGTACAAGATTTGATTATTGTGATTGTTTCTTTATATCCAACATACACCCCTTTAATATATTTTCTACTAGTTTGTAAAGTAGTACAGCTACCATTCCCCTGCTCCCAAGAAAAAAAGGAGGAAAAAAAATACAGACGCACACATATACACAGACACAATATAGGTACATCATAATTAATGAAATGTCGTATATGACGAAATATTTATTATGACTATATTATGAATGAAGAAAGAGTTTGATATTCTTCCTCAGTGGTTTCAAACAGAAAACACCAAATCCTGTGCATAAAAGCAGGCAATAATTCCATAAGTGACTAAAATACTATAGTATTTCCTCATCCTGCAAGAGCAATTTTCATAAAGTTACAATTACTCTTCGTTAATGAGAGAAAAAACCAACTAGATAAAATTTTATAGCCAATCACCCAATTAAGATATTGACCAATCTATTTCATTCAAGGAAGAAGGGGATTCGCAAGTAGGAAAAGATCAATAAACAAAAGGCCAAGGAGCAAAAGCCACTCATCAATTGCTTGTGAAATGTGGATGAGCACCGGCATCATATACTAGATCATAAAGCACATAATTCCTTGTCACATCATGAGAGACTACAAGTCAGGAGCTTAACACCTGAGAAATTGGCACTACATGTAATTGTTAATGTTGGTATCAAAAGGCTAGGAAATGATTAGGTGAAATGATGATTCTAAAGCCAATAAGAGAAAGAGGAATGTCCTTCCTAGACAAGGTGAACATATTGTCAAATATACAAGACTCGATACCCCTCTTTGTGAGAGGTTCTCTCATTAAATAGGACTAAAATGACAACTAAATATGGAAGCAATCAATTACAATATTAATTAATGGTAAAAACAATCTATCTATATCTACTACAATTATAATAATATAATCGTAATCTTCGACGATTTTCGGAATCTTATTCAAGTTCCTTGACATCCCCCCTCAAATTGATGCTGGTAAAAGCATCAAGTTGCAATCATGAACTGATGACGGTGACAATATGTGTGCCCACTAAGAAGAAATCCAAATCAGAGCAACCAACTACGAAAATTAGTGACGACGAGAGACCACGAACAACAAATAATGCAAAAACAATAAAGAACTATTCCAAAACCACTCCAAGAACACTCCAGAGATATTACGAGATACTACGAGAACACTCTAAAAATATTACGAGAAACGACGAGAAACTGCGAGCTCAACACTCCCCAAGAAGAATTTCCAAAAGAAATTCACGAAATGTGCCGACACACACAGTGAGCTCTTACTGTCGGGAGAATTTAGTCAAAGACATAATTCGTGTTCTAACAAAAGCTCTAACGCCAAAACACCGGCCAAAACTCCAGATGCTACAGGTGGAAGAAATCTCACAAAATAGCCTAAACTTGAGCTCATCATCTAAGCAACCAAAACGCGATGATCTGCACTATTTTACCCAAGCCCATTACATACTATTTTCAACCTAATGTCAACTAATCTTCCAGAATTTTAAATAAAGTAGCCCAACAATACTTCAACATAAATAATCAGCCCACAAGATTGTAGCCCAAACCAATCACCCCACAAAAGAAACCAGATTGCTGTCAAAACAAATTTTACCCAAAATCAGCCCAAAAACAATTAATTCAACAGCCCAAACAATTTAATTGAGCAGCCCCACTAATAAACAAATAAATTTGGAGCCCATTAATAAAGTCACAAGTCATCTGAAGTTGGCCAAACATCAATTGAGTAGCCCAAAATTCCGTCCAAAGCACTTTTCTCCTCGTCCGAGGAAAAAAAATTGGCGAGCCGTGCGTGGAGCGGTGTGCAGTCTCGATTGCAGTTGGAAAGGAGTAGTTGATGCTGAATCGATAATCGTCATTGACCCGCACAATCTTTTCAAGGGCGATCCGAATTGTGTACTCCAGGAGAAGAGTCAGCGTGTCCATCACAGAATTGATGGTTTGAAAAAAAAAAAAAAAAAAGGCATTGGGGAGCGGTGGCGGAGGAGAAATCTGAATTGAAGGTGTTTGGCAGTGTAATTATCAGGTTTGTAACAGTCTAAGTTTGTGAATATGAGAATTGGGCAGTGATTTTGAGATGAGAAATGGGTGCAATTGAAATTGAAGGCGCAGTGTGTCATGGGTTTATGTGTGTATTGGCCACCTTATTAATGGTGATTGGGGAGCGGGGCGGGCAGCCGAAAACGAGATCAACAAGGTTAATTTGTTTAGTAGGAGATATGCATTGACTTGTAAATTTGCAAAACAAAAAAAAAAGGATCTTGTTTATTCTAAAAATAAATTGGCCGGGCGAGCAGCACAAGGCCGCCCGCCGGAAACGAAATTCAAGGGTTAATTTCTTTAGGATCATACCATGTCAAATATACTCAATAAAAAACTCGATACCCCTCTTTGTGAGAGGTTCTCTTATTAAATAAGACTAAAATAACAACTAAATATGGAAGCAATCAATTACAATATTAATTAATAGTAAAAATAATATATCTATATCTAATACAATTATAATAATATAATTGTAATCTTCGATGATATTCGAAATCTTATTCAAGCTCCTTGACACATATCATAGAACCATAGAAACTCTAGTTACACCAACACATGATACTTTGAAAATAGAACAAATTATTCTAAAAAGTAATTTTCAGGTCTCAACAAGACTTATCATATGTCATTGCATTAATGCAATATAACTCTTCCCACTATCATAAACTTAAAATAATTCTTTCCAATTAAAAATTGTGGATTCTGGGGCAACTATTGTTTTCGGGTGGGCTGATACACCCAACTTAAAGCTTTCTTGGAAGAAAATTTAATTACAAATTTCTGTGACAAGCCGAATCAATAGAGCAAACTAAAATTTACAGGGCGAAGAGTGAACCCATGATAACTTAAAGAGGCACGTTATTTGGAGAGCACAAACTCAACACGTGCACGCGCATGCTGTGTGCGCACAGAGAGAGAGAGAGAGACTCACTTTGTGAGGTGGGATTCTGGAAAATGTTGACTTCACATGCCGGAAATCAGTGCGCTTTGTCATATCTAATTTAGCAGGCCATCTGCAAATGCATCATTCAAAATTATCAAAAGGTATCTTTTTCTAGCCCAGTCTACAGAAAGATCAACCAGAAATAAAATTGTTACCCCAATGGCTCAGCCATAGTATTTGAATAGTTGCAAATATCAGAATCTACCCTCTGTGCATATATAATACAGTAATGAACACCACTTTTGCTCAAGATCCCCCGCCAGGGATAGTTCATGGACAACTTAGAACACTCGACATCAGCAGATTCAGATGGTGGAGGTGGAGAACTAGGGGGAGAAGGAAGTGCAGGGGGCTGGGAATGGGATGGAGGAGGTGGAGATGGAGGTAAAGGAGGCTGAAAATCAAGCTGACGTAATTGGGGCTGCAAGTTGGGCTGGCAAGGTAATGGAGAAGGCATGTTAGATGGAGGAGGTGCCAAAGATGACAATGGAGGAGGAACACCATTGAGAGGAAACATATTATTAAATTGCGGCATAGAACTCCCATCTATCTGTGACAGTGGAGTCACGGAAGCAGTTAAAAATGGTGGGGCAGGCAGATCAAGGTGAGCTGATGGGATTGGATTCGAAGTTGGAGGCCGATGATTGTTCAACCCATGTGAATACCACAAACTGTTAGGAGGCAAATAGACAGGTCGCACATTCGTAGATCCATGAAGTTGCTGTTGCGGTGCAATAGATGTTCCTGGAGTTTGTGCCAGTCTAGATGCAAAGCTTACTTGTCCAAGAGGAATATTTTCAGGTTTCCCATATGCCCATCTTTGTTCAGCAGCACCAGTTCTTCCTACTTCCAACATTCCTGCATGGCTAACAGAAGTCCAATTTGACTGGAATTCTGCAGTTTGCATCCCTGACCCATGAAGTTCTTGATTTGTTTTTGGTAATGTAGACTCTGATGCATAGTTTTCCGGTCTAATGGGAGGAGTGAAATGGTGCTTTTCAAAGTGACTGTTCAAAACAAATGTACAATAGTTAAGTTTTACTGATATTTCTAATTTTCTACAATATGCTGTGCAAGGGAGGATATACAAAAGTCAATTCCTAAGGTGACTATATATCTCCGATAGCAATATATTTACAAGAAACAGTGGATGCAAGCATTAATGCCATGGTCAATAATGAATATCTAAGAGGTACAAGTACTTGTAAATTCATTATGTACCCGTATCCAGTACGTATCTAAGTTGGATACTCTCCAATACCCTCCGATGTGTACCGGATACATGTTTTTAATTATTTTATATTTTTAAATTTTTCGATACGTCCTACGTATTTTTTAATTATTTTATATACGTATTCGATACGTCATGACCCGTGGGGAAGAATGTTATTGGTGAGTTTGATTCTATCGCTAATCGGTATAATATGGATTCATAGCTATTTCATGATTCACATGCATCTTTGCTTCAAAGCATTGATTTAAAATTTCTTGTGCAACTTTCTTTTTCATCTTGTGCTGAAAGAAATTAGAGTACATACTTTTTGGTGCACTCTACGAGAAGGAATAGAATGACTCCACAACGAACCGAAGAATTGGTTTTCATTCATAGTAATCTACGTCTTTTATCAAGAAAATTAGATTTCTATTAAAAAGGAGAATTCAAAATGTGGGACGTTGCCGGAGACTCATTTGATACTCTTGAAGGTGTTGGATTGGTCAAGGTCGATAATCTATCATTAAATAAGTCAAGAGTTAGAGAGTTATTTTTAACGATAATGAAGAAGCTAATGTTGATGATATTGAAGAAAATGAATTTGGGACAATTAAGGATTAAGATGAAATGCATTAGTATTTTATTTTATTTTTATTATGTTTTTGTTTTAATTTTTTTTATATTAAAGAAATTATTTTGAATTTTATAATACGTATTTGCGATACTAATTTTTTTAAAAGTCGTATTGACGTACCCATATCGTCTCATATTCAAATTACATATCTGTATCCTTGCTTCTTAGCTGAATAATCAACAAGCATTAACTCAATTTCGTAGGTACTAACTCAATACAAATGCAGATAATTGAATAATTAAACAATGGTTTAAATCACAGAGGTCAGCAGGCAACGACACAAACCATTGCTAGGCGAAGTGACGGAAAATCAGAACAAGGGGATAAAAAGAGAGAACATTTGGAACCTAGAAATGGGAAGAAATAAAATCCTCTTGAAAGAAATGATCTATCAAGGCTCAATACATAGAAAACAAAACTTCCCAACACTTCCAGAATACAAGTAAATCCTTTCACCCTTGCTACCTCCCAGCAAGTATTCCATACCAAAGCAGCAAAAATTCGCTACAAAGCCTAATGAGATTTGAGACACAATACAAGATAAGACATGAGTGTTCCTGGAACAGAGCTAAACAGACGATCATAGATTTCATGGGGGTGAATGGTACGAAAGTCAGAGATGGAGTATTTAAAATTAGAATCTACTCCAGGTGAATACCTGAGATTGTTAGCAACATTTGACAATTTTTTGTGAAACCTAAATTTTACTCAGGTTGCCTAGAATTTGAATACTAACAATTTTCAGTAGCAACGGTTGGAAGCTCCCTAAATCTTAAGTATAAAATGAGTCTTGGATGAAATATCAGAGAGAAAATTGTCTATCAGACATGGAGAAACAGAGAGGCATTGAAACCTGTGTCCAAAAATCTAGGTGATAGAATGGAAAAGAACAAATCCAAAAGTAAACACTATTGTGAAACTATATGTATGGCAATTTCAAACCTGAATTCTATCTGGAAGAAAATTCCAGGGCAATCACGAAGATTCCTCAATAAAGTATTTGCTGCATCTACACTGTTGCATTCAACAAACCAATGTGCACCCATTGGCGTAGTCGTTCTACTGAACCGAACAACATACCCCATCTGGTTGATGGCAAAGTTGCAAACAGCCAAGAGGTCATCATCTATGAGATATGTAGGGCTTATATTCGGAATGTTAATCGAAAGCATGCTTGAGGGTACTTGTTCATGGTCTCTCATAGAAACACTAGGTCTAAGATTCTCAGAACCTTGGAGATGCGTGATATTATATTTTGCACGTAACTGGAAAAGCAAAGAAGACATCCCCAAAGTCCTTGTCATATATAACTGTCAGATGGCTTCTCAAGGTTTCTCTGAGCATGAGGTGATCTAATCATACTATTAGAAGAGTAAAAATTTCTCATATCAACATGTGTTAGGGCAGAAGTAGGTCTTGCACCTTCAGTATGCATCAGCACATTGGTTGGACCAACATCGGATGCGGGCAGAATAAAGTTATTATTTCTCTTACGATGCCATCGCATATGAACCATGGAAACAGTAGCTTCTTCTGGTGAGTCAAATTGCATCAATAATGCGCCTTCACTATTAAGATCAGTGACCAAGCGAGGGCCCTTATGAAGCACTTTCTTAATTAACTTCATGCATCATCTCATCCTTGGCCCATTTGCTAAGAACATTTCCTACGTAAACATGACAACTAGAACCAATGGCCACACCATGTATAGCTCCTTCAGTTCCTAATCCTATATCCAGAAACCTTACCCGGAGGCAGTCTCCCCACGGAGAATGTCCTTGCATTACTTCCTGACGCCGGACAGAATAGTGATTATTCTGCAGACTGGAACCAATTGATAAATAAAGAGAAACATCAAGAGAAACGAGAAAATTCTTTATTATTCAACAACCGAACGAAAATAACCCACAAGCCGGGTTAAATAGCTAGAAAATATTAATTATCGGAATTTTGCCAAAAATAGCAAAATTCTATTATTCATACCAAAACGAAATACGTAATGAAAGGAATAAGATCCCAAAAATCTAGCTAAATTTGAGATCGTAATCTATGTCAAAAAGAAAATCGAAATATTACTAAAAATGGCAAAAAATAACTTAAATTGATGATTCGGACAGGAAAACAGCTGAATTTGGCATCGAAACTGGTGCTACGACGTGCGCGCCGGAAAGAGCTTTCGGAATTGGGGTCACGGGCGTGATTCTGACAACCGTAGCCAAAGTTATGGCCAAAATACCGAAACATGTCCAAAAGCGGCCCCAATTAGGAAAGATCGATGATTACTTGCCATTCTTGCGCTGATCCGCCAACTCATGGTATCTCAGCGCCATTAACGAACTATCAGACAGTTCAGCCTCGTCTGGCTCGGATCCCCCTGCATCAGTCGCCCCGGGTTGGAAAGAACTCGTCCTCGAGTTCACATGAGTATCTTCAGAATCCACAAAGCAAGGACTTAGGTGCTTCACATTGAATACATCAGAAGTCTTCAAATGGCTGGGGAGGCGTAGTCGATAGACATTGTCGTTGATCTTCTGCAGAACCTCACAAGGACCAATCTTTCGCTCCTTAAGCTTGTTATACTCCCCAACAGGAAAACGATCACGAGTTAATACCGCCCAAACAAAATCACCAACTTCGAAAACAACCCGACGACGGTGACTGTCAACCTGAACCTTGTACTTGGCATTACTCTCATGAATGGCTAACTTCACTTGTTCATGGATACCTCGAAGATGTTCTGCCATCTCATCCGCCTTCTGACTTAGACGGCCCACACGTGGAATAGGGGCTAAGTCAAGTACCCCAGAAGGAGCCCGACCATAGACAACCTCAAATGGACTCATCCCTGTGGTTCTATTCTTCGACCTGTTATATGCAAATTCTGCCTGTGGTAACGCCAAATCCCACTGCTTCGGCTTCATTCCTGCCAGACTCTTCAAAAGATTACCCAAACTCCGGTTCACCACCTCGGTCTGTCCATCTGTCTGGGGGTGGTAGGTGCTGTTAAAATTCAACCGCGTCCCCAGTTTCTCCCATAAACTTTTCCAGAAATGACTCATAAACTTGGTGTCACGATCAGAAGTAATGGAATGAGGCACACCATGTAAACGCACAATTTCTTTAAAGTAAAGATGGGCAATCCGAGTAGCATCCATTGTTTTTCGACATGCTATGAAATGGGCCATCTTCGAAAACCTGTCAACCACAACAAAAATAGAATCCGAGGCCCGTTGGGTTCGAGGTAGTCCCAAAACAAAATCCATACTAACATCAATCTAAGGAGCTTCAGGTACTGGTAGAGGTGTATAAAGGCCCGCATTAGTAAGAGCCCCTTTTGACCGCTGACACACACAACAACGCCCAACATGATGAGCCACGTCACTACTCAATTTGGGCCAGAAATAGGTAGAGGAGACCAAAGCCAGTGTCTTATCTCGCCCAAAATGTCCCATGTTATGAAGTTCACTAACAATATGCTGCCTTAGTGAACAATCTGGAATGCACAACTGTAACCCACAAAACAGATAGCCATTATGTAAAATGAAATCATGTCGTTGGTTGTTAGTTACCTCCTGAATTATCTTCCCAAAGGAAGGGTCAGCAGCATACATATCCGGAAAGGCCTCAAATCCGACAACGCTGGTGCTCATGGTGGTAAGAAGCGAGGTACGACGGCACAAGGCATCTGCGACACGATTCAAACTCCCAGCTTGATGTCTTAGTGAAAAAGTGAACTCCTGCAAGTACGCCACCCACTGGCATGTCGTCTACTCAGTTTGTGTTGTCCATTGATATACTTCAGCGCCTCATGATCAGTGATAAGAATGAACTCCCTCTGTATCAAGTAATGACGCCAATGCTTCAAAGACTGAACTATGGCATAGAATTCGAGATCATAGGTAGAATAGTTTCTCTTTGATCCTGATAGCTTCTCGCTGAAAAATGCCACTGGACGCCCCTCCTGACTCAAAACACCACCAATGCCAACTCCAGATGCATCACAATTAACTTCAAACACCTTTTCAAAATCTGGAAGTGCCAAAACTGGAGCCTCTGTCATCCGTTGCTTGACCAACTGAAAACTGACTTCTGCTTCATTCAACCATTTGAATCCACTTCCCTTAAGACATTATGTGATGGGAGTAATTAAAGCACTGAAGTTTCTGATGAACCGACGGTAGAAGGATGCCAATCCATGAAAACTTCTGACATCGTGCAAAGTTTTCAGCTTGGGCCATCCCAATATTGCATCTATCTTGGACTGATCTACAAGAACACCATCAGTAGACACAACGAAACCAAGAAAAGTAACGGAAGAGGTGAAGAAAGAACACTTCTTCCGATTAACGAACAGGCGCTCCGTCCTTAACATATCAAAAACTGCACGGAGGTGATCAAAATGTGATTCCCACGTCGGACTGTAAATAAGGATATCATCGAAGTAGACAACCACGAACTTTTCCATAAAAGGTCGTAACACCTCATGTATAAATCTCATAAAGGTGCTGGGTGCGTTGGACAGTCCAAAAGGCATGACCATCCACTCATACAAACCATGCTGCGTCTTAAACGCCGTCTTCCACTCGTCTCTAGGCCTGATTCTGATTTGATGATATCCGCTCTTAAGGTCAATTTTTGAGAAGACTTTAGAACCGGAAAGCTGATCTAACATATCATCCAGACGGGGAATCGGAAACCTGTACTTCACTGTAATCCTGTTGATTGCTCTACTATCAACACACATACGCCAAGAACCATCCTTCTTCGGCACTAGCAGAGCAGGAACTGCACATGGGCTCATACTTTCACGGATGTAGCCCCTCTCCAACAATTCAATCACTTGTCGCTGCAACTCTTCAGCTTCCTTAGGACTGAGGCGATAAGCTAGTCGATTAGGCAGACTTGACCCTGGAACAAGGTCAATCTGATGTTGAATATCCCTCATAGGCGGCAACCCCGGAGGGAGATCCTCAGGCATCAAATCAAAGAACTCCGTTAGCATCTGCTGTACTTCAATCGGTAAATCTGGATTCTCGTCATCGATATTATCTCACGAGGCAATAGAGCATAGACCACATCTTCACGCTCAATCACTCCCAAAAAACTGGACATAGAAAGTAGGTTGGCACTTTTAGCTATCGGGACAGGAGTGATTTCTTCTCTACATGGCGCCAACACAACCCTCTTCCCTTTGATGTTAAGGGAATAAGTATTTTTCTGCCCATCATGAACAACAATGTGATCAAACTGCCAAGGTCGACCCAAAAATATGTGACAAGCATCCATCGACACAGCATCACACCAAGCATTGTCAAAATATTTCCTGCCAATCGAGAAAGATACTAGACATCGCTTTTCAACTGATACTGCACTGCCTTTACTCAACCACGACAATTTATATGGCCTGGGATGCCGATCTGTCTTCAACTGTAATTTCTGGACAGCTTCTTCAGACACTACATTTTCACAGCTTCCACTATCAATGATTAGTTTACAGACCTTATCCGCTACTGTGCAGGTTGTGTGAAAGATGTTGGTTCTCAACCAGTCGTCCCCTGAATCGCCTTTGGGGGTCAATAGACTCTTACGCAAGACTAGAGTTTCATGACCGTCCCCATACAGCATTCCTTCGTCTTCATCATCGTCATATACGGGCTCTCCAACCTCCTCAGTCTCGTCTACAATTTCTTCATCAATTAGGAGATTTTTACCTGTCCGATTAGCTGGTTTCCTGCAATCAGTTGCTCGATGTCCCTGTTCACCGCACCTGAAGCATCTAATACCCGAACCAGGATTATCCCGTGGTGGCTGTTGAGTAGGATGAGGTGCTTGAGGGTGAATGGGCTGGCTACCTTCGCTTCTGATCACTGGTTTCCTACTCTGCTGCTTCTCTACAGCAAGTGCAAGCTGGTATGCTTCAAAAACAGTCCACAGCGAGTGAAGGCTGAGGACATCCTGTATGGACTGTCGTAATCCTCCCAAATATCTCGCCACCATCTGTTATTCTGTTTCAGACAGATCATTCCGAGCCACCAATTGATAGAACTCCTCGGTGTAGTCATCAACCGACCTTATGCCTTGCCTTAGGGAATGAAGCCGTTGAAACAAAGTTTGAGTATAGCCGAAAGGAAGAAAGTGACCTTTCATCTTCTTCTTCATTTTCTCCCAATCTGTGATTTTAGATTTACCCTGCCTACTGCGTGAACGTCTCAACTGCTCCCACCATGCAGATGCTCTCCCCTTAAGTTTGATGGCAACTAACCTTACTTTGACATGATCTGGAACCTTCTTATACTCAAAGATACGTTCCACTTCATTCAGCCAATCAACAAAATTTCCGCTTGTAACGTACCAGAAAACTCTGGTAGATCCACTCGAAATCCAAAATCTACATGACGATCCTCCCGACCACGATGCTCTCAGACTCGAGCAGGATTGTGATACGGGTTTTCATAACTGGTATCGGACTCGTGACCCCCCAGTTCGCGGTCACCGAGATCCTGCACCGCTAGATGCTGAGTTAACTCTGCTACTTGCCTCTGTAAGTCTTCAATCGTCACCTCTTGAACATTACAATCACGGTGTGGAACTTCCTCATTCGGAACCTGCCCTCTACGACCACGACCACGACCACCAACCATGATTGACTGATGAAATCTAGCCTAAGAAGATGCTGATGCTCTGATACCAACTAACGACGGACAGAATAGTGATTATTCTGCAGACTGGAACCAATTGATAAATACAGAGAAGAACGCAAGAGAAACACCAAGAGAAACGAGAAAATTCTTTATTATTCAACAACCGAACGAAAAATAACTCACAAGCCGGGTTAAATAGTTAGAAAATATTAATTATCGGAATTTTGCCAAAAATAGCAAAATTCTATTATTCATACCAAAATGAAATACGTAATGAAAGGAATAAGATCCCAAAAATCTGGCTAAATTTGAGATCGTAATCTATGTCAAAAAGGAAATCGAAATATTACTAAAAATGGCAAAAAATAACTTAAATTGATGATTTGGACAGGAAAACAGCTGAATTTGACCTCGAAACCGATGCACGACGTGCGCGCCGGAAAGAGCTTTCGGAATTGGGGTCACGGGCGTGATTCTGACAACCGTAGCCAAAGTTATGGCCAAAATACCGAAACATATCCAAAAGCGGCCCCAATTAGGAAAGATAGATGATTACTTGCCATTCTTGTGCTGATCCACCAACTCATGGTATCTCAGCGCCATTAATGAACTATCAGACAGTTCAGCCTCGTCTGGCTCGGATCCTCCTGCATCACTTCCCTAGCTTTCAAAGCATCCATAATGTTTCTGTACTTCACAAAGGCAAATCCTTTAAATGGAAAATATTGTAATTCATCAATAGGACCAAACTTTTCAAATTGAACCCTAATAAGCACTTCTGATGCATCAGGGCCTAATGATCCCAACCAGAGTTGTTCTGAAGCTGGAAATATAGCCATGGAGGCTGGGTCTCCATCAGAGTACCATGTCATATGACATGCTGAAGGATGAGCTGGTGGAGGATTATGCTTGGAAGATTCAAAAGAAGAATTCGCAGGTCCGGCGAGGGATCTCAGAGAAAATAATGAGGGGTTCAGATTAGGACTCAAACTCTTCGCCACCTGCAGACTATTGCTTATGCCATTGAATGAATTGCTCCTGAAGTCCATTGTTGTTCTTGTTCTAGGTGAGAAAGAGTGCCGGTCTAACAAATCCCTAGGCATGAAAGTTCTAGAACTGGATAAATCTCCAGACTCTCCAGATTGAAAATTCATGGACCTTGATTCTACTCCATCAATAGGATCAGTTCCCTTATTGTTCAAATAACTGCCTGAAAGTTTGTCTGGACAATCTCTCCCAGAAGATACAAAAGAAGTTCCTTGTTGATTAGGTACACTAGGAAGTAGGTACTGACCAGCATATTTAGATGGACTGGAAATATCTTCACTGCCATCTACAAAGTCATTTGCCTTGATCTGCTGTGCAAAAGATTCTATTACTCCTTCAAGTGTACAGGTAATATCTGCAACAACTTCAAAAGATGCTGATTTACATAGCTTCCACTACAACAAAAATAGTCATTTGCAACACCACAAAGGCAACATTTATTGATAAATGTTGCTAAAAGGGTTTTTTGGCAACATTTTAGTAAGTGAATGTTGCCATTGGTTAATATAAATGAGTTTTGGCAACGTTTTTAAGAAGAATGTTGCGATAGACCCCCTTTTGCAACGTTTATTGAGTGTTGCGGAAGGTTTCACCTTTCGCAACGTTTGTCAACGTTGCCAAAGGCTTTACTTTTTGCAACGTTTGACAAACGTTGCGAAAGGGCCACCTTTCGCAACGTTTAACAAACGTTGCGAAAGGCCGCCTTTCGCAACGTTTGTATATATAACTTGCCAATTCACGGTAAAGAAAACACGGTAATCGCTTTAGTCCCGATTTTCCCCAATTCAAAACCCTACAACATCCCGTTCTCATTTCTGCTGCAAACGATACCTCTGGTAGCACAAAATCTTCACTCCCGTGTGTACCTTGGTCAGTTCCAGCCGATGCCCTGATTTCGTCTGAGATACCGACGAAATTGGAAGGAGAAGAGCCTCCGCTGCTGAGTCGAGGCAAAGACTGGAGATGGAGACACGCCGTCCTGCTCGCACAGAGGCACGATTGTGTCTTCGTGTCTGACGGAGTCACGGTCGTGCCTCCATCTCGCACGGAGACACGCGACGGAGACACGGTCTGATTGTTCCTTTTCTCCATTTCTCCAAACAGCCGATCACTCTCTATCCGTCTCTCATTTCCCTGACGCCGATGGGTAATATACACATCACGATTTGTATACATCTGTAAGTATACACATGTTGTGGGTTAGTATATGAATGTAAATACTATGATGCAGGAGAGGATTAGCAGTGATAAGAGATATTATGAAAGACGATTTAATTTTGACAGTTGCGAATGAGGCTTTGATGACGAGTGAGAGTCTAAGAAGCAAAGATCAGAAACTCTCTGCTGCTTTATGTAAATACCCATAACTTTTATCTGCTCAGATACCTTTTCTTTTAGAAATTTCTATGCTCTCAATTTATTGGCTTTAATAAATTACTAAATGGGTTTTTGTATTGATTCTTTGTCATGATTTAAAAAAAAAAATTTGTTTATTTTGTGGGATTGAAGCAAGGAGTTGAAAACTTACAGTTTTTGATTGACTAATTTTGGTGAATTTAGTGGATAATGAGAAAGGAAGCTCAAATTCTTAGTTTATCTTGATGTGTTTAACCTATAAGACAAAAAAGTTGCTGACTTGTTTGCTATTACTAGCCATAATTCTTATTGTGTTGTATCAAATTCTTTATAAGTAGCATCATGTGTCCCAGCAGACCATCAGTCTTCCTGTCATTCTCTTGCATTTTTTGGATGTTGGGTGCGAGGTTTTGCCCATTTTTGGTTTTGAATATTTTCATTGGTTTTATTCTTCACGTGTTTCATTTTTCTTCTTTTGTTTTAGTTAGTTCTTGGTGAAACCTTAACTTTTTTTTTTCCAATTTTTTATTACAATTTTCTTTCAATTTTTTATTACATGGAGGTAGTCTCTTTTGGACGCAGTTAAGTTTATTCTTTTGCAAGAAACTCCTCTCTTGTATTGAATGAAATTTATTATTATGGTTTTTTTTATCTTAATTTGGTTCTTAAGCTCTTCAATGTTGTCAATTCAGATTATGTTATGCAAGAAGTTGTAAAAGTTTGGTTTGGTGAACTACACCCATTCAAGCACAAGGTTGGCCCATGGCTATGAAAGGCCGTGATCTTATTGGTATTGCAGAAATAGGGTCAGGGAAGACACTTGCCTATTTCTTACCTGCAATTGTCCATGATAATGCTCAACCACTTTTAGGTATTATGGGTTCAGTAATGTCATTATTATGATATTTTTTTCGATGCTTGTCTGTGGATTTGAATATATATCTATACATATATGTAGGCATCTATATTTTATATTCCAACCATTTGTCTGCCATTGGATAACATACTATTTGTGAAATTGTATGTGTTATTTGTTAGCTCCAGGAGATGGTCCAATAGTTTTAGCCCCCACTTGTGAACTCGCTGTTCAGATTCAGCAATTAGCTACTAAATTTGGCGCATCATCAAGGATTAAGAATACGTGCATATATGGTGGGACCCCAAGTTCGTGATCTCCAGAAAGATGGGTGTTGATAAGTTCAACGTGGCTTTACTACTTTATCGTGGTGTTCATGAATCGGGTATCTCCTTCTGCTATTTCTTACTTTCAATTTTTTTTTACTTCTATTCTTAAATGTAATCTCAGTTATCATTTCAAATGTACTCTATAAAATGTGTACATGAGTGAAATGTTTAGTCATAAAGGAATAGAAGTTAACATGACGTTATTCAGTAGCCAACTACACCGCTAGCACGTGCATCGCACGTGCGTCTAACTAGTATTGATAAAGGCAGTGTGACTTGCCCGAATGGATTTACAGCTTTATTTTATCAAAAACGGTGGAATGTTATTTCTAATTATCTGATGCTTGCTATTTTTAAATTTTTTTCAGGGAAAAGGCTTGATCGAGGAATTACTGCAACTTTAACAGGAATGATTCCAAAAAAAAAAAAAAAAAGGTGTTCAAAGCTAAGGTGAATTCGGACCTATTAGTCTTTGTTATCTATTTAATAAAATTGCTACAAATATCCAAAATAATAGGTTTGGAATTTTATTACCAAGAATGATCTCATCAAGTCTGAGTGGCTTTGTGAAAGGCAATTTAATTAGTGATAATGCACTTTTGGCTCAGGAGATATTTAGTTCTTATAGATGAAAAGGTTAAAAGAAATGTGGCCGTAAAACTAGAGATGGGCAAGGTACATGACACTTGTTAATAACCTGATGTGGAGCATCACTGAACAATCTTATAAAACTTGCTTAGAATCAACTGGTAGGTCATTCTGAATCTTTCGAGTCCTTAATACCTCTACTTGTCAATGTAGTCCAAGAGGCAATATGACTCTATGGTGTTTTCTCGAGTATTTTTGTTTTACAAGCTTGGAATGTTTATGGTGTGCTCAATTTTTTGCAGGCACTTAGGGAGAAATCTACAATAAATCAAATTCTAAAGCAGGAGAATGAAGGCCTTGTACAGTTTATTGCTACATATGAAGATTCTACTAGTAGTGGTGGAAGTAATGTCTTGAAGTCTTGGGGTTATTTTAGCATGATAGGGTTGCTTAGAGTAAATTTGTTTGTTGGGTGATTATCACACTGGATGGAAGTGCTTACTATCAATTGATGTATTATCATTTTGAAACTCATTTTTATTTAGGTGTTTTTGTATCACATTCTAATATTCAAGTGTATGGATTTAAAAATTTGTAATAAAATTATCAATTTTTATGCAATTCCAAAATTTGTTCATAAGGATTCATTTTCAATTTTGTCAATCAATTTGAGTAAATTGCTGTTTAAAAAAAAAAAAAAAAATTCCCTACGGCAACGTTTAAAAAACGTTGCCGTAGACCGCCAACGGCAATGTTTTCTTAAACGTTGCCGTAGGGGGTCTACGGCAACATTTTTTAAACGTTGCCGTAGGAGTAAACACCTAGATTTGCAACACACGTGTAAACGTTGCAAAAGGCCTACGGTAACATTTTTCGAACGTTGCCATAGACTGTTTTTGTTGTAGTGTTCTTGTACCTTTAAAAAATCCAACTTTTGACTGATAGATCTTTATCAAGAACTGCACTTAGAAACCGTAGGTAAATAACATGTTACCAGGAAGTTCCCTGAGATTTTATTAAGCATGTAATTGAATAGACAAGCTATCAAACCATTATCAGCAAACACTAAAAAGATATCTACATGATCTGCGTATCTAACAGCAAAGAATATCCATGCTAATCGTGATGGATAATAATGCTTTTATGTAAGTGTAACAACAAGACTTTGACATCTGAAAATGCAAAACCCCTGAATAATATTCGAGAGCATCACGAGAAAGTTGATATTTTATTAACAAAAGATTGTATTAAAAACACAAGATAATTTAATTAAAATTGATGTTATCATATTAAAAGATATCAGTGCTCTTTGCTTCATTTAAAACATGCAATAAAACCTATGATGCTCGGATTTAGGTACAGGTATCGGGGCACAAGTACGAATCCAAGTGTCAAAATTTTTTATTTTCTAAAATGTAAAATATAGAAACATGACTAAAAAGAGTCCAAATTTTTTACATGGGTAGGTGAGTAGGTGTTTCAAACTTTAATTTTTTTACTAACCTAAGATATTATTTTGAATAGACCAAAATCAATTGTTTACAAAGAAGGAAATGAGTATTGAATGGGTGTTAAGATGAATAAATAGAATTTTGGTGTTTAGTTTTCAACTATGGAAAGTTAATTACTAAATGTTATATAAAATAGAAAATAAGGGACTTGATTGCAATTTGAATTTAGTGGAACACTAACCCATTTCATTTTTTACAAACAAAACCCTTAATCACCAATACAAAGAAGGAAAGAAGGAAAAATAGAGGGAAAGAAAAACGAAGAAGAAGGGTCACCACCTTTCTCCACCCTTTCGACGGCAGCGCTACGTTTACAAAGGGCAGAAACGGGAAAGAAGAAAAGGGAAAGAAAAAAAGAAAGAAGCAGAAACGGCGCAGTCTTGGGTTGAAATTTGGAGGATTCGACACATATCTCATACCCGAACACATGTCGTGTCGTGTCGTGTCGACATGGGTACTCCCGCCATTTCGAAGAGTCCAAGCATTAGAGAATAAAATCACCTAGTTCCTACCTAAGCTTTTTATCATGCAATGCTGCCAACCAGCCAGACTTAAGTTACATGCTTACCACCTTAACATTTTCTTGGGGCATGGTACACTTAGCAGAAGATTATGTTTTCACTTTCCACATCGTATGTATGATAGATATAAAATAGAAGCAAACTTGTAGCAGGAACTAACGGTAATTTGCACACATTATAAATATAGATATATAAATACATGAAAGTCAACATCTACAAAATTCAAAAGGTTGATGACGGTTGAACTCTGATTAGGTGTCAGCTTCCACAGTCCCTTAGACAAGATGTTAATGGTGGTGGTATCGTATCAAACATGAAGCGCCAATGACTTTAGCCACTAATACAACCTTTCCAGAGAAAGACAGCTCATGAGCATCCATATTGCTGCTGCTAACTACAGAAAGGATGATAGAAAACAAAAAAGATGTCTTAATTCCAAGTATAAAAGCAGGCCCAGGGTATACATCAGTTAATTTTCTCTGAGACTTCTCGCAACAAAATTGGGAAGTTGCATCAACAACTAAATATAGAATAAAAAACATAATTGCAAACAAGAACCAACTAAAAGCCTTAGGCAAAGCATCAATCAAGAACTTGTAATAAGCTGTGAGTTTTACCAATCGCAACAAGCAGCTCCTTGAAGCACGTGATGCAGGTTCATTTTCAACAATATGCTCGCCTTCAGATTTTGTTTCAGTGAAACCTATGGATGATTTAGCTCCATCCAAATGATGAGAACCAATATCATTCAGCTCACTTGTCAACTGACGAAGAAAGTAATTCCCTTTTTGCAGCCCCTCAGTTCCAGTGGAATCAAAGAGATCAAAGCAAGCTGCAATTGAATTTTTAGGGCAGCGGAAGAAAATTTTCAAAAAACTCAGTGCACGTAACTTGGATAGTTTGACCATGGCAGAATTATCTTCCTCCAAAAACTTTTTCTTCCTCTAAAACTCTCTGGTCAATAATCTCAAAGATATCCTGTCCCTCAAACAAGGATATAAAGAAGGTAAAAACACCGAGAAAAACTGCAGAGCAAATGCCTTGAATAACTGCTGAAGTTGAATCCTCAGAAGCCGCAGTTTGACATATATCAACTAGTCCTAAAATGCAGGTCTTGGCAGTCTCAAATGCAACAGCATCATCTTCTGCCCCACTTGTCACCGTGAAGCAAAAAGTATGCATACTTATGACAACCTTTGTGGCGGCTTCAAGATAAGTAGGACAATATGATGCATATCGGGGAATGTACTATGCTATAAGACGTTGTACGCTTGCATCACCTGCAATTAAGGGGTATGTCAGTTGGGAATTTACTTAATCATGCACAGCGGAAATAAAACAATTTTCAATTTCCAAACGAGGATCTGCAATGTGTTTAGATAGAAACTGTGATTAGAATTATACCTTTGATGAATTCTGTAAAACCCTTTGCTGATTCACGAACTCCAATGATCACGATCTGCATTCCAAACTGTCCAATTGTTCAGCCTCCAATGGTGATCCACACAGAGAACAAGAATGGTGGCTAGGGTTTCTTTTCTTGTGCTAGTAAGAATAATAAAAAATCCATACTGTTTTCAAACCCTAGTAGTTTATTAATATAAGTCCAAATGGACTCGACCCATCTATTAAACTTAACCCGGTCCAATATTTAATTAATCAAATTAATTAATCAAATTAATTAAATCTGATCCATGAATTAATTAATCAATTCGGGCCTATTAATAAACAATTCAATTAATTAATTATCCAACACTTGTCAATTAATTAATTGGTAAATCTCATTCTTCTGATTCTCTTTTGTGTGTGATCCATTAGGTTCTCGATCACGATGCCGAACGACGTGAATTATTATTTTGATCTAATCAAAATTGATAAATTAAAATGCGCCTTTTAATTTATCACCAATTCACTTTCGTTGTCCCACATTGACATCTAGCAATGTATCAGGGCAATACATGTGACGGGAAATATCACGTAACATAACAAAACCAAACTTGTTCATTTACCGTGAAACTATAATCCTTTCGTCAATATGATCCGATCAATTATGAGATATGGATATGTGTCAATCTCAATTATCGATCATATCTTTTATCCCACTGTTGAGTCAATGTACGCCGAAAACTCTTTTCCGACTTATGAGTTCACCTTGGCCAAGGATTTCATTATTAACTTAATTGGATAAAATGTAGATCATAATCTCTTACTATCTAAGAGTGACGAATCCTCTATTGATCATTCACAACCTTCATATGATTTTTGACATACCCGAACAATGCTGTATTAGCGACTCTTGACAGAGCAACATCCAACACCACCAAAGTATGTCTGTCTTCATATAAGGTACTATGATGACCTCAAATCAAAGGACCAATTCCACTACCGAACGTTAGAGATTAACCACTAACACTTAGATAGTTATCCATGTGGAATCTCTCAGCGGCTCTCCAATGTTTTGTTCTATAACAAAACATCCACGTGTTCATTCAAGTGTCACCACACTTTAGCTTGTGAGATCAGCTACTTACTTCACAAGTAAGAATGCCACACGCGATAGTCTATCCGTAATAACGATATCCGTATCTCGTTATTACTTCGACTACAGACGATTTAAGATTCAGTCATATGTAATTTGTATCTCACAATCACAACTCCTTGTGATTAACAAATCACCAAGACTTGAATCTACGGATTCTATTATTTAATTTATTAGAATATTAATTCAATTAAATAATAGATATTGTCATATATATGCATTGATTATATATATTCAAAGTGTTTATGTCCAAAGTTGATTGGACCTAGGGCATAACACTTACAATGTCCACAACATCTCAGATACTTGCCGAGTATATGCACCATATTTGAAACTTTATTCTTGTATACAAGCTATTCTAGTAGTTTTGTGTAAAGTGTTAAAATTAAAAACAATTATAAGAATGCAATTACTTGCCCTTTCTGTTGGCATTTTTTTTTATTCTCTGTCATGGAAGCAGGAAATCAAGTAAAAGACTTACATAGGTAGGTAAACACAGAGGAATAGAAAAGAGACATACTAAAGATTAAACACAATTATTAGATCTCTTACAATGCAAATCCTCAAATAGATTTTTACAAGTCAAAACCTTTATTTTCAGCGTCATGGGTACAGGTGAATGGCTGTGCGGAAATTGAAATTAATATTTTCATTTTTCTCTCTATCTACATTACTAGCCAAGTAGCCATTACAAATCTTGAGCTCCTTATATCCAGGACTTACCACCAAAACTTAAAAATCAGCTTTCGTTCTGAACTTTATTAAACTACTAAGAAGTAGGTTAACTAGCAAAACGTAGGCATTCGTTTCACCAATTCAGACTACTACTTGTTAGAATTTAGTCTCAGTCTCTTTAAGAAGAAAATGCTACACACACAAACACATATCTCAAAAAGCTTAGCGCAAAAGCAAACTTGTCTTTGAGTCTTTATTCTTAACCATGCATAGGGTAAGAAGACTCCACTTTAAGTTGCATAATAGACCTTGGTGGCTTATTGGTTGCAAGTATGGGACTGTAGAAGAGGGTGGAGAACTGTTTATATACAGTATATCATGAAAGCAGATGGGCTTATAATGAAAGGGCATTATGGAAAAAAAAATATTTTTTCTAACATGAACCAGTAGAGGCACGCTTCTTGTAAATTTATAGGTCAGAATGAAATTTACTCATTTGGAATTTTGCAAGATCTCATATAGTGTTCATAAAATTTCATACTAAAGCAGATTAGAAATTCAAGAACTCTAGGGTTATGTAGAAATTGTATTATATGCCTAAGACATACAGAGTAATCACACTGATTTAAATTCTAAAATAGAAAAGAAAATCGATTTGAAAATGTCAGGATACTTTTGGTGAATTTTTTTTTCGTGAGCACTTTGCTTTCTTTCTCTGATAGCAGAAGTAACTGATCTTAATTTCCTAAAAAAACCATTTGGGTAACTGCCAATCATTGCTTTCCAACTATAGTGAGTGGTTCTAACCTTATTGAAACTAATTTCATATTCATATAATCATATAGAAACTTGCAGTCGTCATGCATTTGTAATAACTCATGTATTAATGGCATATCTTTTTCTTCAAAAGGTAGGAAAACATGCTATAAACTTAACAAGGACTAGACGAGAAAGATGCAGGACAAGCTTGTTTAACAGGGAACAGGCGCGGCTACTATCTCAAAAGTAATTCTCATGCTACAGTATTATATTCAAATTAGGCCTAAAATATGTTAGGTCTAAATATATTCCAAGATCAACATATTTTTTTTAAGGTCTTTTTTTATTATATTTCCCCTTTGCCAAATTTCTCTGCTTGTGAACTTAAGGGTTGGGTTCAGGACTTTACAAATATCACTTTTCTCAATTTTGGCTCAAGTGTAGCACCTGAAAAGCAATCAAAGGAGAAATCATGCACTAAGTTGCACAATCAAAGGAGGATTCAATGAGCATGACTTTTAGCACAGATGGAACAAATCATGTAATAAATTGAAGCACAAGATTGGAGAATGTTTTAACTTAAAAATGCACTTGCTTATTTACTTTCTTTGTTTATTATAGTTTACAAATCATTATCTAAACCTTCTAGTAGTATTAAGCAAGCGGCAATAAATATATTTTTGAGTGTTTCTAATTCTTAGTCGAATTCTCAACATTTTGCAAATTCAACGAGAATTTCAATTATCTCATGTTTATTTCCATAGAGAACACAACTGCTCGTACATCACGCACTTCTATAGAGGGATACAACACAAGAAAGGAAAGATCTCTTGCGGGTGTTGCACGCCTTTGTGGCATGGACGCTTCAACTATGGTAACGTGTCCGTATTCGACATGTGTCGACACTCCTCAGTTATTATTTTTCTCTTTTTATTAGAACTGTTAAAGTAAAAGAATTAGAAGGCTTAACAATAGTGTTAGCCTGTCCCACTATTTATAATAAGAGTTAGAAAAATCTTAAGAAACCCTAGGTATTACATAAAACACCTAAATACCCTTTAACACCCCCCCTCAAGATGGAGCATATATATTTTGTGCTCCAAATTTGTTACAAATGTACTTTATCCTTGAGCCCACTAACGGTTTAGTAAATATATCAGCTAACTGATCAGTTGAGTTTACATATTTAGTCTCAATCTGCTTCTACAGCAATTTTTCTCGAATAAAGTGATAGTCAACTTCAATGTGCTTCGTTCTCTCATGGAAGACTGGGTTGGATGCAATGTGAAGTGCTACTTGATTATCACATACCAGTTCCATCGGTGAAGTGTGTTTAAATCCAAGTTCTTCCAACAAATGTTTCAACCATGTTAACTCACAAGTGATATGCGCCTGTGCCCTGTATTTCGATTCTGCACTCGACCGCGCCACTACCGTCTGCTTTTTACTCTTCCAAGAGACAAGGTTACCACCAACAAATACACAATACCCAGTAGCAGATTTCCTATCTAGGGGGATCCAGCCCAGTCTGCATCTGTGTAGCCCTTTATTCGAGTATGTCTAAAGTTTTGATATAGAAAACCACAACCAGGAGCGCCTTTCAGATATCGGAGAATACGAATCACTGCATCCCTGTGACAAATCATTGGACGACCCAAGAACTGACTAATAACACTAACAGCAAAGGAGATATTTGGTCTGGTAACTGTCAGGTAGTTCAACTTTCCAACTAACCGTCTATATTGAGCTGAATCTGTCAGTGGTATTCCCTGATCTGGCAATAATTTAGTGTTTGGATCCATAGGTGAGTCAATAGGTTTTGCTCCTAGCATTCCTATTTCGCTCAATAGATCAAGGACATATGTTCTCTGGGACAGGTAAATGCCCTGACTTGATCGAGCAACTTCAATCCCCAAGAAATACTTTAAGTACCCCAAATCTTTGGTTTGGAACTTACTATGCAAACACCTTTTAAGTTCTTGAATACCACTGTGATCATCCCCAGTAATTACGATGTCATTCACATACACAATTAATAATATTCTGCCGACTTTACTGTACTTGTAAAAGACAGAATGATCGACTCTACAACACTGAAGACCAAATTCAGTGACCACTTCACTAAATCTTCCAAACCATGCTCTAAGAAATTGCTTGATGCCATAAATAGACTTCTTCAAACGACATACCAAATCAGACTCCCCCTGAGCAACAAACCCAGGAGGTTGCTCCATATAAACTTCCTCAGTCAGATCGCCATTTAAGAAAGCATTCTTGATATCGAGCTGATGTAAGGGCCAAAGAAAAGTGGCAGCTAGAGAGATGAACAAACGAACAGAAGTGAGCTTGGCAACGGGAGAAAAGGTCTCATAGTAATCAAGACCGTAGACCTGAGTATAGCCTTTAGCAACTAAGCGAGCTTTGAGTCGATCAACGGTGCCGTTCGGATGAACCTTAACAGTGTACACCCATTTACATCCAACTGTAGTTTTGTCAGGCGGAAGCGAGACAAGATCCCAAGTGCCATTCTGATGTAAAGCAGTCATTTCTTCCTCCATTTCTTTTGCCCAACCAGGGAGAATAAGGGCCTCTGAAACAAATTTAGGAATAGAAACAGAGGACAGAGAAGCAACAAAAGAGGAGTATGAAGGAGATAGGTGCGCATATGAGACAAAGTTAGAAATAGGATGGGTAGTACAGGTGCGCTTACCTTTCTGGATGGCAATGGGCATGTCCATATCAGACATGGGCGGGTCTGCTGGAGAAGAATCTGAGGGCACAGAATCGATGGGCACAGCAGCGGAGGCGTTCTTCTGGCGACGAGAGTATACCTGCAAAGGGGCCGAAGAACGATTGAAGGGAATAGGATCTGGAGCGGAGGAAGATAGCGTAGGGGTAGGGTCAATGGGCAAAGGAAGTGTAACATCCAGATCAACTTGAGATGATGGGGTAGAAAAGTAAGGGGTGGACTCAAAGAATGTAACATCAACACACACAAATGAGCGACGTAATGATGGACTATAACATCAATAACCTTTTTGTGTGTGAGAATAGCCGAGGAAGACACATTTTAAAGCACAGGGGTCTAACTTGTCCCCGTCGGGAGTCAATTGATGAACAAAACAAACACACCCAAATATGCGAGGAGGTAAGCTAAATAAGGGTGAACGGGGAAAAAGAATGGAATGGGGAACCGTGCCTCACAGGGTAAAGGATGGCATCCGGTTGATTAGGAAGCAAGCTGTAAGAACCGCATCGCCCCAGAAATGTTTTGGAACGTTCATCTCAAAAAGGAGAGTACGGCCCACCTCTAGGAGATGTCGATTCTTACGCTCAGCAACCCCATTTTGCTGTGGTGTGTGAGGGCAAGAAGACTGATGCAGGATACCAGAGTGCGACATATAGAAAGTAAAGGGCTGAGAAAAGTATTCTCGAGCATTATCACTACGAGGAATACGCACGAGTACATTAAATTGGGTTTGAACTTCAGCACAAAATGCACGAAAAAATAGAGAATAATTGGAAACGATCTTTCATTAAATAAAGCCAAGTAACTCTTGAAAAATCATCCACAAAAGTGACAAAATAACGAAAATCAATTGTAGAAGTAACACGAGAAGGACCCCAAACATCTGAATGAACTAAACTAAAAGGACTCGATGTTCGAACATGAGCAGGGGAAGCAAATGAAACACGACGATGCTTACCTAATTGACAAGACTCACACTCTAAAGATGACAAATGATTGAAACTAGGAAAGAGTAACTTGAGGTTGCCAAGGCAGGGATGACCAGGCGACAATGGATTTGGTGAGCAGATGCAACAGCAGGACATACAGTAGGAGGGTGTGCAGGACTCTCATCACGATCAAGGTAATAAAGGCCATTGTCCTCACGCCCTGTGCCAATCGTCTTCCGCGTCCTCAAATCCTGGAGAATGATAGAATCAGGAAAAAATGAGACAGAACATTAGGATGTTTGGTGAGTTTACTAACTGACATCAAATTAAAGGAAAACGAAGGAATATACAAGATGGAGGAGAGAGATAAGGAGGGTGAGGGGTCCACTGTACCAATGCCACGGATAGGGATAGTGAAACTATCAGCAACCGTGACAGGAGACAACGAAGAAGAGGACTGAATATGCGTAAATAAAGAAGATGTACCTAATATGTGATCAGTGGCTACGGAATCTATGACCCAGGGTGAGGGGGATGGACGAATGGAAAGACAAGCAGAAGAAGTACCTCGTTGAGCTAAAGAAGCACTAGGAAGAGATGCCTGTTGAGATGCCCTATACTGAAGGATCTGAGCATATTCCTCATCAGATATGTCCTTAGCTGCCTGAGAAACTGGAATGGTAGGAATATCTGGATCAGATGTCACTGCATTGGCAAATTTGGGTAGACGGCCAACCAAATCCCAACATGTGTCTCGATTATGATTCTCCAACCCACAAAAAGAGCACTGACGAATGGAGACACGACCATGGCCACTATGTCCACCCCGACGGCCACTACCACGGCGACCACGAGAGAAACTACCACTACCACCACTAAGTGGATCATCTCGATTTCGCGTGGGAATTTGTGTAACAAGTGCCGAATGCTCAGATGATGTAGAGGAACCCGAGCCAGAAACATTGTCCTTGGTAGTACTACGGAAAACGCGAGAATACATTTCAGTGATAGTGGGGAGGGTAGCACTCGAAAGAATCTGAGATCAGACTGGTTCGAAGTCTGGACATAACCCAGCTAGAACTTCATGACAGCCATCTGCTCACGTTGCTTTTGCATTTCCTTCAGATCGATAGTCAGTGGTAGGATAGTATTCATCTCCTCATAAAGGCGGTTGAATGTGGCAAAATAATCTATAACGGATTGCGTGCCTTACTGAAGTTGGAAGTACTCCACTGATAAATCATACATCCTGGTGAGATTACTAGAATATAATACACAGAGATACTCTCATATATCTTTGCACGTATCTAGATGCGTACAGAGATCAGCCACTTGAGGCTCCATCGAATTCCACAACAATGTTATAATCTGCGCATCAGCCTGAATCCAGTCGTCATACTTTTTATCATCTGTTGCGGGGGCGAATTCCGTGAGGTGACGATGTTTTCCCTGTCCAGTTAGGGCTATTTTCACAGTTTTAGACCAATTTAAATAATTGGTTCCGTTCAACTTACGGGTTGTTAATGGTTGGGGTATAGCCATCGATATTAATACCTTCCAATTCAATGAGTAATAAACAGCTCGCACAAGGGAAACAAACCAACAATACAAACAACTGTAGGGCTTAAACGAATAACGTGAGAGTCATAACCAGACTTACGAACATTTGTACTACTGTCATACGAACAATAACCAATAACCAGAAGCAGATATGAAATTAGCAGATTGAACACGGACCAAAAACCAGCCGGATGAATAGTACGAACGGATGAACAGTAACCACGAATGAACAGTACCCGAGGATGAACAGTAACCGAATTTTTTTTTTTAAAGAAGAAAAAAAAAATGTTTGAACAAAGCTTATGGAATTAATCTCCCATAACCTTGCTCTGATACCATGTTAAAGTAAAAAAATTAGAAGGCTTAACAATAGTGTTAACCTGTCCCACTATTTATAATAAGAGTTGGGAAAACCTTAGGAAACCCTAGGTATTACATAAAAGACCTAAATACCCTTTAACAAGAACTATATATTTTTAATTCAAAGGTATTAGTAAATAAAGATTTCAAGAAAAACCAATAACAAGGATAAAACTAAAATTATACCATATAAATTAAGAATTTAATCAACAAGTCCGCGACGTGTCGTGTCAAACTTTTTTGAAAAATCACGTGTCGCCGTATCCGACACGTATTGTGTCGGACATACGTGTTCGTGTCGGTGCATTATAGTTGCGCACAATAAGCCATAAACTAGAAAAGCTACAAGTGATACAAAGAAAGGGGCGAGGTCGTAATAGCATTGAGCATGCAAGAGCAATAAGCAATCGGAACTTTTTGGGCTTGGAACCACGAGCATTGATGAACAAATCTCATTTTCAAGAATCTAACTACGACAAGAATCCGTTTGCTTGTCTTAGGCAGTGATTGGGGTTGACGATGATAATAATGGAACTGGAAGTTTGTTTTTTAAATAACCGAAGTTCACGTCATGAGATGAAGTGATGGCATTTAAGATGGTCCTACAATTTTCGATGAGCGTTGAGATTTTCTAGAAGTTCCATGCAAATGCCAATAATTGAAAACGAAAAAGAAAATTAAGTTTAGGAGGTGAAACTAGAGTTAGGGTTTAAGACTTTACCAACATCACTTTCCTCAGTTTATGTATCTAATTTTGCAAACTTTAATGATTAATAAATTAGCTTTTAAATTCTTTGATATTTCAAGAACATTATGGTTTGCAAAGTACATATATTTTCACGATTATTTTTCTTGGTTTTCCTAATAACTAAGTGATGCATATGAAGCACTTGCAAATAAATTCATGGCTCAAGTGTTGCACTTGAAAGCAATCAAAGGAGAAATCATGTGCTAAGTTGCACAATAAAAGCAGGATTCATAAGCATATCTTTTGGCATGGATAGAACATATGATGTACTAAATTGAGGTACAAGGTTGGTGTATGTTTTAACTTAATAAGTCCACTTGTTTCTTTACATTCTTTGTTTATTATAATTAGCAAATCATTATTTGAAGCCTTCTTGTATGAAGCAAGCAACATTTTTTCAAAAAATAGATATATGTTGGAGGGTCTAATTCTTAGTCGAATTCTCAATATTTTGTAGAATCAATGAGAATTTCAATTGATCTAGTATTTATTTCTTTACTTTGCTGCATTATTTTTGGTATCAGAGTGATGGCACTAAGAACACAATTGCTCGTACATGGCGCACTTATATAGAAGGAATAGAGCACAAGAATGGAATGGCACATATCTGTCAACGATTTGATTTGCTACACAACAAAGGATCGTTATTACTACGCAATAATAACTACTGTCAAGGGTTGCAGGTGCAGAGCACCATAAGCCGAACACTGGACTAGTCGTAGGTGGCACCAAGCGTGGGGCTACAATTATTGCGATGCTTGGGCAACGGGTGGTAGGAGCAATTTGGGGTTTGGAGCCATGAGCAGCGCGACGAGCATATTATATTTTCTTGAATATAATTACAAAAAGAATTTGTTTGCTCTTCTTGATCCAACTCAACATGGTGAGGATGAAGAAAATAATTATGGAGCGAAGTTGTTTTTAAATCACCGAATCCATGTCACGAGATGAGGTGACAACAATTATGATGGTCCTTCAATTTTTTATGAGCGTCGAGATTTCAAAAGTTGAATGAAAATGCCAATAATTGAAAAGAAAATTAATTTTAGGAAGTGAACCTTCGAGTAAGGTTTAGGACTATACAAATATACTTTTCTCAATTTATGTATTCACTTTTGCAAACTTCAATGATTATTTAACTATTCTTCGAATTCTTTAATATTTCAAGAACACTAAAGTATAGATATTGTCACGATCATTCTTCTTGGTTTTCCTACAAACTAAATGATGCATATGAAGCACTTGCAATTATATTCATGACTGCACTAAGTTGCACAATCAAAGGAGGATTCATGAGCATAGATTTATCATGGATGGAACCTATAATACTAAAATTGAAGCACAAGGTTGGGGGATGTTTTATAACTTAAATAAGTGCACTTGTTTATTTACTTTCTTTCTTTATTATAGTTTGTAAATCATTATTTAAAGGATTCTAGTTGTATGAAGAAAGCAACATTTTTTAAAATCACGGTCCCAAATCTTTTATTTTGTAGAAGACTTCATCCAAACGTTTAGTTTGTGCCAACTCATTATTCCAAACATTTCATTCCATTGCATCTGAAGGACAAATTCCATCCATTTACCAGTTAGTTGACTAAGAAAATGAATTTTGACCAAATTTTTAGTATTTTGAATATGGCAAAATAGTAACTTTGTAGTTTTCATATTAAACAAGTAAAATAATCACATAAAAAAGAAACAAAAGAAAAAAAAAGTTTATCAGCTTCTCAAATCCATACAAACCCCACCCCATCACCCAACCCAAAATCCAAAATCACCCACCGTCTCTACCGGCAATCATCGTCACCACAAACCGCCGACGTCACCACAAACCAACAGCAACACCGGTTCCACCACTTTCTATTTTATAAAGTTATCTTCCATCGCCATCTCCTTTTCTTCCCAGCTTCCAAAGTGTAGCCTCTTCACATACCTTTCCAAAATCACCACCAATCACTCTCTTCCATCATATATGCCTCTGTACCACAAAATTCTCTACCCTGATTACGAATCAGACAGCCTCTAAAAGAAAAAATGCAAAGATGTCACAGATGCTTTAGTGACTGCTAAGAGACGTAGCAGCCGAATATAAACCAAAGGTAAATTCTCCTAGAAGTGGCCTCCTTCATATTGTATTATACTTACAATTGTGCTCACTAGCTCTTGCAGATGCAAAAATACCTCCACAACTAAGCAATGCAGAAGTTAATCAAGAAAGTTCCTCAAAAGGTTCTAATGATGACAATGCTCCTGGTAGTTCACTAGTTCAAGGATCTAATGTTGCAAGTGTTTGTTCAATCAGAATATTCCAACCTTTCCAATTAATTCCTCTGTTCCTAAAACACCTACACGAGCATCTTCCTCTGAAACTAACAAATCAATTTCAACCTCGGTTACAGCTACTTCTAATGAAGACGTTACTCATCAAAAATACATCCACTGACTGCATCGTAATCTCCTTGGAGACAATTCCAGTAAGCTCTGCCAAATGCAGGTGGTTTGTTGTGGTAGTGACTGCCTGGCGGCGACGGTGTGTGATTTTGGAGTTAGGGGTGGGGTCGGCAGGGTGAGGTTTGGGAAAAAATAAACTTTCTTTTTCTTTTATTTATTTATGTGATTATTTTAATTGTTTAATATGAAATATACATAGTTACTATTTTCCCCTTTCTAAAATAATAAATTTAGTCAAAATACATTTTCTTAGTCAACTAACAATCAAATGGATGGAATACGTCCATTTGTCCTTCAGATGCAATGAAATGAAATGTTTGGAATAATGAGTGGCACAGACTAAAGGTTTGGATAAAGTGTGCAACAAAATTAAAGGTTTGTGACCATGGCTACAATTCTCCCCTTTTTATTCAAAATAGATATATTTCGAAGTCTCTAATTCTTAGTTGAATTCTCGATATTCTGCTGAAATAAAGTGAATTTCGATTGATCTTGTGTTTACTTCCTTACTTTGCTGCATCATTTTTGGCATCAGATTGATGGCACCAAGAAAACAACGACCCATACTGGTGCACTTTTGTACATCAGACAACGGATTCATTTGCTACACAACAAACGATCATGATGACTATGCAACAACAGCCGTTGTCGAGGGTTCTTGCAGATGTTACGGAACATAAGCCAGAAACTCGACCAGCCGCATGTGGCACCAAGAAAAGGCGACCCTGCAGCAAGATTATGCATGCAGGGGCAACAGGTGGTTGGAGCTTTTTCAGGTTTGAAGCCACCAGCAGCAAGAAGAGCAAATGATATTTTGATGAATCTATTTATGCCAAGAATTCATTTGATCCTTGAGGCTTGATCCAAGGCAGCGGGTTGGGGATTACGATGATAATTATGGAACTGGAAGTTGGTTTTTAAATCAGCAAAGGTCCATATCAGGAGACGAGGTGGTCCTCCGATTTTCGACTAGGGGAATTTATATTCATTCTCTAAGATTCCACACGACAAAATACCAAACAGATATCTAAACTTGAAACAACTTATTTTATTTCTTCACGTTGAAAAATAAATCATGCTATTATGACATGATGACTTGTTTTTTTGCTCCAATTATCTAAGAAACCAACAATAAAAAAAAGTTCATCAGAATAAAGAAAAATAAAAATTGAAGGATCAGAATATTAAAAAACTCACAACTCAGCCGAGAATTCAGTAATATGCTCATGAACGAAGGGAAAAAGAGTAAAATTGAAGTTCAGACCTCTAGAAGCAGCATTGATAAGAGAGATGTACGCCTGTTCAAGGCCCGCCATGAAACGCTTATCATTCTTATCTTTGATTCTCTTATAGAAATCGAAAAATTTTCGAATCTCTTCTTTGCTTCTGTGCCTTCGGAGGATTTCCTCTTGAGACAAAGGCAGCGGCGTGGGCGGTGCAAAGGAGCTTTTCAGGAGGTGCGGATGTGGAGAATGTGCTAGTGGTGTTGGCTGCTCCGACGGCGGTGGTGGGGGTGGTTCGTGCATCTTTCGCTTCTTCGGGGGCTACTCCACCGAGGCCATGGCGCAGAAAGAGAGAGAGATCTAAACTGGCACGTGCACTTAAGGAGCTCAAAAGTTCATTATGGGTGGACAAGCACTATTTTATTGACATTATTGTTCATGTTACAATTGTTGGCACTGTGTTGATTGGATGAAAAATTGTCAAAAATTTAAATTGTACAATGGTGTGTTACCACATGTCAAAGTGTTTAAAATAAGGATTAAGCCATTTGTCCCGGCTCAATGACCGGGACAAATGACAGGGCGCCACCTCGACGCCCTGAAAAGGGCCTGGAATTTGGGCCTGTTTTTCTAGCAGGCTGAAAAAATAATGTACATATATCATGATGGGAAAAAGAGAAAATTACCATAAACAAGGTGTTTAGTTTTGACTTTTAAAAAATCAGGTTTTTAATTTATTTAATCAAAAATCAGGTTTTAATTTTACAATTAATATTAATAATAATATTTTTAAATTAAATTAAATTTATACCCACCCTACTACCTACCCCCACCAACTTCATTTAAATATAACATCTATACAAACCCTAATTCATTTCACACCTCCTCCCTCTCTCACCCGCCGCCGCCGCCACCGCCCGCCTCTCCCCCTTCTTCTTCCCCCCCTTCCCCTCCCCTCTCCCTCCCCCTCCCTTTCCTCTCCCCCGCAGATCGCCGCCCCTCCCCCTCCCCCCTGTTTCGCTCTTTGCAAATCACAGCGACGGCGGCGGGCGATGCTGCGATTTGCGGCCGATCTCTTCTGTTGATCGCAAGCGTGAGCGCAGCTATTCTTCTTTGCGATTCGCAACGGCGTGACGACGCTGCGTCTTGTCTTCTTTATATATATATATTTTTTTTCTTCTTCTTCTTCCTACTACCAGATCTTGGGTTTTTGAGATATGGTGATATTGGGTTTTTATTCATTCTCAAATCTTGTTAGTGATTTGCACATTGTGATTTTTTTGGAAATCAAAATGGTGAGGTGGTGATTATTTTTACGTTTTGGTGGTGTTGGAACTGTTGTGGCGATGGTTCTGTGTTGTTGTGACGGGTCGAAGGCGTTGGAGGTGGCGATCGCGAGTCTCTGTGACCTAGGTAGGTGTCTGTGACCTAGGAATTGTGTCTGTGACTCGTTGAAATAAAGTTTAGGTGACTGTGACCTAGCTATTGTGGTTCTTTTTGGTATCGTGACCTTACTGCGACTGTGACTTCGAAATTGATAATTTGTAACTTAAAAAAGGAATCTGTGACCTTAATTTTTTTCATCTGTGACCTCGAAATAATCTGTGACCTATAAAATTTTAAATCTGTGACCTCGAAATAATCTGCGATCTACAAATTTTTTTATCTGTGACCTCGAAATAATCTGTGACCTATAAATTTTCTGATCTGTGACCTCGAAAAGTCGCCGGATCGGAGCAGTCGCCGGTCGTCGGAGTAGTAGCCGGAGCAATGGGGGTGGGGTGATTTTATTATATTACAGTTAAATATTTAATTTAATATAATAATTATGAAATATAATTAATTAATTCAAAATAAAACCTGATTTTTACAATTTTAAACTTGAGAACCTGATTTTTAATTTTGGTAAAGAAAATGCCTGATGCATAAACTTTTCCCTGGGAAAAATTCATAAATAAGGTGTTTAGTTTACACCAATTCAAAAATCATGTTTATAGTTTGAAAATTTCAAAATCAGGTTTTTTTTTTTTAAATTCTAATATAATATAATATAATAAATCCACCCCACATGCACCACCCCTATCGTTCCGGGGACTATTCCGGTGACTGCTCCGACTCCGGCGACTATTCCGGCAATCATTTCGGTCACAGATTTACAATTTAAAGTCACATTTCAAAAATTTTATAGGTCACAATTAATACGTTGGTCACAAATTTCAAAATTAGTTGGTCACAGATCAAAATTTATAGGTCACACAGTCACAGATTTCCAAATTATAGGTCACAGTTTATTTTATTGGTCACAGATAAAAAAAATTACAGGTAACGATTTATCTATTGGTCACATGTTTCCAGATTTGTTGGTCACAAATTACTTTTCAAGTCACAGGTTATCAAATTTTAGCGTCACAGTTTAATACTTGGTCACATGTAACCAAGTAATTGGTCACATACACCAAATAGTGGTCACACACCACCGTCCTCAACACCATCCCGTCACTATCACCACCACCACACAGCACCACCATGCCCAACCCAACCACCACACACAGTGCCAAGTGCACCCTACCATCGCTATAACTGCACACACCCATCCAACACACCACCACCGCACACCACAAACGCACCCATAGCACCACACCATTGTCGCACTCACCACAGCTCAACAGTCCATAGCACCACCACAGTGCACAGCACCTCCACAACACCACAGTACAACCACCGTGTACATCACCACCACCATCTCACAGCATCGATCTGAAAAGTCCCCAATCCCAGCACCACCTCACTGCCTCAACAGCATCGATCTGAAAAGTCCCCAACCAAAATCAAATTGGCCATTTAGCTCCTATTTAAGCCACATACTCTTAAAATTTATTTTTTCATAAACTCATTTTTAATTATAAATTTTCTTAATAAAATAATTTTAAACTATTTTCTTATTTTTTAAATCACATATTTTCTAAAAAAAATAATTATCATAAGACTAATTTTTAATAATAAATGGAGTTGAAACATAGCCTTAGCCTGATTCTAATCTTGGTCTTGTTCGGCCGCTAGCCCGCTATGTTGGATCCATATATGTGAGAAAATTACACACATACACTACCATTAAACCAGTACAAGTTTACATGGTGTATTCGATATAGATTTAAGGGAAAAATTCATTTATCCTACTTCATCTTTACCCCATTTCAAAAATAACAAAACAACTTTCACATTTCAAAAATCAGATTTTTTGACTTATACATACACATATTTATAAATATTTATTTATATATTTAAATATATAAAAAGATATAAATAAATAAATAAATAAATATATATATATATATATATATATATATATATATATATATATATATATATATATATATACACAATTAACCCACCCCCACCTCCACCACCACCCCACCGGTCCGGCGACTGCTCCGGTGCCGATTTCGGTGACTAGTCCGGCGATCGTTCCGGCGACTACTCTGATTTCGGTGGCTGTTCCGGCGACTGCACTGACTCAAGTCACAAGTCACAGTCCAAGTCACAACTCATGTCACAACTCAAGTCACAAGTCACAGTTCAGGTCACAAATCAGAATTTTGTTCATAGTTACGACTTATTTTCAAATGATCACATCACATGTCAAAAATTTTATAGGTCACAATTTGTTTATCGGTCATAAATCAAAAATTTTGCAGGCCATAGATTAATTTTTAGTCACGAATTGTCGAATTTTAAGGTCACAGATAGTCCCTTATGCGGTCACAGTCTAATCTATGACCACCGTCAACAGTTGTGCCACCAGTTCAACGCTGTATTTAACAGCATCACCACCACCGTCCATCGCCACCACTACACCAACGGCACCCACACAACCACAAGATCCACCACCATCACCCACCTCCACCGCAGCTAGAAACCACGACGACCACAGCCAGATATACCAAAAAAATAGATACAAAACTTTCAACACCCCACAACCACCATCACCACCACGGCGTGGCCACCCCTCCCACGCAGATCACGCCCACGTCCACACAAATCACACCCACCTCCACACAGAGCACACAGACCAGTGGCTACTTTCTCGGAGGCTATGGCGACGACGCTCTTCGGGGATTCCAACAATTAGCAGCAGCGTCACGAATTAGGGAAAAGTCGCGCGACATTGCTGCAATCGAGTTAGGGCAGTGTCGCCCTTAGATGCTGCCCAAACTAGGGCAGCAGCGTCGCGACGCTGCTGTGATGCCGGCAGCAGCGTCGTGCGACGCTCCTGCCCTAATTTGCAGCAGCGTCGACGCTGCTGCAAATTAGAACAGCATCTAAGGGCGACGTGAATTAGTGTGGAGACGGCAGGGATGGGGAGGAGAAAGAGAGGAGGAAGTAGGGAGGAGAGGACACCGCCGGAGGAGCCACTACCGAGAGAAAGATAGGGAGGGTGACTAGTGAAGGATTTATGCCGAGAGAGAGAGAGAGAGATAGGGAGGGTGACGTGAAATATTTAGGGATTTAAGTTGGATTGGGGTGGGGTGGGGTGGGGTGGGGTGTATATAAATTAATTTTTTATAATATTATTATTATTTAATTAAATATAAAAAACTGTATCTAATTAAAAAACTTCTGACTTTTGAAAAACAAAAAAGATGAAATTCTGATTTTGAAACTTGAATCTCCAAAAGTAGGGGTGGGTGTAATTTCCACTAGATTTAAAAACTTTTTTATGGATTAATCAAGACTTTGTTAAAAATTTGAATATTCAATATAGACTTGTATTAATATAAACTTTTAAAAGACCTTAAAAAGGTCAAGATATTAAATCAAGAATAGCTAAAAGTTCTCAAAAGTTACTGTATTCAAAATGTCAATAACTTTCACATACTAAATTTTAAACCAAAAGTGAAAATATATAATTACCATAAAAAGTCTCTCATTCATGACCCCCGTAATTTTAAAAGACTTTCACCAAAACCAAAAACGAAAGAAAATGTATTATTTCTCTTTCTTCAATATTTCTATTTTTTTTTTCCTTTCATTATCCTAAAGCCATTATACAAAATATAATATTTTTTTGTTTATTCATCATGTCATTGTCATTCTTTTTTTAGTATTTCTATTTCCTTTTTTCTCTATCTTATTTTTCATCATTTACTCCTTTTTTCTATGGAAAAAAAATAACAATAGCAAATTAATTTTTTATAAGATCTCTCTCTCTCTCTCTCTCTCTCTCTCTCTCTCTCTCTCTCTCTCTCTCTCTCTCTCTCTCTCTCTCTCTCACATCTTTTCCTCCAATTTTTTCATGGAAAAAGATCAATTTTAATTAATTTTATAAAAATATTATAATTAATTTTTTTATTACTTGTTTAATTAGTAACTTTCTACGAATTAGGACACTTGATAATATTGAACATTGGAGGTTTCTTTTCTTTCATCAAAGAGTGTCGTAATATTATATATATACATATATATTTTTTGGTTATTGTTTATTTTCCTAATTGAGGCGAGCTACATTTTATATTTATTTAAAATATTTTGATTGACATGAGAAATAATTTTTTTTTTCTGTGTGTTCTAAATAATTTGATCATACGAATAGAGATTTAAAATATTATTACACGTATAAATAAATAATTCATTAAAACAACTATGTGCAATAAATTATATAGTCATACAACTTTATGCGCAAGATTTTTTTGTTTTTTAAAATAAAGGTCTTTAAAAGTCAAATTAAATCTATATAAGTTTTTAAATAAAAGTCTATGAAAGACTTTCATTGATTCCGTAAAAAATCTATAAACGTTCATTAAACTCTACAAATGTCGATAAATGTTCGTTAAAATTATAAAAGTATTCACATAAAAAAAATCTAAGTCTTTAGAAGTCCAAATTGAATAAATTTTCCAGTAAACCAAAGAAAATCTATTAGATTTTCGAATAATGAATAATTAATAAATCCATACTTCATTAATTTATTGACATCATTCAATGAACAACTTTATTTCATTTTTTGAACATTTAATCAAGCAACAAACAATTGAGATATATAGAAAATTATTAATTTATTAATTACGTAGGATTTATAAGAATTTTTTAAAATGTATTATCTTAAAAGGTGAGCAAATTACACTTGTCTCCAAGTTGGGATGAAGCAAAAATATTAGTTAGTATTTCCATTCACCATTTTATATATATATATATATATATTTAAAAAAAAAATTCTATATTACATTTTTCACCTTATATACATTTACTTAAAAAGGAATTTATTCAAATAAAATCTATCACTCTAAATTCATCCACTAATATTTAATTAGTTCTTACCTCATTTCAGATCAACACATTTGATTTCCCTTAAATTCAATGCATTTATAATACGAAAACTTAGAAGAAATATTTAATTGGTTCTTACTTCATTTCAGATCGACACATTTGATTTCCCTTAAATTCAATGCATTTATAACACGAAAACTTAGAAGAAGTATTATTGTCCCTTGAATTCAATTTGATTTTTTTTTATTCCTTCTAAATTCTTTTTATATAGATTTCAAGAAGTGGTTCCTTTGAATGCTGGGAATGTACTTGGAGCAGAGAACAATAGTTCTATTCGGAAATGAGAGGCTATACTCCGCAGGGCTTTAAACAAATCTTTGGAACCTCAAACCATTCACAAAAGCTATGGTGCACCTCCTTCTCCAGTTTTAATGAATGCTTATGCTTCTTGTATACTTGTTAATGTGGTTCTCCAGTTTTAATGAATGCTTATGCTCTTATTAGGACTGAGGTTGAAAACCAAAGCCCGAAAAATCGACCCAGCCAGGCCCGAAACGGGTCGAGTTGGGTCGGTTTAGGGATACATACGGGTCGGGTCCGGTAAAAGAATTTTAAAATATTTGTGGGTCGGGTCGGTTTTGGCCCAAAACCGGCCAAAACTGACCCTCACCAAAGGGGAGAGGGATTAAGGGTTAGGGTTTACAGAAAGCTCAAATTCTTTTTTTCTCTCGCCTGGAAATGGCCTTACAATCGCAATTCGGCCCAGATTTTCAGGTTTCAAATCCCGTTGATAGACGCCCCGGCTATGGCAGAAATCGATAGCCGATATCAACTGCTGGAAGTAGTTCCTAGCGACATCTTCGCGTAGCCAGCCATTGGCGATTTTCGCGAACAATTCACCTCCACGGACTAACTCCATGGAGAAATATATCCGGACTTGCTAGCCATGACTTCGTGGAGCTCTACGATGTTGGGGTGCTTCATCATTTTCATGACGGAGATTTCGCGCTTCACTTGCCCCAACATGCCTACTCGCAACACTTTTTCCTTGCCAACCACTTTCATGGCCACGCTCCTGTAACTTTTTTCATGGTCTGCATTTTTCTTTTATTTTCTGTTGCTGCTAATATAAAAATAATAAAAGTTTATTTCATGGTCTGCATTTTCTTCAGATCCCATTGACATACTCTAGGAAAAATTGAAGATTCTGTAACTTTTGTAGTGTTAAAACTATATTTAATTTTGTGGGTTTTGTTGGGTTGGGTGGATAAAATGTTGGAGAATTTTTTATCTAAGGGTGGAGGTTAACGTGTTTCCGATGGCAATTTTTTAATGTTGGAGAATCTAATTGGGCTTTGGATGGTGAGAAATATTTTATAGCAGTGGAGAATCTGATTGGGCTTCTTTATTTCTGTTCTCTTCCTCAGAAATAATAATAATAAAAAGAAAGACCTTACCTGACCCGACCCAAATCGGGTCAGTTCGGTTTGTGAAAAGCCCAAAATCGGGGTATATCGGGTCGGGCCAGGTTTTCGGATCGGTTTTGGGTCAAATCCAGCCCGACCCGACCCATTGCCCCCCTACTTCTTATATACTTGTTGATGTGGTTGTAGTGCCGATCCAGTGATTTTTGAGGCTTGAGACGAACTACATAAATTAGGCTCCTTAAAATTGTAATTTGCATGCAAAATCTACAAGTGTATTATGAAATCAATTTTTAACTTGTTAACTTAAAACTTACAATAAAACAACAAACAAAATGTCTTATACAAAATATTTATATTATAATCGAATAAAAAAATCGATAACATTCCAAGCGATCAGTTAAATACTATTCGTCTTGTGATTTTAGAGGCAAAAACATTAATCAAATTTAAATAATCTAACCATTCAACCATTTCTTTCTCAATTGATAACATAGTCAATCCATGTTTTCGTTGCTAAAAATTAACAAATTAGCAACAAATAAATAAGAATGAATGAGATTGGAACCAAGCCGTTACAGGCCATGAAAATCTACCTTTGGCAATAAGGCAGGGGCAATACCATAAACAACCACATCAAAAATTCAAGATATATGAAAATCGCTGCTGCATAAGATTATCATCAAAAAACAACAATGTTGGCCAAAAAGAAAAAGTTCAAAGAGAGATAGAAGATGAGAATGGCAATGAGACTGGATGGTTGTGTGAAATTAAATCGTTTAGAACAATAGACCGAGTGCAAAATCGACATATATAAAGCCCATTTTTAAACAAATAAATTTGATACCGCCTTTGTGATGAACAAGTTGAGTATAAATCACTACAACACGAGTTTGAGAAACCCTAAGTCACTTGTCCCCTTCCGCTGAATGTGAAATGGGTCTAATTTACAAATGAAATGGAACTCACACAATGAAAAAACATTAATGGGCAAAATTTACAAATGAAATGGAATGTGCCTAATTTATCAATTTTTTAAGGGAACAATACGTAATTCCTACGTATAAGAATTACATTTCAAAACTAAAAAACTTGTTTAATTATTTCAAAATTCAGGTATTAATTCCAATTAATAATATACATAATACTTAATTAATTGTAATTAATTATCCCACCAAATTAATAGTATCCCCACCCCCATCAAATTAATAATATATCAATTAATAGTAATCCACGGACCCCCACCCCACCCCACCCCATCCCATGGACCCACCACCCACCCCACCCCACTTCACTTGCAAATTTTTTAAAAAAATTGAAAACTTTTTTTGAGATTACACCCCAAGCTAACTTGTAAAAAAATTCAAAAAATGAAAAATCTTTTATGAAAATTACACTCCACCTCAGAACCACCTCCACCCACCCCAACCTTTAGAAAAATTGAAAAAATTTAAAACATGTTTTTGATATTACACCCCGCCCACACGAAATCACCCATAGATTTGTGATTGATTGTGTAATCTGTGCTCGATTTTTTGTGTGACCATACACGTGTTATATGTGACTAATTGTGAACAAATTTGTCTACGGTGTGACTTTCTGTGATCGTCTAATTTGTGATTGTATGTAACCAAGTTACTAACTCGTATTATCTATGACTAATTGTAATCAAATTTGTTTTCAGTGTGACCGTCTAATTCTTAACTTTATATAACCAAGTCACTAACCTGTGTTATTTATGATTAATCGTGATCAAATTTATATGCAATGTGACCAAATTTATTTTTCAGTGTGTTTGTGTGTGATCATGTCAATCTTAATTGTGACGGTATGTGATCAAGTCACAATCAACACAGAATTGGTGACAACTAGTCACAATAAACACACATTTGGTCACAAAGGGTCACCATAAACAAATGTGCACACATTGCCCACCATTCACCACTACCATCACCTCCAATGCACCATCGCTACCCCCTTTAACTTAAATCCACAATCATAAATAATATATTCACTCCAAATCTGCAACAACAATCATTACTACAATGTCAAATCCACAACAGCAATCACCTCAAATCTACAACAACAATCCACCACTATTATGTTACAATTTTCTCCATCTACAATCGTGTTTTCACCTTTAGCTTCTGTGTAATGGCTACCATTTTCCACTCTTCACTTCCCCCCAGTCCTGATGCTCAGTCCCGCATCCCCGATTCTAGGTTAAAATGCCCCATCACGATCTAATCAAATCCAAAATAAGAGAGATCTAAATTGACAGAGAAGATTGGCTATTGAAAAAATCGGGTGTCGCACTGGATACCACTTAACAGTTCACGAATTTCCAATTTAACGGCTTTTAAGTTATCGAATAGTTATTACTGTTGACCTATGGTTGAAATCTCGTTTTGATTATCACAAACAAATTATTTTTATCTCTAACAAATTGATTTAAAGTATCTATAGTGATTATTGCATAAAGTCAATAACATGAAGTTCGAGGTCAAGTAAATTTGAGCACGAAGATCGACACGAAAACAAATTCGCAAATTGAGGATATGAATTGAAACAAAAGTCGATGAATGATAAAGCAATGCACGCCAAGATGTTCAAAACATAGTACTTAAACATTTCACACTCATGTAAATGTAAAATGTTTCAATATTTGGCAAATAATTTCTAAGATCTCAAAGTGAATTTTTATGCATAAGAAAAATGATTTTCAAAATTAAATGATTGCACAAAGTCTTTATCGAGTCACTTACTTTTAAAATAATACGTGAGAAAGTATTTCAAGAAATGGTATCAAACGAAAAATCAAGTAAGAAAACGTCAGAGGGCAAAATGCCCATCCGGACGTCTGACATCTTAAAACGACTAGTATTTTAGACCATCCGAACGTCCGGATGCCTTGTCCGGATGGACAGAGTTTGGCCGGTTTGAGTGTTATAAATACCTCACTCACTTTTCATTTGCAACACCCCTTTCTTTGAGCATTAAAGTGAAGCTTTTATTGATCCCAACAACCTTACTCTCTATCCTTAAGAAAATAAAAAAGAATCAAACTCCTGAAAAATTTTGGAGCGATTAAACTTTATGCAAATCCTTATTAAAAGTTTTTCTTTTAACCTAAACACTTTGAGCTATACTATTTGTCATCTATTGAAGTGTTTACTTTTTTCTCTTCTTGTACTCATCCTTTGAATCTATCATTAGATAAGAAGAGAAGATTTTTACTTGTAAAACTCATTTGAATCGATGGTTATATTGAGGTCCCGTAAAGCTCAATAGTTTGGGTCGTGTTGAGGTCTCGTAAAGCTCAACATTGTAAAAGGATCGGTGATTCTTGTTTGTAAGTCACCGAAAGCGTTGTAAAGGGTTGGATTGCTCCATAAGTCAATCAACATAGTGAAAAAGGCATTGCTCGTGCCGGAGAGCTTGGTAATGGGGGACGTAAATCATTGCATTGGATCAAACTTCCATAACATATAGTTTGCTTGGTAATGGAGGATGTAGATCATTACTTAACGCCTCTACCTTGTGCAAATTTACAACTGCTTCATTTACGTGCTTACTTATGTTTAGATTATTCATTATCGTTTGTGTGTTCATTATCTTTACAGTCTTGAGTAGTTAACCAAAAAATTTTAAAAACCAATTCACCTCCCTTTTGGTTAGCCAATCTTGGGCTTTCAATTGGTATCAGAATGATGTACTCTCTCTTTTTAAAAGATTCTACAATCTTGAGTTATGGTTAACACCATGTTTCAAAATCTTGAGGGGCATTCCACAAACCGACCTCCTTTCTTTGATGGCACATACTACAATTATTGGAAGGCTAGGATGATGATCTATGTTCAATCAATTGATTATAATATTTGGGAAATAATTGAAAATGGTCCCTACATGCCTACAATGACTATTAAGATTGATGGAAGACCCGATCAAAGTATTCCTAAATCTAGAGAGGAAAGAATACGATGAAGAAGATAGAAAAAAAAATTAAATGTTAAGGCCAAAAATTTACTTTATTGTGCACTAGATATAAATGAATTTAATAGGATTAGCACATTTGAATCGGCCTATGATATTTGGCATGCTCTTGAAGTTACTTATGTTGGAACAAATAAAGTTAAAGAAACTAAAATAAATATGTTAGTTAAAGAATTCGAAATTTTTTTTATGAAACAAAATGAATCTATCGTTAATATGATTACTCGTTTTACCGATATTGTGAATGGTCTAAATGGTTTTGATCGAAAATACACTAATGTTGAACTTGTAAGAAAAATGCTTAGGTCACTCTCGGAGGAATGAAGTCGTATACGAATGTTGATAGAAAACACCAAGGATGTGAACATATATCTCTTGGAAGAGCTCTATGGAACCTTGATGACCTATGAATTCAACAATGCCGATATCAAGGAGAAGACAAGAAAAAACAAAGAGGAATCAAAAGAGGCTCCAAAATGTCAAATTGCTTTAAAATAGGCTATTGATGAAGGAACAATGAGCGACGACATGAGTAAAGAAGAGCTCGACGAGTTGGTCCTTGTAAAAAATGGAGAGGTTTTCGAAATAACCGAATATTCCAAAAGAAAGAAGAAATGAATGAAGAAAAGGGCAAGCAAATCGTTTGTTACGATTATAACAAATCGGGTTTCAAAATAATCGAATGCCCAAACAAAAAGAAATTTTTCGAGAAAAAGGCATTCCAAGCTACTTGGGACGATAGTGATGATGAAAATCAAAATGAAAGCGATAGTCAAGATGAAATCGCCAACATCTGCTTCATGGAACTTGAAGATGTGGTAAGTTCAAAAGAAAAATATTCTTATGACGAATTATTTAGCTCTTATGATGAATTACTCAAAAATTTTGAAAAACTTGTCTTGAGTCACTCTATTCTCAAAAGAAAAACTCTTTATTGAAGGATGAATTAAAGAAAACTTTAGAAAAACATAAAGAAAATGTTGATTACGATTTATTAGTTAAAGAAAACATTTCTTTAAAAGAAAAGGTAGAAGATTTGACGAAAGTCATTTATAATTTCACCGAAGGTAAGAAGAATTTTGATCTAATGCTTGGAAATTAAAAAATGTGTGTTTGATAAAGGAGGAATCGGATTCAAACCTTCTCTAAACAAAAATCTCTCAAAAACATGTACGTTAAACTTCAAACATCACTTGTACTTTTTACAATAAAAGTGAACATGTTTCTTTTAATTGTTTGGCTAAAAAGAAATTATATTTTGAAAACAAAAATAAGTGGATTAGAAAATCTTTAAAAACTAACTACCAAGGACCCAAGTATGTATGGGTACCAAAAATCAAAAATTAAATTGTACTTGTAGGTACCGAAGAAAATCAAAAGCAAATGGTTCTTGGATAGTGGATGTTCGAAGCATATGACTAGAAATCAATCACTACTTTCAAGTTTTAAAAGAAATGATGGATGTCATGTAATTTTCGGAGACAATGTAAAAGGGATGATTATTGGAATCATAAACAATGGTAATCACTCTTCTCCTTCGATTGAAAATGTTTTATTAGTCGATAACCTCAAACATAACTTACTAAGTATTAGTCAATTATGTGATAAAGATTATAATATAAAATTCGATTCTTCTAAATGCCTAATTAAGGACGCTATATCAAAAGAGGTAATTTTCATTGGAATCCGAAATAAATATGTTTATATCATCATATATATTGAACATGAAAATAACGAACATTGCTTACTTGGATTAAAAGATGAAACATGGTTTTGGCATAGAAGGCTTGGTCACGTAAACATGGACCTTATTTCAAAAATCTCTAAAAATTGTTTTATAAAAGGATTGTCAAATTTGAAATTTGAAAAAGACAAAGTTTGTGATACTTGTCAACTTGGGAAGCAAGTCAAGAGCTCTTTTAAAGCAAAAATCTTTTCTTCAACAACAAAACCATTACAACTTCTCCACATGGATTTCTTTGGACCATCTAGAACGGCTAGATTATGCGGTAAGCACTACGCCTTTGTTATCGTCGATGATTTTTCAAGATTTACATGAGTTATATTTTTGAGTGCAAAAGATGGAGTCTTAAAGCCTTTCAAATATTTTTGTAAGAAAGTCGAAAGTGAAAAAGGTTACACTATCACTACTATTAGAAGTGACCATGGTGGAGAATTCGACAATCTTGCTTTCGATAATTTTTGTAATGATAATGGATATGAACAAAAATTTTCGGTTCCTAGAACTCTTCAATAAAATGTTGTAGTAGAGAGGAAGAATCGTACATTACAAGAAATGGCTCGAACCACGTTGAATGAAAATAATTTACCTAAATACTTTTGGCCAAAGCCGTTAACACCGCATGCTACATTATAAATAGAGTCTTGGTAAGTCGTATGAAAACCAAAACTCCTTATGAGTTTTGGAAAAATAGAATTCCCGACATTAGCCATTTCAAAGTTTTCGGTTGCAAATGCTTCATTTTAAAAACAAAAGATAATTTGGGCAAATTTGACTCAAAATCCGACAATGGAATTTTTCTGAGATATTCATCGACTAGTAAGGCTTATAAAATTTTCAACAAAAGAACTCTCTAATAGTTGAAGAATCTATGCATGTTACTTTTGATGAGACTAACTCTCTTGATCAAGAGAAATGTAGTAATAATGATGTAGGTTTGGAAACTCCTTTTGAACAAATGAATATTCAAGACCAAAACTTAGGAGTATCAAATGAAGAACAATCAAAGGAGCCCAACGATCAAGAAAGTGAAGAAAAGCCAACCGAGGCTCAAAGCGACTCCACTTTACCAAAGGAATGGAAATTCGTTTCCTCTCATCCAAATGAGTTAATAATCAACGATCCATGAAAATGTATAACTACTAAAACTTCTCTTAGAAAGCATCTTAGTAGTTGTGCATTCATCTCACAAATAGAATCAAAAATTTTTAAAGAAGTCGAGTTTGATGAGTTTTGGATTTTAGCTATGCAAGAAGAACTAAATCAATTAGAAAGAAATAATGTTTGGGATTTAGTAGGTAGACTAAATGATCAAACCGTTATTGTTACTAAATGGGTCTTTAGAAACAAACGAGATGAAAATTGAATTATTGTGCATAACAAGGCTAGATTAGTTGCCCAAGGTTACAATTAAAAAGAAGACATTGATTATGAAAAAACATTTGCACCGGTTGCTAGGTTAGAATCCATTCGCACGCTTCTTGCATTTGTATCTCACAAAAATTTTACACTTTATCAAATGGACGTTAAAAGTGCATTCTTAAATGGCTTTATTCAAGAAGAAGTATTCGTCGAACAACCACCCGATTTTACAAATCATAAATTTCCAAACCATGTTTTTAAACTTAGAAAAGCTCTCTACGGTCTAAAACAAGTTCTACGAGCTTGGTACGAACGCTTGAGCAAATTTCTACTCTCAAAAGACTTCTCTATTGGTAAGGCGGATACTACTCTTTTCATTAAAATTCATAAGGAAGATATGCTCATTGTTCAAATTTATGTGGATGATTTTATTTTTGGAGCAACAAATATTCACCTATGTGAAGAATTTTCGAAAAATATTAGTAAGGAATTTGAAATGAGCATGATGGGAGAACTAAAGTTCTTTCTCGGACTTCAAATTAAGCAATCATGTCATGGCATATTCATCAATCAAAGTAGGTATATATTAGATATGTTAAAGAGATTTGAAATGAGTAATTTAAAACCTATGAGCACTCCTATGAGAACATCCTCAAAACTTGACAAAGATGATCAAGGAATCTCCGTTAACGTCATCAAATATCGAGGTATGATTGGATCCCTTCTTTACTTAACTACAAGTAGGCCCGATATTATGTTTAGTGTATGCCCGTGTGCTCGTTTTCAATCAAATCCTAAGGAAGCCCATCTTAAAGCTGTGAAAATAATTTTTAGATATCTTAGTGGGACTCGAACCTTAGGACTTTGGTATTTGAAAAACACTCACATTGATTTACTTAGCTATTCGGACGCCGATTGGGCCGGATGTCAAATTGATCATAAAAGTACTAGTGGAGCTTATCACTTTCTAGGCTTTGCTCTAGTATCATGGTTTAATAAGAAACCAAATTTGGTAGCATTATCTATGGCCGATGCAGAATATATCTCGGCGGCGAGTTGTTGTGCACAAGTGCTTTGGATGAAACAAACCTTAAATGATTATCACTTATCCTACGATCATGTTCCTATTATGTATGATAATACTAGTACCATTAACTTGTCCAAAAATCTCGTTTTGCACTCTCGAACTAAGCATATCGAAATAAGACATCATTTTCTTCGGGATCATGTTCAAAAGGGGGATATCTTGCTTAAATTTGTCCATATAGAAAATCAATTGACCGACATCTTTACCCAACCTCTTACTCTAGACCGTTTCTCACATATTAGAAGAGGACTAGGCATTATTGAAGAAATTGATGTGCAAAAATGAACAAATTTTTTTTAAAATTTATTTTCAAAATAGGCCATCAGGACGAACCTCTAAATCGTCCGGACATCTATGTCCGGATGGTTTAAGTTCTATCATCCGGACGTCCGGATCGTCGGATCTAATACGTTTTTAAATTGGTTTTGGGTATTTTCTTTCCACTTCTTCATCTATTTCTCGAGAATTCTCTCCCAACACACTCGAAATCACTCCAAAACAATCACCATCAAATCCAATTCACTTTTCATTGCAAAATCCATAAGTTTTTACCCCAAATCTCAAAATTTCTCACAATAACCAATTCAAAATCGCCATTTTTTTTTTCGAAGCCCTAATTGAAACCTACGATTTCTCCACAAATTCCTTACAATCAAACCATGAAAATCCATCACCCAATCACTACCTACCCATATTTCACACTTAATTTCAATTTTTTGTGATTTTAGCAACAATTTCAAACCATTCTCTTCGAAATTCGAATTTTTCACCTCAATTTCTCACAATGTCGAGCTCCCAACGAGGCAAACGCATAAAGAAGATCGAGAAGCGACCTCCACCATCCTTATCCGAAGAAGATACGGACTCGCAACCCGAGGAGCTGCCAACTCCCTTCGAAAAGTCACCCATTCTCATCGGTAAAAGTGTTGATTTCGCCGATTTTACTATAGAAGCTCCCGCATTTCACATTGAGGAATATTTTGAAAAAATAGGATAGGTATCCGTGTGTACCTTGGAGGAACACGCATACCCACACCTCATGAAAGAATTTTACAAAGACATGCATTTTGACTCATGTTCCGACACAATCACATGTCTAGTAAAAACACTCGCATCAAAATCATAAAAGTACTCATTCGTGAACTTCTCGAACTTCAACCGTGTGACCTAAAAAATTTTGTTCACAAAGCACATCCTACTTGCGATGGCTATAATCCCTCGGAGGCATGTCGTCGGGTTACTGGAATTTTTTTTTTTGAAAATATTACCAAAATTAGAGCCAACCAATTAAGTCTCCCGTGTAAAATTTTGCAAAATATTCTTTCAAACATCATTCTTCCACTCAAAGGTCACCAAGACGAAGTGAGTAACTTCGATATCTTTATTTTGGACTCTATATTGGTTGGGCGACAATTAGATTTTCCTACTATTGCTATAGGAGTTATGAAACTTGTGCATGCATCACGACACACTAAAGCCCTACCTTACAGGATGCTTCTAACAATTTTTTTTTTCAACATTTCGACGTTTCACTTGAGGGTGAAACTTCTATTAAACCATGCCCTATAGATGTCATTAATATACAAACCCTCAAGCGGATGAGAATAGTTAAGGATCGTGGGCAATTGGTGGCTAGAACTAAGGGATTTGACGCTACCTCTGGCCCCTCGACTCTACCCTTCGAGGAAGAATCTGAAGGTGACCCTGTAGATACCCATATTCCTCTTGTTGACGTTCCTACATCCAGTGTACCCCGTCCATCCACTGATCACTCCTTCATAGAAGAACAATTCAACCTCCTTCACGGGTGCATCGATTCTTTTACTGCCACCGTTGATAGCTTTGGGAGTTTGCTGCTTCAGCTTCAGGCACAGCAGACTGCCCTCCAGGAGCGACATGATTCTTTCTTTGCTGCCCTCGATGCTCGCTTTCCACCTCCGTAGCCTCGGCACCCTAGATCCTTTAGCTATTTACATGTTGTCTATGTTTATCTTTTCATATGTATGTGAACTCCTATGAATTGATTAGTATGTTAATTTATTTATTTTTTGTTGATTGCATGTCCTTTAAATTATTCATTTCTTCAACTTGCAATTTTTTTATTTATGCCAAAAGGAAGAAGATACTGATAATTATGCATGATTATAATTGTATGGCATATCGTTAGGGAGAACATTCATTTTATCACGACATATTAGTAGGGGAAATATATAATAACTTGTTCGATACTTCCATTGCAAATTATCTCTTGTTTGTCATAATCAAAAAGGAGAAAATTGTTGACCTATGGTTGGCATCTCATTTTGATTATCACAAACAAATTGTTTTTATATCTAACAAATTGATTTCAAGTGTCTATAGTGATTATTTCATAGAGTCAATAACATGAAGTTCGAGGTCAAGTAAATTTGCGCACGAAGATCGATACAGAAACAAATTCTCAAATTGAGGATATGAATTGAAACCCGCGAAAAGTAGCCTAAAAAAGAATCAAGACAAAAGTCGATGAACGATCAAGCAATGCACGCCAATATGTTCAAAACATAGGCAAAATGCTTCAACATTTGGCAAATATTTACTAAGAGCTCAAAGTGAATCTTTTATGCAAAAGAAAAATTATTTTCAAAATCAAATGATTGCATAAAGTCTTTATCGAGTCACTTACTCTAAAAATAATATGTGAGAAAGTATTTCAAGAAATAGCATCAAACAAAAAATCAAGAAAACGTCAGAGGGTCAAATGTCCATCCGGACGTCCGGATGACCCCTAACGGTCACATTTTTGACCGTTCTGACATCTTCAAACTGCTAGTATTTTAGACCATCCGGATGTCCGGATGCCTTGTCCGGATGGACAAAGTTTTGGCCGGTTTGAGTGCTATAAATACCCCACTCACTTTTCATTTGCAACACCCCTTTCTTTGAGAACTAAAGTGAAGCTTTTATTGATCCCAACAACCTTACTCTCTATCCTTAAGAAGATAAAAAAACATCAAACTCTTGAAAAACTTTGGAGCGATTAAACTTTGTGCAAATCCTTATTAAAAGTTTTTCTTTTAACCTAAACACTTTGAGCTATACTATTTGTCATCTATTGAAGTGTTTGCTTTTTTCTCTTCTTGTACTCATCCTTTGAATCTATCATTAGATAAGAAGAGAAGATTTTCACTTGTAAAACTCATTTGAATCGAGGGTCATATTGAGGTCCCGTAAAGCTCAATAGTTTGGGTCGTGTTGAGGTCCCATAAAGCTCAACATTGTAAAAGGATCGGTGATTCTTGTTTGTAAGTCACCGAAAGATTTGTACAGGGTTGGATTGCTCCATAAGTCAATCAACATAGTGAAAAAGGCCTTGTTCGTGCCGAAGAGCTTGATAAAGAGGGACATAGATCATTGCATTGGATCGAACCTCCATAACATATCGTTTGCTCTCTCTATGACTTTTACTTAACGCTTTTACCTTATTCAAATTTATAATTGGTTCATTTACGTGCTTACTTGTGTTTAGACTATTCATTATCATTTGTGTGTTCATTATCTTTAAAATCTTGAGTAGTTAACGAAAAAATTTTAAAAACCAATTCATCCCCCCTCTTGGTTAGCCAATCTTGGTCTTTCAGTTACTTATCAGTTTTCAATTTCGACCCTATGAGCGCAATTAATCAATCAAAATCAACAAGTCACTTTTACTTATTTCTAGATGATTAAGCATACAAGTCCAATTATCCTATATTTGAATACCACAGTAATAAAAAAAGCAATAATAAACACCGATATGATGACGGAGAAACTCTAACTAGGTAAAAACTTCGAGACCAAGCCAGTTATCTCCACTATAGATAATACAGAGTGAGTTAAAGTTAGATGCTATCTAGCCAACTCCACTAGACTTCCCGATCTATTTCCTGCTAACTCCAAGGTCCACTCTAAGATCTGCTTCAAGATCTTCTGCAATAGTCTCTTCCTAGTAGAATTCCAAGAACCTGTTCCAATGTCTTGTGCTCCTCTTGCGCTTGTAGCCCAACCTCTCTCAACTTCCAAAAAACTTTTGAAATCCAACTAAGAGTGTACCTTCCTATGACCAATAGGAAGTAGGTGGTGTTTCGGATTCAATATGTTTGACGTTTTTCCTAAATATATGGTTGTATGATCTCAAGAAAAAAAGATGGAATCAATGTATGAATAGGCTCTTGGATCTTCAAAGAATAATATGAATGTGTTTAGAGAATACGCACAATGAAAAACCACCTTACTTTTCGTGCATAGGCTTGAGTATTTATAGGAGAGAGCAATTAGGTTGAATGAGCCGGAAAAAATACTTCAAAATAGCAAAATAGGTTTTTCGGGTCGACCTGTCGCTCGAGCGAGGGCTTAGCGACATGCGAGTTACGCTTGAGCGAGAGCTCGACTACGAAATTTTATTTTTGTTGCTCGAGAGCCAATTGGACGAGAAGCTAGCGAAAATACGAAGTTGTATTTCTCCTATTTTCATGCTCGAACTCTAGACCTCATAACCCAATTTGTAAAAATTGCATCCTATGTCTTTGACTTTTACAACACATTACAAATTAGTCTTTTTGTCAACAGTATTGCCAACACTAAAACCTAACAAACTCTCTCTTTGAGATTCTGTGACAAAACTAAACAATAAGTCAAAGAAAACTAAATACAAAATCTAAACTACCCAAGTTTCATCAAATTGATGTCTCTTACATTTCTTATGAAAGTTTTTTCCTAAAATTCACAACTCAAATAGCAGTGTAAAAGCACATGATACAGAAAATAATAAAATCATTAAACACATGATACCAACACTAGTTAGAATGAGACGTAACACTAATGTTAATCCAAACATCAACAAAAATATTAGCATAACACAAACATCTAAAACTCAAACAGTTAGGTCAATATGGTATGAAATGCAATGCAATCAACATATTTAAATTTTTAAAAATTTAAAGTTCCCATTTACTCTCAAGCCTTTGTAACACAATCAAACTAATTAAGAATCTAAAAGTAACGGTGTCCATTATGAGAGAATATGTTTTCTCATAATCAATTCCTGGTCTTTGTGAGAACCTTGAGCAACAAGTCGGGTTTTGTATCTTGTAATTTCATTATTTTAATTTCTCTTTCATACAAAAACTCATTTGTATCCAACATGCATTAAATTTTCACGATGTTCGAACTTTGGGTTGAAACTCTTTCAGTTTCTCTAAGGAATTCATTTTCGGCTGTATGACTTTCTTCCACTTTGGCCAATCATTTCTATTTTGATAGTATTTAATAGACTGTGGTTCAGGATCCTCATTTTGCATAATATCAAAAGCCACGTTGAAGGTGACAAATATTGTTTATAACAACATTATTTAGCTTCCATAATTTATGAGATAACATATAATTTATTGAAATTTTATTATTTTCAGACACTTATGATTTTTGAGGAACCATGTTTTCAATATTTGATTTATCAATCTTTTCTAATGTTACTTTTTTCTGAAATTTTGGGTTTTTTTCTTGTAATTTCTTTTTTGAGGTACATAGTCTTTTGAACCAACTGATCGACCACGTTTCTAGTATATTTGAGATTCATTTGTTACAGCAAATAGTCCTGCATTGACATCAATTTTGTTGGAATATTTTCTTCTGGTATATATGACTTTTCCACTTTTATTCTGTCAATAAATATATCTATTAATTGATTTGCAACTCTCTATAAATGAATAGTTTTTTCAACATTTTGCTCACATTGATTGCTGCTGGGATCAAAGTGAGATAAAGTTGTTTCATTCCAAGAAATTTTATCTTATTTATCAGTATGTATTTTTTCTCCTCCCAAAGTTGGGAAAGTCATTTCATCAAAATGACAATTTGCAAAATGTACAGTAAATAAATCACCCATTAAAGGTTCAAAATACCTAATAATAGATGGTGAATCAAAATCTACATAAATCCTAAGTTTTCTTTAGAGACCTAGTTTAGTCCGTTGTAGGGAGTGAAATAGGGACTTGAACAACACAACCAAAAACTCATAGGTGAGAAATATTAGGTTGATGATCAAATACCCGTTGCAAATGTGAATATTAATAATATGCAGTTGGTTTGATATGAACCAATGGCGCATCATATAATATGACATGACTCCAAACAGAAGTTGAGAGTTTTGTTTTCATAATTAGTGGTCTAATAATAAGTTGTAAACATTTAATAAACGACTTCGTTAAACCATTTTGTATATGGACATGCGCAACCGAATATTTAACAACAATCAAAATTGACATGCAATAATCATCGAATGTTTATGATCTAAATTCACGACTATTGTCAAGACATTAGTTTTGATTAAGTAATTTGGGAATTGCGCTTGTAATTTTATGATTTGTGCAAGTAGTCTAGCAAAAACTATATTTCTAGTGGAAAGTAGGCAAACATGTGACCATCTAGTAAAATAATCAATTAATATCATAAAATAACGAAATGACCCATATGGTGACTGTATTGGTCCACATATATTTCCATGAATTCTTTCCAAGAAAGTTGGAGATTCAATATTTACATTTGTAGCCGAAGGTTTAATGACTAACTTGCCTTTTGAACAAGTCACACATGGATAATCATAAGGTAAAACAAATCTTTTGGTTCTTTAAATGATGTTCGTGTGAGTTGTTTATTATTCGATGCATTATTATAGCTCCTAGATATCCAAATCGATCATGCCAAAGTATTTTTTTGGATCAACGAACTTTTGGTTCGTGATAATATTTGATTCGACCATTTTTGTAAATGTATAATACATGTCGATGGAAGTGCATGAAGTTTTTTTTTATCTGCTTCTAGTCAGATACAAAAGAAGTTATGCAAATGTACTCAACATTATTTTTTTGTATCGTCTCAATATGATATCCATTGCAGCGGATATCTTTAAAACTAAGCAAATTTCTTTAGGATTTGCTTGAATAAAGTGTATCGTCAATATATAATTTTGTATTATTTGATAAAATAATACAAACTATTCCAAAACTTTCAACAATATTCGATACATCTGATATCGTATTAACATTATTTTCTTCTAATGTTAAGTCCAAAAAGTATTTTTTGTTTTGAAAAGTAGTATGTGTTGTTGTACTATCAATCAAGAAAGTATCTTGACAATCTATCATGAATCTATAAGAAAACAGATATATTTTTTTAAAAAAAACTTGAATTTAAATTTAAAAGAGTAAATATAATTCAATATAATGAAATTAATAATACATACTAAAGTTTCAATATTTTTCAAAAAATAAAAATATAATTTAAATTGAATTGAATTTCTAAAACGAAAAGAAATATTAAAAAGTAAACTAATCAATATCTTCCATCTCATCACCCTCAATCAAATTGTTAATATTCCCATTTGGATCAGTATAGAAACCGAAGACATCCAAATGAGTCACATCAAGTAGACCATCATAATCAGCAAAATTTGTTTGACCTTTTCCTTTCCCTTGATTGATTTTTTATAGAGATCCACAAGACGTTTTGCTGTATGACAGGTACGTGTCCAATGTCTTTTTATTCCACATCTAAAGCAACTTTCTTCATACTCCTTTTCGGATCTGCTACTTTTATTTGCTTTGTACATTTTGAAATTATTGTCTTATTGCTGATAGTTTTGTTGATTATTTCGTCCATAATTTATTCCACGTGCACCTCTGCCTCTATGTCCTTGTCTTGATATTGTATTTGCTTCTGACAATACAGTACCATTTGCTTCAGACAATAATACAGAACCAATTAAACGCAACACATGATTTTTCATCAGCACTTCATTATTTTGTCCAACCACAAGCAGGAAAGATATGAGTTTTGAGCACCTTTTGAAACCACGCTCATGATATTGCTGTTGCAGGAGCACATTCGAGGCCTGAAATGTGGAAAAAAAATTTCTCCAACATATTATCAGTAATTTTTCTTCACACAATATCAATTTTGAACATACCATGAATAGTTCAGAATTGTACTCACTAACAGTTTTGAAATCATGCAAACAAAGATGCATCCACTCATAGCGAGCTTTGTGTAGGATTATAATCCTCTGTTGATTAAATCTTTCAATTAATTTTTTTCAAAGAACAGGATCTTTCTCAGTTAGATATTCAATTTTCAATCCATCACGAAGATGATAACGAAGGAGGATGAATAATTTTGCATAATCCTACAAGAATTATTTGTTTCCTTCTTTTATTATCTCTCTCAAACCTTTTGAGACAAGATGGATATCAGCATTGAAAACCCATGTCAAATATTTTTTGCCAGATATATCAAGTGTAGCAAACTCAAGTTTTGTGATATTTGTCATTTGATTAACTACACAATAAGGCAAAAAGAAATACATTTAGTTTCAAAAAAAATGAGTAAATATCAAGTAATCAATATCAACATGACATAAGTTACATATTTTCTTTTAGGGATAAACACTAATTTAAAATAATATGTTCATCAAAACATGTGCTAATTTGGGAGCAAGTTGTATTTTACTATTGCATCTTCAAGAGAAATATGTCAATATCCTTCCGGAATATTGAAAATTATAATTTATGCTCTTCAGGAGCAAGTAATATTCTTCAAAAATATTAATTATAATGTTGCGCTATTTCGGGAGCAACAAGAAGTTTATACAGGAATAAAAAAATTTATTCATGAAATTAAGAATAAAAAGAGTATTCATGATTTAAGTATGATTAAATATCACTACTACAGCCGAAGATTTGTATAGAATTTAAAAGCATGATTAATTAACCAAAATTAAAGCATAAAGAGAAAAAAAACTAGGTACACCTAATGGTTGAGGCGTCAGAACTAAGAGTTAGGGTAAACATGTATATATAATTAAGAGAAATAGAATTAGCAAAAGTAGGGTGTACAAGAAACAAATTGTTGTGGATTGGATGTAATCATTACGGCACAAGCATTATTTCACATGCATATGATTCTTAGCAACTAATGAAGTGAATTTGTTATATGATTTCGGTACATGATTCTGGCATATGCATATATAAAATTCACGTATTACCAAATTAATTTTGGTACACATGATAAATGATTACACTTAAAAAAAATTACTACCTTCACTGGACTTAAGTTTTCGTGCTGATAACGTATTGTGAAAAGAGAGAAAAGAGAAGAGAAAATAAAAGTCAATAGACGTGTATGTATTATAATGAGAACCAAAACTTTATATTTATAGGGAAAGATTAGATATACACATGGTAATAATTTCTAGGGTTATAAGGGTACAATTGTCATTCACCAATAACTTACCATTTACAACAATTACATATTTATCTAGACAATATATTTTTCACACTTATTTTTAAAGAAAAAAATTGATATTTATTAAAACTCATTTTTATATAATTAGAAAGAAAAAAAAGCATATTCTGTGTAGTAGGAAAATTCAAATAGTCCATTTGACATAATTTCTTTCCAACAAAAGATACATTTTTTATTTGAGCTCTTTTCGGTAATTTTCCCCAATACACTTCAGTTCCTGAAAAATGGAAATTTTGTCGTTTGACCCAAAACTTTGCAAACACTTTCAATAAGTAGTAGAGTATAATTAGAAAGTTTTGTTAAGTGATAAATTCTACATCGGTTAAATATCAAAATATAGATCAACATATAATAGTTTGAACTAACCTTTTAACATAAAACTCCAAATTTTAAATATAATATTAGAGCGTGCAAAGGTTTGGAGTAAAGTGTCATCCTACCCATTTATTAAAAAATGTGCCCAGCTTTAATGGAGAAAAAATAATCTCTCTTACACGTGAAGGGCATTGAAGATAATATTTAAATGAGTAAATTCGATCATTTCTAATATCTTAAACTTTTATATCAAATAGTTCAATATGACACTAGAGTATATTAAGAACCTCGCAAAACTAAAAATCAGGAAAACATTGGTTTTTTGACTGTTATTATTTAAAAAATGGGACCCACCCTCTTACAAAGAAGCCAAAATGTGCGGTACAAACGGTAGGAATTTTGATTATTAGTTTTGCGAGACAGGTTCTAAGTTCAAATGAGCAGTTTGATCCGATTAATATTTAAAATAAAAACACAAATTTCAAGATTAGACCTCTCAAACGATCCGTCATCTTGCGAGTGGAGTGCATGTTAAAAGATAAATCTCACATAAGTTAAATACTGAAATAAAGACTTCTTGACAAGGTTGATTTTTAACATGAAGTTTTAATAATATTTGAAATCTATTAGTGCTTTGCTTGACCTCACGATATGGATTAATAAAGGCACAGCTTTAGCTTCTATCTCGCCAACATACTCACAACCAAGGTAATGGATGTGGATTATGCTGTGTACATTATAAAATTTCCATTCGATATAATTTCTTTGCTGAAAATTTTGACAAAGAGTCTCTATCTTGAATACACATGTAGAACTCAGTCTCCGTCAAGAAGTAACTAGTATGAATGATTCTCTCTTTTGGGGCTTCACAAAAACAAAGATCACATGGCTTCTTTTATATATGCTAATTTCTCAATAACTTGGAGCTGGAGAAATGTTCTCATAAATGCCAATGTCCATTCCATTGTAAGCAATAGGAGCATACATCCACATATCATCAGAGCTCAATAACTGCAAAGAATAGGTAAATATTTAGTGGAAGTATCCTTGCAAATTTGACTTGGAAAAACAATTATTAATTTCCTTCAGTAGTTAATGGACAATATATTTTAAGAAAAAGATACTAAATCTTTCCCTTTTATTGTTCAAGTCTGTCAAATATACCTAAAATTCTTTGGTGACATTAAGAAAGATGATTACTGATAAATTTTTGCCCATACCTTAATTTGAAGCTGTAAAAACTTGACATAATTGACGGCCTCTTCGAGCATTGTACTAATGTCAACCTGATAGAGTGCAGTCCATTTTAAAAACACAATTATGTCTAATTTTAAAATATTCCTTGATTCTAGCACAGCATTTGGTAGAATTGATTAGTATGAGTTAATGTTTTACCTATGTTCCATTTGGGATAAGATTCTGCAAGATTCTCAATCTCTCGTTAATCCTTTCTCTTCTTCTCTGAAAAATTCCATAAAATCATGTTAGACACATACAAGCTCGAATGACCCCTGAAAATGTATATAAAGCCTATTGGAGTCTGGTCATATTATATCCATATGTACCCTTGCATAAAGGCTTTGGGGATCAGTTGCAGAACCCCTACTAGCTCTTGCTTTTCCATTTGATTTCACTGTGGCTGAGCCTTTGGATTCTGAATTTCGCCCTCCATTGAGTTCTTGAGAACCATTACAATCATCCTCACAGCTGTAACTACTAGAACTCCTTCCACTTTCCCTACCATTAGGCTCTTCTAGTTCATCAGTACTGTTTTGAATAATATTCTTGTTCTTCGTCTGAGCAATCCGCGGTTTGTTTCTTGATTCCTGCATTTATAATTAATCAATAAGAAACCATTAACAAATATAAATAGAAAATATAAAGGGAGTGGTCTTAGTAGAATTCATTTTCCTCACATCTCTAGAAACCCTAGATTTCTTCTTGGAAAAATTTTCCTCCAATGTTTCTTCTGGTGTCTCAGACTTCCTCTTGAACTGCATTTCCTTAACAGAATCACCAATTTCTGCAGGCTGACCTTTTGCCTTCCCCATTTGGCCACTTCCCATATCTTCTTTAATAAACAAAATGTCTTCAACCACATTATCTTCAGGAAAACTGGCCGGAAATTTTTGTTCATTTTTTCAGCCCATCATACAAAAACAGGTGGACTGATCAGGAAAATTAACAACATTTTCTTGATTTGGTAAAAATGCTTTGTCAATTTCAGCACTGCTATTCCTATTTTCTTGAGAAACATAAGGGAAGTTAGTCGTATCAAGAGTATGATCAAAAGTAAAGAAAACAGTATCATCAACTCCAGCAGCCAGTTTTTCTTCTGTATTATCCAAGAAATTTGATGGGAGTTCGGAGCTCAGCCCGTTTACGACTTGATTCGAAAACAACTCACTGCCATGCAAATGCAGCATGAGATCAAAATCTTCACTGGAAAACTTTTCGCTCAGTGATTCCCATTCTTCATCAAAAAAGGCTCCAACAGGCTCCATTTTTCTCTTCTTTTTTTGTGGGAATTTCTCTAAAGAAGATTGAGGAGAAGTGTTGTTGTTATACTAATACATGCTTGGAATTGCAGAAATTTCGATTGGATATTTATACACAATGGAGTAAGGATATTTAATTATATGATAGTAGGGATTAACTTTTTTTTTGGATTTATTAATTATTTTGTAGTATACCATTAAATGGTTTGGTATTAATACTTCGCTAACAACCCAAACGTGTCCAATGAGGGGACAAAAACCTGGTGCAACTCTCAAGAGGGACCAAAATACCTGCAATAATTATGGCTTAAATTTATTTTTTTCTTGGCATGGGCTCAAACCACCGTAGAGCATCTCCAATATTGCTTCTAGAGAATATTTGCTACATAAGCAATATAAATGGTGTTTAAAAAAAATTTCACTGCTGTCAAACTAATATGGAAAAGAAAAAAAATATACATTATGAATAACTCCGTCTAAAAATTCAGAACATCTGTTACACAAAGTGACTCAATAATATATAAATATTTTCTATGCATCATTACATGGACAGATCCCCGTCCCATTAAATATGTTTAGTGTAAAAAAAAATCTTGTAAAATTTTTTTTTTTATGTGTAAATTTATTTTTTCTTACATGTTAACCCTACTTGTAATCTGATCCTGGATCAGTCTCTGCATCATTATATGTGATTTTGTTTTTATTTTATGAAAAGAGAAGACAGAGAGACAGTAATTGTTATAGTTGCATACTAGATACCAATTTTAGCTTAATTAACTATTTATTTATTAAGAGTATACCATATTTTTTTCAACTTATATAATATTTAGATGACTATTCATAAAATATATTGGAAATGCTCTTAGACTTGCTGAACTTGCTATTAAAATTGATGAAGGAATATTAGATGTCTTGTTAAATAATTTGTTTGTGACTTAGGCAAAGCGCCATTAGGTCTATGATGTGGATAAATCGAGCTCGGTGTCAAATGGCTATGTTGTGACTCAAATTTCATGTCATTTGAAAAACTGATTTATAGAAGAAGCCTAGATAATTTTTATTTGAAAGTCCAGATAGATAAGGAATCAAATTTCATCATGAATTTTGGAAAAGAACTTTGAATTGATGAAAAAGTGTTCTGAAAACACAAGGGAACAGGGGCACCAATAACACAAGGGAGGCAACAACGTGGGCATCGCGGTACCCCAGTGTCCACTACGAGGCGCTAGGCTGCCCTGTGGGTGGTGCTGCGGCACCATTAGTATGGGAAGAAGTTTATTCCCAATAGGTTTTGACGCGGTTTTTGTATTCCACTTCATCTATAACTCCAAGATTGGCTCTTATAAATACTCCACGAGATGTGAGCTCTTCATAAGGCTCAACTAACAATAAGATCATTGTTATATACATTGAAAACATGAGAAGATTGTTTAAATTTAGATTGAGAGTATTGGTATATTGAAATTCTTATTTTCCACATAAATTTTGTGTTCTTATGATCCATTATTTTTCATATTTCTCTAATTTTTTGGTCTTTATTATTAGGTTCGATTTTCAACACAGACATCTTAGAACTACCTAATCCCACTCATTTCCGGTGGTCTAGCACTTCATTCGTGAATACAACTTTTAGAAAGGAATGAAGTAGCTCAACTGTAAATAACATGGCCTGAAGCAAGATAGAACTGATTCATGGATGTTAAATGATAATTCAGAGTAGTGAAAAGGAGTGACACCAAAAACTTAAAAACAAATAAAAAAACTTGTACTTCGGAATTGGGAGAACGTGGAATCATTTGTGAAATATTATAATGTAGAGAACTTCTATTTGGGGGGGGGGGGGGGGGTGTAAAGAATTCAATATTGAATTAAAAACGGGCCATGAGATGAGCATGCCGTTCTTTAAACCAGTTTGAAATCCTACATTCTAATCGTGAAACTACGTCTTTGTCCCATGTATTCCCTAATTAAACGTAACAATTTTAGGTAATGCCAACATGAAAAATTCAAGATTTGGAGCCTATGCATGGTTCGAGTTGGGTTGATTTTGAATCCAACCCGTAACCGAAATTGACTTAATTAGTTTGGGTAAATTTCGACCCAAATTGACCCATTCAATCGTTGAAATCGAACCAACTTGGTTTGATTTGGTTAATTGGTTTTGATATTAGTGCGAGTTAAAAAAAATTGTCTATCTATTTTGGGTTAAAAAATTTGCATTTCTATATATCTATCTATCTATCTATCTATATATATATATATATATATATATATATATATATATATATATATATATATATATATATATTTGCTTGCGTAGTTCATATCAATAATATATAAAATATAAATGGTAGTGAATTGATTTTTTCAAAATTATTGTATATATCCGATAGTTACTAATAAACAATTACACCAAAAATGAAAAGTAATGATACAATCTAAATTTGAAATTTATAACAAACACTTTTTCTTGATTTCTTTTCATTTGAGATTTGGAGTTGTTGTAGAAGAAGCGTAGATGGTAAATAAATTATTTGAGAAAGAATTATATTTGTGTTTTTATTATTTTATTTTTTAAGATTAAAATGATGAATTTTAAAATGAAAAAGAAAATGTTTTAGCTGGTTGAATTGATTAATTGACTGGTTGGTTGCTTAAATCGAACCAACCCAACCCCGACTTTATAATGGTTAAAATTAATTGATTTTTGGTTCAAACCAATCTAAACCGACTTGTCTCAGTTTGGTTTGGTCGATTTTGTCGTTTTTTCGATTTTTTTTCCCACCCTTAACCTTTTAAGTAACTTTAATTGCTTTAGGACCACTCACAAAAATTCATATTTAAGGGGTTCAGGTTGGATAAATCCTTTTTGGTTTTATACAATGAGATATTTGTCTAGAGCTGGGATTTTTTATTTTTTATAGTCGATTCCAAGTTATGCGTGATGACATGTGACAAATAGCGTATAATATTGTTACATCTTGTAATATAAATTCTCATGCATACCAATAAGGGAAATCAATTAGTTGTACAGATTGGTTTGTTGTTGTAATCTATTTTGGCTTAATATAAATGTGAAGGGATTTACAATAATTAGATTATAAGGTTATTTTGTAAATAATCACAATCACTCACCAAAATAAAACTTTTTAATGTGCTTATTGATTATCTTCGTTCTATAAATCAATTACAATATCAACCATGCTTCTTTTTTTTTTTTTTTTTTTCATTAATTTAAGACTACACGTATGAACCATTTTGCGGGATGGCGTAGTTGGCGTGGGTACACTGTCAGGTACAACCCTACAAAGGAATTCCAGCTTTCTGGCCCCTTTTTTTTTTTTTTTTTGCAATGGAAATAAATTTCATAAAATTTTACTTTAATGAACAATTTTCACGTAAAACGAAGCCAAACGAATACTAAACTTTGATGAAAAAATAGTTTTCGAGCAATAATTGTATGACGGTAATAGAATATTGTCACAAGGACAATTTATTGCCCTAGCAATCATGGAATAATTTAGTTCTATCCGTTGCAAAATCCTCATTTAAACTAGAAAAATAGATATTGTGCTATACATTGCACATATCATGATTTGAATCCAAAGCTCAATTTCAAATGTTGTACACCTAATACCTAAACAATCTTTTGCAACTAATAACCATTTTTCTAATCGCACGATCTTACCAAAAGAATGAATTAAGGTCCAGCAAAGCTTCTAAAGAAAATAAATTAATAGAGGAATACAATCTACAAATAGTAAAGAGATTAATAACTTAGAAAATCAGATTTTATTCCCCTTTGAAATTTCCATGGTCGTGGGTTTTGGCCGGCTTTCCACACTTGGAATTTTAGGGTTTTCAACAAGAACAAGAGTTTAAGCTGACAGCTTATTTTTGTCTTCAGACTACCAAACTATCCATCCATCAACTGCCACGTCATTTCAAAATACATAAACACGACGTACGTATCCACTTGCTAATTTCTACCCAATTATGAGTTGTGATTTGAAGTTTCATAAACAAATAAGTCTTTTGTTGATCCATTTTTGCATTTTCATATACCAAAAAATGTTGGCATGGGAGAAACATGATGGAGAGTATGGGGATGGTTAGTCCGAGGATCTTGGGCTAGGTGATGTAGCAAGAAACATAGAAACATGGTCAACAAATCATCGAAAATTGTTTAGTGAGATGGATCCATCAACCCTTGTATCAAGAATTGATTACAATCAAACAATTAGCTCATGTTTGGTGTCATAATTTCAAAATAATAATAATATTTGAATAGCATTTTTAAGAGAATGTGTGGTTAAAGAGTAAGGAAAATTTTTAAATTTACGTGTAAAATATTTTATTATGTGAATGTGTGGTTGAAAATGATCGTGTAACAAAAAGATTTTTAAAATAATAGGCATCGAACAATGGCTTGATGAGAATTAATTAATTAATTAATTAATTAATCATTAATTCCTGCCAATACTTATTTGATGGAAAAGAATTTAACATTTCCCTATTCAGTTGATTAACCACCACCAACTAATTGAACCCTTGTTCTTTTAACAAGAGAACTTTAACACGAAAAAATAACTAAAAAAACGTGTAACTGAAGACAATAATTAAAGTATATTAAAACAACAATAAAAAATAAATGAATAAGTGTAGAAAATTGAGAAGAAGAGTATTTGGAAAATTCAAAGACAGAATAAGTTGTATCGATGAAAGTTTAGAATATTTATCTCTAACATGTCTCCACAAGTCTCCACAAGATAGTGTAGCCATTGGAGACACCTATCCTGGACTTAAGAAAGTATAAACGAGCGTTGGACAGTGGATTGGTGAGTTGGTTAGTTAGCTGATCAATCGGACATAGTGTCTGACAAAGTGAATATCAATCTAGATGTGCTTTGTTTCGGAATGAAAAAAAATCGCACAGAGGTATGCTGTGCTAACAATATCACAGCAAATAACCGAAGTAATGGAGAGGGAAAACCCCAATTCTTGAAGCAAGAACGAAGCCAAATAAGTTCTGAAGTGAGTGAGCAACTAATCATTGTTTACGAAAGCACCAAGAAATTGGATTGGAACCAAGGAACACGATCTAGGGGCTAGTCGAAGTTTTGTCATCAACTCCCCAGCCCAATCGGCATCGAAGAATCCACGAAGGGATAATTATCAATGTTAATAAAAAAAATAATCCTCATATGCACCTATAGATATAAGAGCCCCTATATTTTCTGCATCTCAATTTGTAGTCATGAATTATCTTAATGTGAGTTATAAATTATTTGAAGCTTAACCTAGTATATGTATTGCTATGAAACCGACCACCGGATTGAGACGTTGAAGTTATATGACACAATAATAAAGTATTTGATCATAAGCAAAAAAATAAAAAAAGGACAAGAAAATATGGCAGCGGAATTAAGAGATTTTATTGTACCAATAATAATGAAGAAATATATTATTGATCCTAAAGTTCTAGTAATCTCTTTTCTCACACTAAAAAAATTATATAAAAGAGCTTAATATTTATACGGAATATATAAGTGATGTCCAAACCCTCCTAATAGAGTTGTTGATGAAATAGGATACCAAAAAGTCGAGTTCAAAACAAATGTCAACTCCCAATAGTCTTCTAAAATAGAATTTCAACCTGACAAAGGACTCCGATAGTATTCCAAACTGAATTCTTCTTGACGTATACTTCAATTAGAATTCTTCAATTATTTCGATAAGGAATTCGGGTTACACCCAAATTCTAACAAACTCTATCTTGACACGAATTTCACTATAACGAACAAAGCTTCAAAATATTCTCCACTTGGAGAAAAAATCCATATGTAAGGAATGAACTGACTCTTCAACAATAATCAAAATTGATTTCTCCAACCAAACACAAAATACTCCACATCTTCAATGAATCCAAGTACTACTCTTCAAAATTACCTCAGATTCCCAAAAAATTATAATGATTTTAAAATTCACAAAAATAGGCTGTAACACACCCCCAAAGAAGAATCAAACTCAAATGATTTTAAAGAATGACTCTTGCTAAATTGTACACATTCTACTATGCTGAAAGCAAGCTCGACAAAATCAGCATTAAAATATCTTTTACCACTTGGTCCGTCCCTAGCAATTGAATACAATGACACCGTAGGTGATGGTGGTAAAGCGGCCTTATTCATATTTTCTGAACTCAATTGAGCAGTATTCCTCAAATCCGACCCTTCATGAGTTTTTAAAGGTATTGTACCAAACTGAATATCCACCACGGTACTGAACATGTGTTAATTGACTCTTCTAGATTCTGCACGACCCTGTAAGATGTATAATTGAGACCTTTTTTGTCCATCCAATACAACCTGGGTATCTTACAAACCTTCAAAACTCCACATCCATCTCCACCAAAGAACTCATAACCTTTTGAATCAAGAATAGACAACGAGATGAGATTTTTATTCAAATTCGGAACATGTCAAATATGGCCAAATAGCTTCAATCTGACTGTATCAATTCTAGTAACCTGACAAGGTATGTTGTCTCTCATAACCACGACACATTTGGAAATTGTTTCATATATAATAAACAAGTCCTTATTATGACACACATGAAATACAGATGCTGAATCTAGAAACCAATCTTCCTCTGGTTTAGACTCGATGTCAGAAATAGTCAAGATAACTCCCTCACTTACAATGTTCTCTGCGAGGTCTGCTTTACCTGAAGTCTCTAATTGCTTTCCATATCTACTTGCAGTCAACCTTTCTTTATTCTACAATTTGTAGCAATACTTCTACAAATGCCCATTCTTTTTGCAGAAGTTACAAATTTGATTACTGAACTTAAACTTTGATATGCCCCTTCCAGAACCACCATAAGCAACAAGGTCTTCTCCATCTCTAACCTTTGAAACCAGATGCTTCATCTTCTCTTTTGAAAATAAAGCATCATACACTTCATCTATGGTGAGAGTATCACGATTATACAAGATTATGTCACTAAATGAAGAAAACGAAGCTGACAACTAACACAATAGGATTAAGACCAAATCTTCTTCATCATATTTTACTTCCAAAGTTTTCAAATCAGCGATGATCACTTTAAATACAGTCAGGATGATCTTCCAATGATCCTCATTTTGCCCTTCGATGAAAGTATAAACGTTGCTTGAGATGCAACTTGCTTGTAAAATTTTTAGTCATGCACAATTGCTCAAACTTCAACCATAAAGCAGCTGTTGAACCCTCCTTTAAAATGCTCTGAAGAATGGTATTCGAGATGAAAATGAATGTGAGAAACTACCTTCTTATCCTTCTGTAATTTCTCCTCTGCAGTCAAAGTTGTGGGCATCTTATCAATTCCCAATAACGCATCATCCAAATCATGTTGTGTGAGTACTGCACGCATCTTAACTTGTCATAGCGAAAATCTAGTGTTTCGATCCAAAAGCGAAATTTCATACTTCATGACGTCATCACGAACAAAAACCTCAAACAAATCAAACGCTCTTGCGGAATTGCTCAACCAGACGCTCTGATACCACTTATTATAAAATCAACACCGGATTGAGATGTTGAAGTTATAACAATAATGAAATATTTGATCACAAGCAAGAGACTAAAAGAAGACAAGAAAATATGGTAGCGGAATTAGGAGATTTTATTGCACTAATAATAATGGAGAAATATACAATTGATCCTAAAGTTCTAGTAATTTCTTTTCTCACACGATAAAATTGTATAGAAAAGTCTAATATTTATAGAGAACATGTAGGGGATGTCTAAACCCTTCTAATAGAATTGCTGATGAAGTAGGATACCAAAAAATTGAATCCAAAACAAATTCCAACTCCCATGGACTTCCAAAATAGAATTTCAACTTGATGTAGGACTCCGATAGCATTTCAAACTGAATTTTTCTTGACGTACACTTCAATTAGAATTTTTCAATTACTTCAATAAGGAATTCGGGTCACACCAAATTCTAACATGTACTTTGTGAGAGTAGGCATTTCAAAATTTCAGTATTTTGAACTCTTTGGCATTATTCATAATTCTTAGGGAATATTTTATTGGGTGCACTTAGAGATTTGAATTGTAACAAGTTCTTGGGTAGTGGATAATCTCCTTATTTTAAAAGTTTCATAATTTTTCTATAATTTTTTGAGTTTTACACGTAATATATTATTATTATTATTATTATTATTATTATTATTATTATCTGTTGTATCACATAATATGGGGAACTCCACTTGGTACCAATAGGTTGGGACATACGTTATCTAGCACCGGATACGTTAATCATATTCAAACAATGCTTGAATTTATCTTTGTCAGCATGTGTGCTGCGTTTTCAAAAGTGAGAGCTTTCTCAAGCAACAGTTCACCAGAAGAAATCAAAATCAATTCCCTGATCCTATGAAACATCACAACTATATGCTTGATCCTCGCACGATACATTTGATTCTTCGCCCAATAAGTAGCACTCTAATACTCACATTATTTCTGCACAAAACATAGTATTTTGTATTTATAAATATGGGGTGTGAATCTCGAAAGAGGTCCAAACTCTAAGCATTTTTATTTACTAAAATTAGTAGTTGGGACTAATTATTTGTACATGATTTACTTCTTTTAAGACTAAAATATTAGAGATGAAGTCTGGTCCCAAAGGAAGAAGTGGTTATACCTAATTGAGGGATTAAAAGTCCAAATTACTGCAGAGCTGGAATTTGAGTATCATTATTCGTAGTTGAAATTTTCACTTATTGGGGGGAATATTACTATTTGCAATTGAAAAATCCACAAAAGATTTAATAAATTAATCTAATATTTTACATAGTTTCTAGATTTTAAGATCTGACAAACTTCTTTATCCTTAGCACAAAAATTAAGCAATATATGCAATGAAAGTATAGGATTATCCTAATAAAATAATAGTTTCAAGTTGGTTAAGCTTAATTAATACTTCTTTATGAACATAATTATGTAATTTTTAAAATAAGAGTTAGGTGTTGTAATTGTCAAAGTCAACACGTTCTTTATTCCTTGAATTAGAATATTAAATCACGTAAAGCTCGTTCAGAAAATTATTTTTGTTTTAGTAATACCACTACTATCGCATTATAACTTTTTCTGTATAAAGATGACATGAAAGTCTACTTGGATTCTTGTTTAATTATTCACGACCTAATACTACACATATGTTGTTGTTGTTAAGTCAATATCAAAGTACCACTACCATAACGAGCATGGCATCCTCTATCACAAATTGTGAGATTAATTATTTGATTAGCTCGTCTATTACTCATTTATTATTTCAAGTTTAATTGATTTATTTTTTTCCTCGATGCCCTAGTTTTTGGAAGAAGTAATTGTTTCTAACTTCTAAGTTTATTTTGGTCCTTTTTTTTTTTTTTTCCAATTTTGTGTTCATTACTGAGTTTTCTTTCGAATTACATGGACAATAGAATTTTCACTTTAATCTGTCGTAGGTACAATTTATCCATTGTAACTAAATTGCTAGGAAAACCCCAAAGTGAGATTTAGAATTAAATACAAAATTGTGGGAATATAGGGATGGCAACGGGGCGGGGCGGGGCGGGGCGGGGCGGGGATGCCCTCCCCGTCCCCCGCCCCGTTAAGAAATTCATTCCCCGTCCCCACCCCGTTCCCCGTTTAAGGCAGGGCGGGGCGGGGCGGGGGTAGGTTATTTCCCCGTTTAATTTTTTTTTTTTTTTTTTTTAGTTTTTGATAATTTATTTTTATTGTCCATATTCATTATATTTAAACAAATAATGTTAGTTGCTATTTTCTATTAGAACTAACGAAAATGTTCATTTAAAGTATTGAATTCTTAAAAAAAAAAAAAAAATTTTTTTTTTTAAACGGGGCGGGGCGGGGCGGGGCGGGGACCCCGTTACCGGTCCCTGCCCCGTCCCCGCCTCGGGGAATAATTCCCCGCCCCATCCCCGCCCCGTTACCCGTTTAAGCGGGTTTTCCCCTCCCCATTCGGGGCGGGTCCCCACGGTTATCGGGTTTGTCGGGTTTTTTTGCCATCCTTATGGGAATAATGTATTTTCTATCTTGAAGATATGCCCAGATGGTATTAAATATAGTATAATTCTTGTGTTTGTGACTTGCCTGGACTATACAATAACTTAACTACATTAATGGTCTTAAAGTCAAAGGTTCAAAGCTAATTATATATTGTGATAAATTGCATCGGGAACTGGATCTTTGAAGGTTGTGACGATGAAATCCTCAACGTTTGATTTCTAGGAACCCATGTCCTTGACCTTTAAAAAGTGTCGAAACGTGATCCTTCTGTTACGAAAACCGTGAAATAATCAAAACTTTCTTCAAATGACCAATCTATCATTTTTCAAATTGAGGGCATGTTTGATGCAAATTTTTAATAATAAATATTAATTTATTTATTTTTAGAGTATGCGTGGTTAAAAAAAGTAGAAAAAGTTATGATTTCACATTTAAAATTATTTTATTAGAAGAATGTATGGTTGAAAATAGGTTGAAAAATAAATTTTAAAGAATTTGTACCAAAGAGTGGGTAAAATAAGAACATAAAAAAATAAAGAAAGAAATAAAAATAAAGGGAATAAGATAAATATAACAAGAATTTGCGACCAAATCCTCTAACCTCACTTCTTCAAAATGGCCCCAGCCACCACCTATCGCCTTTTCAAATCCCGACACTTTCAACAAATAGCCCCATATCAGTGTCTTCAAACATCTGCGCGACCATACGCACTTGGTTGAGATACCTGTTGACCCCACAAAATGAGTCAACAGATGTCGGGTCCACTCTTGTCACGTCAAACTAATTTCGGCGCTTTTCTACGAGAGAAATTGTAAGAAAGGAGGCAGATTTGGACGCAGAAAGTGCTTCACGGTGAGACACAAAAATGATCGAGTTTCGGAGGGTGAAACAAAAGATGACCACGCTATCAATGACCACCAAATGAGGACCAATAACCAAAGTTCTCCCTAGAATACGTGGAAGGACATAAAACAAAAGAGTCTTGTAAATTATAAGATCATTGACTTATATAATTTTTTCTACCAAGTGTATGATGTAAAATACAATGTTTGTAAGAGAATTTGTCAACATTTCTTCTTGATTCCCTATTTGAGAGTTCAAGACATGAGAAGATGATAATTCTAACTCTAATTTTTCCAACCGCTACAAAGAGGATCTATTCATACTGCATTAGCCGACGTGGTATCCGTTGGATCAGAACCACGTAGCATCATCTCCTTAGTTAAGGTCTCACATCATTGTCTCTTGATACAATTAATACCTTGATAAAGGATCAGCCGCCCTATACAATATGCTGACACCCTGACATCTTCTATTAAAACTATTACATCAATCATTTTTAAAAGATACTCAAATATTTTGCAAGAGACAACATTAGCTTATGAGCTTCAGATAAACTAAGAGCTTCAGAGCTGGTCTTCATCTCTTTAGGCAGTGCCTCAGCCCAAGTATGACGCTTTGCTAATTGAGGCAGCACCTCGGTATCTGCATAATTTCTTTGCATTTCGACCATCTGGGTCTTTGTTGAATTTTCTGTTGACTTTATGTCCACGTGGATTACTACGTGGCACATTGACTTAGAGACTTGGTGACGAGACATAACAATGGACATTCAAGTCTAGGCATGTTTATTTATGTAATGCATGAACTTTGGAAGTAGATAAAATTTCATCAATGGGTAATTTACATCATGCCGCAATCTCCAATGTGCACGACTTGTACAAGACATTCTAATAGTGTTATCTTGAATTCGTATACTTGGGGACATCTCACTTTCTCGAACAGTTTTGAAGAAGGGTCAGCAAAGCAGAGGAATTCAAAAGTTGCCTCACCCCGAAGTGCTCTTGCAAGGCTGAAGCTTCATTTGAACTAGACGAAGAGGGTTGTGTCTGACCCTTCTGGCCTCAGTATTGATAATTACGAGGAGCTTGACTTTAGCATGCTTAAGGAATTCGAGGTGTCCTTAGTTATTGCGCCCAAATAATTTGCTGTCATGGTAAGTTTTTAAGAAAAGACGGTTGAAGCGGTTCAACTTCCTATGCACGAAACCGTCGCCATTTTTAATGTATAATGATGGTTGTCTCCCACGTGTTTTTGCGAACTTCAGGCACATGAGAGCACGTGGAGCAGATGCTTTGATTTGAGCCACATAAGATGAAACGGCAGACGTGAAAAATAGCTCAGATTTAATCTTCAAATGAACAATCAGATAACCCGAATTGACATCCAACGGCTGGGATCTAGAGGCAATGCCTATAAAAGGTAAACATTTTTGGAAAAAACCACTTTTGCTTTTTACGAATTTGGTATTAGCATCCTTCGAAACCTCAAGTTTTTTCTCTAAGTTTTATCAAGAATTTTCTATTTTTCTTCCTAGTTTTTAACTTCTCTTATCATTTTTCCTCGTTTTTCTTGGTATTTTTGCAACCCTTTTGGTGTTTCATCATTCACCATCCCCTTCAACTCATAAGTATTTGTTCTTTTATCTTTTCTTTGAAAAAAATTAATCAATGGCATCCTCTACTTCTGATGGGGGCAATGTGGACTTGAGTGAACTAGCTGGTGAGATGGGTGTACAAATTACCAACACCGCCGACCTGGTTAAAGTCATTCAAGCAGGGCGAAGTACAAGGCCTTTTTGGCCAATAGTAGGAAAAAAAATATAGGATCCCTTATGACATAGAGCTCCTCTCTCCTTCTCATAATGAGCGAGCCTGCTATCCGAGGTAGGATTGTGTCGCCATTAATGAGTTCCTGTTAAAGGCTGTGCTTCGCCTGCCTTTACATCCATTTTTTCGGGCCGACCTTGGGTTGTATAGACTGGCCCCCACCCAACTCATCCCTAATGCCTGGGCTCAATTAGTAGGGGCATACTTCTAATGGAAGGTGACTTCCATAGGTGAGGACATGCCCCTGCATGTCTTCCAAACAATTTTTTAACCTCGGGTCTTGGGTAAGGGAGACTCGAATGGGTGGTAATCTTTGTGCCCTTGGGAATCACATTCTCCCTTTATCCTGGGTCTACCCTTCTCCATCAAGGGATGGAAGGAGGCATGGTTCTGGGTCAGAGGGAAGTGGCAAGAGTACGAGGGTGATACCGTCCCCCATGTCAAAGTCCCAACCACCTACTTCAAAGCCAGTGAGTGTCAATTTTTTCCTTTTATTTTCTTTAGGCTAACTGCATCTGATTCTTAATATTTCCTTGTTGCTTTACAGGGTCAGTTGAGCACTTTAAACTGTCAGAGAGTGAATGGGAAACTCTCTCCAACATCTACCGTGATCCTCCTCATCACGAGACTTTCGGAGTCCGATAATTTTGATGAGGTTTTTTTGAAGATTTCTGTCTGATGGCCAAGAAAGGTCTATATCGTCCTTTTTACACTTAGCTTCCATTTTACTTAGTATTTTCCAGGTTTTCATGTCTGACACTATTGTTTGCCTTTGTAGAAAATTTTGAGAAGATGAGGCACCCCACTCCTGATATGGCCACTATATTGGCTGCCACCTCCACCTCTAGCAAAAAGGGGTTGAAAACTTCATCTATGGTGGCCAAACAGGTGATTGATAAAGTTGAGAGGGTTTACCGTGAGACAGGCAGTTAAGAAGAAGGGAAACCTCCCCAAGTAGATAAGGGCAAAAAGATAGTAGTGCAGGAGCCCAAGAGAAAGTAGAGGTTCTCTACCATCGGGGTAGGCGGCTCCAACGACGTTCCCCCGCTCGTTCTAGCATCACACTTGAAAAAGCTTATGGCAGCTTCAATACCTATAGCCTCTAGGGGACAGAAGATGCCATCTATCGTGGAGCTCCAGAGGCAGGAGCATGCCCAGAGGGCGAAGTCCACCATAACTCAACAGCCTCCAAGGCTCCCTCAAGAAAAAGGTTCGTCGTCAAGACTAGCAGTGATGAACTGGCTTCTGAGAGTTTTTCGTTACTTCCTCCAAAGGTTCAAACTGCATGTACTATTTTTCACAAGTACCGATGGAGAGATGGCAAGACTTGTGGAGACCAGCGACGCAGTGGACGTCTTTTCCACGATGGTGAGCTGGTGGAAAGTGTGGCCATAGAGGTTGAATCCCTCTTTAAAAACCTTCAATGAAAAAATAAAGAGTTTGTAAATAAAGTCTCCCAGGCTGAGGATGTTGCCAACGTGGCCAAAGTTGAGGCAGAGGATTCTGTGAAGCTCGCTTCTACCCTAAAAGAGATTGAAAAGTTGAAGAATGAGTTCTACATATCTCAACGTGAGGTGGCCTCGCTTACGAAGTGAGTGGAAATATCTGACTCTCATCAGCATTTGGCGGCTAAAGCCTTAGAGAAGGCGGCTAACAAAGAAAATGCTGCTCTTAAGGGGCTGGTGGGAAAATTGAACTCCAAAGTTGCTGGTCTAACTGAGGAGGAGAAGATTGCCAAGAAGTAAGCTCAGACTGCTGGTAGTGATGCGAGGAAGCATTTCCTCGCCAACTTCCAGTTGATAGAGGTATACAAGAGCTTCATGAAGTACTGGTGAAGGTATGCTTATACTGACACGGTGGAGTGGCTGGAGGTAAACATTCAAGACATCAACACCACTAAGTTAAGAGTAGAGTTTCTTGAAGATAAGGAGGAGCCTGAACCTCAAACATCAGCAGAGGGAAGTCAAGTAATTGAAATTGAAGATGATGCGGATAAACATACAGCTGAAGAAGTGGCTATCAATGCCATAGTTCCCTTTGTAGCTCCTCATTCCCCACCTGCTTAGAGCTTAGGTTTTACCTTGTTTTCCTTTTTTATTTTTTTATATAAATGGCTTCGGCCTACCAAATCTAAATACTATTATTAATGAAGTCATTTCCTAAATTTCTTTGTGTTTCTTACTTCTTCTTTTTGTTACTTCTGCTGATTAAGTACAGACGTGTTTGTTACTATGATTCGAATCTCTTATACTTTATTGATGATGTTTAAACTCAAAGCAACAAGTAATGTCAGTCTAAAGATAACATCAGATTTATGATAAAATCGAACTTAAGAAACAATGGAATCAAACTAGATTTTTCAACCACTTTAGGCTTATAGTAACAAATTCATGCACCATGGACTTCATCAATTAAAACCAAACTCACAATTTTGTCTAAGTGTTAGGAGGTTGTGCACCTTAGTAAATTTCAGAACTTAAGTACATCAAACTTCAATGGCTGAAATCAAACTTATAACTTTGCATAAGTGTTAGGAGGTCGTGTACCTTAACAAGTTCCAGAACTTAAGTACATTGAACTTCAATGGCTGAAATCAAACTTATAACTTTGCATAAGTATTAGGAGGTCATGTAACTTAACAAGTTTAAGAACTTAAATGCGTCAAACTTCAATGGTTGAAATCAAACTTATAACTTTGCATAAGTGTTAGGAGGTCATCTACCTTAACAAGTTTCAAAACTTAAGTACATCGAACTTCAATGGCTAAAATCAAACTTATAAATTTGCATAAGTGTTAGTAAGACGTGTACCTTAACAAGTTTTATAACTTAAGTACATCGAACTTCAATGGACATCTTCTATTTAAAAATTTGTTTACATTTTGGACTAGTATAGACAATTTTGCTTTTCTTTACTTTCCTAATCATGGGATTGAGTGGTTCATCCATACTGAAGCTTCCTTACCAAATGTTGTTGCTAAAGGTGTGTTACACTTCGTGAGTGTAGATTTGGTCCCTTTGGGGTCCAGTTCTTCGTAGAGGTTCTCATGCTTCTCTGCATAGTGACGGTTATGCAGAGGCTTATCCCAGGGCCTTTGCCTCTTGAGAGGTATTTTTAATATATGAACATATTCGATAAAAGCTACTTTTATTAAATCATAAACTGTATATACAAGATATTTACACCATTACTGATAGTACTTTTATAGATGTTCTACATTCCAGGGATGAGACTGTGCATTTCCATCCATGCTTTCAATTTTGTAGGGTCCTGGCTGAACATCTTCCTTGATGCGATAGGGGCCTTTCCAATTGGGCCCAAGGGTTCCAGACATGTTCTTTAGAAGACAGAAATACCCTACGAAGTACCATCTCATTCAAATAAAACAATTCCTTTTTTACTTTTGCATTGTAATGTCTTTTCATTTTCTGCTGATAAATGGCCAATTTTGCTTGAGATTCATCTCTCATTTTCTTCAAATAGGTCAAGCTCAAATCTTTGTATCTCGTCATTAGATTATTCATTGAAATGAATTCGATGAGGAGATGGTAGACCCACTTCCACTGGGCTCATAGCCTCGGCTTCGTAGGTTATAGAAAAAAGAGTATCTCCAGTAGCAGTTCTGTTTGTAGTCCTTATGGCCAAAGGACTTGGGGTAGTTCATCGACCCATGCCCCTTTAGAGGCATCTAACTTCATTTTCAACATGTACTTGATTATTTTGTTGACAGTCAACCTTTCCATTTGCTTGGGGATGATGCATGGAGGAAAAGTGTTTATTAATACCCAATTCCTCCCATAAATGCTTGACTGTCTTGTTGTCAAATTGTCGACCATTGTCTAAGAGAATTGAATGAGGGACCTTAAATCTACAAATGATATTTTTCCACAAAAAATTGGAGGTGTTGTCTTCAGTGATTTTGGTAAGTGGTTCGGCCTCTGCCCATTTGATGAAATAATCAATGGTGACAATTGCAAAGCTCGAATTTCCTTCCCATTTGGGAAGAGGTCCAATGAGGTCAATTTCCCACTTTGAAAATGGCCAGAGGCTGGAGACAACATTTAGTTCTTAGGAAGGTTGCCTCTGAATAGTTGCAAAGCAATGCATTTGTAGCATTTTCGGACAAATTATTGTGCATCATTTTTCAAGGTAGGCCAATAATATCCATCCTTGCATCAATGCTTTCTATGCTAAGAACCACCATTCGATGTGATTTCCACATACTCCTTCATGAATTTTTCGAAGCACATAATTAGCTTGCTCTTTTCCAATGTATCGAAGTAAGGGTAATGAGAATTCACGTTTGTATGGCACATCATCTTGGAAGATGAAGTGTACAGCTTGTCTTTTGAGCTTCTGGGCCTGCTCTTTGTCAAATGGCAATACTTGGTCCTTGAGGAAGGATATAATTGGTTTCATCCATAGAGGAGTATATTAGACCACATTACCACATCGCTAGTGGCAGTTAAAGGTTTGGGAAGATTCTCTATGGGCAATACCGTGAGTAGTTTTGAATCTTTACTGCTTGCCAATTTTGAAAGGGTATCAGCATGAACATTTTTAGTGCGTGGGATTAGTACGAGCTCGAATCTTTCAAAAGTGGGGATGAGTTCCATAACCAATTTCAGGTACGCAGCCATAGATTTATCTCTAGTTATGAAATTTCCATGGGAATCGCTAATGATTGTGAGCCTCCTCACTTGCATTTCTATAGCTAGTCTGAGGCCAGTGAGGAGGGCTTCATACTCTGCTGCATTATTGGTGGCTTCAAAATCGAACCGTACATCATAAGTGAGCTTATGTCCTTCTGGTCTGACAAAGACCACGCCTCCATGTTGGAGGTTCGACAGGTTCCATATCATCTACCATTTTCTGGAATAGGACTTAATTCAGCCACAAAGTTGGCCAGAGCCTACCTTTGATGGCCACTCTTAATTTGAATATGATGTCAAATTCACTAAGTTCTACAGCCCACTTTAGTAGTCTCCCTGAAGCATTGGGCTTCTGCAGCACTTGTTTGAGGGAAAAGTTTGTTAATACCTGAATAGTGTGAGCTTGGAAATACGGTTTCAGTTTTCGAGAAGATGTCACGAAGGAGAGGGCTAGCTTTTCTATATCTGGGTAGCGAGTTTCTACTGCCAAGAATGCTTTGCTCACGTAGTAGACAGACAGCTGGTGATCATTTTCTTCCCTTATCAGAACCGAACTGATGGCATCAGTGGTTACTGCCAAATACAAATGCAGTGGATCCTGGCCATGAGCTTGGAGAGGAGAGAGCATGTCCTAAGTGCGTCCTCAACTCCTGGAGGGCTTCCTCACATTCCTCATCCACTGAAACTTATTTCCTCCTTTGAGAATTTTAAAGAAAGGTAGGCACTTGTCTGTTACCTTGGAGACGAAGCTATTTAAGGCACGCATCCCGTAAGGCTGTGTACCTTCTTCAGTTTTTTAGGCTACCTCATGTCAGTTAAGGCTTTAATCTTTTCAGGGTTAGCTTCAATACCTCTTTGGTTGACTATGTAGCCCAAAAATTTTCCAGAAGCGACTCCAAAAGCACATTTCAAAGGATTGAGCTTCATTCAATATTTTCTCAGAATCTAAAATGTTTCATTGAGGTTTTCAACATAATCCCCTGCCCTTAGGCTTTTTACCAATATGTCATCCACATAGACTTCCATGGTTTTTCCAATTAGATCAGCGAACATCTTATTGACAAGTCTTTGGTAGGTGGCCCCGGTGTTTTTCAACCCGAAAGGCATGACCATGTAACAATAAAGGCCCTTGTCTGTGATGAAGGAAGTATGTTACTCATCTGTTGTGAATATCGGGATTTGATTGTATCCGGAATAGGCGTCCATGAAGCTTAAAAGCTCGTGTTCGATAGTTGAATCCACAAGTTGTTCTATCCTAAGGAGCGGAAATCTGTCGTTGGGGCAAGCTTGGTTTAAATTTAAAAAATCTACACAAATCCTCCACTTTTCATTGCTTCTTTACCAATATTGTGTTAGAGATCCATTTAGGATATACTGACTCCCGAATGAATTTATTGTCAATCAGCCTCTTAACTTCATCTTTAAGAGCTTCATATCTCTCTAGGTTGAGAGCCCTTCTTTTTTGCCCTTGTGTAGTGACCTTTGGGTTAATATTCAAATGATGGCAACTGATCTTAGGGTCTATACCGATCGTGTCTTCGTGCTTCCAAGCAAAGGCATCAAAATGTTTTAGTAAGAAACTTTTCAATTCTTCCTTAGCTTTTATGGGCAGATTTCTTCCAACCTGCAATCACTTTGAAAAGTCTTATGGGTCTACTGGGAAGCTCTTAAGTTCTTCCATAGGTGCTGTTTGAGGTTCTAATCAATGATGAGAGGATCTAATTCCTCCAAACTAACCGTTTTCTCAGCAGTTTTCCCTTCTTCTAGGATGGTAGGTCTTTTGCATACAGTCTCTTCTTTAGATGTACGTATAGTTCCAAAGATGGTTACTTCTTCATGGGCATCCTCCATTTCGACGTCTTCTCAGTGTTAAGGGTCTTTCCCTGGTTCTAAGATATCTTCCATATCAATATTTGTAGTGACCATATTGACGCTCATTGACTCTACTTTCTGTAAGGAGTTTGAGTAACATTCCCTTACACTTCTTTGATCATCCCGAAATGTTGCAATTTTATTCTCCGTTGAAAACTTCATACACAAATGATGAACGGAAGTGACAGCCTAGAGCTCTTTTAAGGCTGGCCTTCCCAATACTTCGTGGTAAGCGGAGCGATTATCAGCCACCAAAAATTCCATGAAGTGGTGTGCAATCAAAAGTGTTATCCCCATCTCTATTGCTAGAGAGATCTTACCGCTTAGGATAATGCTATCTTCTATGAAATCGTATAAGGGAAAACTTATTGGGGTCAGTTCATGGTCAACTTTCATTTTATCAAAAGTGGTTCCAAAAATGATGTTGATCGAACTTCCATTATTCACTAACATTCTTTTCAGGCCATTATGAGCTACGACGGTCCTCAGTACTAGGGCATCACAATGTGGATAATGCACATTTGCTGTATCTTTTTAAGTAAATGTGATTAGTGGAATTATTCGTTCGATAGGGGCTCCGTTAACTATGAAACTTGTCATATGAGGATCTTTTACCTCCCTGGTGTAATTTCTTTGTGAATTCCTAAATTCTCCTCCAACGTATAGGCCTCTAAAGATCACATCAATTTCTCTGAAGGGCTCCTGGCCATGAGTTGTAGGAGGCTTCGCCTTTGCCTTTGTACATTTCTAGGCCTTTCAGCATCATTGTCCCTTCTCCTTGGGGGATCATTTCTGTTGGGGCGCCTCAGCTCAACATTTCCAGGCCATTAAGTCTACCTAGTATGAGCGTCTCTTCGGGGACGCCTACCTCTTCCCTGACGTGTATCCAAGGATGCCTCACAATGTCTCAATAGTTTTTCATACGATGATTATAGGAATGATGATATGTACAATAAACGGGCGCTTCATCCCTATTTTTAGGTTTAGCTTTTTGTCATCTACCATTTGCTCTTTAAGTATACCTCTAATAAGGTTGGCCTTAATGCATTTATGCACCAAGGTTCATTTCCTCATAAGGTAAAGTAGGTACTACATCGAGTGTTTCGTCGGTCAGTGCTTGTCCATTATTGAAAGGGGTCTGGTGATCCATCAAATGGGAGGTAGGACCTTTTTCTATTTGCATTTGTAGAGTGGAAAGTCCCTGGCTGGCCTTGTTCCTATGATCTCTCAATTCTTCATTGAGGATTTTGCGCCTTATCATTTCCAGTAAGGCATCATACGTGGTAGGATCCTTATTTTGCACATCTCTCCATAAGAGAGAATTCATGTCCAAACCTCCCCTTAGGGCAGTAAAGCGGGACAAGAAACTTTTCAAAGACTCGCCCTGCTGTTGCCGCATATCTTGTAGGTGTTGAATTGGTCTTTCACCTTCTTTAGTAGTAGCAAAACGTTTTAGGAACGTCTTTTTGAAGTCTGGCCAGCTTCAGATGCTTCCTTCTGGAAACCTAGTATACCAGATTTTGGCCGCTCCACTCAGAGTCAAATGGAAAGCTCTACACTTCATGGCTGAGGTGGATCCTTTCAGATTCATTTTGGTTTTGAAGCTGTTGAGGTGTTTCGTAGATCACCTCTCCTATCATACTTTTGAATTTTAAGGAGTATGAAGTGGTTTAGCATGGGAACATTCCTAATGACTTGAGAAAATGGTGAATGTTCATCATCTTCGTCGAGGATCAGGACCTCTGGGGCTCATCAAAGCCCTCATCCTCCCTATATTGAGCTTGTAGGAGGGAATGGAAAGGTTCGGCTTCACTTTTGGCCAGCTCCCTTATCTCACGCCTATTTCTAGGGGGAAGAATTCGAGGTTCCTCATGGATAGCTGGTTCTTCTTGTCTTCCGGATCGAAGAGGTTCTTGTTACCTATTTCTAGGTGCAGGAGGGGGTTGAGACTGCCTATTCCTAGGCAACCCTGGACTCAGCCTATCAAAACATTCTTTAATATAAATTCGATTCAAGATTCTTATTTGAAAATATGAAATTTCTAAGACCTTTTATGATTAAATCACCTTTCTTTCAAAACTTAAAAATCTGCATTTTCTTCCACTACAATGGTCTCAATCTCAATCACAATGAAATGAGATTATTACTTTATTTTCTGAGCTTCTATGCCAAACATGTGATCTAGAGACTTTTCAATTTATATTATATTTATTTTTCATACGAATTTCACATTTTTTCTACCAATTTTTTCTCTCTCCGATTACCAAGACAAGAGTGACAGAAGTTTTAAGAAGTTATAGGGGTTGATGATGGTTGAAGGAAGTTATGGATTTTGCACCAATTCAAACAATTCCTTCCAACCCACTTTAATATTTTAAACCCCACATGGATGAACTACGATCCGTATTTTCTAACATCATCTACTCACAGATGATGGGCTTGAGCTAAACCATACGCCTCAACAAATATCATACATTAGATCATTCTCAAGGTCTATCTCACAAAAAATCATACGACGAGTAGATCGTGCAATTAGCTAGTATATATTAGAGCTTAGGTACTATAAACATATTAGGGATATATAGAAATTCTATTAGAAGAACATCACAACTTGTTATACCTCAAATTCATATTTTAACACTAATTCAAGTATTTTCGATCCTTCGAATACTTATGGAACATACTTGAACTTCACATTATATCCTTGTATTCACAATTGTGTTCTATCCTCTAGATACTAAAATAATTGTCCGATTGGTGACAAACAAGAATGTTTGTCAAAATAGTTTTTGTTTCCTAATTGTATCCTTCAACTTTAAATCAGTTGTTTTTCCACCAAACTGAATGAATCATATTTATTAATAATATGCTAAAGTAGCAATACTGAAATAAAATCTTGAGAAATAGTCAAAAGTCATAAAGATCTATGAGATTCTATATACCTCAGGGTCTCATGCAATGAGAAAGTAATGATTTATTCACTCATTCACCCATATGTCCTCTCTTTTGTATTTCATAATTTTTTAAATTTAAACAACACCGTATAGATCATAGTTCAAGTATTCTCGATACTTAACTTGAGTTATCCTTATATTCATTCCTCTAGAAAATCTCAAATTGAGAACTCGGTCAACTATTAAACAGATTTAATGGATTATAAAATCCATTTTGATTAATTATAGTGATCTCATCTTGATATTTTATCAAGGCGGCCAAATCATGTACACAACACAATCACTTTGTCACATTTGAGCACATCCCAAAATAATCTGAGGCGATTGCTCATGTGAGTGAGTTAATCTGAACATGTTCAACATATTTTATATGTGCATGCAAATCATTATCTGGTAATCATAACAATGGACTACACATGAACTCAAAATTGTTCATCTATGGGCTTATAAATTCCACTATAAAGAGTTTTCAAATACACAAAGTATCACATTATTTGCCATACTAAAGATTCAACATCTTCAACATCACCAAGAAGTATGTCACTTGACATTTTCAGAGTATGAACATTTCATTATTTATGTAGATATATCATAAATATACTTTCTTTTTCAATGTCTCCCTCAAAAATACTATAAAATATTTGGTTCCATTACGATACTTGGGATCCTTAACATGTGCGATAGTTGCATAACTATCAGGAGTTTCATATTCTTAACCAGTATTCTTAGATGCTCAATACATCTACACCAAAAAATTGTGTTGTCGATATATATATATTACAAGACCTATTTCTTGCCACTTGCTATCTAATAATTGTTTGTGCTGGACTAGGTTTTTTTCAATTACAAGTTATTCCCTCAATAACAAATGGAATAACTAACAACAACTTTACGTATCACGATATCCATTCCAAGATAACATTGATACCTACTGACTATATCCAAGGCATGATAAATATTAGGACAAGTTACTTTGTAGCATATACTTCAATCTTCTAACCTTACTAGACATGATTCTTTGGATATATCACTTGTGCACTTATGGAATTCTGGACATATATGAGAACTCATATTGTCTCCTTTCAATATAGGAGTAGCAATTCTAGAGTTAGAAGCACTCTATAATCTTTATAATATACATCTTTTATAATGAAGTAAGAATAATTGAATAATTGAATAATCTTTTAACATAAAGTACACAATTTGCTAAACACATGTCATTTGTCTCAAAATTGTGGGCAACCATTTCTATATAGTTTTAATATACCCATTATCTTGCTTAGTCAATAAAATTTTATCAAAATAAAAAATTAGAATTACAAAGCTACCATCATACCTTTACATAAATAGAGTGGTCTTCATTCACTTGTGAAATTTGTATGAAATTCAAACCCTGTCAAAATTCAAATTTAACTGTCAAGATGAATTGATCAGGCCACGAGTATAACTATAAAGTTGGTCAACATAAACTTCTTCTTGAATAAAACTGTTTAAAATGTACTTTTTACATCCATTTGATAGTGAGTAAAACCTTTATGGCACTCAAAAGCAAGAAGCATGCGAATAGATTCTAATCTAGTAACTGGTGCGAAGGTTTCCTCGAAATCTATACATTCTTATTGATTGTAACCTTAGGCCACTAATCTAGCTTTTTTATGCACAATTATACCATTTTCATCTCGTTTGTTTCGAAAGACCCATTTCGTATCAATAACGGTTTGATCATTTGGTCTATCAACTAAATCCCAAGCATGGTTTCTTTCAAATTGATTTAGTTCTTCTTGATTGCTAGAATCCAAAACTCATCAAATTCGACTTCTTTAAAATTCTTTAGTTCAATTTGAGAAATGAATGCGCAATTATTTAGAAAACTTTTGGTAGAATTTCTAGTACTTACACCTTGGAAGGATCACCGATTATGAGCTCCTTTAGATGAGTCATTCAATGGGAAGTGTTGGATCATTTTGATCTTTGGAAGATTCTCCTTCTCCTTGTTGAGAAATTTGTTCTTCCAAATCTTTAATTTCAACAATTTTAGGATCTTCCTTGTCTTGATCTTGAATGTTCATTTGCTCAAGAGAAATTTCCAAACCTATATCAATACATTTCTCTTGATCAAGAGAATTAGTTTCATCAAATGTAGCATGCATGGATTCTTCCACTACTAGAGTTCTTTTGTTGAAAACTCGATAAGCTTTGCTAGTAGGTGAATATCCAAGGAAGATTCCAACATCGAATTTTGAATCAAATTTTCCCAAATTTTCTTTTGTATTTAGTATAAAACATTTGCAACCAAAAACCTTAAAATAATTAATGTTGGGAACTCTATTTTTCCAAAGCTCATATGGAGTTTTGGTGTTCTTTCGACTTACCAAAACTCTATTCATAATGTAGCAAGTGGTGTTAACAGCTTCGGCCCAAAAATATTTAGGTAAATTATTTTCATTTAACATGATCCTAGCCATTTCTTGCAATGTGCGATTCTTTCTTTCCACTATACCATTTTGTAGAGGATTTCTAGGAGCCGAAAAGTTATGTTCATATCCATTTTCTTTACAAAAATCATCAAAAGAAATATTATCAAATTCTCCACCGTGATCACTTCTAATTATTGTGATAGAGTGTCATTTTTCATTTTGAACATTTTTACAAAAATGTTTGAATACTTTTGAAACTTCATTTTTCAAATTCAAAAACAAAACCCAACTAAATCTTGAGAAGTCATCAACGATGACAAATGTATAGTGCTTACCACTTTAACAAAGTAATTTTTTGAGATTTTTGAAATTAAATCCATACTAACATGGCCTAATCTTCTATGCCATAACCAAGTATCATCTTTAAAACTTGACAAACAATTTAATTCTTTTTCAAATTCAATGTTAATGATATAAACATATTTACTTCGGTTTCCTATGAACAATGCCTATTTCGATGTAGCATCCTTAATAAGGCATTTTGAAGAATCAAATTTGATATGATAACCTTTATTACATAGTTGACTAATACTTAGCAAATTATGTGAGATTATCTACTAAAATAACGTTTTCATTGGAAGGAGATGAATGATTACCAATATTTCCAATGCCCATGATTCTTCCTTTGGTATTATCTCCAAATGTGACATGACCTACGTCTTTCCTTTTGAAGTTTGACAATAATGTTTTGTCTCCGGTCATGTATTTTGAGCAACCACTATCCAAGAACCAATTGCTCTTTATCCTTGAAGATGCCACAAGAATTGATTCAAATTTTTTATCTTGGTACCCATCTAACTTTGGGTCCTTGATAGTTAGTGCTAGTGGACCCTTGAACCCACTTATTTCTTTGAAAGTGTAATTTCTTTTTGATTAAGCAATTAAAAGTTACATGTCGACATTTATTACAAAAGCTACATGTGATGTTAGAAGTTTTGACAAAATGTTTTCAAGAGATTTTTGCTTTAGAGAATGTTTTATCCAATTCCTCATCTATCAAAAACACAGTTTTGTTTCCCAAGCCTTAACTCAACGTTTTTCTTTCGTTGAGTGAATTTGTGCACAATGTTGGTTAAATTTAGGACTTTTTCTTTTAGAGAAATATTTTCTTTGATTAGGGATTCATGATCATCCTTTTCTTTCACAAAATCTTTTTGAGTCTCTAAAATCTTTTTGGTCTCACTTTTTAACAAATATGTTACTTTTTGAGAGTAGAATATTTGAGAGCAAGTTTTTCAAAAGCTCCAATGATTTCATCATATGAAGTAGATAGTTCATCATAAGAGGAAATGTCATTTGTGCTTACCTCATCTTCAATGGCCACGAAGCACATGTTTGTAACTTCATTTTGACTTTCATTTTCTTCTTGCTCATTATCACTTTCATCCCAATTGGCTTGTAGAGGTTTCTTCTAGAAGAATTCTCTCTTGTTGGGACATTCGGTTCTCTTGTAACTGGGTTTCCACAATCATAACATACAACCTTCTAGTTCTTTTCCTCACATTTGTCTTCTTTCTTTTGTAATCGACGATTGTGGCGAAAGCCTCTCAACTTTTTGACAAGGAGAACAAGATCATCAAGTTCCTTATCACTCTTGTTTGAGTTTGAGGTTTCTTCATCATTTGATGATTTCAAAGAAATTTGTCTTCTAGGAGAATCCTTATTTTCTTCCTCTTTTGCTTTTCTAGATTTCTTCTTTGTTTCAACATGATTTAGCTCATAAGTCATCAAGGTTCTATAGACCTCTTCCAAAGGATTTGTGTTGACATATTTTGTGTTCTCTATCAACATCCTCAATGAGTCCCAATCTTCCGAGAGAGACCTAAGAATTTTGCTAACAAGTTCACCATTAGTAAATTTTTGATCAAAACCTTTAAGGCCATTAATAATATCGGTGAATCGAGTAATCATGCTAGCAATGGATTCATCTTGTTTCATAATGAAGTTTTCAAAATTTTTAAACAAAACATTTATCTTAGTTTCTTTCACTTTGCTTGTACCCAAGTGTGTGATTTCTAATACATGCAAATATCATATGCGGAATCACATATGCTAATACAATTAAATTCATTTATATTTAAAGCACAATAAAGAATATTTTTGGCTTTTGGATTTAAAGACAATTTTCTTTTATCATCCTCATCATATTATTCTCTAGGTTTTGAAATAATTTGGTCCAATTTTCCATCAACTTTAATTACATTGGTAAGCTTATGAGGACCAAATTCAATAACCTCCCAAACATTATAATCAATTGATTGGATATAAATCATCATTCTGATTTTCCAATAATTGTAACGTGCACCATCAAACAGAGGAGGACGTTTTGTAGAATGCACCTCAATATTAAGATTTGCCATAACACGAGATAGTAAAATCTATAAAAATGTGCACTTAGGCTCTGATATTATTTGCTAACCCAAGAAAAACTAACCAAGAGGGGGGTGAATTGGTTTTTGAAACTTTTTCGATAATTTATGTCAAACTTATTTAATACACAAGATATAAATGAAAGGTGTAATACGAGAAGTAAATATGCAAATTTGATAACTTAATTCAAATATGGATATAGCTCAATATAAATAGCAATTTGAAGTGAAGTGCAATAGTGTAAAGTTAACAAGCGAATTTAATGAGTTTCGATACACAATGTGTTCTATATCCCCGTTACCAAGCTCTCTGTCACGAGTAAGATCAAATACACTATAATGGTAACTTACAAACAAGGAGTATAAATCCTTAAGTGACTTACAAAAAGAAGTACTTATGCTTAGGTGACTTACAACAAGGAGCATCAATCCTTAACAATAATCGAGTTTTCACGAGGCTCTCGAAACCACCATAATATAAATGATAATTTTACAATTGAAAGAATTCTCTTAACAAATGATATAATCAAGTCAAGTATTTAGAGAGTTAAGATAACATTTCAATAGATAGCAAATAATGAGCTCAAGTGTTTATGTTGTAAAACTTTGATGAATGATGGATAATGAAATAGTTTGTATGTTTGTATCAAAGTTTTCAACCAATGATCTCTCTTGACAAATAATACAAGTTAAGTATAAAGAGAGATTTACATTTCAATATAAGTGTTGGCAAATAAAACCTTTTATCTAGAATTGAAATGAGATTGAGAAGTTTTCTTACAAAATTGAATCCTTGATGAAATAGATGAAACTAATTTTATCAATCAAGAGATTCTTTGTAATAAATGAAATAGAATTTACAATCAAGTAAGCTCAATGATTTTCAATAAATAACTTTCTTAATTTCTCTTGTAAAGTTGTTGGTATTGAATGCAAAAAGGATAGCTATTTATAGATCAAAAGATTGAAACTCAGGATATTTCGGTTGATCAATTTTGGTTGACCGAAGTGTGAATATAGCCGTTGTAAAATTCAAACCGTTGGAGTTTCGATTGACACTTCGGTCGAGCTGATTGGTCGACCGGTTTATACTTCGGTCAACCGAAGTATATAGATTTTGAAATTTAATTTTCTATATCAAAATGTTCATTTTTCCAAAATCATTTTTATATCAAAAACACTTTTATGCAGATGATGAATTATGAAATAGTTTGAGCTTTTGCACTTGCTAAAAATCTATGAGTTAATACCTTTACATATATATTGAAGTTTCGATAAATAACTTTTAAACTCTAATCTTCAAAGTTCTTGTTCTCTTCGAGTCTCTTTGATTGCTTGTTCTTCAACGGATGAATGAGCCTTTGAATGTTTAAGAAGATTTATTCATGAAAAACTCAAAAAATGAGACTTGTTAGAAATATAAGTATATTGTTTGTTATAATCAAAATAAGTGGATCTTTATTGATACATATGTCAACATGTACCTTACTCACCGCAGTAAAATTGTGTTGCAGAAAGAAAAATCTTACTTCAAAAGAAATAATGAATGAAATTTTAGTAAGTTTGGGATTACCTCATAACATGTGGGAGAGAAATTGTGTTGTTAGGAAATTACCTTTTAAATAAGGTATCACAAAAAAAAGAAAAAAAACATCCATAAGAATTATGGAAATGAATGAAGTATTCCTTTAAATATTTACAAGTGTGGGGATATCTTACCAAAGTATGTGTACCTACACCAAAGAATGTGAAAATAGGACCAAAAACTATAGATTGCACCTTGATTGGCTATGCACATAATGGTAGTGCTATCGATTTCTTGTTCATGTGATTCACGAATTGTCTTGCCTACTGAATGTCCATATTTAACATTATTAAATTCTCTTAGACCTCATTTTACTTGATTTCCTTTGAGAATGGTAGGCTATTTCGGCATTTTCAAAATCTTAAAGAGTATACTAATTTCTTTTCATTGAATTTAAGGTTGTGAGACAAAGCTCCCTGTACCACAAATGGCGTGATTTACTCTTATTATTGTGGTGGATACTGGAGTTGTGAAAGGGTATTCACAAAGGATTATCAGCCCTACTAATCCTATCGGAGACACTGATGGACCTTAAGGTTTCAATTATCACCAAAGAGATGGTTATTTGTTGTCTTGAGTAATGGATACTATAGTGGTGTCCATCGTGATGAACCGTCCTGAGATCAATAACTTCATCCCGAGAGGTACCACGATGGACTTCGTTGACTATGACTTCTTTTACGACCAGATAGAGCATGCCAGTGTTGTAAGTTTTCTAGCATAGCTTTCTCCCTCAACTAGTGGACGTCTTTACCGACATTGTTCTTCCAACAATTTTTCCTTCTCCAATAGTGGGTGACACGATGAAGAACCATGCCCATTGGACCTTGGAGTGGTTGGATAATACTATGGTTTCATTAATACTACAGTCCACCAGGATCGAGAAAGATACGCTTTACTTTGGACCTTTCACAACTTGCTTCTCATGACTTTTCATGGTTCAACAGTGTCATTTCCCACAATCCATATTAGAAAGAGGAGTTGACAACCTTGGTTCTCCAACAATGAAATCAACTACCTGTACGAGAAGTATATGGAGAATGGGTGTGGAAAAGACAAACACGTAAAAATTTGGGAAATACATGGAAATGACCCAAATTCAAGGTCATATTTCCAAAATAACCCATTTCACTATTCAACCATATAAACTACCTAAAATACCCCTAGTATAAAAAGTTTCAAAACAAATCATTTTAGTCCTTAAAACTTTAATTCTAATTTTGGATTCGACAAATTGTTTGCCCCTTGCAATAAAAAATTAACTTTTCTTCACCATCAACTCTTTCCACCTATCTTGAACCAAAAAATTTGATATTGATTAATAATTTTATTTTTGAATTAATTGTATTTTTGCATTTTTAGGAGTGGAACAAAAATTGGTATCAGAGCCCTATATTCTGAGGATTTAAAGACATAAGAAAATGGAAGATAATAAAGAAATTTGCATAGGATGGTACGTTAACAATTCTACTGAATATTTAGATACTGATGGTTATATTCACTATCTTGTTAATAAATCAAGAAATCTAATTAGAAAAATAAAAGACTCGGATAGCCTTAAAATAAAGAAAAAATTTGAAAAGAAAATCACTTTTCTTTTAATAGACTTTGATGAGGTTCTAGATGAAAACATAGGATATCTTGTTAAAATACATATTCTCATTGAAATGGAAACTTTAAGAAAAATTCAAAAAGTTCTTAATAATGAAATTAGGATAATTGAAGAATCAGAGCCCTAGAAATCATGGAAATTGAAAAATCAGAGGATTTAGAGACTGAAGTATATGAAGAAGTAGAAGGATACGCTTTAAAAGGAAAATTTGATTGGAAAAAATTTAGAAAAATTAATAAAGCAGAATTAAGTCTAAAACCATCAGGAGAAAATAGATTATTTAATCTTTTAGGATCAACTTTTAGAAGAAAGAAATTAGTTATTAATGAATATCATGAAATAGAAAAAGTCATAGATATTAAACATACACAAGGAAAAATAAAATTAAATCTAATAACAAAAAGAAATATTAATGAATTTTTAGGAAAATTAAAACAAGAAAAACGAAATAAAATATCTTATGTCTACCTTGCTGAAATACAAATAATAATAAAATCATGTTTTAAAGAAGAAATTAATAGCCCTATAATACTTAATCTACAAGATGAAAGATGTATAACTACAGAAAATGGAAATTTAGGAATAGTGAAAGGAAATTTAGCCTATAAAAAATTAAAATTTACTTGTTATCCAAGATATTGTGTACATATAAATGATAAAAATTTAGATGATTGTCTTAGTTTACATTTTAAGATGACTAATAAAATACTCTAAAAGATGATAATAAAGTTTTTACTATATTATATCAAGGATTATATTGTTATACAAATAGTAATTATGGAAATATATATATAAAGAAAAGTATTTTATAGAAATTGATGAAGAATTTAGGAATATAAGAGAAGCGATTTTACCTAGAGAACAAGATATAGAGGAAATAGAAAATTTAGAGATAGGACATGATGATGCTATAAGTATCGATCAACCTATAATACCAAAATAAATAACATATAAAGAAAATAAGATAATTATTGGAGATAATACAGTAAGACCTAGTATTTCAAAAATAATACAAAATAATAGTGTTTATGGAATCAAAGGAAAATTTTTTAATGGAAATAAATGGATAAATAAAATTAAAATACTTATTGATACTGGAGCAAGTCAGAATCATATTTGCTCTTTTATTGATGAAGGAATTAAAAAGAAAAAGGTAGAACCTTATAGTTATAGAGACTTTGAAGGAAAAATAAATTCTTGTGATATCATAGGACAAGTTCAAATTAAATTAGGAAATTTATTATTAAGTATAGAATGTTATATTGATAATAATATGAATTTTGATGAACATTCAATATTATTAGGAAATTCATTTTTAAATAGTCTTGATAATTATAAAATAGATAAGGAAGGAATTCTTATTATACATCAAGGAATAACTACATATTGCCTTAAAAAAAAATGAGTAGAGAAATAAAATTCCCAATAAGTGTATATATACAAATAACTGTATTTGAATCAAATGGCCTTGTTGACACCCATTTTTATCTAATTCTCATTCTCATTTTTTTCTCTCTCTTCATTTCAACCACATATTCTTCCAATAAAATAATATTACACACAAATCTAAAACTTTTCATAACTTTTCCACCACATAATCTCCCATCAATCACTATTCCAAAAATTTCATTCTCCAAAAAATGAGTTTCAAACGGGGGCATAATATAAATGATTGTGATATTATTCTAGGAAATGACTTTCTTCAACAGTTTAGTCAATATAGTCAAAATATTTATACAATTCAATTAAAAACCCCATGTGGACATTTACTAAAAATTACTAGAGAATTTAAACCATTCAGAGTTCAGCCAGCTCAACGTGGTGAAAATATAGAATTTATACCAAAATTACTCAATTATTCAATCAAAACAATTACTCTTGATCAAATAAAAGATCTTTTAGCAAAAAATTATAATGAAAACCCACTTGAAAAATGGGAAAAAGCAAAAACAACAGCTAAAATAGAACTATTAGAACCAATAATCATCATTAGAGTCAAGCCTATGCTCTATAATCAAGAAGATAAAGAAGAATTTCAAGTACAAATTCAAGAACTTATTAATCAAAAACTTATAAGAAGAAGTAATAGCCCTCATAGTAGTCCAGCTGTTATGGTTAGAAATCATTCAGAGATAAAAAGAGGAAAACCTAGGATGGTTGTAAATTATAAAGAACTTAATAAAAACACTAAATTTGATGGATATTATTTACCAAATAAAGAAGTATTAATAAATGTAGCTAAGAATAAAAAATATTATTCAAAATTTGATTGTAAATCTGGATTTTGGCAAATTAAACTAGAAGAAAATAGTATACCATTAACAGCATTTAGTATTCCTCAAGGACATTATGAATGGTTAGTTATGCCATTTGGATTAAAAAATGCACCACAAATTTATCAAAGAAGAATGGACGAAGTCTTTAGAACTTATAATTTTCTTATCATTTATGTTGATGATATACTTGTTTGTTCAGAAACATATGAAGATCATCTTAAACATCTTAGAAGTTTTGCTACACTTTGCTCAAAAGAATGTATAATACTTAGTCAGAAAAAAGCAAAAATAGCAAAAAGTGAAATTGAATTTTTAGGAATGATAATAAATAGTGAAGGAATAAAATTACAACCTTATATTTCTGAGAAGATAATTTTATTTCCCGATAAACTTGAAAATAAGTAATAAATTCAAAAGTTTTTAGGTTGTCTTAATTATGTTGAAGGATTTATAGAAAAACTTGCAGAAAAAAGAAATAAATTTCAAAAACTATTAAGAAAATCAAATAAATTAGGTTGGAATAAAGAACATACTCTTTGTGTTAAAAATTTAAAAGAAAATTGTAAAAATTTACCTAAACTTAGACTTCCTGATGAAAAAGATAAATTAATAGTTCAAACTGATGCTTCAGATTTATATTGGAGTGTTTTATTAAAAACTGATTTAAATGAAATTTGCAGGTATATTAGTGAAACATTTAATAATGTTGAAGTAAATTATTCAACCAATGAAAAAGAATTATTGGCAGTTGTTAAAGGAATAAACAAATTTAAAATGTTTTTGTTACCTAAGGAATTTATTATTCAAACTGATAATACTCAACTTAACGGACTAGTAAATAATAAATTACCAAATTCACCTCAACATAGAAGATTACACAGATGGCAAGTGTTATTATCTTTTTATAATTTTAAATTTGAATATATAAAAGAAAAAGATAACTTATTTGCTGATTTCTTGAGCAGGAATCATGATTTTGGACAAGATTGAAGCATTTACCAAGGAATTGCAAAATCTTCTAACAGATTTTAATGCAGATTATCTTGCTATTCAAGAAGATCATCTTAATATTTGACAAACTTTGTGCGATCTATCAAACAAAGTTATTGAGAATGGAAAAAAGATTGATAAATTAAATGATAATAAAGAAAAAATAGCTGAAAAATTGACAGAATATTTGGATTTTTTTGTAAGTTGCAGCCAGGAGTACCCTCCTTTGGAAAAAGGTGAATACAACCAAAAGGCGAGTTATATCCCATTTCGGGAGATTAATACATCCACTTCAAGTGGAGATTCGAAATCTAAGAGAAATGACCCTCTTACCTTACAAGAGGAAAATGTCATAACAAAGGGTTCACAACAATTACCCGTCAGTATTGACAAATTGTTGGAAAAATTTACAAGTGGAAAAGGAGTCACTGAGTCCAGTACTCAAACATCCTTATCAAAAGGCCCATTGGAACAGCCTACTGTTATCAGTGAATTCCAAGAAAATAAAAAAGTACCGATTGGTGACCTCAAATCACCAAAGGGAATAATCACAACTCATCATGTTCGAACTAATCTACATCCTATGGAGAAGGAGTATTATGAATTTTCTGAATGGGTATATAATTTCAGAGAAGGAAGTTCTCTATATTTGACAGCCCTTCCAACGGCGATTTATCCAAGGATCAGTGCAGTTCAAGGAGCAGATTCTCATATTGTTCGAAAATTGGCAGCATTTGGATTTTTAGATCGACTCTTCCCAGGAATAGATCTAAAAGAAATTGAACAGTTTGACAAAGAATTTGTTACTTGTGTTAAAAAATTCAGTGATAAACAACCAGTTGAACTAAGATTTTACACAATTGGTCCTGAATATAAAGAACCAGAATGGCATGGAGAACATCATATTGTCACTATTCGGAAAAATAATGGAAATCCACTCAAGGAGATTCAGATTTTTAAAGAATTACCCACTATTAATAAGAAATGGATGATTTATAGAAGAGCTCTTGGAATAAAGTCAGTCTGCTCAACGATGCAGTTCTTTTACGGAGAAAGATACATGGTATATGGGATGAGCAACAATTGGATTCTCATATGTAGAGGAGATAAAGAATCAAAAATTCTTGAAGAAAAAATTTGTGAAATAATCAACGATCAATTCCTCGGAAGTGAGGAATGTATTAAAGAAGCCTGCCGACTTATAGGACACGTCCACAAGTAAAGGACGATCAAGAAAAACGTGACTGACAGCACCATGTGAACTTTGAAGATAGGAAGACAGCTGTCAAGCTGGAATCAAAAAAGTTGCCGACGCTGGAATAAAGACAACCAACAAACACTTTAAATATTTTCAACCACATTTGAAATTATTTTACTTTTTACTTTTGTGATGTAAAAATCTGATTGGCCAGAAGCTTCTCGGTGAAGCGCGAGCCTTTCTATAAAATAGAGACTCTACTGAAGGGGAAGATCATCAAAAATTAGCCATCTGAAATCTCATCCTGAACTACCCTTTCAAACTTCCAAAAATAATCTTTGTAATCCTTCTCATTAGACAGTAGAAACCACTCTTCGGAGTATCAATCTTTGTAAAAATCTTTGTATAATAGCTTTCAAGCTATCTTCAGATCAATAAAATTTTTGAGTTTGAAATAAATCTTTTACTACGCTTTGAGTGTTGTTCTACACAGTGAGTCTGTTTGAGAGTTTTGAGTGCCTTTGTGTCCATTTTGCTGCGATGCTGTCGGACTTTGGCCAACTCTTGTGACGAAGGTGACCAGGAACATATAACATTCTTGCTATTTGGCGAAGTGTGGTAAGGCCTTTATTTTAAGCTACAAGAAAATTTATTGTCTGAAAATTTGCATGAAAATTATTATATAAGAATTTTTATAAGATTGTTTATTTTGAAAAACTTTTACCAAGGAAAGTTACGAGTTTTATTATAGAACTGTACCTTTTAGATATACTAATAGCATTGGTTATAATCACATGATAGAAATTCCAAAAACTTATGATAGTTATACTAGAGGAATAAATTTCATAAAAAGAGATGTTAGATATTATGAAAAATGTCTTACAATTGTATCATTTGGATTAAAAGAAAGATTGCCTAAAGAAATAATAAAAATGATTATATTTTTCTGGTTAGATAGTGAAAATAGTGAAAGAACTTTTGAAACTATAGAAAAGCATGTAAGTTATAATGAAGTTTCTGAACTATATGATTTTGATCTTAGTTTTGACAATATAGAATAAGAATATGCCTGAAATAACTAGAAAATTTTGTGATAATAAAATAAAAATTTTAGAAGAACAAATAATAACTGATAATAATCGTAGAAAAATAGAAAATGAAATTTCTAATTGGAATAAAATTAAAAGAGAATTATTAAGGAATGAAATTACAAGAGAATTAAGAAGAGAAGAACAATTTAGAAGAGAAATAAGACAAATGATAAATAATATAATAACTATTTCCTTAAACTTACCAGATTAATATGAGTTTACCAATAAAAATAAGATTTGATAAACAAAAAATAGAAAATATTAGATTACCAATAGGAAGCTATCAAACTAAAAAATGGAATACAACTCTATTTCAACCTTTAAGCTCATGGAGAAATACAGATGAATTGTTAAATATGACTACAAACTGGACTAATGCATTTTTATGGCAACAATTAGGACAATTAAAATCTAAAGATATAGAAGCTATAGACGAGATAAATAATATAGATCCAAAAGATGAAATAGCTAAAAGAAAGATTAGAAGTTTTAAGCAAAAATATGTCTAAACAATTTAATAAAATAAAAGAACAAATTAATAATTTAGAAATACTTGATGAAGTTAAACTTGAAGAAATCCAAAATCAAATATCAAAAATTGCACAGAAAAATAGTATTAATAAAATAGCAATTTTAGAAGAAAAGATAGATATTATTAATTATAAACTTGATATTCTATTAAATAAATTAGGATTTGAAATTGAAAAACCATCTTATAAAAAATCTAAAGTATGAGTATGAATGATAAAATCAATTTGACTGAGAAAAGTATAAAAGCAATTGATGAAAAAATAACTAGAATTAAAATAGACTACGAAGAAGAAAAAGAAAAATTACAAAATAACTTTTTAAGAATAGAAAATCTTTTAAATAGAATAATAGAAAATCTAAATAAAGAAAAACCATTTAAACCAGACTATGCCAAAGAACTTAAAGAAGTTAGAAAGAAAATTGAAAAATATGAAGAATTAATAAAACTTAATGGAGGATTAAAAGAAGATATAGAAAGATTATTGATTGATCTTAGAAAGTAAGAAGAAAATCTTATAGAAAAAGAAGAAGGAAAATTAGTTATAGAAGAACAATGAACGAGGATATGGAAAATTTAATATTTGATTTAGAAGATTTAAAAATTTGTGAAGAAATAACTAAAAATCATATGGTCGGAAAAACGGGAGGACCACGAACAGTTAAACAAGAAGAATATGGAGAAACTAGCACAGCTAGATATGAAGCAGAAATAGACTCAAGAAGATATGTTAATACAAAAGTAGATTTTAAAACTACTAAAAAAAGAATGTATAGAGACCAATTTAAACCAATATTAAGAGAATCAAACCCAATAAAAATTGCAGGATCATATTTAAATTTAGATTGTGAATTAGATGTTAGAAGAGCTATAAATGAATGGAGTACTAATATGGCCCTTGTTTGGCCCCCGTTTTTGCTCATTAAATTTCATTTTTGTTGGTAAAAAATAGTAGGCTGCGGGACCCACTGACATATGAACTTGAAGGATGTGTACGTTTCTGCAGGTGGCTATTGAATTCTCAATTTTTTAATCCCTACCATCTAGGCCACTAATTCCAATACTACCCCCAACCTTTTTGACAAAGTTGACAATATTGTGGAAAAATGAAAGTGAGAGAGGGTATTTTTGTCCTTCACTTACCAAATGGTTGTATTGCCATTGTAAGTCCTGACACATTATTAAATTGATTTAACAAGGGGTTGACTGATTGGTTTGTGGAAAAGTGTGAAAATAAAATTTAATGAGCAAAAACGAGGGCCAAACAGGGGCCTGATAGCACACTTTAATTATAATCGCAGTAATACCGATAATAAAAATAGAACTGAATATTTATTAGCAACATTTAAAGGAAATGTATTTAATTGGTATAGAGGATTAGAAGAAACAACAAAAAGTGTTTGGAAAGATAGTATTGAAGCAGGATTTGGAATTAGTATAATAGAGGGAATAAATAGAGTCGCTACAAGAATTTATAGAGAATTTGGTCGAGAAGACTGGGTAAATGAAAGTACTAAATCTAGATTAGAAGAAATAGAAGATGCTAAAAACAGAATGGAACATTTACAAATTTGTAATATGTGTTACCTTAATGAATATTGTTGTGAATATAGTAAATATTATTATATGATGTTTGGAAGTGGGGCTGATAATAATTATTATAAAGAAGTTTTTATTAGAAAATTACTACCACCATGGAATAATTATTTTCAAAACAAGATTAAAGAAAAACAATTAGGAAGAAATGAAGAAGGTTATACATTAGGATTTATTATAAGAACTATAAAAGATGAAATAAGTACTATGTGTAGTAATCAAATGATTTATAAACAATCAGGATTTATACAAGATATGATTTGTTGTAGAGATACCGAAATACCAGGAAATTGGGGATGTTATGATTATAAAAGAAAAAGAAAAATAAGACCTAAGAAATATAAAAAAATATAATAAGTTTAAAAAGACATATTTTAAACAAAAAAGAAAATATTTTAGAAGAAAATATAAACTTTATAATAAAAAACCATTAGATAAAAAACGATGTAAATGTTGGAATTGCAATGAAGAAGGACATATAAGCACTGAATGTCCAAAAAAGAAAGTTAGAATATTAATTACGGACTTTGAACAAATTAGAGATGAATGTGAAGAAGTTGATATTGAAGAAATAGAAATGAATGAAGAAATATTTGAAGAAAAATCAGATTTAGAAGAAACGTCTAGTGATGACGAATAAAACTAAGAATAAAAAGTTTAAGGACTTGTTTTACAAATAAATGCCTCATTTCATTAAGGGTAAAAGTGACTTTTTAACAAAATTCTTAAAAAACTACTATTCATAGGTCATTTTGAAAAATCCCCCTAAAAATTTGGCTAGTGTTTAGAATTGCATACATTTACCTTAATATGTGCATGTCTATTTATAAAGGATAATCCTTGTGGAATTAGGTTTGGATGTTGCAGGCCAAATTTCACACACGGGATTTGGTTTGTAGAGATCTAGTTTGTTATAGTAAGGTTTTCTTTTACAAATTTGTTCTCTTCCTGAACTGAGTTACCTTATGGGGATTGATTCTCCTCATATTATCCATAATCATTCTAGGATTTTGTGCGGATGTCTAGGAATTGAAAAGGTGGTTTTCTTACAAAATACATTCTCTCAAGATGCGCTAGCCATCTCACACGACAGAATAATTGCCGAAGGCAATGCACCTTGTTTGAACTCCATCTACCAAACCTACTTAGGCTATGTCGAAAAACTTCCAACGGAGAAAGGTTCGACGGAAGAGCGAGGCTAGGCCATAATGAATATTCATGCTTAGATTATAAGGTTTATATAGTATTGTCGAAGGTGAGGTACATGGATCAGTCTGTCCCTTTTCAAGAAGTCTAAGAGCATGGAGGATCCGTGGAGTCAACACATACCGTGTCATTGTAGACCTATGTAGCTTTCGCTCTATGATAGCATTTAATTGGGCTCAATTAAGGTTTGGGATATAACTAATGTTTTGAAAAGCATGTTTAGGCTCAAAATGCCGACGAAACGGCATGCTTTGAGAGTAAGCGGTCAACTGTCAAGTTGACCGTTGATAGCTTAATGAGCAACTAGACGCACTTTATTAATTTTTTTGAATTTTTTTCCTCTTTTTAAAAGCCTTTTATTTGACTTTAGTTTCAAGTTTTTCTTTGAAAATTGTGAAATTGACTAATTGTAAGAATTACTATGTAAATATATTATTTTATAATTTTAGATATTTGATATGTTTTATTTTAATTACTAAATGATTTTTAGAATGATAAAAAATTTAAAATAATACTCCCTCCGTCCCAATTATATGGTTGGGTTTCCTTTTTCTCTTGTCCCAAATATATAGGCTTGTTTCCTAATGTAGAATATTTTATTGTGTTCTTTTACTAATATACCCTTATTAAATTTTCCCCACTTAATATGCAAACTTCTTGAAAATTCAAATTCTTTATGAATTCCAACAATAATTTAGTTTTACCCACTGAAAATTAAATAGGGGTAAACTAGGAAAGATCTTGACAAAAATTAATTTTCCAATGACATTAAATAACTTTTCTTAATCCGTGTGAAAAACCAAACAAGCCTATATAATTGGGACGGAGGGAGTATTAATCATAAGAAAAACCTTTTCTATGCCTAGGCTCGTAAAGTGTGAAATTTGGCATTTACATTTTATGTTATTTTAAAATACTATATGTGACATCATGAAGTCAAATTAAGTTATGTGATTGTGTGGGAGAAGGGGTAGCGAAATTTACAAAGCGTCATTTTCCGAGGTCATGTAGTAAGTAACTCGAGAATTCAAAAAATGAATTCCTTTTCTCCATATTGAGAGAGGTCAATTAAAAGAACATTGCTACACGTACAGGAAAAACACACATAATATTTATAGGATTTTGAAATGGAGAGATTTCATTGGAGGAAAAAAAAAAAGATAAAAAAAACAGGCCACGGCTTTTTGCCACATCAGCTTCCTGTCAAAACCCTGTTAAAAATCCATGTACTTGCATCTTGTTCCCAATTAAAATCACGGATATTTATCTCACAAATATAACTATTTACTCTTGTAGTTGTAGAATATTTTTAACGTACAGATAAAAATCATGTGAGAGTAAAATTTATTTTACGATCCTTAAATATTCAAAGTGGAAATTACAGCCAACCCTATGTTTCAAGATCCAATTTCACAAATAAGATTCAAAGTTTAGTTATTCAAAAATCAGATATTTTATTTTAATTAAAAATTTAATAAAATAAATATTTTTACTAAAAATATATACTTACAAAACCTAATTGGATCTCACTTCTCACATTACTCTCTTTCTCTACTTTTCTCCGTCCTCTCTCTACAAACGCCTCCTCCCGTCACTCTCTCCCTACACCAAGCTTCCCCGGCAACACAACTCCAGATTTGAGGCCCGGCGTCGGAGGTGCACCCCTGCGCGGAGGAGTTGAGGCTTGGCGATCGTCGGTGGCGCACCCATGTGGCGATCTGGACTTTTCTCCGGTCCCTGCGCAGCGGAGTTGGGGATCGACAGTCGTCGGAGGCGTAGCCCTGTGCCACCTCCTCTCTTCTCTCTCTTTCCTCCATTCCCCATTTTCTTTGCCAGCGAGAATAGAGCTCGCAACTGCACTGAGTTCGCCGATCTGAGCCGACGATCTAAAATGGGTTGTCAAAAACTGTAAAGAGTGTTGGAGATATGTTTTCTGCTCCTTTTTTGTGGTTTTATTGTGGTAATTGTGGTGGTTTTGAGTTGTGCGGTGGTGGTGATTCTTGTTGTGCAGTGTTGGATGTGGGCATTTTACGGTTGGTGGTGGCGGTCAACTGTAGACATGTGTTGTGCAGTGCAGTGTCATGTGCGGTGGTAGTGTGCTTGGGTGTTGTGTTCTGTGTTGTGCGTATGTGAGAGGTGAGAGATCGAAGCATCCACCTTTCGTCGGACATCGCCGAAAATTGAGGAAGTGCACTGCGTTGTCGTTACCTTCACGGTCAGCCATTCTCAGTTCGATGTATAAGGAATTTTTAGGCTGTTTTTATTGGTGGTTTGACGGTGAGGTGGTGTCAGGCAGCTGAGGCGGTGTTTGAATCTGTGTTGTGTTTCGTGACCTACTGGACCGCATAATAGACTAATTGTGACCGCGTAATGGATTAAACTTGACTTTAAAATCCAATAATTTGTGACTAAATATTAATCTAAATCATGTCAAAATTATTTTGTTACATGTGCTGTGATCATTTGAAAATAACCAGTAATCCTTATTTTAAAAAAAAAAAAAAAAAAGAAAATAACTCGTGATTATGAACAAAATCCTAAGTTGTGACTTGGGCTGTGACTTGTGACCTGAATTGTGACCTGGACTGTGACTTGTGACCTGGATTGTGACCTATGACCTAGGCTGTGACTTGACTTGTGACCTGAGCTGTGACTTGTGACCTTAGTCGTCGGAATCGGAGCAGTCGTCGGAGCGATCGCCGGAATCGGCACCGGAGCGGTCGTCGAAACAGTCGCCGGAAAAGTTACCGGACCGGTCGCCGGAGCGGTGGGGGAGGTGGGTGGGTTAATTGTGTGTGTGTATATATATTAATTTATTTATTTATATCTTTTTATATATTTAAATATATAAATAAATATTTAGAAATATGTGTATATATAGGTAAAAAAATCTGATTTTTGAAATGTGAAAATTGTTTTGTTATTTTGAAATAGGGTAAAGATAAAGTAGGATAAATGCATTTTTCCCGTATTCAAATTTAGCTAGTTCGACAAATTGGTTACCTCAGCCTTGAGTAGCAATAAACCCTTTTAGTTGCTTGAGCTCTTTGATAAAATTGGGTAATTGTAATATTATCAACATCTTTGTATTTTTTGTACAGTTTGTGGATATTGAGAAGACATGATATTCTAACAAGGGGCAAACTTTCCACTAAGCTCTCGTTATATTTGAAAACATTTTTTTCTACGTACTCATTTTCAACCATATTCATATAATAAATATTTAGCACGTAAATTAAAAAAAAAAATTATACTTTTTAACCACACATTCTGTAAAAATAAACTATTCAAAACATTTTTTTTTTGTTTCCAAATAATGGTTATCAAACAGTTGCTAAGTACTTTATTATAATTGAACAGATGATAATAATTTGTAATGTTAACTATTGTTATATAATTGATTTGATTTTTCTTTTCATTTTAAATGGATCATTCTATCACACAAAATCTGTCATAAGAATAAAGATGTGACCGTAAATCGTTTATGTGATATTTTGATTGAATAAAAAATATTTGAGCTTTTAAATCCAGAGGCCTAGCTTTTCTAATTGCTAGTTGGCTACTTGGATTCTTTAATTCGCTTACAATTCAAGGAGTTTCAGCCTTTTAGTGATTGGTCCAAAATTAATTGCTCAAACTCAGTAAGCCAAGAATTGGTCATGTCTAAGTTTGGATCTTTTTCCTTTATAACTAGGAAGGTGCACGATCTCAAGAATTACTTCCAAAGAAATTAAGAAATGATACGTAAGAACATACATTCAAAGTTTTGGCAATACAACACTGGGATTGGACATATACACCCCAATTACCAGCAGCCCATGTTCACACAGATAAGAATGCGAATAGCTGTCATTTATATCCCACCCAAAGCACTTGTTGAAGCAAATAAGCAAATACTAATTCAATAATGACAGCCAGAAACCATTAATTATTTTCGGCATGAATACGAATTCTCCTCCAAATCTCGATACGAAGTTTCACAACAGCATCAAGTTCAGCTAACAAGAACAAACAGCGGCTTGTCTCCTAACAGATTCCGGCCCTGGAATCAAGCATAAGCAGTCAATCAATTAACAGTACCAGTACCGTGAAAAAGGGAACACTTGAGAGGACATTAAAATAGAATACCAAATCTATAAGATGAGTATTATGCATTTTCTGCAAATTTAAGTATTAGGTTCGTCTCAAATCTGGTTTGCTGAGGGAGGAACATCGTAAGATCGTGTTCTTTGTCTGTAGCAATATTATTTTAAAAGCAAGGTAACGTTGTTCATCTTTTCTGGAAACTTCTAGCATTTAAAGATCAGATTAATTGGAGAGAATTTCTCCTAAATTCCCACATTTCATCTTTCACCCCGTCGCCGTCCTAACTTTACTTCAAACCCCATGCAACCGGTATCAACTCCTGGTTAGTTGGACAAACTTAAAGCTACTTATAGGAATAATAAAAAAAGTTCCAAATAATATTAGAATTAGAAGAATAAGAACACAAAGAATTAGAATGACTTCGGCTTCATGGCAATCATTGCTGGTGGTGAAGGCATTCTTTCTTTATACTACTAGCTATACAAATGAAACGAATTGGGCTTTTGACTCTATCTAAAGATAATAAATCTCGAGCACGGTGGATCATCATAGCATCTACTATGAGTTAGGCATTACAATTTGGGATTTGAACTCAAGCTAGTTAACAATGTCGACAGCACAAAAGAACTCGACTCAATCGTGCGTGAGATGGATCCCACGAAATGTGTAGATAACAAGTATATACTAGTTGTGAATACAATATTTTGAAAACTGACCCGTGTATTAACCCGAAAAAGGTAAAGGATTAAAGGTCAAAAAGTTCTACTGAAACCGCGCACACAACCTATAAAATACTATAACAATAGATTTTTTAATTTTCATATTACTAGTTCAAACTAAATACAAATTCATGTTAATTAGATTCATTATTCTATAATTAGTTTCGATACTTTAAAAACTAACAATCAATATGTCCAAATAATTTGCTTTGTTAAAATTGATATTGTTTGAGCCTATAGAAAAGGGTGTCTCGCATTATTATGCCAATAATGAAGCGCAATTTAAGTTCAATTTTGAAAATCAAATAAATGAAAAGATTGAGGTGAATATTACAATTTACTTTGTTGGGGCCCAAAATCAAATTAAAATTGAAAGAATGAGGCGAACATTTAAAAAATGGTTTTTGCTGGGCAATTGAACACTTCTCTATATCCATCAGAAGATTATGTTGTCATTGGAGGAAGGGCATCTATTAAAAGGGAACCAAGATACCTATGTGTCTTTAAATGCAGTGCATGAGCCCATTAATGTAGTTGAAAAAATTTAAATTAAAATAGGAAAATCCAGTAGAATCATGACGGGTTCTCCGGTTAGTGATTAATTCGGCCTGTTCAATGGCTCTTTGACCGACCGGTTAATAACACATGACGGGACCGGATTATGGGCCAATTCCAGGATGTTCTGATGGGATCGGAAGTACATTCCGATTTTCACAACATTATGAGAAGTGGAAATTACAACCATCAAGAGTTTTAAACTTTTATGGATTTTAGCAAGATGCTAGGTGTGTCATGTGATGGGTATGAATACATGCTCTGCTAGTAGGGGACAGGGGATGGGTACATTAGGAGGTAAGACAAAAAGAAAGGTTGATCATGAGCTTAAGCGTCATAAATGCTCGGTTAATTATAATGTCAAGGGGAGCGAGTCAAGTAGAGGTCTGATGGGGAGGGATGACGAAATGTTAAGATGACTTCGAAAATAATTAGTTGGAATGTAAGGGTAGGTGTTCGAAATCTATTAAGGGGATGGAGGGCTGACCTTGTATGTCTACAGGAAACAAAGTTGGAGGTCGTTTCGAGGGCTGTTGTGAGTAGCATATGGCAGGGACAGCATGTGGAGCATCAGTTTACAGGATCATCGGGTGCTTCAGGAGAAGTGCTGGTAATGTGGGATACTAGAGTTTTTTATATGGAGGAGGTTAGTGAAAGGCTATTTTCTCTATCGCTTTCGTTTAGAAATATTAGGTATAGCTTCTGCTGGATGTTTATAAGAATTTATGGCCCTAATGTAGACGAGAGTAGAGGTGGAATGTGGGATGAATTGGCTAGGATGATGGCTTGATGGAACCTCCCAACGTGTATTGGAGGAGATTTTAATGTGATTCGATTTTCTACCAAGAGGTCTACTGGGGGGAGATTAACGAGGGCTATGGAGGACTTTTCCGATTTTATCAGGGAGAACATGTTGGTAGACTTGCCTATGATTGGGGAAAATTTACTTGGTCATCCAATCGAGATCAACATGTCATATCCCAAATAGATCGGTTTCTGGTATGTGGGGAGTGGGAGGCTAAGTACCCAGAGATCACTTACAGGAGATTGGGGAGGTTGTATTCAAATCATTTTTCCATTTCGTTATATGGGAATGCTATGCGTAGAAAAAGGAGGCCTTTTAGGTTTGAGAGGATGTGGCTAAAAGTAGAAGGTTTTAGGAAACGAGTTCGGACTTGGTGGGCATCTTATGATTTCAGAGGGTCTCCTAGCTATGTGTTAGATCGGAAATTGAAGGCCTTGAAAAGGGATCTAAAGTGGTGGAATGAGGAGGTGGTGGGAGATGTTACATATCACAAAATCAATGTCTATCAGATATAGAAGAGTTGGATAGATGGAGGAAAGTCGAGGACTAGTAGGGGATGATATGACAAGACGTGGAGAATTAAGAGAAGAGTTGGAGAGGTTGGTGGAGATGGAGGAGATTGCTTGACGTCAGAAATCTAGGGTCAAGTAGTTGAAAGAGGGGGACAAATGCATTCAATTTTTCCACAAGATTGCTAATTCCAATAGGCGCAACAATTCTATCAATGTGTTGGAGGTTAACGAGGTTACTTATGAGGATCCACAGGATATCAGGACTCAAATGGTAAGCTTTTATTACTCTTTATCGTGAGCAGTTGGACGGGAGACCAAAATTGGAGAGGTTAGATTTTTCTACTATTAATGAGGATACTAGTTGGTTAGAGAGACCATCTGGGGAGGATGAAATTAGGGAGGTGGTATTCATCATGAATGACGATAAGGCTCCAGGACTCGATGGATTCTCTTTCTTGTTCTATAAAGCTCGTTGGGAAGTGGTGCGATGAAACATTGTGGATGTCCTTACTTATTTTTTCCAGTGTGGAAGGTTTTTAAGAAACGCAAATGCTACATTTATTGTGTTAATTCCTAAAAAACCGGGAGCAACAGATATTAAGGATTTTCGTCCTATTAGCTTGGTGAATGGAACATATTAGATTATTGCGAAGATTTTGGGGAAATTGATGTCTAAGTTTCAAAATGCTTTCGTTAAAGAGCGCCAGATTTTGGATTCCGTACTTATAGCAAAAGAATGCATTGACCCAAAACTACGTCTAGGGGTTCTGCGAATGTTATGTAAGCTTGACATTCAGAAAGCTTATGATCACGTTAACTGGGGATTTTTTTTGTATATACTCAGGCGATGTGGTTTCGGGGAGAAGTGGTGTCAATAGATCCAGTTTTGTATCTCTACGGCTTCTTTCTCAGTTTTGGTGAATGGTACTCCAGAGGGTTATTTTCGTAGTAGCAGAGGACTGAGGTAAGGGGATCCTCTATCTCCATTGTAATGGAAGCCTTGACTTGGATGCTTAAGAAGGCCTTGGAGGAAAGTTTGTTAAGGGGCTTTTTTGTTGAGCAGTTGCAGATTTCTCATTTGCTATTTGCATACAATAGCTAATTTTTGTAATGCAGATGTTGAGCAGTTTAGGAATTTGCTTTGTTTGCTCCTGTGTTTTAAGGCCGTATCTGGATTGAGAATAAATTTGGAAAAATCGGAGGCTATCACAGTAGGAGAGGTCGATAACGTGGAGTTGGTTGCGATATTGGGTTGTAGGGTTGCGCAACTGCCTATGACATATCTCGGGCTTCATTTAGGAGCAAGGTTTAAAAATACATAGATTGGAACAATATTGTGGAAAGGGTGGAGAGAAGGCTAACGGGTTGGAAACGTATGTACCTCTCAAAGGGAGACCGTCTCTCTCTCATAAAGTCCACGTTGTCGAATCTTCCTACTTATTTCTTGTCATTATTTTCTATTCCTATTGCAGTGGCAAAAATAATTAGAGAGGATCCAAAGGGAGTTTCTTTGGGGAGAATCAGGGGAAGAGAGAAAATTACATTTGTTTAACTACGGTGGAGTTTGTTCTCCCATAAAGTTGGGTGGTCTCAGACCGAAGAGTCTCGTACTATTTAATAAGGCCTTGATAGGTAAGTGGTTATGGTGATTTGGAGTGGAAATTGAGAGTTTTTGGAGAGAAATTATTGGGGCAAAATATGGTGTTATTGAGGGGAATGGTGCTCAGTTGAGAGTCGTGGTTCTTATGGGGTGAGTTTGTGGCGGCATATCCGGCGAGGGTGGAGCGACTTTTGAGACATATTGACTTTTGTAGTAGGGAATGGTAATACCATCAGTTTTTGGGATGATTTTTGGCATGGTCGTTGATGCAATTTGCTATGGGTATAAGTTGAGGCAGAAATCGACAATGAGAAGAGAAGAAATAAAGGTGTGTTGCAGCGGTGGGTACTGTGGCCAATGATATTGGATATGTAATTTTGGATTTGTTTTTCTTGCATCTAACTTTTGATTGTGTTTGGATGGTGGTGATCGTGATTTTGGCTGAGATGGTGAGGTTATGGTGATGTTTGCAGTGCTGGTGAGGTGGCGGTTAGCTGGTGGTGGTCATGGCAGTGGTGCGGTAGTTGTGGTTGGGTGACGGTGGCGATTTTGTTGAATATTGTTAGTGGTGGTTGTGGAGTTGTGGGGTGGTTGAGGTGATGATTTTAAGCCCTTGTTTGACATTCATTTTTTTCTCTTTCTTCATTTCAATCACACATTCTATCAATAAAATAATATCACACATAAACCCAAAAATTCTCCTTACTTTTTTACCACACATTTTTCCATCTATCACTATTCCAAATCAATTTTTTCTCCAAAATGGGTGTCAAACACAAGCTAAAGTTGAAAATGGTATTGTCGGAGGTGGTAGTGCCATGGTGGATTGGGGGAGGTAGTGGGGTTAAGAGGGTTGTGATTAATTATTTGAGATTGTGATCATTAATTTGGGTATCATGTGACTAAAAATAATGTGTGGCTGATAAATTGTGATCAATAGATAATATGTGACCTAAATATTTGAGTTGAGACTTGTAAAATTTGTGATTTGTGATCGATAAATAAATTGTAACTTATAAAATTTTTGATTTGTGACCAAGAAATTATTTGCGTCAATTAATTCAAGAATTTGTGACTAAATTGTATAAAATTGTGACATTAATATATTTAATTATGACTTACAATTTTTTTGATGTGTGACTATGAATAAATTGTGATCTATAAAATTTTTTATTCATGAGCGTGAAATAACTTGACCTATAAAATTTCTAATTCGTGATCGAGAAATAAATTGTGAACAATTCATTCAATAATTTGTGGCCAATAGTATAGAATTGTGACATTAATATATTTAATTAATAATATATATTTTTAATTAATTATTTCATAAATAAAATTTAATTAATATCTGATTTTTGACATAATAAACTGTCTCTTAATTTTGAAATGGGCCAAACTTAATCTCTTATATTTGAAATTTTCCCTTATGTGAATGTGTGCTTAAAGTTGAAGTTTGACTAGAAATTGTAAGTTACTTATAAGGAAACCAACACACACTAGTAATTTCATTTTTTCTTTTTTTTCACCCTAAACTTCAGGTAATTTGTTCCAAATCCAGCCATACATAAAATACCAGATTTGTCCTTTTTAAGCACATGTTCCATATCAGCCTCACCCTATATTTGAGAAATATCGTCCTCAAGGTTTGAACTTCAGTATATAAAATCTCAACCACTGGAGTTGCCCACAGGCTTATAACTTGGAACTCTATTGAGTTGTAAAATCCAATAGGCACTATCTGATTGAAACTTCTAATCCTTTCAAAACAACAAAATCTATTACTGAATGGTCATCTTGACTAAGGGCAACCCCAGATTGCTCAAAATGAATTTTATTCCCATTCATCTACAACTGCTTCATCATTTTCATGCTCTACATCTTGCTTCATATCTTTGACAGATGTTTCAATAATCTTAACCATATTTTTACTGAATGGTCATCTTGACTAAGGGCGACTCCAGGTTGTGGAGATCAATTTCTCTCTCTCTAAAATTTTGCTCTCGTTTTGGCGGGATATTCTGGTACTCACGTAGAACACACAGTAGTAGATTTTTTACTGATTTCATCATCAAGCTTTACTCCTGATCGATTCTCAGCTGTAAGATGACCCAGGAAGGGGTTCATTCCCCTCCTCGTAAGATTTATGCCGATGTAGCAGGAGGCAAGCAAAATGTAGCTTCAGCGAAGGAAAAATCTTTTGACGATGTTGCTAGAGATCTTAAATCAGAGATTGTGGCGGTTAGAGCAGCGTCGGTATTCAAGAACGAGCCATTCATACAGGTATCTCAGGAAGAAATTCAGAAGCTATCGCAATGGTTTAAACACGGCTTAGTGGGTAAGTTTTCGCATAAGAAACCTGCCACTAATTTGATTGCTCAAGCACTCAATTCCTTTGATCTCGGTGGGGAAGTGAAGGTTGGGAATCTTGATGGAAAGCATGTCATTCTTAATTTTGAAAGAGAAGAAGACTATTGTAGAATTTTCTCTAATCCAATTTGGTACATTCTAGGTACGTCCATGAGAATTTTAAAGTACACATTTGATTTCGACCCACAGAAGGAGTCACCCATAGTGCCTATTTGGATAGGATTGCCCAATCTGCCCCTGGTGTTTTATGATAAAGCAATTTTGTTCTCAATTGTGTCTGTATTGGGTACCCCCTTAAAAATAGATGAACAAACGGCAAAGAAATCCAGAACAAATCTAGCCAGAATTTGTGTGGAAATGAATGTTAATGCTCCAAAACTGGATAGAATCAGAATTGGAAATGAAATGTTTGCAGTTTGGCAGAGAATAGTCTATGAAGATATTCCTTCATATTGCTCGTTTTGCAAACATGTAGGACATGAGATGGGGAATTGCTATTGGAAGAAGACCACGGGCACTAAGGCTAAAGATACTAAGAATGACTTTGTGCCTAGAGAAAATCAGAATAAGAATAAGGGAAAGGAAGAATGGATTGTATCAAACAATGGAGGAAAATCAATCAAACAGATCAAAATGCTGAAAGGTGAATGTTCGAAAATTAATGAATACGAAGAAGGAGAAATTATCACTGAGGTTATGAAGGGAGCAGAGGGGTTTCAGGAGGAAATTGGTGAGATAGCTAGAGATGAAGAGAATAAGATTGATGTGGTTTCCATACTAAGTAACGAGAAACAGTTCGAGCATAGAAAATCAGGCTACTTTGACTGCCTGCAAAACAATGAAGAGGAGGAAGAAGTTGGGGTGGAAATAATAAAGGAATTCCCCATGAAAGAGGTTGAGGATTGTAACAAATTTAGTAAACTCGACTTAAATATTACTGATCTGGATGAAGAGAATTTTAACAAGAGTCCAGATGCTCATAACTGCAGTAAACTGGTTGAGCAAAAAATCCAAAGTGAGGAGGAAGAGGTTGAGGTGGAGGAGGAAACAAACTCAGTGGAGGTCCAAAGTGTCATAGATGGAAAAGAGATTAAGGAAAGCCATAAAAAAGCAAAGAGCAACAAGAAGAGAAGGGGAAGACCATCCAAACGTTAATCATGCAGTTCAATATTCTAATTTGGAACTTAAGAGGGATAACTAATTCTTTGAAGAGGCTTAGAAATTTGATCCATACCAACCATATTACTATATTATTCATTTTAGAGCCGATTGTGGATAAAAGCGTATTCGGGACTTTGTAAAAGCGGGTTTCGAAAGCTGTTATGCTAATTCGAACGGTAAGATTTGGGGTTTTTGGAAAGATGAGATGGAAGGACAGGTTGTGGAAGATAAGGAGCAACACCTTACCTTCAAAGTTAAAAGTCACAACACTGAAAAATATATCACAGCGGTGTATGCAAAATGTTCGGTTTCACTTAGGAGAATCCTGTGGAATGACCTTGCTCTGTTTTCTGAGAATCTAGATTCCCCATGACTAATTGGAGGAGATTTCAACTCCATTTTAAACAGGGGGGAAAAGGATGGAGGCAATTCGCCCAATAGAAGATCTATGGAGGATTTTAGCAACATGCTGATTAACTGTGGTGTGGATGAGTACATTATTAGAGGAAGCAGCTATACCTGGACAAATGGCAGAATCTGGGAGAAGTTAGACAAAATTTTGGTAAATGCTCAGTGGTTAAACGAGTTTAATGGCTTTGAGGCTGAAATATTTAACAGGGATACTTCAGACCATTGCCCTATATTGATGAAGTGTAAGATTCAACAAATCAGTGTAAAGTCCTCATTCAGATTTCAAGCAATGTGGTGCCAGAATGAGAACCTGCTGGAAACTATTAAAAGATGCTGGGAGACACCTCTCAGCCCTTATTCCAGAGGTTTGTTTGGATTTTATTTCAAATTGAAAAGACTCAAAAGTACTCTGAAAAAGTGGAATAAAGAGGTTTTTGGTAATATTTTTGTTGTTATTACTAAGGCTGAGGAAGAGGCCCTTAAAAAAGAAATGGTATATAACAGAACTAAATCTACTATCGATAGAATGGAAGTGAATGAGGCATATGCTAAACTCAATCGTCTGCTCGCAAAGGAGGAAGCATTCTGGAGACAAAAGTCTGGGATCAAATGGCTGAAAGAAGGGGATAGAAACTCTAAGTTTTTTCATGCCTGGGTTAGGAAGAAAAGGGCTAAGAGCAATATCAGCTTAATTTCCAGCAATGGGGTTGATCTGAAAGAACCTAAGGAAATTCAATCTTCTGCTGTGGAATATTATGAAAGGATTTTATCCAGAGAGCCTACTGGAAACTGTGATAATATTTTGGATAATATACCTCACCTAGTGACTCAATCTGATTCTTAATAGGACTCTGGATATTGAAGAAATTAAAGAGGCAGTTTTTAGCATTAATAAAGACAGTGCAGCGGGCCCTGATGGTTTTTCTAGCCTATTCTATCAATACAGTTGGGACATTATCAAATTAGATCTGCTTGATGCGATATTGGATTTCTTCAATGGCAGGGTTATACCTCCAGGTATCACTTCTACTTCAATTACTCTTATTCCGAAAAAGGCTGAGGCAAAGGAGTGGAATGATTTCAGACCAATTAGCTTGTGCAATGTGGTCAATAAAATCATCACTAAGGTTATGTCTTCTAGACTTAATAGTCTTGCCTAAAATCATTTCTTCATCTCAAAGTGGCTTTACACCAGGCAAGGATATAGGAGATAATATCCTTCTGGCACAGGAACTGATACATAATATTGACAGGAATATTAGAGGTGGCAATGTGGTATTAAAATTGGACATGGCAAAGGCTTATGATAGGGTTAATTGGGAATTTCTTTACAAGGTGATGGAGAAGTTCGGTTTTAGCCAATTATGGATTGATAAGATTAAAAGAAGTATTAACAATTGCAGCTTTTCTATTTTGATCAATGGTGAGTTTCAGGGATATTTTAAATCCACTAGAGGGCTTCGACAAGGAGATCCTATATCGCCTTCCCTCTTCATAATTATGGCTGAGTGTTTGTCTAGGGGGCTGGACCATCTTTTTTCCACTAATGTAGAGATTCAGTTCAGATATGGTGGAGGGATCCCAGTTTCACATTTGGCTTTTGCAGATGATATTGTTATTTTTACGAATGGTCAAAAACCCGCATTGATTAAAATTATGAAGTTCATTAGACAGTATACTGAAAATTCTGGGCAGGATATTAATTGCAATAAAAGTTCCTTTTACACTAGAAGGGAGGGTCACAGAAAAATCATTGCTGATAATACTGGATTTCAATTTCAATCCTTGCCTATCACTTACCTGGGAGTTCCCCTGTATAAAGGGCATAAGAAGGCTACATTATTTGAAGATTTGATTAGTAAAATAAAACGTAGAATATTGGGTTGGGAGCATAGATGACTGTCAGCTGGTGGCAGGATCACACTTATCAAACATGTGTTGAGCTCCATGCCCATTCATTTACTTCAAATCCTCGACCCTCCTCATTATATTATTAACAAAATTTCTAGATTGTTCAATAGCTTTATTTGGGGTGATTCTAGTCAAAGCAAGAAAATACACTGGGCGTCCTGGGAAAACATGTGTTATCCTGTTGAAGGAGGGGGAATTGGGTGCAGATCACTTATTGACTTGAACCTTGCTTTTGACTGCAAACTTTGGTGGAAGTTTAGAGAGCAAAAATCGTTATGGAGTCAGGTCCTGTTAGACAAGTATTGCAGGTCCATTCATGCGAGTGTTGTTAACCAAAGTTCTCTTGACTCAGGTATTTGGAGAAGGATGATTAAAGCCAGAAACATTGCCGAACCTCATATTGCTTGGAGAATTGGAGAAGGGAGAATTAATTTCAAGTATGATACTTGGCTTAAGTCTGGAAAGATTCAAGGGAGACTGGCACAGGATCTGCCTCACGATAAATTGGCTATGGATTTCAGGAATTCTAACGAATGGGATACTACATCGCTGAACCGTATTTTACCTGCTAATGTGGTTAATGAAATAGTGAAGATACCGGTTACTATGATGCCTGATAAGATATTCTGGAAGCTCAACTCTACTGGGGTATTTACCATCTCCTCTTGTATTAACCTTTTCAGGCAAGGCAAATCAGCCCAGCTAGCGTATAAACATATTTGGGATAAAATCATTCCTCAAAAGATCAGCTTTTTAGGTGGAGGCTTTGGCATAATTGGCTTCCGATTGATGATATTATCCAGAAAAAATTTGCCATCAGTTTAGCCTCCAAATGTCAGTGTTGCAGCAGCTCTGAAAGCATTAATCATGTATTTGTGGATGGTCGAATTGCTAAGGAGGTTTGGTCACATTTCTCCAGGGTTTTGAATGTGAAAGAAATTGGAAGTGTTCATCCTAGAACCTTACTTATGCACTGGTTTCTACAGAAGAAAGCTAAGCCAGGTGAAATTCGAAATGTTGTTCCTCTGGTTGTCATATGGTTTCTCTAGTTTGCCAGAAACAATGCGAAACATAAACAACATATTGCAAGGGCAGATAGGATTATCAAGCAAGTCTATTTCCTGATCAAGGCTCTCATTAGGACAGGCATAATTCAACAGAATGGGAGGATCAGGTTAAATAAACCCATAGCAGTCAAGTGGGTTAAACCTGAGGTAGGCTGGTATAAACTAAACACGGACGGTGCTAGGAAGGATGATTCCCAGTCTACAGAAGGGGGATTGCTGAGGAATAATTTGGGGAATCCAATTTGGGGATTCTGTGAGTATTATGGAGAAGGATCAATATTGGAAGCTGAACTTAAAGCTATGGAAATTGGGCTGAAGTTGTGTTGGTCACAGGGGTGCAGGAAGGTATGGGTTGAGACTGATTCTAAGGTGGCTATCTCATTGATTAAGCAGAATATAGGTCCATGGGAAGTCCAATATACATTACAATCAATTCGAGGGTTGCTGGACAAAATGGAAACCATACTTACTCATATTTGGAGGGAGGGTAATCAAGCTGCCGATTGGTTTGCATCCAAGGGATTCGCTGACAGGAAATTCAAGTTTGTTGAAGCACAAGAGTTCATGGGTAGAATCAAAGGAATTGTGAGGCTAGATAGGATTGGCATGGAGAGTATCAGACTTGTGAAGTAGATTAGTTTTGTTTTGCTGTATGTTTTGTAACCTCCTTTACTTTGTATTCGTTTTTTCATGAATAAATGCGTATCCTACGGCTTGGATTTTCAAGCTAGGATATTTTACCAAAAAAAAAACTAAGGGCGACTCCAGATTGCTCAAAATGAATTTTATTCCCATTCATCTACAACTGCTCCAACATTTTCATGCTCTACATCTTGCTTCATATCTTTGACAGATGTTTCAATAATCTTAACCATATTTTTCTCTTAATCTTTGGATGTGCCAATATAAGCAGGCTGGGAAGTTGCGAAGGGGCAACTTTGACTCTGAAGGATTGGATTCCAATTTTGGAGAAAGAACTCGAAGATATTTTGTACCCTCCATAAACATAAGAGATGTCTTCAAGCCTAATGAATCCGTTATCCAACATAGACCACCCTATAAACAGATTTATCTATTTTGTCAACATCTTCAAGGAATCCAACAATAGTTGCCCTTGTAATATTTCCTCGACAAAAACTCTTTATTGGCAGCCATGGTTCTCAAAAGACAAGGAAGAACGTAAGGTTATTCCCTACATGTGTGCATGTTCTGTTCCGACAGACAGTGCCAAACAATGTATGGGAACATGTCTTAATGTAGTACTAGAGTTCAGAATTATCGGGGAACAAAAAGGGAAGAACAAAGAGATAAGAGACTCTGCTTTTGCCTCACTGGGGATTAAGCACATTCACACATCAAAATGTTAAATTCTACGATCAAGATTACCAATGACTTCATAGAATAATTAATTATTGGCAGCTGGATTTCCTAATCCCATTTAGGCACATGACATAGCTTTTTAGAAAATAGTTCAAAAAATTATTTACTAAGATTTTCCTAACCACTTAGGCTTCAATAATAGAAGTAGGATTATATGAAATCACTATTTAAGGTCTCAAGGACTATGGAAGTTATTCAGGTCCAGAAATTATTCAGAAGACTAAAATACCCCTGATTCTTGATACAAAAAATAATCTTAAACACTCATAATATCCCAGCTGTTCATTAAAATAAAACAGCACCTGACTCTCTGCCCAAGTGTTGCACAAAATACACCACCTATAACACCAATCTTGACTCAATCCAAAAAACACCCATACAATACACACCATTCAGACCTTCCACCTCAGAAGTACCACTGGTCTTAGCCTCCTTATACAGTCACAAGATGGTAAACTCATTCACAACGCTGTGATAGGACTCAAACTGAAAATAGAAGAGCTGAATTGATAAAAGGACTTTGATTGAAAATGTAGAGAATTACAGATACGGAATAACAACTAATCTCCCTTTCCTTACTCAATAATTGCCTGCCTTCTTCCCACACTTGCCCCTATATTTATAGTTATTTCTCTAACTGATTTTCCCCCAGCACATGCTCCCCAACAACTTCTGTTATCCCTCCCTTCTTGACCCTTCTAGAATATGTAAAACGTATAGGGGGCTTATCAATACTTCCGGGCCTCCAAGACACCTTGTCCTCAAGGTGGAAACTTGGGAAATGTTTAAGTATAGCCTCTGCAGATTCCCAGGAAGCATCGGTAGTAGGTAAATCCTTCCATTTGATTAGTACTTCTCCATCTGGCCGCTCTCCTAGAACTTGATCAGGTTCCACAATCCATTCAAGGTTTGCATCAAGGTGTGGTGGAAATAGTTGGCTTGCGTCCGTTGCACCCATTGCCTTCTTCAGTTGCGACACATGTAAAACCGGATGTATTGTAGCGGCAGGAGGTAATTTCAGACGGTATGCAACCGGTCCTATCCGTTTCTCTACCTCAAATGGACCGAAATACTTTGGCCCCAGTTTTTCGTTCTCCTTCCTAGCCAAGGAACGGAGACGGTATGGTCGCAATTTGATATAAACTAGGTCCCCAACCGCAAATTGCACATCCCGTCTGTGTTTATCTGCCTCCTTTTTCATCTTCTCCTGAGCATGAAGGAGATGGTTTTTTAACTCTTCGAGCATAATGTCTCGGGCTTGCAACTGTTGTTCTACCGACTGAACATTTGTAACCTATCTTCCATAGCGGATCAATGGAGGGGGATTTCTACCATACACTGCCCTAAACGGGGTTGTTTTTGTTGACGAGTGAAATGTGGTGTTATACCAATACTCTGCCCATGGAAGCCATGCATGCCAATTTTTTGGCCGATCGTAAGTGAAGCAACGAAGATAGGTTTCCACGCACCGGTTTACCACTTCCGTTTGCCCATCCGTTTGAGGGTGATAGGCCGTGCTTCGGCGTAAGAAGGTTCCTTGCATGCGGAAGAGTTCCGTCCAAAAGTGGCTTAAGAATACCTTATCTCTGTCTGAGATAATTGAGTTGGGAATGCCATGGAGGCGCACTATTTCTTTGACAAAAACTGCTGCGACCCCAGACGCTGTGAACGGGTGTTTAAGGGGCACAAAGTGTGCGTATTTGCTTAAGCGATCCACCACGACCAGGATTGAATTGTACCCCCCTGACTTGGGTAGACCTTCCACGAAATCCATTGAGATGTCCTCCCAAATGAGGTGGGGAATGGGTAAAGGCTGAAGCAACCCGGCCGGGGAAAGAGCCACGGACTTATTCTGCTGACAAACTGGACACTCTGCTACAAATTTCTTTATATCCGCCTTCATCCCCGTCCAATATAAGTCACTGGTGAGCCGTTTATAAGTGCGAAGGAACCCTGAATGACCACCCAAGGTGCTGCTATGGAACTCATGCAGTAGTGCATGTATTAATGATGACGTGCGGGAGATTACCAGTCGTCCTTTCGTACGATCTTCCCCGTGTGATCGAGTATCGCGGGTGTGAATCCGGATCTTCCCGCAAGTCATGTTTGATTTTGGACAAGAATGGGTCCCGCTTCCACTTCGCCTCAATCAATCGCAGATTCAAAGAACTTTGTGAAAGTGAGGGTTGCCAGTTCGGTGGGTGGGACAATGCGCGATAATGCATCTGCCGCTTTATTCTCTAGGCCCGGTTGGTATTGAATCTCGAAGTCAAACCCCATTAGCTTGGTCACCCAACGCTGGAATTCCCCTGGAATAACCCTCTGTTCGAGGAGGTATTTGAGGCTGCGTTGGTCAGTGCGCACAATGAACTTCCTTCCCAACACATAGTGACGCCATTTCTGAATTGCTAGCACGATGGCCATCAATTCTCGTTCGTATATGGACTTTTGTTGAGCTTTTGCCGATAACACTTGACTGTAGTATGCAATGGGCCGCCGGTTTTGCATGAGTACTGCCCCTAGACCAAAACCTGAAGCATCTGTCTCGATGGTGAAAGGCTTGGAGAAATCAGGAAGAGCTAACACTGGGACCGTAGTCATGGCTAGTTTTAACTGTTGAAAAGCTGCCTCTGCCTCCTCATTCCAACCGAATGAATCCTTCCTTAACTGTTGTGTAAGCGGCCAGGAAATGGCACCATAGCCCTCAACAAATCTTCTGTAGTACCCGGTCAGTCCCAAGAAGCCTCGAAGTTCCCGCAGATTACGGGGAGCAGGCCAATTAATCATTGTTGTGATTTTGTTCGGATCAGCGGCCACTCCTTCGACTGAGACTAGGTGCCCCAAGTACTCTATCTGAGGTTGAGCGAAGAGGCATTTCTTTTTGTTGGCGCACAGTTGATGCCTTTCCAGAGCTGTGAAAACTGTGTCCAAATGTTGTTCATGCTCGAACACATCTTTACTGTACATTAGGATGTCATCGAAGAAAACCAAAACGAATTTCCTCAAATAGTTTCTGAATACTTCGTTCATCAGTGATTGGAATGTTGCCGGGGCATTAGTGAGGCCAAACGGCATCACTAGAAATTCATAATGCCCCTCGTGAGTTCTGAAAGCTGTTTTATGCACATCTTCCTTCCGAACTCTAATCTGATGGTAGCCTGACTTCAAGTCTAACTTCGAGAACACTGATGCACCATGGAGCTCATCCAATAATTCGTCTATTACTGGGATTGGGAATTTGTCTGGGACCGTTACTTTGTTCAATGCTCTGTAGTCGACACAAAAACGCCAACTGCCATCTTTCTTCTTCACCGAGACAGATCGGAGAATGGATCGACGCTCGAATAATCCCCGTCTTCCAAAGATTTCTTTGACCAACTTTTCGATCTCATTTTTCTGAAAATGAGGGTACCGGAAGGGCCGGACACTTACTGGTTCCGAACCATCTTTCAAGAGGATGGCATGGTCGATGTCTCTAGCTGGGGGTAACTCTCCTGACTCTTCAAACACCTTCCTGTGCAGCTGCAGTATCCTTACTACTCCAGTGGGTAGGTCTACTGCCATTTTCCTCAGTTTTCCCCCTGTACATTCATCGTCCAATTCCACCCACAACCCTTGCCCCTCCTTCTGCAATGTCTTCACCATCGTTTTCAAGGATATCCCGGATTTATTCAATCCCTGATCGCCCTTTAGTGTCCTCCAAGTATCCCCCATTCGAAATTTCATGGTTAACAACTTCCAATTGACCTCCATGCTTCCCAAAGTGCCTAACCATTGCATGCCCAGCACAACATCAGTACTGCCTAGCTCCAGAGGTAGGAAGTCGTCCACAATTGTCAATCCTTGCAACTCCAGCACTACCCCTTTGCACATTCCCTGCCCCTTCACCGACTCGCCTGTACCCATGACAACTCCATAATTATTGGTAGCTGTAGTTGGTAGCCCCAATTTGTGAACCATTTCCAGGGCAATGAAATTGTGGGTTGCCCCGCAATCGATCAATACAATCACTTCACCGGACCCGATCATGCCCCTGAGCTTCATAGTCCCCGGTGTAGTCAATCCCACCACTGAATTAAGGGATAGCTCTACCTTATCTCCTACCACTAGCGGCTGTTCCTTTTCGAAAAAATCTGCTTCTACTGTTTCCTCTTCCTCCTACGCTAGAAGGATGCGCAATTCTTTATTTTTGCACTGGTGTCCTACCGTGTATTTCTCTTCACAGCGGAAGCACAAGCCCTTTTCCCTCCTCAATTTCCACTCCGCGTCGGACATCCTCTTGATTGGGGCTTCCCTACGCTGGTTCTCAGCTCTCTCCGTCGCCAACGTTACTGTCTTCATGGGAAAGGGGTTTGGGAAAGTTTTGTAGTTTCTTTGGGCTATGGGCTCTTTGAATTTTTGTAGAATTGTATTCCTATCCTCCACTTTTTGTGCCGTCTCCATAATTTGGCCCAAGCCCCTTGGGCCCAACAAACGGACTTCAGCTCGTATTTCTGGCTTGAGCCCTTTTATGAAAGTGCTTTCCAGCACTTCTTCTAACAAACCCGTCATCGGCGCTGCCAGTGCCTCAAATTCCCTCCGGAATTCCGCCATAGTTCCGCCCTGATGGATGGCCAAAAACTTCTCACACAGGCTTCCGTCCTGTGTTGATCGGAAACGCAGCAGAAGTTGCTGCCGGAACTGCTGCCAATCCAGGAAAGGTTTCCTGGCTTCCGTCCACTGAAGCCACGACAATGCGTCACCATCCAAACTTACTCCAATAGCCCCCATCTTCTCCTTCTCTGTCAACCCATTGACCTCAAAATACCTTTCCGCCCGAACGAGCCACCCATCTGGATTTTCCCCACTGAAAATAGGCATTTCCAATTTTCGCACTCGCCGCCAGCTATCCAATTCTCTGTGCTGGTCGTTACTCATGGTCATCCTCCCGTAGCTAGCTTCCCCTGTCCCTTCTGGCCATTTACCACGGTCGGGCGTTTGCGGATTGCTGGTGATTCCATGTTGGTTGTTAGTCGGAATCTGCCCTTCGGTGAGGCTCCCTGTTCCATCTCCTTCGCTGTTCTTATTCGGCCCCATCTTAACGTTATAGAGTGCAGCTACAGCTTTCCTGGTTTCATCCATCGACTGCAACATTTTGGTCATGTTTTGGGCCAACTGATCTACTGCCCTCTCCATGGCTGGTAAGCGTTGCAACTCTGTTTTGACTTCCTCCACTTCTTTTTCCAGTAGTTCCATCCTTCCTTCGTTTTTTTTTTGTCATCGGATCGTTCGTGCTCTGATACCAATTTGATAGGACTCAAACTGAAAATAGAAGAGCTGAATTGATAAAAGGACTTTGATTGAAAATGTAGAGAATTACAGATACGGAATAACAGCTAATCTCCCTTTCCTTACTCAATAATTGCCTGCCTTCTTCCCACACTTGCCCCTATATTTATAGTTATTTCTCTAACTGATTTTCCCCCAGCACATGCTCCCCAACAACTTCTGTTATCCCTCCCTTCTTGACCCTTCTAGAATATGTAAAACGTATAGGGGGCTTATCACGCTGAAAATTCAATTATGCATGAATATACATGTTCTTTTTTAACTGGATCTATCATGAATCTTTCCGAATTCTGTTGTTTCACTTTTGTATATATTACTGAGTACATAGCACTTTGTGTGGTTATGCTTGCTCTGTGTATTGGGCTTCTGTGTCTATATCTATCATGTACCATGTGGATGCCTTTATCAGTTCATGCTGTGTGTTGTGGTGTGGTAACTCATTGGCATTTGGGCATGTAAGGGTGTTCTCTGGCCATCTCTAATTTGGGCATAAAAAATTATTTTCAGCTGAAGATGAAACTGAAAAGGAAATCATAAAATTGGAATTTTCGAGAGACAGCGAACAAAAACATTTTCCACCTAATACTGACTGAGAATAATTAAAACATTTGAACCGTCAAACCCAAAACAAAATCATCAAAGGTCTTGTAGATTTTAGGATAAGAAGTTCTATTAAGTCCTTAAAAGAAATCACCAAATGGAATAAAGTTATGGATAACGAAAATCTATTCCGTGCTGCAAAGATTATATTATCTATCAATAAAAATAGAAAAATAAAATTAAGGTATATAATAAAACAAGACAATTGTGATTCAGTACTCACGAGGTAATGAGGTATCAATGTAAACTACAGTCATGTTGTTGCTATCAAGGTCACTGCATATTAGCAGTAACCAACACAGCCTACTAAAGGCCAGTTATGGCTGCCAATTTCCATATATTTATAGGTAATCAAGATTCAAACACAACCATACTGAATATAAACAAATATTGCCGCCTTGTTTGAGCCCCATTTTATCAAAAATTCATTTTTTCAAAACTCATTTTCAATCACATTCTCCTATAAAATAATTTCACGTAAATCAAAAAAAATTCCTTATTTTTTAACCACACATTCTCCAAAAACCACTATTCAAGAACACATTGTTTCCCCCAAAATGGGGCTTAAACAAGGGCTGTATATGGAAAACTCTTAATTTAAATAAATGTAATTGATATTGCTGGATCTCTGAAAGTAAATTGACTAATTTCGTACCTTCAGTTCCGGCAATTCAATAACACATGCACACTCAACCACATCAACCCCAACTCGCTCTGCAATATAAAACTAACAAGATTAGACATTAATGTCACAGAAATGGAACAGTGCTTCCAACAAGATTTGCTTTAATTTTCAGTAGGATAGTTCACTCGGTCTTTTCTCTTCTTTTAATCTTTACTTGTCGCATTCTTTATTCTGATTATATTAGCCTCATTGAGAAAGCAAGTGGACCTCTATCAAAACTAAAGACGAATTTTAATTTCTCATGTTGAGAAAAAAGAGGCAAAGGGAGAGAAGAAATTAGCAATAAAATTATAAATTTCCAGAAGAAAGAAGCACACCAAGTAGGCGGATAGCAGCACTCAAGGTCCCCCCAGTTGCAATGAGATCATCCACTACAAGTGCCCGTTCTCCAGCTTGTACAGCTCCTACATGCATCTCCATTATGTCCGTTCCATACTCCAAAGAGTACTCTTCTGATATAACCTCCCCTGGTACGGTAATGATGATTACGGATTCAGTAACTTATAGATTGCTATGCAAAACATGCACAAGTAAAACACTTGCAACTAAAGTAAATAAATAGATTTCCGAAATCACACTAAAACTCGCTAAAAATCTTCAGAAGAAGCTGAGGGCAATGCCAAGATACCTTTCACAAAATTAATATCGTAAAAGGATATCTCTCAAACTCAAGAATCAGGGCATTCTTTCTGCCATAAACTTGTTTCTTTAAAACCCAGGAAAGCATAAGAAGGTTGTGAATCATGGATGAAGGTGAATTCAGCCACAGAAATCCATATATAGAGTACATGTACATAATTAAAAACATGATGGCAATGTTACAACAAAATCAGATATGAAAGATAATTTTAAGAAACGTACGCAATTCAGTATTATGGCAATTTGTACAAAACCCGCATAATGCAACTTTAACACGCTGATTATTTTAAAAAATCAGCTATCATATAAACATGGACACAGAAATATATCATATGAATGTGGATTATTGAGTCCATAAAGCTGTACTTTTGAAATGCTATTTGTCATGACTTCATTCTACCTCTCACCTACTATATTATAACACACTTTTCATCCAAATATGAATGGGCTAAGTTAGCAGGTTACTTGATTACTAGTCAAGCAGGTGAATTGATGTTTAGATATTTATCAAAGGTTTTGCATAAATAACTATTTGAGTTCTTTGATTAGTAGGTACGATTTTTTTTCCCGGGAAAAATCTTGGAAGTTTAAAATGGTTTATTGTTGATCAATAAAATAATTAATTCATCTTTTTTTATTTGAGATTATATTTTTCCTTTTAATTTTGCATGTAATGTATTTTTTTACTTGGACGGACATATAATTGATTTCTATTTTGATATTATAGAGATATTTCTTATGAGTAATAAGTGGTTCCCACATAAGCTGAAATGTTTGTTGATTCTGATTCACATATGAACTTGTATATTGTGTTTTGTATAAATTTAAACTTTATAAATTACTTAGAACACAGGTGTACTCTTCATTTTTCATATGCTTATCGATACTAAATTCATTTCTTTGTGTGGAAAAATTACAAGTAATTATTATTTATTTGATAATTAAAAAATGGGAAAATTGTAACTACGGTACCAAACCTTTTATTTAGTAGCAGACTTTACCTAAACTTTTCATTTTTGCTACCGTAGGATGGAGATGGAGAAGAAGAAGAAGAAGAAGGTGGAAATGAGTTTTTAATTTTAACTATTTAATTTTAGTTATTTATTATAAAAAAAAATACAAAGTTATCGTTTTAACCTTTTAAAATTAGTCAAAATTATTGTCAATAACAATTATTGTCAACTAACGGTCAAACTAACAGAAATCATTCATTTGGACTTGAGCTGCGATTTTTTTAAAGGATTGGTATCGTAGGTAGCACAAATAAAAGGTTTGAACAAAGTCTGCTATTAAATTAAATGTTTAGTATCGATGCTGCAATTATCCCTAAAAAATACTAAAATATTTCCTCCTTGTGCTTGATTGCCAAATATTAAACTTTTACATACTATACTAACCCGTGAAAAAATAAATAAATAAAATAAAAATATGACTTGACTTTGTTATTGCAATTATTTTAGATGGTACTTGAAGCCTAATTTGTTATTTGTATATTATAGTAGAAATTTTAAAATATATGGACTAGTCTAGTGGGAGGTTGCTGGGCATATTTTCAAGAGGCCTTTGGATCGAACCATCTCAATCATCCAGTCAGTTTGAAAAACAAGGTAGGTTTAAGTGAACCAATTCATCGATCTAGGATCTGGTTCAACAGTTTCCAGTCCAAATATAATATTATGCATCTCATAACCACATTTTACATTTCACAACTTTTTTTCTAAATTGGGTAAGCTATAATTCAGTCATTTTCTTAAGGTCATACATAATAGAGTGGAGAAAACGGATTCATGTAGCTTACTTCTCCAAAGCTATTGAGAACAAGGCTTAGATTATGGCTGCTGTTATTTCTAGAATTTGGGGGGAGTCTTAAAAGACAAAAAGTGTACTCAAAATTTAAATTCAGAAATATTGTTACTCAGCTACAAAAGAAAAACCTCTGACATTTCAAAAGCTATAATGCATTTGATTTTCGATCATCATGCATGTCAATCTTCTAATAATAGATTTTCAAAAAACGCTAATTAGGATATAAGAGCATGTGCTCTTTCTTTCTTCTTCATTTTTTTTTTTTTTTTAATAAATTTTGGTCTCTTTCACCCTGATAAAACATGCATTATATTTTTTGACAACAGAACACATCATGAAGATTCAAAACATGCTATGAATATAACAGTAACCATGAAAATAGCCAAAACGGACCAAGATAGAAGCAGAGAGCTATACCAGGTAACTTCTTAGGCTTTCTCAAGGGAACAAATTTGGCCCCGATAGCCAATGCAATTGGAGGTCCAAATATAAAACCTCTGGCCTCGATTCCTGCACCATTTGAACCAGTATCACATGTTATAAAATTTCAACTGATTTTGCCATTAGCAAGTGTTAATGAGTCAATGCATAATTAGTCAACCAAGTTTAGCATTTGGCATCGATTATTTTGGGCTAGATATTGCTTTCACTTACCTATTGAATAATTTAGATAATTCAAATAATCATCAACAGAATTTTCTTAATATTTGGGCCATAGAAGATGGCCCAGCCGCTGATTTTCAGATTCTGATTTGTTGAAGGTGGAATGTCCCTATAACCAAGCATTCGCTCACATTATGACACTTTGAAATCCAATTCCCATAGTTGTGAACTAAAATTTCTTCGACTTATTAAATTATCTCAATGTCAAAATATTAAATATCAAAATTCAATACCCTTTAGTTGTAGGGAGATTAAAATCTCTAAAAACTGCACGACGTTGTGCAATATCATACTTTCAACAGAATAAACGTATATAGAGGACACGTATCAAGCAATTCTATTTCAACAAAAAACAATAGATCGAGAAAAACAACAATGCACCTGCAACAACATTAATATTTTGTTCCTTGTATCTCTCAACAAACAAATCGATCGTGTCCTTAAATGCTTTGGGATCAAGGAGCAAAGTCGTTATATCCTGAAACAGTATCCCTGCCCACAAACCATCAATGCAGAAACGAAAAAATCAGTTCAATTATCCTCCTCTATATGAATTCTTCAAATATTTCTGGAATTAAAATCAGAGAGTTTTACCAGGTTTGGGGAAATCAGCTATGACCCGAATGGAAGATGAAATCCGAGAAATACGATCATCAGTCGAATCAACATTTTGGGCCGCCATGTGCGAGGATTTGATTGGCTGCAGACCCCGAGGAGTACTTGTCCGTCCGTAGATCGTCGGAGTTCTTCTTCTTGCAATGGGGATTTTAGTGTTAGGTAATAATTTTACTTTGACCGAATTGCCACTTTGATAATTACTCTGAGGGACAATTTTAACCCCAGAAATTTCGAGGACCAAGGCCATGAGAAGGAATTTAAAGAAGAATAAAGGGTAAAATGAGATAGGACGGCAATTAGAGGGTTATTAAGCGAGGGGTAGTTTGGTAAGAGGAATAAAACGGCGATTAAAATCCGATCGTAGTGTGTATAATGATGGGACTTCACGGCTAGTTTGTGCGTGTTAGACAAAGGAGCTTGTTATATGTGGATAAAATTTTACACACACTATGACAAATTGTAACATGACATTTTGTCTTTGAATGTCGACATGCAAAAAGAGATTTTACCGTCAATCATCTGCTGTCACCACTACATCTATAAATAAGGTGGGCAAAAAAATCTACGATTTTGCTACATGTACATAATGATTTATATAATGGTTTGCATAACACATGATGTAGTGAGATATAATTAAATCAGAATTTATTCAACCAAATAAAAAAAATATCTCATTTTTTAACACATCATCCGTATGTGAATTATTATGTAACTCTATTATATACAAGTAGTATTATTCAAAATTTTGTACAAGTAGATAAATCCTTTAGACAAATGTGTTGAGTTTTTTTGTAGAATTGTGAAAAGAACAAAAATACGTGATTGTTGGACCGACTATAGAATCCTAATCTAAAATATTGTAACGGTTCGTGTAATTTTCGATAAAATAATTTTACGTGTGAATTCATAAATTTTACCAATTTCTGACCCCACGTATTTATATTATTCAAAAAAATAAATCACTTTTCATAAAATTACTTCTTTAAAAATTAAAATCAAATAAGGGTCGAATATACTATGGACGAGTGTAACAAGAACTAATTTTGTGAGGTTTACAACTTTGCATTTTGGGACTTAGTGTAGGAAGTGCGATTAAATATGGACAAGAGAACCAAATCTTATCTAAGATATTATGATGAGTGATTATTAAAGCAATAAGTTTTGTCACCTGCGTGATTCATGCTTACAAGTTGAGATTTAAAAATTGAAACTTTGAGAGTGAATTCATTGTATCATCCAACTTTTACATGTATTTCAAATCAGTTAATGAACTTTAATTTAATTTTAATTTGTCACTCAACTTTCATAAGTTTTTAACAGATTATAATGTTCGTCAACATTGGTAAAAATAATGCATAACTTGTGTGGCAAATGGTCTTATTGATGGAAACATCCTTTTATCTAACCTTTTTTCGCCATGAAAAAAATGCATTGAGAAATGAATGAATTTTTTTGTTCAAAATCCTATGACGGATTTTGTTACTATTGTCTTTCTTTCTTTCAATTTTTTTTTTACATACTCATTTTCAATCACACATTCACAATACTTTTATTTGATTGTTTCATAAATAAAATCTGGAGAAATTGCAACGAAAGTCCCAAACCTTTCATTTTGTTACAGAATACACCTTAACCTTTCATTTTTGCTGCCGCAATTCCAAATCTTTAACTTACACTACAGCTGGAGTCCATTTGACAGATTCCATCCACTTATCTATTAGTCAACCCTTAAATTAAATGTTTGACTCAAATTAATAAATTAAATAAGGGGTAAAATAGTAAATTATAGTTTTATATAATAAAACAATTAAATAAATAAAGATGAATTGTTCACCCCACCCCCCAAAAACCTAGAAATCAGTCATCGTTGTAACCACATCTACACATTCATCAAACCCAACATTCGTTTCCAACAAATCCTTGGTTTTCCTAAACCCTTCCCCATCAACGCTATGAAATAGAGATTGAGATCCATCGAATCCAAAGAAACCCTCAAAATTGAGGTCCCAATTCCATGTAATCTCCTTGAACTCAAACAAATCATATCCCCATTCCACCCAATTCTTCTTCGTGTGCGTCAATTCCCATTTCACTTAATCTAATTGACGAGCTCCAATCCACGTACCCTGACGGCGAAGCTTCACTCCAATCCATCGGCATCATCTTTAGGGACCTTATTTTCTTTGTCGTCGAAGCCAATTCTATACAAATCACTCAAATTTCACAAACTACCACCAATTACCTAGAATGCCTCTCTTCTGACTCAAATTTTGTGACTATGAATAACAGAGCAATTCAAGATAGGCGGCATCATCATTACAGCTCATCAAGGAAGGCAACTTACCATTGAAAGCATCCAAACAATGTCACGAGCCAGCTATTAGTTAGACAATTGGATTAGTTAATTCATTACACGTGTTCACCTTGTATTGGTTTGTACAATTGAATTAATAGAGTTAGTTAGAGTGAGTTATTTAGTTAGTTAGTTGATTTCAATTTTCTCTATTTATATACACAATTCTTGTAATACACGGTGTAATTTTTCTCTCCTAAACAATACAATTGAATTCTTTCTTACTTCAATCCTTCAATATGGTATCAGAGCTAATGTGTGCTTCTATTTTCTGATTCTTTACAATTCAATTGCATTTCTATTCTCTTGCGATCAAATTCATTCTGGCAAGTTATAGCATCAGTAGTGAATGTACCAATAGGGCTGTCCGTGGGTCGGTTCGGTTCGGTTCTGAAGATACCCGAACCGACCCAAAACTTTCGGGTATTTAATAAATGGACCCGTCGGGTCCAAATATAATTATGGAACCGTTCGGGTTCGGTTCCGTTCGGTTCGGTTCGGGTCGGTTCGGTTCCGTACCATAATTAAATTTTTTAATATTTTCAGCAACACTACATAAATACAATTAATAACATTTCATTCGTAACTTTTACAAATTAACGTAGCCCAATTCAAAAAAATATACAAAACTAGCCGTCCAATAAGATTAATTCAATGCATACAAATACCAAAAAGTAGATATTAATATTACAGCAAAACTACATAAAGTATATTCATTTGCTTCAAATTAAAATGGGCTAATGGATTTTAAAATGATTTGGGCTTAAAAATTAAAATTATGAAATAATCTAATTTATTCAATTAATTTGCTAATTTGTATAGAAAAAAATAAAATAATTTAATTAATTCAATATAAAAAATAAAAAAATTATTTAGTTTCGGTTCTTCGGTTCTTGGTCTAGACCCGAGACCCGACCCAAACCCATCGGTTCTCGATTCGGGTACCCGTTCGGGTATTTAATTTATGAAGAACCGCTCGGTTCGGTTCGGGTTCGGTTCGGTCCGGTTCGGTTCGGGACTTTTGGACACCCCTATGCACCAAGCCAAAAAAATTCCAGATCATTGAGCAAGTTCGCCATTGATGATGGATCTAGCCCATACACATTCATCATTCAGACAACCCAGGGCTTGTGCTTGTGTCATAGCCTCTTACTGGTAACAATTATGCTTCATGGAGTCGAGCTATGGTGATTGCTCTATCCGTGAAGAACAAACTTGGTTTTATTAATGGATCATTGTACATGCCTAAAGACAATGGTAATTAGCTAAATAATTGGATCTGTAGTAATAATATGGTCATCTCATGGATTCTCAACTTAGTTTCCAAGGAGATCTCAACAAGTGTCATTTATTCTGAATTGGCACATGATATATGGATTGATTTGAAGGAAAGGTTTCAGCAGAGGAGTGGACCTCATATATTCCAATTGAAATGTGAGCTAATGAATCTAACTCATGGTCAAACATCTGTTAGTCTACTTCACCAAATTAAAAACAATCTGGGAATAACTCAATAATTATAGATCAATTTGTTCTTGTGGAAAGTATGTTTGTGGTGGCAATAAAAAGATTTCAAAGCATTACCAGACAGAGTATGTTATGTTGTTTTTAATAGGGCTGAATGATACATTTGCTCAAGTCAGGGGGCAATTGTTGCTTATAGACCCTATAGCTCCCATCAATAAGGTAATTTCCCTTATTTCTCAAGAAGAACATCAAAGAAATATAAACATTTCTAGTAACTCTAATGCTAGAGATTGTATGACATTTTATACTAAAACTATTCCTAAGAAAGGGCAGACATATAACAAATTTCAAAGGAAGGAAAGACCATGTGTACTTTCTGTGGACAGGCAGGTCATGCAGTGGATAAATGTTACAAATTACACGAATACCCTCCTGATTATAAGATGAGGTAGAAATCTGGTTTCACTAATCATTCAGGAAGTAATCAGTCAAAGCATGTTGCTGCTAATCAAATTGTTTCTGAATCTAATTCAGAGCAAGTACAGAATAACGCAAGAAATTTCATGCAATCTTTGAACTCTAATCAATACTAGCAATTAATGAATATGTTACGCAATCATCTAGCTTATGCAAAAGTTAACACATGGACTAATGAACACTCTAATCAGGTGACAGGTACTTATTTTTCTATTGCTCTTAATCCATGGATAAATTCGGCTAAGCATGGGTGGTGGATTCTGGGGCAACCAGTCATATATGCTTCAGTCAATCAGCTTTATGTACTATGAAACCTGTTAAGAATGATTATGTTACTTTGCCAAATCATAATAGAATTCTTGTAAACTTCATTGTGACTGTGAAATGTAGGCATAATCTGATGCTTAAAGATGTGTTGTATGTGCTACAATTTAAATTCAACCTGATGTCAGTTAGCTCATTAACAAAGGATCATTGCATTGTTGTTAGATTCTTTACTAACACATGTTTTATTCAGGATATGTACAATCAGAGGATGATTGGCAAGGGTAAAAGATTTGCTAGTTTATACATAATGAATGATTAATCATTTGATTCAGTACAGGGTCATAGAAGTAACATTTTGGTTGATGATGTTGTGTTTCCATTTCATCAACTGAAAATAAAGTGAATGCTCATACATGGCATAACCGATTAGGCCATTTGTCTTTTCAAAAGTTAGCCTTGTTAAAAGATCAATAGCATTTGAGTTGTGATAAATATGGAAACTATAAATCAGCTCCTTGTAATGTTTATCCATTGGCAAAAACAGAAAAGACTTTCTTTTGTCTCAAATAATCACTTATCCGTCATTGCTTTTGATTTGATACAATGTGATGCTTGGGGACCTTATCATGTTTCTTCTCACTCTGGATACAAGTATTTTCTTACTTTGGTAGATGATTACATGCGATTCACATGGGTATATCTCATGAAACACAAATCAGAAGTCAGCTACATCATTTCCAGATTCTTTAAGATGATTGAGACTCAATTTCAAAAGATTATAAAGAAATTCACATCAGATAATGCACTAGAGTTAAAGTTTATTGATTTCTTTCATTCTAAAGGAGCTATTCATCAATTTACTTATATTTAAAGGCCTGAACAAAATTCAGTAGTTGAGAAAAAACATCAACATTTGCTTAATGTTGCTAGAGCATTGTATTTTCAGGCACAAGTTCATATTCAGTTTTGGAGTGAACGTGTATTAACTGCAACTTTTCTTATTAACAGAACTCCACCCTCCATTTTACAAAATAAAAGTCCATTCTCTCTTCTGTATAACACTCATGTAGATTACAGTCAACTCAAAGTGTTTGGAAGTCTATGTTTTGCATCCACTTTGCCATCTATTCTAACAAATTCACTCCTAGAGCTAGATCATGTGTCTTTGTAGGGTATCCTCCAGGAATAAAAGGATATAAAATGCATGACATCATGTCCAAGACATTTTTTATCTCCAAAGATGTGTTTTTCCACGAACAAATATTTCCATGCACTCTATTTCCCATCATTCTGATATTGTTGATCCTTTTCTTGATCTTGTGTTACCTAATTCTATTTCAGAAATCCCTCATTCCAATTACAATATACCTGTTTCTACTTCATAATCCAGAATCACTGATGTGACTATTGAAGCTACTAATGGTACAAATGAATTACAGCACAACTCACCTCTCATTACTAATCATTCTTACATATCAGATGCTCCCAGAAGATCATTTCAATTCAGTAGACCTCCTTCCTATCTTAGAGAATTCCATTGTAATCTCCTAACCAACAATCAACCTTCAACCTATGATTCTTTTCCATATCCATTATCCAAATACATCTCTTACAAGTCATTTTCTCTTTCTCACTGTCATTATCTTCTAAATGTATCATCAAACTTCGAATTTGAATACTATCATCAAGTAGTTAAATATGATCATTGGAAGGATGCTATGGCGACTGAATTAAATGCCATGGAAATGACTAATACATGATCTTTTACAAAACTACCTGATGGGAAACATTCTATAGGCTGCAGATGAATTTATAAAATAAAATATAATTCAGACGGCAGCATAGAAAGATGTAAAGTACGCTTGGTGGCTAAGGTATATACTCAACTTTAGGGATTGGATTTCAATGAGACATTTTCACCTGTTGCCAAACTTGTTACAGTCAAAACTCTTCTAGCTATAGCTGTCATTAATAATTGACATATCACACAACTTGATGTTAGCAACACTTTTCTCAATGGAGATTTGTTCGAAGAAATATACATGAATTTGTCCTTGGGATTTAGAGAATATGTTTATTCTAAAATTTAGGTGGAGAATCTGGTTTTTAAACTTCACAAGTCAATTTATAGCCTTAAGCAAGCATTAGTGCAATGGTTTTCAAAATTCTCCAATGCTCTTATTAATCGTGGTTTTAAATTGTCAAAATTAGATTATTCATTGTTTACCAAAGGTTCTGGTAGCATGGTTATTGCTCTCTTAGTCTATGTAGATGACATCCTTGTCATTGGGTCTGATCAGCATGAAATCAGGTCACTCAAAGGCTTCCTACATAGTCAGTTTAAGCTGAAAGATCTTGGCAAGTTAAAGTATTTTCTTGGGCTTGAAATAGCAAGGTCACAAAAAGAGATCTTCATGTCCTAACGGCAGTATACTCTACAATTACTTGAGGATACTAGATTCTTGGCATGTAAACCTATTGCATTTACCTATGGATCCTAAACTAAAGCTCAGTTCATTTAAATGAAAACTAACTGCTAATGCATCCATGTACATGAGACTAATTGGCCACATCTTTTACCTCACTATCTCCAGACCTGATATCACATTTGTTGTTTCCAAATTAAGCCAATTTGTGTTACAGTCGAAGCAACCACATTTAGACACAGCTCATCATCTTTTGTAGTATATCAAAGCGAGTCCAGGGCAAGGAATTTTATTTTCTGCACAATCTTCACTTCAATTAAGAGCATTTGCAGATGCGGATTGGGGATCTTGCCTTGATACAAGGAGGTCTATCACCGATTTTTATGTTTTTCATGGAGATTCTCTCATTTCTTGGAAAGACAAGAAACAAACTACAATATCCAAATCTTCAGGTGAAGCTGAATATCGTGCATTAGCATCTACTACTAGTGAACTAGTTTAGCTAACTCAATTGCTTCATGATTTTAAAATTTTCAACAAAGACCATGCATTAATATTTTGCGACAGTCAAGCGGAAATTCACATTACTTCAAATCATATCTCCATGAACGTACTAAGCACATGAGATTGACTGTCATTTTGTTAGAGATAAGGTGGCTGATGGTGTTGTCAAGTTATTACCAGTTCGTTCCCATCATCAATTAGCTGATATCTTGACACAAGTTATACCAGCTTCTCTATTGTTTCCTCTATTATCCAAGATAGGTGTCATCAACCCTTACACTTCATTTTGAAGGACAGTAACAGAGCAATTCAAAGGTAGACGGCAGGATCATTACAGCTCATCAGGGGAAGGAGCTCACCATTGAAAGCATGCAAACAATGTCATTGGAGCCAGCTATTAGATAGACAGTTAGATTAGCCAATTCATTACACGTGTTCACTTTGTATTAGTTCGTATAGTTGAATTAGTTAGAGTTAGTTAGAGCGAGCGAGTTAGTTGATTTCAATTTTCTCTATTTATATACACAATTCTTGTAATGCACTTTTTAATTTCTCTCTGAGGCAATACAATTGAATTTGTTACGGGCTAATGAACAGAATCGACACGTGGCGCCACGTGTCGACGGTGGGACCAGCTTGATTAAATCAGGTTACGATTCTCTAGCTTCAGCCGTGAGTTCCAAGGCCCTCACTATTATTCCGAGGCCCTTACTAACACTCTGAAGCCCCTGCTGCTAACATCCGAGGCTCATTAAAGGACCACTTGCGGGGATTCACTCATGATGAAAATCTTTAACAAATGATTGATGTGACTCTTGTATAAAGTTTGTTTATGTCTTGTCTTGTCAATGTAAGAACATTTAATGTTTTGTAAGGCTAGGAGAGTCAACTTGATGGCTAGGACTTGATGTCCTGGCCGAGGAGATGGCGCCACGTGTAAATTGATCCAAAGGTCACAATTTGAGTTGTAACACTATAAATACCCCAACCATGTAATACATAAGGGCTGATGCCAAATTCCAAATGAAAAACTGAATATTTGGAAACATATTGCTCTCTTTTGACTACGAAAATTACAACTACAAATCTTGTTATTTATCGATTGGTTTCTTATACAATCGTATTTCTTTCTTCTTGCCGGAAGCCCTAACTCTGACGTCTCGTGCGGCGAGCTCCTCCCACGCCCGGATTTTGGAGCCTTTCTGACCGTTTTTCGGCACATGCGTGTTGGACAAGGCTGGTACATGCACGAGTGGGCCCGGCATCTGTTGGCAACATTTTTTGGGGTCAACAGATTGGCGCCGTCTGTGGGAAACGATACTATAACCACGAGCAACCCGTGAAAGAAGGCTTTCTAAAATATTTTGGGGCATCCCCCTTTAAAAAGGATTTATTCTTGAAAAAAAAAGAGTAAGAGGAAGCCCTTAAAGGAAAATATTTACAGTTCTAGGTTTCAAAAGATATGAGCTCGGAAGAAGAGGCTCCCCCCAGGCGAACTAGAGAAGCTGACAATGAGGCCCCTGCGGTCCGACGCCGACCCCACCACCATCACAGGCGAGGTGGTAGGAGGTTGGCGGCCCAGCTTACTAGGGAAATGGCAACCATGGCAGCCAATATGAGGAACATTACCAACCAAAACTTGGCGATGCAAGAGCTGTTGAGGCAAATGCAAGGCCAGGGAGGTCCCCCACCTCCCTCCTTTGTTCCACAAGGGCCATATCAATCTGACGAGGTTCAAAGTCAAAGAGCTTATTCCTCCAGGCAGCATAGGAGAGTAAGCCCAGTAGAAAGGGAAGTGGGAGTCGATATCTCCTCCAATTATGCTTCTGGTCGACCCTCCGAGGCCCCGTTCAACATGGAGGATAATTTCCCTCCCGAATATGAGCCAGCACCGAGGCCCCAGAGGTCTGCCAGTGTTTTTGATAGGCTCAGCCCAATAGGTCAGAGGCGTAGGCAAAGAAATGCAGCACATGCTCCTACAAGTAGACCACAGCCCCCACCTCCTGAGGTTCGGCAGCCGGAGGAAAGGCAAGAACGTGCCCCCCGTGCTGTGCCGCATCGTCATGAGCGTCTCAGGAGGGACGAGGAGGATCGCAACCAGGCAGGACCCTCCACACAACACCCTGTGGCATGAGGCTGAGGCTAATTATGATTCGGACGGTCCCCAAAGATCCTGCGACTTAGATGATGATGATGACAATCTGCCATTCTCAAGGGAATTAAGGAATGCCCAGGTCCCAAATCATTACACTATGCCCAAGATACCCAAATATGATGGGAGAGGCGACCCGGCAAAGTACTTGAACAGCTACAAAACGCACATGAGCCTGAGAGGCGCCACTCTAGTTGTTAAGTGCAGAGCCTTCCATTTGACTCTAAGCAGAGCTGCTGAGATTTGGTATAGCAGGTTGCCGCCTGGGAGCATTCGAAGCTGGCCAGAATTCAAAACTACATTTTTGAAAAGATTTGCTGTAAGCAAAGAGGGCGAAGGCCCAATCCAACGCCTCCAGGATATGAGGCAACAGCCCGAAAAAACTTTGAAAAGTTTTCTGTCCCGCTTCACAGACGAAATGACTTGTTGTGTTCAAGTCACTGATCGCGAGGCTCTATCCGCCCTTAGGGGAGGCCTCAACATGAATACCCTATTTTGGAGAGATGTACAGAATAGAGATCCCCCAACTTATGATGCTTTGTTGGAGATGATGCGACGTGAAATCATCAACGAGGAACTGATAGAACATCGAAACAGGGCAAGTAGGGGTCTCCAACCCCAACAAAGGCAACGTGGTAGAGGTCCAACCTCCCATCTGATGGATCAGCAATGGGGTCAACCCAATGCGGAAGTTGTCGAAGGCTCGGTCAGGCACTTGTTGCAGCCACATTGAATGCTGTGCCAACTTTGGCCTACGAGGACGTACCAACTACGAGTACCCATGAAAACCCACGAACACAACAGGCCCCCCATAGAGGACGAGGCCGGGGAAGAGGTTCAAATCAAGGCAGAGGCAACTCCCAAGGGTATTGCACTTATCACCATTCTTACAGCCACGTGACTGCTAACTGTAGAGACATAGCCTTGCATCCCAGAAATTCGGGTTCTAGAGGCAGCAATCAGAACACATCAAGACCGAGGAGTAGGCCCCCGCCAAGGCAGGATTCACGATCTAGGCGAGGCGAGGCCCCTTCCCATCACAGGGAAGCATCTCCTCGTGGAAGAGAACGAGAAAGGAATAGAAACTCTAATGAACAACAACGCAGGGACCATCGAGGTAGGTCTGATGATGTTCCAGTTCACGAGATTGACACTATTTTTGGAGGCCCTTATGTTGGTGGAAGCACCAGAAACTCCCAAAGGAACTATGTGCGAGAGGCAAGGGGTCCTCCATTGACTAGCTACATTGTGGGCAGCAGTTCACGGAGGAGTCAATCACCTCCGATTGTGTTTACACACGAAGACTCTGAAGGTATTCATTACCCCTACTGTGATGCTCTAGTAGTAAGAGCTGTGGTGGCCAGGAACGGATTGAGGCGAATGTTGGTAGATAACGGAAGTTCTGTGAACATCCTATTTGGATCTACTTTCGACAAAATGATCCTGAACCATGAGTTAACCCCTACCAACACTCCCTTATATGGCTTCACTGGGGACAATATCATCCCAAGGGGCAAAATCACCCTAGCTGTGGAGATGGGAGAGCCTCCCCTATCAACCACATGTTTTATGGAATTTTTGATAGTGGACAGTAGGTCAGCCTATCATGGGGTATTGGGGAGACCTGCGTTGAAGGATTTGGGAGCTATCACCTCCATTCATCACCTATGCATGAAGTTTCAAACTGATAGGGGGGTGGCAACAGTTAAAGGAGACCAAAGAGGGGCAAGGGAATGCTACCTCAACTCCGTAAGGAAGGCTGAGCCTAGGGATATGCACATGGTGGCAGGCGCCAGTAGCCTCGAATTGCCAGCACTTGATGAACTCGATCCACGAATGACCGAGGCTGATTCCCAGGCAGCCCTCATGGAAGAGTTGGAAAGTTTCCCTATCGATCCAAGGGAACCGACCAAGCTGCTGTAGGTTGGTAAGAGTTTAGCCCCAAGATTCAAAGGGGAGCTTAAAGAATTCTTGTGTAAGAACCACGATGTCTTTGCTTGGAGGCATGAGGATATGGTAGGCATTGACCCTGGAGTCAGTTGCCACCACCTAAGAATTGATCCCAAATTTGCCCCGCATAGACAGAAGAGGCGAGCTCTTAACCCAGAAAGGTATGAGGCCTTGAAAGAGGAAGTGCAGAAACTCATTAACAACGGCTTTATCAGAGAGGCCATCTACCCAAAATGGATATCCAATCCGGTACTGGTGAAAAAGCACAATGGGAAGTGGAGAGTATGCATTGATTTTTCTGATCTCAACAAGGCGTGCCCAAAGGACAGTTTCCCACTTCCCAGAATTGATCAGTTGGTGGACTCCACTGCTGGAAACGAGTCCCTGAGTTTCATGGATGCCTATTCTGGTTACAACCAAATCCCCATGTACCCGGGCGATGAGGAGGACACCTCGTTCATCACGGATCGAGGCCTCTATTGTTACAGAATGATGCCTTTTGGATTAAAGAATGCTGGAGCAACTTACCAGAGGCTAGTAAACAAGATGTTTGCCAATTTACTTGGGAAGACAATGGAGGTCTATGTGGATGACATGCTTGTTAAGAGTTTGAAAGTGGATGATCACATATCCCACCTCCATTAGGCCTTTGAAATTCTGCTAAAATACCGCATGAAGCTGAATCCCCTTAAATGTGCATTTGGGGTAGCATCAGGCAAGTTCTTAGGATACATGGTCAATCAACGGGGCATCGAAGCAAATCCTGAAAAGATTCAAGCAATGATCGAGATGAAATCCCCCCAGAAACCAAAAGAAGTACAAAGTCTGACGGGTCGCGTGGCTGCTTTGAGCCGCTTCATATCGAAATCCACTGATAAGTGCCTCCCATTCTTCAAAATATTAAAAGGAGGACAGAGGTTTCAGTGGACTGAGGAGTGTGAAGAGGCTTTCCAAGAGCTCAAAAGGCACCTAGGACGGGCCCCCCTCCTATCAAAACTCAAGCTTGGCGAGGTGCTACAACTTTACTTAGCAGTTTCCCTCGAGGCTATAAGTGTCAGATCGTGAGGGAAGAAAATTCAACTCAGATGCCAGTTTATTATATCAGTAAGGCTTTGATACCTCCTGAGACGCGATATCCAGACATGGAAAAACTAGCCTTGGCATTGATCATTGCATCTCGCAAATTGAGACCCTATTTTCAGGCTCACACCATTCATGTACTGACGAACTTTCCACTCAGACAAGTTCTACAAAAACCAGACGCCTCGGGTAGACTACTGAAATGGGCAGTGGAGTTAAGTGAATTCGAGATCCTCTTTAAAGCTAGAACTGCCATCAAATGGCAAGCTTTAGCAGATTTTGTGGCAGAATTCACCAACGCCCCTGCAATTAGCCAGGAGGCAGAGCCTCCCGAGCCCCCAACATGGAATTTGTTCATAGACGGTTCGGCAGGGAAGACGGGCTTCGGAGCGGGTATAGTTCTTATAAGTCCTGAAGGTCATACGTTGAATAGTGCAGTACGGTTTGGCTTTAAGGCCACCAACAACACTGCAGAATATGAGGCCCTCCTCGCTGGCCTTAGGCTAGCCAAGGAAATGCAAGTAAAGAGGTTTCACATCAGCAGCGATTCCCAACTTATAGTGGGACAAGTGAACGGCAACTTTGTGGCTAGGGATAAAGCCATGGCCTCATATCTCAAATTGGTAATGAGCCTACTCCCTTCCTTTGAGAAATTCGAGTTAAGTCAGATACCACGCCTCGAAAATGCGCACGCCGATGCTTTATCTAAGCTTGCCAGCAGCAAGGATTCTGAGTTATTGGCAGTGTCCCAATTGAGCACCTCCTCAGGCCATCCACCTCCGCAGAAGTGATAATGTGGGTAGAAAGTACCCCAACGTGGATGCAACCCCTCATATCTTACCTCAAGGATCAGTCCTTGCCTGATAATAAGGAAGAGGCGTACAAAATACGTAGGAGGTCTGCCCATTTCATGCTAGTTGACGATATCCTATATAAGCGTGGATTCTCTGCACTTCTCCTTCGGTGCGTAGGAGAAGAAGAGGCTAATTATGTGCTTAGGGAAATTCATGAGGGCATTTGTGGCAATCACTCTGGAGGATTAGCCTTAGCCAATAAAGCACTGAGGCAGGGATACTATTGGCTTACAATGAAGAAAGATGCCCTCCAATTTGTTCGCAAATGTGACAAGTGCCAACGTCTTTCCAACGTGCAGAGGCGACCCTCTCAGGAGCTTACTACAGTATCCAGCCCATGGCCCTTTAGCAAGTGAGGCGTGGACCTCATTGGCCCATTACCTAAGGGCAGAGGAGGCGCCAGTTTCGCCATAGTGGCTATTGATTATTTCACGAAGTGGGTAGAAGCTGAACCTCTGGCAAAGATCACTGAAGCCAATACTTCCAAATTTCTGTGGAAAAACGTCATTTGTCGCTTCGGCATCCCTTACTCGATTGTCTCTGATAATGGCAAACAATTTGACAACCGTAAGGTCGGGGACCTTTGTGAAGAACTTGGGATTAAAAAGCACTTCTCCACGCCTCATCACCCTCAGGCCAATGGCCAAGTGGAAGCTGTCAACAAGACTATCAAACACATTCTGAAAAAGAGGCTTGACACAGCTAAAGGAGCCTGGGTAGACGAACTACCCCAGGTACTATGGGCGATACGAACGACAAGTAGGACTCCTACAGGGGAAACTCCTTTCTCCATGACCTATGGTGCTGAGGCGATGAGCCCAGTGGAGGTAGGATTACCCTCTCCTAGGAGAGTGAGTTTCAATAAGATATCCAATGATGAACTTCGGAGATGTGAGCTTGATTTCCTCGAAGAAAGGAGGAATGATTCTCAGCTGAGACTCGCTGTCTACCAGAGGAAAATGAGCCGGTACTACAACTCAAAGATGAAAAAGAGGTCCTTCTGCATGAACGACTTGGTCCTTCGCATGGTCTTCTTATCCACGAAGGAATCGGGGATGGGCACCCTAGGACCCAATTGGGAAGGACCCTATCAAATCGAAAGGGAAATTCGGCCTGGCACTTACTGGATAAAAGACATGGATGGCAGAATTCAACCTCACCCGTGGAATGTTGAGCATCTGAGGATGTATTATCAATGAATATAATCAGTAGCCGGATGTTACTTCCTAGCCTTTATAAATAAACGAATTTTCTCCAGTCTTCGTCAACTATCAAATTATCAAATAAGCGTGGGCGCTTCGGAGGAGAGGATGGAACCTTAAAAGAAGGCCACCTCATTCGAACTCTTAAGCGTACATCACAAGCCTCCCTTTGATGAAGCTGAACGTCAAAGGGAGAAGCCTCTGCTTGGGTGAACCATCCACCAAGCTGGGAAGCGTGGGCGCTTCGGAGGAGAGGATGGAACCTTAAAAGAAGGCTACCTCGTTCGAACTCTTAAGCGTACATCACAAGCCTCCCTTTGATGAAGCTGAACGTCAAAGGGAGAAGCTTCTGCTTAGGTGAACCATCCACCAAGCTGGGAAGCGTGGGCGCTTCGGAGGAGAGGATGGAACCTTAAAAGAAGGCCACCTCGTTCGAACTCTTAAGCGTACATCACAAGCCTCCCTTTGATGAAGCTGAACGTCAAAGGGAGAAGCCTCTGCTTGGGTGAACCATCCACCAAGCTGGGAAGCGTGGGCGCTTCGGAGGAGAAGATGGAACCTTAAAAGAAGGCCACCTCGTTCGAACTCTTAAGCGTACATCACAAGCCACCCTTTGATGAAGCTGAACGTCAAAGGGAGAAGCTTCTGCTTAGGTGAACCATCCACCAAGCTGGGAAGCGTGGGCGCTTCGGAGGAGAGGATGGAACCTAAAAGAAGGCCACCTCGTTCAAACTCTTAAGCGTACATCACAAGCCTCCCTTTGATGAAGCTAAACGTCAAAGGGAGAAGCCTCTGCTGGGGTGAACCCTCCACCAAGCTGGGAAGCGTGGGCGCTTCGGAGGAGAGGATGGAACCTTAAAAAAAGGCCACCTCGTTCGAACTCTTAAGCGTACATCACAAGCCTCCCTTTGATAAAGCTGAACGTCAAAGGGAGAAGCCTCTGCTTGGGTGAACCATCCACCAAGCTGGGAAGCGTGGGCGCTTCGGAGGAGAGGATGGAACCTTAAAAGAAGGCCACCTCGTTCGAACTCTTAAGCGTAGAGAAGCTTCTGCTTAGGTGAACCATCCACCAAGCTGGGAAGCGTGGGCGCTTCGGAGGAGAGGATGGAACCTTAAAAGAAGGCCACCTCGTTCGAACTCTTAATCGTACATCACAAGCCTCCCTTTGATGAAGCTGAACGTCAAAGGGAGAAGCCTCTGCTTGGGTGAACCATCCACCAAGCTGGGAAGCGTGGGCTCTTCGGAGGAGAGGATGGAACCTTAAAAGTAGGCCACCTCGTTCGAACTCTTAAGTGTACATCACAAGCCTCCCTTTGATGAAGCTGAACGTCAAAGGGAGAAGCCTCTGCTTGGATGAATCATCCACCAAGCTGGGAAGCGTGGGCACTTCGGAGGAGAGGATGGAACCTTAAAATTAGGCCACCTCGTTCGAACTCTTAAGCGTACATCACAAGGCTCCCTTTGATGAAGCTGAACGTCAAATGGAGAAGCCTCTGCTTGGATGGACCATCCACCAAGCAAGAAAGTAAGAACAATTTTATAACACTTGGGAACGTAAGATTAAGAATTGATTTGAGGCTGTTAAGAGTTTATAAAGGGGCTTCGGTTAAGTTACATCGGATTTGTTTAGTCTGCTTTGCTGAATGGTTTACTCAGTTTCATCCTTTTAGGTTAACTGTTTGTATAACAAGGCTTTGATGCGGTTGCATTAAGTTAAGTTCGAATGTTCTTCTCAAAAGTTATGTTGTAAAGCCCAAGACAGTTCACTGCGGCAAGAATAAGTTGTAGTACAACAATAAAGCGAAATGTGTTCCATTAATATGCTGAAGGAATTACAAAGCAATGAATTAAAATTACAAAAAATGTATCAAGGAGCATGGGGTGGGGGAGCTGGAGCATCTGCTGTTTGAGGCTCTTCAACAGGCTGAGGCTCTTCAGTAGGCACATCCTCAGGATCAAGTTCCACCACTTCACCTTCTTCAGCGAGCGTTTGGGGAACCTCCTCCTCCAAGAACTCAGCCCTCAATTCAGAAACATCGAGCTCTGGATGCACCTCTCCCAACCTCTCGAAGACCTCCTGGTAGGCCACTCTGCTCCAATTTAGGCCGAAGCGGCGATACTCCTCAGTGTGATGGAAGTTTGCTATGTAATTCCTCACTGCAATATCACCCGCCTCGACCATGTCAGCTTCGTATTTTTTCACTTCGGCTTACAGCCACCTCAGTTCCTTCTCCATAAACTGACTGGCATCCCTAGCCCCAGCTATTTCAAGGTTTGCCTTCTCCAGTGCTTCGGCAGTGACCTTCTGGTGGTTATCAGAAATCTCCACCTTCTTAGTGAGGGCAGCTACCTCACACTGGCTCTCATGAACCTCCTTCTTTAAGGCCTCAATCTCTGCCAGGAGAGCATCACGTTTTGAATCATCAACATCTCTCTGAATCCTCAGTTCGATGTTGGCCTCTTTTTTCTCATCCAGTTCTGCCTTCACTTTCTCCAGTTCATCGCGCGAGGCTCGGTTCCTTGATTGGATATCCGCCAAGACAACTGGCATTCCAATACAACTCCGAAGGCTCTGGCTGTTTGGCTCACCAAAGTATTGGTGAGGTCCACTGCGTCACAAGTGGCCACGTAATTTTGCCACCTCTCCGTCCAGAACTTGTTAAAGCCTTCAGTGGCATCCCTCACCTCCGGAGGCAGCATTTCTATCACAGCAGGGGCTATTTTGTCCTCCCTGCCCCCCAGGAAGTTCCAGGACTTTCCCGAGGTCCTCTCCACAACTCTTGGTGGCCCCTTCTGCTCTCGCCACGTCATCCATGACGATCTTCCTGGATTGGGCCACCAAGGCAGCATCAATTGAAGATTGGAGGAGCTTCGGCTGCTTCGAAGCACCCTTTTCAGGAAAGGACACAGTGGTCCCAAAGCTTGATGATCCCCCACCTGGGCCCAACTTCCTCTTCTTTTGTGGCTCTTCAGCCACCCCCTTGCCCTTAGCCACTGCTGGCTTACCTCCTTTCAGGGCCTCCTTCGGCACTTCCTCCTCGGCCTCCTTATCATTCTTACTTTTACTGAGGCGGTCCAACTTGGACTTCACTTGCTTCGCCCCAGAGGATCCGGGCTTTAGTGCCTTCGCCCCGGCAGTAGACGTGGCCCTCATAATACTGGCCATATCAGGCAGAGCATACTCCTTCTTGGTAAACTTATCTGCAATTAAGAAAAGATAGGAGTCAGTTTCAGTTATTTCAGTGGCAGTCGGTTAAAGGCCACCTCTTACCCTTGGGGGCCATCAGTCCGAAGTCTATGAAGTATCTGCTTCTTTCGATCAAATGGGAGAAACTTCGGAGCCTCGGAGATCGTTGGTAAATGTCTTCTACAATGGCCCACTCAACCTCGGAAAGCTCGTACCTCGTGCTACATTCTGCAATCAACAAACAGATATCAGTATCAGAAAGTCAAGACGAAGCTATAAGAACTTAAGGTGACACTCACAAGCCTCGTAGTACTGGGTTGCGCGGTAATAGCTGGGACAGCGTTTCCCTCCACCATCTGCCACCTACCTGTCACCCAGAACCACGACTCCTTCCACCCCTTTATGGAGGAGGGGAGCCCAACCACAAAAGGGGAGTGGGAACCCCAGGGGGTGATGTAATACCACCCCTTTGAGTCATCCTTTCCCACGACCCTAGCATGGAAGAGGGACTCGAAAACATGAAGTGGGAGGTCCTTGCCCAGAGACACTTTCTTCCACAGGAAGTATGTCCCCACGACTTGGCTCCACCCGTTGGGAAGGATTTGGGTGGGGGACAACGTGAAGGTCCTCAGCACCGCCCTGAAGAAGGGGTGCAGAGGTAGACGCACACCTGCCTTAAACAGGTGCTCACTGAAGGCCACACAATTGGGTCTCTGGAAACAAGCTCTTTCGTGAGCATCAGGGACTAAGAGTTTGACGTAATGGGGGATGTTATAGGTCTGCCTAAGTTCGTCTAGTTTGGCAGAAGTGATATTGGATTGGATTTTGGCTACCCCCCATCTCGCCTCATAATTTATGGGCTCTTCGGTCATACTATACCACTCGCCAGAGGCCCCAGATACTGACTCCTCCCCACTTCTAACTACTGTCATAGCTAGAGATGCCTCGGAAGACATTGCAGTTTGAGGAAGGTGATGAACAGCACGGGAAAAGGTGTCTAAAGGAGGAAAGAAGACAACTACGTAAAGAGAAAATACCTAAAATGAAGAAGAGACTCAGAGGGATCGCCGGAAGTTCGCCAGAAAATGTCTGGCAGCAGGACAGTTTCAGAAATTTCAGAATGTTTCGCGAAAGTGAAGTTTGAAAATGACAAAGTTCTGGCTTTTATACTAGTGAAGGATTCAGCCCCAGCCTTTGGATCAGATCTCAGTTAATCTGAGGCGTTAAAAAATGCACAAATCTTAACCCTTGAAATCAAACGTTTTCTCTGCATCAACGCTCCAGATCTGTGCGTGCACGAACCAACATTGGCTCGCGCGTAGACCTGTCCTCGAAACCGCGCATCCTAATAATTAGTCATCATTGTGCATTAAATAAAGACAGCTGTACGACTATTGAAATTCGTCTCGATGCAGTTAATGTGCCTTGGAAACATAAGAAACCGTCATATCACAGGCACTAATGTCTATGGACATCTCCTCGCCTCGCCTCGTCTAAAAGGAATTCAGTTTCGGCCAGTTCGAATATGAACTCGCCTCATCTAAAAGGAATTCAGCTTCGGCCAGTTTGAATATGAACTCGCCTCGTCTAAAAGGAATTCAGCTTCGGCCAGTTCGAATATGAACCCGCCTCGTCTAAAAGGAATTCAGCTTCGGCCAGTTCGAATATGAACTCGCCTCGTCTAAAAAGAATTCAGCTTCGGCCAGTTCGAATATGAACCCGCATCGTCTAAAAGGAATTCAGCTTCGGCCAGTTCGAATATGAACTCACCTCGTCCAAAAGGAATTCAGCTTCAGCCAGTTCGAATATGAACTTGCCTCGTCTAAAAGGAATTCAGCCTCGGCCAGTTCGAATATGAACTCGCCTCATCTAAAAGGAATTCAGTTTCGGCCAGCTCGAATATGAACTCGTATCATCTTGGCATGGCTCCAAAACTTCAGTTTTACAGGTAACTTTCTTAGAAATGGTGTGAAGTACAGAAAATACAGACTTTGAAAGTTCACGCCTGGCATAAATAACCACACATGGACTTGGGGGACTATTGTTACGGGCTAATGAACAGAATCGACACGTGGCGCCACGTGTCGACGGTGGGACCAGCTTGATTAAATCAGGTTACGATTCTCTAGCTTCAACCGTGGGTTTCGAGGCCCTCACTATTATTCCGAGGCCCTTACTAACACTCTGAAGCCCATGCTGCTAACGTCCAAGGCTCATTAAAGGACCACTTGCGGGGATTCACTCATGATGAAAATCTTTAACAAATGATTGATGTGACTCTTGTATAAAGTTTGTTTATGTCTTGTCTTGTCAATGTAAGAACATTTAATGTTTTGTAAGGCTAGGAGAGTCAACTTGATGGCTAGGACTTGATGTCCTGGCCGAGGAGATGGCCCCACATGTAAATTGATCCAAAGGTCACAATTTGAGTTGTAACACTATAAATACCCCAACCATGTAATACATAAGGGCTGATGCCAAATTCCAAATGAAAAACTGAATATTTGGAAACATATTGCTCTCTTTTGACTACGAAAATTACAACTACAAATCTTGTTATTTATCGATTGGTTTCTTATACAATCGTATTTCTTTCTTCTTGCCGGAGGCCCTAACTCTGACGTCTCGTGCGGCGAGCTCCTCCCACGCCCGGATTTTGGAGCCTTTCTGACCGTTTTTCGGCACATGCGTGTTGGACAAGGCTTGCACATGCACGAGTGGGCCCGGCATCTGTTGGTAACATTTTTTGGGGTCAACAGAATTCATTCAATAAAGAATACTGGTACTTCTCAAAATACCCTACCTAAAGCAGAGAATTCTGAGTGAATGAATTTGAATGTCTCAAAATGGAAAGCCCTAGATTTGAGTGTGCATATAGGGAATCAATGGATTACATGATGGTTCTTGAAAATAAAGAGAATGGGATTTTTCGTGCCTTGGTGTCCCTACAAAATGGTGCCGGTGTTGGTTTCTATTGATGTAGAAAGGAAGCTTCTTTGGCCATCATGTAGCCTTTTGCTTTTGTTTAATCAATAGATTTAAAAGTGATAAGATCCATAGAGGACAACAAACTTACAAAGATTCGACTCAGCTTGAAGAGGAACTAATGATGAGATCACCAGTAAATAAGATCAATGATGCCATATATTTACTTGTTCAAGCTACGGATGCAAAAAATTTGAAATTAACAAGTTGAACACAAAGTTTCATGTTTGGCATGAAATATCACTTGTTGGATGGATATAAAACAAAATTGGAAGCTAGTTGGATAACTATTTTGTCACATAATATAAAATGGGATGTTGTCATATGTACTATTCCTGAAGCAAAGAGGTGGAATTTTGGTTGTTCTATGCTGTCGCACTAGTTATAAGTATGCGAGTATAGTTCATTTTTTGGACGCGTTTTTCAAAAAAATTTCTAAAAGTCTTTTTTTTGTAGAACTCTTGTTATGATATTTTTTAAAAATATATAAGGTTTTTATGGGTTCCACATTTATGGGATTCATTATTTTTATTGTAAAGGGGATGACATTTTTATTGAGAGAATTAATAAAGCGAAATTTGCTTTTTTCTTGTTATTCATTCAACTTAATTTTGATCTTATTAAATATTTCATCTTTGTGGCGTTCAACAAATTCATATCAATGTTCATAATTTTTGTAATTAAGGGGTCAAGTTTTTCCATAACTTTGATTCCTTGATTCAATAAATTATTGGGTCAAGTGTCAAATCGGGATTTTTATTTTCTCGAGGTTGTGATTCAATTTTTGTAGATTTCGGAGCTACCACGGCAAGGTTCATAGTTTTTTGTAATTAAGAGGTCAAGTTCTTCCATAACTTTGGTTCCTTGATTCAATAAATTATTGGGTCAAGTTTCAAACATTTTGTAGATTTTTTTTAATTTGAATATTATTTTAAAATTTTTAGGGAAGAAAATGTAATTTAACTATTTTACCCCTCATTTAATTTATCAATTTGAGTCAGAACATTTAAGTTAATTGTTAACTAACGGATAAGAGGATAAAATATGTCAAATGAACTTTTTTGTAGTAGAAGTTAAGGTTTGGAACTTCGATCATAAAATTTAAAGGTTAAGGCATATTTTGTAACAAAATGAAAGGTTTGAAACATATGCAGCAATTTTTCCATAAAATTTTGACACTTAACTATGCCATTTGGTATTAATAAATTGAAAGACGAAAACTTCACTTACCTTTGAAATTATATATCTTTCCTCAAGCTGATTGTTTTGTCAAAATTTACGAAGAGACCACGAAGAGATCACCCAAATGAAATAGTACTTTGCATACACGTGTCCTTACATTTGTGATAGTTCTAAACTACACATCCACGTGTCAGTAGTAATGCAGTGAAGATCAGTGCAAAAGTCAAATTTGAGATTCCTAAAACGTGACGAATTAAACCTAGGAACGCAGTTGTTTACCAGTTTGCAATGTGCAAAAACGCAGCCTTTATAGATGTAGGAATATTATTTAGCCGACTCCTTTAAAATAAATATCGGTAAAAGTCAATTTACAACATGAACAAAGAATAAATATCTTTGTTCTTCCCACTTGGCTACTACTGCCTACTATCAATAATAAATATCTTGGTTCTTCCCACTTGGCTACTATTGCCTTCAATTATAATATTAATTATTAAATTGACTGTGAAATTTAGTGCAGTCATCTTATATTGCACACCTTCACGGAGGTAAAGTTGACATAATATCACATGATATTATATCATTGAACTGTATTAAACATAGTCATTATTTCCATCAACATACATATCTGTCAAGGAAGATATCAAATATCCTCTGGTAAAGTAGAATATTTCAATTTAAACCCTGTTTGGATTCTATTAATTTTAATGCATTTTTAATTTTTTATTCAACAACACATTATTTAATAAAATAATATTATGCATAAATTTTAAAAATTTTCATTTTTTTAATTACACATTTTCCAAAAAAAAAAAATATTATTTCAAAATACATTTTTTTTTCCGAAAAACTCATTAAAATGGAGCCAAAAAGGGCTTATGTCAGATAACTACAATTATTAGTAATAAAGTTTAATTGATGGAAAATTATAATATAGTTGTAAATCGATGTTATTTAAACATCAACAACACGGATCGCTACTAAAAATTTAAAAACTACATGAAGACATCATATTATTTTAGTAATTTCGATGATAATTTTTTCTCAAAAAATACCTAGTGATAACCGAGCCTCAACTCTATTATGTAAAATTACAAAACGTATCGAAAGTATCTCTCGCAGATTTTGATACTCAAATTAAAATATTATCATGATTCATAACTTGAAAATCTCGCAACTCAAAAAATCTAATATTCATAAGAATTTTTCTTTCCATGTCTTTCACAATTGTAAAAAATTGGCAAAGATCATTGGACCTACATATTCTGTCTATCGAGTTTTTGAAATAGTGACAATTGTTAAATCTATTTGATAGAAACGAAATTGTTATGCCTCAAAACCGAAGCTCCAGAAGAAGTCCATACAAAAAGTCCATGCTTCGTGTCATCAGAAATTGAATCGAAGTCATATGTAAAGATGACGAATCGATGCCTCACCAATGAGCCATGTGTAAACAGAAGCTCCATGACCGAAGGGAAGTGCTACATGCTGCAAAGCAACAATATAGAGGTGATCAACCACTTCATCCGAAGCCCTTAAGCCGAAGCACTATGCAAGTAGTTGATGCTTTGAAGTCGTAACACTATGCAAGTGGTCGAAACCCTGAAGTCGAAACGCTATATAAGTAGTCGAAACCCTAAAACCATAGCAGTGTATAAGTGGTTGAAACCCACATTACTGAAGCGGAAACTTCCTAACCATAAAGGAACATATATCATAGGAGAATTCCATTTGTATAGAAGATTTTTCTTCTGTAAAATTTACCGACAGAGACAATGGCGGGGTGGGTGTATATTATGCCATTTTTTTATTGATGCAGGACCCACCAATATGTGTAGGTAAGTTTTCTGTAAAAACATTTTATGTACGTCAAACATTGCTCTATTTCATATTCACTTCTCCCAAAAGATATTCTACATAAAGATTTTATGCGAATGATTGATGTGATCCATGTCGAGGTCAAGGAAGCTTCTCTCAATTTTTCCAATTTTGATTTTCATAAGCAGACGAAAAGATTTAAAGATTCAAAGGTTGGGTTTGAGTTTGAGTTTGATGGAAGAAATATCAAAATTTTGCCGACTTAGTACACAGAAAGACCGCGTAAGAGTTTTGACTTAGACTTAGTCTCCAGTCCACTCGCTTCCCTTCATTGCCCACTGCCTTCCACTTGTGCCTCAACTAATTTTTCCCATATATAATGATTGTACTTTTCTTGAGTAACCGTCTCGCTTGTCACGCAACTTCCAAATCCTTGCGCTATATAGCCAGCCTTCTTTGCCCATAATAATTTAATTTCATACACAAAAATTTCAATTTTCCTTCAAATTTTCCCCAACTGCTTCCAATTTTAGTTCAGTAATGGCACTTGAAGCATTGAATTCTCCTACTACTCCGACTCCGGCGTTTCAGTTCGATAACACCACCCTCCGCTATCTCGAGCCGTGGACAAAAGGGAAGAGATCAAAGCGCCCACGCAGCGTCGAACGCCATGAGCAACCTACTGAAGAAGAATACTTGGCTCTCTGCCTTATTATGCTTGCTCGCAGTGGCGGCGACGGCTACGGTTCAACATCAAAACCCACCAATACAAATACTGCCGCTGTTGCGCAGAAAACCCAGTTGGCGCAAAAGAAAACTCGTCTTCCACCACCGCCACCAATGATGACGGCTGATGGTACGAAGTTGTATAAGTGTTCAGTTTGTAACAGAGCTTTTGGGTCTTACCAAGCTTTGGGAGGGCACAAGGCCAGCCACCGGAAACTGAGTGGAGGAGATGAACACTCCAACAATACCACCTCCTCCGCCGCCACCATCACTGCTTCAGCCACCACCACGAATGCAAGCAACCATAGTGGGAGGGTCCATGAGTGCTCCATCTGTCACAAGTGCTTCCCCACCGGCCAAGCCTTGGGGGGTCACAAAAGGTGCCACTATGAAGGTGGGGCACCCAGTAACAACGGAGGAGCCCCCAGCAGTAGTGCAGTGATGTCGTCGGAAGGAGTAGTATCCACTGTTACTCATCGGGACTTCGACCTGAACAAACCGGCTTTGCCGGAGTTGTGGCCGGGATTTGGCTCCGGTGAAGATGAAGTTGAAAGTCCCCATCCTGCTAAAAAATCCCGTCTTTCTTTGCCGGCAAAGTTAGAAATCATTTGAAGAATTAGAATTAGCTAAATTCACGATTTTGAATATAGAAAATCTCTGTAATATTTTTTGTTTTGTTTTTTTTTAGTGGGAATTTTTTGTGTGTAAATAGAAGTAGACTCAGTGACACAACGATTGTTTAATTAGTTTTTTTATTAATGAAAATGTTAACTTTTGAGTTCAAATATGATTTTTGTGAAAGACTGGAATTTTATGTTAGAATTAAGTTACAGTAATATTTGCAAATTGCTTCGCAGCGTAATATACGTGGACACAACTGGGTACCGTTTAGCTGTGTGGTGTGGGGGCGGTACATGGGGTGGGTATGTTGAGCAGTTTCACGTGTTCTGGTACAAAGATAAACTCAACCTTAGAGATGAGACATTTCAAATACTGGAGTTGATATGACTATTTAAAACTAGAATAATGTCACTTTGTTAGATAAATTTGCCATCTTGGATGATAAATGATGGTGTAACAACCAATGTTTTAAAAAGCGTGTCTGACATGAGGCAAGGCCAAAACGTCAAAGCTTAATGGGTTAGCGTCTTATTTGGCGGTCAACGACAGTTGTTGACCGCTAATGCGCATCTAGCGCAATTAGGCGCGTTTTTTTTTTTTTTAAATTCTTTTGAAGTTAAAAATTATTAAATGCTAATTTATTCAGTTTGTCCTAATTTAAAATTAAAACAACTATTTGAACCCAAAAGTCAAGTGACCAACGAATCTTATTTACGGTTATGATGATGAGGAGTATGATGGGGTGGAAAATGATATAAGGGAGCCTGACGAAGATGATTTTGTATCAGAAGACAAATATGATGAATTAGATGAAGAAGATGTTATTGAATTGGAGTCCGATAAAGAGTTAGATAAAATTTAAGTTCATATGCTATTTATTTACTATTTTGTATTTAAATTTGAAACTCACATTTTTGTTGGAAATTTTGAAAAAATATATAAAGTTCCTATAAATCTGTTTTAAATGTTTAGTAAGTATTATTTTTAATTGATTAAAAATTTAAATAATACTAAAATAAGAAAACGTCTTTTTACACTTTTTTACGCATATGCCTCGTCAAGCCCTGGGTTTGGCCTTCACGCATCGCCACACATTACGCCTTTTAGAATACTGATAACAACGAATATTTGGTGCAAAAATTGTCCCCCTTTTTTTTTTTAACACATACCATATGACAGCAATCTTTTTGGTGATGTACGAAGGGATGATGATGAAAAAAAAAAAGAATCGGTTCTCTCTCTCTCTTCTCGTTCTTCAAAACTCTAGGTCTAGATTTTATATTTGTGCTTTTCCTCTCAAAATTGCCCAACCCTCTATGCAACTTCTTCTTTTTTTCACTTGAGCGAATTTTTTTAGGTCCTCTTCAATCTTCCCCATTTCTTTAACTCCGTATCGCATTGTAGGGTTCCAACCTTCCACGTACGCATTAGGACCCATACATCACTTTTCTTTGTCAATGGACTCTAAGCTTGAGCTTCATCCCAAAAGCACAAAACAAGTAGTAATCGATTTCGACCAATTAACAAAAGCCTCATAAGTAAGTCAAAATTAAGAGAAATTAGCAAATTTCTCAAATCTTATCATTTTAGCATTCATTTTAGTTTGGTGTGGTGGATAAGAGGATAGAGCCAGGATGTGCTGTCGATGTGTAGATGTGATTAGGGATGCCAAATGGCCCTTATTTAATTTAATCAGCCAGATTGTATTAGTTTAGCAGTTGGGTCATCATCCTTGTCATTTCCATTTGCAAGTTGCTGCTTGAATAAATATGTA